>BRXU01000018.1:0-1332450 GCA_030267565.1 Pleodorina starrii | reverse complement strand
GTGGGTGTGGGTGTGGCGACCCCAGGGTTGGGGTGGGGAAGACTCGAGGGAGGGGGTACAAACCGACGGCGCCCCCCTCCCCCACCCCCCGGGCAGTTGTTTGGTTTCATGCGGTGAATGTTTTGCTGCTTTGCTTCGCCCCCGCCCCCCCCCCGCCCGTCTCCCCTACCTGCTGCACCACCTCCCTCGGCTCCAGGAGGTGCGGCCCCGGATTGTACGGCGACCCGGTGGTACGGTGTCGTACCATGGCCGCCAGTACGTCGACCGTTACCAGGGCGTCGGGCAGCGCACGGTGTTCGGCACGTGGGGGTATGCCGTACAGCTGCCGCAAGGTCTACCGAAACGGTTCGACGTGTTGGGGGGACGGGCGGGAGGGGGGCGCATCCGGGGCGGGGTTAAGAGTACGACAATCCAAACACGCCATACTCAACTGTGTGTGTGTGGGGGGGGGGGCGGGGGAGGGGGGGTTAAAGATACACAAATCTGTTTATAGATACACAAATCTGTTTATAGATACACAAATCTGTTTATAGATACACAAATCTGTTTATAGATACAAAAATCCGAAACCAAACCCCACCCTCCGCCCCCCACCCCCCTAATCCACACCTGCAGCCGCAAGCTCCGCTCCCCCGGCCACAGCCGCCAGCGCCGTACCAGCCGCAACGAATCTGCCGTACACCAGCTGTACGGCACCAGACATCCCTCCCTCCCCAGTAGCGCAGCCAGGAAGGGCGTGTCAAAGGTAGCGAGGTTGTGTCCCAGCAGGCAGGGCCGGCAGCCGCCGCCGGCGCGGCAGCGCTGGTAGATCCAGGTCAGGAAGGCGAGGGCGACCCATGGGTCGGTGGGGGCGGGCTGCAGCATGGCGGGGGTGATGCCGGTGAGGCGAACCACGGCGGGGTCCAGGGGCACGGGCCGACCGAGGCTGACGGGGTTGATGAGCGAGGAGAAGGTGTCGCCTGGGGGGTGGGGGGTGGTGGGCGTGCAGGAGGAGGAGGAGGAGGAGGAGGGGGAGGAGGGGGAGGGGGAGGAGGAGGAGGAGGAGGAGGAGGAGGGGTTTGCGTGTGTATGTGTGTGTGTGTGGGGGGGGGGGGGTGGCAAGGGTGTCGAGGAGGATGGGAAGGGGGGTTTGAAGAGTAAAACCCAAACGTGAGCCGCCGCGAAAAAGGAAGTGAGGCGAGCGAACGGAGGTCACCTGGGGACCTTGGGGGCGGATGAAAGGCCGTCGGGGGCCGCCGCGGGAAATATCTTTCGTCGCTACTGCTTGCGGTTGGCCTCCGCTTCGCGCACCTCCTTGACTTTCCCTAAAACCACACTACCGGTAAAACCACACTAAAACCTCACTAAAACCCACCTGTAGTGAGATCCACCGCCGCCAACTCCATCATCCGCTCCGTCCGCCAGTGCAGCCCCGTCGCCTCCACATCCACCGAGAAGCCGCGCAGCGGTCCGTCCGCCGTCACGTGCAGCAGCAGCGGCAGCAGCTCGCCGACGGCGGCCCAGACGGCGCGACGGCCCGGCGCCGCCGCCGCCACCGCCGCCAGCAGCGCCTCGCCCGAGGCCTGGAAGCCCGGAGGGCCGGAGGGACTCATGCCGGGCAGCTGAAACACACTGAAAGGGGGCGACGACGACGACGACGACGACGTCGATGACGTCGACGGTGACGTCGACGTTGACGGAGGCCAGGAGGATGGCGACGGAGGCGGTGGTGGACGAGACGGCGAGGAGGGAGGCGGCGGCGGCGGCGGCGGCGGCTCCGCCGCCGCCATTGGCGCTGCCGCCGTGCCTTTCGCGCCAGGACCCATCGCCGCCGCCGCCGCCGCTGGCGGCGCTGCCGCCGCTGCAATCCCAGCCGAGCCCGAGGCCGCTGAGCCCTGCACCCGCCCACGGGCCACCACCGGTACCTCCGCCGCCGCCGCCGCCGCCGCCGCCGCCGCCGCCGCCGCCGTGCAGTAGCCCCCAGGCAGTCCCCGACCGCGCAAAGGCCACCCCCAGGTTAAGGGTGAGGGTGAGGGTGAGGATGAGGCTGGGGAAGCGGCGGCAGCGGCAGCGGCAGCGGGGACAGAAGCTGCCGCCGACGGTGAAGCGAGTCGGACTGCAACGCCGGGGGGCCCTGCCCAGTGCCGGCCATGCGCGCGTAGGGTCCTAGGGCGGCCGCCGCCAGCGGCGGCGGCGGCGCCGTAGTCGGCTGATGTCACGTGGGCGGGCTGGTAGCCCGGTGGCAGGGGCATGTCGGGGCCGTGGCTAGGGGCTGGTGGGGGTTCGGGAGGGTGCTTCGAGGAGAGGCGCGGGGGCGGTCTGATGCACGGCCGCGGCGAAGGAAGCGGGGGCCGGGCCGGCGGTGTGGGCGGCGGCGGTGTGGGCGGAGGCGGAGGCTGGGAGCAGGAGGACGGGAGGAGGGAGGCTGGTGGCCGGTGGATGGTGGGTAGGCACCGCTGAGACGGGAGTGGGAGGGAGGGAGGGAGGGAGGGAGGGAGGAAGGGGAGGGAGGGTGGGAGGGTGCTTGTGGGTGTTTTTCCGCGGCGTGAAGCGGTGGGGGCGCTGGATGGAGGAGGCAACCGGGAAAGCGAGTGGGTGGCGGGCAGGGAGCACGAAGGCGACGCGCAGCAGCACAGCACATACTTGAAGGCAAATGGATTCCTGGGGGCTGAGGAGGCCGTTAGGAAATTGTTTGTGAAGGAGCCCGGTATAATGGATGGGGCGGCCCTTGGGCAGTCCCATGGTTCGCAGAGGCCATCCCGGGTCAGCGAGCGGGGAGTTGACCGGAAGAAAGAATTTCATAGAAAATTTTCGGCGATATGCTTTCTGCGCGGCGCGAACGAGAATCGCTGCCCGTGTACGTACCAAGCAGGAAGCGAGGTAGCCGCCAAAGGTGTCAAATCCGCGGAGCATATATGACGAGCGGAAGGCTCCTGGATCTACATGCCAACATCGTGACCGCTAAAAAGGCATTTTGCGCTTGGATGCCGGGTCCATTGACGTCAGAGTAAGGCAGCAGAGCTTCGTCGAGGCGTTTCCAAAGGATGTTATCGACACGTATTTCGGCAAGTAATGCAAAGGTTCACAATCTGCGCAAGTTTCACCGTCCTCTGAGGTGTCGTGTCGTCGTTGCTGCGTCGCGGCATGGGAGTCCGGAACCTTGCCACAAGAGGCTGCCAAGTGCCAACAATATAGTCTATCCAGAAAACATTACCAATCAAGCTCATGAGTTGCTTTGGCGCCAAACGGGCCGAGTGCGGCCGTGAAACGACTGGGCGATGGTTGCTGGTTGGACGTTACCTCCAACGGCTCGACTGACGGCTCGCTCTTGAAATACTGTGTCTGCTCTCTACCCATGCCAGCATCAATGTGTAAGTATTTCATGATCATAACATCCGCAACTCACACAGCGCAAATTAGCTACGCCCTGTCGCACGGGCGAGGGTGGAGGAAGACGTCCATCCCCATCCTCTAAGCGGCGCACGCGACGCTCTTAATGATCGTAATCCAGAGGCTAACATATACCACCAAAACGTTTATCCTAGATAGATTGTGTGCGGCTGGCAACGGGTAGCGACATGCTCCAGAACCTGAATCCCGCTGCCATGTCGCCAGCCGCCGCCGCCGCTGCCGCTGCTGCTCCTCTGGCAGCCTCCGCCACCGCCAACGCCGACGCGCTACCAGGCGAACCCTTCTCGCCAACACGGCAGCTCTCGCCAGCAGCTGCCGCTGCCGCCGCCGCACCCACCGGCCCTCCACCCCCCGAGGCGACCGACCCTCCGAGTGAGCCTGAGCCCGGTTGGAGCGCCTGGGAGCAAAAGGCCTTTCTGACCACCAACCGCAACTGGCAGGTGCTGACGTGGCGCGTCTGGCGCAGCACTCTCGTAATCATGTGTGATTTACACACACACACACGTGTTTGCTCGTCGCAAGTTCACCTCGCGTGTCGCCACATCTACACCACATGTGTACGGAACAAGCTCTCCCCCTGCCCCCTGCCCCGTGGCCCCCGTGTGCCCCGCCCGCCCGCCCTCTCCCTCCCCGCCTCGCCTCGCCCTGCCCCTCCCACTCCCCTCCCACTCCCCTCCCCTCCTCCTCCCCCCGCCCTGTCCACCTGTCCAGGCCGTGACGGACTTCTTCTCCGAGCTGGTGTGCGGCCGCGTGGGTCTGTCCAGCTTGGGACTCCAGGCGAGTGTGGGACTGTGAGTGTATGTGCCTGTTTCTGTGTGTGTGTATGTGTTTTGTTTGTGTGTGTATGTGTACCGGTATTTGTGTGGCCCACACGCCCCACGAACCGACGGACAGGAGCAACGGGCCGTGGGTACGACTGCCGTACATCTGCTGCACACCCCTGCCGTGTATACCGCTGCAGGAGCCGGACGAGTTCGACCTTGCGGCGGCGGCGGTGTGCGGATGCGGCGGCGAGGATGCGGACTCGCGACCGGAACTCGACGCCGCTGTGCATTCGCCCAAGCCCCCCGCGGCGGCGGCGGCAGCAGCAGCGGCAGCAGCAGCGGCAGCGGTGGCGTCGACGGTGGCAGGGGAGGAGCTGGCGACAGCAGAGGCGCAGGCAGCGGAGGCGGAGGCGGCGGAGGCGACGGAGGCGGAAACCTTGCACACGGCGGCAGCGGCGGTGCCAGCGGCGGCGGCAGCGGCAGGTTCTCCGCAAGGCTGCGGCGGAATCGGGCTGGATGGGGGCCTCAGGGGAGGGGGACGGGGAGGGAGAGGGCAAGGTGCGGGGAAGGGACAGCCGCGGGGCAGCAGCTCACAGGCCGAGGCGGAAGGTGACGGCGCCGACGGCGCCGATGGCGGCGGCGGTGGAGGAGGGAGCCGGCGCGGCGGCAGGGGCCCCAAGCCGAGTCGCGGCGGAGGCGGAAGCGTGCAGCGGCACACGTACAAGGTCAGGGTGACTCGACTGGGGTGGTGGACTAGGGGGGGAAAAGAGGGGAAGGTGGGGAAGGGAGGGGGAGGGGCTGGTCGCTTGCCTGCTCGCTTGCTATGGGACACCGGTGATGGAAAAGGGGCGGGGTGCCGGGAGGGGGGGATGGGCGGCTGGGATTGTGCTGGGGGTATCTTGCGCATGGGGGCGTGTGGCGGTGTGTTTCAAGAGCACTCATGACCTCATGGGACAAGTGGGGGCACTGCGGGGCCCCACACGGTCGATTGCCGGTGTGGCAGGCCACCGGTGCAGGGGCGCCTTACGGGGTGTCCGCCGGGTGCGCTTATGGGCTCGGGGGCGGCTGCCGCCCGCTGACTCTACCCCTGTGCGTGCCTGCCTGCCTGCCTGCCTACCTGAACCCCCCCTTCTTCCCACTACCGGTACTTCCTCTCCCGGTTCTTTTCGGCCCCCCTCCCATCCCCCTTCTCGCCCTCCCATCCCCCCATCCCCCCCCAAAAAAAGGTCACCGTCAGCTATTTCGGCCTGGCATTCGCGGGCTGGGCCTTCCAGCCCGGACGCGTCACGCTGCAGGGACAGCTCGAGGTACGAATGCCGTACGTGCCGTATACATGCACCGGGCGTCTGTCGGTCTGTGCTCCTGAACGATGTCACATCCTCCCACCAAACACACCGCCACAGCTCAGCGGTCCGCTTGTTACACACATACACAGCGGCGGCACGCCCGCTTGTCAGCCCTTGCGCGGACCTGCCAGGGCAATATTTTGTCTCTCCCTGCCCGCCTGCCTGCCCGCCTGCCCCCCCCCCGCCCACTGGTTGCTCTCTCCCCTCCCCTCCCCCTCCCCCTGCCAGCACAGGCGGGGCTGCAGCCGCTGCTGCTGGGGGCGGCAGGGGGCGAGGGCCCTAAGGTGGTGGTGTCCTCGGCCGGCCGCACGGACGCGGGCGTGCACGGATGCGGCATGGTGAGGGAGCGGGCGGCGGCGGGGGAGGGGGATGCGTATGCGTGTGCCGGTATGCGTGTGCGTGTGCGTGTGCGCCCGAGGGAGGGAAGGAGTGCGCCCGCGCGGCAGAGAGAAACGCTCGGAGCTGACCGGACTGAGCAGTACCGTGTAATTAGCCCGTACTTGCAATTTTACGGAGCGCTAGCTTCAACTTAGCTAGTTGGTTAAGTAGCTGATTAACTTTAGCTAGGTGGTCAAGTAGCTGATTAACTTTAGCTAGGTGGTTAAGTAGCTGATACGTAGCTAGCCAGCTAGCTAGCTAGCTAGCTAGCAAGTCAGGTAGGGAGGGAGCCCGGAGAGGGGTAGCGGTTGAAAGCGTAAGTCAAGGGCGACCGGCGCGCGGTCGGTCGGTCGACGTTGAGAAGGTTTGACCAACCAACCAACCAGTCAAGCAGCCGCTGCTGCTGCCAGGCGGAAAGCGGAAAGCGGAAAGCGAAAAGCTGCTTTTCTCGGTCAACACTTTTGAAGTCGGCCTGGAGCGCCCCGCAGCGGGTCGCCCTGCCTTCACGTTAAATGGCAGGCTCCTTCATGCGTACACATGCTGGCGGCTGGCGGCTGACACGGCGATGGCTGCGCCTTCTTGTCCTCCGAGCGGAAAGGCTGCTACGTTCCCGACTGAGATTCCGAACTCCCCCTCCCAACCCCAATCCCAACCCCCACCCATCTCCTCCCACCTCCTCCGAACTCCCCTCCCAATCCCCGCCCACGCCCCTCCCAATCCCCTGCGCACCCCCCTTTCGTGTCAAACCCTAAAACCCTTCCCACACACACACACACCAACCCCACCACCGCCAACCCCCACCACCACCGTCCGACGCCGCCCAGACCTTCTCCTTCTACTCCTGGCGGCCGCTGCGCGCCGCGGACATCCTGGCGACCGTGGATTCGTTGCAGCCGGGTCGGCTGAGGGGGCTGGCGGTGGCGGAGGTGCCGAGGAGCTTCCACGCAACCTTCAGCGCCAGGTGGCGCAGGTGCGTCCGGACTCCGGAGGGAGAAATGCAAGCCGGGGTGGAGAGTTCCGGGGGTTGGGTGGGGGGTAGATGTCCGGGGGGTGGGGTGAGGGGTGGGGTTTAAGGAAAACGAGCAGCACAACCGCAGCGAAGGGACGGAGACGGGCGTTGAAGAGGAGCGGACCCAGAAGCCAGAACCCCCCGGGGGCGGGTGGAGGAAGGTGGGGAGGGTCGTGTTGCGCTGCGTTGCCGCAACCTCCTCCCCCCGTGAATTCTTTTGGGGGGTTCCGGACCCCCCCGAGCCGCCACACCGAGTCGTCGCTCGCAAGCCCCCTCCCCCTTCCCCTCGGGCCCTACCCTTCCCCCGCTTCATCTTTACTTCCCTTTCCTTTCGGCCCGACCCGATCCGTGCCCTGGCCCCGGCCCGTTTCCCCGGCTCGCAGGTACGTGTACGTGTTTCCACTGAGGTCCTCTTGTCGGGAGGAAGGCACCGGGATATTAGGGGCAGAGGCGCCTGCGCTCAACGGCGACGCCGCCACCACCACCACCTCCACCACCTCCGCAACCGCCGCCGCTTCCACTGCCTCCACTTCCGCAACCGACGCCGATTCCAGCACCGACGCCAGCTGCTGCAGCGGCGGCGGCGGCGGCAGTGACCACCGCCGCGCAGCGGCGGCGGCGGCGGCGCCGCCGCCGCCGTGCAACTCGCGTCCGTCGTGTCCCGTGCCCCGGTCTGGAACAACGTCGTCGCCGTCTTCGTCTTCAGAAGCAGCATCGACATCGGCCTCGGCCTCGACATCGGCATGTGCATGGGCATCCAGTGCCGCAGCGGCGGGTGTCCCCCTGTCTCGGCCTCTGCCCCCCCCGGTGGCCCCCGAGGCCCACACTTCTGACCCGGATGTGCGGTTGATGGGGCGCATGTTGGCTCGACTGCAGGGCCGACCGCTGGACTTCATCGCATGCGCTCGGGACACGCCGCCAGGTGGGTAGGTGGTAGGGAGGTATAGCCGCAGCGGAGGGAGACTGGTAGAGGGAGAAGGGCAGGCTGGTTGGGTGGGTGGGTGGTTGGGTGGGTGGTTGGGTGGGTGTGAGGCACTGCGGACGGGCGACACAACTAAGTGGCTTCGGATTAAGGGGGGTGGGCCAGCGGGTGTGTCGGCGGGCGGGAGGGCGGGCGGACGGATGAGTGAGTGGGTGGGTTTGGGTTTGGAGGTTCCGTCCCCCCCGCTGCGCCATCTTTTCCATCATTCCTCCACCAGTACATCTCCCCCACCCCCCCTCCCCTCCCCCGCCCCCGCCCCCTCCCCCTCCACATCCACATCCACATCCAGGTAAGGATGGCCTCTGCACTCTGCACCTGTGCCGCTGCCACCGGGTAGCACTGCCGCACACACCGCCTCCTGGGCCCCCTGAGCCTACCGCCGTCGGCGCCAACACCGCGGCCCCACCAACCGCAGCAGCAGCAGCAGCACCCGCTCCCACATCCACGTCCGCTGCGAGCGCACCACTGGCGCCCTCCTCCGCAACGGCTTCAGCAACGGCTTCAGCGGCAGCGTTGGCGGCCCCAGCGGCGGAATCCGCTTTAGCAGGTTTGGCGGCGGCGGCGGGTTCGGCGGGTTCGGCGGGTTCGGCGGCGGCTTCTGCGGCTCCGCCCTTCTGCGGCCCGGAGGTCCCCCGGGGCCCCCCCGGGGGAGTTACCGGTAACGCGGTGGTGGTGGTGGAGCTTGTGGGTGACCGCTTCCTTCGGCGGATGGTTCGGGTGCTGGTCAGTACGGCACTGCGGGAAGCCACTCCAGGGGCGGGCCGCTGCGGGGGGCGGGAGGGCGCGCTGCTGGAGTGCCTGGCGGCGGGGCGGGACGCCACGGCGATGCCCGCGCCGGCGGCGGGGCTGTGTTTCGCGGGGGCGGGCTACCCGACCTAGTGCTGCTGCTGCCCGGGAGGGGCAATAACGGGGGGTTGGGGGGTTGGGGGGGATTGGCACCACCGGTGGCGGGATGGGGCTCCGGGGTGAGCGATGGAAATACCTGGGGTGTGCAACGAAGTGTGCGTAACGCGGTGAGGATGCGGGGTGAACGCGGTGTGCGTGACGCGGGGTGCGCGACGCGGTGTGAAGTCTTTCCTTCTGGGGTTGGGTGGGGGCGGTGGTGGTGGTGGTGGTGGTGGTGGTGCTTATCGTGCAAGGCCGCCGGTGAGGGTTTGCGCTGCATGAGGCTGGTCGGCCCTGTACCGTCGTGTCCTGAACCCCAAGTGGTGCGGCCGCACTGGCGAGAGGAGGGCGGCAGCTTAGGGCGCCGCAGAGCTGGCGCCACCCGCGGGGGCGGCAGCTGCACTGTTGGGGTTGGGGGCCGCCAGGGCGGTGTGAACCGCAGCCACACAGTCGGGTGGGGACGCGTGTGTGCGTGTGTCTGTGTGTGTGAGGAGTGCATCGATGGGGGATGTAAGGAGGATGCAAGGCGCCCGGAGGAATGCAGGGTGGCCGGCGATGTGGGCAGGTGCAAGAAGTCGCCCCCAGGTCCCCGGAGGACACCGCGGAGGCGGGGCCACAAGGCACGAAGCTGCGGGTCGGTCCACTGGCGACGTGGCGAGCCACACGTGGAGACGGGGCCGCCCCCAGAGGGAGGGAGGAGGGTGGCAGCCGCCGTTTGCGGGTGGGCGGCAACGCGTCCGCGCAGAGCGCGACCCGTGCAGGAGCCAGAGACATGGAAGAGGTCCGGAAAAAGGCTCCCAGGCCACAGCCGAGAGCGGCAGGAAGCGCGGGATTGCTGGGGGAGCGCGGCGACTCTACACAGTACACTTCCGAAAATTGATGGCGTCCACGGGCGACAGGGCCGTCAACCCACATGGCAGCCTGTCGGAGCGGAGTAAGGAGGGTCTCCATGCCCTGCTCCCAAGGCTCCAGGCCGGGCCCAGGCACCTGGCGCACAGTGCATTTGCAGTGGATCTGCAGAGCGCTGCGGCGCGCAAGCATGCGCCTTGTTGGTGGACTGAAACCCGTTTCCAGTTTGGCCGCGATGCAGAAGTGCCGGGAGGGAAAGCAAGACGAAGCGTCGGACGTTGTGCCAAACTGACATGCCTGTATCATTCTCGCGCAAAGCGCATGACTTATGTAACATATTAAGAAAGTTACACGTTCTTTGCCGCTTGAAGAGGTCGGAGCAGTGCCACGTGCCAATTACGCCGAAAGAACGTTGATATATTACGCAAACATTAAATAATATCGGGCTCGACGTAATTATGCGAACGAGCAATCGTCTGACTCGTCGGGAGAGTTGATTGCTTGATTCCTTGGTTTCGGGGCGGCTCGTCCCCGCCCCAATCCTATTCACAATCATGGCCTGCGTTGAACGCATGTTGCGTATCTGATGCCCTGCTTATGATGTTCTACTGACACGTAGTCAAAAGCCTTGTTGTCATAAGAACGGTTGGAAGTTCATCAAACTACCCGGTCTTTTGCTGCTTTCACCGTAGTATTACAACTATATGAAGCGCCTTAAAAGAGGTACATGTGCATAGGGCTGGTTGGGTGGTCGCAGGGGACCTTTAGGGCGCGTTACGTGAAATGCTTCGGATGTCCGAGAAGTCGGAGGGCGGACTTCTGCCGGTATCAGTGCGGCTTGGCGGCAGTCAAATCAGCCTAGGTATGTTTCTGGGCTTTCGTGTGGTGTCTCGGGTTTCAGACTCTGACATTGATAGTTTGGACCGCAGTTGCTTGGCCTGAGCTCTCAGTACGAGGTCTTGCCCAGCGACTCCTATCTAACTGCGGGCTGTACATCGACCCTGAGGCTGTGGAGCTGCACCTGGGTGAATATCTTCTGCCCCAGAACAGCTCGCTGGGCACCGTCGTGTCAAAATGGCATCACCCGGTCGCGTTGCCCTCGTTGGCAACGGGAGCGGTGTATCTCAAGGCGCTCATCCCAAGGTATGCAAACATGCGCTGCTATCTTAAAAGTCCAAACCGTTGTGAAGGTTGCACGGGCATTTGCTTACACCGTAGGCACCGTATCTTCTCGCAACTCGCTCTCTCCGGGCCTCGAGGTTTCCACTCGTTCCGCCAGTACCCAATTCCACGCCCCCATCATCATTTCTGCACCCCCTAAACCAAAATCCTCCATCTTAAACTATCCGACCCAGCCATTCCACGGGCAAGGCTCGCCTCAAGCTGGATGCGCGGGGCCCGCCGCTGCACACCGTCAGTCAAGTCGCTGGTCGCGCCGTGGCCGCCATGGCGCTGCCAGCCGGGCCCATGAGGCTGCGGAGCGCCGCAGCCGACGTGGTGCTGCTGCCCTACACCTTCACCAACTGGAAGGACGCATGGGACCACAACCTCATGAAGGTCAGAACCTAGAAGGGGGCCGAGGTCGGGGGCCAAGATCGCCCGATCGTCCAGGACTTACGTGGTCGCAGCGCCGACTGGAGGCCAAGCTTGACCCCCTCGCATCCGACCCACATCGCCCAAGCACCCAAAACCCCCCGTTCCCCACCCTCGCTCCCTCCCTCCCTTCCCCTCCGTGACACAGGTGGCGGTCCAGCTGTTCAGGGCCCTGCTGCCCGACGAGCCCGCAGCCGCCGGCTCGGTGCTGAGGGCCTGCTCCGACCTTCTGGACCTGCCCTCTGCCTTCTCCCCTCGCGGCCAGCTGTACCAGGGCCTGTGCACCCTGCAGCTGCACATCTTCCTGCTGCAAGTGACGCACGAACTCAAGGAGGCGGGGCTGGCGTCGCCGCCGCAAGACGCCTCCGCGGCCGCGGCAGGGGCAGCGGCAGCGGCACCGACGAGCGCCTGCTGGTCCAGCGGCCGGAGCCCGCGGGGTTCGGCGGCCGCCTGCGACGGCGGCGCCAGGGCTGCTCGCCGGGCGTCCGCCGGAGGCGGGAGCCGCACCAGCCGGGCGGCGGCGGCGGCGGCCCGCCAGCGAGACGCCGCGATGGACGGGCTGCAGCAGCTGCTGGGTAAGGCCGCCGCGCGCGTGGGTGTGGTTCTGGAGCAGCTGAGCTACTATGACAGCGAGCTGAGTGACATGCTGGCAAGCTACATGCCGTCGGAGGCCGACCCAGTTGGCCCGGCGCCTGGCGCCGCCGCCTACGGCGGCGGCGGCGGCGGTGCGGCCACCGCTGCGGCGGCAGCTGCAGGCGGCAGCGGGCCGTTTCCGGCGGCTTCGCCCCCGTCCGGACGGGATTTGCGGCTGCAGGCCTGTGAGATGCTGGAGCCGTATGCGGCAATGCAGCTCGTGGTGAGTGTTGTGGGAAGGGCGACATGGCGTCCGCGGGGGCGGGGAAAAAAAGAAGATACCACAGCGGAAGGTCGGGGCGGGGAAGGTCCGGGGCTGATGTGGGTTTCGCGTTCGCCCTTCGTTTAGTGCGGTTGGATTGGCGGGATCGGCGGCGTGTGGTTGGGCGAGTTGGGGGGGTTGCAGCTTCAGCCACGGCCATTGCGAATGTGGGTCGGCGGCCGGGGGGCGGTCCGGCGGTTAGGCCTGGATTGGGAGGGGCGTCGCACGTCAGGCTGGGACCTCCTTCTGGTATGTTCGAGGAGGGCGTCGCTTCTGTGCTGCCGGCCCGGCCGGTTCTTCTGCCTAGGGCTCCGGCAAAGGTGCGACGCCGCGAGGGATATTAGCCTTAAGATCCGGGATCCGGGACTCGGGGTTGGTCGCGTTTGCGCAGCACGCACGCATTTGGGCTCGTCAGACGGCTGCCACCTATCCCATCGTATCCCACAGATCCCATCGAAACGCAGCAAGACAGCGTATCATGCTGCAAACACACATTGATTGTTGGACTGAAATAGGGTGTGGTTCCGTGGCAGCACGAGGAGGTGCTTTCGAAGGTATTGACGGTGCGGGGTTGCGCACCTTGCCTCGCCCCCCTGCAGGAAGCTTTCGGGCGCCTGGCGATGGGCGTCCGCCCCGCCTGCGCCGCGCCGTCCCTGCTACCCCCCGGCACACTGCCCCACGGCTGGGACTGCCACCGCAGCCTCTTCCACGCCATTCTCGACCTGGCCGTCAGCGCGGGCGTGCGCCTCTCGCCGCCGGCGGCCCCGGAGGGCCACGCCCACGGCCACGGCCACGGCGACGGCGCGGCGGCGGCGCAGCGCGACGGCCTGGGACAGACCCACGGGTCGGTTTCGCCGCCGGCCCGGGGGCCCACCCTGGAGCTGCCTGTGGTCGCCAACATGCTTGATTCGCTGCTGCAGCTGCACGGGCAGGCCCACTCTAGGTGCAAGGGCGGACCGGGCGCCGCCGCGGGCGCCGGCAGAGGGACAGGTAGGCGGGGGCGCGGATGGGGGAGGGGAGGGCGGGGAGCGGGGAGGAGTTGGGTCGCGGAGTGCCCGGTTGGTGGAGGCAGGTGCGGCTGGTGAGGGAGGGCTTGCGTCTTGGGGATGCGGTTTGCGCGGGGCTGGGGGGCTTGGGCAGCCGACGAGCGTGTACAGGCAATGGCCATGTCGGGGCGTGCGTGTCGTGGGGTTTGCCTGCTTTCGGATTTTGGCTTTTAGAATTGGGTTGGGCGGGTCTGGGCTGGACGGGTCAGGCCAGCTATTTCATTTGATTGGGGGGGAAGGTTTACGTACTGCTCTCTTTCCCGTACTGCTCCCCCAACATGTTGCGTCATCCATGTTCCGTCACGTCACGTCACGTCACGTCACGTCACATCATCGCCTCGAACCGCAGGCGGGCCCGGGGCCGAGGGCCACGGCGACAGCAGCGACGACGATAGCAGCGACGACGGCAGCAGCAGCAGCAGCGACAGCAGCAGCGGCGGCGCCAGGCGCCGGTGCTGCCCGCGCAACCCGGCCGTCTGTCAGCTGCCTCCCTGCCTGGACTGGCTCCGGGACGTCGTCTCCGTCCTCGGGGCCGCGTGCGACGTCTACGCGCTGGCCGGCGGGTCGGAAGCGGAGGCGGAGGAGGCAGAGGCGGACGCGGGGGTGGGGGCAGGGGCGGCGGTGGCGACGGAACCCCAGTCGGCCGCAGCGGGCCGCGCCGCGGCCGCCGCCGGCACTTCCGCCGGCGGCGGCCCGCTGGCGGTGCCGGTGACGGCCGCGGCGACGCCGGTGGTGACGGCAGCGGCTGCTGCCATGTCGGCCAACTTGGCGGCAGCGGCTAGTGTCGCGCCGCCGGCGGCGGCGCGTCTCAGCGATCCGTCGGGACCGGATACGGCGGTGGCGGCGGCGGCGGCGGCGAGCGGTATCCCTACCGGGGTACCTGAGCAAGCCGCTGCCGGGAGCGAGGCGCAAGTGCTCGCTGGCAGCGGCGGCGGCGCCGCCGCCAGGGCAGCGGCCGGTCCAGAGCCTGCGGCGCCAGGCACGCCGCCGGCTGACGAAGCCGGCGGCGGCGGAGGCGCCGGCGCGGGCGGCCGGGGGAGCGTCGACCAGGGCCTGATCAGGAGCTACCCGCCACAGCATTACTACACGTCTCCAGACGGCAGCGCCGCCGACTTTGAGCACGCGCCGCCACCGCCGCCGAAGGCGCCGCCCTCGCCGGCCGCGGCCAGGGCCGCTGACGAGGATGACGACGGCGCCGACGCGCCCGCGCCTGCCACGCCGCCGCATGCCGCCGCGGCAGCGGCTGCAGGGGCCGCGGCAGCGGCAGCGGCGCCCAAGGGCGCCGCCGCCGCGGCAGCGGCGGCCGGGCCCGCGCTCGCGACGGCGACCGCCGTTGCCGCGGCGGCGACGGCCGCCGCCGCCGCGCCGCCACCGGCGCTGCCGTCGGCTCGGTCGGTGGTGCTCGACGCGCTGCTGCGCGCCTTTCAGTGCCCCTGCCTGGTGGGGCAGGCGCTTGCGTGCGGCGCTCGGAGCGGGGAGCTGTGCGAGCGGCCCGTGTGGCGGCACCCGCGCCTGGCGGGCTGCGCGCCGGCGGCGGCCTACCAGAAACAGCTCCTGGACGAGCTGCTGACGCCGCTGTCGTACGTGTACGAGGACGACGATTACGACGCGCCGCTGATTGTGGTTGACAGGTGGGGACTGGGGAGGTCGTGCAGGTAGGGGCTTTGGGGGGTGTGGCAAGCGGTTGGTTACTTACCCTTGCTCCCGGAAGCGTAATGGCAACGGTGGACTTTGAAGCACTGGTAGTATTCGGAAGCAAAGACCATACAGCACGAACGAACCCAAGTACGGTGGCAGCGGAGTTACGAGCTCCGATCACTCATTCAGTGACTCACACACACAGCCCTGTGGCGCACTCATAGGGAGTGCCTTAAATAAACACGAACACAAACACACACAGCCCTGTGGCCCACTAATAGGGAGTGCCTTAACTAATCAACACACACTCCCTCCCCCTACAGGTCGGACCTCCTGGGTACCAGCATGGCGGCTCTGACCGATCAGGCGAACCTGCACCACGAGGGCATCTGCGTGTCCTTCGAGGACGAGATGGCGTACGGAGACGGTACGGCAGAAGTACGGGGCTGATGGTGGGAATGTGCGCGCGGGGGGGTGCTCGTTTAGTCGCCGCCTCCCGGCTGGGGGCCCCCTTGGCCTGACATGTGCGCGGAGCTGTCGCGCAGCGGAGTGGCGACAGTGCGCAATATCGCGCCGGGGCTAGGGCGGGGTTCCGGGGGCGAGGCAAGGCGGGGCGGGGCCGGGGGAAGGCCCGGGTGGGCCCCCGGGTCACTTGACGAAGGGGTATGAGTTGGATGCTCGGGAGCCTCGGGGCCTGGAGGGGGGCGATGTGCAGCCAGGCGGATCGCGACTGCTATCAACCTCAACCTGACGCCCCTTCCCCGCCTGCCTGCCTGTCTGCCTGCCTGCCTGCCTTCCCACCTTCCTGCCTGCCTGCCTCCCCACCTTCCTGCCTGCCTGCCTTCCCGCCTTCCTGCCTGCCTGCCTTCCCACCTTCCTGCCTGCCTGCCTTCCCACCTTCCTGCCTGCCTGCCTTCCCACCTTCCTGCCTGCCTGCCTTCCCACCTTCCTGCCTGCCTGCCTTCCCACCTTCCTACCTGCCTGCCTTCCCGCCTTCCTGCCTGCCTGCCTTCCCGCCTTCCTGCCCGCCTGTCTGGCTGTCTGCCTCGCAGGTGTCCTCCGCGAATGGCTGACGGAGATCTCGGCGGCGCTGTTCGATCCCAACGCGGGGCTGTTCCGGCTGTGCGAGGGAGACGTGCGCGCGCTGCACCTGTGCCCCGCGGGCTGCCAGCAGGACAACCAGCTGGAGCTGCTGGGGGTGGCGGGCAGGGTCATAGGTGGGTGGCTGGATGGATGGACGGGTGGGTGGGTGGGTGGGTCATAGGTGGCTGGCTGGCAGGGTCATAGGTGGCTGGCTGGCAGGGTCATAGGTGGCTGGCTGGCTGGCTGGACGGGTGGGTGGGAGCTTCGGCGTTCCCTAGGCGACGAACAGCCAACTCAGACTGGTACGGACAAGGGGAATCCGATAGGTGGGTGGGGGCTTGGATTGGCTGGCTGGACGGGTGGCTGGCTGGCTGGCTGGCTGGATGGGTGGGAGCTTGGATGGGTGGCTAGGTAGGACTGCGACTCGCCTGAGCCCAACCGGACACAACCCAATGCAACATTTTCGCTCGTTTGGTTGGCTCCTCCGTCAATGGCGCCTCCTCTCCTCCTCCTTGTCCCCCCCCTGACAGGCCTGGCCATGCGCGCGCGTGTGCCGCTGGGCTTCCACCTGTCCACCTCGCTGTTCAAGCTGCTGCAGCACCCGGGCGGCGCGGGGCGGGCGAGGCTGGGCCCCTCCGACCTGGCGCAGCTGGAGCCGCGGCTGGCGGCCACCTGCGGACAGATCGCGGCGGCAGATGATGTGGAGGGTGAGTGGGTGGGCGGGTGCGTGGGTGGGTGGCTGGGTGGGTTCGCGCCTTGTTACGCTCGCTGCCACCGTCCTCCTCGCTCGCTCCCACCCTCACCCAGACACCCACCCACCCACCGAAACCCCCGTCACGCAGTCAACCCCACCCCTCATCCCGAACCCCCACCGCCCCCTTTGGCTCCGCCCGCTAACGCCGCCGCCGTCCCTCCGCTGCGGTACCGTAACGTTGTTTTCACCACCCTCCGCCCCCGCCCCCGCCCCTGCCCCCGCCAGCGCTGGGCCTCACCTTCGTCGCCTCGTGTGGCCAGCTGGGCTCAGTCCAGGAGGTTCCGCTGCTGCCGGGCGGCCGCGGGGAGGAGCAGCCCGTCACCGCAGCCAACCGTCGCGACTACCTGGACCGCCTCACCCGCTTCTACTGCACCTGGGGATGCAGCTCCGAGCACGGAGAGATCATGACGAGGAGCGGCAGCGGAGGCGGAGGCGGAGGCGGGAGTGGAGGCAGGACGGGGTCGGAGTCGGTTGCTGGAGCTGGGACGGGGGCTGGGGCTGCAGGCGACGAGGGCGGCTGTGAAGGAGGAGGCGGAGGAGGGGGAGGAGGCTGGGAGGAGTGCGAGCTGGACGCGGTGAGTTGCGGGGGGAGGGTGCGCACTCGCGTGCTGGCGCTGTCGGCGCTCGGGGGCGTTGGGTGGGATGGGACCTTGGGGGAGGGGAGAAGGGGGTGTTTTGAGGGCGCGTAAGTGCCCTTTTTTGAACAGGGCGGCGTTGGCGGGGGATTGGGGTGTTTGCAGCTGTGCTCAGGTTTTCCTCCCCTTCGTGGGGGGCACGGAAGCTAGGGGGCTGGAGGGTTCCTTTGCTACTGGCGCACCCGCCCATAGACGCCCTTCCTCCCTCCCTCCCTATCAGCTTGCCTCTTCGTACTGTTTACCCTTCCCTCCCTCCTTCCTGCATCCGTTCGCCAAGATCGCCTCCGCCCCATCGCCGCGTTTTCCTTTTTATTGCTCCGTCCCACCCCCCGCTTTCATCGCCACCTCCGTCACCTCATCCTCCACCACCACCACCTCTGCCGCGTTGCCTCCAACTCCGCCTTCGCCGCCTCCGCCGCAGGTTGAGGCCCTGGCGCAGGGTCTGGCCGAGTCGCTGTTCGAATGCGACTACGAGGAGCGAGTGGAGGCACTGGCGGCACGGCTGCGGCCCCTCAGTGTCACGGCCTTCAACGCGCGGCTTGGCGGGGAGGTGGGCCGCATCGACGTGGCGGCCTGGCGCAGCCACACCAGCGCGCCCGCGTTCAAGAGCGACAGGGAGCGGGTGCGTCGGGTGGGGCGTAGCTGCCGGGGTGGGAAAAAAGGAAAATACCGCAGCGGAGACGGAGACGGTGTCAGCGAACGGACCCGGAACCCAGCAATACTTACATACCTGTAACCCGAGCCGAGGAGCGCAGCGAGCGCGTCGCCGCAAGACCAAGCCAGACGGACGGGGTGGGAGATGAGCTAACGGGTTGGGAGACGAGGAGCCACCTCAGAGGCGGACGAGGAAATGGAAAGTTACCGGTATATGGGACAGGGAGGCTTTGGGTGTGCGGGGGAAGGGGGAGGGGCGCCCTGCGAGTGCAAGGCTGGCCCCCTCAGCAGCGCAGCCGAACCCGAACCCGAACCCTTACTCGAACCCGACCTCGAACCCGAACCCGCATCATTGTGCAGGGCACGGGGCATTCGGTATGGGACGTTGCTTGGGGTCGCGCGTTCCTCCTCACGCGCCCGCTTCTTACTCCCTCTCCCTGCCCCTCCCCTGCCCCTTCCCTACCTCCCCCTTGGCTCTCGATCCATCAGGCCGCGCTGGAGGCCTTTTGGTCCGTGGTTTCGGAGCTGTCAGGCGAGGAGCAGCGGCGCCTGCTGCAGTTCTGGACGGGCATCTCGCACCTGCCGGCGGGCGGCTTCAAGCACCTGAGCCAGCAACTGCAGATCGTGCCGGCAAGGGCACTGGAGGATAACGGCGACGACGGCGACCACGGCACGGACGACAACCACGCGGCGGGCGGCAGCGGCGGCGGCGGCGGCGGCGCCGACGGCTCGGCGACGGCGGAGCCGCTGCCGGGCATCGTCTTTGATGACGTCATGTTGGACACCGTGGCGCAGCTCCTGGCGGACGTCAACTGGGGCGGCGGTGCTGGCAGCGGCAGCGGCGGCAGCGACGGGGAGCAGGCTGACGCTGACGCTGGCGGCGGCGGCGGCGGCGGCGGCAGCGAGGAGCGCTCCGTCTCCGCCGGGGCGCTCGGTGCTGAAGCCAGCCCGAGCTCTGGTTCCAGTTTGGTCGCGGGGGTCTCGGCCTCGGTCTCGGCCTCGGTCTCGGTCACGGCGGCTGGAGGGGTCGTTGCAGTCGGCGGATCGAGCGACGCGTCGTCGAGCGACGCGGCGGCGGACGAGCGGGCGGGCGGCAGCCTGCGGAGCAGCAGCGGCAGCGCCGGCGCCGGCAGCAGCGGGAGCAGCGGCAGCAGCGGGACTGCGGCAGAGGCAGCTGTCATCGCCGCCGGCGGCGGCGGCGGCGGCGGCAGGGCGTCGGGTCCGGTGCTGTTGGCGGCCCACACCTGCTTCTTCCAGCTGCGTCTGCCGCTGGTGGAGTGCAAGGAGGCGATGATGGGGGCGGTGCTGGAGTCGCTGGCCAATATGGGCGCGTTTTGGAATGAAGACTGACGGCAGGTCAGCAGCGGCGGCGGAGGGCGGCGACCGGGGGCTGTGCAGGCGCCGTCCTTCACGGATGTTGGGTGGTTGCGGGTGATTGAGCTTGGGGGGGTTAAAAAGAAGATACCGCAGCGGAGACGGAGACGGCATTAGCGAACGTACCCGGAACCCGGTTCAGCTTGGGGGGGGACGGCGGGGGGTGCGTGGTGGAGTGGAGTGTGGGGGTGCAGGAGAAAAGGTTCCGCGGCGAAGGGATGGAGTGTGGGGGTGCGTGGCGCGGCACCGGTGCTCGAGCAGAGGAGCGGGGTCGCCGCGGGGGGATAGCCCGGGGGGTGCTGAGGGAGGGGTCAGATGTCGCGCCGGTGGGTGGGAAGGGGCGAACAAGCAGCAGGAGGGCGGGAGGCACGCAGGCGGACGGGAGGAGGGGGTAAGAGTAGAGCGACTTATAACGTCGAGGGGATGCGAGGGTTTTCAGCCTGCGGGGCGGCAGTCCGGGTTGCGGCGCGGCGGGTGGGCCGCATCGCGATGCGTCGCGCGTCGCGTCGCGCTCCCCATCTGCAGATGCGGCGCAAGGGCTGGGCCCGTCTACCGGGTATGCCCTTCCGGCTGCCGTCTGCCTCCTTAGCCGAGGACCGTCGTTTACGTCGTCGTCGTCACAGCAGTTGTTTGTTGTTGTCGTTGTCGTCGTCAGCATGGGTAACGCAACGCAGATACGATACGGTAAGATGCATAACGTGTGTGTGTGATGCCGTCTGGTCGCGCAGGAGGCAGCCTGCCAACGTGCCAAGGCCCTCGGGGGTCGGCCCTCGGCTGCGGCGAAGCGCAGGTGCTGCTGTGTTGTCGTTGCCGCGGTTTGTTGCGGCGCGCGTGTATGGGGGTTGTTGCCCGCTTGCTCCCGCTCCGGCGGTTTTGGGGGGAGGGGGGAGCTATCAGCTGTGGAGTGCATTGCAGCCGTGTGCAAACCCGTGCACGCGGCCGGGGCGTGTGAGTGTACCCGGTATATGAGCGTGTATGTGTATGTGTGTGTGGATGTATGTGTGGATGTGTGTGGATATGCTGCGGGGAAGGGGCGTGTGTTTACCAGTTACGCACGGGGTCGGTATCTCCAATGACGAGCGAGCCTACCGGTATACGGCCGGTCAGGCCCCGTCGGGTGGCGTGCTACGTTTAGTCGCGTTGCTGCAGTTGTCGCCTTGCACGGTAGTAGTATCGGTGGCGCAACATACCGTACCGTGACGTGTTTTTTTACTTTTGTTTTTCATGTAGTGAATGGATGGGACGGGCAGTCGGGTATCGTTCTACGTCTTGCGGTCCATAATATGGACTTTTCCATGTGCATTCCGCATGCATGCTGGGTCGCGATGCTGTCGTGACACACGCCCGGGGACGGGACGGGTTTCAGGCCCCCCGGGGCCGCGCACGATGGGCGACAATTGCTCTCTTCCTTATCCCGCCACTTATCCCCCCTGGCGTGTATAACCCCCCAAGGGTCATGCCGGGGTGCAATTCAATGCAAAAGGGAAGGGTGCAGGCCGCCTCCCGGACGCCGCCCGACCCTCCGTTTTTGTGTTGGGATTGGGCGGCGCCGTCTGTGCGTCTGTATGTGTGTTCCTTCCGCCGTGTAGTATGTGCACTCACTTTTGTAGGAGCCGTGGAGGAGCTACTGATAATACCGGTATGATGTTTGCGTTGGTTGCTGAGCATGGGGTTACAGAGTTGCGCCTGCACGTGCTGCGGAGCGGATTGCCTTGGACCGCGTTCGCTGTTGTGGGTTTTGCTGTGTGTGCGTGTGTTTGTTTGTGTGTGTGTGTTCCCTTGTACGGACGATTTCTGCTTTCGCGTTCCGTCGGCGATGGTGACTTTTGACTCCGGGGTCCGGGGAGATGTACACAGGCGGTATGTTGGCAATCTTGGCATATGTGCGCTGAAGCGGCTTCCATCTCTTCCGTCTCCTCTATGTGGGCAGCGAAACGAGATGGCGGAAGTTTATCTCGATGTGCGAAGCTTGCAGCTCGCAGTTCGTAGCCCGCAGCCCTTCACCCGCAGCCCACTCTGCGGTGGTGAATGTGGGTCAGTGCACCGACCCACAGAGGACGGCAGCTGCAAAGCGGGAAGGGGGGCCGCGTGGGTGGGCGGCTGCGGGGCTGCGTCTGCCGGCCTATGGCACGACGAGGATATTACCTCCGTCTCGTCTCGACTGACGTTCTCGTCACGGCGAGAACACAATTGGGTTCACGGCGAGAACCCAATTGGCCAATCATGACTCTTGAAGTAGCGGGGCCAAGTTGATTGCGCAGCGCCTCAAAAAACAACAAATTGCTTCGGCCGAAGCCATGTGTTGCGGTGTTGGCCTGCCTACCCCCGGCACAGCAATGTGGCTTGGGGGGAGGTACATATACACACACCCTCAATACACACATACACCCGTGCACAGCCCCCGGTGCATCGACCCCACACGGCAGCAGCAGCCACCACCGTCTGCAGTCACCACCGCCCTACTGGAACCGCAAGAACCCTGCTGCTACTGTTGTTGCTGCCTGCAGTTGCCACTGCTGCAGCTGCTGCTGCTATCAACTGACGGCTCACGCCGGTAAGTGTGGAGCGGTCAAATCACTGAAGCCTACAACACACCAACACTGACAAGTCTACAACACTACTCGAGCCACGCCATCATCGGTCGCGTCGTCGTCAAAGGCCGTGGCCGCCGCCCTGCAGGCCGCCGCCCCCCGCCGTGGAGGCGCGCGGCGAGGAGGAGGAGGGGGACTTGGTGCCGCCCTCCTTGTCGGCTGTGTGGAAGGGGGTGCCCTGCTGGTCGTCAAGCAGCGGCCGGTCGCGCTCCACCGCCTCCGCCAGGGTGTGCTCCCGCAGCTGGTCGGTGGTCACATCCACCATCTCCTGAGAGAGATCGACCGGGGGAAGGGGTTCAGGAGTTTAAGAAGGGGCGAGGAGAAGGGAGGGAGGAAGGGAGACAGGGAGGAAGGGTTGAAAGGGTTGGGAGGCCAAGGACCCGCGTAACAGGCAGGAGGGTGCTGCGTACCCTTGCGCTTGCTTGTCGATACACGAGTACCGGTAGGGAGCTCTAGGGAGGCTCGAGGGTTAAGAGGAAACGGGGAGCAGCAACAGCGAGCTGTGTGCGCTTTTCTGTGCGCGAAACGACGCACGTTGACACGGAACGTTCTATATGTCATAAAGGTAAGGAAGGTGGAAGGTCGCCAGCCAGCCAGCGGCCCGCAGCCCGATACACGCGACGCGGTGCGGCGGCGGCTGGAAGGGAAACGGAGCGAGCCGCTGCGCGCGTGCGAGACGAGGTCGGTTTGCTCTCGGCGGACCGGCTCGCGGATGGACGCGCGAACACAGCATCCTTCTTCTACGCTGGCGTCTTAACGGACGTCTGCGGCGTTCCTTAAACGAGAATCGACAAACAGCCATCAGACGATGCAGTCGCGAGTTGCATCGAGCAAGCGAGCCTTTAGGCCGTTAAGTAAGCAAGAACTTGCCGCCTGTGGGTTGAACTCGGGTGCGTCCGTGGAGCGCTTGAGCTTCTCGCCGTGTGGTTTGTCGTCGCCGCGGTCGTCCGCGACGGCCGGGTTCTGTTGCACGGCGCTAGGGAGGTCCTCCCCGGGCCCAGCCTGCTGCTGCTGCTGCCCCTGCTGCCGCGCTGGCTGCTCTGCCGCCTGCATCTTTTTTGCTTCTTTGTCCCGAAGAGCTTCGTCTGCTGTATATCAATCAAGCAAGCGGCGGCTCGCACTTCCGGATGTCGAGTAAATGTCTTGAGCAGTCTTGAGTGGAGGCTAGGTGGAGACTTCCTTGCAAAGAGGATACGCCCTTTTCAATACTGGGGGTACTCTTATGAATGGATGAAAGAACAATTTTTACAAATTAGCGAAACCAGAAGTTATTTATAACGTTGCCATGGTCCAAAGACGGCAGGCGGTCCGTGGGTCCGACAACATCATCGGTCCGAGGCCGCGTCGGCAGTTGCCGGGTGGGGCTCGGGTTGTCGCGCCGCAGTTCGTCCTCCATCCTCGCTATAATCGTTTCACTTCAGTTTGGACCTGTGCAATCCTACGAACACAGCAGAGCGTATCGTATGTACCGCTACATGACGCGCGCGGACCACGACAGGTTAACGCGGCTCTCTCCCATCTCGGCCGAAGTCACTAACCCGGCCCGCGCGGCCGGGCCGTTTTGTGTCGCACAGGTCTCAATGGACTCTAGAGATGTCAGGTCTGAGTACCGTGTCTCCCCGAAAGCTCTTCCGGCTCAGGCGCGCAGCCTGCTCTCCGCAAATTCCCAGAGCAGCCGACGCAGCTTGCGGCTCAGGCCCCTCGCCGCAGCCGAGGCAGCGCCGCCCGACGGAGCACCCGACCCCGACCCCGACCCCGACGACGATGACAGCGGCAGGTGGGAGCCGCCGCCGCCGCCGCCGCCGCCTCCGCGGCTGCATGCGGCCACTGCCGCCGCGCCCAGCCCCGCCTCCGCCAGCAGTGGAGCCCAGGAGGCGGCCAGAGAGGCACCTGAGGGCGGAACGACACGGAGGGGACCACGGAGGGGGCCGGGAGTCGGGGTTGGGGTCGGAGCGGCAGGGCGCAGCTGGACCGGCGGGCCGATGGCTTACAGCTTCCGGTTTGGCTCCGGTGCTGTCACCGCCACCACCACCACCACCACCACCACCACCACATTGCACTCATCCCCTCTCTCCCCCTCCCTTCTGCGCCCCCTCCCCACATACACATACGAACCTTCCTGCTCCGGCAGCTGTAGATACGTCGCCGCCGCCGCCAGCCACGAGCCCAGCACGCGACTGCACGCGTCCTGTGCCGCCGCCGCCGCCGGGGGGGAGGCGCCCTGCGGCCGCGCAGGGGCCCCAAATGGAAGTCAGAAAAGGGCCAACTCGGGTGACAAATTGACCTTCGTGACAACACAGGTACCGAAGAGGGTTTGCGATCAGAGCACCGCTCATGCGCGCGCACGCGCGCGCGCGCGCGCGTGGCGAGGCCCCTCGCAAAGCACGTCATCGAACTCGGATCCCCAACCCGGCGGCCCGGGCATGCCGCCACGCACACGCAACAACACACACACACACGCACTTGTGCGCTGCAACACATCCCTCTCCCGAGACTCTCCTTCAGAATCGTCGAGAGCGCATGCTGGCCGCGGTTCTTCAATCGCCCGGACGAGAAACAGAAGCAAAGCAGCCCCAGTAGGCTCACCGCACCTCCCCCTCGCGTCAACTCGCGCGCCACCCCCCTTTTTCCCTCGTGCCACGCGCCGCGCCGTGGAGCAGCCCCGGTCGCGCCCTCCTAGACCCCACACCCACACCCTCCACACCCCACCGTTCCCGTCCCTCCACCGATTCCAAAGTGTCGGGCCACCCACCACCGCCACCACCACCACCCCCGCCTGCTGCGCCTGCTGCACCTGCTGTTCCAGTTCATAGCATGTGGCCACCGCGGCCGCCAGCAGCACCAGCGAAGTGGCCACTCGTTGCAGTCGGGGCAGCGGCGAAGAAGACAGCAGCGCCGCTGAGGATGAGGGCCCCCCCACCGCATCCCACATCAGCAGCCGCCGGCGAGGATGACGACATCCGCGGATAGGCCCGGAGCCCCCCCGCCCCAGGCAAGCGACAAGCAGATCATGGTGTTAAGTAATTATGTGGGACAGGGGTAAAAAGAAGATAACCGCAGCGGAAACGGAGACGGCAGGGGCAGGTTGTCTTCTTCCGTGCAAGGCAATGCGTTGTTGGTACTGGTGTGGGCCGGGCCGGGGCGGCAATAAAACTATAAAAGAGGTACCGCAGGGGCGAAGGACGGGGCAGAGGGCCGCGATATGGGGGGGAGGCGGCGGCTCGGGTTGGTGAGTGGCAGGGACGCGGTCCAGTTCATGGCAGGAGCCCCCCCCCACCCTCCCACCCGCCCGCCCGCCCGTGTGAGGGGTTGGCCCACACCATCACGGCGCCTCCCATCACACACCAAGCAGGACGCGCAGGACTCCCCCGCACCAACACTCACAGATACACCCCAGCCAGGCAGCTAGTCAATCGGTGCGCCACAGTCGGGCGGACGCCCCCCCCCCCCGCCACGCCCCGTCCCCCCAGACCGACTCACCCAACAAGCCGGAGGTGATCAACGGCCCCGACTGAACCACCACCGCTAGGAGCTCGCAGCGCTGCTGCGTAGCGACCGCTGCGCCGCTGGCGCCGCTAGCGGCGGCGGCGGCGGCGCCGCCGCCGTCAGGGCCCCCGGCGGCCGCCGGCCACGAGGAGCACGCCTCCTCCAGTACGGCACAGGTGCAGACGAGCGCGGCAGCAGAGACCTGCCGGTGGTTGCAGCCGCTGCTGGCGGCCGCCAGGCGCAACGCCGCCGCCGCCACTGCCGCCGCCGCACATGTCGTACTCCGTTGGGCAGCAGTAGCGGCGGCGGTGGCTGTAGCGGAGAGGTGGCCCAAACCAGAGCCGAAACGGCCATCAGCGCTGACCGGTGCCGCTGCCGCCGCCGCCGCGCTGCCGCCGTACCGTACGGCAGCCGTGGCAAGGCGCAGCAGACATCCCGCGGTGTCGGGGTCGCGGTCCGCGGCAAGCCACGTCGCTGCCAGCTCCGAGGCGGCCCTGCCGTGCAGAATGTCGTACAGTGTACGAGCCACGAGCGCGCTGTGCCGCTGCCGCCAGCGCTCCTGCGCCAGCAGAGGCGGCGCGCTTCCAACCCCCGACCGCTGTTGCCGCTCCGGCGGCTCAACGGCGGCGGTGGCGGCGGCAGGAGGCGCCGTGCACGACTCCAGCACCGCTACGAGCGGCTCGTAAGCGTGCTTGGCGCCGGGGCGGCCCACGCAGCCCGCCAGCACCTCCAGCACCGAAGCGACCCACGGGTCGGGATTGGGATCACCCATCATACCACCACCCTCCTCCTCCTCGGGAGAAGCGCTAGCGCCGGCGCCGAAAGCTCCCCACTGCTGCTGCTGCAGAGCAGCAGACAACGACGCATCGCCGCTGCCGCCGCCGCCTCCGCCTCCGCCGCCTCCGCCTCCGCCTCCGGCGGCGGCAGCGGCCCTGTGCAGCATCGCCGTCAAGCAGCGGCAGAGCGGCAGCAGGAAGCGACCGCCGCCGCCGCGCTGCAGCAGCGACCGCAGGGGCGGCCAGGCCTGCTGGACAAAGACAGCGGCTGCCTCCGGCGAGCCTGCTCCCGACGACGCCGCGGCTGACGCCGCGGTTGGGTCGGAGGCGGACGCCAGTGCAACCTCGAACAGTCGCAGCTGGCGACACAGCGCTTCGTCCTGGTGGCGGGACACGACGGTGCGCGAGGCCGCGAGGCCGCCGGGTGGGGCTGCCGGGGACGGGGACGGGGATGGGGCTGCTGCAGCGGTTGCGGCTGTTGTGGTTTGGCTGATGGCGGACACGGCTGGAGCCAGCAGGCGCTGGAGCAGCTCGAGCCTGCGAGGGAGCGGCAGTGGCAGCAGCAGCGGCAGTTGGGATGGCAGCGGCAGCGGCGGGGGATAATATGTATATATATCGTGCGTTGATCATGGGGAGGGGGATTTGAGTTTAGAAAGAAGAGAGGGGTGGAATGCGTCATTGGATCTGGTTTTGGCCCGGGGATGGGGCCCTTTGGTCACCACGGCCCCCGGGCCCCTGGCTCCCCCACGGGTGCATCAGGCTCAGATATCAGAGTTTGTGCTCACCGCAAACCGCATTCACGGGCGCTCTTAATTTTCAGTACGTTGATATCATCATCACCGCCAGCGCTGCTGCGGTATAGCAGCCACCGGTGCACACACCCGCCACCACGCGTGCATGCATGTGCAACACGCGATTCCGCAAGCGATGCATGACTGCGCCGTCGCCGTTGCCGTCGCCTTCATGCGTTGCGATGATGGGGTTTGTGTGTGTATATGTGAGTGTATATGCTTGCGTGCATGTGTGTGTGTGTGCCGGGGTGCGTGCGTCCGGGAAGGAACAGAAGGAGACCCGTGGCGGCGCAAGTAAGGAAGGTGGGGGTTACACTCGGCAGCGCGGCCTTCGGTTCCACCCCGTAAGTACCTATGCAGTGGGTTAGGCTCAGCCTGGCTCAGATATCAGATTAGTTTGTGCTCACCGCAAACCGCCTTCGCGGGCGCTCTTAATTTTCAGTACGTTTTGATATCATCATCACCGCCAGCGCTGCTGCTGCTTGCTGCGGTACAGCAGCCACCGAGCCGCCCCGCCCCTTCCCCCGGGACACACACCGCGACCCCCACGCATGCATGCATGTGCCTGTGTGTATGTGTGTATGTGTGCTGCATTCCTGCTCCCACCTAGGGCTCCGGGCCCCATCTGGTCCGCTGTACGGCCGCTGCCTACGGTGGCGGCACCCCGCTCGAGGGGCCTGGCTGGGCCGGGGCAGCCGCGGTCCGGGCGACTTGGCGTTGCTGTCGCAGCTGCTGCAGCAGCTGCATCTGGCGCGCCAGCTCCTTCCGTGGCGGCGGTTTGCAGGGCATGGTGAATGGTCCTCCCTGATCTTTGGGTGTGAGCCTGTATGCCTCCCAACGTGCCGGACTGGGCCCGATCGGCCCGATCGGCCCGATCCGACTCCTCCCCAGCGACCCGGCAGTGGAAGTGCAGCTGCCCATCACAAATCTGCACAAGGTGGAGCACCCCGTGTGGGAGATCAAGGGCGTTCCCATCAGCCTAGATCCTTGCGCCATCCCCGAGTTCCTCGCCATGACCTATTCCATTCCCCGCGGTGCACCTGGGACATGACGGATTCCCAGGAGCCGGCGCCACACCTGATGGCGGATACCTGGCGAATCAAAGCTGGCGCGGAGTAGCCCCAGCCTACCGCGTGAAACACCGTATGACCTCGGCCGATCGGGCGTGGTGGCCCAGTCAGGCATGTTGGAGGCGTACCGGCTCACGCCCAAAGACCAGGAGGGAGCATTTACCATGCCCTGCAAACCGCCGCCACGGAAGGAGCTGGCGCGCCAGATGCAGCTGCTGCAGCAGCTGCGACAGCAACGCCAAGTCGCCCAGACCGCGGCTGCCCCGGCCCAGCCAGGCCCCTCGAGCGGGGTGCTGCCACCGTAGCAGCGGCCGTACAGCGGACCAGATAGATGGGGCCCGGAGCCCTAGGTGGGAGCAGGAATGCAGTACGTGCCCATGCGTTGGGACGGGCATCACGCCCGGCATGACCCCACTCATTCCACCCCCACCCGCGCCTCCGGCCATCAGCCAACATCACCGCCACTGCAGCCGTGTGCATGTGTGCATGTGCATATGTGTGCGTGTGCGTGTTACATGTGTGGTTGGGCAGCACGTAAGAACATGTGTAACAACAACAACAACAACAACAACCAGGACAAGGGAGGATGACAAACACGCATGCAATGACACGCATGCGAAACCCCGACGACACGCAGTGTGCACGCCCCTGCACGGGACGGAGGCACCACCCTCTGCACCCCCAAGCACCTACCGCAGCACGGCCGGGGCATGCCCGAACAACGCCCCCATCTCCCCCTATCTCCCCCACCACCCCCACACTCCCACATCGCCCCCAGCGCATATCCATCCCATTGTCTGTAGCTCCCTCCCACGAGTTCGAAGTGATGCGAGGGCATTCCCTGCTGCTCTGGCCGCCGTACCGGTTCGTGCCCTCTCCGCCCGCCGCCGCTGCCGCCACCGCCGCTCGCACCAGCTCTCGCTCCGCTGCCTGAAGCTGACTCGAGCCGGTGTCGTACGGCAACGCGTGCGCCGCGTCCACCAGCGCCGCCGCCAGCGGGAGCGGCAGCGGCGCCGCCAGGTCCCGCGCCGCCGCCACCAGCGCCCGCAGCGCCCGCGCCGCGGCGACGACCGTGACCTCGCTCCGAAGGCCTGCGGGGCATGCGGCACACGGGTTGGCGCAGCTGTAGCTTCAGGCAGCGCCGTGGGGCTGGTGGCCCAGACATCCCCCAGACATCCCTTCTTTCTCAGGTTAAGGTTAGGTTGGGTTGTCCAACCTTCTAGCATTAGCTTTACCCTTGCTATACGTCAACGTTCGCATGCGGCTTCTTTTCCCGTGTCCTTCATGCTACTTGTTTGCTTAATACGTTTCGCCCTGGGAGCGAGCGGACGGACGGCCAGCCAGCGCCGGGCGGCAGTGCCAGGTGCGGCCTTGCACGCATGCTGGCGCGTGGTGGTGGTGGTTGTACGGCATGTGTGCCACGCGCTGCGCACCCACCCATAACCAAGTTATGATCTTGCCCTTCGCCCCGACAGCAGAAGGCCCCCACACACACCCCGCCACACACACAGACGCATCCCCGCCCCCGATGTACTAGGGCTGCCCCGCCGTTGCCTGCCTGCCAAATTGGCTGTGCAAGACGCCCCACCCCACCCCACCTGCAAGCGCGGGCTCGGCCAACCGACACAGCGCCTCGCCAACGTCGCCGCCGCCGCCAGGGCCGCCGCCATCCACGCCAGCGCCGGCGCCGGCCCAACCCCCGGAAGCTGTAAGCGACGGCGGAATGCCCCACCCCTGCTGCTGCTGCTGGTGCTGCAGCTGCTTCAGGTGGTTGGGGTGGTGCGGGTGGTGGTTCAGATGCACGAGGTGCAGCACTGCCCCGCAGCTGCCCGCCAGCGCCTCGCAGTAGTGCAGCGCGAGAGGTGCAGCCAGAACCCCCGACGGCGCCGCCGCCGCCGGGGCCGCCGCGCCGCGCCCGCGCAGGTGCTCCGCCGCCGCCAGCAGAATCCACGACGCCGCCGTCGCCGCCGCGGCTGCGGCATCGCCAGCAGCTTCCGCCGCCGCCGCCGCCGGCACCGGCAAGGCGCCGCAGGCCGACACCGCAGCGAGCGCCGCCGTCAGCGCGGCAGCGGATGACGGCGCCGTCGCCGCCGCGGCCGCCGCAGGCGGACCTTCCACTGCTGCCCCGGTCCCGGCAACTGCTGCTGCTGCGGTGTGCTGTAGAAGCGCCACAGCAGTCTCCAGCTGCCGGGCCTGCCCCACCACGCCGCCGCATGCCTGCAGGCAGCCCCGCAGCGCCTCATCGCACTCGGGCGGCAGCCGCAACAGCCCCACCGCCTCAACCTCGCCTCCTCCTCCTGCCCCACCGCCTCCACCGTCCATCGCGGCCGCCGCCGACGGCGCCGCGTCCCGCGGCGGCGCCGCGGGGTCCGCGTCGTTCGGCGCGTCTAGCAGGCTCCATGCGACGCAGCACGACAGTACGGAGTGCAGTACATTGTCGTACATGACGAGCAGCGGCGCCGGCAGGCCGGGCCGCGGGCCCAGGGTGATGTCGGGGACGCAGTGCTCTTGGGCGGCGGCGGCGGCAGAGGAGGGGGCATCATCGGCCTGGGTCGACAGCGCGGCGCCGACTGCAATTAAGGACAGCCGAAGGAGATCATGGCGAGCGGGCGGGGCGGGGGAGCGGCAGCGATGGTCACGCTGGTCACGGCTGGTTGCGAAAACCCTAAAACCCCGTGTACCTAATACGATATTGGCCAGGTCTTAGCCCGCAGCGTTGCCGTACCTGCTGCCGCATCGCCACCGCCGCCGCCGCTGTCCTGCTGCATGGCGTCCTCCGCACCTGCCACGCCGACGCCACCGCCCTCTCCGCCTGCCGCCAGCGGCGCCGGCATCGGCGCCAGCGCCAGCATCGGCCCCGGCGGCGGCACCGCTGCTATGCAACCCAGCGCCAGGTCCGCCAGCACCTGCATCGCCGGCCAACTGACCGGGTAGCCCCCCTCCGTCCAGAGGGGCAGCGCGGCCAGCTGGCACAGCGCCCCCACCAGCGCCGCCGCCGCGTCCGCACCCGCTGACGCCGCCGCCGCCGCCTCCGGCGGCGGCGGCGACGGCGTGCTGCCGCACGCCGCCGTAACCAGCTCGCCCAGGCGCGCCGCGGCGTACGACGAGACCAGCTGCACGATATCGTACACTGCATCGGCGTCGACGTGTTGTCGTGGCGCGCGCGCGTCAGTGGCGGCGGCGGCGGCGGCTGCCGCTGCCGCCAGATTCACCAGGGGGTTGTGCAGCTCCCGTAGTAGAGCGTCTGGACCGTGTTCGATGAAGTCACCCAGCGCCTCGCAGGCGTCGTGCCGCACGGACGCCTGGAGGAGGGGAGGGCAGGGTCAAGGGGAACAGGTGACGCGACGGGACGGGGCACCTGACCGCAAGGCAGGAAGGCAGCGGAATTGAAAAAGGGCGTATTGTGTGAATGTTTGGGGTGATGGGGCAAATGAGGAGAGCGTTCGAAAAACGTACTGGAGGGGCACCTTTGAGGGCGACTTCGTGATCACAGGAAGCCATGAGGGCGAGAAATAGGGGACACGATGGTCCGGAAGGCCAATCATGGCGGTCTTCGGGACTTGCCTTGAAAGGGACAAGGCGGGTGGGGTGCTGGGAGCAGGCTGGGGGCGAATACCGTAGGGCTAGGGCAGCAACAGGGCGCGTTGCGTAACGGCCCCTACGGCATCTACGGCATACGACAACTACCGCCGCCTGGTCACTGAGAACCGCGCAGAGATGCGCATCTGAGACTGAGAATGACGGTAGCAGCAGCAGTTGACTGCGGTCCGCGGCAGGGCGGTGCGTGCGGTGATGTGGATGGCAAATGGAAGGCAACGCGAGGGGGCACTGCACACATGCCGCTGCAGGAGCCTGGTGTGGAGCGAGTCGGGGCCGGGGGCAGTAGGAGGGGGTTGCCGCGTGCAATGCGTCGTCGGGGCCGGGGCCAGTAAAGACGAAAGCGCGGCGATGGGACGGTGGCGACGCAAGCGAACCGGGGCCGGGAGGTTGCGGGGGGGAGGGGGTTGCGGAGAGGCGGCGGGGTCCACACCCCTTGAAGGAGTGCTGGCTCAGAGTTTTTGGTTTTGCTCATGGCGCCGCATTCATTTGTAATGCGGCGCTCCAAATTTTCAGTACGTTTGGACTCATCACCGCCACCCCCACCGCTGCTGCCGCCGCTGAGGTTATCGCCCGCCGCTACCGCAACGCGCGAATCATCGTGCCGGGTGAGTGCACGCCTCGCGCGCGCACGTGTGTCATCAAAATATCAATCTCGCCTCTCTCTCTCTCCCTCTCTCTCGCCTCTCTCGGCGTGCGCTGCCCCGCGTGACAATGCACTGCGCGCAGCGCCCAGTGGGTTCATTCGGATGCCGCTGTACGCTACGACTCCCGCCTGGGTCTCCAGCCAGCCTGCCTGCCTGCCCGGGCATGCGTCCTGAGTCCTGGCTCCTGGGCGGCTTTCGAAAGGATGCCATGCACGGATGCAGACGAGACACGAGACACGACACGCGACACACGAGACAACCCCCCGAAATCTTCTCTTCCCCCGTGCGGAGCGGAGCGGCAGCCATTCTCCTTGACCTTTCTCAACTGCAAAATTTGCAATCCTTTCGTTTTCCATGCGCTGCAAGACGCGAGTGCAGTGTGCGTGGCACGGAGTAACACGTACATATGTGTATGTGTTTGTGTGTCTGGGGAGGGGGCAGGGAGTGATATGGGGAGGGGGCAGGGGGGAGGCTGCCGGTGCGTCAAGGCGGGCGGAGGCTAGCGCCCGGGAAGGGCAGCGAGGCTCCTGTCACGGTGGTGGTGGAGGTCGTGGTGGTTGCGGCTCAGACGTTCAGGGTTGTGCTCATGGAGCCGCATTGGAACGCGGCGCTCCAAATTTTCAGTACGTTGGCATCATCATCGCCGCCCACCACCACCACCGCCACCGCCGCTGTCAGCCGCGCGCGCAATGCAGATATGAGCGCGAACACTCGCTTCGCTTGATGGCCTTGATCACTCGTTTGCGGCTGATCGCGTCGGCCTCTGTTCCGATCCTTGACACTATACACATACATGTGAAACGGATAAGGTGGCACGCTGGCACCCCGCCGCCGCGCACCGCCGCCGGTTCCCGCCACGCGACGCGACGTTGCTCTGTGCGCTCCGCTCCGCTGCGGTGCTGCGCGGTCTGGCTGTAGGGCACCTCTCCCCCTCTCCCTCCCGCTCGCTGTTCCCAGTCGCTCGTTTTTTCTCTCTCAACCAGGTCCCCCCGCCCAGCCGACCGCCAGTTCCGCTGCTGTTCTTCCCCTTCACACCCCCTCCTCACACATTGACATTACACGCCCCACGGCGATATTTCTACGGCCTCCACGGCCCCATCTGGGCCCAGGGCGACTTCGGCGGCGCCATCCCCACCCCTCCACCCGTTTCCCACAACCACCAGCACCAGCACCGTCACCACCACCCCCCGGCGCGCACACTCCGAACAACTCACCGGCGCGCCGTTGCCCCCCGGGTGCGGGTGCACGCACCGCAGCACCAGCGCCAGCAGCGCCCGCACCTCGCTGGTGGGGCAGCAGGCCGAGTACAGGCAGCCCAGCCGCGACCAGGCGCCCACGCAGCGCACCACCGGGGACAGCAGCCGCGGCGGCAGATGCGGCTGAAGATGCGGCTGGCTCTGGTGGTGGTGGTGGGCGTAGTCGGGCAGGGTGGCGGCGGCTTCCGCATTGCCGGCATGGCCGCCGCCGCCGCCGCCGCCGGCCCCCGACTGGGACTGCTGCGGTGGGTGTTGGAGGTGGGGTGGGGTCGAGGCGAGGCGGGCCAGCCAGGTGAGGACGTGGTGGCCCACCTCCTCACGCAACACGTGGTTCGCGGAGGCGCATCGCCGGACCTCGGAGCCTGGCCGGGGAGGGGGGCGGGTGGGCAAAGGAAGAGGGGAAAGATAGCGTTGCGAAGGGACGGGGAGGAAGGGAGAGTGGGCTCCGGAGGCGTGGGTAAGAATAGGGTTGCGCGGCCACGGGTACAGGACGGCGTAAAGCCCCTTGGTGGCGCGGGCGGTGCGTGCTCGGCTACGCGGCCATCCGGACCGGCATCGGGCAAAGTGGTGGACGGCACTAACTTCTCAGAACTCAAGTACCCGGAGTGTCGTCGGTGGGCGATATCCTGGGTGTGCAAAGGTGATCATGTAGCTTTTGTGCGCTCCGTTTCTGTTTCAGTGGCCCCATCCGGCCTGCTGGGACGGCGCAGCTGGTGCGGATCTGCGAAAGTGCCTGGCTTTTGTTCAGCGCCGCCACTGAAGAGTGCGCCGTGTGCAGCGCTTCTATAAGCGGATCCAGTGCAGGCGCAAGCCTATACTGCATCAGAACACTGCTGTAGAGGTCTGCGGGGACCTCTACCGGCAGCAGCACTCACGGTGCCGCACCAGCGTCGGACAAGAAACCAGTGTCGGCAATGGAGAAGTCTCGGAAGTAAGGCGGCCCACATACCTGCGCGAGCCTGGAGCGCCTCGCACTCCTCTGCCATGCACACAAGCAGCTGGACAGCAAGCGACTGGGGCAGCTGCTGGAGCGCCGCGTGAAGTACGTTGACGACTGTGGCGGGATGGCGGACGCAAAGTGCTGCCAGTGCAGCACATAGCAACGTTGTTTGGTGCCCCCCTTGATCAGCCAAATGGACAAGGGCGTTTCCCAAAGCCTGCTGCCTGCTGATCACAGCAAGCGCGGTGGTATCGACGATCGCGGTCTCGCCATCCTTGGGGAAGGGAACGCGCCTGGCACAGGCATGCAGCGTCTGGGCCGCAAATAGAGTAAGTTGATCGGGAACTGCCCCGTGCGAGGCGCTGACGATACCCAGGCAGACGTCCCATGCCTCTGCGCTCGCTCGAAAGGCAAGCAGCGCTTGCTCAGCCTCGCGACTTGGTAGAGCTTGCAGGTATTGATATAGCGTCTCAGCAAGCATGCTTTGGGGACATTTCCTTAAGGCCTACGCGTTATTGAGGAGATACTTCACCGTGCCGTATATCGTGCAATTCACACCGCGTAATGCGTTTTGATCAGCACAAACTATGGATGAGCTGTGGACGTAGGCCTATGCCTATGCTGAGGGGGGCCCAAACGACGCAAACGCGCAAAACTGCAAATTGATTTCATTTTCTCGTGCAAACCGTCAACGGACACCTGGACCACCCAACAACCCAAGCATCTTGGAATGCCTGTTCATGAGCGCGTTGACCTTACTCTGCCCTACCGCTTCTGACATCAATGCAACTTCATCGGCGAGTCTTGGGCTCGGCGGCGGGGCTTGGACGTACTTGCAATACTCTTAGGGCAGCCCCCACCCGAACATACTTGCAATTCAAGCACAATATGTCCGTCACAGTCGCAACCGCGGTGGCCGTCGCAGAGGAAGCGGCGACGCCCAGCTTCGTCGCCCCGGTCGCCGTTACGAGCGTGGACGAAACCCAGTATGGGCCCCAGCTCCAGGCGAAAATACGCAAGCTGAAGGACCTGTTTGCGGAATTTAATCCACCCGAGCTGGAGGTTTTCGAGTCTCCCCCAAGGCAGGTGTGCCTCGCTCGCGCGCGTGCCCAAACGCCCATGTACAGGGAGCGGCCGGCCGCGCGCGGCCGCGCGTTTGGAGGATAAGTGACGGCGCTGCCCGCAGTCTCACGAGCATTACGCCAAGCTCCTGTGTCCCCCAAGAGCATGTCCGAACAAACCATACGGCCTGCAGCCGGCGAGCCTCACCCGCCTCCCCAGCTCCCCGATCCCGCCCCGCCCCATCCCAAAGCCCCATCCCCATGCCCCAACCCCGCCCTAGCTTCACCGTGGCCCTTGAAGTCACACTTGCGCTACACGGCCTCCTACAAGGCCGACAGCCTTCCGACGACATGGCCCCGCCTTTTCCCGCCACGTTCCACGTTCCAACCCCCTCACCCTCTCCACACCTCCCTTACCTTTCCTCCGTCCTCGCAGCCACTACCGCATGCGTGCCGAATTCACCATTGAACAGCGAGACGGCAACTTCCGGTACGTCATGTTTGACAACTCCCCTGCGCCACCGCCGCCGCCACAGCCGGGGACCGCCGCGGAAGACGCCGCCGACGGCGGCGGCGCCGCCGCCGCTGCCGCCGCCAGCACCTCCGCGCCGGCGGCGGCGGCATCGGAGGCTGCTGCTGCCGCTGCGCCGCCGGCCCGCGGCGGCGGCGGTGGCGGCGGCGGCCGACCCAAGGGTCCTCGCCGCGTGACCGTGGAGAGCTTCCCGGTTGCCTCCCGGCAGTTGAATGAGTTGATGGAGGTGGTGCGGCGGGAGTGCGCTGAGTGCCCAGAGCTGCGGACAAGGCTGTTCCAGGTGAGGGAGGGAGAGGGAAGGGGAAGGGAGGGAGGGACAGGGGAGGGCAGGGCAGGGGCGGGAGGGCAGGGCAGGGGCGGCAGGGCAGGGGCGGGAGGGCAGGGCAGGGCGGGGGAGGGGAGGGCAGGCCAGGGCAGGCCAGGGGCGGGAGGGCAGGGGAGGGGCGGGAGGGCAGGGGAGGGGCGGGAGGGCAGGGGAGGCTAGGGGAGGGCAGGGGAGAGCAGGGCAGAGGGTCGCGCAGCGGTTCGGAGGGACTGTTTCCGAAAGACTGGGAGGTAGGAAAAGGGGTTTAGGGGCGGGTGGCGGTTCAAGGTGCGTGGACAGGCAGGCACCCAGACCCAACCTCGAAACCAGCCCAACCTTTTTGTTCCCGGCTGTACCGGCAGTCCGTGACTCATTTGGACTGCTTGGATGTGCCCTACCCTACCCTACCCTCTTCTACCTTGCCCTGCCCTACCCTGCCCTGCCCTGCCCGCCTGCCCGCCTGCCCCCTCCCACGCCTCACCCCTCCTCTCACGCGCAACTTCCCCCTCTCGCCCTCTTCCCCTCTCCCCGTTCTTATTACCCCTCTCCCCAACTCTCCCCAAACCCCAATCACACACACCCCTACACACGCACACACGGATCACACGCACACCCCTTTCCATCAGGCCAACTTCCACACCACCCTCGCCGGCGACGCCATGGTCACGCTGCTGTACCACCGCAAGCTGGGGCCCGAGTGGGCCGCCGCCGCGGAGCGCCTGCGCGACGCGCTGGCCGCCACCCCCACCGCCGCCGCGGCAGGCCGGCGGCCGCACGTCATCGGCCGCAGCCGCAAACAGAAGCTGGAGCTGGAGGCGGGGTTCGTGCTGGAGAGCCTGACTGTGGGCGGCCGGCAGTACGTGCAGAAGCAGGTGGAGGGGGCCTTTTCGCAGCCCAACGGCACCGTGTGTCAGCACATGCTGGGCTGGGCGATGGATGTGACGCGGGCGCAGCCGCAGGGGCCGGAGGAGGGGCAGCAGCCGGCGCAGGAGGCGCAGGAGGGTCAGCAGCCGCAGAAGCGGCCGCGATTGACGGCGGCTGGGGAGGCAGGCGATGGGGCACCGGAGGCGGAGGCGGAGGCGGAGGCGGCGAATGGCGGCGGGGGAGAGGCGGCGGAGGGCGGTGGGCCGCAGGACGACCTGCTGGAGCTGTACTGCGGGAACGGCAACTTCACGGTGCGTCGCACTGCTCGTACGGGAGTACGACAGGGGTGCTTTTGAGAGCGTGGCGGTGTCTGTGCGCACCTCGCCACGTTGCAGCTGCCTGTCCCGTCGTGTCCTGTCCTGTCCGGCGAAAGCCGCCTGTGACGTATTTCGGTCCTCGGGTGCTGCTCTGCTCTGCTCTGCTCATCTCGCGAGCGCCGCCCTAGACGTTGCGCATATACCGTATAGTATTGGGTTGCCCGTATTGTTGGCCGCCTCCCACCGGCACACCCGGAGCCCTTCTTCATCCGTTCCTCCTTCCTACCCTGCCCCCAACCCCGCATCCGAGCCCCAACCCGAGCCACCCTAACCCAAACCCCCACCCTATCCCCCCAAACGCAAACTTACCGCGCCGGGCCCACGCCGGCTTCCCCGCGCTCCCCCAAGCTCAACAAGTCCCACCTGCTCCGAAGCCCACGCGGTGGTGTCTTTTCTGCGGTTGCTGCCTGCCTGTGTGACGCGGCGCTGTCGACGCCCCCCCTCCCCGCGCGATCTACAGGTCCCACTGGCCCAGAACTTCCGCCGCGTGGTAGCTACCGAGGTGTCCAAGTCCTCGGTGGAGGCGGCGCGATTCAACTTGGAGGCCAACGGCGTGAGCAACGTGTTCCTGGCGCGCATGGCGAGCGAGGAGTTTGCGGAGACGATGCGCGCGCGCGGCAGCCGGCGGCGGCTGGAGGGCCTGGGCCCCTGGGAGGAGCTGCGGCTGCGGACCATCCTGGTGGACCCGCCGAGGGCGGGGCTCGACGACTTCACGGTGCAGCTGCTCCAGGTAGGTGGGACGTACCGACCGACCCGTGGGTCGGTTGAAGATGCGGCGTGGTGATCTCGACGGACGGATCTCGTGGGTCGGGTGCTAATGGCGCCCTCTGGCCCTTGCCGCTTTGGCCCTCTGCTGGGGCCAGACCTCCCCGCCCGCCCTGCTGTCCCCCCGGGGCGCCTGCTCGTAACCCCTGTCCTCGCCCCGCCCCTCACTCCCACCCCGCTGCCACGCCGGTCTCTCTCTGAACACGTCGGGCCCCCGCCCCCCGCCTGCAACGCGCCTCGCCTCGCCCCCCGGCTGCAACGCGCCTCAGGAGTTTGACCGTATCGTGTACATCAGCTGCAACCCCGAGACGCTGCACGCCAACCTGCGGGCCATCGCCGCCACGCACCGCATCGCGCGCTTCGCCGCCTTCGACCAGTTCCCCTACACCCACCACCTGGAGTGCGGGGTCTACCTCACGCGCCGCGCCGCCTAGCTGGGCAACCATGCTGGCAACCGTTCCTGCGACCGTGACGGCGGTTACCGGGACTGTCACCATCACTTGCTACGGTACATCGTGACTGCAATATTATGTTACCGTGACTGTCACTATGACTGCGACATCGTGACCGCCATATCGTATCATGACTGCGGGCCTGGCGCCCCCGCATGGCAGCTGGTGGCGGCCCTGGCCCAACTGCTGCAGCGCGGCCCTGGCAGCTCCGAAACCGCGGGCGGGGAGGAGTAATGGGGTTGGAGGCCGAAGTGCAGGGGGTTGGACGAACGGCGGGATATATCAACTCGGATCGAATCGTGTGGATGGCCTTTCGCAAGGCTGCGGTGGTGCGTGATGAGATGGAGTTCTTTTCTTGGTCGCAGGGGTCGCAGTGGGCTCCGGAAGCCCCGGGTAATCGACCCCAATCGGGGGCACAAGCCGCAGACCCGTCCTCCGCCGACCTGGTACTCCCGTTTTCAGGCCCTGCGCACCGCCTTCCGCCTATTTTTCTCAATCAGCAATGGCTAAGCATAGACAGGCGCAGATAGACACGCTGAGCCATACGCCGTACGCCCTTTGTACGACGTACATCGTATGCCGTCCGTCAAGGCATTCCGATTTCCGAATGCAGGCCTGGCGCCCCCGAAAAGCCCGAGCGAGGCGACATGTAGTTCCTCACGCGGAGCTGGACTTACGCTCTGACTCTGCGACTCAGCGATCCAATCCCGTTCATGCATGTCCTTGTACATGAGCTTCAGCTCAAACATCAGCTTCCTAGGAACCCTCGACACCTTTCGATGCAAGCGTGTTACCAGCTCAATCGTCTGCAGCTCAATCGTCTGGTACAAACCGACCAAAGGATAGATTTCCAGCTCTCTGTGCTGCACTGATGATGATGTCAGGGTAAACCAGCATTGCTGAGGAACCAGCGTCGGGCAGTGTCAGCTGAGACTGTTGGCATGGCGAGGCATGGCAGTTGGTGTCGAAAACGCACGCGGGTGGACACAGCCGCGGGCGTCAGAAGCCGTGCTGTCCCACCTTAACGAGCGGCCTGACTTTAGCTTTGCAACGACTACGTTGGAGCTTTCAAAGGAATGACTCCAGGGGGCGCCCGTTCCGAAACTTCAGGTGGCGCTGCCGTTCCGTTTCGGAGGCGGGGCCTTATGGCGGCCTCGTTACCGTATAAGGCCGAGTATGCTGGCATCGTTACCCCCAGGAATTGCTACGCATCGCAATGCGACTATGCGAAGCTTACTTCCGCTGTTGGGCATATCGCCGCGGTCCATTCTCAGTCCTCAAGCGGAGCGGAGCCAGACTGACACCCTGACCCTGCTACTCAGTCATCATCTCCTGCCTCGTATCCACACTCTTGACTTCGTTTTAATCCGAAATAACAACGCCTCCCTGGGGGCCTCAACTTTTCCGACACAAAAACATTTCACGAACTTGATCTTCTACTTTAAGCCGACCAGAAGATGGCCTTCAATATTCTGCGCTGCGCTGGTTCTGATTCCGGCCGGGGCACTGTTTCCGCTGGGTGAGGCCTCCGCTCTCTTCGCTGCTCCGCGGCGTTCTGACCGCCTACTGCTGCGAGCTGTGACATGAATAAAATGCTGACACGTATATTTTGGCCTGTTTGTTTGCAGGCGTCTGGGCGAGTGCCGTCCTTTGCCTGCTGGCGATGCCGGCTTAGATCATGCTGCCGGTGCAATAGGGTAAGTGTCGTCTCGGAGAGAATCCCTCTTGCTTTATTCTCATAGAATGGTAATTTGTTCTTTTGAAACTTGCTTTGCGGGTTCGGCTTGGGCTGCTGGTTCCTTCGCCATTTCGCGTCCGCCGATCTCACGTCGGGGCAAGGTGGTGCCAAATAATAAGCCGACACATGGTATACTTGTCGATAATGATCCAGTAAATAATGTGAACCGCGAGCAGCGCGGCTCGCTCGCTCTTTCCAAGGGAGCCTCACTAATAAAGTGCAAAGCCTTGGCTAAGGCGGTCACCATCTGGCGGTCACAAATGCCTGAGCCCGCTCGCTCCTTGGACCCAATTACATAGCCTTATAATGATCTCATCCTAACCTAACAACGCTGGGTACTGCCTTTCGTCGTGTCGCATCGCGCAGGTGTGAGCTGAACCAGCAGCCACGCAGCAGGAGGAGACTCTGGCCTTTCAGCAGATTGGGATAGTTGCTGAACCGCTCGCTGCGAAAGCTCGCAAGGTTCATGAGCGCGCACAGCAGCCAGCTGACCAGCAACCCGTACACCGCCGCCGATGTCTACACCGATATCTACACCACCTAATGGTGAGTGAGGCCTTGGTGACGAGCTAAAACCCTTGGCAGAAGCCAACTAAAGGGGCCGGCAAGGCTCGGTTTCATGTTATGCTGTGAAGCTGTTTTGCTGTGAAGCATAGGATAGTGGGACAGACCATGTATGTACGTGTGGCGCAAAGACATTTTAGACAAGTGTGGGTGGCGGCGGCCCACCTCAGCCCGGTGGGGTTCATTCCTGATGTATGCGAGCAAGGGAGGGGTGCTATCCTGCCGGTGGTTTGCATGTGTCCCCGTGTGTGCACGGCCCTAGGGGAATGCCATGGAGGAGGAGGCAATGCACGCACATGCTAGGTGGTGCCGGGCTGGATTTGTCCACACTGCACGGCGGCCCACGAATGACAGACACGAAGTTTGCGGACAAGCAGCGGCAGCTTACCCCCGAGCAGCACATCATGTTTGACACTTTGCTGGAATACATCATAGACGGCTGTGAAGACTGCCCGCAGCTTCTGGAGTTCATGATGGGTGGTGGTGGGGTTGGGCAAGTCCTTCCTCAGCACTCAAGAGACTGAGGTGGTCTGGTGCAGGCACGTATATATCTGCCAGTGCAGAGGCCAGTCATCCTGACTGCACCCACCGGTGTGGCCGCCTCCAACATCAGTGGGCCCACCATCCACAGTGCACTGAGTCTCCCAGTGGATGGTGGAGCCACGGATGTTAAAAGGTGACCACACCGGTGGGTGCAGTCAGGATGACTGGCCGCTGCATGTATGTGCAGGTGCCTGCACCGGATCATCTCTGTCGTGAGATAGAGCGATGAGGTATGACTTGCCCAACCTCCCCCACCCCATCACCCATCATGAACTCCAGGAGCTGCGGACAGTCTTTACGGCCGTCCATGATGTGTTAGTTCCAGCACATACAGTGTCAAACATGATGCGCTGTTCGGGGCTTAGCTGACGCTGCTTCTCCTCAAACTCTGTGTCTGACATTCGTGGGCCACCGTGCAGCAGCGAGGGCAAGTCCAGCCCGGCGCCATCTAGCACGTGCATTGCCTCCTGTTATTATTGTTACACCGAGCACGCTCTGGCGTGGTTTAAGGGGACGGGGGCCTGCCGCCGGGACTCTGGCATTTGCTTTATATAGCGAGCCGACCAGCCGCCACCAGTTGTGGTCCAATCCGCACGACACCTGTACGACGATCCACGACACTATCGCAGTCGTTCTCCTCGCCCCATTATCGCTGGGGAACACGGCCAGTTAGTGCTACTAGCCGGAGCCTGGCCCTCCTGATCACACCTCAGCAGCCACCTCGCTAGTACCGACTACCGGGTAGCCTGGGAATTGCCCGCTCATTCTTCGAACTTGGCCTTCGACTCCATCTCCAGCTCCGGAGCTCCACCTCGGGAACCTTGATGCTCGTAGCTACCGCCTTCGTCTTGAGTGGTAGGCTTCCTCCTCCCAGGGGTACGGTCCCGCCCAGTAGCTCCGACTAACTACATCTACCGTCTTCGTCAACTGCCCCCGCCAACGACACCGGTTGGTAAGCTGCCATCCAACCTTCTACACCCTGGCCAACTGCCAGGGGGTCAACGGTGGGATTCGAATCCACATCTATCCATTGCCAATCCCTATAGCAGTCAAACCGCCCTTAAGGGCAAAATATGGCCTTACGGTGTGCCCTTAAGGTCCAACCGCCCTAGCATGTTCAACGCCAAAACGTGTTTGGAAATAATTATTTATGCTTATTAAGCAATATAAAATCAATAGCCGCAGAAAAGCAGACCTCCCAAGTCAAATCCGTTCACATGCCTTGGTCACCCGTCCGGTCACAGTATTTTTGGTGTTGTCTTGTTGCATTTTGTACTTATACTAAGTAGTGCATATAAATACTCCAGCTTGGCTGATTGAAAGTGTCCTAACCTTAGTCGGTCTGAAGGGCAACCATGGTTGCCCTCCTCCAGCGTTCATAGTGAAGGTCACGAGTTTTGAAGGACGATGTCTAGGTTATCAATATGAACAGTATTAACTGTATTGGCGAGTACTGCAGCAGCTGCGGAAGCGACTTCGCGGAAATGGTTGTGCAGCTTGCCGCGGGAATAGCGCAAATGTAGAAGGACGCATGCAGGGTAAACGTCCTCTTCTATCTGCTTGCACGGGCTATTGCAAGGAGCAGGCCGGGCACTGTGCTGCAAAGGCGCGACGGGTTCGCAAACGCCCCTGCGGACGCCTCGCCCTCCATCATGTATAAGCTGGAGTTTACACATATCTCACAGCTGAGAGGGGGCCACTGCAATTGAGTCCGACCGCGCGTGCCGGTGTCCGACCGCGCGTGCCGACCGCTGCTGGCATAACCCCCTGGCCCCCAACCTGGCGCATCGCAAGCCGGATAGCGGCGGCCCAATGCCCCAGGTGTGCGGGTTAGTTGTGCAGCGCTGTCGCGCCCGAAGCGTCCAACAGCACCCCCTTTCCCTTCCTCGGGCGGGTGTGCAGTCCGTTGCAGTGCTGTCTCGTGAACTTGTTGGTTTGGGTTGGTCCGGCGGCTGCACGGCCGTGCACCGTCAACCTCCTCGGTAAGGTAACAGTACCGTAACAGCGTCTCTGGCTTACTCTCATCGCCATTGCCCGTAGCCGGGCAGGGCTAGGTGGGTTGAGCTTCAGCAGCCTGTCCGGTGTTTGTCAACAAGGATCTCCATGTCCAGGATTTCAAGCTTCCGACCGCTGACGGCGGGGCTTCATTGTCGCACATAAGGCTGGACGGGGGTTTGGGTTGGGTCGGGTGGAGCGTCTTGCTGTATGCCGCGGTAGGGCTGCTTGTCCCCGTCTGCATAGCCACTCGAATGAGCGGTTCCGGCTACAGATGCGGGCCGCCGCACCGAGCCGTATGCCGCAAAGAAGGGCCGTTGGCCCTCATGGGGCCGCTCGCACAGCTCATTGCCCAGTGCGGGTCGAACGCCCCGTGGCCGGTCCCGGTTCCCCCACCGCCGCTGCCCGCGGCGCAGCTGGGACCAGGCGCGCCGGGGGCTGGCACGGCCGCGGGGTGGATTGGGGCCGTCCCCACGGCAGCAGCAGCGCTGGCGGCCATGCTAGGTGGGGCCCCGGCCCCGGCGGCAGGTCGGGTAGACGCTCCCTCGGTGTACGCCACCGGGGCGGACTGGTCAGGCAACCCCTCCGGAAACCTGCCCGAGAGCGGCCGTGACCTCGAGCGTGCCGGGATGGCGGCGGCCGGGGGACCCCAGCGGCACCGGCATTCACAGGGACAGCGGGCGTATGGCCGAGCGGCGGCCCGACGCTGGAGGCCCTGCACGCCGCGGCAACGGCCGCCGTGGGGCGCAGCACAGGACCGACGGGCTGGACGCCCCCGCTGGGCGGCAACCCTTGGACGTTTGGCGCGTCCGCGGCCTGGGACCGCGGGCTGGCCGGGCATTGCTACCCGGACGGCCGGCTGCGGAGGGGCAACGTGATGTTCGGGGTCCAGTACGTCGATGCCCAGGGCGCCAGGGGCTGCCGGCTCGCGACCTGGAGAGCCTCCCCGCCCTGCACGACTTTCGAGCGCCGCCGGGGGGGATAAGGGGCAACGCCGCCCAGCTGGCGGCCCAGGCAGTAAAACTGCAGGTCCGGAAGCATTTGGGGGCGCTGCTGCACGCCCAGCCCAAGCACGATGGGCCCACCCATGTGCCGCTCATGGCGGAGGCCATCCGGAACACGGTGTTGCAGGAGGAGTTCAAGGCCGCCCGCAGGGAGGGCATCGGGGGTAGCGGCAGCGGCCACGTGGGCGGTAATGGCGGCGGCGGGAGCCACCGGGGCGAGGCCCCGAGTGCCCGCGGTGGAGAGGCGGGCCTCTACGGTGGTGCTCCCAGAAGCCCCAACGGGGTCCGGGGCGGCGGCGGCGGGCAGGGCCAGGCGGGCTGGGCCCCGGCGTGGCAGGCGGTGCTGCACACGTGCGGCGCGCATGTAGTACAGTACGGAACGGATCGACGGGCGTGTGTTGTCGAATGCGACCGGCTGCGTGCCACTTTCACTTTGGACGGTGCCGCGTTGCCCGCTGACACGTTTCTGTTTCCAGGCCGCGCGGCCCCTCGCGTGGCGCACATGTAGTACAGTACGGAACGGATCGACGGGCGTGTGTTGTCGAATGCGACCGGCTGCGTGCCACTTTCGGTTTGGACGGTGCCGCGTTGCCCGCTGACACGTTTCTGTTTCCAGGCCGCGCGGCCCCTCGTGCGGCGCGCATGTACTACAGTACGGAACGGATCGACGGGCGTGTGTTGTCGAATGCGCCCGGCTGCGTGCCACTTTCGCTTTGGACGGTGCCGCGTTGCCCGCTGACACGTTTCTGTTTCCAGGCCGCGCGGCCCCTCGCGTGGCGCACATGTAGTACAGTACGGAACGGATCGACGGGCGTGTGTTGTCGAATGCGCCCGGCTGCGTGCCACTTTCGGTTTGGACGGTGCCGCGTTGCCCGCTGACACGTTTCTGTTTCCAGGCCGCGCGGCCCCTCGCGCGGTGCACATGTAGTACAGTACGGAACGGATCGACGGGCGTGTGTTGTCGAATGCGACCGGCTGCGTGCCACATTCGGTTTGGACGGTGCTGCATTGCCCGCTGACACGTTTCTGTTTCCAGGCCGCGTGGCCCCTCGCGTGGCGCACATGTAGTACAGTACGGAACGGATCGACGGGCGTGTGTTGTCGAATGCGCCCGGCTGCGTGCCACTTATGGTTTGGACGGTGCCGCGTTGCCCGCTGACACGTTTCTGTTTCCAGGCCGCGTGGCCCCGCGCGCGGCGCGCATGTAATACAGTACGGAACGGATCGACGGGCGTATGTTGTCGAATGCGACCGGCTGCGTGCCACTTTCGGTTTGGACGGTGCCGCGTTGCCCGCTGACACGTTTCTGTTTCCAGGCCGCGTGGCCCCGCGCGCGGCGCGCATGTCATACAGTACGGAACGGATCGACGGGCGTGTGTTGTCGAATGCGCCCGGCTGCGTGCCACTTTCGGTTTGGACGGTGCCGCGTTGCCCGCTGACACGTTTCTGTTTCCAGGCCGCGCGGCCCCTCGCGCGGTGCACATGTAGTACAGTACGAAACGGATCGACGGGCGTGTGTTGTCGAATGCGACCGGCTGCGTGCCACTTTCGGTTTGGACGGTGCTGCATTGCCCGCTGACACGTTTCTGTTTCCAGGCCGCGTGGCCCCTCGCGTGGCGCACATGTAGTACAGTACGGAACGGATCGACGGGCGTGTGTTGTCGAATGCGTCCGGCTGCGTGCCACTTATGGTTTGGACGGTGCCGCGTTGCCCGCTGACACGTTTCTGTTTCCAGGCCGCGCGGCCCCTCGCGCGGCGAGCATGTAGTACAGTACGGAACGGATCGACGGGCGTATGTTGTCGAATGCGACCGGCTGCGTGCCACTTTCGGTTTGGACGGTGCTGCATTGCCCGCTGACACGTTTCTGTTTCCAGGCCGCGTGGCCCCTCGCGCGGCGAGCATGTCATACAGTACGGAACGGATCGACGGGCGTGTGTTGTCGAATGCGACCGGCTGCGTGCCACTTTCGGTTTGGACGGTGCTGCATTGCCCGCTGACACGTTTCTGTTTCCAGGCCGCGTGGCCCCTCGCGTGGCGCACATGTAGTACAGTACGGAACGGATCGACGGGCGTGTGTTGTTGAATGCGTCCGGCTGCGTGCCACTTATGGTTTGGACGGTGCCGTGTTGCCCGCTGACACGTTTCTGTTTCCAGGCCGCGCGGCCCCTCGCGCGGCGTGCATGTAGTACAGTACGGAACGGATCGACGGGCGTATGTTGTCGAATGCGACCGGCTGCGTGCCACTTTCGGTTTGGACGGTGCTGCATTGCCCGCTGACACGTTTCTGTTTCCAGGCCGCGTGGCCCCTCGCGCGGCGAGCATGTCATACAGTACGGAACGGATCGACGGGCGTGTGTTGTCGAATGCGCCCGGCTGCGTGCCACTTATGGTTTGGACGGTGCCGCGTTGCCCGCTGACACGTTTCTGTTTCCAGGCCGCGCGGCCCCTCGCGCGGTGCACATGTAGTACAGTACGGAACGGATCGACGGGCGTGTGTTGTCGAATGCGACAGGCTGCGTGCCACTTTCGGTTTGGACGGTGCTGCATTGCCCGCTGACACGTTTCTGTTTCCAGGCCGCGTGGCCCCTCGCGTGGCGCACATGTAGTACAGTACGGAACGGATCGACGGGCGTGTGTTGTCGAATGCGCCCGGCTGCGTGCCACTTATGGTTTGGACGGTGCCGCGTTGCCCGCTGACACGTTTCTGTTTCCAGGCCGCGTGGCCCCGCGCGCGGCGCGCATGTAATACAGTACGGAACGGATCGACGGGCGTATGTTGTCGAATGCGACCGGCTGCGTGCCACTTTCGGTTTGGACGGTGCCGCGTTGCCCGCTGACACGTTTCTGTTTCCAGGCCGCGTGGCCCCGCGCGCGGCGCGCATGTCATACAGTACGGAACGGATCGACGGGCGTGTGTTGTCGAATGCGCCCGGCTGCGTGCCACTTTCGGTTTGGACGGTGCCGCGTTGCCCGCTGACACGTTTCTGTTTCCAGGCCGCGCGGCCCCTCGCGCGGTGCACATGTAGTACAGTACGAAACGGATCGACGGGCGTGTGTTGTCGAATGCGACCGGCTGCGTGCCACTTTCGGTTTGGACGGTGCTGCATTGCCCGCTGACACGTTTCTGTTTCCAGGCCGCGTGGCCCCTCGCGTGGCGCACATGTAGTACAGTACAGAACGGATCGACGGGCGTGTGTTGTCGAATGCGTCCTGCTGCGTGCCACTTATGGTTTGGACGGTGCCGCGTTGCCCGCTGACACGTTTCTGTTTCCAGGCCGCGCGGCCCCTCGCGCGGCGAGCATGTAGTACAGTACGGAACGGATCGACGGGCGTATGTTGTCGAATGCGACCGGCTGCGTGCCACTTTCGGTTTGGACGGTGCTGCATTGCCCGCTGACACGTTTCTGTTTCCAGGCCGCGTGGCCCCTCGCGCGGCGAGCATGTCATACAGTACGGAACGGATCGACGGGCGTGTGTTGTCGAATGCGCCCGGCTGCGTGCCACTTTCGGTTTGGACGGTGCCGCGTTGCCCGCTGACACGTTTCTGTTTCCAGGCCGCGCGGCCCCTCGCGCGGTGCACATGTAGTACAGTACGGAACGGATCGACGGGCGTGTGTTGTCGAATGCGACCGGCTGCGTGCCACTTTCGGTTTGGACGGTGCTGCATTGCCCGCTGACACGTTTCTGTTTCCAGGCCGCGTGGCCCCTCGCGTGGCGCACATGTAGTACAGTACGGAACGGATCGACGGGCGTGTGTTGTTGAATGCGTCCGGCTGCGTGCCACTTATGGTTTGGACGGTGCCGCGTTGCCCGCTGACACGTTTCTGTTTCCAGGCCGCGCGGCCCCTCGCGCGGCGTGCATGTAGTACAGTACGGAACGGATCGACGGGCGTATGTTGTCGAATGCGACCGGCTGCGTGCCACATTCGGTTTGGACGGTGCTGCATTGCCCGCTGACACGTTTCTGTTTCCAGGCCGCGTGGCCCCTCGCGCGGCGAGCATGTCATACAGTACGGAACGGATCGACGGGCGTGTGTTGTCGAATGCGCCCGGCTGCGTGCCACTTATGGTTTGGACGGTGCCGTGTTGCCCGCTGACACGTTTCTGTTTCCAGGCCGCGCGGCCCCTCGCGCGGTGCACATGTAGTACAGTACGGAACGGATCGACGGGCGTGTGTTGTCGAATGCGACCGGCTGCGTGCCACTTTCGGTTTGGACGGTGCTGCATTGCCCGCTGACACGTTTCTGTTTCCAGGCCACGCGGCCCCTCGCGTGGCGCACATGTAGTACAGTACGGAACGGATCGACGGGCGTGTGTTGTCGAATGCGCCCGGCTGCGTGCCACTTATGGTTTGGACGGTGCCGCGTTGCCCGCTGACACGTTTCTGTTTCCAGGCCGCGCGGCCCCTCGCGCGGCGCACATGTAGTACAGTACGGAACGGATCGACGGGCGTGTGTTGTTGAATGCGCCCGGCTGCGTGCCACTTTCGGTTTGGACGGTGCTGCATTGCCCGCTGACACGTTTCTGTTTCCAGGCCGCGTGGCCCCTCGCGTGGCGCACATGTAGTACAGTACGGAACGGATCGACGGGCGTGTGTTGTCGAATGCGCCCGGCTGCGTGCCACTTATGGTTTGGACGGTGCCGCGTTGCCCGCTGACACGTTTCTGTTTCCAGGCCGCGCGGCCCCTCGCGCGGCGCACATGTAGTACAGTACGGAACGGATCGACGGGCGTGTGTTGTCGAATGCGACCGGCTGCGTGCCACTTTCGGTTTGGACGGTGCCGCGTTGCCCGCTGACACGTTTCTGTTTCCAGGCCGCGCGGCCCCTCGCGCGGAGCACATGTAGTACAGTACGGAACGGATCGACGGGCGTGTGTTGTCGAATGCGACCGGCTGTGTGCCACTTTCGGTTTGGACGGTGCTGCATTGCCCGCTGACACGTTTCTGTTTCCAGGCCGCGTGGCCCCTCGCGCGGCGAGCATGTCATACAGTACGGAACGGATCGACGGGCGTGTGTTGTCGAATGCGCCCGGCTGCGTGCCACTTATGGTTTGGACGGTGCCGCGTTGCCCGCTGACACGTTTCTGTTTCCAGGCCGCGTGGCCCCGCGCGCGGCGCGCATGTAATACAGTACGGAACGGATCGACGGGCGTATGTTGTCGAATGCGACCGGCTGCGTGCCACTTTCGGTTTGGACGGTGCCGCGTTGCCCGCTGACACGTTTCTGTTTCCAGGCCGCGTGGCCCCGCGCGCGGCGCGCATGTCATACAGTACGGAACGGATCGACGGGCGTGTGTTGTCGAATGCGCCCGGCTGCGTGCCACTTATGGTTTGGACGGTGCCGCGTTGCCCGCTGACACGTTTCTGTTTCCAGGCCGCGTGGCCCCTCGCGCGGCGCACATGTAGTACAGTACGGAACGGATGTACGGAACGGATCGACGGGCGTGTGTTGTCGAATGCGACCGGCTGCGTGCCACTTTCGGTTTGGACGGTGCTGCATTGCCCGCTGACACGTTTCTGTTTCCAGGCCGCGTGGCCCCTCGCGTGGCGCACATGGAGTACAGTACGGAACGGATCGACGGGCGTGTGTTGTCGAATGCGCCCGGCTGCGTGCCACTTATGGTTTGGATGGTGCCGCGTTGCCCGCTGACACGTTTCTGTTTCCAGGCCGCGCGGCCCCTCGCGCGGCGCACATGTAGTACAGTACGGAACGGATCGACGGGCGTGTGTTGTCGAATGCGCCCGGCTGCGTGCCACTTTCGGTTTGGACGGTGCTGCATTGCCCGCTGACACGTTTCTGTTTCCAGGCCGCGTGGCCCCTCACGTGGCGCACATGTAGTACAGTACGGAACGGATCGACGGGCGTGTGTTGTCGAATGCGCCCGGCTGCGTGCCACTTATGGTTTGGACGGTGCCGCGTTGCCCGCTGACACGTTTCTGTTTCCAGGCCGCGCGGCCCCTCACGCGGCGCACATGTAGTACAGTACGGAACGGATCGACGGGCGTGTGTTGTCGAATGCGCCCGGCTGCGTGCCACTTTCGGTTTGGACGGTGCCGCGTTGCCCGCTGACACGTTTCTGTTTCCAGGCCGCGCGGCCCCTCGCGCGGCGCACATGTAGTACAGTACGGAACGGATCGACGGGCGTGTGTTGTCGAATGCGACCGGCTGTGTGCCACTTTCGGTTTGGACGGTGCTGCATTGCCCGCTGACACGTTTCTGTTTCCAGGCCGCGCGGCCCCTCGCGTGGCGCACATGTAGTACAGTACGGAACGGATCGACGGGCGTGTGTTGTCGAATGCGACCGGCTGCGTGCCACTTTCGGTTTGGACGGTGCCGCGTTGCCCGCTGACACGTTTCTGTTTCCAGGCCGCGCGGCCCCGCGCGCGGCGCGCATGTAGTACAGTACGGAACGGATCGACGGGCGTGTGTTGTCGAATGCGCCCGGCTGCGTGCCACTTATGGTTTGGACGGTGCCGCGTTGCCCGCTGACACGTTTCTGTTTCCAGGCCGCGCGGCCCCTCGCGCGGCGCACATGTAGTACAGTACGGAACGGATCGACGGGCGTGTGTTGTCGAATGCGACCGGCTGCGTGCCACTTTCGGTTTGGACGGTGCCGCGTTGCCCGCTGACACGTTTCTGTTTCCAGGCCGCGCGGCCCCTCGCGCGGAGCACATGTAGTACAGTACGGAACGGATCGACGGGCGTGTGTTGTCGAATGCGACCGGCTGTGTGCCACTTTCGGTTTGGACGGTGCTGCATTGCCCGCTGACACGTTTCTGTTTCCAGGCCGCGTGGCCCCTCGCGCGGCGAGCATGTCATACAGTACGGAACGGATCGACGGGCGTGTGTTGTCGAATGCGCCCGGCTGCGTGCCACTTATGGTTTGGACGGTGCCGCGTTGCCCGCTGACACGTTTCTGTTTCCAGGCCGCGTGGCCCCGCGCGCGGCGCGCATGTAATACAGTACGGAACGGATCGACGGGCGTATGTTGTCGAATGCGACCGGCTGCGTGCCACTTTCGGTTTGGACGGTGCCGCGTTGCCCGCTGACACGTTTCTGTTTCCAGGCCGCGTGGCCCCGCGCGCGGCGCGCATGTCATACAGTACGGAACGGATCGACGGGCGTGTGTTGTCGAATGCGCCCGGCTGCGTGCCACTTATGGTTTGGACGGTGCCGCGTTGCCCGCTGACACGTTTCTGTTTCCAGGCCGCGTGGCCCCTCGCGCGGCGCACATGTAGTACAGTACGGAACGGATGTACGGAACGGATCGACGGGCGTGTGTTGTCGAATGCGACCGGCTGCGTGCCACTTTCGGTTTGGACGGTGCTGCATTGCCCGCTGACACGTTTCTGTTTCCAGGCCGCGTGGCCCCTCGCGTGGCGCACATGGAGTACAGTACGGAACGGATCGACGGGCGTGTGTTGTCGAATGCGCCCGGCTGCGTGCCACTTATGGTTTGGACGGTGCCGCGTTGCCCGCTGACACGTTTCTGTTTCCAGGCCGCGCGGCCCCTCGCGCGGCGCACATGTAGTACAGTACGGAACGGATCGACGGGCGTGTGTTGTCGAATGCGCCCGGCTGCGTGCCACTTTCGGTTTGGACGGTGCTGCATTGCCCGCTGACACGTTTCTGTTTCCAGGCCGCGTGGCCCCTCACGTGGCGCACATGTAGTACAGTACGGAACGGATCGACGGGCGTGTGTTGTCGAATGCGCCCGGCTGCGTGCCACTTATGGTTTGGACGGTGCCGCGTTGCCCGCTGACACGTTTCTGTTTCCAGGCCGCGCGGCCCCTCACGCGGCGCACATGTAGTACAGTACGGAACGGATCGACGGGCGTGTGTTGTCGAATGCGCCCGGCTGCGTGCCACTTTCGGTTTGGACGGTGCCGCGTTGCCCGCTGACACGTTTCTGTTTCCAGGCCGCGCGGCCCCTCGCGCGGCGCACATGTAGTACAGTACGGAACGGATCGACGGGCGTGTGTTGTCGAATGCGACCGGCTGTGTGCCACTTTCGGTTTGGACGGTGCTGCATTGCCCGCTGACACGTTTCTGTTTCCAGGCCGCGCGGCCCCTCGCGTGGCGCACATGTAGTACAGTACGGAACGGATCGACGGGCGTGTGTTGTCGAATGCGACCGGCTGCGTGCCACTTTCGGTTTGGACGGTGCCGCGTTGCCCGCTGACACGTTTCTGTTTCCAGGCCGCGCGGCCCCGCGCGCGGCGCGCATGTAGTACAGTATGGAACGGATCGACGGGCGTGTGTTGTCGAATGCGCCCGGCCTCGCTCTGCCCACCCCCTCCACAACGCCCAGCCCAGTCGGCTTCGTTGCCATTCCTACTGCCAACACGACAGCTTTCTGCGCCTTCGTCGTGCAGTCCCAGTGGCGGCGCATCTCGTTCTCGCTAGAAACCGAGTTTGTGTATCTAACGTGCCGTCGCTTGCAAGCTTACCCTCTTCCTTTGCTTTGCAGATAGCTCACAGGTTACGTACTTGCGTTTCAAATCCGTTCACAGGCTCCCGCCTACAAAATGGCCGGATGAACCCCCACCCGGCCCCGCTCTGTCCCGCCTCGCCCCGCCGTCCCCGGCCCTCCCCCGCTGTGCCTCGCCCAGCCCTGCCCAGCTCCGGCCCCGGCCCGGCCCCGCCCCGCCGTGCCTCGCCTAGCCATGCCCAGCTCCGCCCTGCCCAGCCCCGGCCTGGCCCAGCTTTGCCCAGCCCAGCCCAGCCCAAATACTGCCTTATTCATTAGTGCAGACGTTGCGCCCTTAAGGTACCACCGCCCTAGCATGCCATACAAGCATGCCTTGGCCACCCGTACTTTTGAGGTTGTCTTGTTGCCTTTTATACTTTAATAGTAAGTAATGCATACAAAGACTTCAGTTTGGCAGATTGTAAGTGTCATCACCTTAGTCGGCCCGAAGGGCAACCATGGTTGCCCTCCTCCAGCGTTCATAGCGAAGGCCGCGTTCTTAAAGGACGATGCCCAGGCTATTAGTATGAACAATTTGACTATATTGGCGAGTATTCTCAGAGGCCATTTTTGCGTCGCCTGAAGCCGCCTAGAGCGCGTACGGCATCCATGTTCGGGCTGGCTTAATGCAAACCATGCGTAACTGGTTAAATTTATACACTGGCTTATAGAAAATAATGACACAGACAACATGGTTCCTGCATTACAAGATACCTTGCGCGTGTGCGAAGGTCTGACCGCGGCAACAACCGGTCAGCGCTTCACCTTGGCAGCCCACACACCTCACCGAGTTCGATACAACGCTGATAATGTTGCAAGGTCATGCTCAAGGTAAGTCACGAGTCGTTAGCGTCGTCGGCAGGCCCGGTTACTGCTCGCCCAGGAGTGCTTGCGTTGGCACCGGCGAACGCTTGCCCAACGTGCAACCGCAACTATATAGAAGTTGCAAAATAAGATTTAAAGTATTGGCGATGTAAATGATGTCTAGCCTTTATCGGAACTGTTATGTTTTGTGTTCCACTCCAATCCAATTGTGCTGACCATGTATGGCGAATCGCTAAATCTTATCCTGTTGTTAATCGCAACTCGCAGGCTGCACGTGTAGGCTTGGACACATGCTCAGGCGGCCTGGGTGGCGAGCAGCTCGGAGCTAGCGACCTGGCGTGGACTCCCTGGACATGGCGCGTCGTGGCGCTAGCGGCCGGGAGCGGACTTGGCTGTCAGCGGCTCGCTGAAAATTTTCTTTCAAGTGCGTACGGGCTTCGCTTCTCGGGACGAGAAAACTTCGCGTTCGCAAGCCTTAACATCCCAGCAGCCTCTAAGGGTACTCGTCGCATACGGTGGTTTTTACCGCCATATAACTCTGGACAGGGTTCTGTGCGTAGTATCGTCCGTATGGGGGCTGTATGGGCCCTAAGGGCGCCCCTACGGCCTGTATAGTCCGTATGTGAGCTGTATGGGCCCTAAGGGGGACCTTAAGTGAACCGGGCCTTAAGGGCTAAGGCCTCCTGGACGTATGGTACATATGTGAAGCCCTTAGTGACCTTAAGGGCATTTTGACTGCTTTAGGGAATCCGACCAAGCTTGGGATCGAACCCATGACCATCGAATTGCCAAGCGAGTGCTCTTCCAATTGAGCTACGCTGACGCATTGCCTCCTGCTCCATGGCATCCCCAGCTAGCTGAACCAGTGCATGCCAGCATGCACATGCTCGCCGGCAGTGCTGCAGTGGTGCGTGCCAGGACCTGCTCATCCAGTAACTCCGCCTGATTTGCTCCTGTAGACCAGGTAGACCCTACATTTGCCCTGGACGGTGTCTACAGTATCTACACTGGTGCTGACCGCTACCCTACTCCTGCTGCCCACGTCCCAAACGGCGCCCTACACCCGCTACCTCACCCACCCGCTGGTCACCATGATCGGTACAATAGACGCATTTTCAGGAACAGGGGACCTTTACAGCGAAGTGAGCGTAGACGCTCCAAAACCCTACCCAAACGGACTCACCCTACTCCTGGTTAGCAATGAATCCGGCCGCGCGTACGGTACCAGCCTCCGCAGAGCGCTTGCTATGACGGCAGCCCGCCACGTCGCCACTGGCCCCGCCCTCTCTTGGAAGCCACCCCAATGGGTGCGCAAGCGGCTGCGTAGTATGACCGAGAAGCCACCCGCCGCGGCAGCTCCCTCCCGCACGTGCGACAACCTCTCCACGGAAGAGGGAAGCGCCGCGTTCCTGGCATTTCCTGCCAAATATGCTCTGCGATACAACGCCCAAGACGCCATATACACAGACGGGTCAGTGCAAAAAATCAAAGATGGCGACGAGGAAAGACATCTCCTGGGGGCCGCGGCCGTCGACGCACTTACCAACACAACGCTCCACATCAATGTGAACGCAGGCCACCAGGGCTGCCAAACTATTACACGGTGCGAACTGAGTGCCATCCATCAAGGACTCCAGATGCGCAGAGGCACGCTGCACGACGAAGCTCACCTAACTATATGGACGGACTCTGCCGCGTCGCTACATCTCATTAAAAAGATGATAAACAACCCACATAAGCTTCAGCTTAGTAAGCACAAGGCGCTGCTTGAGGAAATCGTATTAATCCTTAAACGACGAGCGGCTTGTAACCTGAAGACATCTTTGCTTAAAGTGAAAGCCCACACTGGGGTAACTTACAACGAGAAAGCGGACAAAGCAGCCGTACGAGCCGCGCGAGGACTCTCCAAGCTAGACCCCGACGCGCTGAGCGCAACCGAGACCTCAGACAATAATCCTCGAAGTCAACACTGGTGGCTGCGGAAAATGGCTGGGCCTGAGAAGAACGCTGGGCACTATGCAAACGACCTTAACCGCGGTATCGAGTCCTTGGTCAGCCCGGAAACGCACTCGGGATACACGAACGAAACAGATTACATGAAATACGTCGCCAACACTCTGCCCGACCTCGACATAAGCACCAGCACTCGGACTCTACAGCGCAAGGCGGGCCGACACAAGCACGTTAAACGGTGCTTCGACTACCTATACGGCCAGCTATGGAGCGCCAAGCTTGCGAGGCGATTTAAAAAACCAGTGGCACCTGGCCGCCCTGCCTCGTCGGGACATTGCCCCCTATGCAACCAACTCGACTCAGGGGCGCACATCCTCGGAGGCTGCCTTCACCCCCGCATGCGAGCCCTATACATACAGCGGCACAACAAGGCGGTCCAAAACATTACCAGTACGCTAGCCCGTGGGTCCAATGGAGGCTGTTACATTGTAATGGACGCCGGCCCCGCGGACACCCGACCAGACTACGTGGCCGGCACACGCCTGCCCAAATGGCTGCTCCCGAGTATTGAGGATGAGAAACGCCTCAAACTCAGGCCCGATATACTCCTTATACCCGACATCCCCCTCCATGAAACGCAAGCGCAAGGGTACAAGGGACCTCAGGACCCTAGCCAGCACACCGTACACATTGTTGAGGTCGGCTACACCGCCGACACCAACCACACACAGAAACAGCACGACAAGGCCGTACAACACGCAGAACTGGCCAAACTCCTCACGGAAGCCGGATGGAAGGTCCGCTACACAACACAGGAAGCCATCAGCCTCGGCTTTGCGGGTACTATCAGGAAGGACCTACACCCTCTACTCCACACCCTAGGCACGGGCAGCAAGGAAGCCCGAGCATGCTGCAACGACCTCCACGACCATGCAGTTAGGACACTCAACACTATCGTTATAACCCGCAGACAAATGGAACGCAACCCCCATGCGGAACCGACACCGGCCGGCACGTAACCAACGTGGGACAAGTCTTAAGTTCCTTGCGGTGGTGGGGGGGGCTGGGACCGGGGAAACCCGTCACCCCACCCCCTCTGCTCCCATAACCCACGCCTCGGCTACCGGCCGGGCGTATCATTATTATTATTATTATACACTGGTGCTGGAGAACGCCTCAGATCCGATGCGTGTGTGGTTGCTGGGATTTATTAACGCCAACATTCGTCCTGGAGTGCTGCTGCTGCTTCAGTTCAGCCAGCCTGTCCTGGTGACGGCCGTTTGTCCTGCTGTCGATTCCGCTGGGTGAGGCAGCCGTTCTCTTCGCTGCTCTTGAGGCGTTTTGCGGTCGTACTGCTGCGAGCATAGCCTTTAGACGATATTTTTATTTCGGATTGTTTGTTTGCAGGCGTGTAGGCGAGTGCCATCCTTCGCCTGGCGATGCCGGCGGCTCAGATCATCACGCCGGGCCGATAGTGTGATTATCCTCTCCAATTCAGGTAATTTAGTTGTAGGATATTTATTCTATATATGTTTTACGGGTTCGGCTTGTGCCGCCAGTTCCTTTGCCACTTGATGTCTGGTTGGGCATCGGGGTTAGGGTTTTCTTAAAGGATTCATTCCCAACCTTCCCCCCTACACGGAAACGTCCGGCCGTGGAAACTGGATCCAGCCAGCCGACTCCGGTGACGCTGGAGTGCGACCACCACCTCCCGATCCACTAATCTCCCTGCACATGCAGCCCAACACCCTAAAACCGTAAGATCCTACTCAACATCGGTCAGCCCCCCGCTCCCAGGTAGGTATGTATGACCGACCCTGGCCGATGGAGCCTGCATGGAAGCTGTAAAGCACTCCATGCAGCCCAAAGGGGCAATACAGCATTAGAACCACTGAAGCATTGGGGTGGGGTGCCAGATGTCCACACGCCGACAAGCGGACCCTTTGCCGCCGGCGGCAGCAGTGCTGCAGGCCGGCACCTCACGGCGGCCGCGCGGGCGGCTCCTTGCCCAGGGATGGACCTGGCACCCCACCTCACTGCTGCTTCAGCGGTTGTATTGCTGTAATCCCCCTTTAGGCTGCACTGAGTTCTTTGCCGCCTCCACGTAGGCTCCATCTACCAGGGTCATACATACCTGGGAGGGGCTGACCGATGATGAGTAGGATCTTAGGGATAGTTTTAGGGTGTTGGGCAGCATGTGCAGAGAGTTTGGTCGATCGGGAGGTGGCGGCCGTGTAAGAAAGTCCTTGGCAATGATGGTGTTGGAAAACACCAGGTATTAGATCTTGGGGTTGGAGAGGTCGGCTCCTCACTTGCTCCAAAGCTGGCTGCTGTGATGGACGCCGCCGCCAGGGTAGCTTGGGATCGTGTTGGCGCGTGCAGCCCGTTGCTGCCCCCACGCACCGCTGGTATTGTCGTTGTTCCTGCTGTCGCCCGCCTGGCCTGCCTCGGATAAGGACAACCACAACAATCCCGGCGCTATCGGTCCCGCATGGCACACACACATGCGGGGCCATGAATGCAACCCATTGCACGGTTCAGGGAGAAATTAAATTTGAGAGGCTAGGTTCGCGGGTTTCGCTTTCCTGTTGCCGGGGGGGTAAGGGTAGGACATGTCAGCTGGTGTAGGCCACTGGTGCTGCGTCTTGCACGAGCATGTCGCCGGCACCGGCGGGTGGTGCAGCACCAGTGCTGCCGGTGGTGGCCGTACCGACAGGACTGGCATGGGGCGGAAGCGCGAGTTGCTGGACATTCCGGCGTTCTCGAGCACCGTCGCAAGCCGCGGCGACGTCACAACAGCATCGTCGGCTGTCCTGTCCCCTGCACTGGCGCTTCGTCACGCTGTGCGGGTGCTACCGAGTGTGGGCACTCAGTGGATGCATCTGACAGGTCGTCCGCACCGTCCCAGTCCATGCGTTTGGTGCTTGCACGCGCCTGTCTAATACATCCCTATGATGTGAGTCAGTATCCCCTAGGATGTGAGTATCGTAAGCTGCTGGAACATCGCGGCCTGCGTGGGCTCAAGGAAGTTTTTGTCTCTCTCGACCGGCAGGCTGGACTGCTGAACGGTGCGGGAGCCCCTTCATTCCTCCACCATCACCGCTGCAATCACGACTCCCATCACGACTCCTCCCAATGGAGGGGACGGAGCCGCGGCAGCTTTCATTGCAGGAGCTGCTGGCTGCACTGATAGATGCTGTCATTCCGTGGCGGCAAGTTGCAGGCGAGGGTGATGACAAGCTTCACGGCTGCATCGGCATACTGTAGTCAGTAACGGTGGCATCACTGCCCTGGGGTCCCAGCGTGCATACGTACAACTAACACGTTTGCCAGGATTGCCAGCAACTGTACCAGCCATTACTGCACTTGTGTGGCGAGCACACGTGCGGGCGATAATGGCTCTGGGGTGAAGTCGTCGGCAATGTTGTTACCGGGTTTGGAGGGGGCGGATGTAGGCATGCGATGGGCGCTGTGAGGATTGCTGGCCAGCTGGCCGGGACACGCTCATGAACCTCACGAGCTTCAGCTGCGAACCGTTCAGGGGTCCAGCCTGTGGCGACAGCAGCGTCACCTGGTCCGCTTCAGATCTGCGTGACAAGGCAGGAGTTTGCGCGTGTTAAGGAATGGCTGGGTTGGGTTTGAAAGCCGCTGGCAGGTCGTGTCTTGGTTGTGATGGTTGCGTTCGAGGCTGGTCGGGCCTGCTTTCTTGCTGCTGTTGGTTGTCTGCTGTGCACGCCTGGTGCTGCTGTGTCATCGGACTGCGCCTTCGGCGTACGTCGTTGTGTGTGTCTCCCGCCGGTGCAAGGCTTCGAGCCGTTGTGGCTGACTGCGCGGTCTTCACGCTTGCCAGCCAGGCTTGCTTGTGCTGTTGCGAGCAGCTCATCCTGCAATATGAAAGGCAGGTAAACCCAGCAGCCCGGCTTGCTCCAATGCCGTCGCTGTCTCGCCTGTCGTCACCGTTGCTCTTCGTTAAGGGCCTTACGGCCATAATAGTTCAAAACTCGCAGGAGCGTCCGATCGTGCACATGTCGGAGCAGTTTACCGTCACCGGCAGTTTTCCGTCATATTTCCGGATACTGCGGTTTTACGTAGATATGTTGGTTCTACGTCAGTCCAGGTTGTTTGTTTTCGAGTTCGTAACGTAGTATAGCTTACGTGAACATCTCGGGAGTAGGATGTCGTACAGTTGTTCTGCGAATTTTAGTCGAGTCTTTGGCTTGTTGCCTTGTCTCGATTTGCTCTCAGGCAGTCGCCTGTGAGCAACTAGTAGGCCCCTTTGGTTAGGTTAAGGACCTGGCCAAGCGGAAGAGACATGTAAGGTCCTTAACCTAACGGAAGGTAGGCGATGGCACTTAGGCCTGCAGCGAGTTCCTGAGTTGATTAACAGGTTTCCTGTTGTTGTATTTGTATCTTGACTGGAATGTATCGGCAATTGCGTACGCTTTAGCGGACAAGTGAGGTACTTTGGTGCGTTTGCCTAAGCGGCGAAAGTGAGGTGCATACATTGTGGGACGTTGAAGTAGGTACTAAGTGTTTACTTTGCTTGAAAGTTTTATGGCTTGCCAGTTTGCTTAAATTGCGCAAGCGGTGTCGACGGAGCTTGCGGATGTGTCAAGAGGTTTCCAGACTGTGCTTGATAGAACTGTGCTGAACTTTCTGTTTGTCCTGGACGCAACGATCTAAGGGGCGCGAACGTTCTGGCGTCGTACCGAAAGAGTGATCTCGTTTCCGGGCGCTTCTAGGCGTTCCAGAGTGTTCGTTTGTTTTGAGTATATAAGGCGACGCGATTTCGCCTGTTGTTACGTTCAAACTCGGCAGGTTGCGCACTGAGACGTAGACACTGACGCGAGTACCTGCGTCAGGGCTGCGTCCGTAGACCGGTATGAGAACCGACGACTTCTGCTTTCTGTTTCTGTGAGCGAGAACGCTCTGTGCCTATTAAGGCCTACGTCTGGACTGCGCTGCGGCGCACTGGCTTCTGCGGGCTGAGACCCGGCGGACTCGTTTCCTGTAACGGCTTCCAATATACTTACTGGCCCTTTCCTTACAGGGTCTACCTCCCACTGCTATCGAGCAACGATCAGCTCTGAACTCCCTATTCTCTCTGCGTGCGAGCGCAGCGAGCACGTGACCCTGAACCTTCAACTGCCTGCAGGTGGGTGGTCGGCCCTTTCTAACCAACCCTTTTCCCTTGGCAGGATTTAGGTGCAAGTGACAAACCGGCTGGGCGTCGTCATACGTTGCAGTCGGCGCAGTGATGTCTGTTTAGCAGAACCCGGTGACGCGCAAAAAATTGGGGTTGTCATTAATTGGTGACCTTCGCGTCCTTTGGCTCCCCCCACAAAAGACGCGAAGGTCCAGTGAAGGTCACCAATTAATGACAACCCCAAGTTTTTGCGCGTCAACGGGTTCTGCTAAACAGACATCACTGCGCCGACTGCAACGTATGACGACGCCCAGCCGGTTTGTCACTTGCACCTAAATCCGCCTAGTCTCCTCGGCATCCCTGAGGAACTTGCTCTTGCGCAGCTCGATGCTGTCGGCCGTTTCCAACAGCATACTCTTGAGAACCAGGTCCCCAAACTGGGAACCCTGAGAATCTGTAGTCACACATCAGACCATCACATCAGCAATCCTAACCCTAACCCCACATTCTTCGACCGCCGGCCACTCCCTGCACACAATGTCACTAACTTACCCACCTGTGACTTCGCTGATGCTAGGGCCAGCCATACCCCGTTAGGTCATCGGACGTGGCCTCTGAAACTCACCCACCAAAGTTGATATGGCGGCTCATGGTGGTTTAGAAACACAACTGAGGCAACCGTTTTATTTTCTTTTGAGAGTTTAGGCGCCACAATGGCCTCGTGCCCCCTTATATCTCCCCTTCGAACTTCGTCGGTCCTGATTCATCCCATCGTACAGAACAACCCTCTTGCCATCCGCATGCCCCAGGCGACACGATAGGGCATGCGGATGGCAAGAGGGTTGTTCTGTACGACGGGATGAATGGCGCCTAAACTCTCAAAAGAAAATAAAACGGTTGCCTCAGTTGTGTTTCTAAACCACCATGAGTCGCCATATCAACTTTGGTGGGTGAGTTTCAGAGGCCACGTCCGATGACCTGACGGGGTATGGCTGGCCCTAGCATCAGCGAAGTCACAGGTGGGTTAGTTAGTGACATTGTGTGCAGGGAGTGGCCGGCGGTCGAAGAATGTGGGGTTAGGGTTAGGATTGCTGATGTGATGGTCTGATGTGTGACTACAGATTCTCAGGGTTCCCAGTTTGGGGACCTGGTTCTCAAGAGTATGCTGTTGGAAACGGCCGACAGCATCGAGCTGCGCAAGAGCAAGTTCCTCAGGGATGCTGAGGAGACTAGGCGGATTTAGGTGCAAGTGACAAACCGGCTGGGCGTCGTCATACGTTGCAGTCGGCGCAGTGATGTCTGTTTAGCAGGACCCGCACAGGTCTGCCACTCGGCAGACTAAGATAGAATCTCATTCATTACAGTGGTATCCTCATTTCCAGGTTACCTATAGCGATGGCTTCTAACTCGAAGGAGACAGGCGAGATCACGGCCTCGCCGCGTGCCGCCGATGCGTCGCCTGAGGTGACCGACCAGAACCCCGTTCCGGTGAGGCCCATTAAAAAGAAAAAGGGCAAAAAGCAGAATAAAAAGCAAACCATTGGTTCGCTATACGCAAAGACCCGAGCGAGGATCAAGTCTAGTCGCGTGATTGCTGACGATCGCAAGCATAGTCCCGCTAGGCTGGCCAAGGCCGGATATAAGAAACATACCCGCTTCTCTGACGATGGCGACATTCTATCGACACCCCACAGGAAGCCTCCGAGCTGGCCAACGCTGTCAAGGAGCTCGGCCTGGCCGACAATAATAATAATAATGATGATACGCCCGGCCGGTAGCCGAGGCGTGGGTTATGGGAGCAGAGGGGGTGGGGTGACGGGTTTCCCCGGTCCCAGCCCCCCCCACCACCGCAAGGAACTTAAGACTTGTCCCACGTTGGTTACGTGCCGGCCGGTGTCGGTTCCGCATGGGGGTTGCGTTCCATTTGTCTGCGGGTTATAACGATAGTGTTGAGTGTCCTAACTGCATGGTCGTGGAGGTCGTTGCAGCATGCTCGGGCTTCCTTGCTGCCCGTGCCTAGGGTGTGGAGTAGAGGGTGTAGGTCCTTCCTGATAGTACCCGCAAAGCCGAGGCTGATGGCTTCCTGTGTTGTGTAGCGGACCTTCCATCCGGCTTCCGTGAGGAGTTTGGCCAGTTCTGCGTGTTGTACGGCCTTGTCGTGCTGTTTCTGTGTGTGGTTGGTGTCGGCGGTGTAGCCGACCTCAACAATGTGTACGGTGTGCTGGCTAGGGTCCTGAGGTCCCTTGTACCCTTGCGCTTGCGTTTCATGGAGGGGGATGTCGGGTATAAGGAGTATATCGGGCCTGAGTTTGAGGCGTTTCTCATCCTCAATACTCGGGAGCAGCCATTTGGGCAGGCGTGTGCCGGCCACGTAGTCTGGTCGGGTGTCCGCGGGGCCGGCGTCCATTACAATGTAACAGCCTCCATTGGACCCACGGGCTAGCGTACTGGTAATGTTTTGGACCGCCTTGTTGTGCCGCTGTATGTATAGGGCTCGCATGCGGGGGTGAAGGCAGCCTCCGAGGATGTGCGCCCCTGAGTCGAGTTGGTTGCATAGGGGGCAATGTCCCGACGAGGCAGGGCGGCCAGGTGCCACTGGTTTTTTAAATCGCCTCGCAAGCTTGGCGCTCCATAGCTGGCCGTATAGGTAGTCGAAGCACCGTTTAACGTGCTTGTGTCGGCCCGCCTTGCGCTGTAGAGTCCGAGTGCTGGTGCTTATGTCGAGGTCGGGCAGAGTGTTGGCGACGTATTTCATGTAATCTGTTTCGTTCGTGTATCCCGAGTGCGTTTCCGGGCTGACCAAGGACTCGATACCGCGGTTAAGGTCGTTTGCATAGTGCCCAGCGTTCTTCTCAGGCCCAGCCATTTTCCGCAGCCACCAGTGTTGACTTCGAGGATTATTGTCTGAGGTCTCGGTTGCGCTCAGCGCGTCGGGGTCTAGCTTGGAGAGTCCTCGCGCGGCTCGTACGGCTGCTTTGTCCGCTTTCTCGTTGTAAGTTACCCCAGTGTGGGCTTTCACTTTAAGCAAAGATGTCTTCAGGTTACAAGCCGCTCGTCGTTTAAGGATTAATACGATTTCCTCAAGCAGCGCCTTGTGCTTACTAAGCTGAAGCTTATGTGGGTTGTTTATCATCTTTTTAATGAGATGTAGCGACGCGGCAGAGTCCGTCCATATAGTTAGGTGAGCTTCGTCGTGCAGCGTGCCTCTGCGCATCTGGAGTCCTTGATGGATGGCACTCAGTTCGCACCGTGTAATAGTTTGGCAGCCCTGGTGGCCTGCGTTCACATTGATGTGGAGCGTTGTGTTGGTAAGTGCGTCGACGGCCGCGGCCCCCAGGAGATGTCTTTCCTCGTCGCCATCTTTGATTTTTTGCACTGACCCGTCTGTGTATATGGCGTCTTGGGCGTTGTATCGCAGAGCATATTTGGCAGGAAATGCCAGGAACGCGGCGCTTCCCTCTTCCGTGGAGAGGTTGTCGCACGTGCGGGAGGGAGCTGCCGCGGCGGGTGGCTTCTCGGTCATACTACGCAGCCGCTTGCGCACCCATTGGGGTGGCTTCCAAGAGAGGGCGGGGCCAGTGGCGACGTGGCGGGCTGCCGTCATAGCAAGCGCTCTGCGGAGGCTGGTACCGTACGCGCGGCCGGATTCATTGCTAACCAGGAGTAGGGTGAGTCCGTTTGGGTAGGGTTTTGGAGCGTCTACGCTCACTTCGCTGTAAAGGTCCCCTGTTCCTGAAAATGCGTCTATTGTACCGATCATGGTGACCAGCGGGTGGGTGAGGTAGCGGGTGTAGGGCGCCGTTTGGGACGTGGGCAGCAGGAGTAGGGTAGCGGTGGGGTTATCTGTGCTCCGTGTCGCGTCGGCCCAGCCTAGCGCCCATCGCAGTGCATGATGCCCCTCGTCCGGCTTAGGTTCAGGGTGCGCGACGGATACGCCCGTGCACGGTTGCGAATACGCGTCGTGGTTGGCTCCGAAGAGCTGATCTTCTGGGTACCGCGAGTAGTAGATGGCGGTGCTGTCTGCTACGTTGAGGGGGGATGCAAAGCGCTCTGTTGCGGCGCCCAGCGCGGTCATGAGGCGTTTCATCAGCCGTTCAGATATCCTCCGCTCATGGGCCTCTCGAATGGGGTGTGCTTTGGTGCCCCCTCCGTCCCGATACCGCAGGAGGAGGCGTGCGACATCCTCCGCGAAGCCACCCGCGGCCGCGATCTGTGCGTGCTCTTCCGGGCGTTTCTGTTGGGCGTCGCTGTACCGGAGCCACAGGCTGCGGAGGCGGCTTGCCGACACCTGGCCGACGCAGCGCCCTTGGGGATCGTACACGAATGCCATCCCAATGGCTTGCAGTCCATCGGGTATGTCCCCGCTGCCGTCCCATGGTACATGCCTGTGTGTGCCGTTACGATTGCCAATTTGGACCGTATACCGCCCCGGCGGGTGGATGTCCCGGTCCGGGTTACCCGGGTGTACGTTGATTTCGACAAACTGCCGTAGGAGACGTTGGCCTCGGGTCACGTTGAGGCATTCAGTCTCCCATCTACCTTGCTGTTGCCATTCCGTCAGGTGGTGGTCGCGTGCATTTTCCATCCGACCGGGATCCTGTTCGGCCTCAACGGCGCGCCGATGCCGGAATGCATTCAGCAGCTCTGTCCAGTTGTCTTGCGAGGCCAGTCGCGACTCCTCATCTTCGGTGGGGGCCATTCTACCTCGACTATCATTTCGGGGTGAGTGGGGGCGGTGGGGGTTTCGTACCGGTGCACTGCCTTCGGGTGGTAGCCATTCTCGGTGTACAGTGCTATTGCCCCTTTAGTGATGACAGTACGTTCCCATTCAACCTGGTAGTACGTTCGGTGTGTGTGTTGGGTAGCCGAGTCGGTTGTGCGTTGTCGCTTGGGGTTCGGAGCGCTGACGGCGACCCGTTTCCGGATTTCCGCCTTGATACATGCTACCCTCTCTTGGTCCCCGAAGAGAAGCTGTGTGATGCTAAGGCCATGCTGGGTTGGTGTCCCCGCAGGCCACGCCGTCTCCCCATGGAGCATGTGGAGTAGCCGTTCGGCGGAGCCTACTTGGGACGTGAGGCCCCGGTGGAGCGGGTGGCGCAGGATTCGTTCGCAGTGCTGAAGGGTAAGTGGGGTTTGCCGGGGGTCCCACCCAATGGCCTCGGCATCTGTGATACCGTCGACTGGTTTCAGGTTCTGCCGAAGGAGGTATGCTTTGAGCAGCTCACTATCGGTCTTTCGCTGCGGCTGGTGGCGCCTGGCGGCTGGCCGGGCGGCCGGGCGTCGTGCCTCGAGGGTTGTTGCGGTGCCGGACGACGCTGCCGCGGTTTGGGTTGCCGTCGCCACACGAGGGGTTGTTGGGCCTGGGCGAGGGGGTGGGTTTTCAGCTGGGGCGGCCGGAACGGTGTCGGCCGGGTCGCGGGGTTTGGCCAGTACGTACTTCCTTAGGGTTCCGTGGGGGATGGGGGTGGGTCTTGTCGCTTCCATCGCAAGATCGGTTAGATGTGGGCCGTCCGGGAGGAGTCGTAGTTCGGGGGGTAAGGGTGCTACACCTCTGTGGCGCGGCGCCCGGGCGCGAACACTGGGGTCAGCATTCAGGGCGAGGCTGAGCTGGTTTAGGGCTATCTGATGGCGTGGGCCCACCTTCCTGCCACCGATGCGTTGCAGCTGGTCGGTGGTGATGAGATGCGCTCCCGTGTTTTTGTCTTTCAGGGCCCTGAGGTCCAGGCCAAGTTCCAGCAGGGGCTGTATGCATCGGAAGAGGAGCGCGAGATCCTTGGGCTCGGCCGTCGGGTTGTGCGCCCCGATCAGGTGAATGAGGCTGCCTGCTGCCGGCTCATAGGTGCTGCCTTTGTCCGTGAGTTCGATACCGGCTTCATGCACGAGAGCAAGTTGTTTGAGTGTGGTATAGTGCCGGCATTCGCGTTTGAATGTGTGCACTGGTATGGTGCCCATGTATCGGCTCTGCAGGTGCAGGAGGGCTCGGGTTACTGCCCCAAGGCGTCCCTTGTCGTTGAGGGACAGGACAAGCGTCTTCGCCGCTCTGACCGCATAAAGGGTACGTAGGGTGCCCACCCCCAGACCTAGTCGCGATATGGGACCGAGGATGGCGCGGGTTGGGAAGCCCATTTTTAGTCCGTAGCTGCGTTTGGCTATGCCGGCGATTTGGGCGTCGAGGCTGGCGATGTCGTGCGGGGTGTACGCCATAGTGGGCAGGCTGTACGCCACAAAGGGGTGAATGAGGGTTTTGATCATGTTTATGCGTTGATCTGGGGTCGCGAGAGAGTTTTGTATGCTTTGCCCCCGTCGGTCGATTTCGGCGCGAGTGTAGGCCACCTGTGTCGTCCAATCCAGAGTAGGGGTGATGTGTACGCCGAGGTATTTATACGATCCTGTTGGGGGTTCGTACGGGATGGGTACGCCATCGATCCGAATTTGGTTTTTCAGGAGACGTTTTACGACGGCCCTGTATTTTTGCGTACCGGGGCCCCTACTCAGATCAGTATCGGAACGCGCGCGGCCGTGCAGAATGCCCTGCAGTTGGCACTTGCCTACGTTGACCTTGAGTGCTCCCCAGCGGGCGTAGCGCTCTATTTTTGTGCTCTGTGTGCGCATGTCAGACACGGTGTTCGTGAGGATCACTAGGTCGTCCGCAAAGGCCCCCGAGCTAAAGTGGTGTCGGTCATTTTCGTCCGCTTGGAGGCAGCCGTAGCGGTATCCTCGGCCTCCGCTGTGTAGCCATCTTAGGAGTGGCTCCATGTAAATGATGAACAGTACGGGTGATAGTGTATCGCCCTGAATTGTGCCGCGTTCGATTGCAATCTCCGCGGTGCAGCCATGTTCGGTGCGTATGCGTGTGGTGGCGCGCGAGTACAGGTTCGCGACCACCGCGATGAGGTCCTCCGGATATCCTAGGTCGTACATGATCATAAGTAATTTGTCGTGATCGATGGTGTTAAATGCCGATGTGAAATCGATATATAGTAAGTAGAGGTCACGGCTGGTTAGGCCGGCGTCCTCGATGGCGTGTAGTACGTTTTGGATCTGCCGCTCCGTGTTACGCTGTCGGAGGTACCCTTCCTGGGCTTCCGTGAAGATGTGCGCTTGTTCACTAAAGGTGACGATATTAAACGTAATGTGGCTGGTGTATAGTTTGTAGAGTGTGTTTGCCAGGGCGATGGGGCGTTTGTTCTTGATGAGGAGTGGGTCGCCCTTTTTGGGAATGAGTACCGTGTCTGATTGCGTCCAGTGCGGGGGGATTTCGGCCTTGACCCACATGACTGTGATCAGGTGGTGGATTGCGGTTTGGAGGTCGGTGGGGAGTGTCTGTAGCAGCTCGTTGGGTATGCCGTCTGGCCCGGGGGCTTTGTTGCGGGCGAGATGGTCTAAGCATGCGCGGAAGTTACATGGGTCTAATATGCCAGGGAGGAGGGACGGGGGTGCGCTTTCCCATTGGGCTAAACCACGTCGTAGAGGGTCCGGCGCTCCCGGCGTCTCCCAGGGGTAGTTCCGCGGGGCTTCGCTCGGGAGGTATTTGCCAGTGCGGGGTCCGGAGATGGGCCGGGCTAGGAGCACGAAGTGCGTGTGGAGTGCGTCGAGGATGCCGTCCGAAGTTGTGCACAAATGCCCATCGGCGGGGTGGCGAATGGCCGTTATGCCGCGTGGCTGATCGTCGGGCTCGAGAATTTGTTTGTGTGCGTGTTTCGGTTTCTTGGCTAGGAGGCTCTGAAATTGTTTCCTGGCTTTGCTCGCATGTAATTTACGGGTTTCCGTAGTCAACTTCTTAATTTCCCCTCCCTTTGCTCTTATTGCGGCACGCAGGGCGCGGGTCTCTGGTGTTTCTTGGAGCTCCGGGTTTTCGCGCGCGTGGGCTGTCGTACCCTCAGGTGGGTTGGGGTTTGCAGGGGTGGTCAGCGGGGTGGGTCGGGTGGGGGGTTGTAGGGTCTCTGCGTCGGTGTTTTCCGCGTGCGGGGCGCCGGGTGCCGGGTGGGATGGGGTGTCCGGCCGTGGCGCGCGTAGTATGCGGGTGAGTTCGCATTTCAGCGCCTTGTGTTCGCCGTACAGACGGGTGATTCGCTTGCCGGTGCCTCTTCGTGCGTGCAGGCGCCCCGTGCGGGGGGGCTTGTGCTGGCAGTGGCTTTCAAGGATCCTGAGGCACCGCAGCAGAAGTGATCCGAGCTCGTGGCTGAGAGTGTCGACGTTCGTTGTTTGGACGGCTTCGTGATCGCGCAGGTGGGTCAGGATCTGCCTTGCGTCCTCTTTGCTCGCCGCACGCTCCAGTCGCGCGGATGCTGCCGATATGGTTTCGTGTGCGGGTCTGAGTGCGGCTAACAGGTGAGTGACGGCCTCTGTGAGCGTCGCCTCCATCTCCATGCGTGCTTTGGTTTTGCTCTCTTTTTGTACGGGTAGTTGGATCCGGCTCCAGGAGCTTGGGGTAAGGTCTGGGGGGGGGTTGGGCAGCGGGGGCGGGCAGGAGCCTGATGCCTGCTAGGGGTAGGAGGGTGCAGAGCGGTTTGTGGTCGAAGTTCCCGCCACACTCATAAACTTGTTCGTACGCTTTCCCTTCCATTGCCACAGCGTCGCTGGTCTGAGCGGCGAGGAGGACATCGTCGATGCGGCTGTGGTGGGTATCGTGTCCCTGCTGTGTTTGTGTGTATGTGTACTCACGTCGCGCCGTGTCTACCGGTTTTAGGCCTGTTTCTTCTGAGAAGCGTCGGTGCGCACGGTCTGTCGCATTGCAGGTGCCCGTAGACCGGTCGCTCAGTTTGAGTGTTGCATTCCAGTCGCCCGCCATCACAAGGTGTTCGCCCTTAGCATTGGCTTGCAGCGCGGCCGCCCGTCCGTAATCGTATATTTTCTGCCTGGCGGCGGGGTCGGCCGGGCAGTATACCCCTATGACATGTAGAGTCGTACTGCCCGGGGGGGCGATGCGCACATGTCCTATGTACCCACTGAGCTCCGGGGGCACAGGTTCTGCCGTTGCGCTGCCTTGGCGATTGAAGCGGTCTGCCACGCCGATCATCACTCCTGCCTGCCGTATAGTGGGGTTACTGTCGTGCGGGTGGTTACTCATGTATGTCTGGTAGGGTTTCAGGGTGTGCTTCACCCCGGCGATGGCTCGCCGGTGATGGGCGCTCAGTTTGGTTTCCGTTAGCACCATTACGTCTGGTTTGTGTTCGTCTAACAGGTGTTTTATTCCCTCGCGGTGCCCCTGCAGGCCGCGGGTATTCATCGTGAGGATCTTGAGGTGGCCGGGCCGTGGGTCTCCTGGCGCGGGGACGGGTGGCACTGGCACGGTCCTCTGGGGAGTTTCAGCAGGTGCGGCAGGGGCCTCCGTCCTGGGTTTCTTGGGTAGCACGTATTTTGTCATGTGCTGTTGCTGGGGTCCTGATTTCGGTTTGGGGCGGGGTTGCGGCATGGGGGGGTTGTCTGCGTGGCGCTTGCGCTGTTTTGTACGTGGGGCGGTTGGTTCGGCGGGCGTGTGCGTGGTGTGTGTTGGCTCGGGGGCCGGGTTGGGAGGGGTATGTGCGGGTCCCCGAGCTGCCTCTGCTGCATCCGGCGTTTCGTCCGCCCGTTGGTTCCGTCCCGGTCGGATGGGGAGTCCCAGCATTCGACGGAGGTGGTATGTGATGGTATGGGTTGCTGGCGTCGTTCCCGTCTGACCTCTGGTCCGTTTCCTGCTTCTACTTGCAGGTGCCGCTGCTTGTGGCCCGGGGTTGCGGTTTGCGGCTCCGTCCGCGTTGGAGCGGCGCGCCGATGTGGTGCCCGCGTCTGCTGGGCGGGCCCCCTGGAGGTCTGGCTGCGTTTCACGCGGGTGGAGCTTGACGTTGTGAGCGTCCGGCAATGGCTGCGCTGCGCCCGTCCCGGGTTCCGCAGGATCTATTTCCATGGGACTTGGTTCAGCGGCTGTGGTTGCAGGGTTATCACCGGGGTTCTCATGCTGGGCAGCGCTTAGCTCGGCGGCGTTCAGATCCTCATGCGCAGGGGTAGGGGGTAGGGGGTGTTCGAGTTGTGATGGGGGGGTTTGCGTACGTCCTTCGGTTCCCGTGAGGTCTGTCTCGTCGATCTCCATCGGTGTGGGGTGGATGTCGGCTGCATCGTACCTGGTTGCCGCGCATGCTGCGTTTTGCCGGTGGTCCGACTCATCCAGTGCCATCGGTGTGGGGCTGGGGTCAGTGAGATCGAGGATGGTGGGGGCTGTGGGTAGCTGAGCGGTCTGCGTGCGACCTTCCATTGTGTGCCACTCTTCCAGCCCCGGGATGTGGCGGAAATCCAGCATCATCTGATTGATGGTCAAAATGTCTACCGACGCCAGGTAATGGACGTGGCCTGTTAGCCGTGCCCACTGGCTGTTGTCCATGGGCGTTTGACTTCGCCCAACCGCCTCAGCTGAGTCAATGCGGAACCAGTTGTCCCCGGCGCGCTTAACCGCTATGGCGTGGGCTGGCCCTTGCAGTATGAATCCAAGTGAGAGGGCCGTACTGCCGTTGGGTGTGTGTGCCGCAATTCCGGCTAGAATGGTTTCACGACTGCTTCCGGGTGGGATGGTGTAGCCGCAGGAGACGGATGCGAGGTAGGGGCATGTTCCGCCCTGTAGATTGACGCAGTGGCGTAGGTAGTGGTTCACCAGCATGACGCTGAAGTTTCCGGTATGTCGGTTAAACGCATGGCTCCAGAGTTTGGCAGTGCCAGTTTCTCGTGGGCTGTGTCTGGCTAGTTCGTTTAGCCGGAGCTGTACGGCATTGCAGTACTGCAGTACGGTCAGTGGCTCAAGGACCCGACGGCCCATGAGGTTGTTAATGGCGTGTATTTGGCAGAACTGTGCTTCTTGTGGCTCGTGGTAGGTGGGTGGGGGGATGGTCGCGGGTGGGGGCCACAGCACGGTCAGGCGGTGCAGACGTGTCTGCTGGGTGTGTGGTGCCTGAATCCTCTGGGCCCTGTGTGTGGGCAAGGGTGATCCGATCATGCGGGTCAGATGTCGTAATGCAGTTGTATGACTACGGATGTGCTCGCGGCTTGGTTGTGCACGCTGTGTGTGTGTTGGCGTGCTAATGGGGCGCGCAGGGGGTACTGCCGGGGGTGGGTTATGGTGGATGCAGGTTACAGCTTCATGAACCGCGACCTGCCATCCGCTTCGTCCTCCGTCCTTCTGCCTAATGGGCTGGGCCACGGGGGGTGGGCTCCACTGGCCCTGGGGGACCACTCTACCACACGGCGCGTGTAACATCCTGACAATCACATTCTCGGATGTCTCTCCGATTCCGTCCCCCTCCTGGTTGGCTACTAGGCCTCGCTGGTCCCCTGCATCTCTCCCGTGCCAGCGAAGTCCGCCTAGGCATTGGCAGCTTGCTAATTCCGCCATCAGCATGTCATCCATCGGGACTCGTGCTTGGTGTTGCCCATTACGGTTCTGGGGGTCCCTTTCCCGTAGTACGGCTTTTCCTTCTGCGTTGCTCTGGGCTGGCGTTCTGGTATTGGCTGCATGGGCTTTAAAGGTCGTTTGTGTGATTTCATCGTTGCTATCTGTTGTAATGTTGTCTAGCGCACTTGCTTCAGTTTCTTGGTTGTGCTCTTCGGACATGTCGACGCACTTCTCGTTGTGCAGGCTGAGGTCGCCTACTGTTAGGGGACACTGTACATACATGTAGTCAACACGGGACGAGGTACCAATACTGTTGCGCACTCGTATCTTTCGAGCCAGCTGAATCCGTGGGCATTTTCCGCGACCCTTCCTTACGCTGGCCGCCGAGTTGGTATTGGTTCCTCTTCTGAGCGTTGATTGAGGTGCTGTGGCTGGGGATGCAAAGCCAGGGTCTGCCTGGGGAGGAGGACAGCATGGTCCCGATGCTCTGTCGTCCAAGCTAACACTGGGGCTGTCGTTTTCCTCTAAGGAAAGTAGAGATGGTTTTCCTCTATCATAGGGGTGTGTCGTGCGGGGTTTGCTCGAGGCCATGGGTCTGTGGTTATTCCGAGTCATGAGCCGAGTCCGGAGAGGACCGCGTCGTTGTATCAGTCGCCCAATGCCAAGGCCCGTTGCACAGAGCTTCCCTTCCGGATTTGGCGCCGCACCCTCTCCGTTGCACGAGCGATTGCTCTTGCGTCGGGTCGAGTTAACGGGCCCACCTCCGGGGGACAGTCTGGCTCGCAGCAATGGATTGCAGGCTTTAGAAGGAGTCCAAGGCAGGGATGAAAGGATGGAGTTGTCGTGATCACAGAGCTCCCCGGCCTCATGGGAAAGGGCCGGGTCGTCCGCGTCCACAGCAGCAGCGCCTATCGGGCGACGCTTGGCCAAAGCACGATAACCAAGCTGTTGTGGTCTTTTGCCCATTCCTCCCTGTCCGGCAGCGGCGCAGGTCCCCTGTTCCGCGCCATCGACGCGGTTGCACAGGGGGTTGACCGACCGCACGCCGGGGGGCAGGCTGGCTCTCAGACCACCGCATTGGTTGTGTAGTGTTGCAGAAGAGGACTGGAGAGAGGCTGGAGGCTGCACCCTACTTGTCGCGACAAATGGTCTTGCTGTCCGAGGCGCTAGTGCTGCAACGGCAGCGGAGTGTTAGCTATCTATGTGATCATCATGGGTCATTGGGGCCAGGAAGAAGTCCAACGCATTTTTGCCGAGTATACCGGCCTGGCCGACAACCAGGTCGCGGAGGGCCAGGAGACCCCAACCATCGCTGAGCTCATGGTGCTGGTGAAGAAGCTCCTGACCCTTGCAGGACAACAACGCCCGGCAGATTAAGAAGCTCCAGGAGAACCGGCGCAAGGACGCCGAGGCCCGCCAGCACTGAAAGTGCAAGGCGGACAAGTCGGCCCCGACAACTTCAGCATCAGCCTCTTCCATCGCGTCAAGCTCTGCGGATACCGATAGCAGCTCGTCCTCGTCGCAGAACGGGAAGGCCAAGTGCTCCCGGAGGGAGCACCACAAGGCTGCCAAGCTGGCTAAGCTGGCTAAGCAGCAGGCGGAGCGCGAGTTTGACCCGCTGCTGCAGGATCAGCAGGAATGGAACGTGGGGCCGGGCCAGGAGGAGGCTCGTCGCCGGGCGGCGAGCCCAGCTCGCCGCCAGGGCGGGGGCGACCGCAGGGAGCAGCTTCCCGACGGACAGCAGCCAGCCAACAACAACGTGCCACCGCCGCCCCAGAACGCAGCGCCCAGCAACGGCGCCGCGGCCCAGGCTGGCGGCGAGCAGCAGCAGGCGGCTGTGGGCTCCCCCGGGGAGGGTTCCACACCTCAGCAGCGGCCGTACCCCATCACCCGCGGACTTTACGCGACCCAGGTGAAGCAGGTTCGCCCCTACGCGTGCCGGGACATCTGGAGGATGTGCGACATCCTTTACGATGAGAAGTTCCATTCCTGCTGATCCTGCAGCAGCACGTCAAACTCACGTTGCACCTGCTGCTTTGCCAGCTTAGCCAGCTTGGCAGCCTTGCGGCGCTCCCTCCGGAAGCGCTTGGCCTTCCCGTTCTGCGACGAGGACGAGCTGCTATCGGTATCCGCAGAGCTTGACGCGATGGAAGAGGCCGACGCCGAAGTTGTCGGGGCCGGCTTGTCCGCCTTGCACTTGCAGTGCTGGCGGGCCTCGGCGTCCTTGCGCCGGTTCTCGAGCTTCTTAATCTGCCGGGCGTTGTTGTCCTGCATGGGTCAGGAGCTTCTTCACCAGCACCATGAGCTCAGCGATAGTGGGGGCCTCCTGGCCCTCCACGATCAGGTTGTCGGCCAGGCCGAGCTCCTTGACAGCGTCGGCCAGCTCGGAAGCCTCCTGTGGGTCGTCCGAAAGAATAACTTCATCGTCAGAGAAGCGGATATGTTTCTTATATCCGGCCTTGGCCAGCCTAGCGGGACTATGCTTGCGATCGTCAGCGATCACGCGACTGGACTTGACCCTCGCTCGGGTCTTTGCGTATAGCGAACCAATGGTTTGCTTTTTATTCTGCTTCTTGCCCTTTTTCTTTTTAATGGGCCTCACCGGAGCGGGGTTCTGGTCGGTCACCTCAGCCGACGCATCGGCGGCGCGCGGCGCGGCCGCGATCTCGCCAGTCTCCTTCGAGTTAGAAGCCATCGTTATAGACCACTCTATAACCCCTGGAAATGAGGATACCACTGTAATGAATGAGATTCCATCTTAGTCTGCCGAGTGGCAGACCTGTGCGGAAGTGTGGATCTTTCTACCTTAGCGAGTGATGAGTAAACGTAAGTCCTGGGTCTAGCCAGGTATTGAATCTGGACCGCAGTGTGTAGCCCGACGAGCTTTTCTACTTCACGGCCCTCGCCAAGCCGCGTGCCGTATCGTGATACGACAGATCAAGTATCTTCTGTGTTCTCTCTGAGAACTCCTCCAACTAGTGACACACCACACTAGTCTTTGGCCTATATTAATATTTATTATTATTATTATTTCTGATTCCTTTACTTTGAAGGTTCACGTCGTTACGTGACCAACGGGTCGGACCCGCGCTCCGCGCTACGTAAGTCCGGAATCCCCGTCTTACACGACATCATGCTCGATAAGAACCAAGCACTTGGCCTCGATTTGCTTGGGTTCGCGCTGCATCCACACGTGGTTGCTCCAGGAGGGTAAAGCCAACTCCACATGCGCCAAATGTACATACAAGGCGCAACGGCAATGCGGCACACTTTCGACGAGGCATCACCGTACGTAATGTTCGTTCGTGTGCAGTCATGTGATCCATCCGACACACAAGCTCGTTGTTACCACCCCAGCGATGGGCTTTCCAGCGCGCGATTGATTGGTTCGATGTTCATCCTAGCGTCATTCACCAGAGCCGTGCGGGTATACGTGATCGTTTATTAGCCCGTGCGTTCTGTTTGATTGAAAGCCCCTAGGTGACCCGAAGCGCCCGGCTGCTGCAGCTTCGGGTATTTGGTGTTTTATGGGGCGGCGTGCGTTTGCCATATTGACATACATAAAAATGCGCCCAAATTGCCTGAGACGGAGTTGGGTTTCTGGCTTACGGCCCAATGCCGGGGTGCGACGACGGGCTGCCAGTAACCGAATGTCCAGTGGGCCCGGGGATGGGGCGACATGGCGCGAACGCCGTCTAACTGGGAGGCGCCGACCTTCGAGCGAATGCCGCGCTGGCTTACTTGCGCTGCGTGCCGGTTGAGGTACGAATGGCGAGGAAAAGGGCGGATAGTCGGAATGTAACGAGGGAATACAGTCGGCGCTTCTAATGATCCATTACCCGCTGCGTGTCGAAACGCAGTCGAAGCGCACGCAGTCGCCGCTTCACTTGTTGTGGTTGCTTGATAAATGTTGCAGCAGTGGGCTCCAGGCCCTCGGAAGGGTAGAGCCAGCGGGCCTGGAGCGGAGACGACCAGGGCAAAAGGAAAGCGCGCCCAGACCAGCAGCCAGCACAAGCCGCCCAGGCAGGAACGAGTGAACAAGGGAGCTCAGAAACCCGCGGACAGGGGGGAGTTTCCGTAGCCATGAGGTTTCCCGTGCGCGATTCCCCAATCGGCCATGGCTCCCGGCCCCCCGCCCCACAAACAGGCGTACCAACAGAGCTTGTAGCAGTTCTCTGGCTGCATCTGGTGTGCCCTGCTGTGTAATAGACGTCCAAATATTGGAAATGAAGTTGGGTGCGCATTGCGCTAATCTTCCGTTCGTGGCCACTGTGACAACTGCCTCCATTCGTTCAGAAAGACATTTTTTTAAATTTGTCATCTTCTCATTCCGACAAGTGGTGCTGTTGAATGAGGGAATCAGCGCTCTGGCGCAACTGCTGGTCTCAGTCGTACGTGCGCCGTACATCATCCAAGGCCCTTCGGGGCGCAGGCTCTGTGCCCCAAAAGCCGTGATCGCCCTTTCATTCCGCAAGCGGAGCCAGACTAACACCCTGAACCTGCTACTCAGTCATCATCTCCTGCCTCCTATCCACATTCTTGACTTCGTTTTGTACCTAAAAACATCCTGGGGGCCTCAACTTTTTCGACACAAAACCGTGTTACGAAATAGATCGTCTGCTTCCGAGCAGAAGATGGCCTTCAGCATTCTGAGCTGTGCTGGTTCTGATTCCGGCATTGTTTCCGCTGGGTGAGGCCTCCGTTCTCTTCGCTGCTCCGCGGCGTTCTGTTCGCGTATTGCTGCGAGCTGTGAGATGAGAACTGTTCTGACACGTTTGTTTTGGCCTGTTTGTTTGCAGGCGTCTGGGCAAGTGCCGTCCTTTGCCTGGCGATGCCGGCTTAGATCATGCTGCCGGGGCAGTAGGGTAAGTGTCGTCTCGTAAAGCACCCTTATTGCTTGACCTTTCATATAGATTAGATTTGTTCGTTGCAAACATGCTTTGCGGGCTCAGCTTGGGCTGCCGGTTCCTTTGCCATTTCGCGTCCGCCGATTTCACGTCGGGGCAAGATTGTGCCAAAGAACAAGCTGATACGTGGGATACTTGTCGATAATGAGTCAATAAATTAGATTAACCATGATCAGCGCGGCTCGCTCGCTCTTTCCAAGCAAGGGAGCCTCACTAATAAAGTGCAAAGCCTTGGCTAAGGCGGTCACAAATGCCTGAGCCCGCTCGCTCCTTGGACCCAATTACATAGCCTTATAATGATCGCATCCTAACCTAACAATGCGGGGTATTGCCTTTCGTCGTGTCGCATCGCGCAGATGTGAGCTGAACCAGCAGGAGGAGACGCTGGCCTTTCAGCAGGCTGGGATAGCTGCTTAACCGCTCGCTGCGAAAGTTCGCATGGTTCATGAGCGCGCGCAGCCAGCTGACCAGCAACCCGGACACCGCCGATGTCTACACCGCCATCGCCGAGTCGGCCAACAGCATTGCCGAGGACTGCACCCCGCAGCCATCCTCGTCCGCGCGCCTGCTCGCTGCGCAAGCGCAGTTGATGGGCAAGTCGCTGGCGACGCTGGCCAACATGATGCGCGTTTCGGCGTGGGAACCCCAGGGCATCGACGCTGCCGTTGCTGCCGACGCCGACGCCACTGCACAGCTCGTCAGCACCTTCGCCTGCCACGAGCAAGACGGCAACAGCAGCAGCAGCAGCAGCCTCAGTACAGCCAGCAGCTCCTGCGGTGCAAGCAGCTGCTGCAGCTCCTCCCCTTCCTCCACTTCCACCATCACCTCCCAATCCACCACCACCATCACCGCCACCGACGGCTGCGACGGCAACGACAGCGACGTCAAGTGTGTCCTTGCGGCCCTCAGCAATACCAGCCCCCTGCCGGTCCTTAACCCGTACAGCCCTCTGCCCTCCGGCGCCAAGCAGCTCCACGCACCCTCGGAGGAGACCAACACGTCCGTCTGGCGCGCGACGCTGCAGCAGCGGGAGGAGGAGAAGGCGCTGGCGCTCAAGGTGGTGCCCTTCCACAGCCCTGAGGTGGCGGCCCGGCTCGAGCTGGAGGGTGACGGCTTCCACACCGGCAGCGGTGAGGTCGCCGAGGTGCTCCTGGAGGAGGAGGCGTGCCGCGAGGCCCTCATGGCAGTGGCGGTCGCCCGCGCCAACGCGCATTACGTGGCAGCTGCGGTGGCGGGCGGCGCTGCGGTCCCGGCGGTGGCCCACGAGATCTTCTTGCAGCCCCAACTCATGGCGGTGCAGGACTGCCCGCTGCGGGGCGGCCCCCGGGACCTGGGCCACGACCGCCAGCTCGTCATGGGCTTCAAGTACTGCGGCGCCGGCAACGCGGCGGAGCACCTGCGCAACCGAGTGGCGCAGCTGGTCCAGGCCGTGGCCAGCGAGGAGGGCCGGGGGCGGATGATGACCCGCGGGTCTGCTCCCGCCGAGGTGCTGCCGCTGGCGCAGGCCGCCGTGGAGCGCATCGCGGAGGGTCTTGGGGGGGAGGTCGACGGAGTGGCACGGAGCGTGTACGACATGATGGGCCGCATGCACGAGCTGGGCTTCCTCATTAACGGTGAGTGAGGCCCTGGTGACGAGCGAGTGGCACGGGGCTGGGTCAGGAAGGGGCGGGGTGAGGCGTGAGGCACGGAGCACAGTGCATGGCGGCATGTGGGTTTTGGACACCTTGCCTGCCCGCCAAGCTTGCACGCATGCCTGTATGCCGACTGTACTGTACCGTACTTCGCCTGGCGCCTTCGCGGCGCCTCTGCTAGCTGCTGTGCTGATCCGCCCGCCCACCTTCCTGCTCACTATCTCACCGCCCTCCACCCTCAGACCTGAAGCTTGAGAACATGATGTTCGACAGCGACGTGGCCGACTTCCGCTTCGTGGACGCCGAGGCCGTGCGGCGCTGCCGTCTGGGCGAGAAGCTGCCGGGCGCCCCCTCGAAGCACACGGAGGACTTCGCCGCGCCGGAGCAGCTGCTGCCGGAGGAGGAGGCGTGGAGCGACTCGTTCAGAGACGTCTACGCGGGCGGCGCAAGCATGAAGGAGGCGCTGGCCATCTGCCTGGACGTCTGCGGTGGCCAGCTGGCGTATGGGGCGGACCTCGGGGCCGTCATGGCCGCGTTCCGCCAGCACATCCAGCCGTTGCGCGATCTGCTGGACCGCTGCACCGCTGCAGCGGCGAGCGAGCGGCCCTCGGCGGCGGAGGTGATGGAGCAGCTGCAGCGGGATGGCAGGCTGATGCTGTGATGAGACCGCGGCAACGGCCAGAGGTCTGACTGAGGCGCGCTTTGTTTTGAGGTTGCAGGAGTTTCTAGCGGGGATGATTGGCGTGACCACCCGGCCCTGACCCGGCCCCTCCTGCTGCATCGGGTTGCCAATGGGCGCTATAGAAGGCGCGATGGCGCAGAGGCCGGTGGGAGCGGGGATGGGTGTGTTGGCTGCTGGGATAGCTGCAGCGTAGGCACGCAGCGGCAGTTGGGGTACGGTAGTAGCGCATAAGCCGGCGAAAGCCGACTGAAGGGGGGCCGGCAAGGCTCGGTTTCGTTGTTTGTTTTGCTGCAAAGCATAGACTGGTGGGACAGACCACGTACGTGTGACGCAAAGGCATTTTGGACAAGTGTGGGCGGCGGCTCGCTTCGGCCCGGTGGGGTATGTCCCCGATGCGAGCGGGGGAGGGGCGGTATCCCGCCGGCGGTTTGCGCGTGTCCCCGTGTGCGCGGCAGCCCTAGGATCTCCGTATCACACGTGACCAACTCGCAGGAGCGTCCGATTTGGCACAAGCTCGTTGTTATCACCCCAGCGATGGGCTTTCAAGCGCGCGATTGATTGGTTCGATGTTGATCCTAGCTTTATTCACCAGCGCCGTGCGGGTATTGGTGACCGACTGATCGTTTATTAGCCCGTGTGTTTTTGTTTGATTGAAAGCCCCTAGGTAACCCGAAGCGGCCGGCTGCTGCAGCTTCGGGTATTTGATGTTGTATGGGGCGGCGTGCGTCTGCCTTTGTGTGCGTAGCAGGGGCGCCCAAATGCCTAAGACGGAGTTGGGTTTCTGGCTTACGGCCCAATGCCGGGGCCACCAACACCCTCCCACCAGACTCCCTCATTGGTGACGGGCCCTTAAGCCCCCACGAACAGGCGCACCAACAGGACTGACATCAGCTGCAACTGGATGAGCGCTACGCCCTGGACGCCCCAATTGAGGAAGTGAAGTTGGATCCGCGCTACGCTGATCTCCCGTTTGCGGCCACTGTAGCCTCTGCCTCCATTCGTCCAACTCGTCACGCGAGAATGCCAATGGGCAAGGCAGCCGCGCGCCGGAACCCGCGCGCAACGTCATGGCCGCCGTTGCGGCCGCAAAGCACGGTTTCCATGCCACCGACGCCCATGGCTCGGTGGACGGGTAGTTGTACTGGTTGTGTCAACGACGGGTGGGGATATGGAGACCGCCAGCTTGCTTCGTTACTGCGGAGTGGTCGGGCTGTCAACGCCGTACTTCTTCCAGGCCGATGTCACAAGCTTGCTGCCGTCGGGGCCGAACCACTGGTAGGACACCGGTGGTACTGTTGGACTGCTCCCTCCACAGCGAATTCCAGCGGGATGGCCGGCACTCATTTCCCTGCATCAGTGCGGCATACCACACGCCCACCCAGGCCCGCCGGCCGGCAATGGAGGGGAGGGAGGGAGGGAAGGGAAGGCCGGCGGCCGGAAAAAGGCCGAGGGAAGGGAGGGGAGGGAGGGAAAAGCCCAAAGGCCGGCCAAGAAAGGGAAGGGAGGGAGGGGAGGGCGGGCACTGGGTCCGTAATGGCTGCCGCTGCCTACGTCCCCCTTCGAACGTCGCTATCGCCGCGCGGCTCGCTGGCTTGCTTACATTGAACACGTATTGAACTCATCCAGCGCGCCGGTCACGTCATCTGGCATCGCTGTCAGAGTGTGTTGCCACTAAGAATGGCATCGAGCTCCGCCATCGTTGCCTGCACCCCGACAAGCTGATTGATTGCTGCGTGAAGTGCAGCCGCTCTGAGCGCGATGCCACCGAATGCGCTAAACTCCGGTAAAGAAAGCTGACCACCGCCCTGTCCGATGCGTCGCTCGTCAACCTGCGCACCGTAATCTGGGACACGTGCTCGGCGGCGGCGGCGGCGGAGGTGATGTAGGAGGCAATAAATTTGCGCCCGTGCGTCAGTGTCCAGCAACGCGGCAAACGTGCTGTTGCTTGCTTGCCGGCAACCAGCATGTCCGTGCCCACGTCCTCTGCCAATGTGTCGGGAAGGGCATCACGGCCGGTGCTGGATGGACTGTGGTCCGGGGCCCCTGCGGGAACGGACATTGCTGCTGTGCGCGCCGCAGGCGTGTACGAGCGAAAATTCGGAGCTCGGCAGCACGGTGACAGCACTGGGGCTTCTTGGCGTAGGCCCAGTTATGTGAGTGGGTGTGACGCCGAACACGAAAGCAAGGCTGTCTCTGCACCCGCCAGCCCGTTCAGCCAGGCCGCAACCCCGCTCACGCCACGGTAGCTGCCCCTGGCCAGCTGCCCACGAGCGATGGTCTTGATGGCGTGCTGAAGCGGCGAAAGGACCCTGCGAAATTGCGACATACCGTGTCCACACGGTGAGCCGCGACACGCCAAAACCCTCCCCTGAGAACTGCGACCTGGCCGCCAGGACACGACGGCCTCGTTTTAGAAAAGAGTAATGCAAAGGCTTAAGGACTCATCCCGGCCGACACCTCAACACCACTCGCGCCCGCGGGGCGTCCGAGGGCCCTACGCCCGCTTGGAGACCAAGTTTCGGAGCGGGATCCGAAAACTACGCTTTTGCGACGCTACCCAATGAATGCGTTTCAATAGAAACGCGCAGAACCCGTAGGACTTGGTTTCAGGCCTACAGAAATAGGCATAGTGCTGGGAATTGCGTCCTGGTGTACAATTTCCCCAGACGACAAGCCTTCGCCACGGAAATAGACATCGACTTTCATTCTGCAAGTTTGAACGTTGGAGGAATTCACTTTTCTTTTAGTTCGCCTGGCGGCGATACTCTACTCATCCGCCCTGTTACTCACTAAATCTCTTACGGCCAGTGACGGCATTGGAGAGTAATGTTGCAGAAATCCTTACGACCGGGTGCGCAAGTATGCAGCAAGAAGCGCGGTGTTGTGAAATGTACCGCGTCTCTTCGTCCCCAAACACCAGTACCCGTCAGCCGTCGTGTGGGTCTGCTTGGCGGCTTTGCAACGCTGTTCCTGGGACTTCCTCGTAAAACCAGCGCAGATGTGGTCGAGGCGCAGGAGGTAAGTGCTCACCTCGCGAGTCAGCCTCCCGTGATTGCTTGCCAGCGTAAATCGTGTAAAGGCCGGTCACCATGCCAAGCTATCTTCCCTAAAAAGATGTTGAGAAGTCGTCGATCTCGTGTGAGGGGGGTCCAAATTTCGAATTTCGCACGGAAAAGGTGGTGTCCCTAGCCTCGCCGAAAGGAGATATGCGACAGGCTTAACGGCAGCTTTGGGATCGCCTTTGGTTGTTGCTTGCGCTGGATTGCTGAGCTTTCCTTTGTTCAGAAGCGCGGAGCTGCCCTTAGAAATGCCAAGCAGCGTGGTCTCCACCCAGGCCTGGTCACGTGTTGCGATAAGCAGCTAAAAGCACGACCACACGACCGCATGACCGCAACCAAAGTCACCCTCCGTTCGCGATAACAACAGCGGACCGCCCAGGACACCGGGTAGAAACGGCAGGCCCAACCTGCGTTACCGACTTGGTTGCTCGCGGCGTAGGTATCGTATGCGCGGGGCCGTCCAGGATCGCCACCCGCCCTCCCAACGACTAGCACACTTCAAGAGCTGGGTTTCGCTCAAGGCCGTGCCATTGCAACGCTTTAGTAGTGTATCCTGGCGGCCCGATAGTCGCGCTCTATTAGTGCTCGAAGGAGAAAGGCAGCGGGCCGAGGTGACGCGGGTAGCACTCGGAGGGCAGGGCGGACGGGAGGAGCCGTAAGCATAACCCTTGTAGCTCCAAACGTGTGGGCAGAGTGCGAGAACAAAGGGTTCTATGGCGTAGTAAGATTTCGAATTGATCAAGCACCGTACGGCTGCCGTGCATATCCGAGCTTGGAAGCTCTGGTCGTTTCTCTCCTGCGGCATCTTCGCTACAGTGTGCTCCCCCGCACCTTTCGCCACATGCAGGTTTCTACTGAACGCGCGCTTGCAAACATTGCAGCTGAGGGAGTCCAGTCTATCCCGCTTGTGGCGAAGAACCAGGGGACATCCTCATTGGGCAGCTCGTTTGCAACTTTCCTGACAGTTGCGGTGGGGAGCCTGGCCGCCTTCCTGGGTTTCAAGCTCAACGAGCAGGTTCGCAACGGCGCACCGTAAACGGTAAACATTAGTGAAACACGGGGGCACCTTTCCATTGTCGCCCTGCCTGTTCCGTGCCGTGCTGCTGCGCAGAGGGAGACGACGTCGCAGGTGCAGTCAGCAGCGGCTGCCGCAGAGGCGCAGCGCAACCAGCTGGCGAGTGAGGTGGCGGCACTGAATGAGAAACTTGCTTCAGAGAAGGAAGCCGTGCGGGCGGCGGCGAACAAGTCACGGAAGGAGATTGCAGCTCTGGTGCGTCCTGCGTGGGTTGATGCAGGTTTGCCTTACCGCGCAGCCCGCGGCCTCAGCGCAGAGAGCATTTGGGTCGGAACAGGTTGCGAGTGCCTTGCCGCCTGTCGCGGCCGTGCGTCTTGGAACCCTGCGAAATGGAGTTTGTCAGCTGCGCAGCCTGGACGCGCAATCCCCATCGGCCTTCCCAAACAAGTCTTTGTGCTTCAGCTATCCCGTGTCGTCCCGCCTCGTCCCCGTAACACCTGTTTCTAACTTCGCAACATGGATCCCCGTTTCCTTCATTCATGCCCCGATGGGTTTTTTTGTGTGCGTTCACGGCAGGGCGAGGAGCTGAGCCGCCTTCAAGCGGAGGTATCGCGCTCGCAGCAGGAGGCAAGGGCGGCTGACACGCGCGCCACTGCCACCGCCGTGCAGCTGCAGGCCGCAGAGGGCAAGCTGCGGGAGGCTCGCAGCGAGGTAGGGCTCGGTACGGCATGATGCCAGCTGCCGGTCCTGTGGGCAGGCTGCATTTGCGGCATGAGAGTTGTCATTACAGAACGGTTATCCTCATCACTCGGGTGAACGTGCCGTGTCACAGCAGCTTCCAAAACACGTGCGTTTTCCGGTTGTTTCTTGCAGTTGACTGCTGCGGCGGCGGTCCAGGCAGAGACGGCCGAGCGCGCCGCTGCCGCGACGGCGCGCGCCCAGCAGCTGTCGGCGGCCCTAGCGCGCGAGAAGGCCGAGGCGGAGAAGGCGCAGACGGATGCACGGACGCGTGTGGCAGATGCCGTCAAGGCGCAGGCCACTGCCGAGGAGGCGGGCATCCGCGCTCGTACGGAGCTCGCCAAAACTCGTGCTCGGGTGACGCGGCTGGAGGTAAGGCAAGCTGATGCGCGCGCCAAAGGAGCTTAACTTTGTATGGACAGGACTCCCAGTGCGTGCTAACGAGAAGTCCAAGTGAGTGTGCGTCCTGTCGCCTCCTGGACTCCTTTTCCTAACGAACACCCGGTCCTCTGCGCCCTTCGCCCCGTGAATGGCCGGGATCGCGACCCAACAGGCCGAGATCGCGAGCTACACTGAGCAGCTGGCCTCGCTGCAGCAGGAGGCCGCCACCGCTCATGCACACGTGGACGAGCTGCGGGGCCAGCTGGGCACCGCGCAGTCGCAGCTAGCGGCCGCCAGCAGCCGCGTGGCGGACCTTGAGGCGCAGACGGCGGCGCTGGCGACGGAGAAGCAGCGCATCGCGGATGAGCTCGCCGCGGAGCGGCGCCGTGTCACGGAGCTGCAGGCACGTCTGGAGGGACCGCCCTTACTTGGTGCTTGTGCTTTTGGGCGCCAGGACATTGGCCTTGGGAGGAACCGCGATCTCGCGCTGCCTCGCCGACATTTTTGCATTTTACGCGCAGATTTCTTGCACGTGTTGCTGCGTCTTCTCGCATCTTGTCACAGTCGTGTGCCGTGGTGGTTTCCTTGTGCCACTCGCGCCACGCAGGTGGCCAATGACACCGCTGCCCAGGACGCCTCGGCCCTCCTAGAGCGCGCCTTGGGTCTGGAAGAGGAGCTCAGCCGCACCACCGAGCACCTGCACGCCTACAAGGTAAACCTCCAAACGGTGTTTAGTTCGTCAAGCGGTTGGGAGGGTTTATCAGTCAGGCGCGAGACGAGACCCGCGCTCTTGCTGGCTGACCGCAAAATGGACTACAGTGCCCGGGCCCGTGCGTGCTGACGTGGCGAAACGACATGGCATGAATTTGTCCGACAGCCCCAAAATTTGGCTCGCCGAATCAGTTCCTTGTGCTGCTCCTGCGATGCAATTCCACCATTCCTATCAATGGAACTGTTCTGCTGACTGAGATGTCAGTGTCGTTGAGGCTTATGCACGATTCACTCATGCACGTTGCTTGTCAGCGTTACGCGGTTTGGCCTTGCGGGCCGGTGGCGGCCAACCAGGGCCGCCTCGTGTACACGCCACTCCGCTCCCACAATGCTGCCAGGCTCCTTCAAATGCTTTCGGCTCCCGTCGCTCCCCCGCTGCCTCCCCAGGCCGAGCTGCATGCGGAGGCCGCCACCAGCAAGGCGCTGCAGGCGCAGGTGACGGCGCTGCAGGACAGGGCGGCGCAGGGCGCACAGCAGCTGGCGGCGTCCGAGGAGGCCACCGCTGCCGCGGAGCTGCGGGCAGCGGAGCTCGGCCAGCAGGTGGCGGAACTTCAGGGTCAGCTGGAGGACGAGGCGGCGCGCACCGTTGAGGCGCAGGTGGGGCGGTCGGTCGGTCGGTAGGGTGTCGTGGAGGTGTGGACGCCTCGGATCATGTACTACATGCTCGTGCGGCATTACCGGTACCTGCTGCTACAGACAACGAGGTTGATGCCGTCCGTCCTTCACCGCCCTTCGTACCCTGTGCACTCACGTTGGGTGTCTTGTGCGTAACCCATCCGCTGTGCGTTTTGCCAGGCTGCGCGCAGCGCCACTGCCGTCGAGCTCGCCGCCGCTGCTGCCCGCGTCCGGGACCTAGAGCAACAGATGGACCGACTGACCGAGCACTTGGAGAGGAACGAGGTGGGCGGCTGGAGCACTGGAAAACGATTTGCTATGCATCGCATTTGCACGGATGACGCTACAGCTTTAAAAGATTTTAGTGCTCTACTCGGTGGCCACACGCCACGCACACGGCACACAGGGCACGAGGGGTTGCAATGCGGGTTGCAGGGCTTGGCACGCAATTGAACCAGGACGTATGCTTTAGCATGTGTCTTGCATTCAGCTGCCCACAAGGCCACCCGTAAATACACCCCTGCGCGCTGCGCTTAGCCTGCACGGAACCTGCGTACTTCAGGCTGAGCTGGAGACCGAACGGAGCGCCCGGCACGAGCTTCGCGGCCAGCTGGACGAACTGCAGGTAGGTGGCCGCGAGCCAAAGTACTGCAACTTCAAGCGTGCAGGTTACTTCTGTGTGCCAGTGAGCAAGATCGGGGACTCCTTTGGCCTGCCATTATTTGCTTTATGGCGGAGAGCGCATATGCCTTGCCTTTGACAGACATGCAGGTGGCAAACCCCATTCTGCATGCATCGGCTAACTTTGAGGAGGCATATGGCAGGGATGCTCTCCGGACCATCTATGGAGGCACAAAGCTTTAGCTGCAGCCTATAACAAAGATACCTTTTTGCCCTCGACAATTCCTCGCTGTACATGCATCGTGCCGTCACAGGAGGCCCACTCGAAGCTGGAAGCCACGGCCAAGAGCCTGAAGAACAGCCAGGATGCCACCGCCCGCGAGCTGGTGGACAGGCAGGGGCAGCTCCGGGACCTGGAGAGCAAGGCTGACAAGCAGCGCGAGAAGGCCCAGCACTACAAGCAGGTACACTGCGTTTGCCACGGATGAATTAGTTTGGTTCATGCTCCGTTGCACTTCCCACCATGACTCTGTGCACGGCTGTGTATCAATACTGAGCTGTGCTGCGTTTGTCGACACGTCCCTGCACATCAACTGCAGGAGGCCGAGCGCGCCGCGAGCGAGGTCGCCTCCCTCCAGAGGGAGCTGGACCAGGCCCGTGCTGCCACTTCCGCTGCGGACGCCAAAGTCGCCGAGCTCAGCACCATGATTTCAAAGTACGAGGCCGTGAACAAGGACCTGGACAAGAAGGTGCAGGTGCGTCGGGTGCTGGTTATTGAATCAGCCTCCTCTTTGGTGATTTCGATGGGACTGGCGTTGGCGGGTCGTGCAACGGGGCGGGACGCATGAAAGGCCCTGCCGCGGGTAATGCAGTTCAAGTCGGCGCACCGGCAATGCCGTGCGCCGGCTCGCCCTTTGCAATGGGAACGTTTGACTCTGCGCGGCTGGGCATTTGGGCGATTTTAGCATTGCGGCCGTATGCCGATGAGCCGGCGGTTGGAGCCTGGTATCATTCAGGCGGGGCGGGGCGGCCCTGTGCAGCCAGACCTGGATTTCTACCATGGTGCTGTTCCAGAGGTCTTCCTCAAAACACTCCCGCGCTGCTCGCTTGTGTGGATGTGCGGCTCGGATGGCACAGGCTGCCGCCACCCGGGAGGCGGAGCTGGTTCGCGTGGCGGACAGCTCCAAGATGTCGCTCACCACGATGAAGCAAGACGCGCAGGCCATCCGGCGGGAGGTGCGCACATGGACAGGACACGCAGCCCAGTGGGAAACAGGGAGGATGTATGTAGCATCCTGGGTGCAGCATCATGGAGATGCACTGATCAGTGGCATCCCCCGCGAGTCCGTTGCGGGTCCGTTTCTGAAGCATGGTACAACGGAGAAGAGAAGAGAAGCTTGCTGCCGAGCGAGTCACGGGGCGATGCGCTGTGGCAACTAATACCGCGGCATGGCTCGCCACCCTCAAATCGGTTAATTGAACGTTGCGGTGTTGCTCCAAGGAAAGGGTGTGCGCCCTTGCTTGCTCACCGCTATGGTAGCTTGGGTGTGCTCTAGAGCACCTTGCTGGACAAGCAATCCTCGGGTTTCCGCCCCCCTGCCTCCACGAATTTATGGCTGCGCCCCAGCATGTAAAGGAAAGACGCGTATCGCATGGGGTGTCTTGAGTGCGACTGTGCTGTGTCCTTGGTTCCTGCCGCGGTGACTGTTATCGTTGCGGTCGGTGACTGCTCGCAGATGGCCGAGAGCAGCATGCGCGCGGTGCAGATGCAGCAGGAGAACGCCAACCTCAGGCGCGACGCTGAGATGCTCCAGGTGAGGCTCTCACCACGCAACTCGCTTTCACACCTTTTTCAAACTGCTGGTCGCTGGTCAGGACCGGGGTTGCCGCAGCTGCTGGGAACGTCGTGTCAGTGTCCTGCGTGTCCGTTGGGAATGCCCGTTTGGGTTGGTCCGGCGGCGACGCGGTTGCAGCTCTTCCGGTATTGATGTAAGGTGTTATATATGTCTGGTACTGGGTTCTCGGTCCCCTACGTCCCTCCGCTACGGTATCCTTTTTCATTTCCTCCGCTGCGACATCGTTTATATAACCCATGACTTATATGCTAGGTCGTCGATTACTAGCAGAAGAAGCGACGGCCGCTAAGCTGCGTTCGCCAGCGCTGTTTGTTTTGGTGTGCACCATTTTCGGCCTCCCCTACCGGTGATGTGCGAAACATTGCTGATCGGCTGATCGTGGCACGCAGGCGGCCCTGGCCAAGGCACAGACGGACGCGCAGAAGTCATCCGGCCTGGAGGAGCAGGTGGCGCACTTGCAGGTACGTTTATTAAGTAGACACCGGGACGGACACAATCGTTGCGCCGGGACTTTACTTTGGTCACCTTCGAAGCACTCATCGCTGACAATGAGCATCCCTCCACATCTCCTGCTGTGATGTCCTGTAGAATGAGCTGGCCGTGATGCAAGGCTTCCAAGAGCAGGTGGGTCTGATGCCGGGTAGGGCGTTGAACATTGCAGCCGCAGCTGTAACTCCAAACGTAGTTTCCACGCGCTGGCAGGCGCCTTTACCTTGCACCAGCCTTGTGGTGAGCCTGGTGGCCTTATTTCTGCCACCGTAGCTTAGGCTGCCAGGAGCCATTTAGGGCGGGGATGGCTACAGGCTGCCTGCATTTTTGCCGCAAGTCGTTCACCAACATCGAGGAAATATCTTTCCTCGATACTTAAACGTTTTTGCCCATGTAAGCCGCGCATGGCACGTCTTGCTTTGCCTTCGCCTGTACCGTACTGCAAGTCCATGAACGCGTACGGCGGGGATACTGTAACCAACTAACGCAAACTGCTGCTGGCAGGTGGAGGAACTGCGGCAGCAGTTGATGCTGAAGGACCGCCAGCTGGTGGAGTCGGCGCGCGCGCTCACGCGGGTGCAGACGATGGCGAGTGCCGCCGCGGAGGGAGAGCTGGAGCCCCTGATGCCCGTGGGCGCCGGGAGCGCCATGCCCAAGGCCGACGCCCCAGCGCCCAAGCGGGCCCATGCCACAGCTAAGAGCACCGCACGCAGGCAGACCGTCAGGAAGGCCGCGGCCGAGGAGGCGGCTGCGCCGGCCGCCGCAGCAGCTGAGTCCCAGCAGGGAGTCGTGGCAGGCGAGCCGGTGAAGTCTGCCCGTGGCAGGACCGTGAAGAGCACGTCGAGGCCAGCGCCTGTGAAGCGGGCGAAGCCACAGGCCGACAGCTTGGTGCCGGCGCCCGCAGCGCCGGTGCAGGCTCCGGCGGCCGGCGAGGTTAACGTGGCGAGCATCGTTGAGGCGGCGGCGCCGAAGCGGCGTGGACGCCCGCCCAAGGCGTGAGGGGGTGTTGCAGTGGGATGCAAAAGGAGGCGATGGGCTCATAGGGCGATGGGCTCATAGGGCGATGGGCTCGATAGGGTGCATGGGCTCGCTGGGTTTTCACCGTAGGGTTGCGTCCGGATTTTTGGGCTGATATCGTAAATGTCGGTGGCTGAATGAACGTCAACCTCTACCCCCGACAGCTCCACGTGATTGGCCGTGATCGTTGCTGAACCCTTTAGTTGACGCCTGGGCGGTAAGGCGCAGTTGTTTCGCAGCAGATGGCCGCTTTTGCTTTGATGGTTGGCAGGGCTTCCGTTTCCGCGCTAACTGGTGTGTTTTGTCGTCTGTGTGAGATAACCATAATGGCGTTCCCGGACCGTCTTGTGTATACTTCACAGGACCTGGTGTTGCTCTCAGGCAAGGGACACGAATGCTCGCACGCCTGCCCAGGTTACACCGGAAACGCCGGGAGCCCAGGTCTTCACGTGCATGGGAGGCCCTCTTGCTGTAGCTGCCGTCGTCGCAACCGATTACCCTTGTCTTCTTGATGCGGCCCGAATTGTTGTACCGGTAAGAAATGGAGGCGCATGCCGGCCGCCGTTGGTGCGCGTTGTTGTTACTTGCGAATGGAACGTACAGGCGAGCGACTCCTATTACACCCTGCGAGGCGAACGCCCTCGGTCGGGAGTCACTGGTGGTGGTTGACCATCCTATGTGCGGAAATCAGGGCATTAGTGCCGTGGTGTTGGTCGGCCATTTGTCCACCGCCCCACCTCGTACTGCGTCCTGTAAGCGTGTAGCGTGCATATAATTTTGTGCGTGCGGGTCCGATTCAGGGCTCAGTTTCACGTCACGCGAAATAGATGCGAGTGGGGCGAGCATTCCGAGGTTCGCAAGCACGCCGTCACATTTCCCTCATTGTACTGAGTCAGAGACCCTAGGTCCTCGTCCTGAGGACCACAGCAACTTCCGCATGGCCTCTATTTTTTGAAATCGGGGCAAATTAACATTAATGAAGAATTCACCATTACCGGTATCGGGCGCTCACAACCTTGCGTACGTAGCTTGCGAATAATGAGGAATCACAAAAGAGATCACCGATAGTTGGTCGCACGCTTATATTTATCGCTCCAATACTCAACTTAAATTGCTCTTTGCTTATTTGCTTCGCTAACTCGTTACTGCCATCATCTGGTCTATCTAATCCATACAATACAAACACCCGACCCACCGAAGCTCGATCGAGCCTTCGGAAAAGGAATCGATATTAATGATTATAAGCTGATAGGTGCTCTCCATGTCTGCTCAACTGTTCATGTAAAGGCCACGGACCTTCGAGGCTGTTCGAGGAGTCCGTTGGCTCGCCGTACGCCGCCTCAAACATGGCTCGCCACAAGTACTTGGGGTCAGCCTTTCCTCTTAAATGACCTAAAAGTTATTGTTGAAGTTATCGGGACCACTCAGCTGCGCGAGAAGAAACAACGGCTTAGTAAGACTACTACTACCATACTCAAGCTCCTGATGATCAGCTCTCGCAAACTTATTTAAACACAAATATTATTTCTTATTTAATAAGCATTATTTTGGTATCTCGCAAACATACAAGCTCACAAACGTTTAGAGGCCGTGCGGCGAGCATGGGAAAGGATCATGCAGGAACAGCGCGTGTACATGCAGAGGCAGAGCAAACTGTCCGGCACATTGGAACAGTCCTGATAAATCTTATGTGCCGTTAAAGCGCTTTTGACCTGAGAACAGAGCAGAAAGGTCCGGGGGCGACGACGCAATCAGAAGCAATTGGGTGATTACTGGCATCAGTCCGTTTACCCAAGACATACCGATATGCACGCACTGAGTGAACTGTTCACTAATTGGAGTTGTGACACAGAAAGTGGTTCACTTCTGGACCCGCAGGAGTGGTGAACCCTGATGAGCCCACCTGTCTGAATTACCTGGTTGCATCGCGAGGCATCACGGCACCTGCCTCCTGCGTACGCACGCAGCTGATGAAAGTAATACATAATACAAGCTCCAATGTACCATCCATACATCAGACCCCGCACGGAGCGCCGGCGGGTTCCAAGCAAGTTCAAAGTTGTAAGACATACAATCCGCCGGGCAATCAAGGTAAGTGTTTCAATGGGGCAGAATTGATTATACCGCGGTGAGGTTTTTACGAACGTGCCTTAGGGGCCAGGAGGGGCAAGCAAGTAATCATTTCTAGTCTGAGGCAGCAACCTAGAGGCGGATCCTTTATTAGGAGTCAGAAGTGTGACGTATGAGCGATGCAATGGGACTTTCATTATTAATATTTGCGCCTGTCGACCTTTGGGATCTATCGCCGTGTTTCTTGCCTAGAAGGCGGCCGGATGCTAGGATACCGGACTATAGCAATTCTCCACACAGCAACGAAGAAACGAACGAACATGGCCCCAGGAACCCGAACAGACACAAAGAAGCTGTCCGGGCATGTATGGAGAAGCCGACTGGACGCAGGTCGTAAGCAAACGTCCTTCTAAACGACCTATCTCGTCATCAAGTGTTGCTATGCATACATACAGCAACATCACCTTGGTTGGAAGGAGACCGTAGATTATCCTCTGTGCAAGGAGTCAATAGACAGGGCTGTCTGCGTGTGTGCGCCATCTATCCTTTCTGCTGCGCTTGCTCGCTTGTACGCATGCATCAACGACCGCGAACATAGATAGAGGGCACGCACCCCGAGTACGTAGTTGGCGCACCGGAGCTCCCAAAATCAAGTTGGTACGTAGGCCGACCTGATGTATGGACATCCTATCGGGGCCCCCCGGGCGCTCTCTAGCTACCTTACTTGTTGGCCCCGTTCGCCAGCCTTCGCGACACCATCTGGATTGCTTCCATCCGTCACCGCACCTTGCAGGCTGCGGGTATCGGTCCTGCGTAATATATGACGAAATACACATCGCGCGCCATCATGACATGTCGACATCGGATCTTTATCCGCAAGCCCTCATCAACAGGCGGCGGTGGAGCGCTCTGCTGCTGGGCGACCTTCCTTCCCGCAGCGCTCGTCTTGCTGCTGGCGGCAGTTGGCGGCCTGACTGAAGGTAGGTGCGCCTTTATTGGACTTATTTTATCACTTACCAGCACGCACATACATAAATACAGCCGCATGATGTTGCTGAAGATGAAAATGATGTTGATTGCTGACTTGGACACACGGTGGGCACATAACTAAGTAACACCTGCCGTACGTACCCTGTCTGCCTGCTCTACTTGCGTGCTGATTCGCTTCCCCGCCCGCCCCGTGCAGCCGCCGCCCCTCCTTCCCCTCATCAAGCGCCTCAATTACCTGAAGCCGTTCAAGACTTGGGCGTAATTGCAGCGCCGATGATTAGGCTGCGTCTCATGGGGAGGCTGGTTCGCGTGACACTGCCTGGCGCCGCAGACCAGTGGGCCCTCAGCGGCACCACCGACGGAGCGCTGACGCCGTTCGCCCTCGGCGTCAGTCCGCCCGATCGCGACGTTGCGGGTGTCCTGTTTGGAGCTGGGGCCTTGGTCGAGCTGGTAAGCAAACAACGAACCAGGACTGAACCTGCGTATGTTTCACTAATCACACCGTCAGTGTGTAAATACCTTCCCTACCGTTGGTACGTCGCTCGCTCCGTCACTCCATCCGTCGCTCCATCCACCCGCAGATCTGCCGAATGAACACCAGGACGGGGCAGTGCGCCCAGATTTCCGACGTGCGCGTCCTGTCGGACGGCTCCAAGTCGTACACCGGCGAGCCCAGCTCCATGCGGCTCCTCGTCATGATCCTCAACTACACCGCGTGCGGCTACGGGGGCCCCGGCGTGGCGGAGAACACCGTCCGAACCAGATACCTGGGCCCAAGCCTGAACGGCAGTGGCATCATCGCCTCCAAGTTCAATCAGTGCTCGTACGGCCGTTTGACGTACAACACCAGCGCGTTTCGGGTGATCACCGTCTCGCCCTTTTGCGCGCCCAACAACACCCGGGACTGCTACTGGGCGGCCATCTCCGGCGCCGCCGACGCCGCCGCCAAGGCGCGCATCGGCGAGGCGGCGTTTTCGGCGTTCACGCACTACACGTACATCCTGCCGGCGCGCTTCGAGACCATCTGTGGTTGGTCGGGGCTGGCGCTGGTCATGGGCCGGCTGACTTGGCTGCCGGCGTCGACCAACGGGTTCTGGAAGTGGGCCACAGTCATGCACGAGACACTCCACAACTACGGTACGTATGGGGTGCGCATTGCTAGCCTGGCTGGGCAAACGAGTCGTTTGGTGGTTACCGTGCGTGCGTGCGTGCGTGCGTGCGTGCGTGCGTGCGTGCGTGCAATGAATGAATATGATCTATCCTGGTGATCATGCACGAATTATCTCTCGTGCAATCTACACGTAAATCTCCGATAGTATGTATTTGTTTACCCCTATATACACCAAGTGGGATTGGCTTCCTAAGAATTTTAACAGCGCGCAACAGTAGGTACGTACGTACGTACCAGTACGTACGTACCTGAGCGGCGGTGCATGCACCTGCGTCTGTGTCTGCGCTTGCGCTTGCTTGCATGGGACTTTAATTTCTCTCTCCTATGCTTGCTAATTTACCTATATGTTATGTACTAGGTGTATTGCACACTTCCCAGTTATCACACATACATGCACCGCCCACGCAGGTCTGTGGCACTCGTGGCAAGACGGCCACGAGTACGGCGACTATTCAACCGTCATGGGCAACGCCGACGCGTGCCCCACCGCCCCCGAGTTGTCGCGGCTGGGCTGGGCCGCACCTGCAGCCAACAGCGAAGGCGCCCTAAACGCCTCGACCCTCCCCGTCGGCATCGCCCGGAGGTGGTACCTGCCGGCGACGTACCTGACGGGCGCCGGCAACCACCTGCGCATTCGGCCCACGTGGCTGCCAACGTACGGCAATGTACTGCAGGCCAAAAACTTGTTCATTGCCGTACGGGTGGCCAAGGTCGGCGATGCGGCACTGTCGAGCAGCTATGCCTCCCAAGTCAACGTCCACGAAGCCAATGCGACCATTGTGCGTGCGTAGCTAGATAGACGGATAGATAGATAGATAGATAGATAGATAGATGGATAGATGATCGATGCGGCAGCTAGCTGGCTGGGGAATGGGGACGGGAGATCGATGATGCGTAACCGCTGGGGACAAGTACGGTTGGGTGGGTGGGTGCGTGGGTGACACGACTACTGCTTGCTGCATCATGTTTCTTTCCCCCGCCGTTTCGACTGCGCTCATGCATGTGTGCTGGGCCGTCGGCAAGAAAAGCATTTCAGTGAAGCACCACGTACGCATACCTTGCTGCTGGCAATTTTCGCTGCAATCTGCGGTGCCGCTGTGCCGCCTCGTGCAGCGCTGTCTAGATACCGTATATAGTTGTCGGCTGACAGCAGGAGGCAGCAGCTGGCAATGCTTATTACCTTGTGCTGTCGATTGGGGCAGGGGGCGGCGGCCTGGACCCAGCCAGCCAGCCAACCATAAATACACAGGCCCTAACAACCGCCGCCGCCATCTATCTGTAGCTATCTACAGGATTACGGCGGCACTCCGTTCCTAGCCATTCCTAGCCAGCCAGCCAGCCAGCCCTATTCATCTCATCACCTCAACCAACACCGCATCGATACATCCCATCCCAACTAACTATCCGCTGGGCGGTGCGTGCCATGCGCCCATGCATATGCCCCCCCCTCACACACACACGCACGCAGGACGACCAGTACCCACTGTCGTACTTTTATTCCGACCCAAAAATCACCTTCGTCGCCGTCCTGCCTCCGATGACCTGGCACGTTCTGCCCGCCTACAACTTGGTGCTGTACGCCGGGTCCTGGACGAGCATCGACCGGATGCGGGTGTACCTCTGTCGCTACGAGGCATCCGACGCCGAATGTCCCTCCCTGGAGTCGGTGGACCCCCGCGCGTCCTACCCTTCCATGCCGCTCAGCCCGCCCTCGATGCCGCCGCCCCACCCGCCTCATCCGCCTCCGCCGCCCCCCAGCCCAAGGCCCCCCACTCCGCCTCCGCCCAGCCCTCGGGTGCCGAGCAAGCCACCCCCGCTGCCCAGACGCCCGCCGTCACCCCGGCCGCCTCCGATCAGGTCACCACCCCGCCGGCCTCCAAGCCCACCATCGCCTCCACCGTCCCCGATATCATCAGCACCCCCGCCGCCTCCACCGTCGCCGATGCCGCCGTCACCCCCACCATCCCCATCCCCCCCGTCGCCGCCGCCACCGACACCCAGCCCACCATCAACCCCACTTTTACCGAACCCGCCATCAACCCCACTTCCTCCCAGCCATCCATTAACCCCGCTTCCTCCCAGCCATCCATTAACCCCGCTTCCTCCCAGCCCGCCAATGGCCCCGCTTCCTCCCAGCCCATCCTCATCCCCACACACCCCCACGGTAAGCAGAACCTGCTGATTGAAGGCCGTGTTATTACCCACCACTTGTACATCACGTTAGCATCCCGGTATCGTACGGCGCGTGTTTGTTAAGGGGAGATTCTCCCTAGTATGGTAATCTCCCTGTATATCTAGTACAACGAAGCATGTCAGCCACTCTCCTCATACACGCCGCTGCTTCATCATATGTGTCCCCGATCCCCGATCCTCCGTCCCCGATCCTTTTCGCTCCCCTTCCATCGCCCTCGTGCGTGTATGTCCCACATGCAGGGAAAAGCTCGCAGGCGGCGGTAGTTTACTTGAGCCGCATGCATGCATGAATGCACGGCGCCGCATGCGTTCGCCGGCACGCTAGCTGCTGCCCCTACCTAGTTTGCAAGCCAGATGGAGAGCCCCTGCGCCTCCAGCAGATTTCCCGATCGACGCTTAGTAGTTGCACATACATACATACATCTTGCATGCGTACACTAGCTCGCAGGTGCCGTACGTACGGATACCGTACGGAATACGGTAGTGCGGCGGCCGCGGAGTGAAGATAGAGCCGCCGTCGTCGATCGTGCGCCCTGCTGGCTCGCTCGCGCTCAGCACGCACGTCCGCCACGCGTGTTGTATTCATTTCCATTCCAAGGCCACTAGCTAGCTACTGTCCCCAACATATATGCATATTCTTTGCGGGGTTAGGGTTTTAGGGTTTTAGGGTTTAGGGTAGTGGCACAGCTGCGCGAGCGAGCGAGACCGTCTGCAAATGCCGGAGTTGCCTCGCTTTCGCACATTAGTTATTATATATTACGTGTATGTATGTATATGTATGTATGTGTGTAAGCGCATGAAACAGCCATCTAGCGGCTTCCGGTGCGGCGGCGGCGGCGGCGGCGGCGGCGGAGCGCTTTCATCATTTATTGCCATCTATCGATCGCCACCAACATTGCAAGGCCCCAGCCTGCTGCTGGCCTTCGACTTCAAACTGTTACGGAGCGAGAGCGATGTTTGTTTCGTGACCTTCCTAGCTTGCTTGCTTGCTTGCCTTGGCGGCATTTCACAGACGCTCGCTCAGGAGGCGTGTTCGGTTAGTTCGGTGGAGGAACACGTCGCACAAGCACAAGCACATGCGTGCGTGCATGTGTAGCATTGCCACGTTTGTTGATGTAATGTGTAATTGCGTATGTGTGCGTCACTGCTGCGTAGATCGCACTTGCCAGCAATTGATACCACCGTACGCCAATTGAGCATGTGCGCGCGTTATGAATCATCTATGCTGGTGTCGGCTGGCTGGCCTGGTGGTGGGGTTTGCTTGCTCGCTTGTGCGCCCCGCGTGGTCATTTCCGCTTCCTCATTTGCACTGTGGCAATCTGGACAGCTGGATGGCGGGCGTGCGTACCCCTTCTCCTAGCACAGCACGGCACAGCACGGGTCGTCTGGTCTCTGGAACCCATTTGTGTCACGACCCTAGTATACAACCGCCTCCCCCGCCGGTTGGGTCTTGGGTTGTCGGATGTGTAGCATCGATCCATCTTGGCTAATACTTTATTTCAGCTAGTGAGGTGTCTGCTGACTGACTGACTGACTGACTGAGTGACCGAGTGACTGACTGACTGACTGACTGGCAATCCGCCGATCGATCGGGTCTTTGCTGAAAGGTGGATACAACAGGATGTGTAGGATAGGACGGTCGGTTGGCTCCTTCTCCTGGTAGTCTCTGGTCTCTGGTCTGTATGTATCCCTTTGCCCCGGCGGGGTACTGCCTTCCTCGGTGGGTTCGGCTCCGGGGGTTGATTCCGAGGCTCGGGTCGGTTGCTTGTGGGGACACTGCCCGCGGCGGCTTGGGCTACCGGTACCTTCCGCCGGAACAGCAGTGTCCGGCGCGGCGCGGTACGCGCCCGTAAATAGATGACCCTTTTGGGGTCCCTCCCTGCATCTTCATTGTAATACGGTGCCTTCGACGTCGTGATGCCGAAAGGTGATGGTAGGAGTGAGGCCAGCCTGTTACTTGCTGCGGCTGGACGGGGGGATCCATTACACAGCGGTATAGGCCGGGGCCCGTGAAAGGGCTAGTGGGGATCCGCGTCCACCCATGCACATGCACGCTGCGTGCGGGGGCATCGGCGCAAGAAGGCCTCGCGGCCCGCTTCGCGGGCAGGCGGCGAGCCCTGCGCAATCGCTGATGAAGAGATGCAGAGCGCCACCTTCACAAGGCCCCAGTGGGTCCTGGGTCCTGGACGTCGCCCTCCCTCCCTCCCTTCCTCGGTCCTTCTGTCCCTCAGTCCCTCCCCCAGTCCCTCCCTCCCTCAGTGTTCCCCCATTCTCCCTCCGCCTGTCCGCCCATCCATCTGTCGCAGAGTCTGCACAAACCAACACAAATCAACGCGGTACGCTCGGGCGACCCGGGAACCCACCACCCACCACCCACAAGCAAAAGCACAAGCACCACCACACAGCAGAAGCGCATAACCACCAATGGAGGCCCCAACCAATCCAAACCGCCACTGCGCAACGAAGTATGGGGGCACCTCTGCCACTGCCGCAACCCCCCGGCGGCAGCGGCAGCCGCAGGCAGGGCCTCTGGCGACCGCCCCAACGACAGATGGACCCGCGGCGCAGGCAGCGCTACGGCGCGTAGAAAGGTGTGGAGCGGTAAAAGGGCGCCAATCGCATCGATCGCCCGCCTGCGACTGTGCCAAACCCGCCTGCCTCCCTTTCTGCCTCCCTTTCTCCCTTCACTGTTCAATACGCGTCGAGTCAATCTGAGGGCAGGAAACACTGAGGGCAGTTAACATTGGGGCCGTCCCAGGGTCCCACCCACCCATGCAGGCGGAATCGCGCCGCCGCACGTGCCCCGAACCGAACCCAACCCAAGCCAACCCACGCAACACCCGCAAACAACACCCCCCCCACACCAACGCAGCCTGCAGCGGATCCGCTGCTTTGCCCAGACAGACAGATGGACAGATGCGTGGTTCGGTCTGCGTTCCGTTGTGGCAAGCATACACAAAAGAGCGACGCTGAAAGGGCAACGCTGCGAGATTCCCTGCTGGCTGGCTAAGTTGGTTGGTTGGTTAGTTGGTTGGTTCATTGGTTGGTTGGTTCATTGGTTGGTTGGTTAGTTGGTTCATTGGTTGGTTGGTTGGTTGGTCGGGGCGACGCGCAGCCTCAGCCGAGCCGGGGCAACGCAGGCAAGGCGCGCCGCGGAGCCCAGCGGCCTCGTGACAGACAACGTGACGTGCAGCGGCGCCATGCGCACCAGGCCGTGAACGACTGGCCAACAGCAAACTGGCCCTCCCCGAGGACCCGAATCCGGACCTGAGGATCTAAACCCTTCCGAGGACTTGAAGGCTTCAGGCTGAAGCCCATCCAAAGTACGGTAACAACGAACAACAACGACGACGACTACGGTGGCGGCTCCTCGGATTCCCCACGCTCATTCCCGCGCACCCCCCCCACCTCACCTCCCACAGCCCGACACACATCCGGCAGCGGAATCAAAAACTTTGGCCACATCGCACCGTTCCCTCCCAGGTCACATACTGTACGACCCAAACACACACACACGCACACATACCCTACACACAGACAGATCTCTTCCGCCGTGGCCTTACGCCACCCGCCAGCGAAACCAACCACGATCCGAAACCACGCGCCGTCCTTGCGTGCAGTTTCGGAGCGCCTCACCGTACCCATCCGCCTCGCCGCTCGACGCGCCGACAACGCGTCAACAACGGTCCAAGCCAACTGTCAACGGTCAACCACGGACCTGAAACTCGGCGCCGTGTGACAACGTCGCTTGCGCCCAGACCTGGACTTCCGCCCCACAGCCCCGCAGCGCTGGCGCAGGGGGTGGTGGTGGCGGGTTTAAAAAAAAGCGGCGTTGGCGTCTCCGTCTCCCTCATCAACTTTGTCTCAAGACTCGGGCGGGTGGACGAGCAGGCAACCCGAGGTGGACGAGCAGGTGGCAGCGGCGTCACCGCGACAGCGCGCCGCACAGTGCACACGCCTCCAGCGCGCCCTCCACGTCCCGCCACGCCGCCGCCAGCGCCGCCGCCGCCAGCGCCGCCGGCGGCGCCACTTCCGCCGCGGCCCCACCCGCACCCTCTCCACCCATCCCTTGCCCTCGGCTGCCCCGCCCCTCCCCCTCCTCCCCCTCTCCCTCCACCTCCACCTCCACCTCCTCCTTCTCCCCGCCCAGCCGCACGGAGCCGAAACTGCCCCGGCGCAAGGCCGTCAGCTCCTCCGGCGCTGCCGCCCAGATCCAACCGGGCCGTAGCAGCCGCTCCTCGGTCGCCGCCGCCGCCGCCGCGGCGGCGACGCGCGCGGCAGCGCGATCGTCGTCCATTCCGTCATCCACGTAGCCACCGCCGCCGCCGCTGCCGCCGTCCTCCGAGACGCCCAGAGCGTCGACGACGGCGGCGGCGGCGCCGCCGCCGCCGCTGCCGATCTCCTCACGCCGCTGCGCCGCCACCTCCAGACTCTCCACCGCCGCCGCGGCATCCGCCGTCGCGCGCAGCGCCCGCGCCCAGTCCGCCGCGTCCGCGGCGCGCGCCGCCAGCTCCTCTCGCACTTGACGTACATGCTCGTACAGATCCCTCAGATCCGAAAGATGCTTGTCCAGCTCGATGTCCAGGTCCACAAAGTCCTCATCCGCCGCCGTGCCGTACAAACCGCCGCCGCCGCCGCCGCCCTCGACGTCGACGCCGTCACCCGGCTCGAGCCCCGCCGTCTCCACCGCAGGACCCAGATGATCGTCCAGCTCTGCCAGAGCACGCAGCCTGTCGTCGTGCACCCGTACCTGCGCCGCCGCCTCCGCCAGGCCCTCCGCCGCCGCCAGCGCGTCCGCCGCCACGCCATCGGCCGCCGCCGCCTGGCTTCGGAGCCGGTCCCGCAGCCGCCGCACGTGCTGCAGCTGCTGCAGCTGGCGCTGCTCTGCGGGTTGGGAGCCGCCGCCGCCGCTGCCGCCGCCGTCACTGACCCTTGGGTCGGCTGAGCCCGCGCCGCCCGCGTCCACGTCAAGCTCGCCAGTTGCGGCCGAAGGCAGGAGAAGGAAATCCCTCGCCGCTTCGATCTCCGTCTGCCGCAAGTGGCTCGCGAGGCCTCCCTCCTGCGCCGCCCCCGCCAGCAGCGCCGCCGCCAGGCGCTGCGCGGCCCGCTGCAGCGCCTCCGCCAGCCGCAGAAGCCTGTCGTACGACTCGACGGCCCGCTGGTGCAGCTCCCCCCGAGCGGCGGCGGCGGCGGCCGCGACCTCGTCCTCCGGCGGCGGCGCCGACGGCCGCGGCAGGAGCTTGCGCAGCAGCGTGTTGTCGGCGGCGTGGGCCGGTGGCGGCGCCGCGGTCGGGGGCGCCGGGCCGCCGCCGTCGTCAGGCAGTGGCAGCGGGAGCGGCAGCCGCCGCCGCGGGAACAGCAGCGGCCTGGATCCATGGATCATGAGCTCGTACATTTCGACTGCGGCGTTACGGGCGTCACGCGCCGCGTCCAAGAGACGCGCCGCCGGCGCCGCCGCTGACGCTGGCGCCGCCGTCGGAGCGGACGGCGACCGCGATCGCTGAAGCCCGCCGGCGCCGCCGCCGCCGCCGCCGCAGTGCCACGCTGCGCAGTCGACGGCGTGGTCTCGGAGGATCCCCACCAGCGCGCCATACCGTGCCAGCCCCGCGGCATCCACGCTTTGCGGCTGCGTTGCCGTACAGATGCCGTACAGCCCCAGCCCGCCGCCAGCTCTGCCGGCGCCGCTGATGCCGCCGCTGCCTCCGCGGAACCTAGGCAGGAAGAGTACGCTGTGCGACAGGAGCAAGCCCAACATCAGCAGCGCCTGTAACGCCCTGACTCCGTAGCCAAACCAACGTCGGGCAGTCGCGGCGGCGGCGGCGGTGGCGGCGGCGCGGTGAGTCAGCTCGGGCTCCTTCGGCCGCGGCGCTGCCGCGTCCAACACCTGCTGCCGCTGCTGCAACGGCGGTGCCGCCGCCGCCGCCGTCTCACTCGCGCCTTCGACCTTTGCCTCCATTCCCGTCACCGCTTCCGCCGCGACCTCCGCCTCTACGGGCCCCGAGGGTGCAGCAGCGGCAGTTGCACGCGCCACCGCCTCCGCCACCGCCTCCTTAGCCTCCGCCTCCGCCGCCGGCTCCGCCTCCACCTTTGTTTCGCCGTCCGCCTCCGCCTCCTGCGCTCCGCCGGGTGCTGCCGCCGCCTTGGCCGCCTCGCCCCTGCGGCCGACGAAAACCCGGCTTCGGAGCACGTCCCAAGCACGTGACGTCGCGCTGGTCCAGGATGACGCAGACCCTCCCGCGAACCTCCCGCCCGCGCGCCCCGCCGCCGCCGCCGTCGGCTGCGGTTGCGGCTCGATTTCTCCGGACCCGGAAGGGCCACGTATCCCGGCGGCGTCTCTATTGACCGGCGGCGGCGGCGGCGGCGGCTCGCCGTTGCCGTTGCCGCCGCCGCCGCCGCCGCTTGGCGACCGGACGGCGCGATGCGCTCCGGAACCGCTCCTTATAAGCTGCGGCCCCAGCCCTGGCCCCGACCCCGCCCGACCCAGCGGCGTCGCCGTCATCGTTCCCAGTCCCAGACTTATGGACCGCTGCAGGTGCATGCCGACGACGAAGTCCTGCTCGTCGACCCGTGGGTCGGTGGCGGCGGCGGCGTCGCCGCCGTCGCCGCTGTCGTACGGCAACTGCATTCCTGCCGCCGCGGCCGCCGACTGCGTCAGCTCGGTCAGGCTCTGGCTGCGGCGCGGCGACCCGGACGACCCGCGCCACGGCGGCGGCGGAAGTACGACACCGCCGCCGCGGCCGCCGCCGCCAGCGGCGTCGGCGGCGTCGGCGTGTGCCTCCGGCAGCAGCGCCGCGTGGGCTGCGAACGCTGACGGCTGTACGGCGGCAGCGATGGCCTGGAAGGACGCAAGCGCCGCCAGTGTCGCCGTGCGGTCGCCGCCGGGCAGCGGCGACGTCGGCGACATAAGGCCCGCCTGCATGGCCGCGACGGCCGGCGCGGGTGTGCTGGGCACCACCGGCGCCGCGCCGAAGAGCTTCGCACCCGGTGACGGCGTCCCGGCGTCGCCGTTGGCCGGCGACGGCAGCGTCGCTGCTGCCTCCGGCGGCGGCGCCGCCGCCGCCGCTGCCCGTGCCGCCACCGCCAGCTGTTGTGCGCCCAGCAGTGTGACGTCTTGGCTGAAGTCCAGTGCCAGGACGTCCATCAGGCTGGCGCGGGCAGAGACTGACCCATGGGTCGGCGGCTCCAGCGGCAGCGGCAGCTGCTGCTCCGGGGGCATGCTGGTCTGGGTGCCCAGGGAGAGGCTGGTGCGGCCCACTCCCGCCCATTCGGGGCCTGCGAATGCGCGAGTGCGAGTGTGAGTGCGAGCTTCGAAAAATTCAAAATGCGAGTTTCGAGTTTCAAAATGCAAGTGCGAGTTTCGAGTGAGTGCGAATGCATTAAGATCGGGGGCGCGAGAGATCCAAGATGAGGAAAATGGAGGGCAATGGAGGGCGAAGGAGAGACGCGCCTTCGGCGCTGTGGTGCAGCGGTCAAGGTCGTGTTTTCCCTCGTTCGTTCTGTCTCCCCGACAGATTTTGCGATCGCGCCGTCGATCGGAAACATGCCGTGACCGTGACCGTGGCCGTGACACATGCCGTACATCGTACCAGGTTCCAGCGCAACAGCAAGCACATGCGAATACGCAACACCTTATTGCAGCAGCATCGAAGTACCGTAGCACCAGCCGTACAGACAACTACCAAACTACCAACTACCAACTACCAATTACCAACTACCAATAATACATACACACCGCCAACACCTCCCACGGCGCACAGCGGCACATCGGCACACTCAGCGACATGCACCCCGCACCACGCAGCGACTTTCAACAGAGCCCGCCGCACTCACTCGCGATGTGACCGTCCCCTGGGTCGGCCAGGGAGGCGTTGGGCTGGTCGATGAAAGGCGAGTTGGGCGCTGGCAACATGGTGCGGTAGCGCGGCGTCGGCGGCTCCGAATCGTCCGTCAGCTCGGCATCGCCGTCGCCGCCGCCGCCACCGCTGCCGGCGCCGCCGCCTACGCCGCCGCCCAAGGGCGTGGGCGGCACCGCCGCGGCGGCACCGCCGGTGGCGGCGGCGGAGCCGGCGCCGCCGCCGGCCGACTCGCTGCTGCTGGTGGCGTTGGTGGAGCGGCTGGCATTGGTGGTCGAGATCCTGGAGGGCCGAGAGGGCCGGGCGGCAGTTGAAGGTTGGGACCGTGAAGCGTGAACATGGTGGGCCGTGAGCCCGTGACGCACGGCCCTAGGCCCCTGGTGGGTTAGGAAAACGATGCCCCTGGCGGGTGGTCCCTTGCCACCACCACGTGGACGCTCCCCGGCGCCCAGGGTGGGTGCTCCAACGCTCAACGCTCCCTTCCCATTGCGCCACGGTGACGTCCCAAACGCCCCAGAGCCGAACCGCCGCGCTCAGCACCCGGCCCTCCCCGGCCTGCCTGGTGCCTGCCCCTTCCCGGGAGCCCCACTCGCCGCACTTGGCGTCAGCTCCGCCAATGCGCAGCTTTACAGGATTGTGACCTTACCGCATTGTCGTACCCGCAATGTCGTACCTTCGGAGCACGCGGAAACCGCTCGAGAGGTCCATATCCGCCGACGGCGCCACAGCGGAGACGAAGGCGGACGGCGCCGAGGCGCCGGACCCGCCACCGCCGCCGCTGCCGCCGCCGCCACTGCCCCCCGCCGCCGCCGCCGCCGACATGAAGCGCTGCGGCTGCGGCCAGGTCCGATCTCCCGATGCCGTGTACGACAACGAATCCGACGTCAGCAGGTACATCGGCGCCGTCAGCGCCACATCAACGTCGGGGTCCAGAAGCGGCTGTGGCGGTTCCTGCTCAGGAAGATTCGGCGGCAGCCGCACCGCCGACGCATCTGTCGACGCCGCCGCCGCCGCAGGCACCTCGCCGTCGGCCGTCTGTGCAGGAACCGCCGTAGTAAGTACGACGCCAGACACGGGTACGGGCAGCGGGACGGGAACCTCCTCCGGGGGAGCTGCGGGACCGAGGGTTTGTGCGGCAGCGCCAGCAGCGGCATCCGCCGTCAGCCCAGCGGCCGTCCGCCCTGGCCCTGAATGTGACGGACCTCGCTGTGGCGGCGGTTCAGGCTGTGACCGCGCGTGGGGCACCGCGCGCCCGGAGGCTGCACTGATCTGTCCATGCAACGCAGAAGCATCCGCATCCGCGTCCACCGCACCCACTGCGTCATCATCATCAGCTGCTGCCGCCGTCAGCGGCGGCGGCAGCGGCGGCGGCGGCGGCAGCGGCGGCGGCAACGGCGGTGACGGCAACGGCGGCAGTTGGTCCGCGCAAGCCTCTTCCGGGGGCGCCTCCTCCGCTTCAGCGGCTTCCGTGACGGTGGACAGGACAGCTGGCAGCAGCAACGGCGGCGGCAGCGGCGGCGGCAGCGGCGGCGGCGAGGCCGCCGCCAGGCTCGCTTCGGCGGCGCCGTCAACGGGCACGCCTAGGACCGTTCCCGCCGCCAGCACAGGGACGCCCAAGACCGGCTCCGTCACCGCCGCCGCCACCGCCGGAGGCAGCGGCGGCGGCGGCGGCGGGAACGGCTGTGGCGATGGCGGCTCTGCGGCGAAGTACGGCTCCGCGCCTGTGATGGGGGTGGCGGGCAGACCTGCGGCTCGGCCTGTGGCGGCGCCGCTGCGGCCACCGCCGCCGCCGCCGCCGCCGCGGCGGCCGCCTCCCACTTGCAGGCGCCGGAGACCCCCGAGGTACCCCTCCTCTGGTTCAGACTCGGGATCCTCCTCCTCCTCCGCCGCCGCCGCCGCCGCCGCCGTTGGCGGTGGCGGTGCCGATAGCGGTGGTGGTGCCATCAGCGGCGTGTAAGGCGGAGGCGATGCGGCGCCGAAACCGTACCCGCCGATGCTCGATCCGAATCCGGATGTGGAACCGGATTCGGTGGGCGGCGCAGCGGCGGTGGGCGCAGCTGCGCCCCGCAGCCCGCAGCCCGCCGGCATGAAGCTCGGGTGCACCGGATGGTGCTGTGGGACAGGGCCGGCGGAGGCGGCGGCGGCGGCAGACCTGGCGGCGAGAGGCGCCTGATACACCGCGCCGGCGGCAGGCAGCGGTACGGCAGGCTCGTCCGACCACGGCCCAAAGACGCCGAAGCCTGCGGCGGCGGTGGCCGCCGGCGCTCCGCGCTTAGGCCCTCGAAACACGCCGCTGTCGTACGCCGCTGGACCGGTGCCGTACGACGGACTCGTCCGCTGGTCGAAACTGGCGCGTCCGAGCACACTGACGATTGTGCGGTGCGACGGCGGCGGCGCCGCCGCCGGCGCCCATACCCCCTCGGCGGCGCCGCCGTAGGTTGGCCGTGGCGCCGGCGGCGGGATGGTGGTTCCGGAGCCGCCGCCGCCGCCATACACGCCGGTAGCACCGGTAGGAGCAGCAGCAGCAGCAGCAGCAGCAGCAGCAGGCGGTCCGCCGGCTTCTTCCGCGCCCGCGGGCGCTGCTGTTGCAGCTTTCTCGTCGTCGACCTTATGCGATGCGGCGATTGGGCCCAGGATGGGGTGACATGCCGACACGGGCACGGGCGGCTTCTGGCCCTGCCGCGACGGCAGCGGCGGCCGCGCCGCCGCCGCCGCTGCCGCCGTCAGACCCGGCGGCGGCGGCGCCCAGGCGATCGTCGCCTCCGATCGGTAGCTGCTGCTGTGATCGTCCGCCGCTGACGCCACGAGGTACGACCGAAGCCGGCTGTTGCGCGCCCCGACGGTTGAGGCGCCGTCGGTTAGGTCGGTTACATCGGAGGTGACGTCCTCCGACATTGCATCGTACGGCATCACGCCGTACATCCGTCCGGAACTACCGTACAACGCCGACGCCGGCAAGTACGGCGGCAGCGCCGTCGGCGGCGTCTCGTCAGTGTCGTCGTCGTCATCGTCATCGTCGTCGTCGCCGCCGCTGTCGTCGTACGTGCTCGGCGTGCGGCCGCGGAAGCGGCGGCGGAGCTGCTCCGGCGGCTGGTAGTGTTCATCGTCGAAGAACGAAACGCTCTTGCGCTGCTGAGGCGGCTGCGGCGGCTGCGGCGCTGTCGACCCATGGGTCGGCCCGCGGAACGGATGGTATGGAAGGTTCTCGGAGGGCGCGCCGCCGTGGGAGACGGCGGAGGCGACGGAGCCGGTGCGCAGGATGCCGCCGACGCGCCGGCCGACGCCGCCGACGCCGCCGCTAAGGCTGGTGCGAGCTTGGCGACCCGGCTCCGGCCCTGGTGGACCTACTGCCGCCTCAGTGGGCGGGTGTGTGCTCCGCTGCGAGGGCGCTGGCGGCGGCGGCTGCGAGTTCGGTTGCGAGTGGGGCTGCTGCCGAGCGGCCCGGTCCGACATCCCGCCGCCGCCATCGCCGCCGCCGCCGCCGCCGCTGCCAGCGCCCGTTGGAAGGCCCGGAGGTCGTCCGTGTTGAGGAAGGCCCGGCGGCCCCCGCGCGCGCGGACGATCAGGCGACCCGCCACGCCCGTCGACGCCTCCGCTGCTGCCGCCTCCGCTGCCGGCGCCGCCGGCGCCGCCACTGCGGGTTCGGAGCATCGGTGAGTTCCGCCGCCGCGAGCCATCCGCGTCGGCAGGGCCGGCCCGTTCACCGCCGATACTGTCGGCGCGGGCGCGGTACGGCGGCGACGCCGCCGCCGCCGCCTCCGGCTGGCCTCCAGAAGAAGTGGCACCGCCAGCCATTGACCCAGGGGTCGGTTCCTTACCTCGGTTGCGCGCTGGTGAGTTGTGTCCCGCTGCGCCGCCTCGGTGCGGGTTGCGGCTTTGCCCGCCGCCGGCCGCCGCTGCCGGCATCATGGCAGGGTGGACGAGCGGCTGCTGTGGCGGCGGTGAGGTACGGCTGCCTGACTGTGGCCCACGGCCCGTGTACGACACTGTCGGCGGATGCATTGGGAAATCCGTCCTCAGGGCCGCCTGCGGGTACGGCAGCGGCGTCAGCGGCATCTGCCGCTGCGGCGGCGGCGGCGCCGCCGCCGCCGCGCCGCCGCCGTCTCCACCGCCGCCCGCGCGCGTCGTCCGACCGCGGCTGCCGCCGCCGCCGCCGCCGCCGCCGGGGCTGGGCAGCACTCCAAAGTCAAACTCCTCCTCCCGCTCACACAGGACATCGGCGTGATGCGGGTGGTGGTGCGGGTGGTGGTGCGGCGGATGCTGTCCCGCCCCGAACGCCGCCGCCGCCGCCGCCTCCGCCGCCTCCGCCGCCTCCTCTAGCTCCAGCTGCTGCCTCCGACGCAGCCGGTCCGCGAACGCCGCCGCGTCGTGTCCGGGCAGGATCTCGTCATGCTCCAGGCAGGGCCGCTCGTCGCCGCTGTCGAGCGTCGGCGTGCCGCCGTGCAGGTCAGCGTCGTGCCACACGCGCGCCACGGCGTCAGCGGCGCCGCCGCCGCGGTTGCTGCGGCGCCGCGGCGGCGCCGCGGCGCCCGCGCGGCGGCCGCCGCCGCCGCGCGCCACCGCCAGGCCGCCGCCGGCCCGCGGCGGCACGGGCGGCAACCTGAACCGAAAGTCGGCGTCGGGCGGCACCACGGGGTCCGTGGAGCTCTGACGCTCCAAGTCCGCGGAGGCCGCCGGCGACAGGCCGTTACCCTGGGTGCTGCTCAGGCTGCCATGGCGGCCGCCGCCGCCGCCGCCGGCGGCGGCGGCGGCGCCGCCGCCAAGCGCCTCTTCCGCCGGCGGCGGCAGCACGACACCCGATACCTCGAAGCTCAGCCGAGTCATGTTCGCCGGCTGCTGCTGCCGCGCGCGCGCCGCCGCTTCCAGCGCCGCCTCCGCCTCGGGGTCGAACATGTAAGCGGCGGCGACGTCGCTGCCGCCGCCGCCGCCCTGCTCGTGCCTATCTTCGCTGTGTACGACAGTCGGTACGGCACTGATCCCAGACGCCAGCGACAACGCGGTCTCTATCAAAGGTTCCATGTCCGCTGCCCTCGCCATCGCCGCCGGCACGTGCGTTACACTGCCACCGCCGCCGCCGCCGCCGTCGCCGTCATTGACCCGCGGGTCGCTCATCGCCGGCGGATCACCGCCGCCGCCGCCGCGCAGGTCCAGCGGCTGCGGCAGGAGTGCGGCAAGCTGCGGAGTTGGCAGCGGCTGTAGGCGAGGTGTGTCCACTTCGGCCCCCACCTGCTCCCCGGTGCATTCCTCCCCTTCCTCCTGCTCCCCCTGCTCCCCCTGCTCCTCCTGCTCCTCCTGCTCCTCCTGCTCCCCTTGAGACTCCTGGGTTTGCGACTCGGGCTGTGGTCGTGGCATGGGCTGCTGCAGGTGCTGCTGCTGCTGCGGCGGCTGCTGCGGCTGCTGGTGCGCAGCTCTAGAAGCTTCGGAGCTTGCCCGAGCGAAGGACGAGCTGTGCGACCCACCGGCAGGATGCCCGGGCCCCGCAAGTCGTCCGCCGCCGCTGACGCCGGCGCTGACGCCGCCGTTTGATGCGCGGTGATCAGGCGCGTCGTCGCTTCCGGGGCGCCGACCATAGGCAGCTTCAACATCAAGCTCCGCCGCCTCGTCGCCGCCGCTGCCGCCGCCGCCGGTGCCCATCGTGAACGCGGAAGAGGCGCCCATCCCGCCTTCGCCGCTGCCGTAGCCGCCGCTGCCGCTGCCGCCGCCGCTGCCGCTGCCGCCTCGCCGCCCGGCCACGGCCCCGCCCGCCTGCCGCAACTCCTCCGGCTCCGGCTCCCCTCCCTCCCCCGCATGTCCCTCGCTCTCCCAAAGAAAACGATCCAACAACACCGTACCTCCGGTGGCGGCGGCGGCGCCGCCGCCGCTGCCTCCGACGCGCTGCTCCCGCCCGGGCGCAGCCTCGTCCGCCGCCCTGCCGTTGTCCAGCCCGCCGCTGCCGCCGCGGCCGCTGCCGGCTGCGCCGCCAGCGGCAGCCCCACTTGCGCTACGATATGCGCTCCGAGCCATCCGCGGGCGGGCGCCGTCGACCGTGAGGGAGATTGCGGGCTCCCCCAAGTTGAGCGTCGAAGGGAGGGATACGGAGGGTACGGACGTGCCGCCGGAGCTGCCGCCGCCGTCCCACGGGTCGCTGTACGGCGTCAGTGGCGGCGGCTGTGGCGGCCGTGGCGCCGCTGCCGCGGCGCGCGCCGGCGGGCCGGCAGCGCCCGGCGCGGCGAGGGTGGCCGGCGGAGTGGCCGGCGTGGCGGGTTCGGCGGGCGGGTCCGCGGCCGCGGCGGCGCGCGCGATTGGCGCCTGTGGGCCTGTGGGAGTCAGCGGCCCTGCATGCGCGTTTCCACCGTTTTTTTGGAGGGGTGGAGGAGGAAAGGAAAGCGAAGGGAAGAGTTGAATAAGAACCTGAACCGCGATAAGATACGGTAAGCGAACAAACGCGAAGCCACACGACAAACGTAGCGCGAAGCGCACCACATAGCAAATAACTATTTTAAAACAATAAAAATACTGCACGCGAAGCCCCCGTCCCTTTCCATCCTCGAGTCGCTGAAAAGGGCTGAAGGTTTGACCTCTTTCCGCGCGTTAACAGCCCACCACTTCCCAGGCCGGAGGCCGCCTCCAGAGAAGGCCACCGGTGTCACTGCAGTAGCCGCTGCCGAAGTTGCCGAAACAGCCGAATCCGAAATTGCTTCCCGCCGCCAAAGCTGACCGTTGGACTCAGCCACGAGCCACCACTCTCCCCAAAGATAAAGAAAAGAAATCTGAGATCAGCCGTCGCATCTGCTCACCCGATGTTGATGCTGGCATGGCTACGATGCCGAAGCCGGGGTCAATTCCTTGCCGCTGCTCCATCGCGCTGCTGTTCCAGAGACGCAGCGACCTCACCAACAACTCGTTCGAAGCGAAGCCTCAAAGTTGACGAAATAAAAAGCGCCCTGCGGGTGATTTTCAAGCGACACAGCAACGAGGCAGCGTGTGACCGACCCGTGGGTCCCTCGGCGGAGGCGTGGCCTCAGGCGGCGAAAAGACCCGCCCGCTGCTGACTTGCGAGCCTGGGATCCAACTCTCCGCGCCAAGGCCCACCTGTAAAGCTGCCTGGCTGGTGGGGCTGGTGCTTCCCGCCGCCAACTTCGCAATTTCAAGTGTGTCACACCGAAGAATGTGAAACTCGCACTGGTCCCATTCGTGTTCCTAGTTTATGTCTGCAGGTCGTTTGGCTTTTTCGGAAGACTGAATTTTCATGGCTCGTTGCCGGTTCAAGGCAATGTTTTCCGGGCGGGCATGCCTGATGACGTAAAGGGGTCTTTTTCATGGGGGCCGGCAATTTTCTTCAGTCCCTTCTTTGCTTTCTTCTCCACCAGTGCGGGGCCTCCGCCGAAATGCTGTGGGAGCCTGAAAGTACAGAAGGCCCCGCGCGCCCAAACGGACGGACGATTCCCGACGAGTTTTTTTTGGGGGGGAGGCGCGACGGACGTTGGCGGCACAACCCCCGTTCTAGCGGCCGCCTCGCCGCTCGGCCTTTCTCGGGAAAGGTGCCGCTTTGCAAAGACATACAAAACATACAAGCGTGCGGCTGCTCCTGGATGGTTGATGTTGCTGCGGTGCGCTTACCGCCTGTTTCCGCTTAGCAGCTGAGAGCGGCCAACACCGGCCCCAAGGGATCTCCCAGTGCAGCTCTTAAGTCTTAACGGGGCCCACAGCTTCAACGAGGCCCACACGACACCCCGGGTGACTTTGCTGCAGCGTGCAGCCCCCGACCAGGGCGTTCTCCGCTGATGTCTTCCACCAAAGTCCCCACCTGGCGCGTCGCGACGTCTGATATCATGATATGTCCGACGTCGGGAACCAGAACAGCATTATCTCGTCGTGTTAGTTGCCCTTGCGGTGGTTGGAAGCTCGGTTGGAGGCTCGGAAGGTCGGGATCGCTCCCTTGACAAACCTTGGGAAAGGGAAGAGTACTCCTTTTCCTTTTCGGGCGCTTCTCGGACTGGACTGTCTCTGTCCGCTGCCGGTTGCGGAAGCGCCGCCGCCACCCACCAGCATCATCCGCGGCGCGGCGTCAGGGCTGGAGGGCTGGGTGCCGCAGTCGCGTGGGAGAGGGAGAGAGAGAGCGCGCCCTTAACTCCTCCGCCCTTTCATCCGCTCGACAAACCGCCAGCCAGCCACCCGCGACCTCCTCCGCCAAGCGCAATGCCGCCGCCGGACTGACACTTAAAGTTCACTGAACACTGATCGGAGCGCGTCGGGGGTGGAGGGGGGATGGGGGAGACGGCACCGCACTCGTCGTACAGATGTCCCAGCCAGATGCTCACCGAGTCTTACGCCGCCGACTGGCGGACATGGCAAACAACGGCGGTTCCAAACACACGAGGGCGCCGCCCCCGGGAGGGGTGCGGGAATCTCCGAAACTCGGGACAGAAGGGTGGGGAGAGATGCGGCCCGGGGCCTCCCCTGCGCTTCCGCCGGGACATGGTACCAGTGGGAGGGGGTTATCCACGTATAGGCCGGGGCCCATGAACGGCATATCAGAAGAATCCGGTGGGGAACGAACACATGACGGGTGGGTTGGGGCTGCGGAAGGGTAGAAGCGCGGTGCTGACTTGTCGTGTGGCCGCAGCACCACCCGCTGGCGCTGGGGGTTGTGTGCGATTGAAGCCAACCGCCCTTGGTTTCGGTTCGGCATCGGCGGCATCCGAACTCAACCCGCGTATTTGCGTTTGTGCATGAGAATGGGTGCGGGATGGAATGGATGTGGCCCACTGATGGAACCCACCCACGTTTAGTGTCGCATGGCCCCCAAGCCTCCCGCTGGGAGACCCCGCTGGGAGACCCCGATGTTTCTGTGGCAATGCGCTTTTCGCATGGAGTAGGATTGCTGTGTGATGGGGTTGCTGTGTACAAGGCATGCCGTGAGGTGACGTGAAACTCGCGTAACCCGTACCGGTACCTATGGTTTCGTCCAGCTCCGAGACCCCCAACTTACGAGAAACTCTTGGAACACTCCGACAATGGCCTCAGTTGCTGCTTGTGTTTCGGGCAGACGTAGTCATTGAACACTGTTAAACGTCGAACATTTCGACGGTTCAGATCGATACGTTCCACCTGCTCGCTCAGAGGCTCGCCTGCTGTATTGAGGCTTCATTGTAACAATGAGCCGCGTCGTTCACGTCCACACCAAAGAGGAGTGGCAGAATCACGTCAATGAGTCCAAGTCATTCGGCGGGAAAGCGTTCATAGTAGACTTCACGGCAGTGTGGTACGTACTTGAACATAAAGTCCAGTGAATTCGTTGATGTTGTTGAAGCAGTGATCCCGGGGGGTGCCAATCTGCAGGTGCGGGCCCTGCCAGCGCATTGCGCCGGTCTACGATAAGCTCAGCAACGACAACCCCGCGCTTACCTTCCTCAAGGTGGACGTGGATGAGCTGCAGGTACGCTCCAGGAGACTCCGTTCGCCCGGGAATCGTTGGTGCTCGGGAACGGCACCGCGCCTTGTTCGACACGACGCACGCAGCTCTCCCGGGTATACCACAGCATTGGATTATGACAGAGGGTCCGTGCGGTTAACCACAGCTTTATGCACGCGGTTGGGGGACCTTGAGTTGAAGACGGGTTGAGCAAACGTGCGGTAGGTGGGCATTTTTGGGCAGAGTTTTCGACGTTTGGACGCCCGTAGCCCGTACCCGTACCCGCACCACACCGAACCTCCTCCCGCGCTCCCTTGTTTGCACCATCAAACAACAAACTACACACACTACATCAACAGGACGTGGCCGCGGAGTGCGGAGTGAGCGCCATGCCGACCTTCATGGGCTTCTTCAACGGCGAGAAGGTGCGTGTGCGTGGTAAATCTGAGTCATCCCAGTTCGCAGGCAGGTACGGTGAACGGTGATGGGTTCTGGGTTGCCCGCCCGCCAGCCTGTTGGCCACCTCGGCGCGGGGCCATGAGATGAGCTCATGCCAGCTCATGCCAGCCCACCCAGATGACGCACGCAAACGGACACACACGATGCGCGACACGCACAGAGCGCCGCCTCACCTGTGCCGTCTCGCCTGGTGGACCCATCGCTGAGATCCGTTACGATCGGACGCTACCCTACTTCCCAACTCAATCACACGTCTGCGTGGCGGTCCCCGCTCCCCAGGGCGCGGCCGCCGGGTTCCTTTCCGCGGCGTGTCCTTTCGCAGCACAGCACAGCGCAGAGAGAGAGACAGAGAGCCGCGACAATGACTGCACATGTGGGGGGCGCCGGCCGCCGGGGCACATGTGGGCCCTCCTCTGCGGCGACACGCGTCTCCTGCGGCACACGGCGCCACTGCCCCCTCCCCATCGGCGTAGTCGGCGATGACAGCGGCACCGCAACACCGACTGCGCAGCGAGCCGTGTCACGTCGGTGTGTGGCCCCCTACATGTCCCATGGTTCTATAAAACTCCCTAACCCCACCTCCTTATCCCTAAGACCCCACCTTGCTGAATCCGGGTACCGATACCTCTCTCTCATGGTGGTGGTGGTGGTGGTGGTGGTGGTGCAGGTCGAGACGATTGTGGGTGCCGACATGACCAAGCTCCAGGCGCTCATCAAGACGTAAGCCCCGCCGCCTCTCTCGCCTGCCGCCTCTCTCGCCTGCCGCCTCGCGCCTTCCGTCTGTACTTGTGCTTGTATTAGTTATTTGCATTCGCATGACCCTATGAGGCGCTCGGGGACCGCTTTATTTACCTTCAGAGGTTGGCTGTCAGGGTACGGCATCCGGGGACTTCCGGATCCAGGGCTCTCGCTCCTCTTGTCATGTAACGAGGCGGGGCGTGGGGGCGGGGGCGCCGGGGGTCATCATAACCCTGGAAGGTGGCCCCGTGGTACCCCAATGGCTTGTCCCGTTGGGGTACGGCAGCTCCTGCCCCTGCTCCCCTGCACTGCACCAACGCTGAGCGCTCTGGTCGGTTCTCAGTTGGCCCGGCCGCTGTACATACCCGTGTTGGGTGCAGTGTGGTGTGCACCGGTGCTCCCTTTTGGTCCACCGCTGATACCGGCACGCGCTTCATTGAGTCCCTCCCTGCCTGCCTGCCTCCCTGCCTGCCTCCCACGCACGCACGGCTCTCCGCATCCGCAGGCTCAACGACAAGGCGGGGGCGGGCGCTGGCCAGAAGCTGGGAGGCGACGCAGCCTCGCCCGCCGGCGAAGACACCCCCGAGGCACGCCGCGCCAGAATGCTGGCTGCGGCCGAGGCACGCAACAAGGCTGCCTGATACGATGGTTGTCAGGCGGGACGTTTGGCCGGTTGACGAGGACTTGTAACATTGAATGGTGCATTTAGAGGGTTTCCTCGGACGGTTGTAGGTTGTGTGTTGCAGGTGTCAAGATAGAATCGCTGACGCGACTCACATAGCTCGTATCAAGTAAGGTAGCCTGGCGAAGTGAGGGGATGTGGTTGTTGTGCTCAAGACAGGTTTGGTTACTTGGTTGCTGGTCTTGCTGTGGGAGGAGGATGACGTAACATACAACAGGTTTACATCATTCCATGAAATGGGGATGGATAAGGACTGTTGTCTCACACATGGCTTACTGTAACCACCGTGTCGCAAGCTTCGCACGTACGACACACAAGCAGCAAATACGGAAGGGTTCGCGATATAAATTACATCGAGCAGCTTCCGAGGTCAATCCAGTTGTCCACACAAAACAGGTACGCTGGATTTCCCTCGCCAACCCAAACGCAATCTCCGGCAACATACACGCAGATACAGTCTTGACGCCAATTCCTCGGCGCGCGAAAACTGCCCAGTGGAGTGCCATGTTTACAGCTTTCGCCGTCACACTAAACACAGCCGTTGGGATCCTGGGGGTACACCTCTCGGGCAGCAACCCACTCTGGCAGAGCCGACTTCACCGAACAATCACCGTTGATTAGGCGCAGCTTCAAACGACCGCCCCAGACCAAAAGCCATCCGCACGGCTTGGCAAGTGATGTCCTTAAGAAGCGTCAGCCAGGCCAAAGGCCGCATGCCTCTCCCTTGCATGCCACTTACAATATCTTCTCTTCTCCTCTCCCAACACAACATTACACCACACCACCACATCATCGGCACACACAAGAAGCCGCGGCGCCAACTCCCCTCGAGCAGCGCCGCGGCAACCCCCGGCGCGCAACTGTGCAAAAACGCGCGCCGGCAGGCTCGACGACGACGCAGGCCGCGAGGCCCTCCTCGCCACAAGCTCTCAAACCCAACGGCAAACACCGCTCCGCCTCAACTCAACCCCATCGCGACGACGAATGAAGAATCAACCCACCCGGCGTTGCAGCATCGCCACATCGCGCGTCAGAAACACCGACGGCAACACCGCGTACCGACAGCCGCCGCGCCTAGAGCTCCTCTCCGTCGCGATTCCGACAGGCTGATCCACATCTCGACAGCGGCCAAGCCCTAGGCGTTCGCGAACGCGAGGCGCTCGCCACTTAGGCGGCGACGACGTCCTTCTTCAGGATGCGCTCGTAGACCTCGCGCACCTTGAGGCCCACAATGGTCTGGAACAGGCCGGTGCCGTTGTTGGAGCCCGGGAAGCCGCTGTTCTTGAGCATCTGCTGGGTAATCTCGCCGTAGAACTTGGCAGAGGTGTTGCTCAGGTGGCTCTCCACGTAAATGAGCTCCTCCAGCTTGTCGAACTGGCCGTCCATCTCCAGGACAGACACCTCCTGGCCGTACCACGTGTCCGGGCCGTAGTACATCTTGATGCCTGTGTGCGACATCAGTAATAAAAAGCGCAAGGAAAGGACGCGGCGAGGTTAGAATAAGCCAGGGAGTTTGAAGTAAGATTTAGGAGTGAATGAAAATGCCAAGAGAAGCTCTGCCACAACGTTTATTTCAGCCGTTCCAACAGCGCCCGCGGCCCATAAGGCCCCACAATAATGCTCCCTCAACCTGCCATCCATACATCCATCCATCCCAGTCGCCCACTCACCCGGGAAGGAGCAGGTCAGCTTGCGGCCGCAGGGGATCCAGCTGATGGTCGAGCCCTCGTCGAACAGGTACACGGGGTCGAACATCTTGGAGCCCTCCTTCTGGATCAGACGCACGCGCAGGTACTGGCCCTTGTCGTCCGGCACCAGCTGGGTGGGCAGCACCTGCACACACAGACAGACAGACAGACAGGCACCAAGCACACACGGTCAAGGAGGACAGCGGGGAAGCTGCGCAAGGGCTGGCGAAAGAAGAGCTCAGCACCCCTAGGATGCAGCAGCACTCGCCGGAGCCTGCCACTGAAGCCCTTCCGTGCAGCCCACCCTCCAGATGCCTGTACTGCGCTCCCATCCCCACTCCCCGGCCCCCCGCCCCGCCCTCATCACCACCTCCAGCAGCAGCCCCACCTGGATGATCATGTCAGCGTCCTTCTTCTGGGGGTCAATGTAGGCATCGAAGTCCGGCTTGCGGGCCTCAATGGACGACTTGATGGCCTGCAGGCTGTGGCCGCGCTCCGCCATGTCGCGCTGGATCTTCCAGGCGAACTTGATGTCGTCGGAAATGTCCAGGTAAATCTTGAAGTCGAGCAGGTCGGCCACGCGCTGGTCGTAGAAGGGGTGCAGACCCTCAATCACCAGAATCTGCGGGCGGGTGCAAGGAGGAGCGGGGGCGTGTGGCGTGGGTGCAAGAAGGCCAAGGGGTAGGGGACACATGCGAGGAGCACGCAGAAGTGCGTGGAAGGCCTAAGCATGTATGCTGTGTAGTTTGCGCTTCAACGTAGTGGGAAGATCACAAAATAACAATGAAGATGGGTTAACCTAAGGGAGTGTGGGTGAGTTGGTCTCCCCCACTGAAGGACTGCGTTATGCAGCCAGATCACCCAGGCGAAGAAGAGAAGGGTTGGAAGATGGGGATAATTCGGAAGAAGCTTCGAGGGGATGGATGCCTAGTTGGGGTCAAGTGCAAAATCACTGAGAGAAAAGCATGCGTGCGTGCGTGCGGGAATCGTCCTGCAAGTCCCTTCCCTCTGGCATGTGGGCATCCCGAGGGGGGGTTTCCGGGCCAGCAAAGCCCCCGCCGCGCCGCCCGGAGACCCAGATCTCCGCGGGTGGGTGGGGAATCGCTCGCTCTGTCCTCATCCTCACGTTGGGGGAGTCGATCTTCTCCGGCGGGTCAATCAGACCGGATACGTGGTTGTAGATCGGCTTGTCGACCGACTTGCCCTCCTTCAGGTCCTTGACCTGGTTGTACATCAGGTCGAAGTTCTGGGCCTCCGGGGCAAGGGCGGTGACGCCCTTGACCTTGCGGCCGTTGCGGTCCAGGCAGTGGTAGTCATCCAGGCAAATGACGGTGGTCATGTCGCTGATCAGGGTGTTGCTGTCGGGGTTGCCGCCTGCGCGGGCGAGGTGGGAGAAGGGAGGGAACAGGATCGGGGAATCAACTGAAGGTGGTGCGGCGCTCTCTGTTGTCGGGGTCTGGGCAAAGGTGTCGGAGTCTGGGTTAGGGATCTCGCAGGGATGAGTGCGGGGAAAAGGTAGCGAGTTCAGACGAAGACGTGATGAGGCACACGAGAGGCAAGACACGAGTCGTAGAAGTGCCGAAATCGGCCGCAAACAAAGTAGGGTTGGATGACGATTAAGAGGAGAAGGGACAAATGATCGAAACAGGGCGGGCAAGACCGAAGGCGACACCCAACGGTCATGTGCCATGTCGACCGCAACCCTTCTCAAGCGGCCCAAGAGCGTGCATTGCGAAACGTGACAGAATCGAGCCTGATCGTTACGATCTAGTTTGCACATTACGTCCCCTTCGCAGGCGTTACTCGACAAAGGCTCCAGTAGAAGCCTTACCAGCAGGGGGCTTCGGGACACCGCCGAAAATGCTGGTCATGCGGCGCATGAAAGTCGACTTGCCGCAGCCTGCAGGAAAGGCGGTCCCCGTAAGCTCACACGGAAAAGCGATTTGAGGCCGTGACAGAGCGCGCAGACGCCGCAAGTGCTCGCCACATACCGGAGTCCGCAGCCAGACCGATCACCACGGTCTTGTCCTTCTGGGCCTTGACAACCAGAGCGCGGCGGCTCGCCTGTGCGTGAGGAGGCAGAATCAGAAGTCGTCAAAGGGAGCCGACTGAGGCCGTGCAAGCTTGTCGCAAAAACGACCCCGGTTCCCAGGAACTTCATTGATTTCAATAGATATTGACTATATCTATTGATGTCCATAACGAGCAACTCGCGCATGCTGCCTCCGCCGATAAGTGTGCGACCACCGACTCACCCGGCTGGCGGTCACGCGGCTCTGGGCCGTGGCCCTGCGCGCAAAAAAACATTGAAAGCCTATGGTTAAAAACTTCAAGGCACGATGTCGTCCGCGTGCGTGGCATTGGCAAGGAGGGCTCCTGATCTGCTGAATACTAGGGACATAGGCCGAAGAATGCTAACCTGGGGGCAGGGGCGCGCATAGTGAAGGCCATGGTTATGACGGCTCGACGCGGAATGCACAAGAGCGAGCGATCCCGTGTTGAGGAGGGCTACTTATCTGGTACTTTGCAAGGATAAGGTACGGCACGAGATGCCGTGCGCTCTATGTTATCAGGACTTGTACATTCCATGGCCCATGTCTAATATTGCATCCTGCGCATACGGCGTACTGAACTGTACTGAACCGGGCTACTGGCTGGCTACTAGCTCCGACTAGGATGCGCACTATCACCCCGAAGCGCCAGAGCTGATTGATGCTCCAACAATGTCGTCACGAATAGAATTATTACGTCAATTTAACGAATTGGTCGGAGGCGCAGCATAGTGAATGTATGATGTTGCTCGTCAGTGGTCGCGAGCAGAGCGGACCACTGACCACTTTGGTCGCGAGCACCTGCACGGCCCTATCATGCGTGACTTTTTCAAGCAGATGTCTTGTCACCACTGGGCCGGCAAATGATAACGGCGTAATACTTATGAAGGTAATGACGTGGGCCCAAGGGTCACAAGGGTCAATCCGAAAGAAGGGAGAGAAGTATCCGGCTGTTAGCGTCTTTCACTTGTGCAAGCGGAATCGCCATGCGGGCATCCAATTTCCAACACGGGGTATGCACCGGCGCAAGCGCTTAAACCTATAGTCCCCAGGTGGGAAGGATTCCTCTGCGTTTCTTGTCGAGTAAAACCACGAAACATCGGTCAGGCAGGCGGCGCGCCGTTACGAGACTCACAATGGGCTGCGGGGGGTTGAAAAGGCCACTGGAAACTCTGGAGTGGGATCGTCAAACAGAAACTAGAATGACGCAGCGCGAATGGTCGGTAGAGATGTGCAGGGTCGCCCTCTCCACCTCACGCTGGTTCTCGCGAATACACGCGGGCAGTCAACGAGTTGGCTGCTTTTGCAACACAAACCAGAAAGGAACAGAACCAGGACGAATCCGTCCTTGCTGGGGGCTGGCTGAGCTCCCTTGCTCTACAATGTTCCAGGTGCGATGCACGGCAGTTGACAAGCTGGCCCTACCTGAGTCTAGAGGTGTTGTGGGAGCCTTGGTGTGAGTTGACTCTTGACTGTAAGAAACATACACCTACCGTGTTACCTTGCTCGAGTTGAGTTGGTGTGGGCTTCAGACCCCCCGAAGGGTCGCTTGGGGGGTAGAGCCAGCGGGCCAGCGGGCCGCGCACTGCAGCGGATGCGAGCAGGGGGAAGGAAACAACCACAACGACCGGGGGAAGGAAAGCGCAGCCCCAGGTCAGGCAGCGCGAATCACCCAGACGGAAACGAGCGGACCCCGGAGGTAAGAGCACAGGAAACCTGCCACCACGGGGGGAGCTAGCCATCAGGCTTTCCCATTCGCGACGGAGCAAGGCCACCTTGGAATGGGGGTACCAGCAGGTCTGGCACGTGGCACCCATTCGCGGATGGCATCTCGGAATACCGTAGCCCCTCGGCCCAGATATCTCAAGGAAACAGGCCGGCACCCACGCAACAGGCCCGCGGACAGTTACTCGTCCGCCTGCGGCCCCTGCAACTGTGAAGACATCAGCTCGTCCGAACCGAAGAGGTCTGAAACAGGTGGCCGGGATTCACCGGGTGCCACCCTTTCCACGGGATGCCCCAGGGCTGCGAACCCCCAGCCGGCCCCGGGAAATAAGCACCACCGGTTCGGTCATTCACCACAGAAGTGCTGCCGGCGGATTGTAGTCGGCCGATTGTGGTTGGAGCCGTGGCTTGTGAGCCCATGAGGTATCTACAAGCAGAGCCCGTGCGGATACCCCATGTACGACCGTCGAAGACCGAGGCCGTACAGCCACTCCGGCATACAGCAAGTGAACCATCTCGATACTGCAACGCTATATCAATTCAGATCATTTGCACTTTTTACTGTTAGGTTGCAAGTGACGCCCGCACTTTACCTCCTCAATCGGCTATTAACTGCTGTCGTTCCGCTAGATCATTGCTGCTCCTGATCGTTTATTACTTACCTCAAGCGGACTGCATGCGCTAAACCTATCACCAACTCGGGTGTTCGCTTCGGCCTGGTGGGGCGCGCAGGCGCTTTGCAACCCCGAGCAAAATGGTGCGCGGAAGGTTGCAGGCCACATCATTATACAAATTGCAAGCTATTTTTGAATTCACGCTGACAAGCGGCTTCAACTGCCTGCCCGCTGGTGCCGAAGTCCATGTATGTTCGAGTGAAGCGCCTTAAGACAACATACTTCTTACATGTTGAGCCTACCGACACTGTTCTGGAAGTAAAGCAAAAGCTTCAGGAGCTTGTTGATCAGGTGCGCTGCTGCTTGGGGAACCCGCTCCTCGCATGGGAAGGAAAGTCATAGCTCCGGCTGCGTCATGCCTTCGATCGCTCCCCATGGACCCGCCGCTCCACGTTGTCCTACAACTGGCTGATGCACACGGCTCCCGGGGTTGGGCGACGTGGTCCCTCCAACGTCCACAGCCTCCGGAGAGCCAGCAGCTATACAAGGGTCAGACTGTACTGGAGGACGCACGGAAGCTGCTCGATTTGAAGGTGGAGAACGACGACGTCTTGGCGCTGTGCTATCTTCAACCAGGTCCGTACGCGGAGTGGCCGTGCTGTGTGCGCCGCCCGCCAGCGTGTCATGCTTTCCGTACGAAACACCAAACCTGACTTGGTCTACCACTGTCCCTTGCAGACGGCACGTTCGAGCCAATCAACATTTCCACATTCGAGAGTGAAAAGCCCGAGTGACCTGGCGACCTGCTGACGAGCAAGCAGTCCCGCTGACAGCAATCGAGTCATTGCTGGCGCCAGCCTCGTCACGCCAGGCACACCTGGCGTCACCCAGTGAGCTCAAAGTGAGCCAGCGCGGCGCATCATTGCGTTGCTGCTGTCACCCCAACGGCACCTTCCGAGCTCGGCCGCGAAAGCCCGTGGCGTCGCCGTTCGAGTCGGACTTGGGCAGAGCCCCGGCCGTCGGACCCGGTCCCTCCGTGTAACGTTAACGTCCCGCTACCCGCCGTACGGCGTCCAATAATCTGAACACCATGTGCGTCCCAAACTACAGCTGTGACAGGCGAGCAGCCAACCCCCACACAACCTTAATGACCACCGCGTCCGAATACCATCTAAGGCCCCAACGCTGACACGGGACGGAGCTATGAAAGGACGAGCCAGGGTGGCGCAGGGGGCCTTGCGACGTGTTCAAATCCGTTCGAGGTTCCGCATTGCTCTCCAATCTCCACAATACAGCGCCGACCTCCCGCAGCTGGCATTTCAGCAGCCTGCCGCAGCTTAGGCATTCACGCTCTCTGGGGCTGACACGGGACGGAGCTATGAAAGGACGAGCCAGGGTGGCGCAGGGGGCCTTGCGACGTGTTCAAATCCGTTCGAGGTTCCGCATTGCTCTCCAATCTCCACAATACAGCGCCGACCTCCCGCAGCTGGCATTTCAGCAGCCTGCCGCAGCTTAGGCATTCACGCTCTCTGGGGCTGACACGGGACGGAGCTATGAAAGGACGAGCCAGGGTGGCGCAGGGGGCCTTGCGACGTGTTCAAATCCGTTCGAGGTTCCGCATTGCTCTCCAATCTCCACAATACAGCGCCGACCTCCCGCAGCTGGCATTTCAGCAGCCTGCCGCAGCTTAGGCATTCACGCTCTCTGGGGCCGAGGCTGCTCTCCTTGTCCTGATCGAGCGATGCACCAAGGCAGGGCACCTGACTTGCAGGCACAGGCTAGGTCACCCTCATTCCAACATGCGCCACAGCGTACGAGTACCGCTTCAACGAGCAGCGACCCACCCGCCCCGGCAAGGCTATCTGTAAAACTTGGACCGCAGCCAGAGCAGCAACAGCACGACGCCCACCACCACCGCCAGCGGCACGTACTTCCGGATGAGGGCCTGGACACATAGGGTGACGTGGAGGGTTGTGACTCAGGCAGGCGGTGAGCAGGCCTCACGTCAAAGGACATGTCAAAGGACCCCACCATGTCAAAGGTGTTCCTCATGTCAAAGGACCCCACCAGGGACTTTAGAGAGCAAGCACGTGCACGGGCCACTTGGTGTACTGGCAGGGGACACCAAACGCGCGCGCTTCAGCGATGGAGCGCAGCCAGGCGGGTCAAACCACCGATTACCATACCTGTCGGTGCAGGTCCTTGGCGCGAGACGAGTACTGCTTGGACTCGGCCGCCAGGGTACTCGACATTTTGGCCATGCCTGTAATCACGGGCCCCGCGCGCGCGTAAAGTCAGCGCACCTCCCACAGACACCTGGCATTGCTCGGCCCCGCATGCCCGCCTGGGTACCGGACATGCAATAATCCTATGTCGTTCTTCCGCGCTTGACCGCAGCGCCGCACCTTCGCGTAATGGCCTTACTCCACGATTAGCAGCGGGAGCACGTCACATGGTGCCATCTAACCCCCAACAAGTTCCTCCATACCGGCCTCTGCTCGTCATCGCGCCCTCGGTATCCTCTTAGGATTTGACCCCCTTCGCCCCTTGTCGCGTGCCCCCGTCACACTCACTGTCCAGCTTCTCTCCTTGCCCAAGCACCTCCTGGATGTTGCGGGTCATAATGGAGTGCACCTCCGCCAGGTCGTCGTTGAGTTTGGACATGTTGCGCTGCGTCCGTGTGTCAAGGTACAGCTTCTTCGTCTTCTGGATGAACGTGTCTGCATGGGCGGGGGAGGGGGAGGGCAGCACAGGGTACGCCGGAGGCTTCACGCCAGGCGCGCGCCAGCCTCGTCTGTCGTGCAGGCGGCACGCACAGCTGTCGTGCGCGTGACCGGCACACACCGCGCACGGCGAGCCTGCCACATTACTGGCAACCGTGCAAGGGAAGAAAGCCGGAGGGCCGACGGTCCGGCGAATGAACGGTCGGACCGGTTGTGTTGGGGTGAGCCGTGGGACGTATATCGGTGCATGGGGCCTGTTGTAGTCCCCCCCCCCGTTGCCCACGGCGGCGAACCAGTTTGTCAAGCCTAGCCGCTCTCCTGGCCCCTGAGGACATCTTCCCCCATCGGGAACAAGTCCACGAATAGCTGAAAGGCTGGGCCGGGTCAGGCGCGCGCGGCCCAACACGTACCGAACTTGATGAAGGCATACGGCCGGCTGACCGTGTGCACCTGCTGCCCGTACAGCCTGCCGAACTCATTGGTTAGCTCCTCCAGGTACTGGAACGCAAGCTTCTTTGGGTAGCCCTTCTCCGTTAGCGTGAGATAGCATACTCCCCCGTCGATCAAGTAATGGAAGGTGTACTTGCCCGACTCCACGGACAGCCGAGTAGCCTGGTGACTCGACTGCTGTGAAAACTTCTTTAGGAGGCTCTGCAAGCGCACGACCATCCGTGTCGGTAGCTGCACCGGCCGAGGAACCCCAGGGACACCTTATCCCACCTTCGCCTGTGACTTGTACGCGTCGATCTCGGCGTCCTTTTCGCTGTCCAACCCTTCCGCTAGCGGCAGCCCATCTTGAACGCGTGCTATTAGCGTAAGCCGCACCATTAGGGCCTGGCCCTGCTCACTCGCGCTCCCAACTCCTTGTCTTCGGTTAAGTTTGAAGCGGCCGGTTAACTAAGAAGCGTTCGCAAGGATTTTACGGTAACAGATACAACTACGTGTTGTGATATGCAATCAGCTCTAGTTTGTCGAAGTACCAAATAACAATTCTATTTCAGCACTTGTGCGACGGCCTTCCCGAGGAGAAAGAGTTAACTTTGAAGTTATGATCGATGATGTAAGGGTAGTGGCATGCGCTGCAGTAACCGTAGGCAGTGAGGCATGCGGGGCAACAGCCAAGAGTGACGAGGCAGTACGAGGGTCCGTTGTACGGCGGCGCTAAGCGGGTGTGAAGGCTTTCCATCGCCTGGTAAAATATAGAGGGGACATTCACTCTAAGCTCACACTTACATCGCAGCTATTCAAACGGTAGCTAAGGCTCGTGGACTCGGGCAGCCAGGTATGCGGTGGCGGAGGTGGCAGAGGCGGGGGCTACCCGAAGTTGGGTGCCGACCTGCCACACGACCGTCCACGACGCTCCACCCGGCAGCCACTTTTCGACGTAGCAAGATCGGGCACTCGCCACTCGGTGTGTATTTCATGCTCGTCCAGACTTGTCAAGAACAAAAACTCGCCAACTGCTGGTATCTTCCTTCCACACCGCGGCCCCCTGGGAAACCCCCTGGCGCCGAGTCTCGGTGTTTTCGGCGGGGTGAAGGCCCATCTATGAGAAGCTTTCTCTGCGGCTTGACTGTGATTGTTCTTTATGGTCATCGCTGGTTGCTTGGGCGGCTTTGCTACGGGCCCGGTTTGCACCTGGTTTGGCCGGCTTGTAGCGTTTGTGGGCGGACTTTCGGCGGATGTTGGCCTGGTCAGGTTCCAGCGTTCCACCCTTTCCACTTCATCAAGTCTTACGTTTGCGGACACTGAAATGGCCATGTCCTTCCCATTCGGCGGAGTCCCTGTCTCCCTGACCTTCCCAATCGTGATTGTGGCATAACCCACTCGGGCCAACCTGCGAACATGCCCTGAGCTGTAGTTGTTGGTACAGTGGGCTCTAAACACCCTTGAAGAGTAGACCCAGCGGCACATCCGCCTGCGGACCCACATTTGTTGTTACAGTGGGCTCCCGGCCCTCGGAAGGGTATCGGAGCCAGCGGGCCAACCGGCCGTGTACTACAGCGAAAACGACTACGGTACCAGGGCAAAAGGAAAACGCACCCGAGACCAGGCAAGCACGAATCGCCCAGACGGGAAAGCGTGCGGAGTCGAGGAAAGGCTCCGAAACCCGCCACCACGGGGGAATGAATCAGACATGACCCAAGTGCCTCCCCCGACGGGCCCAGGCGCCCCAGAGAAGTAGGCACTGCCAATCGACCTAACAGCAGCCAACTGCATGTCCCGGAGGTAACCCCGAAAACGCCGGGGGGACGGCCCCCTGTGGAGTTATGGCGGCCTGATTGGACCTTGCTCGGCACGTCATGCACGTCCTACACGCCATTTATGGTCCTGCTAGCCACGCTTCCGGTGGGAAGCGCCATGCCGAATGTTTGCTACCACCAGAACCGCCACACAACTCAGGTCACATGCAAAACGCAATACGTCGGGGCACAGATACAAGCACCGGGCACGGCGGCGGGGAAGCGCGGTTGCACGCGCATCGTGTAACGCTCAAAAGACCGCTCGAACACACACCCGAAAACTGCTCGTGAGCATTGTTCCACCCATCCCGGAGGCCAACAGCGCGTGCTCCCCGGAGGTCCCCCCTGAGCGTTGTACTGAGTGACCCGCGCGCGAGCGGCCTCTTGACGCCCACGGCACTGCCCTCTGACATGGGGGTCCATGTTCCAAGTCAAAAGAATGCACGCGGCGTTATCATGGCATCTCTGCGTTGTAGACCCAATCAAACCAAAACGGGAAGTAACAGTCTCCGGAACGCACCCCATCTCGTACTGTACAAGCACCGCGTTCAGTCCGCAGCGCCCCGGTCGGCGCCGCCCAAACCCTGCTCATTATCAAAGGACAGATGTACGCGACATATGTACGCAGCGCATTTCTTCGTTTTACCTTCGCATACCTTCGCTATCACCCTAGCCCCATCCTGCCGCCCAGCCAGACCAAACCTCGCAGCGCTGCGCTGCACATGCACACACACCCTCCCCCTCCCCCCTCCCCACAGGTCTCAGGTAAAGTACAGGAAGATAAACGCGGTCCGCCACATCCTCAATTTTTCATCCCACACGCCACGGCAAATTTTCCATTGCACAGAAAAACGAGGTCATCAGGTCATGTGCCTGGCTGCACGCATCCGCCCTGCGCTCACATCTTGGGGCCGGCGCGGATCGTAATGTCGCCGTAGGGCTGGTCCTGCGTGACGCGCACGTAGCCCGCCGTCTGCGTCACCAGCGTCTGGTAGAACAGCTTGACCGCCTCGGCGCGCCGCACCTGCCCCACCAGAGAGAAGAACGACACGGACGGCTCGCCGCCGCCGCCGCCGCCGTCGCTGCGGGCCCCGTCACCGTGGTCGTCGCGGTTGACCTCGTCGTCGCCGTCATCCACGGCGGCATCGCGCCGCTTCGCGGCCTCCGACAGCTTCGAGCGGAAGATCCTGTAAACGGGCCGCCGCAGGAGGCAGGAGCCCGTAAGGAGCCCATAGGCAGGAGCCCGTAAGTGGTAATGTAGCAGGCGGGGGGCGGGGCGGCCAGGCCGGCACCGGCGCCGGCGCCGGCATGCGGTCAGTCAGTCCGGGCAGGATCGTGCGCGTGTTCGCGCGTGTTTTGAGTCCAGCACCAATCGTGTCTGCGTGGGGCAGGTAGCTGCAGCCAGGCACCGGCAGTCCGACAATCAGAGCTCAGGTGCTGGAGTCGGGGACCCGCGCGGAGAAGGCCTCCACACAGCGCACGACGCCATCACCAGCACCAAAGCCCCCGCTGCACGCATGGTGCCCCGACGCGGGTACGGTAGCTTACCTGACGGCCCTTTCGGTATTCCGGCTCACAAATGCCTGCGGGGGCACCGCCTGCGTGGCCAGCCCGTTAGTCTCCTTGAGGCTGAACGGTGCGCCTGGGTCCGTGCCTGTGGCCGTGGCCGTGCCGGTGCGCGTCCTCGCGCGCGCGCCGCTGCCGCCGCTGGTGCCCTTGCTGGAGCGGCCGTCGCTCCTCCCGGGCGCCAGACCGGCCGCCCCCGCCTCCGCCAGGTCCTGCGACAAAGCAGCAACAAACAGCACAGCACAGGACACAGCAAACAGCACAGTACCAAAAAGCGCAGCACGGTACAGTGAAGCGCAGCACAGCCGCGCGTTAAGCGAAGCAATTGCGAAGGCGGCGGAAGACTGGGAAGGTGCGGTTTGGAGGAGAAATCGCGCGCTGTAAAGCTGCAGGCGCACACCCAGGCAACCGCCCACGGTTTGCGAAAACCTAAAGCCGGGCGGGAAAACGTCTCTCAAGTATCCGAGAGAAGCCCCGGGTGCTACCCAGTAAGCAGTAAGCAAGACGGGGGTCAACACGTACACAAGGTGAGGAAGCAGCGATACGATACGAGCGCCAGTCAAGACCGCCTGCACGTCCTCCCGCACGACGGCAGCTCCCGTCGTCGCACCAACGGGACGGCAAGAGTACGGCACACCGTACCTCTAGCTCCTCGTCCAGGTCGTCCGCCGCGAAGCCCGTCGGATCGCGGTCCAAGCCGGGATCCTCCCCCACCGTCGGCAGGAGGTCCGCCAGCGAGCCCAAGCCGAATCGCCGCTGCGCGCCGCTGGCGCGCCTGAGGCGGGGGCAATATGAAGACCCGCAAGGATGGGGTTGGGTGTGGGGTGGGGTTAAAGAAAAAAAAGATACCGCAGCGAAGGGACGGAGACGGCGTTAGCGATGCGGACCCTGAACCCAGCAATACTGACCGAACATGCCTGTAACCTTACCAAGACTGGAAACGCAGCGACCGCGTCGCCTCCAGACCAACCAACCAAGGATGGGGCGGGGGTGCAGATGTGTGCATGCGTGCCGGGGTGTTTGCGGGTACCACCGGCTACCGTAACTCACCGCATGGGCCCGGCGGCCGCCTCGTCTCCCTCCCTGCCCATGCTGCTGCTGTTGCTGCTGTCAGACTCCTTGCTAATGCCGCCCTCCGTCGTCTGCTTGCTGCCGCCGGCGCCACGGACCAGACCCGCCGCCGCGCGCCGCTCCTGGCCGTCGCTGCCGCCCGACTCCTGACGGCGCAGCCTGCGGGTCACCACCATCAGCATCATCATCAGCATCATCATCAGCAGCAGCACCACCACCACCAAAGGGATCGCAACCGGGACAGGGCCGGCGGGTTGCGTGTTAGTTTTGACTGCTGTGGCGGGAGAGGCGTCACTCGCAAAGACATGACAGTTCCATGCAGTTATATGCCGAAGCGGCAGGCGGCGATGCGACGGTCGTCGCCGGCTTATCCTCTCAGGGGGTGCGAAGCACGGATGATGAGCGCATGACACCCTTCTCCCCCTTCTCTCCCTTCTCCCCCTTCTCTCCCTTCTCCCCCCCTTCTCCCACCCTTCTCCCACCTCTCCACCTCCGGCTCCTCGTCATCCAGCTGCATCAGATCGTCGCTCCGCAGCGGCGCCCCCATCCCCAACCCCATCCCCAGCCTCAGCCCCGGGGGATCCGCCGCCGGGCCGTCCATGCCCATGGCCGCGTCAACGTCGGCGTCGGCATCGGCGTCCAGATCCGGGTCCGCCATTGGTTCCGGAGCCAGCTGATCGAACAGGAGGTCGCTCTCAGAGACCGCCGCCAGGTTCGAAGGCTGCTCCAGCGCCGAGTCGCCGGGCCGCGGACCCGCCGCCGCCGCCGCGGTGGCGCCGGCGCCGCTGCCGTCGTCCGTGTCCTGACGGCGCTGGCGCGAGTCGGTGACGTCGCCGCTGTCGGCGCGAAGCTGCTGTCCGTGCTGCGGCGACGGCAGGCGGTTGCCGGCCGCCGCGTCGGCGCCGTCAACGGCGGCGCCGTCAGCGGCGGCGGCGGCGGCGGCGGCGGCGCCCTTGGCGACGCGCTGGCGCTTCGCGCGCCCGGCGCCTGTTTGTGCGTCCGCGGGGGGCAGGAGAGTGGTGTATGGCAGTGGGAGTGGCAGTCCAGACAGGGATTGGCGGGAAGCGGGGACACGATAAAATGGTACGTCTTGAGGGATGCGATGGGCAAAAGAGGCATCTGAAGTACCGCATCTCAAGTAACAGGGGGTACCATGGGTCGCGACTGGGTCTCGTTGCGGTATGGGATGCGCCGCAATCAATCACCAGATATGCGGGTGCGGGATGCGGCGCATACGATCGATCGCCGGGGCGTGCTCTGTGCTGGCACGGACGGCGTTGGCACATCGCCGGGCTGTGCTCTGTGCTGGCAGCCCCGGCACGCGGCTTCCAGCCCTCTCCAAAACGTGAAGCCATAAAGCGCGCCCCCCCCGCGCTTACAGAGAGGCCCGTAAGAGTTCCCTCGCAGCTGACTCCCCAGCCTTCTAAGATGCGAGTGTGCATGAGCGCAGAGGCCCGTGTAAGCGCCCGTGCAAGGCTCCGCGGTCTACGCAAGGGTCCACATGGCGGCCCCCCACCCACCTTGCTCGCCCGCGGCGCCGCCACGCCTGGCCGCCCCTCCAGCCGCCGCCGTCGCGCCGCCGCGGTCCTCTTCGTCGTCCTCCTCCACCACATCATCCACCTCCGCCGCAATCGCCAGCACCCGAGCCAGGTGCGGAGCCCACGCCATGCCGCGGCCGTTGAGCATGGCGGCGGAGCCGCGCCGTACGGCATTCGACGCGGCGTCGACGTCGCCCTCCGCCAGCGCCGCCGCCACGGTCGCGACCATGAAGCTCGCGGGGGTGCCGTTGTACGGCGCGCTGGAGTTGCGGCGGCGGCGGCCGAGGAGCGACGCCGCCGCCGCTGCGCCGGCACCGGCGCGGCGGGCGCCGGCGCGCGGCGGCGTTTCGGCGGCGGTGGCGGCGTTCGGGTTGTTGGGCTTGAGGAGCTGTGAGGTGTCCAGGAGCCACTCGCGGTAGGTCCTGCCGGGTACCTGGGGGGGGGGGGCAGGCAAATACGAGCACCGTGCGGCGCGGGGGGTATCCACGTATAAGCGGGGGGGGGGTGTCGTGAAGGGGTTTATCAATCAATCAATGAATCAATCAATCAATCCATTCCAGCATAAGGGAGAGACAGAGAGGCGAGAGAGACAAGGAAAGATAAAAAGTGGAGAAAGAAGGAGAAAAGTGGAGAAAGACAGACAGGGAGAATACTATCTGGAGAAAGCAAGAGACGTAGGAAGCGCCAGCTGGAGTTGCTGGTAATGGTTTGAGAAAAGGGAAGAGGTGGCGCCTGCCCCACGGCGCACGGCCAAACATGCGGCCGCGTGTTGCAGTCCGCGCCCTACAGGCCCCTTTTGCACCACCACCACCCCGCTCCGCGCCCCCCGCCTCAACCCCCCTCCCCCGGCCTCCTGTCGTACCATGATCTCCATGTCGTCCAGGGTGACGCGGCCGCCCGCGCGGCGGCGCCGTGGCGGCTTGCCGAGGACTGAAGCTCCTCGCTGCCTCCGCTGCGCCAAGCACTGCTGCTGCTGCTGAGGCGGCAGCGGCAGCGGCGGGGACGAGGAGCGGATGGGCGTCCACGTGGCACGTATGAAGCAATTGACAGGGTTTTGGAGGAGTTACCGGGAAGGTATAGAGGTATTCGGCAGCTCGAAACGTAAAGTTGCCGCAGAGGCGGGGCGCAGTGCAGTGCAGCGCAGCGGACACGGGCAGCACGGGGAGCGGAAACGTCGACGGCGGCATCGCGGCGGCAACATGCAGGCTCCACCCACACTGCAAAACCGCCCCTCCCTCGCCTGCATTACCCATGACACCGGCAGGAAATCCCCGGAGATGCCCATGAGATCACGGAGATCCAAGAGATGCCCGGAGATGCCCGGAGTGAGATCCCGGAAATCCCGGGACAACGGGCCTCGTGACAACGGACGCGCCAAGGACTCTGCAAAGCACGCCCCAGCCCAGCTCCTCACGCACCTTTTTCTGAGCAGCGTTGACGATGTTTGCGTTGTTGGCGTCGTTAGCGTCCTCCTCGCCATCAACTGCCGCCAATTGCTCGGCTCGCTCCGAAGCCGTGAGCGTGGCGCCGCTGGCGCTGTCGTTGTCCTCGTCGGAGGTACGGCGCCGCTTGCGGGCCGCCGCCGCCGCGGCGTCGGCATCGCTGGAGTCGGCGGAGGCGGTCGTCCGCGGCGCGCCCGCGCTGGTGCCGGCGGCGGCGGCGGCGGCGCCGTCCGAGGGAGCCACCTCCTCGCCTGTGGGTTTTGGGCGGGAGGGAGTGCGGGCGACGGCGGGCAGCGGCATGTGTTGGGACTTGGGCGGCGAAATAATGGTGGCGAGCCGACGAATGGCTGCAAGAATCACGGATTGCAGTACCGAGCAACGGCCGCCTGCTCAGCCTGCTCAGCCTGCTGCCGGGCAGTGTTGCCCGGATTGTGCCGGACTTGTTGCGCTGTGCTGCGGGCTTTGCAGTCGGCGCGAGAGAGCAGGTTGGGTCTTCTCTAGATCTCTCGCTCTCCGGATTCCGGACTCCGGACTCCGGTCATGAGAGCGGCGGCAAGTCAACATGGCTCCACGACAGCAACGGCTGCAGCGCACAAAGCGTCTGTCACGCTCCCCTTCGCCCCCAGGGGGCCCCAAGCCACGCGCCGCCACCTGGCGCCGGCCGCCCTACCGTCGTTGACTGGCGACGGCGGCAGAAAGTGCTCCAGGGGGTGGCCCATGCTGGCCAACGGAACGTACGACGGCGAGGGCTGGCCGTCGCGGGAGTCCGCCCGCAGCCCCGATCCCGGCGCCGTCCCCCGGCTGGGACCCGCTCCCTGCTGCTCTTGTCTCTGCTGCTGCTGTTGTTCGGCCTGCTGCTGCGTGTTTTCGTCGAGGAACATCAGATCCGTCGGCAGCTCCCCCTCGTCATCGAAAACCTGGCTGTCGTATCCCGCTTCGGCGGCGAAGCCGGCCGGCGGAGGGACGCCGCCGCCGCCAAGCGGGCCAGCGGCGGCGGCGGCGGCGGCGCCGTTACCGTCTGTGGTGGTGGTGGCGGTGGTGGCGCCGCCACTGGTGTTGGCGGTGCACTTTGAGCGCTTGGTGCCGTTGGACCTGGCCGCGGCGGCCGCCGCCGCGGTCGCGGTGGCCTTGCCGACGTCCGGGCCGAAGCCGCCTGAAAGCAGAGAAAACAAGGGGGAGGAGGAAGAATGGTGCGTTTGCGGCGCAATGAGCGGCGACAAGTTTGGTGGCAGTCGAGGCGAGGAGGGAGATGCGCGGGAGCGTCGCCGGGGTGCAGCGCACCCTTCCCGAAGCCCCGGCATTGCTATCGCATGGCATACCCCGCAAACCCTGGAAGCGAACCCGTTACTGCCTACTGCCTACTGCCTTCTTGCAGGCCCCGCATGAGTGACAGGTGGGGGAGGGAAGAAAAGGCGCGCGTGTTAAACATCGAGGGGCGCCATGAACGGTTGGTCATTTGTACGGATGCCGTACTGTGTACTGCCGTGCTTACCAAGGGCCAGCAGGAAGGCGTCGCCCTCCGTCTCCTCCTCCTCCTCTTCGTCCCCCGGGAGCGGCATGTCGGGCACCTCCAAAAACATCTCATCCTCAAAACTGGGTAGAGGGCCCACGGAAGGCGAGTTCGTGAAGTGTCCGTATTAGTTAAAGAGGAAGGGTATATGGAAAAATGCGGAGGGAAGGGGGGTTGTAGGAGTGGAACACTAGAGATTCCAGAGTTCCGATAAGCAGAGGTACTTTGGGCTTCACCCGCCCAAGACCAGACGACCTTTCGGGGCGACGGGTACGAAGCCCACTGCAACAACGGTAGCAACACCTGCCGTACAACCGACCCGACATCCCATTCACCCCAATGCGCAGATCGATCGGCTGACATGCGGGATGCAGTTCTTCATATTTCTTGCGGACACCGTAGCCATGCGAATACCGTAGACCTTTCAAATCCTGACGTCCTGACGTCCCCAGTGACCCCACCGCATTCCCCACGACCCCACGCGTGCCCCCAACTCACAGGCCAGCCGGCTCCGGCTCCAGCTCCGAGCGGCCAGCTCCGCCGCCGCCGCCGCTGCCCCGGGCGCCGCTGCCGTCGCGGCCCCTCTGCGTGCCTGCAGCGCGAGGAAGGCGGCGGCGCGCGTTGTGCAAAAGGTGCTCCACACTTGGCCATGGCCAGGCCTCCCGCACAAACGTATGCACACACGCAGAAGCACACGCACACGCACACACGGACACGGACCCGCACCTGCGCTGGCGCCGTCAGCGCCGCTGAGCGGCGGCGCGAGTGTCGGCAGCACATCGCCGCCGAACCACTCCTCCGCCAGAAAGCCGACGTCGCCGTCGCCGTCGCCGCCCTCCTCGCGATCCGGGTCGGCGCCGCCGCGGGCGCCGCCGCGCTGGCGCTGGCGCTCCTGGCGGTCGAGCCTCTCCAGATCTTCCAGGTCCTCCAGGTCCCGGAACTCGCCCAGTCCCAGCGCGTCCGAGGGCAGAACCATCATGTCGGGGCCGTTGTCTGCCAGGGTGATCGCCTCCGCCCTGGTCCGGAAGCGGGATGCGGAAGGCAGAAGGCGGGATGCAGGCATGTTGGTTTATGCAGATGCGGGCATTGCGGGCATTGCGGCATTGCGTAGGCGTGTTGGTGCAAGCCACGACGGCCAGCAGCGGCTTCACGCGGCCTCGGCCCCCACGAGCGCGCAGCCGTTGTGTTGGGACTGGCCCCGGAGGCCGTGGCGACCCTAGCGCTAGGTAGGTGGGGAGGGCCATGGGGACCTCAGGCGCAATGAGGACCACCAACAGGGCAGCAGTGAGGATGTTGTTGACGCGATGATGATGACGGGAGGAGGGGCAGGATTGCACAAGTAAGGCGCATCCAACAAGAAGCGCCCTCTTGCAGCCGCGACCAACAGATCGCGAGGAACCCAGATCTCGACCCATTCACAAGGAACCCAGATCTCGACCCATTCACAAGGAACCCAGATCTCGGACTACAGCCAACCTAACGATTGTGACTCGGCGCGCCCCGCATCCCAGCCTCGCCGTGCAAGGTGCGCTCGGCGCGACCGTTGTCAGCGACCCATTTGGGTCTACCATAAAAAGGCGATCCAAAACGATCCACGATCCGGATCATTTGGGTCAGTCCTGACATGAATCCTGATCCAGCTCGCTCAGCGTTTTTTTCCACAAGCCAGCGGTCACCGTAAAATGTCGTTGCGAAAACAGTCGGGGGCGGGCCGCGCAACAATCCCAACCCGCGCGTCGTCGCACATCGCCGCAGCCTGGCGACCACCGCACGCTGGCGACCAGCGCTGCTCACTCACTTGGCCTTGTTGCGGCCGCGCTGCAGCACCGTTTTGAGCACCGCCGCGGCTGACTGCTCCGGGGCCTTGGCCGCCTTCACCTTGCGGAGCATCTCCTTGAGATCCTCTGCGGCAGGATTGGATCGGGGGGGGGGGGGTTTGCACGGGTGCAGTTTGCGCGGGTGCAATGCGATAATGAATGGGGGGAAGGAGGGGCGGGCGGAGACGCCGTGCACAGGAAGGGCATGCATACGGTTTGGTCCAGCTTGGTGAGGGAGAGGCAAGGAGCACCCCGACGGTCTGGTTCGAAGAATAAAAAAGATACCGCAGCGGAGCGACGTACGGTAGGCGACCGAGAACCCAGTACGATCTGGGTGTTGTGCCGGGGGAAAAAACGAAGAGACCGTATCGCAGCGAAGGAGTGGAGACGGCCCCCTGGGTGAGTGTGTCGGGGCAGGACGGCGCCCCGTCATGTGCAGCAGCAAGCGGCGTGCAGATGTAGGGCGAAGGCGGTGTGTTCGGCTGGCCGCCTCTTGCGCTGGGGCAGGAGCCGTGTGCAGCTGTGCACCGGCTCGCCAACCCCACTCGCCGGCCCTCCGTTGGACGCCCAGTTCAGGTACAGGTACAGGACTACAGGTACTCTTAGGTGTGACGATGTGGGTCGGCAACGGAATGTGGGAGAAGGTGGGGAAAGTGCCGCGTGCAGTGAGCCCTTGCCCAATCGGCAACGTGGGTGGGTTGAGACCGTTGCGGATTACCAGACCCATTCTCAAAGAGGGCGCCAACCGCTTGGGCGCCAACCGCTTGGGGACCCGCTAGGCGGCGCGAGAGGATTGCGGCCGCCCGCACGGCCTGGACAACCGGACCTTACCGTCCCTCGCCCCCAACGGTCCCACCCCCGCCACCGCTGCACCCACCAAACAGATAGTACTGTTGCCGGCTGAACACGATGACCACGCCACCTGCAGCGCAACAAACGACGGACGATAGAGATATACTTAGCGCCGGCGTAGTACGTGGTACGTGGCCCCCGGCAGTACGACGGCGGAGAGCAAGGCGGTCGTACAGTCTCGTCAGAGACGCAAACCCATTCGGGACTTCCCACGCAGCAACGTCCCCCGAGCTGACATCCGCCTCTAGACGTCTAGAGCACCCAAAAGACAGCCGTCCGGTCGTACCGATGAGGATGCCTTGCAGCCGCAGGGACTGAGGCACGTCTGGCTGGAGGATGTGCTTGCTGCATCAGGCAGGGGAGGGGGAGGGGGTGATTTGGGGATGTGGGTCAGGCCCAGGCTAAGCGAAATTGCAGCGCCGCTACCCGCCACAGGCCCCTAAACAGATGGATTGGTGTAATACATGCACACCGCTGCAGGTGATGGCTTTAATGTGGGCCGACCCCTGGGTCGCGGTGGTCAAATTATTCTCGCAATTTCGCGCCTTGAGGCTGCTTGAGGTCGCCTCCCAACAAGCTTAGGGGGCGCAGCAGCTCACCAGACATCGGCGACGTTGATACCCAGAATTTTGCACTTGCTGAGCTGTTTTCCGTGCGCCATCGTCCTGCGTTTGCCGGGGGCGGGCATAAAGCCTCGATAAGCTTGAGCTCGCGCTTGGGCAGCAGCAGCTTGAAAGCAGGGCCAAAGATATGCAAGAGCTAAGCCGAGAGGTCAGCAGCGCCTAAGTCTTGTAAGTCTGTGCCAAGGCGCAGTCACCAAAGCTAGCGCGCACAGTTACTTGCGACAAGCCAAATCGCGAGCACCGCGAGCGCCCCAAGCATCCGAATCCGGCAGCGCTCACCAGATGGCGCCCAAAGGGGACTTTCGCCCCAGGAGGTCGTGTGAGTAGAACATGGCTGCCTGGAGAAGGCCGCGCTGGGTGCGGGCTGCTACCGCTGCTGCTGGCGCTTAGCCTCGCGCGTTCCGACAGCCAACGTTCGCCCCTCGGCCTGTCAAGCCCTCGGACCCACGCAAGGCTCCAAATCGGGCAGCGTTTTGGGCTTCACAAACGCTGTGGAAGGTGGTCCTCCGCGTGGAATTCTCTTGACGGTGTGCGAAGCTGTGCGAAAAGTCGCAGGTGAGCGCTTGGTTCGTTCACAGTTCAGTTGCTCACGATATCCAGTCCAGGATTTACAATAGACCGAAATCACGAAGCACTCAAGGTACCGTAATACTTTACAGGTCCGGTATTTCCAGGTCCAACCTTCCGATGCATCTGCAAAGATCCCTCAGTTCGCGCGCAAAACAACCGTACCCGTACTCGCACGGCGCAATGCCCTCCATTGTGCCGTTGTCCCGCGGACCCCACACCGACTACTCTTCCTTAAGACAAACGTCGCCGCGGCCATTCAAGCTCCGAGCAAAAATTGTGCGGCGCTGCCGCTAGTTGCCGCTTGCGCGCAAAAAACTTTCTTCCCTGCCTTCCATACGAGCTCACACACAGCAGTTTCCCCCTTCGCACGGGGCTGCAAAATTTTTAATTCATCATGTTTGCGCCCGACCCACATCGCCGCCGAGCTTACTTTCGCTTTACTTTATTTTACTTTGCCTCGCTCGCCAGCACGACCTCCGCGAGGCGCCCCTCCGCGTATCTGCACACCGCGACCTCCCGCTCCGAATCCCCGCGCAGCGCACCGACCTCCACCCGCACGTCCGACTTTGCGCCCGCGCAGCTGACCCACACCCCCAGCGGCAGCATCATGACGGCCGCCGAGTCCGCGGCGGTTGCCACGCTGCAGCCACACACGGAAATAAAACAAAAAACACGGAGCATGGGTGAGATCAAGATCAAAGATCAAAACACGGAATGTGGGTCAGATCATTACGGCAGCTGCTCTTAGGTCGGAGGCTGGCGAGGATCCGCGGACGCCGACAAGGATTGAGCCCTGAGCCGCAAGAGCAGCACGCAACGGCAGCACTTTCGGCTGCGCTTTCGCGCAGCAGGTGCCTCACACAAGAAATAAACCTTGGGGAACCAAGCCCTCACCCCATCCCGAACGCACCTCGCCGCCGGCGCGGCCAGTCCGGCCCCCGGCTGCAGCTCCAGCCCTGTCGTCCCAGCGCTGATGGCGTAGCGGTAGACCTCCTTGGCGAGCCAGCTGCTGCCGGGCCCCAGCTGCTGAGGCGACGTCGCCGGCTCCTTGGCAAAGGGCTTGCCGCCGCCGGCGCACCCAGACAGCTCCACGCCGCCGTTGAACGGCCCATCGTAGCTGCACGTGATGGGGGGCGGGGGATGAGGGGATGAGGGGGTGAGAGAGCGCGTGGGTCGCGGCACGGGAAGCGTGGGGAGAAGATGGGGGAGGAAGAGAAACGACGGCGAGGAGCGAGGGAGAGCCTAGCAGCCTGCAAGGGGCTGAAACTTACTCTTGCGTTACTCTTACGTTCCAGCCCCTTGCAAGCTGGTGCACGCCCTCAGAACGGGGCCATCCCCAGGTGCGCCGCCACCCACCACGCGCTCGCGACGTTGCGAGCGCAGAAGATACCCCGGGTGCCCAAACCCACAGCCCCCCTGCGCCACTGCCCAACGTCAACACGTACGTTTCGCGGCTGAGGTCCACGAAGGCCAGCTGCCACTCCTTGCTCTCCCAGTGCTGCATGAGCGTCACCACAGCACGCAGCCGCGACCTGCCGCCCGGCGCCGCCAGGCACGCCTCCACCTTGGCCTTGCCGCGCGCCGGCAGCTCCGCAGGCGCCGCGACGTAGCCACCGGCCGGCGTCACGGGCTTGACGGCGCTCCTGTGGGGTGGCCGGGCGGGTGGGCGGTACGTTGATCAAGATGGAACCGAAGCGATAGAAGAGATGCGGGTGTGTGGGGGGGGGTGGATGGACGCGTGGGTGCGTAAGGAAGATGGCTGTAAAGGAAAGCGCAGCCCCCTTGCGGTGGGCGGGCGCTTGACCGTTGACCCGCATTCATTGCTAATGGTGCAACGGGATGCGGGAGCGAGGCAGCCGGTGTTGGGGGAGGCGGAGGAGGGTAAAATGGTGAAGCTCACGCGCCAGGTGGGGGCGGCAAGGTCCTGCTGCAGCTTCTGTCGCTGCTGCTGTTGCTGCTTTGCCTGGGTGCCGCGTCGGCTGCGGTGCGCAGCGCTGGCCGCCTTACGCCTTGCGTGCATCCGTGACAATGCCTGGGCCTGCAAGGCAGGCCAGTAGTTCTCCAAGCACCTTGGGCGTCCCCGCCCATGCACAAATCACTGCACCAAGAGGCGGAGGAGGCGGCCTTTCCCTTTGGGGCCGGGAGCGTCTCTTTCAGGGCCCGCGTGGCGCCCCGTACCTGGCCCCGCGTCATGCCTGGCCAGATACGTCTCATCACCCGCACACCCACCCATCCACCGGGTCCGTTCGCTAACGCCGTCTCCGTCTCCGCTGCGGTATCTTCTTTTTACCCACCCACCCACCCACCACACCCACCCGCCGTCCTCCCTCCACACGTCTTCCGCCTCCTCCACATAGGCGATGGCGTCCGCCTCACCTGCGAGCGGGCCAGTGGGCAGAGCCCGTGGACATGACAACGTGTGCTGGCCCCCCGGCCGCTGCTGCAGCGCCGGTCTCCATCCAGCGCCGGTCCAGCTTTACGTGCAGGCGACCGCGCTGGGCAGCTTTCCCCCGCCAAGGTCTCTTCCCTCACTCTTACACAGCTACTTATACAGCTCCTAAGGGACGGGAAACGGGCAGCAGCTGCCGCACACGCGCCATGCGTCCCCGCGCGGGGCCGTATCGCCGTCCCAGTGGGGCCCCCTCCGTCGCGAGCGGGCCGCCTGCCGCGCGCGCGCCCGTGTCGGTGGGGGTCACACCGTCACACCGTCACACTCACTCACTCACTCACTCACATCCGACGGTGGGCATGAGCCGTTTGAAGAAGTTGCGCAGGCCGCGCCCCGTCCCCTCCTGCGGCACAATGCAGCTGCTCTGGCTCTGCCAGTCGAACAGCTCCACACCCCTGCGACATGCGGTGCGCGGGTAGGTGAGGTGCAGTGTGGCGCGGTACGGTTGGCGGTGTTTGTAGGCCCGATAGCCGGGTAGCAGCCGAGTGAGATACTGGGGCTATCGTGTATAGGCCGGAGCTCATACGTGGAGCCGGAGTGAGATACGGGGGCGGCCGGGACCCAGCGCCGCGCACCATTCTCTGTATGCGCCAGGCACGTAACGCTCCGGCAGCGGTTGGGGGGCGCCTTCGGCGTTGAACGTGACCGTGACGCCTTCCCATTCCCCTGCGGCGCAGTAAAAGCACGACTTGCCCAATGACTTTTAAAAGGGAAGCGGGGGGACAGATCCTGGAATGGCTTGACAGGGGGCGGCTTGGGAAGGTCACGTGTGGTGGGAGCACCCACGTGTTGTTCATGCCCAAGCCACGCGACCGGAGCAAGTGGGCATGTAGAATGGGGGATGGGCGTGTGCAGCGAAGAAAGCAAGAAGCTGCCAGCGTCGAAACCCACCCAGCTTGGCACGTCAGGAAGATGCGCGGCGGGAACAAGCAGCGGACACGCAGGGCGGGTCAGCCCCTCGAGCTCATCGCATCGAAGGCCCACGGTTCTGGGCGTCCCCCCCGACAGCAACAGCTCCGACGATCGTCACACGACGCCCCGACGGCACCGAACCTGTGTAGCGCACCTTGAACCTTGCTTGCAAAGGCATCCCACAGCGCATCGTAGGAGGTGCCCTCGCGTTCAGCAGCGGCCAGGGGCTGCAGTGTGGCTCCACGAGCGACCGCACGCACTCCAGGCCGGACCACTGTAAATGGCTTTATGGCATGGCGCCTTGTGCTGCCCGCGCTGGCTGAGCATTGAGGCCTACCCTGTCGCAAGGACCACATTTCGAGGACCTCGCCCAGCAAATAAACAGTAGCACCAAAATAAACTTTTCGATAAGATGGATTTTTTGAAGGAACGGAATGCCGGCCATTGTTGAGGAACGGAACGAACCGAATGAATCTGGATCCTGCGTTTCCACAGATGGCCTTCCGAGCGCACCAACTGTCCCTGAAAGCTCTTAGGGTTTATAGTATGTGACCTGACTGCTTACTTTCAGCCCTTGCGCCAGGCATACATCTACTCAGTCCTCCACAACAAACTGTCGTTGCTTACACTGCCACACACCAGTCTCTTTCCTACCTGAACCACCGCCCGTCGCTGCAATGGGGGAACACTTATCCTTTATACATGGAGACTGGCTGCCTTTCGGCGTCCAGGAGACGGATGTCTTCGGTGTCGGTGCCGCGTCCAGCCACGGCAGGGCCCTGCTGGCGCAGAGGGTGGCTGGAGTGGGAGTCGGCGTCTTCCTCCTCTTCTTCTTCCTGTGAGACCGCGATCGACCCCGCGTCCCATGTCGCCCGCGCTTGTGGATAAAGCCGCTGAGAGCAGCGTGCCCCTCGCCCCCTGTGTTCCTCCTCCCCTGGCAGGGCCATCTCTGCGCTCATGTGCCTCCTCGGCTCACGCACCAAGATGAGATGGTGCGTGCGGGAGTGCCAGGCGAATAGCCCCGGAACGGCAGCGACGACGGCTCCGGAACCGGCAGCTGCACACTCCGGAAGCGGCACCGTCATTACACTGCATTGCTCCGACCGGCGGGAATAGCCCGCTAGCGCCAGGGGACAAGCACTCGGCGCGTGGCGGGCGTCCGGGAACGCACGCACGGGCACACGGGCGGGACGCCGCGCAAGCGAACCTCCCGCCGCCTGGTCTTTCTTCCTCCATGTGCGGGCCATGTGACCTGAGTCGCGCGGGTGGGGTGCAGGAACCAGTAAGGGGGGGGAAGGTCGCTGGACCGCAGGCCTGGCTGACGGCTCTCTCTCTCTCTCTCTCTCTCTCTCTCTCTCTCTCTCTCTCTCTCTCTCTCTTTCTCTCTCCCTCTCTTTCTCTCTCCCTCCACCGGATTCGCCTGCCGGCTGGCACCCGTATCCGCACCCTCGCACCCCCGTGTGCAGGATCATCTACGCGGCCTCGTCGCTCATGTTTGGGATCGTTGCGGTGGTGCTGCTGGCCTCGCCCAAGGGACCCAAGCGGACCAAGCCGCCCGAGGTGCGCCCGCGCACCCGCTCGCTTTTGCTTTTGCTTTTGCGTGTGTGTGTTTGCGCTCTTGCGCTTGCACTTGCGCTTGCGCTGCGGCGGTCGCTCGCCTGGGGCCGAGCAAATACGACACACACGGCAGGCGGTGCGCCCCCACTCCCCCAACGCTGTGCTGAGCTCCCGCCCCCCCCCACCACCCTACCCCCCAACCACCCCCACCACCCACCACCACCCACCACCCCCCGTCCTCTGCTGTCAGGGCTACGACCAGACGGTGGTCCCTCTGGTGATCATCATGGCGCTCGTGGTCCTGGGTGTGGTGCTGGGGGGTGTGGGGCTGCTGCTGTTCGCGGTGTTCCCCACCACGTATGCGCGGCCGCTGAGCCACCACTTGGATGTGATGGAGCAGCGGAGCTGAGGGGGCGGGAGGAGGAAGGAGGAGGAGGAGCTGGGGGGAAATTAAAAGGGCCCGGGACGAGGGAGGGGGGAACCGCACGCCCTGGAGGAGTGGGACAGAGGCAGGAAGAACACATCGTAGCGGGTTATATGTGACCTGGCGGTGGTGTGCTGGTGCCGGGTCCATAGAAACTACTCCACCAGGGGAGCCGTGTTGGCGTGTTCCTTTTGGATTGCGGTGACGGCGGTGCGCCTGTCTCCTTGCGGGCAGTGGATGCGGTGGTGGCGGGGGGCTGTGGCGCGTGAGGGGGGCTGTGCCCGCTCACCGCCCGGAGGCGAAGGCGGAGGCCGGGACCTCTTTTGAGGAGGGCCCCCCCCCCGTTCTGGTGGCACCGGTAGTGCTGGAAATGAATGGCGCGTGTTGGGAGCTTGTGAGGTAGAAATGCTGCGAAGGAACGAAACGGATGCGTCATGCGAAGAAACGGATGTGGAGGAGATTCCTGCTCGCAAGTTCGTGTTGAGTCGATAGTATTGGAGTCTACCGGTATGTTTAGAATGTCGGAAGCGGTGCGGCTGGGGTGCGGCTGGGGGTTGTGAAGGTGGAACCGCGGCTGGGGGGCAGATGGATACATGGATCTGGCTCACGGGCTCAAGGGACGACGCGCCCGTATACCTGTCTGTCTGTCTGTCTCCTCCCGTTTGGCGTCTCCCCGTGTGCCACCCGGCCGGCCACCAGGGCCTGAGTCGCAGTTACCGGTTGGGCCACCGGTTAACCCCGATCGATCGGGTCGGAGCGGCACGCGTCGCATCAGTCCCATCCTGAACGGCGCCCCTGCATCAGCTGTTGTTAACACGCACGCTCCGAAACCGAGGCTGTAACGAACCAACGAACGACCAACCGAACCCCCCCTAAAACTAAAAGTGCCCGACAAGCCACAGGGCTATGGCGCAATCCGCCGTCTGGTGCAGCGGCGGCGGCGGCTTGTTGGGGAGGTGAGGCCCGTGAGGGGGGGCCTGAACGACCGATACACTGGCATCACCGGCTGGCATCACCGGCATACACTCCACGCCGGGGTAGCAACCCGCCGTTTACTCGGCCACCTGTCGGCTCCCCAGTTGACCCTAAAACCTTTCGGGACATTGGGGGATTCGAAGGACCGCTGTACAGTAGCGACGACCCACCGGTCGTGCGCGGTTGTGCAGGATGAGGTTCTTGTCTGTCGTGTGTCGTCACCTGTGCATTGGCGCTCCAGCGCCTGCACAGCCGCGCACGGCCGGCGCGGGCCAGCAAGCCGGCGGCGGTCCAGCACACCCGGCGCAGGGCGGGCGGGCGGGAGCCGGAAAGCCCGGCGCAGAGGAGGTGGATGCAGGGGCCGCGCATGCGGGCCGCGCACACACACACACACACACTCACCCGGCGGGCGCGTGCTCTCCTTACCTTCCTTACCATCCACCACTCCCTGACGCCACCCATGCATCCAAAAAACAAACAAAAAACGCATAAATGAAAAAATGGGGTCAAACACACTCACACACAGAAACATTTTTTATTTTACCCGTACACTCCACCAGACAGGATGCCTTGGTCTGTCTTCCTGTGGCCGAACTGGTCGGAGGAGCCGGAGTCCGGGCCCGATGACCCACCGATCGGATGACACAACTAGCTCTTTCTTTAGGGAGGGGCGTCTAGTCGTGCGTGCGTGTGTGTGTGGTGTGTGCCCGGAAGAGGTGTGTGGGCTGTGGGGGAGGGGACCCCGTAAGCTGACCCGCGCATCACCCGGAGTGTCACACAGGGACATGCACCGCAGCCGCAGATTCCAAACACCGCTACACAGTCTACCGGGGCTACTTCGCAGTTTGCACGGACGCAGGATAGTAACAGTCCCTGTCTCAATTTCGGCCTCCTTTTTGGCCCCACCAAAACCCGAAAGGCGAGCACCGGGGGCTCGCAGCGCGCAGCGATCGGCACGACGCACCGCCACCACCAGTCCCAGCGCTCTCCTGCCGCTCCGCGACAGGAGAGTCGCAATCTCGCAAAAGGCGGGCCCCTTCTCGCCCGCCTTTCCCCCCTATTCCTGCGCAAGGCTGAGGCCGGCCGCATGCGCCCGTCGGCACGCGCACGCGCATGCGCCGCGCATGTCCATCCGTGGCCCCTCCCGACTTTTGCGGACGCCTCCGCCATCACGCGGCGCTTGATGACATGCTTGTGTCTTGTCGGATGCCGCGCGAGATGAACGCGAAATTGCCCCTTCGCGCCAAGTGCACGCGTAAAGGTAGAGAAGAAGAAGAAGAAGAAGAAGCGGTACTGTTTACAGCTATACACTCCATGCGGCGCCGCGATCATGCGGCCAAGGAACCGCCGGCGCCGCAGCGGCTGGCGCGGCGGGGCGGCGGCCGGATCGCCACTACTTGCTGTTGTCGCCGTCATTACCGTTATTGCCGTTGCCGTTGCCGCCGTTGTTGTTGCCGTTGCCGTTGCCGCCGTTGTTGTTGCTCAGGGTAATGCGATGTTCAGTGGGCAGTGCACCTCCTACTTGTCGAGCCGCCGTAAATCCGCCACGGCAGCCGCGCCCTGGCTGGCGCAGAAGCTGCGGTGGCTGTCGCGCCGCGCTTCCGCTGCCCCTGCCGCCGCCACCGCCGCCGCCACCGCCGCCGCCTTCCACCCCCGCCGCCGCCGCCGCCGCCCGCTCCTGTCGTACCTCCAGCGCCGTCCGCCTCTGCAGCAGCGCCATCCCCTCGGGGCCGCTCGTCCCACGGCCCCGGAGCAGACCCGTGGGTCTGTACTTGAGGTCCGCCAGGCCGTCGCCGTCGCCGTCGCCGGCCCCGCGGCCGCGGCCGCGGCCATGGCCACGAGCTGGGTAGTGGAGCGAGCCGCGCCCGCGCCCCAGTTTTACCTAAATTCCATTACAGGGCGTCGGAAATGGGCGGTTGGGCGGTTGAGCGGTTGGGCGGTTGGGTATACCGGAACGCAGGTGAGGGGTGTCAGGGGGGTTGGTAACATGGTAAGCGGTGAGGCGGAGGCCAGGACGGCGACTTGTGGGTGCGGGCTTGCAACGCGCGCGGGGGGTGGGTGGGGTGGGTGGCCACCGCCAGGTGCAGTGCAGAGTTGGCGCAGAGTCAGCGGTGCCGCGGCCGTCCCCCGTCCGCTGCACACGTGCACAGCCCCCTCCCCCCCAGGTAGGCAGGCAGGCAGGCAGCTCCGCACGCCGCTGCGTCGTCCAACGCGTCGTGCAGCGCGAGTGGACCACCACCGGTGGCCGAATGTTGCGATTATGCGATGCGACCCACAAACTGTATCGGTGACGTGTGTTCGCGTGCGTCCGCCTTCACGCGGGTAGGTGCTTCGTAATATCGTAAACGGCAGGTGAGGGGCCCAAGCGCCCAACTGCCCAACTGCCCAACTGCCCAACTAACCAACCCACCCCTTTCCATGAGAGCCCCGACTGGCGCCGCATCGCGCCGCTGCGCTTTCGTCGTACCTCAAAGCGATCCGGGATGTTCCGTACCAACAGTAGGTCCTCGTCCAAGTTAGGCATGTACGGCACATCGTACTTCCGCTGCAGGGCCGCAGGCGGCAGCCCGGGTGGCGCAGTCTCGGGCGCCAGGCGACCTGCTTGGGTGCGTGGAGCGCCTAACCGTGGAGCGCCCACACGGCCCGAGGGGAAGCGGTGTTCGGTCGGGACGTAAAGTGGGGTGAGTAAGACTGTAAGAGGGGTGTTGGCTGTTAGGAAAGGAAAGAACAACAACAACCACCGCAGCCAAGTACCCAAAACCGAGGGGCCGCTAGTCCCCCAGCCCCCTTCGGTGTCTTCTTTTTGCCCCCATCAGCCCCATCTGGAAGACTCAGCGCCGCCCGTACCCCCCCACCTCGCACCTCAGGACGCCCCGTCCCCTCCACACACACACACACACACACACTCACTCACAGACACATACACCCAACCCGCACCTCCACACCCCGCGCCACCCTCCCCCTCCCCCCATTTGCTGCACACCTTGAAGCTCCCCCGGGCTGACCGCCGTCGGCGGCAAGTGGAGCGGCGCGTAAGGCAGCGGCGGAGGCGCCGCCGCGGGACCGGCCGCCCCCTCCTGCCAATGTTTTCGTGGGGAGGGGGGCGGGGGATCATGAGGGCAGGGCTGTGGATTTTGGGGAGGGGTGCCGGGGAGGGCTCCAGGGAGGGAGCTGAAACCCGGCGTGTGTCGGCATCGCCGCTGGGGCTCTATCTAGCGTTAATCAAGTGTAACGAATGAGAACAAGAAGTGTGTGTACGACAGTACGAGTGGGGTGCCTCCCGGGCACCGCAACGCGGCACAGCGCAGCGCCCACCGCCGCCGTCCTTACGGAGGAGGAGGACGACGCCGTCCCGACCCCCGGTTCCCTCGCCTCCTCACACACACACCTCCTGCCGCGTCGGTTCCCTGCCGCGTCGGTTCCCTGCCGCCCCCGGTTCCCTCGCCTCCTCACACACACACCTCCACGACCTCCTGCCGCGTCGAGGCCAAGCGGCGCTCTGGAGCTCGGCCTCTAGGGGCCACCCCCCGGCCTCTCCGGGGCCGTCGTATTAGGAGTAGTAGTAGGGGTAGGGCGCGCGCTGTCTTGGGTTCTCCTTTGGTGCTGACCGCCCACGAGCCGGACCAAGCTCGGGGCAGGTTCTCAGCGCTTTGTTTTCGCGCCTAGAGGAGCACCGCCAGCCGGTAGCAGGCCGGCCGGGCGCCCCGGCGCTGCAAGGACTTCAGGGCGGGCAGGACAGCGCGGGCGCCGCGTAGTGCGCCGGCGCGACTGCTGTTTGTGCGGACGAAGGGCCCAGCTGCCGTATAAGGCAGGCTGTGAGCTGAAGCCTTTGGGGAGCCGCTGCGCCGTACACCCGTATATGGGGTGTATGACGCAGCCAGCTCTGCGTCGAGCAGGAGGGGGTAGCGGCCCCTCACGCCCTTCTCCCACCGCAAGGGGGAGAGTGCTTAGGCGGTCTTTCCGTCGGGGCTGGGTTAGCAGCCCCTGGCCAGCGTCAGGGCCCGGTCAGATACTGTAACGACACACACACACATATAGGATATAGGAGGTGGCAATGGCACCGGTGTGAGTGCCCTGGTAGATTACGCAGCTGTAGAGCATGCGTTCGGTGGACTGAGGACAGTAGGCGCCTGGGGCTAGCTTAGCTGGCACATGGACAATCAGGTGGACGCTGTCCTGTGACGATTACGGCGCAGCGGTTAGCACTTCCCGGTGCAGTGTGCAGACAAGGTGGTACGCCCCTCCTCAGCAGAGGAGTGCTTCGGCGGTCTCCCGTATGTGGGCGGGTTAGCGCCCCCGGCCAGTGTCGGCCCGGCAGATATGTAACAGTTACACACACGCACACACACACACGCACACACACACACGCACACACACACACGCACACACACACACTTTGGGTTTTTTCTTCTTCTCCTTCCTCTCCGGCGGACGAACCGCCAGCGCGCGCTCTAGAAGCGGCTCGAGGCGGCCGATGGCGGGCCGAAGCTCGTCCAACTGATCGCGCTTGCCAGCCAGGCGATCCAGCTGGGACTGGGTGGCCTGAAGCAGCGCCAGCGCCGCGGCCCGAGTGCGGGCCGCTGCGGCGATGTTTTGCCGTCGCGCGCGGGCGCTGGGGGCGCTGGGGAGGAAGAGTTGGAGGAGAGGGGGAAGAGGGGGAGGGAGAGAGGGAGAGGTTTAGCGCGGTAGGGTGCCGAGGCGACGTGACCTGTTGGGACTACAGGGCACTACGTAGCGTTGGGAGCCGCCTGCGGTGCCTGCAATGCTTTGGTGTTTCATGTGGACAGGCTCACTCACAAGTTTTTTTCAAAATAGATTCCATAAAAGGAATAACCCGGGGTTCCCGGCTCTGGAAGAAAGAAATTGCTTCCTATCCGGTCGTGCATTTCATTCCTTGCGCCAAAAGTTGTCCGTTATGGCGAAAGTCCGCCAAACCACTGCTGTTTCATAATCATGACAGTACATTATGCTAATGGATTACAGTGAGTCGTCCCCAAAAGACCTCTCCCGGAAGTCAACGGGGCATTACCATTCCTGAACCCAGCGAAGGACGCCACTCCAAAGTTTTCTCGGCGCGGAGATCCACCTACGCAGCAAATAATTTTTAAAACATCCTTAGCTAACGAACTTCCAGATCGCACTGAGGACGTCGGCATAGCATCGGCAATTCGGCAACCGCAACTCGTGAAAGCCGACATCAATGCCGCCCCGACTGCTCACAATGCGCGCGATATACGCAAATTTTGCGATCTGACGACAATGATGGCGGCAGCAGCAGCGGCAGCGGCGACGACGACGACGGCAGCGGCCATGGTGAGGGCGTCGTCACCATGGCTGACGACGCCCTCAGCCGTCAGCGCTGACGACGCCCTCAACCCTAAAACCCAACCCTAAAACCCTAAGAACCCCAACCGCATCACCCGCGTGGGCAAGAGGGCACGGGTGAAGACAGAGCGCGTGCGCAAGGGCCAGAGCGATAGCACGTGGCGTGATAAGCAGGACATCTCCGCTCACGCATTTGCCGTTTCACAATCCGCTGCGCCGCCCTGATGCAAACAACAGCAACAGCAGCAGCAGCAGCAGCAGCAGCAGAGACCTCTGGCGGACTCCCCAAATGCAGCAAAGAGGGCTCGCGCGACAAACAAATTCACCCGCTTGCCGCTAACATGTTCATCAATCATCAATCACGGCGGGCAGAGCAATTCATTGCAATGTGAATATCCGCCATCGATGACTAATTTAACACCACCGCCGCTTCTGCAATCTGCATCCGCGGGCTACTCAAGCATCCCATGACAGCCTCTGCCGCTGTCGCTATGATGAAAAAAGAGAGAGATCGCAGGTCCCCCAAACGAAATGCCGCGCATAACGATCGCGGGCATGCGCCTCTGCACTGCATCCTGCGCTGCACATCATAGCCACACGCGCTTTTCAGCAATGCTGCAACCAACTGTACTCGAACCGCGCCCCAACCCCCAAAAGCCCCGCCCCACCGCAAAGCAACTCAATCGCTGCCAACTTCAACAACAACAGCAAGTTGCCAACGAAAGGTACACTCTTCTTCTTTTTCTTCAACTTCGCCATCATTGCCATGGCCACGACGGATTCACGGATGCCCACGACACCGATCTGGGTCGCTCCATCCCACACCCCCCGCCCCGACCCCCTCCGCTTCTTCGAAGCGAAAGCAGCGGCGCGGCGCGGCCGCGCCGCCAGGCGGCGTGGCAGGAAACGGAAACGGACGAAAGCAGCGGCGGCGCTCCCACCTCCCCGCAGGACAACCAATCCAACCAATCCAACCAACCGACCCAACTTCTCGAGCCCCCATCAACCCCCCGCTGCAACACTTCCTCCTCCCTTCACGCTCGCGCACACAATACACGCACGTTCTACCCTCGCCTCCCCCCATCCCCCCCAAACACACACAAACACACCTTTCACGTTTACGGCAAGCCGGTTACATGTCGTGCATTGACTCAACGGAGGGAATGTCGCCCGAGGCAGCCGTGGGTGTGGCGGCGGAGGCGGTGGGGTTGGCTGACGCGGGGGAGGGGCTGGGGCTGGTGGTGGGGGTGGACCTGGGGGTGGGGCTGGGGGTGGGGGTGGCGGTGGTGGTGGCGGCGGGGCTGGGGGGCAGCGTGTTGGCGACGTCGAAGGCGAAGGTGAGGACGGCCGAGGCGGTGCCGCCCGGGTGGGGCTGGCCCCCGCTGAACCTGGCCAGGGGGGGAAGGGGGGGAAGGGGGGTTTGAAGAGTGAGTGAGTTTGCAAGAATGAAAGGGGGGAAGGGGGTTATCCACGTTTAGGCCGGAGCCCGGGGGTAGGGTGGGGTGGGGGGGAGAGAGAAAAAAGAAGATATCGCAGCGAAGGGACGGAGACGGGGGAGGGTATAACGAGTCCGAAGCGGTAATCTACGCTGCCAATATGAGGAGGGGTGGGAGGTAGAGAAGATCAGTTTGGAGGAGGAGGAGGAGGAGGAGGAGAAGGGGGGCGGCAGAATGTATTCTGTTGAGAGAAAGAAGGCCTTATGAGAGTGTGGGGTAAGTAGGACAGCAAACAGCCCAAATGGCGGCGCCGTCCAGCACACGCCTTGGCGCGGCGCGGCGGCCGGGCACGCGCCCGCGTCGTACTACACGTCACGGCATCGCGTGCCGTACAGTGCGCATATTCTCCCGCCCTGCTCGCCCACCTGCCCACCCGCCCACTCACCCGTGTTTGACGCCGGGGAGCCAGGGGATGGTGTCGGGCAGCACGGTTCCCGGGGCGATGTACGAATCGGATCGGAAGAAGAAAATGTGGCGGCCGTTGGTGAGCCGGGTGGTGTCGATCTGTGTGTGTTTTGTGTGTGTGTATGCGGGGGGGGGGATGGGAGGGGGCCGGGGGTAAGTGAAAGTCGGATTAATCAGGCGCGCTGGCAGGCAGAGACAGGGGCCATTGTCCAGCTCATCAGACATAACTGGACAGGACAGGCGGTGGGGAGGGGGGTCGCGGAGTGGGGGTGGTGGGTGGTGGGGTGGGGTAAGGAAGGAGGCAAGGTGTTCCCACCACGTCTGGAAAGGGGGGGGGTACCCTCGTGCTCAGGAACCCAGCTGGGCAGCGGTAGCGGAGAAGCGCAACAGCAGGGTGGTCAGAAGCGGCCGGGAGTGCGGACGCTTCCACCCCCCGCCCAAACACACACAGTGCGCGTACACACACACGCACGCAGTACACAGCACACAAACACACACGCAGTACACAGCACACAAACACACACGCAGTACACAGCACACAAACACACACGCAGTACACAGCACACAAACACACACGCGCGCGCGTGCGCCTTGCATACCCTATATCGCCTCACGGCCGCCGCCCACCCCCCACCCCCCCACGGGTACGGCCCTCTACGACATTGTACTGCTGTGCGGTACGGCATTGTACGGCGCCGTACTTACCACCAGATTTTGGTAGATCATGTCGTTGACGTCCAGCTGGATGCTGCCCAGCATGGGCGCACGTGCGCCGGTAGCGGGGTCTAACCGGTGGAAGCGAGGATCCACTGTCACCTGAGGGGGCGGGGGGTGGGGTGCGTGTGTGTGTATGGGTGTGTGTGAATTGGGGTGTGTATGGGTGTGTGTATGGGTGTGTGTGAATTGGGGTGTGTATGGGTGTGTGTATGGGTGTGTGTGAATTGGGGTGTGTATGGGTGTGTGTATGGGTGTGTGTTTGAGGCGGGGGGAGGGGTAAATGAAGAAGAAACCGCAGCGGGGGAGCGGAGACGGGGAGGGTGTTTGTGTTTGTGTTCGTGTATGTGTGTGTGTGTATTGGTTGGGTAATGCTTGCAGCCAAGTACGGTTGCCGCCAGTGGGGCCCGGAGGGGCCCCGGACGGACGGACGGTCGGATGGTCACCGGATCCCCACCACCACCACCCTTAGACCCTCCCTGCCCTGGAGCTCCGCCCCCCGCCCCCCTGGAGCCCCCCGCCCCCCCCCGCGCCCCCCCCCTGGAGCCCCCCCAGACTCACAAACGTCCTGGTAACGGGCGCCACCACAGGGTTGACTCGGTTGTACAGCCGCTGGTCAAAGGTCATCAGCTGACGCAGAGTCCACCGGCCTGACACGGGCCTGAGGGGTGCGTGTGTGTATGTGTGTGTGTGTGTGTGTTTCCGGGGGAGCGGGGGGCGGGGGGAGGGACAGGGGGGAAATGCAAATTGGGTCACATGCTTGGTTGGGAACTGGATGCAGCAACACTACCTGCCCGATGTAACAAGGCGGCTAAGGTCGGGTCGGAGTTCGGGGAGGGGAGTTGGGGGGAAGGGGGAGGGGCCGCGGAGGAGGCGGGGCGGTGCCCGGGCGGGTGGTGGGCGGGCGGGTGTGCAATTGCAATGCGAAGTGGGTGGGTGGATGAGAAGAGTGGGCGAGGTCCGGGGTTGGTGGCCTTCCTCCACCCCCCAACCCCCCAACCGCCAAAGCAAACACACACACACACACACATCCCTCCCGCCCTCCCGCCCGCCCTCCCGCCCTCCCGCCCTCCCTAAGCCCCCACCCCAACCCGCTCTCCCTCGCCACCAAACCCAGGGCTCCCCGGCCCCCCGGCCCTACCCCCCTCCCCCCCGCAAGCTCCGCCCTCGCCCATCCAACCCCACCCTGCCCCCCCAGCCCAAACACACACACACACACCCCATCCCCACGCAACAGCTCCGGCCCCCCACCCCCCCCCCCCCCCCCCCCACCCCCCTCTTCCCATCCCCCTTCCTTCCTTCCTTCCGTACTTACGCGGTGGGCAGTGCGTCCTTCACAATGGTCATGCGCGTGTAACTCCAGGGGAAGTCCGCAAAACCCGTGGAGCTGCGGGGGGGGCCAGGGCGGGGGGGGGGGTCAGGGAGTGATATGCTCCATTATATAACACGAGACACTGCGGACTGGACGGGGGAGGGGGGATAAGGGAGTGGGAGGGGGAGGGGGGGAGGAAATACGATATGACGTAATGACGATGACGATGACATCACCACAGGGACGGGACGAAGAAGACCGAGCACGATGCGTGCGGGCCCGACTTACACCGCTACCCGCAACCCCCCTCCCAAGCCCCAACCCCCCCCCCTCTTCCGCCACACCCCTTTTCCAAGGAGGTGGAGCACCGCGGGGCCCCCGCCATCCGCAATCGCCCCGGCTCCCCCGATTCTTTAAATCTGTAAATATATAAATCTCAGATCTCAAATCTCAGATCTCAGATCTTTTCCCGCGAGAGATCTCACATGGTGGGGACCTCGGGCGTGAAGTCGGGCGCGGCCCGGGTGGGGCAAGCCGGCTTGCCGTTCTTGAACCGCACCTGCAGAACATCATGGCCCGGGGGATGGGAGGGGGGAAGGGTGTGTGTGTATGTGTGTGTGGAGGGGGGGTCAGGGGTGAAGAAGAAAGATACCGCAGCGAAGGGACGGAGACCGTGTGTGGGTGGGTGGGGGGTAGAAGAGGGCATGGACGGTTGATGGCTGGTCGGCTTTTACGACCCATCCCCCACCCACCCACACACACACACTCGCTGTACACGCACGCATACGCACACACGCACACAAATACACACATGCTCCCCCTCCCCCTCCCCTCCCCCTCCCCCTCCCCCTCCCCCTCCCCCTCCCCCTCCCCCTCCCCCTCCCCCTCCCCCTCCCCCCCCTCCCCCTCCCCTCCCCCTCCCCTCCCCCTCCCCCACCCCCTCCCCCTCCCCCTCCCCTCCCCCTCCCCCTCCCCAGTCCCCCTCCCCCTCCCCCTCCCCTCCCACCATGAAGCTCAGCTCCGGCACGTACGAGTATCCGTCGCCCAGTTCCAGATTGGGAACCACCCAGGGGGCCAGAGCGGTGTCTGAGGAGGGGGTGGGTGAGGAGGGAAAGGGATGTGGGGCTCGGGTGTGGGTGTGTGGGCGGGGTGTTGTGGGTGTGTGGGCGGGGTGTTGTGGGTGTGTGGGCGGGGTGTTGTGGGTGTGTGGGCGGGGTGTTGTGGGTGTGTGGGCGGGGTGTTGTGGGTGTGTGGGCGGGGTGTTGTGGGTGTGTGGGCGGGGTGTTGTGGGTGTGTGGGCGGGGTGTTGTGGGTGTGTTGTGGGTGTGTTGTGGGTGTGTGGTGGGTGTGTGGTGGGTGTGTTGTGGGTGTGTGGTGGGTGTGTGGTGGGTGTGTTGTGGGTGTGTTGTGGGTGTGTTGTGGGTGTGTGGGCGGGGTGTAATCCAGTCCACGGAAGGATAGGCCGGAGCCCGTGAGTTTGGTAGATACGGGTGTGTAGATAATTGAAATCGTCCGCCGTCCGCAAAAGAACAGCGAGGTGGTGGGTGCAACAGCCCTACCCCAGCCAGACAGCCCTACCGTGCCCCCCTACGCCTACAGCCCTACCGTGCTCCCCTACGTCCAGCCAAACAGCCCTACCCCCACCGCGCCAAGCCGCGGCCCAACCCACCCAGCCCGCCAGCCAGCAAGCCCTGCCCCACGCCAGACCCATCTCTCCATCCCCCAATCCCCCTGTCCTATACTTTGGCACGCACCCATCCCCCCTTACCCACCCACCCAGCCCGCCACCCAGCCCCCCCTCCCACACCCTGTCCCACACCGCCCCTCCCTCCCTCCCTCCCCCCTCCCTTCCCCTCCCTCCCTCCCTCCCTTCCTCCCTCCCTCCCGCCCCACCTGCCCTCAGCCTCAGCGGTGCCGCGCAGTCAAAGGGCACCTGCTCCGGGTCAATGGTAATGCGGTACACCCGCTGGCAGGTGAGGTCGGGTTCCGGACAGAACCAATCGATGATACCGGTGCTGCCAACACGGTGGGTGGAGGTGTCGGTGACGATGCCGGTCTGGAAGGGGGGGGAGGAGGGGGGGGTGGGGTCAGGGAGTGATATGTTCCTTTAAATAACAGGCGGGGGGGGGGGTCAGGGAGTGATATGATCCTTTATATAACAGGGGGGGGGGCGGGGTAACCACGTATGGGCCGGAACCCATAAACGGAAGGGGGAGTCCGGGGAGGCAGCCAGAAAAGGAAACGGGGCGGGGTACCGGTAATAGGGAAGGTGTTGGCGGGGGGTGGGTGGGGGTACGGGGGGGAGAGCGTGCGGGGAAGCGTGGGAGGGGGAATATGGGTGTGGAAGTGGGTGTGGGTGAGGTCGTCCGAGGAGGTCGGGATTTGTTTGGCGGGTTGGGTGTCGATGGACGGATGGATGGGTGTCGTGGAGGTCCTTAACTTCGGGTTTGAAACTGGGAGGGGAAGGGGGGAAGTGAAGTGGGGACGGGGACGGGGACGGGGATGGGGCGGGGTCGCTCGGCGCGGCGCGTCGCGGCGTTGTTCCTGCAATGGTGGGTGGTTTGCTGCCTCGCGGCCGCTGCAGCGCGCGTGTTGCATGCGTGCGTGTGTTTGTTGTGTGCATGTCTGTGTTTGTGTGTGGGGGGGAGGGGACTTAGGGTTAGGAGGGAGGGGGGCGTCGTGCGACGCCGCTGCAGCAAGTGGCTCCCCTCTCCTTCCCGAAAGAAAGCAGTGCGCCGCAAAAAACCCACGTCCTTCCGTCCGTCCGTGTATACATCCCGCCGTACGATCGTACCGCGTTGTACGGCAGCGGCGCCAAAAAGTAGACCTCCCGCATGATGTAGTGGGGATTGTAGTGTATCTGGGCGAGGATGTCGAACGTCACCACGCCGGTCAGGGTTTGGTTGTACGGCATGCCTATTTGGGTTGGATGGGGTTGGGTTGGGGGAGGGGAGGGGACGTTTGGGCGGTGCGGAATGGGTTCGAGTTGGGGTTGAAGGTGGGTTTGGGGAAGGGGTGGGTCCCAGACGTCAGCGGCTTGTGCCTGTGTACCGCTGTACAGGGGGCGGTACCGCGCGAGGAGTCATGGCGCGCGGCAAAAGCGCAAACGGCGCGTTTCGCGGCTACGCTGCAGGATTCTAGGCGGACTGCTATGATCACAGGCAAAGACGAGATATGCGGTTCGTGTGTGATACTTACAACCGCCTAAGTGGAAGTGCCTGGCATCGGCTGACACATTGAAACCCGGGTCCGTCCACCACTGCTGCGCTTCGATCCACATGCGCGGCTCAGGCCAGCCTGAGCAGTTGGCCGGCTGCGTCAGCATGCGGTTCGGGTCAGGCAGGGTCGGCTCCGCGATGGCTGCCCGGTACAATGCGGTAGCCAACAAGGAGACCAGCAGTGCTAACGACGGCATCTTTGGCCCTGCTGCAGATACTGCTACCATAAGCAACTTTGTTGTAACACTAGTAAACGTATGTTGCTGCGCTTGCAGCAGCGAGTCGTAGAATCTCCGAGTGCAGCGAAGCTATGACCCCTTGACCCGTAATGTGAAGAAAAATGTTCAGTCGCAATTTGAGGTTCAAAGAATATTTTGTCGCACGGGCGTGGTAATCTCTGCGTAATTGGTGTCTGTCCTCAAACACTGGCGGGCGACGGTGAAACTAATACGCAGCTGGGTATACAGCTTAGACTGACGGCTTGAGCGTGTTGGCTTTCCCGCCGGCAACACCGTACCCCGCAAGTTGCCGAAAAGTTACACATACGACGGCCGGCACTCGGCAAATGCTCCTTGCCGTTAACCGTTGTCCGCCCACCTTCGCCCAACAAATACGAAACGAAACCTCAGCAGTACGCAAACCTCGAATAACAAAACGTTTACACATTCCTTCATACGTATACTTACGCAATCATTAAAACGGCTACTTCAACCGGTGCACACGTGCAACCGGGATGTGCACCCCACATGCGGGAATGTCATACGCAGTTCGCAAGAGCTACCGGTCGAAGTTCCATACGCATGCTTTCCAGGCGCTCGGAGGCAGCCCAATACCACTCAAGTACTGATAATATATTCCCTCCCCCGTTGTCGTGCACCCCTGCAATCAAACCCCACTACCCCCTTCCCGAGCACGGGCGCCAGAACGCTTTCGGAATGGCAGTAGCAAGCCTCCCCATGCATCATCCCAGCCGCTCACCGGTGCGAGCCCGCAACGCAACGCAGGCTATGCACACATTCGGCATTGTAAGAGCACCTGGGAAGGCGACAGGGCAGCTCGAACGGCAGCCGAACAGCGCGCAACACACACCCGTCCTTGCACCCGAGGCTCTCCCCACCCTGAACAGCCCTCGCCCGTCGAAACGAAGACGCGATCCCCATCCCCAATCTCTCATTTCCCCCGGTCTCCGTTCCTCAGCCCGGTCCCCAAACCCCCCGCCCTCGCCCCTCCCCTCCTCTCCCCCCTACAAACCTACTGTACCTAACCTGGTCTTTGGCTATACTTCTGGACGTCATGGCTATCACCTACCAGCTCCCAGGGACCCGGCACGCTGCTTGCTGCAACCAGTCGGGTACTAAAGAAGCATCGCGCTACTACCTACTACTACTACTACTACTACTCTACTCCTACACATTGCACTACTCCACATCAAATGAAAGCTGCTCCCCACACTATTGGGGGCCTGCTGCAGCTGCGAGCCGCCCGCCAGCAGCTTGGCCCCGCCCCCGCCGCCGTCGCCCAGCCCCTCCCGCACTGTGGCAACCCCCCATGCTGCCTCCTGCCCGCCAGGGCCACCGACGTCGCCCCCGACGCCGCCGCCGCCTACGGCGGCGGCGGCGGCGCCCGCGCGTGCGCGCGCGCATGCGCCCCCAGCTCGCTCTGCCACAGCAGCACAGCGAACGATGCGGCGGCCGCCAGGCTGGCTCGCAGCACAAAGTTCAGCGGCAGCGCCGCCAGCAGCACCGCCGCCACGCCGCCGGCGGCCGCCAGCGAGGCGCGGCTGCCGCTGAGCAGCACGCGCGCCACGAAGCGCAGCGCCGTCTCCACGCCGGCGTCCATGGCGGGCCGGCAGCGGTAGTAGGCGGCGGGGACGGTGAAGGCGGCGACGTAGCAGAGCAGCCAGAAGGTGGGCTGCGGGGTGAGGGGGGTGGGGAGGGAGGCATACAGATGAAACCGCAGCGGTGGGGGAAGGGCGGTCTCCAAATCCGGTGCCCTGCGCCCGGTGCGCGCACGCGAAGTAAGGGGATAGCTCCATCAAAGCAGTACACGCCGGGGAGCCAAAGGTGTAACTGGCAATGAGGCAGCGGCGGAATTGGCTGCGGGCGTGGCCGGGCCGCGCCCCAGGGCGCCAGCCCTAAGCTGCCCATGCCACGAGTCTCCCCCCCGCCTGCGACACGAGCCGCAGCTCACCCTTACTGCGCCCTCCCTCCCCTTCCCCTAACCCACCTAACTGTTCACGGTCTCCGGCGTATTCCCCCCAAACCGCCCCCAAACCACCCTCACCCCCCACCTGCGATATGAGGCGCAGCTCCCCGATCACCATGCCCAGCCACAGCAGCGCCGCCACCAGCGCAGATGTGATGGCGCGGCGGCCGCTCAGCAGCCCCACGCCCAGCACCAGAAGCGCAGCGCCGTACCGCGCAGCCCCCAGCGCCACCCCCTGCAACACCGTCTCCACGCGCTGTTGCAGCTGCAGGGCGGCCTGGGTTGTGGTGGTGGTGGTGGGGTTAGGGGGAGTGGTTGGTGGGAGAGGGGTTGGTGGGGGGGGAGGGGTTGGTGGGGGAGGGGTTGGTGGGGTATAAAGCGGGGGGGGGGGTTGGTGGGGGAGGGGTTGGTGGTGGTGGGGTTGGTGGGGGAGGGGTTCATAAAGATGGTGGGGGAGGGGTTAACAAAGATGGTGGCGCAGCGGTGGGACGGAGGCGGGTCGGGGTGGGGAGGTGGTGGTGATGGTGGCGAGGGAGGATTGTGGCTGGTGGGTAAGTGAAGGGGAGCCCCAGGCGCTTGGGGGGGTGGGGTTGGGGCGCGGGGAAGGAGGGGTAGGGATGGCACGAAGCGTCCGTGCTCTGTGCTCTGTGGCCCAACGGGACCAAACAACACACACTCAGGCGCTTCAACGCATGTGAACGGTCAATAGGGCAGGGCAGGGGCACTTGGGGGCAGGTGCGCTGCGATAGATACGATCTGGCATGTCGCACCTGCCGCCGTTCCACCTCCGCAGCATCCAACGCCAATTGGCTGGGCGATGAACACGCCTCCGCCTCCCCTGCCGCAGCCCGCACCGCCGCCACCGCCATCGCCACCGCCTGTCCGCCCTGCGACTCCCGCTGCCCCTCCCGCTGCCCCTCCTGCCCCTGCTGCTGCTCTTGCTGCTGGTGGTGGTGAAGATTACGCCGGTAAGTGGCCGCGGCCTGCCGTACCACGTTTCGGAGCAGCAGAGTGAAGCAGAGCGCAAAGATGGCGGTGGAGGGCTGCAGCAGCTCGTGGCCTGCAGGCAGCCAGGCACACATGCACGCACGCACACATGCGCGCATGCACGCACGCGAGGGCGCGGCAAAGACGATGGCGCAGTTTCATCCCAAGGCGCACAAACTTCACAACATGACGTAACACAGCGTCGTGACATAGCGGGGAACGGCCTCCGGAGATCCAGCAGTGGTCGACCCCACAGCGTAGCGAGGCCGAAGACCCACGGACCCACAGAGGAGACAGAGGGGAGAAACAGAGGGGAGTCTCACGGCACCGGAGAGGAGCATAGGGCCCATGGCCTGGACCCATGGAGCCGAAGGCTGCGACGGCTCGGCCGGCGAGCGCGGACCGCCAGGCCCCAAGGAGGCTACAGACGTACAGAGACCGGCAGCCCCCACTCGGCGCCACTCGTGCCCCGTGCCGAATGTGCCCGCCGGAGGGGGGAACGGAAGGGGCGGCGGGCAGCAGGGCGCCCCCTTGTCGGCACCATCCTGGCAGTTGGCGCGTTTGGCGCAAGTTGGCTCCTCGGGAGCGAGCTTGGTGCGCACGATGACAGACGCGAGGGCCCGCAGCCTCCCCCTGCCCCCTGCCCGGACCTGGCTGGTCCCCGCACCGTGCTTCGATCCCTCCTTCACACTACCCGGACCCCTTTCCATCCACGGTCCCTCCGCACACTACCCTTTCAAGCGTGCGGTTCCCTTCCACATTGCACCCGCTCTTCATGTGCACTTCCGTTCCACAGTGTACCGCTGTACCCCCCCTCCCACCCCCACACACATTCACTCATTCTCACGGTTCTTTCGCCTCGCAGGGTCCGCGCGAGGACCCACCTTTCGCCAGCTGCCGCGCGCAGACCGCCGCGTAGAGCCCCGCGCCAAACACGCGGCTGGTGCGCCAGGGGTTCCGCCAGATGAGCACGTCCCGAACCGCATGCGCAGCGTCCAGCGACGCCGCGGGCGAGTCGGGGACGTGCTCCTGCAGGAGACAGCCGAGGCGAGGACCCACCTGCGGTGGCGGCGGCAGTGGCGACGGGGAGAGGGGAGAGGTTGACAAGTTTTGGGCACGCGGGCGCGACGGCCGGGAGGCCGCGGGATAAGAGCGGGGGTTGCGGCCTTGCGGGGGAGAGTTAGGGAGTGATATGCTCCCTCATATAAAAATGAGTCACTGCGGACGTTGCTGCGGGGGAGGGGGGCCTTGCGAGCTGCTGCCACTGGCGATGACCGCAGCCGCAGGGCCGCAGGGCTGACTGGGCGGATTGTGGCGCTGCCGCACACGCTAGAGGAGCAGCAAGGTGGGGGCCTGCAGCAACGTCCTCCCGCCGGCATCGCTCACCTCCCCCGTCACTTCGCCGGCGGCGGGCGGCGCACCCAGCGGGTCTGCCTGCGCCGCGAGGCCCCCCGCGTACGGCGCCCCGCCGTTAAAATGCTCCGGAACCAGCCCGTCTGCTGGGCCGCCGCCAACGCCGCCGCCGCTGCCGTTTCCGAACCAGCGCCAGGGGCTGAGCCCCACCACCATGGCATTCACGACGCTGCCTGACACGCGCAGAGCGGCCTGCGCGGCGGTGCCGCCGGTGCCGGTGCCGGCGCCTCCGCGGCTCGCACCCGAGTTGCTCGGCCGCGAGTCCCGGATGTGCTCAACAAGCTCTACCTCGTCTGAGCAGGGAGCGGACGAGGGAGAAGGAGGTTTCGGAGGGCAAGGATGGGCGTCTAGGATTGAGGACGGGCTGGGAGGGGCGAGGCGGTGTTGTGGGTTGCGATCTGCGATGTGGGTCGGGGAGGCTGGGACCTGTGGGAGGGTGCGCTCGCGGCGCGCTCACGGCTGGCATGTGGGTCACAGCGGCGCGGGCGGCACGACGGGCGCGGGCGGCATGACGGCGCGGGCGGCACGACAAGGAAAGAATTTGTGGAATCTCGGGCGGATGGGGAGCGATGTGGATCGCTTGGCAAAATACGCCATGCGGGCCCGCGGCTTGTAGGCCCGCCGGCGTGCATGCGGCCGACCCGGCCAACGGCTCTTTGGCGAGACGGGGTTCGATGCCCCAAAGTATACCACTCGTTGCCAGCGCCGTAGCGCCGTAGAGCTTCCCGTACTTCCTGAGAAAAATCCCAAAACACTGCGCACCCGACTCAAGCGCCGGCTCCGGCGGCTCCGCTGCATCAGCGCCAGCACCAGCACGAGCAGCCGCAGGGGCGCTGTTGACACGGGCGGCAGGGAGTGGCGGCCGCCCGATGGCGCCGCTGCGCGATCGCCCCATGCTTCTCCAGCTCTGGGACACCCCCTGCAGCTCCCGCAGCGGCACATCCTCTAGGCCGCTGCCGGAGGGGGGTTGCTGAGGCGGGTGCCGGAGCGCAGGCGCGGGGGGTGCGGAGCTGACCGGGAGGTGCCCATGAGGCCCTTGCGCGGCGGTGTCATCGCGCTGATCGACCATCAGGTATTCGTCGACCCAAGCCGCTGTTCCGGAGGCCTGCCGGCTAGACGGCATCTGCGGGTATGCAGGCAGGTAGTTTCGATGAAAGGATGTCGGGGGAATCAAGTCGTTAAAATTCACCCCTTCGGAGTGCGCACGAATTATAGTGTATAAACGTTTATTTATAGTTTGTTTGGTCTATTAGCAAGAACGATATGCCCCACCATGCCTGGTAGACGGTCGACCCCCTACGGGGGAGAACGCACACACCCTCAAATCGCTCCGCAAATTGTGGGTCGGTCACACCTGTGCCACATCATCCGCCCTAGCTCCAGATTTGCTTGGCTTATCAGAGAATCGAGCGTGCATGAGTTGGTGCCCAGCACCCGACTCTGCACGAAAAAGCGGGATGAAGGAACGATTTTGACACGCACGTCGAGATGTTCAGCAATACCTTTTGATGCCGCCAGATGTTTGTAGAATGCGGTGGCCGTCGCCGCTGTGTGTCCGCAAGAACATACGTATAACATAGCTTCACTGGTTTACTATTCTGCACGCGCGGGCTTCAAGCCTTGATTGTATCGACCTATATCATAACGCAAGATACCTAGCGTTGCAGCTGTGTTGCGTCTTGCACCTTCGCTCTTTGCCTTAGGGTTGTTTCGTTTCTAATCAACGGACAGTTATTGTGCCTTCACTTGTATACAAGCATATATACAAGACTACCATATTGCTGTTTTGCATGTATATGACTTGAATCATGTAGGCATGCCAGAGGTTAAGTATCTTCGCCGTACTCACGGCAGCTGTCAATTCCAAGGCCGTTGTGGGGTTGCGATCGGCCGGTTACCTAAGCGTTGCCAATTTTACTGCTCCATTTCTAACATGGGCTCTAGCCTTAACGCCGTAGCCGCTATGTTTGCCTACAGGGTGCTGCCGTTCCCTTGGTAGCGCGTGCTCGAGCGCACCGTCGCCTGCTGCCGCCAAAGGGCACAACCCGGTACTGCTGTATGGCGCCCAGGCCTCGCCACCTCTGACCGCCATCTTGCCATGCCCCCTTGCACTCCTGTTTTGTGCAAGGGGGCATTACAAGCACTCCGCGCTAGGTGCGGTGCGGAGTCGGCATACATGGGAGCCGAGAGTTACGTCTCTGTTGACGGGACCCCGAGAGGCTGGGCGTCGGTTGGGCAAGACCGTCCCTTCCTGCGGTTGTGTGCATGCATGTGCGTTACAATAAGGTGCACACACGTGATGGGGCGAGACACGGAGGGAGGGGGGGGCCAGCGCCCGGCCAGCTGGTACGCTCTGGCTCTACCTTGCGGCCGGACGAGGGTCTCGACTCTGAACCGCCTAACCCCCTGGAACAAACATAACAACCCCCAATAACCCAGGCGGCGCCCCCCCCAACCAAATAACCAACCAACCGACGTGGGCCGGTCGTTACTGTCGAGGCACGCCCAGGGTGCAGTAAGGGCCAGCTGGCCCTTTGGCTCTGCTCCTCCGGACCCCTGGAGCCTACTGTACCAACCGCAACAGCACCATACACACACAGGCGCGCACACACACACACAATTATGAGCCCTCTTTGTTGCCCATTTACGATCTCTTTTTCTTCACATCAGCGCCAGGTCTCACCATCCGCCCCCGTCTTGGGGTCTCATCATGGCATCATCGTCATTGCCACTGCTGGCTTGAATCTCCTGATATGCAGGCGGCACGGAGCCACCGCCCGCAAACAAAATACTAACCGTCGGTTCCGGAGCCATCACAAACTTGAAACTTCCCCCGCCTCTGCATGGAGTCAAAGTTTGACTCCTACCGTTGACCGCCTCGCACCGAAATCGATACCGATAGATCACAGTTTCTTACTGGGGCCGCACACTCTTTTCAGGGCGCCCTCCATCGTCGCCCTGCGCTCGCGCCCCGCGCTTCGTGCGCACCAGCAGGCGGCGTTCCCGATCACGACTCTTGCAGTACAGTACGATACGGTAGTTTGTACTTGTAGCGCAATCGTATACCGTTGTCGAAAAATACGGTACGGTTCTGGTAGTATGATGTTTGCCAGACCAGCGCCGCTTTGTTGCGCGCTTCATGAAGACTTCCCTTCGTCCGTGTATATGTTGTGTGTGTTGTGTGTGTGTGTGTGTGTGGGAGGGGGAGGGGGAAGCTCCTTCCATCCACAGCACCTTCTGACCGACCAACCGACCGACCAATCCCCGCCAAACCGCCACCAAACATCACGCGCAGGGCATACCCTGAAACCCCACCGCCTGCAACGCCTCGATCCGGAACCTCACACCCAACTGAACAACACAACTGGCGCCGCAAGTTCCTGGCCTCACCTCACCTCACCTCACCAGGCCGCCCCCCACACCCACACCCCCGGGGGTTCCCCCGAAAGAATAAGGCGACGCGCCTCAGGGACCCTCCCAGCTGCCGCAGCGGCGGAAAGCGCCAAGCACACTGCCCACAGCCGCCGCCGCCATGCTAGCCAGCGCGCCCATGCCGCCGCCGCCGCCACCGCCGCTGTCGCTGCCGCTGCTGCCGCCAGCGGCGGCGGCGCCGCCGCCGCCGCCACCCGCTCCCGTAACGGCGCTGCCGCTGGCAGCAGCGCCGCGGGGACCGGCCGCCGCCACCGCGAACGAACCCGCCGGCGGCGGCGGCGGCGACGGCGGCGACGGCGGCGTTTCCATCATGTTGGTGGACAGTCCGTCCGATCGGCGAAGCCGCCGAGCGCGTCCGTGGTTATTGCTGAGGCTGTAGCTCCGGGGCCGCGGGCTGCGATGCGCCGCGTCGGCGGAGCGGTTGCCGCCGCCGCCGCCGCCGTGGAAACCCGCCGCCGCCGCCGGTGTTGTCGCCGGTGACGGCGGCTGCCATGCGCCGCCGCCGTACATATCCGTGTCACGGCCGGCGGCGCCGGCCTCCGCCGCCGCCGCCGCGGCGGCCATGCGCGCTAGCTCATCCGCAACCTCACTGGTAGCTCGCACCAGCGCCCGCGGCGGCGGCGGCGGCGGTGGCGGCAGCGGGCACGGCGACGGCAGCGGCAGCGGCAGCTGCCCCGCCGGCTGGTACTGCAGCTGCTGCTGCTGCTGAACCATTTGCTGCTGCCGCTGCTGATCCTGGACCATTCGCTGCTGCTGCATGAGCTGGTGGTGGTGGTGGTGGTGCTGCTGCTGCTGCTGCTGCAAGGCGGCGGCGTGGTTGGCGAGGCTGGCGCAGTAGACGGCAGCGTCGAAGGCGTTTAGGCCGCGGAAGCGCAGGTCGGACTGCGTGGCGGGCTCCTGCGCGGCGGCGGCGGTTGGCAAAGTCGTTGGCGGTTGGCGGTTGGCGGTTGTTGGCGGTTGGTGGTTGGGCGGTTGCCTTCCGTAAGCCTCATGGCGTCATATACCGCGGTAGGTACCAGGAGAAATGGGAGTTACAGGTAGGGCGCCCCGCCCCCCACACGCGAAGAGCACAGCAGTACTGCCACAGACACGTGTGTCGTATATAAAGACACACCGCGCCGGAAGGCACCAGAGCTCATACCGGCACGGAGGAAGGAAGGAACAAGGAAAGAAGCAAGCCCGGGAGGACAAGCGCGCCCCGGCCGCCCCGCATCACGTGTTTCCTCGTCAAATCCAAATTCAAATTTTAATTTTAATTTTTAATTAATCCGAATTCAAATCCAGCCCCACCTTGCAGTGGAAGACCACGTCGAAATCCAAATGGGAGGGGATCTTGAGCTGCGAACACCACCCGGAGGGGAGGTAGGGGAGGGGGGGAGGAGCGAACGGAGTCATGAGCTATCGAATCAGAGCGTAACGCATCCGAGCGGAGTGGATGGGTGCACTTGGATGCAAGTGGATGAATGAAGGGGTGATGATGTGCGGGGTTCCCCCCATCCCCCCGGGTGCCCTGCCCCGCTGTCCACACACACCAGCTGCCGGCAGTCCTCGATGAACTGTCGGGTACCGTCGGGCCCCGGTCGTACTCGGATCTTGTGGCTGCGTTCCAGGGAGGGGCCAGGGAGGGGCCAGGGAGGGGCCAGGGAGGGGCCAGGGAGGGCCAGGGTGACCACGAAGCCGGGAAGTTTAATCAACATTAGAGCAATGCCGCTGTTTTTTTAAAGTGGAGGGAAAACACACACCACACGCACGTGCACGTGCCCCTTACACCCTCGCCCCCGCTTGATACGAGGGTGGCTCGTTTACAGCCCTCCTCCTTCTCCTCCTCTTCCTCCTCCTCCTCCTCCTCCTCCTCCTACTACTACTACTACTACTACTACTACTACTACTACTACTACTACTACTACTACTACTACTACTACTACTACTACTACTACTACTACTACTACTACTACTACTACTACTACTACTACTACTACTACTACTACTACTCCTGCTACTCCTTTTCAACAACTCCTTCGGTGCCGGTCCCAGGCCCCAACGCGGCGCACCTCCTGCCGTTGTACGAGATGCGCATGAAGGCGGGCGGCGCCTCCACGGCGGCGGGCGGCGGAGGTGCGCCGCTGCCCTCCCGCGCAAACCCCACCGGGGGCACGTGCCGCCAGTCGGGCAGCTCGTCCCCGCAGAAGCGACACAGCTTCTCCTCCCTGGAGTTGGAACAGGGCAGGGCGGGCGGGAAGGTGTGGCGGGGTCAAAAGGTACGGTGCCGCTGAGGAGAGACGGGGTGGGGTTGGGAGCGTGTGTGCCGTATAAAGGTTTCCACAACCCTTTTAACACTGGACCACTCGCACCCCAACTCCACAGCCCACACACTAACACACAGGAGCGCAGCAGTCCGATGCACCCGTTTAACCAGCACCACCCCGCAGCATGTACACGCCGTACACACCCATACACCCATACACACGCATGCTCCGCCCCCCCCGGGGGGGGCGGGCCCCCCACCACTCACTGTCGGCCGGCGCAGTGGAGCTGCCAGCGCGACAGGCAGCCCGGGTGGCAGACGCGGGGACACCTGGGCCGGGGGGCGGGGCCGGACCGGGGCGGGGCGGACCGGGGCGGGGTAAGAAGAACGAGACTGCAGCGGAGGGGTACTGTGGGCGTCCGAGGACCCATTGTATTACTTGGCGTCCCGTACCGCCGTACGGTGCAGTGCTGTACCGTATCGTACCTGCAAGGCGCCACCAGCCGCCCCAGCCCCTCCTCCTCCCCGCCCAGACACAGCCAGCACGTGTTCTCCTCCTCCCCGCCGCCACTGCTGCTCCTGCTGCTGCTACTGGCGCCGGTGCTGCTGCTGTTGCTGCCGCCGCCGTCGCCGCCGCCGCCGCCGCCGCCTGCGCTGCTGGCCCGCTTTCCGTCGCTGCTGCTGCTCCTGCCGCTGCTGCTGCTGCCGCTGCTGCTCAACTCACGGCTGCTGGGCAGCAGGGGCGGGTCTGTAGCCATGGCCGGCGTCTGGCCCATGCACGCTGCCACCGCAGGCTGCTGCTGCTGCTCTTGGTGCTGCTCCTCATCGTGGCGGTGGTGGGGATGGCGGTGGTGGGGGTGGTGTTGGGGAGATGACGAGTGCGGCTGCTGCTGCTGCTCCATCTGGGTGGGTTGCTCGAATTGTCGTTGTGGAGGCACGGAGGAGCTCGTCAGGGCCGCTGCCTGTCCTTTTGTGTTGCTCCCACACACAGGAGACGACGACAGAAGCTGCGTGAGGGCAAGACACAGCGCGTTTTATATGTAATACATGTGTGTGTGCGCGCGTGGTGTTTTTTTGTGTGGGAATAATGGGGACGAGAGGAAGAGGGAGAGAGTGGGTAATTCGCGGGCAGCTAAGAGGAGCGGGGGCGGGGGAATGTGACCCATGGGTCGGCTGAATAGTTGAGGCACACCCCTGGGCCGCCCGAGGAGCTGACGGCACGAGCCAAAATAAGTGGCGCAGCAATCAGGATGAAATTCATCCCCTTTCGTCGTACCCCTCTGTGGGAAGGCACTTGGGCAGCGCTTGCAGATGTGTCTGGGTCCGGAGTCGCGGTACGAATGCAGGCTGTGCTGCTGCTTGCGTCAAAACTTGACTGGAATCCTGCCTTGCATCAAATTGTTGCTACTTTTAATTTCCTTTGCTTAAAACGTAGTTGTGGCTGCAGAAGCGAAAAAGCAGTAGCTGGAGGCTGACTGAGCACGACTTAGGAAAGGGGATCGCGAGCGAGCGCCTGCGCACTAGTTGCGCCTGCGTCAAATTCTACAATGATCGCAACGAAACCTTGGAAGCGGGCTTGCTGAGGTTGCGGTCGGTGTTTGAGGATTTTTGTAACAGTCTTGTTCGGTGACAGCGGTAACAATCACACGATTTTGACGTGTGCTGGTGTTGACAGCGACCGAAGTGCGAGCTGTGCGAGCTGTGAGGAGCGCCTGTCGCCGCCGGGCCGGGCTTTTTGAAATTTGAAAGCTGCTAGGAAGGCCGGCTGGGCGGGGGTCGTCCTCCGTAGCATCAGTTAGCATCTTCTTCCTGACGAAGCAACTTCCATGCCCGCCGGCCGAGGTTTGCGGAGTGACGCGGTTCGTGCATTCGTCCGTTGATGCGGAACCTCCGCCTGTCGACAGGCGACGTACGACCTGCGAGGGAATGGGGTGGGTGGGCAGATGGATGGATTCCCTTGGGTATTCCTGCAACCCCTCAAAAACAGAGAAGAAAAGTAAAGAAGCGAGAGGTCCCACGTTTCCGCATCCTGGGAGGCATCTTCCGTGCCCAAGGCTGGAACGGGACGCCAGCAGCAATTGGATGTGTGGGTCCCCGACCCACTTTCCAGACCGAACAAACGAACGGGGACCCGAACGGGCATCTTCCCGGGGGTCCCGAAACCCAAAAGCAAGGCGGGCACTGCTGCCGAAACAGGCCCTCAGTCAAACTTCCATCCAACAACGCGACGCGACGCGCAATATTCCCAAATGCCAAATATCGGTGACCCCTTGAAAGCGGAAAGGCGCGACAGCGCGCGATCTGCTTTGTTGCCGCCCCCCAGCCCCTCCCTCCCTCCCTCCCTCCCGCGCATCCATCCTGCGAGGCACGGCACTTTACGGCTGCAGGAATGGGTGGGCCCCTTCGCCGTCGCGGGGCCAGCAGCTGCTTGCTGCCCGCTGGCCCCTCCCTCTAAGGAAGCGGGCTCAGAACGCGGCAGCCTCGGCTCCCGGCGGCCCTCGACGAGGCACGGGTTACCTTCATTTCGTGTACACAGACTGTAGCGTGCTTCCGGCGCTACCATCACAGGTTTGTGTGGCGGTGGTTGACAGTTATCCGGTAGTGACCGTTATGGAGGATCTATTGCTCCTGGCCAGAAGCTCAACAGCTCGTGTGTGTGTGTGTGTGTATGTATGTTTGAGGACATGAGGAGAGCTCGGAGGTGGTGGTGCCGGGCAGCATGGGCTGCTCCCTCGGATGGTTCAATGTTGATGGATCACGGAGGGGGGGGGGAAGAAAGGGCATATCGGATGGAAAGGCTTCCTGCGATCCTGCCTGCCCTCCCTGGCCGCAGTCTAGCCCTGAGCTGCCCGAGTACGGCCGCCGTACAACCTTCAAATTGCTTTGGGTGTACTGCGGTAGATACAGGATCCCCAAGCGGCTCAGACTTGAATCGTCTCGGGTCGTCGTCGTCGGGTGGTTGGGATACTACATCACCTTATTAATTTACAGTACCGTATCAATACACGCTTCCGCATGGGCATGTGCATGTGCACGTGCGCCAGCGCCAGCGGCGGCCAGACGGGAAGCGAGACGGGACCCCCGACCGCAGCGCGCCAAAAACAACGCAGTACGGAATGTACGATGTACGATACACCGTGATGCTGCGTTGCGCGCAGCCGGCAAGACGATAGGCGCGCACAGGGCAGCTGCCCAGTCCCCCGGGCCGCAGCCACAGCATGACAGCAGGGAGGGTGCCCTTCACCTTCAGGAGCCGTCCTCCTCTTTCTGCTGGACCTTCCAGAAAGGCTCCTTCCGGGATCCACCTCTTCTTTTGAATTTACGACAGCTGAAATTCAAATTCCATAGTCCATGTACTGGAGAATCTGACCTCGAATCTCGATGTCTCGTCCCCCCAGCAGGATCTGGAACCCAACCACCGCAACCACCACAACCGCAACCACCATCACGACAGGGACAGCCTGCCTCTTTCGCCAGCCTCCTCCTCCTCCTCCTCTTCCTCCTCCTCCAGCACTGCATTGCACTACTTTCCGCCGCCGCCTTTTCGCCCCCTCCCATTCAGCAGAACCCCCGGTGTACAAACAAACAAGCCGCTGCCGTTAATGATGATGTTAATGATGATAATAGTCCCTCTCTGCCGGTCCGTCCCTAGCTCCCTACTCCCAGGTCCCAGCCGACCGCTAACGGACAAAACGACCGCCGGCGGCGCCCGCAACAACCAACAACCAACCGCCAGGCCGTCGCGCCGCATGCCTCCGCAGAGATATCGTACAATTTCGCCGTACGTTTTCCAGCCTATTGGCTATTTTCCGCTACTGCTTCCAATCCGCCGAATCCGGGCCACCCTCCACGTCGGGCAACGGTCAACGGAGGTGACCAGTCCAACCGACAACGAAATAACTGCCGCGATCAACTGACTACAATTCCTGGAAGTAGTAACACGGCCACATTCCTGGTATCCCGCCCTCGTGCAAAGCCGAACAAAACGCCGTACAAATAACGCGAGGGGACTCCGCCACCCTCAGCAACACGCCGGGACGACAACCGCCACTACCACCGCGACAACAACCGCCGCAACTACCACAACCAGTCCAATCCAGCTCAGCGCAGCCACTGCCTTCCTCCCTCCTCAGCCCCGAAACCAAAGAGCCACCGTCGCCGCCGCCGCTTCTTCTCCCTTCAGATGCTGAAGTCCAGCACGTACGTCCCCCGGCGCTCCGCCGCTGCCATCGCCCGCGCCGTCGCCGTCGCGGCCATGCCCGCCGCAGCCGGCGCGGCGCGCGGCAGCGCGGCGCCAACGTACGACAGCCGTACGGCACCTGCCGTATCCATCGAGTACACCCACTCCCACGACGGCTCGTAGCCGCCCGCTGCCGTACCAGCGGCCGCCGGCGTCAGCGGCGTCAGCTGCGTGCGAAGCGCACCGCCGCCGACGGCGCCGTCAGCGGCGGCGGCGGCGGTGACGGTGAGTCGGAAGCCGTCTGGTACGACAAATGTATGGGATCCGGCGATTGTGACGTCATAGGCCTCGAACTCGGATTGGCCCAGGAGCACCACCTTGCAGGACTCGCGCCGGGATACCTGAATCAGAGGTTGGGTTGGGTTGGGGTTGGGTTGGGTTGGGTGTTGGGGAGGTGGGATGGGGGGTGGCAATAAGATGTGACCTCAGCGGCTGTGATGGGCCACGATGTGGCCCAGACGGTAGTACGGGCAGTACGGTAGTACGGCAGCGGTAGTACGGCAGTGACAGGCGCGACAGACACACACAGGCAGCCAAAGCGGCGGCGGCAAAACGGGGGCAAAAAGAAGATACCGCACGGGGGCGCGGGTTTTTGGAAAAAACGACAACCAAAGTACAAGACAGAGCAAGGCCCGCGGCCCCCTTCTCCTTTACCTGATGCTATGCGTGGATAACCCACCCACCCACCCACCACACAGACCCTTGTCACGCAGCAATCCGTCATGACACCCTCTCCTTTACCTGGTGCTTCCAGTACACGTTGTCCGGCGCCTGCCAGTCCACCCCCGCATTCACCACCCGGACATTGACCAGCTGGACTCGACCGCACCGCCGCCCGTAGCGCAACAGCCCGCCGCCACCCGGCGCTGGCGACACGCCGCCGCCCACCGCATCGCCGCCACCTGCCCCACCGCCGCCGCCTGCCGCCGCGGCCTGCTGCTGCTGCTGCACGGGCCCGCCGTGCGCCACCCCCCGCGGCCCCAACGCCATCTCGACTGTGCCGTTGTGGAGACTGGAGATGGACAGCGTCGGCGCCGCGCTGGTGGCGGCGCCGGCGGCGGCTTGGTAGTGGTGGTGGTGGTGGTGTGCCTGGGCGGCGGCGGAGGCGGCGGCGGAGGCTGCCGCCACCGGCGGCAGGCCGACGGTCTCCGTGTGGCCCATCACGTTCTCAGCGCAGATCTGTGTGAGTGAAGGAAAACCCATAAAACAACCCTTTAGGAAAGAAAACCTTGAAGAAAGAAAGAAAAAAACGGTTTTCCGTTACCGCTTCCCTCCGCTGCCTACAGCAACCACCCCAAACCACCCCTAACCACCACCCCCAACCACCTGCAGGCTTCCGTCCAGGTGCAGCTGCTGCAGGCGCGCCTCCGCCACCTCCAGCACCAGCTCCGACCCGTGGGTCAGCGACCCGCCCACGACCTTCTGGCTGATCACGTCCCACAGCGGCCCGAGAGCCGGGTGGAACAGAAAGATGAAGCCGGGGCCCTGAGCATTTGGGGGGGGGGGACATATTGAGAGGGGGGGCATTGGGGGGATATTGGGGTTTAGGGTTCTGAAAGGTCCGTTTAAAGCAGGGTTTTAGGGTTTTAGATGTTTTATATAAAGGCTCAAGGGTTGTTCTAGGGACATGGCGCGACGACGGGGGAAGGGGGACATGGGCCGACCAGGGTGAGGGTGAGGAGGAGAGGAGAGAGAGGAGAGGAGGATCCAGCACCAACGGCGCATCCCACCCCTCCCCACCCCACCCACCCACCCATACCCCCCCATTCCCACCCCACCTTCTCCAGGTACTGTTCTGTGCTGCCCGGCTCCGGCACATCCGCCAGTCCGCAGCGCTGCAGCAGCTGCCAGGCGTTGCGCTGTAGGTCGTAGAAGGAGCCGTCGGGGGTCTGAGCTATGCGGGGGGAGCCGGGCTGACGGCGCTTCTTGGCGGAGGAGGTCACCTTGCGGCGCAGGTTGGATACCAGGAAGGTGGACAGCCTTTGGGAGGGGGGGGGGTGAGGGGGAGGGGGGGAGGGGGGTAGGAGGAGGGGGAGGGGGGTGAGGCGTGGGGAGGACAGTTTGGGGGGTCAGGGAGTGACATGCTCCAGTACAAAACGAGACGGATTGGGGTGAGGGAGATTGGGGGCTGGGGTTGGGGTTGGGGGGAGATTAGGAAGGTGCCGCAGCGGAGACGAGGGGACGAGACGACTGCGAAGCGAACGGACGCAGCAACAGGGCCCCGACCTCCCCCCCCCCCCACACACACCCCGGCCTAACCCTTTCCCCCCTCCTCCTCCCCCTCCTTCCGGGTACTCTCACTTTGACTCTGGCAGCTCCCGCGGGTCCATGGGTCGGTCGAATGAGTCAGTCAGGTAGTCGGCCAGGTTCTGCATGGTGCTCTCCATGCGTCCACCGGTCACCTGGGGTGAGGGGGTGAGGGGGTGGAGTGGGGGGTATCCACGTATAGGCCGGAGCCCGTATACGGTTGGGGTTGGGGTTGGGGTGGGGTAGGGTGGGTTGAAGTGAGGGTGGGGGAGCCGCGGGAAGGGGTCAAACACACCCAGACGCACAACGCAACGCGTAAAACATATGCCGGGGATATGCGCGCATGTGCGCGCGCATGTGCGCGCGCGCGTTTGTGCGTGTGTGTATGCCGTACCTCTCGGGTGCCGCCTCCCAGCGGGTCGGTGTACGACACTTTCTTGTTGAGGTTGAAGATAAGGCCCGGGAGCAGCTGCTCGCCGTCGCCCTTTGACACCGCCTGGGCAGTGTGCGAAGGGGGGTGGGGGGGGGGAGGGAGGGGGCGGGGAGAAGGGGAAAGAAGATTAGAGTACGACAGCGAAGGAAAGGACCCGATACGGCAAGTTGACTGGCTGGCGTCAGAGATAAGAGGCAGGAAGGACTAGATGGAAGTTTTGTAGGAGGGCGAAGGTGTACAGCGCCGCGCCCTCCCATCTCAGCCGAAAAAACAAATTACCCCCCATCCTGTTCTCCCCCACCCACCCACCCACCCACCCGGCCCTAAAAACACGCATGCCGTGCGTGCGCACGCACGCATCGTGCGCCGTACATACATACACATGCCGTGCACACATGTCGCACACATTCCTGACACATGTGGGTTGCGCCCTTGCGCGCGCGCTGGCACCCACCTCCGCCACGATTCGCTTTGCGCCGTACAGCCCCACAAACAGCACATTCGTATTGGCGGGAAACACACTCGTCTTTGAGTTGGCCGACACCGCCTCGTCACTCAGGCCCAGCCGCTCAAACTCAGTGTACTCCACATTAGTCACGCCGTATTCGTACACCCAGCGGCCGCCGCCGCCGCCGCCGGCGGAGCCGGCGGCCGCCGCCGCCGGCACCCACCGCCGCCGCTCCTGCAGTACATTCATGCCCTCGGCGGCGCCGACGGCTCGCTCGCAGGACATGAAGCCGAAGGCGGCGGCGCCGCCGCCGCGGCCGCGGGCGAAGCCCGCGCCCGCCAGTGCGAGCAGCGTGGTGTCGGTTCCCGCCATTGGGTTTGAGATCTGTCGTACCAGCGCGGCGCGGCGGCCGTGCGTGACGGTGAGCCAGTCGAAGACGCCCTGGTCCCACATGAGCTTCCAGATGGCGCCGTGGCCGCCGGGTTTCATCATGGGACCCATGGGTCGGCTCAGGAGCCAGCTGGGAGGCGGGAGGGGGGAGAGGGAGGGAGGGAGGCGTGTGTGTGTGTGTGCGTGTGTATATGGGTATGTGTATGGGTGTGTGTATGGGTGTGTGCGTGTGTTAGGGTTACACCACCCCCTCCCTCCCCCCCCCCTCCCCCCCCTCCCCCCCCTCCCTTTCCCCCCTCAGGCCCCGGTCCCCCCCCCTTCCCTCCCTCCCCCCAATCTCCCCACCCACCCACCGTCCGTCCTCCGCTGCCAGTACCGGCACCATGGGCTGTCTGAACAGCCGGAACGCCCCCGGCCCCCGCCCCGCCCACTGCAGCTCCCCCAGCAGCCGACTGACTCGGTCGTGATTGCCCTTGGCGTCACTGGTCATGATGGCCACGGGGGTGGTCACCTGCCGCCCGGTGAGCTGGAAGTGGAGGTACTCGCGGGCCTTTCGGGGGGGTTATCCACGTATAGGCCGGGGAGGGGGGGGAAAGGAGGGGAGGGAGGAGGGGGGAGGGGGGAGGGGGGAGGGGGGAGGGGGGAGGGGAGAGGGGAGAGAGATGTGGGGAGGGGGGAGGGGGGTTTCGGGGTTATCCACGGACAGGCCCCGGAGCCCGTGAATTTGGTAAATGATGGTGCGTGACGGGCGGACTTGGCGAGTGGGCGAGTGGGCGAGTGGGCAAGTGTGAAGGTGGGGAGGAGGGAAGGGGGGGAACCTCAATCCAATCCCTTTTTCGCCCCCTTCCGCCCCCTTCCCGTGTCCAGTCCAGTTCAGTCCAGTCCATAAAACCCGTCGCCCCTCGAATCCCCCAACTCCTCGGCCCCCCCTCCCCACTCCAACCCCAACCTCCTCGGCACTCCCCCCCCTCCCCCCCAACCTCCCCCCACCTGCAGGTCCCTGATGAGCACCTCCATGAGTGTACGACCCGCGTACGGCAACATGGCCGCCGGCAGGCTCTCCCCCGTCGCCTCGTCCACCAGGCCCAGCCGGTCACCCGCACCGCCCACCTGCGGGGCAGCGGACAGCCCGGGGGGGGGGGGGGAAATGGGGAGGGGGAGGGGGGGGTGACGTCAGCCACCACAGCGAGAGCATGACGTCATTTGTGACGTCATTTGTGACGTGATGTGTGACGTGATGTGTGACGTGATGTGTGACGTAATGTGGCGCCAACTCCCGGCGCTTTTCCATGCACCCGCACTAGCACCCGCACTCGCACCCGCACTCGCACTCGCGCACCGCCGCCGCTGTGGACCGGTGGCGGGGTCAGCAGCCCGCGTGTGTGACGGCGGACGCGCAGCTGAGCCGACCCCGTCCAGTCCCTCCCTCCTCCCCTCTCCCCCCAGTTGGAAGTTGGAAGTTGGACCTCCCACCAGACACACGGCAAGTACCGTGTCCGTTCGCCCCACCTCCCTCCCCCAGCCCCCAGCCCCTCCCCCTGCCGTACCGGGTAGATCTCCGCCATAAAAGGCAGGGCGGCCAGACCCTGCGCCGCCGCCGCCACCCCCACCCCGGCGCCCTCCTCCCCAGCCAGGTCCATGCCGCGAGGCACGTGGAAGCGAACCTCACCCACCCCACCCCCTGGGCCGGGGGCAGGGGCAGGGCCGGGGGGAGCGTCGGCGTTGGCGGCCGCAGCCTCCTCCGTCTGCTGCTGTTGTTGCTGCTGCTGTTGCTTGCTTCGGGCGCTCTTGTCCTGAGGTGGAGGTGGAGGTGGGGGTGAGGGTGTCGAGGTAAGGACAGCGGGGGCGGGGGGCGGGGGGCGAGATGTAGGATCGGGTTGACGGCAAGCAGGGTTAACCAGGTTTGGGTTCATAAACCTGTCCTCTCCTTTCCTGTCGGTCGGTCGGCTTTGGAATTGACCCTAGAGTCTACCACCCCCACTACCACTACCACCCCCACCCCCACCTGATCAACAACGTCCGCAGTGACTCGTTCTTATATGAAGGAGCATATCACTCCCTGACCCCCCCACCCCCCACCTGCATTCCCGCCACAATGAGCTGCAGGCTCTTTATCTGGTAGCCCAGCAGCCCCCCCACACTGTCATAGAACTGCTCCACTCGGGCCAGTCGGACAGCGAGGGAGGTCAGGCGGGGGAGCAGCGCCTCGGGGGGGCTGGGAGGGGCTGCGGGGGGTGGGGGGTCGGGTTTGGTTGGGTTTGGGTTGGGTAAATGGGAGATGAGAACGAAGGGCCGCAGCAAAGTAAGCGGGAGGGGAAGGAAGGGAGAGAGAGGGAGGGGGCGAGGGAGGGGGAGGGGCATTGGGTGGGGTTCGGGGGAGCTTGGCCGAGTGCAATGCGGCCACGGGGCAGTCCCTCCCCACATCCGAGTCCCTCCCCCCCAGTCCCTCCCTCACCCCCAGTCCCTCCCTCCCTCCCTCCCATTCCCCCCATTCCTTCCCCCCCAGTCCCTCCCCCCCGCCTCACCTCCCGGTGGCTCCATCAGCACGTGCTCCTGCATCATGGCGGGCAGGCTCAGCAGCAGGGCCCTATGGGAGGCGTCCAGGGAGGACAGAGCGCCGCACACCGCCGCGTTCCTGCGGGGAGTGGGAGATTGGAGGAGGGAGGAGGTGGTGGAGGGGGAGAGGGGTGAGGGTGAGGAGGAGGGGCGGAGGAGGGTCCGGGTCCGAGGGGGGGTGAGGGAGGAATGCGGCGGGGCTTGGCGGGTTGAGTGGGGAAGGGAATCAGGGTCGGGGTCCGCGGGTACGAATGAGGTTGTGTCGTACTGGGTGCGTCGGCGGGCGGGGGGAACGGGGGGTGGGTTGGTCCGGAAGTGGGGCGAGCCCCAAGCTCCAAGCTCCCTGGCACCCCCCCCACATACACACCTCCCGCCCCACGGGTCCCGACCCACTTCCCCAAGGACTTCCCTTTGCCTGTGTCCCCTAGGAGTAAATGGCACACCTGCCGAGTGCCGACCCACGGGTCATTCATCGGTCGCTCCGACCCACCCACCTGGGGTTGTTGACGAATGCGGCCACGCTGTCCACCTGACCCAGCAGGACAACCTGGGGGGGGGGGAGAGCGGGAGAAGGGGGGAGCGGGGAGGAAAGGGGAGAGGGGGGATAAAGGGGGAGAGGGGTTGGAGAAGAGTGACACGCGGTCATGGGCGATACACGAGCGGCAACGAAATGCGGACACGCACGCAGCAAGGACACGCGCGGCGACCCGCAAGTACGGCAGTACGGCAGTATGCTGGTGACGCACCGGGCCGGCCGCCCGAGGCAGCGTGTCCGCAGGGGGTTGGGGGGTGTGGGGGGTTGGGGAGGTTGGGGGGTTGCCGCGCGTTCCCCTACCAGCACCGAGCCCCCCTGCCGTACCTTGTCCTCATCCGTCTCCGCCACCCGCACGTGCTCCAAGATGGCCTCCAGTCGGACAATCTGCGCCTCCAGAGGCAGCTCCGCGTCGCTCTGGAGCTGAAACTCGTCCTCGTACGACTGTACGGTACCCGTACCGGGCAGGGGCGCAAAGTACGGCAGCTGAGTCCGCTGCTGCTGGTGGTGGTCCTGCTGTTCTGGGGGGACAGGCGTCGCCGGCGGGTTCCTGGCTGTGGCTGCGGAGGGCGACTGGGCGGCCGGCGCCGTTGTGGGCTTCCGCGGCTGGGGGTGGCGGGGGTGGGGGTGGTTTGGCGCATGGCCGGAGGCGGCAGACCGCACGACGCTGCTTCGTCGCGTGGCCGTAGGGTGCGAGTAGCCGAGCCGCGGCGCGACGAGGATGCGGCGAGCCCAGGCGGCGGGTGCGGGTGTGGGCGCGGGCTGGTGCGGCGGCAGCGGCAGCAGCAGCGGTAGGAGCGGCGCCGCGGCGCCGCGCGGCTGGGAGGATGCCGAAACGGCCGGCATCGCGGAGGGCGCGCGAGTGGCCATATGGCTGGAGTAGGGCTAGAGGCTAGAGGCTCGGGTTGGTTGGGTGAGTCTGGCTTTGAGGCGAGGGCGGAAGGGCTGGTGGTCCTGACGACAGAAATGGCGAATGCCGGCACTGGAGAGGCCGGGCGCAAGCGCGCGCGGCTGACCGAAGGGCGGTCGGCGCGCTTGCTGGGCCTTAGCAGGCCGCGTCGGTGGGGCGAGAGGGCTGGGCGCAGCGAAGCTCCGGGGCGGCGTGACGGGACGACGGCATGCGCTGGATGGCCTGACGGCCTGGAGGCAAGCCCACGGGAGAGTGGGCCCGCAAGAGGCTGCGCGAAGGCTTAACAAATGCAGAGGTTGCTGCAACACAGCTCGCAGTAGCGCGATGGGGTCCAGCGGCAAAAGCCGTGCATGACGCTCGCGACACAGGCGCTGGCTTCCAATTGAGGCGCGGGGCCCCTAGGCATCACTTGTCAACTGTGATCTAGGTGTTTCGCGACGGCCCAGATGCGAAGGAGTTGCCTAGCTTGCCGTCACAATGACGCACTGCACGCACTGAACGAACACTGTTTATCAAGAATAATACGTTTAAGTGGCGTGAAGCAGGCACGGGCCCGCTTTATGGGCGATTCAGGCACCTCCTCAGTCCAAGATGCGCACAAAGGTACAAAGCGCGCGGTTGATGCAAGTGCCGTAGCTGCCCAAGAAAGACGCGATCGCAGATACCCATACTCGTAGCATACATTATATTATTCTGTGATAAACACACTATTTTGTACTTTCTGCGTCCAAAGAATTGAACCTTCGGTGTGATAATTACAAAAAGCTGTTTGATAGTCGCGAAGCCTGGAGCACTTCATTCTTGTAGCGAGCAACTCTCGTTGACAAATTTATTCGTGCATTTGCTCTCTATAACTTACCGCCAAGTTTGAACTACCTCTGTATAACGATCGGCGAATTGACCGGCTTACATAGGGATGTCCGATCTCACTTCATTACACAGTCAGGCGAAACGATTGATCCTCCTGCTCCGCGAAGGACTCGAACGGCTGGAGGCGTTAGAGGTGCGGTCTTCGCTGTGAAAGCCCCTCTAGCATAAGTTTGCAGGGATTCACAAGGGGCTCTCTGTCCATTTCTCCTTTGCTGTATTATCTATGCGTCCAATGAAAGAAAAGTACTTGCAACATTGTAGCTGGTCTGGGCGTCAATTCGCAGGGGGCGACGATTCGACAGCACGGCAACGCCGATGCAACGTCCGGTCTGGCTCGTGACCTGAAATCAAAACTTGGCGACCTTGCGGTAGGTGGATGATGCTACGGGTCGTGACGTGTCCCATCTTCCCTCGTGTCCCGCCGGGTCGATCTGGCTTCGCCTGGCTTGTGCGCAGGCCGCTTTCAGTTCCTTATTGCACGCGAACATGCTGTCGCTGCGATTTGAGGTCTTGGCATTGCCCACCAAACTGAACCGCAACGGGCACCCACTGGCCGACCTCCCCCTCCCCCTTATTCGCAGCGGATAAGCGGCGAGATGGATTCCATTTGGCGCATGCAAGTCATTCGCGAGAACGCAAGCAAGCGAGATGTGTGGAAACGGTGGGTGTCGCTCACGGGGGTAGCATGGGGCTCCCGGAGTTGTTCTATGTGTGTCCGTCCCTTGGGGACAGCCGCCGTGGCACCGTGTCTTCCTGAACCCCCCAACCCCCAACCCCACTCCGTGCAACTCGAGCAGACCGGTCCGCGACGCAAACGCCCTTCCACCGCCTCCGAAAGGGGCATATCCTCTGGAACTGGGACTGGACTCCTCATCCGCCGCCTCCGCCACCGCAACGATGTACCCACCTCCACCTCAATCCACGAATCCGCTCCGCGCGTGCTGCACGCTGCGGCACGCACTGGATCCCTTCCTTCCTGGCCCACCCACCTCCGACCCACATGGCCGCATTGCCTCCACCCCTCATTGCCAACCCTCACCCAGATGTCCGGATTGTTCTACTTCATCCCACCCCTTACCACCAAGGGGTTCGTGTTTTACACCCCCCCCCCTTTCAGGGGGGAATCCAGTCCACCTTCAGACTACAGCGTCCGCAGGGCTTCCTGTTTCATTCTTGCAAATTCCCCCCTCAACCTCCCCCTACCCCTTCTCTCTCAATGTTATATAAAGGAGCATATCACTCCCTGTCCCCTCCCCCTTCTCTCTCTAACTCCAGGAAGGTGGAGCAGGTGTCTGAGGAGTTGGACTCCATCCGGCATGCGTTGGACCGCCACACGGGTCGGGAGAGCCGGCGGGCGGCGGAGCAGCGGGAGCGAGAGGAGCTGCTGGCGAGGGGGGAGAGCGGCCGCAGGGCCAAGCAGGTGCGCGCGTCTGTGTGTGGAGACAGTGAGAGAGAGGAGGTGGAGGTCGGGAACAGAGAGTTTGGCGACTTGTAAGGAGAGGGAGGCGGCGACGGAGGAGGAGCAGGTGGAGCCGCGACGCGACGCTCTGTGGGAGCGTCGTAGGCGTAGGTATAGGCAAGCGAGCGATGAAGCTCGTCCCTCCCTCCCCGCCCCCGCTTCCTTCCCAGCCCCCTCCCCCGGCCCCCCCTTCAGGAGATGGACGAGGAGGCCCAGGTGGCTGGCAGCGTGCAGCGCTCCAAGCGCTACCTGGAGGAGATGTTTGATGCGGGGACCCACATCCTAGCCAACATGGCGGGGAACAGGGAGCGGCTAAAGGTGGGAAGGCGGGAGGGGGCTGCACGGGTGGAGTGTGGAGGGAGCCGGGATGGCAGGCTTGGGGCTGGAGCTAGATGCGCGGTGGTGGTGGTGGTGGTGGTACCCAGGTGTGCGCTCGAGAGCGCGGCAGCTTGGTCTGGGAGTCTCCCTGAGAACTGGAAAACAGTGCAGAGGGACGCTCGCGTCTCCCTTGGGATGTGTACCTGCAGTACATGCAGGTACAGGCCTGTACATGCAGTACATGCTGATTCTTCGTTGGCTCCCCCCGCGCGGTTGGCGCCCCCACGTGTCCCACCCGCCCCCTCCCCGCTTCTTGTTTCATTTTGCAAACCAACTCTCCAAACCCCCCTCCTCCCCCTCCTCCCCTCCTCCCCGCCCTCTCTCCCGCAGAGTGCCCAGAAGAAGGCCCTGGATGTGCTCAATTCGGTGGGGCTGGGCGAGTCCATGTTGCGACTCATTGAGCGCCGGCAGCGGATGGACATGTACACGGCGTACGGCGGAATGGTGAGTGAGACCACGTCGCGCTTTGGCGGCGTTCCCCAGCGCGTGCGTGTTGGCCGCGATCCTCGCCCCAGAATCATGTCTTGAGATATCACCCCCCGCTGTCACCGAGCACCCCCTGGCACGTGACACCACCGCCGACCTCTCCTCCCGCCCCTTTCTCCTTCTGCGCCTCCGCAGATCGTCATCATGCTCGTCATCACGTTTTGCATCTGGATGTTCTGGTTCTGAGCTGGCGGGGTGACGGGGGAAGGGGAGGGACACGGGCGGGGGAACACGGGGGGGGGGGCACCGCCACCCGGGGCGGGCGCCTGGGCGGCGCAGAGCGGCCGCAGCGGCGCCTGCCTCGCCTCTCTCGGTGGCGTCCAGGGACGCCGGAGGAGCGAGTGGTTCCGGAGCCCTTCTTGTGGACATCCATCGATCCCTCCATGCATCTGTCATCCATGCACCTACCAGCCCGCCGTCTTCACCTCGACCCACCGCCCAAGCCTCCCTCCCTCCCCGCCGCGCTTTCTCGCGGCAGGGGCGCCAAGAGGGGGCAACCCGGAAGGCCGGGCTGGCTGCTCCCTACCGACCTTGACAGCCAGCCGTCCGGCCGTCCTTGCTCCCCCGGCCGTGTTAAAAAAGTCCGGGCTCCCCGGCCGCCCCCGGCCTTGACCCCGACATGTTGTCGCTGGCTCCACTCGGCCGCCCGGTCGGTCGCTCGGTCGATCTGACTGCCGCCACTGCCGGCCATGTTACGGTCTGGCGTGTCCGTCTCTTACTCTCCCTCTCCCTCGGTCGGAGCGAGCAGCAGCAGCAGCAACAGCCTCTTCTCGGGTGGGCGTCCTCCTCTTCTCCGTCTCCGGCCCGTCTCCGGCCCTTCCTCTGCGTCCTGCTGCCTCTACTCCACCCCCTGCTCCCTCCGTCCCCACTCGTTGGCTGAGGCTCTGGGGGCTGGGGCGTGGCCCGTGGGCTCGTCCGTGGGCTGGCGGAGGACGGACGGCCAGCTTGCGCTGCAGGTGGGGGCGCACGCAGCGGTGCAGGCGGGGTGCTGGTGTGTGGGTGAGGGGAGGCAGGGGCATCGCTGTTTTTTCTTTCTCCAGGCAGAAGTGGCAAGGGGGGGCGTTCGGAGAAACAGGGCCTGGTAGGTGGTGGTGATGGTCTGGGGTGGCGGGAGGGGGCGAGCTGGAAAGTGAGGTGCGGTTTGGGGGGTGGGGGCGGGTGGGTGTGAGTGGCACTGGGTCGGGGAGAGCGGCCTGGCCGGGAGCGCGGTTGGGGGGAGGCGAAAGGCGGCAGGCGCTGACGGTCAGAGCATGCAATGGCGCCGACTGGCCCGTTTCTTTGGGAGTTGCCATCCCCCCCCGGTTGCCTTCCAACGCAAGGGCTCCCGCCGAGCGCCGTTGTGGTGTTGTGGCGGGTTGCTGCTTCCGAGGCGTTTGCAAACCGTGACCGTGCTCGTGGTCGAGATCGTGGCGCCCCACGCGCCCGCCCGCGCCCGCGTCCAACCTCCTCATCAGCGCCTGCCTCGCCCACGCACCCGCCCGCCCGCCCGTCCTCTTCCTCCCCTCGCAGATGCGGACAGGTGCATGCGAGCTGGGGACGGAGAGACGCAGGTGCACCACCGCCTAAGCGGCGCACACCGCCTAAGCGGGGCCACTGGCTGGCGTGCCCACGTGCTGTGGGGATGTGCGTCCGTGCTCCGTAGAGTATCACCGCGACGGGGTTTAGGGTGATGACGGGGCGGGGCCGACCAGGTGACAACAGGGTAGGGCTTGGGGCTTGGTGCCTTCCTGGTGTCCTGTGGAGGGACAGCGGGCGGGTATGGGTGTCCAACGGGGCGGGGGGCGCTGTGCGGAAACTGTTTCCAGGAGGATGAGCTGCTGGGGGGTTTGGAGCGCCCCGCGGAGCGGCCCACGGGAGGAAAGGGGGGGGAAGGACATTTTTGCTGTCCCAGCCGCAAGTGTGTGTGTGGGTTGTGGGGGCCCTGCCGACCACAGCTTGCGTCGGCTGCCGTGAATAGGTGGTGGTGGTGGTGGTGGGAGGGGGGGAAAGGGGGCAGGGTGTCCTCCCGCCGGCGCCCCTTTCCGCGTTGGGTTGGCGTCCTGGTCGCTGGCCCCGCTGCCTTGCCTTCCGCGGCCCGCCGCACGTGGGGGTCATGCAGGCAGTGACGGCACGTGTCCTCACGTGTCTTCGTCGTCGGCGGCGCCAAGCTGCGGCCGCTGCGTGCATCGTGTGTTATTGTGGTTGTGTTGTGGTTGTTACGGTACAGTGTCGTGTGTTAACTACTACCCGGCAGCGCCCAGGCTGTTTGTGTGTGTGTGTGTGTTGTGGGGATTGGGATCGCATGTAGCGCATGGTTGCCGTAGCAACGGCAGGGAACTGACCTGGTTCTGCTGCTGCAGCTGCTCGGGCGCGGAAGGGGCTCTTGAACCAGGCGGAGGATGTAGGGAAAGATGGGTGGGTGGGCGGATGGATGGATGAGTGGGTGAGGAGATGGAAGGATGTGGCGAGGAGCGTCGGGTCAGAGCTCAGAGGAGGGGAGGTGGGAGGCGGAGGCGAGCCGTTGGGACTACGCAGAGCGCCCAACCGAACAACCGAACATAACCTACTGGTACCTGCGGGACTCGTCAGTGTCCACGCTGCCTCGTGTTGAGCTGTCGTGGGAACGGTCAACTTTACTGACGGTATTGATGGTCGACAGCGTGGTACCGTAATAAACGGGGTACCGTATGAGCTTCGACTAGGCCTCTGTTTCGACGCGTCACGTGGTCCAAGCTGTACTTAATTGCCGTTTGAAGGGCAGATCCTTCCAGGGATAAAGTCTGGTCTGCTGCCCCCTTGAGAAGTCGTCATGCTTTGTCAAGGAACGGGTGGTATGGACATGAGGGGGACTTGCTGTCGCCTCGACTCCCCTCACCAAAGGTGATTCCTGAGGCTGTGGTGGCTGTCAAGAGGAGGGAGCCGTAGCGCAGCACTGAGGTGGACCACGCCGTGGGACTGGTCAGGATTGCGCATGGATGCCGCTGGCTGCCGCTTTAGGTTTGGGTTCTCTCAGTTTTGGGGTTGGCGGCCTGCTGGTAAGGGCGACGTGCGGAGAGCGGTTCGGCCAGAGCTGTCGAGACCGTTGCGACGTGCTTGAAAGCTAGCGTCGAGCAGCGAAAAGGCGATTGCCGCTGACTGACCACACCCGCACGTCTGCGCTTGGTGACACGTTTGCGCGTTCGATACATGGCCTATGCCCTGGTGGCCCCAGGGAAACGGTCTGAACCTGGGCTTCGGCCTGGCCGCTCCGTGCCGCCAAAATGCGGCCCCTTGTGATAGTTGGTGTACAAACAAGGACAGCAGCTCATAGTCATTGGCAGTAGCCGCGTGTGATTTCTTTCCGATGGAAAACTGCTGCTAACGAAGAGCGAGGCGCCTGGCGGCCCTTTTGCGCGCGCTGCAAGGTGAGACTTGCGGAAGCTGCGCCTAGGGCTGCAACTTTTGTCGCACCAAACAAAGCTAGTGAACGTGACATCACGGCGGCCTCCGTCTTTGGGTCAGTTAGATCTTCCGGCATGGGCGAAACCCGCTCTTCCGGCGTTCACCGGCCGCGGTATACATCCCACCCTCTCCTGTGGTGAAGGTGTTGCGCTGGAGGCATTCAAGCTCGCGCGTGCTCTTTTCTACATTCTAGACAGCAACGAGGCCAAAACAAAAATATCTCGGCGTACGGATAGCAGTTACACAAGATCCAAGTTCATTGTCATTTAGAGCGGGGAGCTTTCGATGCTGCACGTTTGCGGCTTTATACGCGAGGCGCTGCGTCCGAAGCCCCAGTCAATTTCGTGTAATCCAGGTCACTCTTCACAGGGCCCGCGAAGGATTCCGTTTTTATTTTTACCACATCACCAACTTGCTTGCCATATCAAGAACGGCAGTTTGCGACAGTAATAAATATTGTACTTTGGTATTTTGGCTCGCGGGTAACTGCGCTTCCGCACGGTCAACCGCTGCCCGCGGCGTCATTGAGGCAGCAAAGATCGCCTTTTGCGATTTCTACGAGCTCGATACGCGTGCGGACTGCACTGGTGCTGAGCACAGCCCATCAGGCTGCTGGCTGCATACCATCAGCTTCCAGCAGGACGCGGGCATAGGTGTAAACCCTATCGTGGTCGTCAGTGCAGGTAGGCACGCTCCTTGTCTGAACTTACCGCATGCTATATTGGTTTGATCGAGAGTTGATTGGGCCCTGCGGGCTGCTTCAGGGCCTGCTGGCCTGGCCGGCCGTTGCTCCGGACCTCCGGTATTTGACATATGAACGTTTCGCACAACCTTAGTTTGCTTGTGACTGGATGGATATGAAAAGTAATTTTCTATCTCGCTTGCAGGATCGGCTTGTTTCGGAGGGCACCCGATGGCGCTAGTTTCTAGTCATGCGACCTCCTTTGGCCAGCGTTTCGTCGCTGATGTTGGTCGATGCGGTTTGTCTTCTGACTACCAGCAAAGGCTTGTCTCCACAGCAGAGGCCGCTGTGCAGGCAGGTCACCGCCTGCTCGGTGCAGCTGCACATGGGGACGTCACCTCGGCAGCTCGTTGCGTGGCAGACGGAGCAGACCCCAACTTTGAGGATCCCGCCAACGGCGAGACAGGGCTGCATCGCGCGGCGCAGCGCAACCAGGCCGCGTTGGTGGAGGTGCTGGCCTCGCTGGGCGCGGACATGGATCGGCCGGACCGTGCCGGCCGCACGCCCCTGTACGTCGCTGCCAGCCGCGGCTTCATCGACACCGTCTCAAAGCTCCTCTCCCACGGCGCCTCGCTCTTCCCTCCCGAGACCCGCTCCCTGCCTAGCAGCCGCCGCCCCTGCTCCACCTCCTGCTCCTGCTCTGGCACCTGCCGCTGCGCGCCCTCCGCCGGTCCTTCCACCCGACCCTCCCACCACAACCCCACCGACCCCTCCTCCTCTTCCCCCACCACCGACCCGACCCACATCATCTCCCCCGGCGACGACGACGAGGAGGCCGCCCTCCTGGCGCTCCGCGCCACCTGCCCCCTCGCCGCCGCCGCCGCCGCCGCCCGCTGGCCCCTCGTCGCGGCGCTCCTCGCCGCCCTGCCCCCCGACTTTCCCGCCCGCCCGCCCGCCCTCCGCTCCCTGCGCTTCCTCGTCTGGGCGCTCGCTTCCCACCGCGCCTTCCCACCCGCCGTCATCGCCGCGGTCCCGCCGCGCCTGCCGCCCTGCGTGCTCGACGCGGTGCGCCCCGCCCACCTCGCCTCCACGCCGCTCGTGCTCGCCACCGGCAACGACCAACAGCAGCTGATGCAGTGGCTGCTGGCCCGCGGCGCCGACCCGGAACTCGGCGCGCCGCTGCTGCTGTGCGCCGGCCGCTTCTGCCGCGGCTCGCGCACCTGCTGCGTCTCCACGCTGCTGCGCCGCGGCGCGGCGCCGCACGTGGCCTGGGCCGACCAGCCGTCCGACTCGCCTCTGGCGCTGGCGGCCGCCGGCGACTGCTTCAGCCACGTGCACGTGCTGGTCGCCTTTGGTGCGGACGTGGGCGGCGAGGCGGCGCGCGTGCGGCAGGCGCTGTATGCGCCGGCGGCCTGGGAGGAGCACCTCGACGGGCTGATGGAGCAATGCGGCGGCAGCCTGGCCGCTGCGGCGGGGCCGGGGGCGGAGGCGCTGCTGTGCCCGTGCGGCCAGCAGCACGCGCGCTGGCCGGGACTGTGGCCGCAGGACGGGGAGGCGGTTGTTGCCGAGGTGGAGTTGGAGGAGGAGGAGGTTGAGGAGGAACGGGAGGCGGGCGCGGGCGGCAACAGCTGCCACAATCGGACGCCGGCGGATGACGCCTGGTACCGCCGCCACTGCGCCCAAATGGAGCAACTGCAGGTGGGTGGGTGGGACGGGGTGGGTGGGTGGGTGGGTAAAAAGAAGATACGGGGACGGGGTGGGTTGTGCGGTTGTGCGGTTAGGAAGAAGTGTTGTGCGGTACTCGGCACTCGCCTCGTCGTCGTCGGTCGTTGTCCAGTCCAGACTCATGCATGCAAAAGTGCGTCTTTCACTTTTTGTTTGTCGGTAAGGGTTGAATCCGTGCTCCTGCGCACCCTCCGCGACTGCCGCCCAACCCCCAGGATGGCACCGAGCTGGCCGAGTGCCGCAAAGCGGTGGACGAGCTGTGGCGGTACGGCTGCAGCGCCGTGGTCTCGGAGCTGGGCGGTGCCCCGTCCGCGCCGTACAGCCTGCTGCCGCAGCGCGTCCTGGCCGCCATGCAAGACGTGGCGGGCGGATGGCTGGCGGCGGCGGCGCGCTGCCGCGCGCAGCGGCAGCTCCGCGCGGACCTGTACGACAAGGCCGTGGCGGCGGGTCGCGCGCTGCTCGACCGCAAGCGCGTCGCGGCGCTGGCGGCGCTCAGCGGCGCGGGGCGCGGCGGCGGCGCCGGCAGCGCCGCCGCCCCCAGCTGCAGCAACGAGCGGAAGGACGACGAGGACGATGAGGAGGAGAAGGTGGAGGAGGAGCAGGCGGCGGGGTCGAGCGGGGCGGGGAGCGTCGAGGCGCAGGAGCGGCAGCCGCGGCAGGGCCGCTCGCTGCGGCCTTCTTCGGAGGGAGGAGGGCTGGTGGGGGAGCTGCGGATGGAGATATTGGCACTGGCGGGGCTGGCGCCGCCGGGCGTGGAGCCGCGGGCGCTGTCGCGGCCTGCGCGGGCGGCGTGCGGCTGCCAGGGCTGCAGGGGCTAGTAAGGTGGGGGCGTGTGTCGGAGCGGTTTTGATTTTTTCTCTTTTTCAGCGGCGCCCCGCCCCGCCGATGATGGGAATGGCGCATTGCGCGGCATGACGAGAGGTGGCGTGGCGTGATTGCCTAGTTGCCTCTTTGCGACAGACGGACGGATAATTTTGCGGCCAGAGGAGGAGGGAGGGAGGGGTTGTTTTTCATCATTTCCATTTGAATTTCAAGGATGCGCTGCCGCCTCGCTTTTATGGGTTTCAATGTTTTCGGCGTTGCAAATTTGTCGTGTGTCTCTTTTGGGGGAGGCGTGGGGGGCACATCGTGTCGCCGCTTTTCACTGAGGGCATGTGCTTCAAATCAAGGGCTGCTGCAACACAGTGCGCGTGCGCCAGTTCTCATGGCGCCGTTTTGGTCGAGGGCCATAGCGGTTGCATCCCCAGTACGGCTTCGGGGAGTTGCGGCTGTCGTACTATGAGGGCTCGATCCGTATTGTGGATCTCACGCCTGGCGCGGGGCCGAGCCCGGGGCCGAGAGCACCGAGCCTGCGGCTCGCGTGTTAGGGCAGGTCGGTCGGTCGGTCGCGAATGTACATAGTTGTACTGCCGCTGTTGTGTTGTCATATCTGTAGTCGATACGCCTGGGCAGCCCGTGTGGGGACGCAGGGCGCAGGGTCGTTCTGCGTGGCGTGCCCTCGCTGCAGCGCCGTCTTTCGTTCTTCTTTGACCACCCACCCCCGAGAGAACCCCGACAGAGGATTGTTTGGGGACGTGCTCTTTGCGCTCTGGTTGGGGGCTGGGAGGCGGCTTCTTTGTGTTTTGTTTTGTTTTGTTGGTGCGGTATTCCCTATGTGTACCCTATGTGTGTGGGCGCCTGGGCGGGGCGCTCGCCCGGCTGAGGTCCGGTTGGTTGATGGCGGTTGAGCCAAAGTGGTTGTAGCGTGCTGGTGGTTGTACCGTACCGCCGCTGTCGTGGGTGCCATCAATCGTCGTCATTGTTTTAGCCCAACATCCCACCTCACCCCACACCCCCAAACCCATCCCGTTCCGTTGTTGTACACTATGAGCTCTGAGCTGAGCTGTACCGCCGCTGTGCGCTGTCGCCAGTTGGGTGTTAAGCTGATAACAGGAGAAGACAAAATTTAAGATCACGAAGTACTTGATACTAGGTGTGTTTTGTTCAAGGTCGTGGCGTATATGGTGTTGCGAAACTTGGTGTGCTGTCCCTCTTTTCGGCCGTACATTCGGCTGGGATCCCCCGGGATCGAGGCGTGTGGCTTCGTATCGCACCGCGTTACTGATTCCGGGGGACCAAAAGCCATCGTACCGGTATGCCACAGTCGTCTCTGTTCTACGCCGTCGGTTTCATGACGCCGCTTCGTCTTGTCATGTCCGGCGCCGCGTATTACTGCGTGGGCTCCCTCCCGACGGACCCACCTGGTCACGTGGGAAACATCACCGGGCTGGGGCCGTGTGCATTACGAACATGCAGCAAGGGTAACTGTGAACCGTTTCTGTACAACCGTTTTCGGTGCTGCTCGAGACAGGTGCTTGTAACATACACATACACATACATATGTCGTCTTCCACGTTGCGATTCGTTCTCCTCCAAAGGGTTACTCTGTTCCTTATACGGTACAGTGCCGGTGCGGACCAATGGCTGTGGCGCTAGCCGCTGAACGTCCTCCTTCAATCTCGACACTCTTCTGTGGCTGCGTCCCAGCTGCGTCGTCCTTTGGTTTCCGGAAAACAATTATTTATTAGTTCGACAGCAAAGCAAGAGCATATTCACAGCTCTCGTCGGGCTGCAGTGCGGTCCCACGTGCCTCGCGCCGTCACCTCACAGGCCACAGCCCTCGCCGAGGGGTTACACTGTACACCGAACACCCGCGAACATCGGGAGCCGGTCCACCCAGTCGCCGCATGGCGACTCCGACCCACGGGTCCGAACTTTGCAGCTACGGTACCGGTAAGTCTGAGCGGGATGGCGCACGCACGGGCGTCGGGCGGGGATCCTCACAAGGGCAGGCACCAGGCGGGCAGGCAGGCAGAGCGGCGCTCGCGCCGCGCGGCGCCAGGCGTCAACATTGCGTTTGCATCGAGGGTGTTGCGGCGCGGCAGTAACCATCACACGGGGTCCGCGGTCCAAATGGCCGCTCCGCGCTGCTTCTGGGAAACGCGGCCAAAGCCTGCAGCCAAACAAGCGGCCGCCCGGGCGTGGCGGCAGCCTAATACCTGGTGTATCTAGATTCCTGATATGCATGCATTCTCACCGCAGTGCAGGGCCCTACGTACACGTGTCTGCAACAGCGAGAGCCAAGGCCCGTCCGTAACGGTGCAACCACGCGCACGGCCCGCGTCGACTCTCGCGCCTCTTCACCCTGCCCTACCCTACCCTCTCCTGCCTCGCTGTAAAAAGGCGCAGGCAGCAGAGAGCGACTGCCAGCCGCACGCGCGACTGTCGTCGCAGAGCCCGGACGCAGCAGACCCCGCGCGCCGCGCTACCCTGCGCCGCGGCCCTTGCCCTTGGTACCACCGCCGGCAGGCCGGCTGCCGCCAGAATACCCGCCGCCGCCACCACCGCCGGCGCCAGCGCCGCCACCGCCACCGGCCATGCCGCCACTGGCCATGCCGCCGCCGCCGCCAAATCCGTACATCTCGAACTCGCCGCCGCCCGCCCCTCGCCCGCCTCCCCGCCCGCCTCCCACCATCGGCGGCGCGTAGAAGGCGCCAAAGTACGCCGGGTCGGCGTAGGCGTACCCGAAATCGCCCTCCCAGCCCTCACCCTCCTCATCGTACCCGTACCCGTAGCCCTCGTCGTACCAGCCGTACGCTTCCTCCTCGCCATACCCCTCATACGGCCCAAACGGGTACACCATCCCGCCGGGCCCAACCACCATGCCCGGCGGCCCGCCCGGCCCGCCCGCCCCGCGCCCGCCCCGGCCTCCTCTCCCGCCGCCGCCTCTCCCCCGCCCCGACCCACCGCCCCCGCCCCCGCCCCGGTACCCCTCCGGCCCCCCTGCCCCTCGAGGTCCCCGATCGTAGCCGGAGCCGTAGGAGCTCCCCCCGGCATAACCGCGGCCCCGAGAATCCTTGCCGTCCCAGCCGCCGCCGCCGCCGCGGCCGCCCCTTCCGCCGTGCTTGCCGCCCGCGTCCGGACGTGAGCGCCCGCTGGGTCCCGGAGGCCCCTCCGCGTCCGAGTCAGGCACCTCGCCCTCGGAAATCTCCCCAGACTCGGTAGGCTGCGGTGAGAGGGACAGGGAGAAGGACAAGGACAAGACACAAGGCGACACACACACAGATCACATGGGTTTGTGTTTCGTAAGGCTGCGCCAATGTGCGTTGCATGCGCCGACCCCAGGAAAACGGGGGTTCGAGGGGAGAACACAACGGCCGCCGCCCGCTAACAATCCGCCTGCACAAAAAAGCCAAAAGTGCAGCGCCGCCAAGCCCCGCCTGTTCGCCCCCCTGCCCTGTACTTGTCCTCCGCATCGTACCCAACAGTCCCTGCCAGCCGTGCTGGCCCCTCCGGCAAGCCCGTGCCCCATCCTCCCATCCTCACACAACCTGCCGCCCCGCCCCGACCTAACAGCTCCCGCAAACCCAAACCCCAACCCAAACCCACGCACCTCCGGCGTCCCTGCAGGCTGCTGCTGCTGCTGCTCTTCCGGGGGCCCCCCGCCAGCGCCCGCCGGCCGCTCGTCTCCTCGCCCGCGGTCCCGCGGCCCGGCGCGCCGCCCGACGCCCATGTCCTCCTCCTCCGAATAGCCCCCGGCATCGAAGCGGCCACCCGGGCCCATGCCCCGGTACGGTCCAGGCTCGGGGCTGCGGCTGCTGTAGCGGCTGCCCGGGGGGCCCCGCGGCCCGCCGCGGCGGCCCATCGGCGAAGGGCTCCTGCTGCTGAAACGCCGGCCGCCGCCGCCGCGGTGGTCCCCGGGGCTGGTGGCGGGGCCGTTGCCGTAGCGCGGTCCACCGTAGTGACCCCGCATTCGGCCGAGCGGCGAGGGGCTGCGGCTGCCGGCGCCGTAGCGCGGCCCGCCGGGCCCGCCGCGCGGCGGCGGGCTGCGGCTGGCGTACCGCCCGCCGCCCAGCCGGCCCCGCGGCGGCGGGCTCCGACTGTGCAGGAAGCGCCGCGGCGGCGGGCTGCGACTGGCCATGAAGCGCCCGCGCGGGGGCGGGCTGCGGGAGGTGAAGCGCCGCAGCGGCGGCGAGGGACTGCGCGTGCCGCGCCGCGGACCCAGACCGCCGTCGGACGGCCCCCCGGGCTGAGGCGGCAGCGGCGGTGCCCCACCGATCCGCGGGCCGGCTGCGCCGGGGCCCATGCCAAGGCCCGGCCCCGCCTCGCCGCCACCACCGCCGCCGGCGGCGTCGGCGCCTGCAGCCGCGCCGGCGCCGGATGTGCCCGCGCCTCGTTGCTGCCGCTCCGCCTCCTCCGCCGCCTTCGCCCGCCGCTCCTGGTCCGCCTGCGGTGAAAGGCCCACACGGTACGCTCAAGAGCCTCACACCGTGCTGTTGGGTGCATGTGTATGTTACGACCCACGGGCCGGGCCGGGCCACCGCACTGCCGTCTACCCCACCGCGCAAACGTACGCGACACCTTCGCAACAACACATATACACGCACCACGGCCTGACAAAACGTCTGCCACACCACCAGCATCGAGGAAAATGACGCCAAGCTGCAGTGATGTAAGGTGTGCGGTTGCGGCGCGGGCCACCGGCGGCTGCGCGGGGGCCGCTCCTCCTCCGCGGCCACACCCATGCCACCGCCACCCCCCGCCCGCCCCACCCTCCTTACCCTCATCCGCTCCTCTGCCTCGCGCATCCTCCGCGCCCGCTCCTCCTCCTCCTGTTTCTTCTTCTTCGCCTTCTCCATATCCGCGGGGTCCAGGGAGACCACCTGTACCAACGCGGGCCCCGCCTTGCTGCGGTTGCGGCCACCCCGCCGGTGGCCGCCGCCGCCGCCCAGCCCGCCTGCGCCGGACCCCGGCGCCGTGGCCGCCGCCACCGCCGCCGCCGCTGCCGCGTCGTCGCCGGGCGGCGCATCCGCCGCAGCGGCGGCGGCCGCCGCCGCCACCGCCGCCGACTCCGCCGCCGCCTTGCCGCCCGCGACGTCGACCGCCTGCGCCGCGCCGTACGACGACACGTCGCCCCAGAGCGTCGGATCGTACACGACCCCCTCGCCGTACATCTCATACCCGTAGCCGTACGCTGCGGCCGCGCTGTACGCCGCGCTGTACGCATTGTACGACTCCGCCGTCTCGCCGGGCAGCGCCGTCAGCGCCTCCGCCGACGGCCACGCGTCCAGCCCCGGCGGCCCGGGTTCCATCATCATCACGGGCGGCGAAAGCCACACCGTCGCGGCCTCCTCGAGCAGCGTCCGCGGCCCCCGCAACCCGCCGGCCCCGTCGCCGCCGCCGCCGCGCTCGCCGCCGCCGCCACCGCCGCCACCCCGCTCCCCGCCGCCGCCGCCGGGTCCCCTCTCCCCCAGCTGCTGCTGCAGCAGCAGGTGCTGCTGCTGCTGCTCCTCCTCCTCCTGCCGCTGCCGCTCGTGGAGGTAATAGTTGTAGCCGCCGTGCTGCGCCGCGCCGATGACGGCGGCGTCCATGCGCACGTGCAGGGCTGACCCATGGGTAGATGCCTGCTGCTGCAGCAGCTGCAGCTGCGCCTGCCAGTCCGACTGCGCGACCATGTAGCGGTGCAGCGCGGCGCAGTCCGCCAGGTGCTCGGGCGGCGGGGCGGCGGCGGGGTCGGTGGGGTGGTGCACGGCGCCGGCGGTTGCGAGGTCGAAGCCCGGCGGCGGGTCGTCCGTGAAGACCCACTGGGGTGGCCGCAGGGTGCCGCCTGAAAAGTCGAGGAAGTTGTCCAGGCCTGCGGTCATGCGGGTGTGCGGGTATGCGGGTATGCGGGCGCGTCGATTGGTCCGTCAAATGGAATGAAATGGAACAGAACCACCGCGGCGCGGCGCATGCGCCCTCCGCCTCACCGCCCCCTTCGCCTGTCATCCCCGCCCCACCTCCCACACCTATCACGCCCACCCACCCACCAAACCCCTCCCCTCCTCCCTCAACACATCGCCCAAGCGCCATCCCCTCACCCCTCACAACCCCCCTCACCCCATTTCACCTCCACCTGCTCCCCCCCTGGCCCTCTCCCTCTCCTCCCAACCACACGCACCAGGTCGCCCCGGCGGCGGCGGCGGCAGCGGCCCGCCAGGGCCGCTGCCGCCACCGCCCGGCGCTCCTCCTCCTCCACCTCCTCCCGGCCGCTGCGCGCCCTTGGCCCGCACCACCAGCCTCCGCCCCCCCAGTACGTAATTGTGCAGCCGGTCAATGGCGCACAGGGCCTGCTCCTCCAGGGCGAACTTGACGAAGCCGAACCCGCGACTGGCGCCCGTGTGTCGGTCCGTGATGATGGAGCACTCCAGAACCTGCGGCGGAGTGCAGTGGCATGCGGAGCAAGCGGAGCGTGCACAGCATGTACGTTCATGCGGCGTAGTGCACAGCGTGCACAGCAAGCAGAGCGTGTCCCATTCTTGCGTTCATGCGCGTTCGTGCGTGTCCCATGCTTGTGGCTGACGCTGCTGCTGCTGCTGAAAGCCCCTGAAAGGGCAACGGCACACATGCACCCATGCCCACATGCGCGCGTGCATATATGACATGCGGGGTCACTCAAGTGGAGAGCCTGGGCCCGGGCGGGCGCCCACACGCGCCAGAAAGAAAACCCGCGCCCGCACCCACGCCTGCACGCCTTCCTGCATATATACATGCATACGCACGCCCACAAACGCGCCGCGCTCCTCCCCGGCCCGCCCCGTCCCCACGAACCCCGATCGCCCCCACGAACAATCAACCGCGCCGCCCACACCCGCCCACACCCGCACAACTCGCCAAATCCAATCCCACAATCGCCCGCACTGAACTGCACTGCACCGCACTGAACTGCACTGCACCGCACTGCACCGCCCCGCCGCACACCGCACCGCCGCACCTCTCCGCACGTGGAGAAGAGCTGTCGCAGCTCGTGATCCGAGGTGTGGTGCGGGATGAAGCCCACGTACACGGTCCGCGGGTCGGCCTCGTCGTGGCGGCCGCCGCCCATGCCCAGCCCCGGCCGACCGCGGCCGCCCGGGCCCCCCAGCATGCCCTCCAACTCCCTGCCGCGACAGCGCACGCAACGACGGGCGGGCGGGCGGGTGGTGGTGGGTAAGAAGGATGAGACCGCAAGTGGAGGATGCGGTGGGCGGAAATTTTAATCGGAGCTTTATTCCGCCAACCATCGAACGAAACGGGGGAAACGTAATGGGGGGAAGAAGAGGGCCCGGTGGGTGTGCTCGGCGCGCTCGGCCGATCGGGCCAGGAGGGGGGCGGGCGGGCGCGGCGACCGGGACGAAGGTCGTGCTGTTTACGCGCGGCGCAGCTGCGAGTGCCGGGCAACGCGGCAAGGGCAAGCGGAGGAGGACAAAGCACAGCACACACCGCACACGCGCGCGGGCCAGGCTTTTGGGGGACCCTTGCAAGGCAAGGCGAGGCAAGGGAAGGCAAGGCAAGGCAAGGCGAGGTAAGGGGGGCGGTGGCGCTGGAGAGGGAAGGTTGGCGTGAGGAGGGGGTGAGGTAAGGGGCGGCGGGCCGCCAGAGGGTTGTGAGCTGCGGCCGGCGCTCTCTCTCTCTCTCTCTTTCTCCTCTCTTGCGGTGTGGTTCGCCCCCACCTGGGTATGTGCGGCACATCTCCGCCCAGGTCCCGCAGGAAGCTCTTGTACTCGTCCTCCATGGCGGCCGCCCCCTCGCCGTGAACCGCAATCACGTCCCGACGGTACTGCTCCTCGACCTGCGACGGGGGCGGCAAGGCGGGGGGGGGGGAGTAGGAGGGGCCAGGAGGGGCAAGGAGGGAGGGTGGGTTTCCGTTTCGTATCGTATCGTCGGTTTTATTTATCAAGAGGACGAGGAGGAGGGGGGCGTGGTGAACTTTGCCACATGCAATGCGGTAATGGGTACTGGTTGCAACACAAGCCAGGGGGGTCAGGAGGAGGGGTAGGGTGAGGGGGCCAGGAGGAGGGGCAGGGCGAACGCCCGGTGAGGGTGGGCTTGCCAGGCAGGCCAGCAGCCGAGAGGCCCCTCCCACCCCGCCCTCCAGCGGGGGGGGGCGGTCAAGACTGCGGCCAGCCACCAGCGGCGCACGCATGTGTGGCGACGGCGGCGGCATTGTGCCGCTACTGGGCCGTCATTGGGTTCTGCCGCCCGCAGCCGGCGACGCGACCCGCCCGCCCATGTGGGGGTCGCGCAGGGCAGCCACCGCCGCCGCCGCCGCCATCGCCGCCCCGCGCAGGCCCTAACTCCCTCTCTTTCCTCTCTCCTCGATATAAGCAATGCAACGCAGCACAGCGCGACTGCAGCGCGACTGCAGTGTAACGCAGCGCCGCTCGGCATAGCGCCTTGTGTGCCGTCGCCGCGGCCCTTCTTCTTACCTTTTCCTTGAGATGGTCTGGCAGCTTGAACACCTCGCCGCCCTCCTCCGCCTGCCGCTGCAGCTCCATGATCTCGTGGTCTCGGAGCGTGCCTGGGGGGGTTATCCACGTATAGGCCGTAGCCCGTGAACGGTAACGTGGGGGGGTGGGGTAAGCAAGAAGATACCGCAGCAAAGGGACGGAGACGGAGACGGAAGCGGAGGGGGAGGCAGAGGAGGAGGACAATCAGAGTACGGTACATGTGTATGCGCGTCGTTGGGGGCAGTCAACCAGCCAGCCACACGCGGACCTGCCTTGCCCCCCGCCGCCGCGCCGCGTCGCTCCTCCCCACCCACCCACCCATCCACCCACCACAACCGGTGGGGAGGGGGTAGGTGCGGTCTCATCTATATTCACCCCCCCCCACACACACACGGACACAGAGACACCAATCCCCACATACCCCCCCCCCCACCGTTCAGCGCCGCCAGCTCCCTCAGCTGCAGCCGCTTGTGCTCGTTGAGGTTCTCGTCCTGGGGCTGCAGCAGCTTCTCAATCAGCGCCGCAGCCTGCCGGGCGAGGGGAGGGTCAGGGGGAGTGATATGCTCCCGGAGTGATATGCCGGGCGAGGGGAGGGAAGGAAGCGGGGCTTGTTGCGGTTGGTGTCGGTTTGGAAGGGGGACGACCGAGTGTCGACCGAGTGTCGACCGATCGAATCGGAGAGCAGCCGCACAGCCGCACCCCCCCTACGGTAACCCCCTCTCCCCCCGCTCCCCCCAGATCCAACGACGCCTTTCCCACCCTTCACCCTTTTACCCTTCCCCCCCCCTCCAACCCCCCCTCCCCTTCCCTCCCCTCCCCTCCGCCCCCTCCGGAGACCGTCGTACCTTGTCCACGTCATCATCCTGGTCGCCCGTGATGAGCACGTGCAGCTCGTCGTCCTCCCCGGGCTCCGGGCGGCCCATCGGGTCTCGCCGCGTGCGCCCCTCCTTGATGGATCCCTTGCCGCGGATGGCGATCTTGGTGTTGGTCTCGCGCTCCATGCGCTTCTGCGTGTTGCCGCGCGGCCCGATGATGAGGCCGATGAAGTTGTAGGAAGGGTACTCGCTCTGAGGGATGTAGATCTTGCGCGTCTTGCGCGGCGGGCGGAAGTCGGAGGGCGGCTTGTAGTTGGGGTTCTTCTTTATGAGCTCCATGATTAGGTCCTGAGGGGGTGGAGGGGGGGGGTGAGGGGGGGAAAATGGGGGGAGGAGGGGTTAACAAAAGAGAAGATACCGCAGCGGAGACGGAGACGGCGTTAGCGAACGGGGGGCGGGCGGGCAGAAGGGGGCCGGGTGGCGTGGGGAGGGCTAATGGTAGGAAGGTCCAGAGAGCGCAAGATGACAGAAGGCTTTTGGGGGGTGGAGTGGGTTTGGGTTTTAGGGTTGTTTTAGGGGGGCGGAGGGGGGCGGGGGCCGGAGGGGGGGTTTGAAGAGTGTAATGCAAGAACGAAACTGGGAACCTAGAAAGGGTAGGCGGGGGCGGGTTGACAGGCGAGGTCAGGTTTCGGAGCGGTAGGGGGGGAGCCGGAGCCGTGGGAGGACCAAGGCATTAGGGGCCAGGAGCAGCAACAGCGGCAGGGGCTCATCCCCTAGAGCCGCCAGGCGGGGGGCAACTCCGCCGCTCCCCGGCGCCGGGCCCCGTCCACACGCAGCAGCAGCAGCTGCTGCTGCAGCAGCAAGGGAGCCCCCCGCCCGCGGTCAAAAGGCGGAGGAGGACCGGGCCCGTCGGGAGACACGCAGTCGGCGATATACAGTCGTCAACGCGCAACCAACGATCGAACGAACGAAGGCTGGATCTGGATTTGGATCCGCCCAAACGGAGGGAGCGTGCGGGCGGGCTGAATCTCGTGCGCGCAGCGCGTTCCCGCTGCTGCAGCAGACCGCGGGCAGACCCACGGGTCAGAAACGGCCTCCTGTGCGCGTGGCAGCCAACGCCAACGCCCACGCCCCCTCCTTCCGCTGAGACGACAGCGGCGTCCGACACCTCTCCGAAAGGCACATTTTGCCCCCTGGACCCCTCCCCCGAAGCAGCTCGCCGGACAAACGACGTTGTTCCGTATACCCCTTCTTCTCAACCCCAAGATGCGTCACCCCCCGCCCCCTGCACCGCCCACTGGAGCAGCGACCAGCCCCCCTTCGGAAGGACTGTGCACCGCCCCTCTGGCCGCTCAATAGGTCTCCTCGCGGCTGGGCTGGGCTGGGCTGGGCCGTGCGCCAGGAAGGAAGCTTGGCAGCGGCAGCTCGCCCGCCATCCAGACGCCTCTGCCGGTGGCAACACCCACTGGCAATTAAGACGCAGATACACGGACGGATGGACGAACTATGTATACCCAAACACATACGTGTGCCTCGTCAGCGAAAACCCCCTCTACCCGCCACGCCTCCCGACGCTAGGCCGTCCCCTCGACCCCACATTCTCCCGCTTGGCTAACCAGCCAGGAGGGCGGGCGGCAAACGACCCACAATCACAGCGCCAGCTGGCGGCACATGCCGGTCACGGCCCTAGCCTGCTGCTACCAGGGCCGGGCCGGCACACAGCCCCACCCCCTGTGCTTCGCAACGCAACGCAAATCAGGCCCCGGGGGAAGGGAAGGGAGATCGCGTTGCTCCCCCGCTCGCCGCTTCGACAGGGCGGGGTGCAGGGGGAGGGGGGGGCAACCGCACCACCGCGCGCATCACGCTGGCCGGCGGTACGCCGACACTCCCGCACACACGATCAGTACGGCACAGGCAAGAACTGCCGCCGTCAACCGGTGGGTGCCCCCCAAAGCCGCCAAGACACCACCGCACGCGGCGTTGCACCCTCCCCGTGCACCCTTCAACCCCGGGGGTCGCCGTCTGCCGCGCCTACCCCCCACCACGACTGGTGTGGGTGCTGCGGTGCACTCTTGGGTCGCCGTCCCAGAGAGCCCCCGCCCCGCCCCTCCGCCCCTGCATTGCGCCACCTCCCGGCCCCCTCCCCCGGCAGGTCACCCCCTCCACACGCACGCACCGAGCGCTTCTCCTGCAGTTTATCCCGCAGCCGCTGCTCCCGCGTGTTGAGACGCATGCCGTACTCGTTGTACACCGGCTCCGGCGACGGCGAGCGCTGCTCCTGCGGCGTGTCGTCCACCAGCTTGCCGGCCTGCAGCAGAGCGATCCGCTGGTTGATCTGTGGGGGCGGAGACGGCAGCAGAGTGGGGACGTATGTAAGTCCAATCCGATTTTGGATACTGAGGGGGGGCGGGAGGGGCGGGGTTAGTCCGTTTGCAGGTCGCCCTCTTCTGCATTTAACCATGCGTTCGCGTACGCGAGAGGGATGAAGAGGGTCGGCAGAGGGGCAGAGGGGCGAGTGTTGAGGAGAGTGCGCCGGGGGAAAGGTTGCAGGCGGTGCGGGTGTAGGCGCGGGCGGTCGACGAGGTAGGTCCCCTGGAGGGGCCCCCTCATGGGAAAGGTGGGTTTGCCGGGTACACCGCTGCATGTCGATCGGCACGGCGGTTCCACACGGGGGCTGCAAGCCGCGCTCGGGTCGCCGGCTGCGGTACACGTGCAAGCGACATCTCGCAGGTTGGCGGGAGGGGAGCAAAGCCGCGTTCCTGATGCCTGGTGTTGCACCACGTGGTGCCGCGTGGCGCCACGTGGTGTTGGCACTGGGGGATTGCGGTTTCCAAGGCCGCGCCCGGCCTTGGAAACCGCGACTACTGGAGCCCAGAAGACGGTTTGGCGGGCACCTCAGCGGTGAGGGTGGAGTGGTGGGGTTACAACCGGCAACGCCCCACGCCGTGACCCAACCCATCTCCGCTGCGGACGGTCTGTAACCCGGAGGCCACACGCGCGGCAGAGTTCATTCCGAAGCGACGCTCCCCACAAGGGGGCTCGCCCCAGCTCCGTAACCAGCCACTAGCGGGCAGGGTAAAGCCCCGCTGGCAGCCGCAAGCGGAGGCTGCCAGCGTTATCCTAATGACGCCTGTGAAAAGATGACGCACGCATCGCCTCAGGCTGCCCAAGGTTGCCCTTCTCGCGCCGAGCCGATGAGCACTTGCGGGAGCAGCGCCATGGCGCAGCAGGCCGCAATCCCGAAGACTGCGACCGTAACCCGCAGACAATCCTGTAGCGCTAATTTCCCGCTTTCGGGCCAGAAAAGCTATGTGTAACGAAGCCCGAGAGCTCCGCGCCGTGCGACAGCCCATCCCGCCACAAACACTACGCATGCAAACCCAGTCCGTGACTTACATTATTCAGCTGCATCTGAAGCTCCAAAGTTTCCGGATTGAGGTCAACTAGATGCGCAAGAGAAGGTGGCAACGTGATTGCCGTCGACAAGCCCGGAATAACCTTCTGCTCCTCAGGCTCCCATCGGCTGCGACGCTTTCGCGGAGCTGCGTCGCCAGTTCCGGGTCCGACGGAGCCCTCGCGCTCACCAGCCGCTTGCTGCTGCTGATCTCCTGCCGTCGAGCCCGCCGCAACGTCTGGCTGCTGCGCCGTCTCCTCCAGGACTTTCTTGCCCGCCTCTGTCTCCTCACCCCATCGCGAGCGTTTGCGTCGTTCACGACGCGCCGCCGCTGTTTCCTCCGCAGCAGGTATAGCGTCCTCCGTCATTCTGCTTCACAGGATGCCTTTGCGCATTGAACAGATCGATGGCCGCCAAACTAGAACTCCGCGCAACTGAAAGGAGATGATTTCAGCTATTAAGTCAACCTCGTAAGGTCAAAAGGAGTACAAGCAGGCCCACACGCCGTGCGAGACATCAGTTCTTTCGTTCGGAAAGCAGGTGTGTAATACTCAATCAAGAAAAAGCCAACAAAACAATTGCCAGTTACAAGGTATTGATACCCAAAATTGCTGATTGCAAGGCTTTCCGTCAGTACTGTATGCCACTGTCGTATGATAGACCGGCAAAACTTGTTGTATGACACGATCAGCGGCTGCACCCGGAAGAGTTATAATAACGTTACAAATAGCATAAGCTCTTGAATGATAAGCCGTAGGGTTCGCACTTTTCCCAAGGTATCAACCCTGCGGAGTCTCTCGCGCAACGTCATGGCTGCTTCAAACGGTAAAACGAAAATTTCAGTTGATGTAATTTCCGACACAGTTTGGTGAGAAGGGGAAGGCCTCTTGAACGTGTAGCCATGGCAAATGGCCCGTTGGCTTGCGCATGCACGGGTTTGCAGGGTGCTCCGTGCGTGAGCACACTTCCTGCATGTTTATGTCCCAAGAACCCCAATCTCCTTGGCGAGAAATCCCACCAATGCCAACTTTGCGCCGCTGCCAGCCGTCACTCGGACAACAGCCCAGCCCCCGAGGCCACGCCGTGCAATGCGCACTTCTTCTCCCTTGCCCGCTGCACGAATTGAAACCCACGTCCCATGCACCTGCATATGGCACTGCCGCCTGTCTATATCCATATTTCGGTAGAACGCTTCGGCAGCAGCCTCTGCGCCCCTCAAATCTCATCCCGCCCAATTTCCAACCGCCAACCCCCAACCCCCGACTCCCAATCATCGCAGCCCCTGGTGCTACATCGGCAAGCGCCGCCTGGAGCGCGCCATGTCCCCCTTCGCCGGCCGCGCGGAATTCACGGTGCGCTGGCTGCCCTACCAGCTCAACCCCGACGCGCCGAAGGAGGGCCGAAACAAATTGGAGTACTACAACGAGAAGTTTGGGGCGGCGCGCGTGGCGCAGATGGTCCCGGCAATGACGCGGTGAGAGGGCGCGCGCGCGTGAGAGAGAGAAAGAGCTTCTGCATGCCTGCGCTTTCTGACGCCGTTGTGGCCGCTCCATGACCGGCTGAGGGTGCGGCTTTCCGTTTGCTGGATTGGGACCGGCCTGGGCGCCCACAGGTAACGAGCGGGAAGCGAATCTCGAATGGCAGCAGCAGCAGCAGCAGCCGTTCTCGCCTTGTTCTCGCTGCCGGGCCGGCCGGGCGGGGCGATCTGTGCAGCCCTGAGCCCTGAGGGAGGAGGAACGAGTTCCCCCTGCGACGCCGCAAGAGGGCCGTGCAAAGCCCAGCACCACGCAACGACGTTTCCGGTGTAGCGGCCCCCACCCTTCCCTATCCCAGCCGAGACCCCACCTGACCCGACCCAAATCAACCCAAATCGACCCAACTAGACCCGACCCAACCCAACCCGACCTGACCTGACCAAACCGACCCAAACCGACCCGGCTCTTGACCTGTCCTGTCCTGGCCTGCAGGACGTACGCGGAGGAGGGCCTCCAGTACAGCATCGGCGGACTGACGGGAAACACGCTGGACAGCCACCGGTGGGGTGGGGACCACCGCCGGGTTGGGGGTGGGTGGGTGGCTGGGTGGGTGGCTGGGTGGGTGGCTGGGTGGGTGGCTGGGTGGGTGGCGTTCGATCGAGACATCGGCTTTATGGCAGTGCGCAAGAGCACGAGGCGCGCCGCGCGCGTTTGGGCGTGTGTGCCGGCAGGTGCGCTCGCAGGACGGGGCCCGACGATGGGGCCCGACGACGGGGCCCGACGATGGGGCCCGACGATGGGGCCCGACGCGTGTGTGTGAGAGGACGGAGCAAAGCGCGCGTGGAGCCACATGCGCTGCCTTCCGGACCAGCGGGCGGCCGGACAGCGCGTGCGCGATGTGTTACAGGCACGCCCTACCTGCCTCCTTTCGCCTGAACTCGTGCGTGCGTGTTTGCACGTGCGTGCGTGCGTGCTGTTCCTCGTGCGTGCGCCCCCCCCCCATGACCCTCAGGCTGATCGCCTGGTCGGAGCAGTTTGGGCCGCAGAAGCAGAACGAGCTCGTGGAGGAGCTCTTCCAAAACTACTTTTGCCAGGTGGGTGCTGGGGGGGGGTGCTGGGGCAGCGGCGTGGTGGTGTGGTGGTGGCGTGTGGTGGTGGAGGCTGGTGGTGCGGTGCTGAGTCTATGGGGGTTGGGGATGTCTGATGTGGTGTGATGACACGCGAGGGTCGAGGCGGGGCCGGGGCCGGGGGGGTCCTCGGGAGGCCACTGAGCGGCACGTGCGCGGCGTGGGGTTGCCGGGCCCACGGCGGCACGCCCCCCGGTGACGCGGCCGCGGCGTTGCAGTCCCCACCACCATCCCACTTCACCCTTCAAAACCCCTCAAACCCTAAACCCCTCAGGAGAAGCTCATCAGCGACCGGGGGGTGCTGCTGGCGGCGGCGGCCAAGGTGGGTCTGCCGGCGGACGGCGCGGCGGCGGTGCTGGACGACCCGCGGGTCTGTGCTCAGGAGGTGAAGCAGCAGCTGGAGCGCGCGCGCGGCGTGGGGGGCGTTCCGTTCTTCATCATCAACAAAAGGTGGGTGGTGGGCGGCTGGGGGGCCCACGGCGAGGAGAGCGGGTCGGGCCGGGCCGGGGTTGACAGGGGGCGACAGAGGGTCGAGGGTGGGATGGGGGGGGGACGTTCCACGCTGCGGGTTTTCGTTCTTGCACCGGTTGTCTTCAGACATGGTCGCGCCAGCGAGTCCCCCCAAACATACCCCGCTGCTCCGTCCTCCTCTGCGCCTTGCCGCTGCTCCGCCGCTGTCTTCTCCCGCGCCCGCACCCGCACCCGCAGCTACAAGCTGTCGGGCGCTCAGCCGCCGGAGCACTTTGAGGAGGTGTTTGAGCAGCTCTGCAGCCGCTAGAGGCGAGGCCGCCGGGGGCCGGGACAGCTTGGGGCAGCAGCGGCAGCGGCGGCAGCGGATGCGGATGCGGAGGTGGATGCGGATGCGGATGCAGATGCGGGCTGCCCCCTCCGGACGCCCCGCCGCCTGTCTGCGGTGCTTTTGGGAGGCCACAGCAGGAGGAGAGCATCTCCTCCTCTCAGCCCTCTCCGGCAGGGCGGAGGCAGGTCGTGTGTGCGGTCGGGTGATACTCCCCCCTGGCAGCCCGGCTGGGGGGTGGGTAGGTTTGTACGGAAATTTTAGGGATTCTAGGGGTTTTTAGGAGATTTTAGGGGTTTTTAAACCCTAACGCAAGCGAACATCTTGGTGACTCCGAGGGTATTGAGAGTGCTCCCGGTGTGGGAGTGGTGGGTCATGAAGAAGGTACCGCAGCGGACTGGTGGGTGGGTAGCAGGCAGGCAGGCGTGTGTCGGTGGCAGCTGGCAGGGCTTTGGGGGCCTCGGTGAGGGGGCGTGCCGGGCCCCGCACTCGGCTGGGGCTGTCGGTCGGTCCTGCGACGGTCTGTCCCCCTCTGCCTCGCCTCTGCCCGCCACCCGCTGCTTTTGCCCGCGTACCGGCCGTGGCTGGAAGGCGGGGCTCGGGCTGGATGGCGCTCTCGGCTGTGTGAAGAACTGCGGATGATGAAGGAAAGCCCGGGCGCCACAGCACGGAATACCGGAGGAGCTGCTGGGAGGAACGCGCATCAGCAAGGCGTCGAGGCGTGTTTGCCGAGTCCATAACGGTGGGAGGGCTTGGCAGTTGAGCTTTTTATATGCCTCGGTTGGCGGTTGGCGGTTGGCGGGTTGGCCTCTCAGGTGATGCCTCGTGACAAAAGTTTGGCTTTTAGGGTTTTAGAGGGTAAAAGGTGGCGACGGGCGGGGCATGCGCGGTGTGATATACCGGTACATGGAGTTTTGCAACAAATCCGAGGGCACGCGTTACCGTGGCAAGCGACACCAGAAGACGCTGTAGGATTTCCGAGACCGACAAGACGGCGGCGGACACAGCCGAGGTGTGACGCGTGCAAGTGATGAAGAGCTTCTGCGGTCCAATAGAGCCAGCGGTTCACAGCTGAAAACCGGTGACCACGGGCCCCCGCTACCCGCTCTTCTGATTTTATCATTTTAACCAGCAACGGTGCCGTTGGTACGGGCCGTTGCAACAAGCCTACGGCACTGTCCTTCTGAATCCTGGCCCGCGAGCTGCGTACGTTCTCAATAAATATAATGACTGAGTATTTAAATTGGAATGATATATAGTACTTGCAACCTTGCGTTTGCGAACGCTCGTGGCGATGCAGCTCGTTTTCCTTAAAGCACACTGCACGGTGTCGCAGACTGAGCTGCAGGTTCACTCATTGCGCCAGGCAAACGCTTGTTTGTCACGAAAGCGATATTCCTGGCCACCTCTGCCGCGATTGCTACTTTTCCTAGCAGCTTCGTTCGCCGGTCTCGCGGCCCAGGCGCACGCAGAAGGACTGCACACGTACCTTGGCAATTTAACCGAAAGCGATAAGAAATACGCGCGTTTCTTCTGGAAATACGATGTCCGCGCGCGCATAAGGGCCGGCGATGAAGCCAACGTCAGCGGCCCCGGGGCCCGCGTCAACCCCCCCGGGGACTACAGGTTCTTCACGCCCCTGCCGGAGCGACTGGCGGGCGTGACCTACGTGGGCCATGCGGCGCGGCTGCGGCTCGTCCTGGAGCGGGCGCGGCAAGGTACGGACAACCAGGCACTACGGAGCTACACGCCGTGGCGCGCAGAGAGCACGGGAGCCCCCAAAATCCTTTCCCCAACCAACCCACATCTTTATATCCGGCATATGACCGCTACGGCCTGGGACGCATTCGAAAGGCGCCACAAACACTGGACACGTGCCAAAAAATCGATTTGAGGAGGCGAGGAATTGAGGGCGCTGGCGCCCAAGCGCACATGCTCCCAACCCCATCTCGGTCAGATTGCCCTGCCCGCCGACCCGGATCTCCTGCCCGCATGCTTGCCTGACAAAGACGGGACTGAAGAAAGCACCCGGTCGCTCCCATCCCTCTCTCCCGATCGACAGGGCAGCGCCTCCGCTTGGGCGCCCTGGGCGGCAGCATCACCGCCGGGCAGGGCGTCGGCGGCACCCTCAACACCTACGTGCAGCTCTTCTTGGACTGGCTCAACGCAGCACTGCCGCCAACACCGCCCAGCGGTCAGCACCGCAGCCTGATCGCCACCACCACCACCACCACCACCACCACCGTCACCCAGCGGGCCGGCGCGGCGCAGGACGAGCCTGGGGAAGGGGGCGCCGTAGGCGTCGGAGGCGCGCGAGGCGGCGTAGGAGTAGGCGCAGGCGCGCGGGCAATAACACCAGCAGCAGCCGCTGTGGCGGCGGGAGCGGCGGCAGCGGCTGGCGGTGGTGCTGGTGACGGTGGGAGCTTGGCGGATCTGCAGCGCTGGCGCGGCGGAGTCGGTGGTGGTGGCGGTGGTGGTGGCAGTGGTGGCGGTCGTCTGGCGCGGCGGGGGCGGGGGCGACGGGCGCTGCTTCGCGGCTTCGACGAGGGCGAGGGCGAGCAAGAGGGGCAGGCGGAGGAGGGAGAGGGGCAGGGGGAGGAGGAGGAGGAGTGGTGGGCGGAGGCGGGGGCGGGGGCGGAAGGCCGGGGGGGAGAGCAGGGTGAGGCGCCGGCGGTGTCGCCGGAGGAGCAGCACGTCTTCATAAACGGCGCCATACCGGGTGAGGACTGAGGAGGAGTGACGAATCAGGCCGCGTGGGGGTCGTCAAATCCTTAACCCGGGGCGGTTGGGGAGGGGAAGGGAGGGGAGGGGCGCTTTGCATGTCGCACTTGACCTGCCTGCCTGCCCCCTTCCGGCGCATCACAGCCTCACCCCACCCACACATCAGCACCACCGCGCTCCACCCCGCGCACTCAGACCGCCTCCCCCCGCCTCTTCGTCTCATTATTTTATAAAGGAGCATATCACTCCCTGAACCCCCTCCCACCCCATCCCTGCAAACCCCTCCACGCCGTCGGCCGATCCCTCCAACCTGGCTTGGCTTGCCTGTTTAGGCACCGAATCCGCCTACACCAGCAGCTGCCTGCACCACCACCTGCTTCCGGATCCGGATCTGGTGTTCATCGACTACGCCGTCAACGACCTGCCAACCGCCACCTGGGGCCAGGCGGTGCGTCTGGAATCTCCGGAATCTGGATTCAGTCTGGAATCTGAATCCAGAGCTTGGATCCGGGGGCTTGGGAACAGACATTCGAGAGAGAGGCCAACATGCCCACCGAATGACCCGCCGAATGTTAATGGCATGTGTGGTATTGCACGGTACGACAGGCATTTCGCGCCGGCGTTGTGACCCACCCATGCTGGTGTTTTGGTGTGGCACACCCCCACGGTGGTGACCCGTGGGTCACTCGGCGCGGTATAGGACCTGTACAACGTCATGTACGGCACGGTACGGTACGGCACCGCCCCCGTGTTGCGGCCTAGGCAGGCCTACACACATGCATGCTAGTGCCCTGTGGGCGCGGCTGCTGGCCCTTGCCGGCGTGCGACCTGTCCCCTGTGGATGCAGCGTGGTCCGGGGCGTGTGACGGTGCGTGTGTGTGCGTGTGTGTGCATGTGACCGTGTGTGTTTTGCCCCTCCCTTCCGCAGGGCCCCTCCCGGCGTGCCTTCGAGCGGCTGGTGCGCAAGGTACTCAATCTGCCCTCCCGGCCGGCGGTGGTGCTCGTCAACATGTACGCGATGGGGCCCGGCAAGGGCAAGTGAGTGAGGGCGCGTGGGTGGCTGGCTGGCTGGCTGGCTGGCTGGGCGGGTGGCTGGCTGGCTGGCTGGCTGGCTGGCTGGCTGGCTGGCTGGCTGGGCGGGTGGGCGGGTGGGTGGGTGGGTGGCTGGGTGGGTGGGTGGGTGGGTGGGGAGAGGGGCTGACGAGGATCGACGACGGACCGTGGTACCTCTCACGACCTCCCACCAGCCGCCCTGTCCGAGAGGCCCCGGTGCCCCCCTGCGATGCCTCCTCCGCCCCCTCGCCTCCTCGCCCCTTCTCCGCCACCAGGTACTGGTACAGCGCCGAACGGGACTTCTCCGAGTTCGCCACCTACTACGGCCTGCCCTCGGTGAGCACATAGGCGAGAGACACATGGAGCGGAGCGGAGCGGGTGGCCGGGCCGGCGGGCGGGCGGGGAGGGAAACCCCGCGAGCAAGGAGAGGAAAAACGAGGGAAGGAAAGGACAGAACCATGTGCGTCTGTGCGGGGATGGCCCGGCCCGGCCCGGCCTGCCCGACCCTGCCCGACCCGGCCCTACCCTACCCTACCCGGCCCTCCTGCCTCCTGCCCATTTGTGTTCTTATTGCCGGGTTCAGGGTCCGTTCGCTAACGCCGTATCCGTCCCTTCGCTGCGGTATCTTTGGTTCCCTTTTCCCGTCTCCTGGGAGGCCTCCTGCCTCCTGCCTCCTGCGCTGTCAACTCATGTTCCCCTTGCCCTGCTGCCCTGCTGCCCTGCTGCCCTGCTGCCCTACTGCCCTGCTGCATGTCGGCTGTGTGCGCAGGTGAGCCTCAAGGCTGCGGTGCTGCCGTCCGCCTACGTGGGCGGAACGGAGCGGGTGTCGCTGGGGGCCATATTCACCGGCGGACTCAACCACCCGGGCCGCGGCGGGCACGTGGTGGTTTCGGAGCTGCTCATCACGATGTGCCTGGTGGGGCGGGATGGGGTGGGCGTGTGACGTGGGGTTTGGAGGTGGGTTTTGGAGGTGGGGTTTGGAGGTGAGGGTGGGTGGTGGTGGCAGGATGACGAACTCGGCTGGAACACGCAAGCACGCCCACGCCCCCCTGTCCCTCCCTCCCTCCCTCCCTCCCTCCCTTCCTCCCTTCCTCCCTCCCTCCCTCCCTCCCTCCCTCCCTCCCTCCCTCCCTCCCTCCCTCCCTCCCTCCCTCCCTCCCTCCCTCCCTCCCTCCCTCCCTCCCTCCCTCCCTCCCTCCCTCCCTCCCTCCCTCCCTCCCTCCCTCCCTCCCTCCCTCCCTCCCTCCCTCCCTCCCTCCCTCCCTCCCTCCCTCCCTCCCTCCCTCCCTCCCTCCCTCCCTTCCTCCCTCCCTCCCTCCCTCCCTCCCTCCCTCCCTCCCTCCCTCCCTCCCTCCCTCCCTCCCTCCCTCCCTTCCTCCCTCCCTCCCTCCCTCCCTCCCTCCCTCCCTCCCTCCCTCCCTCCCTCCCTCTCTTGCCGCTTTTCCTCTTCCGCCTCCTCGCACCCTATCAACTTTCACCGCCAGCCCCCAACCCCCGACCCACGTCACGCACCGCTTCTGCCGCAAGGCCTCCTGCTCCACCCCGCCCCTCGTCCTCCTCCCGCGCCGCCCGCCACTTCCCTTCCTTCCACCCCGCCCCCCACCCCGCTCCCCACCCCGCCCCAGGGGCTCCTGTCTCCGCCTCCGGGAGCCGCCGCCGCCACACCCGCCAACGCCACTACCGCCGCCACCACTACCGCCGCCGCAGCCGCCGCCGCTGCACCTCCCGCCACATCGTCGGGGGGCGTCTCCTTCCTGGGCCCAGCCGCCACGGCGGATCTGATGGCGGCGGTTGCGACCCGCCCGGTGCCTCCGCCCCTGGCCCCCGGGAACTACGAGTCGCTCAACAAGACATGCTACGTGGAGGAGGAGCTTCAAGTGGGGCGGGAGGGGGGGGAGGGGGGCAATTAAAACGGCCCGGGACGAGGGAACGCGACGCAGTTACCTGGGATATTACCCCCCCTGGGGTGGGGTGTAGGGGTGTAGGGGTGGGGTGGGGTGTACGAGTGAGTGCAATGCGGTTTTTGTCGTGCTGCTGCTGCTGCTGCTGCTGGTTGCAGCAATCCGCCGACCGAACCGTTGGACCGCCCACCACCCGCCGACCCACCGGCCCGCCTTTCCGCGACCGACCGGCTTTTCTGCCCTGTCCTGCCTTGCTGGCTGCAGCTTAGTCTTACCGACCCACCGACCCACCGGCCGGCCCTCATTCATTCACTCCGCCTCGCCCCCGCCTGGTTGTATGCCGCAGGGTCTGGTTCAGCAACCGGTGGTGGGGTGGGAGTGGACGGACGAGGGGCGCGGCAAGTGGGGCTATGTGGCCACCGAGCTTCGAAAGAAGCTGCGGATGCAGGTCCGTGGGCGTGTGTGTGCATGTGTGTGTGATTGCGTGCGTGTGCGTGTGCGTGTGATTGCGTGTGCCAGCGTGCGATTGCGTGGGCATGAGGGCGTCCGATGTGCGTTCGATGTGGTAAAACCCTAAAACCCTAAACCCTAAAACCCTGAAACCCTAAGTGTGTGTGCGTGTGTGTGGTTGCAGTTGAATCTTGAACTGGGGCCAATTGGCGACGGCCCACAGGCCCCCGTGTGTGTGTATGTGTATGTGTGTGTGTATGTGCGCGCGCGGGTGGGTTCGCGGGCGTTAGATGGCGCTGTGTACGCGTGTGTGAAGAGGGTTTGGTGGTTTGAGGATGTAGGAATGTGGGGGTTGTGAGGGTTTCGGAGCGCCCTCCGACCCTCCCGGCTCCCCCCCGCACCAACCGACCCGGGCGGCCGACGGGTGCCACACCGCGTTTGATGCGCTTCGTGAAGCTTGGTGTTGCGCTGCACTGCGCTGCGTTGCGTGGCCCCTCCCTGTTTCCTCCCTGCCCTGTCCCCCTGCGCTTCCTGGGGCCCACTCCCTCCCCCCCACGGTGTTTCTGGATCCCTCTGCCAACGTTGCCTCCGTCCATCCTCCGTTCTGCCGCTGAACTTCGTCTTTCTTGCATCGCCCGTCCCCGTCCCCGTCCTCGTCCCCGTCCCCGTCCCGTCCCGCTCCCCCCGGGCCCGAGCATATCACTCCCTGAACCCCCCGGGCCCCCCCACTCCCCCCCGGTCAGATCAACACACAGCTCATCAGCGACCGTACTGCGGAGCAAGCCTCCAAGCCGATCATCGTGCAGGTCAGTGGCTTCTGGGTCGAGCCACGCGTCCCTTACCTTTGGGGACGTTGTGCGTGTTGTTTTGTTTTGGCTGGGAGGTTCAAACACAGGGTGGGAGCCCCTGCCTGCGCGTCCCGGGTTGCCTGCTGCCCGCCCCACCTCGCCTGGCTACCTACGCTGCATGGCTAGGGCCCTCCGTTACTTAGCCTAACGTATACGTGGATAACCCCCTTTACTTAACCGGTTACGGGCTCCGGCCTATACGTGGATAACCCCCCTTTTGTGCAGATCGCCCATCTGCAGAGCTACCGGGGGATGGGCACCGCCCAGGTCAGCTGTGTGGAGGGGTGCGAGTGCCGGCCGGTGACCATTGACGCGTACGACCCTCGGGAGGTGTCGCTCACGTGGATGAAGGACGTCAAGGTGTGCGGTTAGCGGTTAGCGGTTAAGCATACGGTTGCGTTTGCCCCCGGGGCCCGGGGCAAGAGTTCTTTCCTTGCGATGTAGATTCTTGGTTCCGGGTTGCGTGAATTTTCTCGGGTTTGTCTTGCGCTGCGGTTCGACGGTTGTCACGGCGGTTCTCAGGCGCCGCTGTCTGTCTTCCGTGGCACACTCTGACAAGGAACATTGCGCTTTTGATAAGACTGCATGGCGACTTGAGCACCGGCGGCCATCAGTGTTGTCGGTCTTGACGACCGTCGCGTTCCTATTCTTTCCTTCTCTCGTGTTCTCTCCTCCACACCAATGAACCGAATTATTCATCTTGGATATAGTATTTTGGAGTTCTATAAAAAATAAAGTATGATGTAAATTTGGACGCAAATTCAAATTCAAGTTTCATTTCAACTTCTACTTCAAATTTGAACGTGCAGGTGAGCCAGCACCCCAACTGCGTGCTGGAGCTCACATCGGGGCCGGCCAGCCGCGCAGCGGTTATGGCGGCCAAAAATGCGACCCACAGCAGCGGCCACGGGCGACAGCGCGGCGACGGCGACGAGGAGGAGCCGGGGCACAAGTTCAAGCTCATGGGCGTGGTGGTGGGTGCTGCGGGTTGCGGAAGGGAGTTGGTTCGCTAAGAAGGAAGAAAAGACGATGACAATAAGGAAGGAAGGGCCCTAGGTAAAGCTATGGCTAAGGCCGCGGTCGGGGCGAAAGAAAGGGCGGGATACTCGGGGGTGCGGGGTAGCAGAGTGGCTCCCCGCCGGCGCGGCCCTGGCTGCGGCCCAACCCCCCACCCCGGTGGCCTCGGTCGCACTTCGCACGATTGCGCTGACCCACATCACACCGCACCGCACCGAATAGAACCGAACCACACCACACCACACCACACCACACCACACCGCACCGCACCGCACCGTGTGTTCGCAGGTGGGTGAGGAGCCGGGCGCCTCCGCGGGGACTGTGGGCTATCTGCGACAGGATGGCCACACGCTGTGGAGGAGCGCCGACGGGTGATACCCACCAGGCAGGCAGCCAGGTAGGCAGGCAGGCAGGCGGTGGAGGCAGGCAGGCGGTGAGTGAGGTGACGACGTAGCGACAGGCAGGCGGCAGGGGCAGAGGCCGGGGCAGGCCCAGCAGGCAGGAGGCGGCGGCGGCGGTAGGTGCGCCGTAGCGCCGGCAGGCGGCAGCGGAGGGGTAAAAAGAACGATACCGCAGCGGATGGACGAAGGCGACCGAGAACCCATTACTCCTTACCACAAGGCACACCGCTTACCTTTCAAGTACCGGAAGAGCTGCGACCGCGTCGCCGCCGGACCAACCCAAACGGACAAGTACGCGCGACAGCGCAGCAGCAACAGCACGAACGCCCAGACGACACGAACCGAGGAATCCGCAGCGGAGGGGCGCCCAGCTGGGAGGCGGTGGTGGTGGCGGCAGCACCGCCGCTGGCGCTGGCAAAGGAGGCGTGCGGGGTCTGGGCGCGCCGCCGGGGACGCGCTTGAGTGGGGTCTGGCTGGTGGGTGCGGGTGGTGGTGTGGGGTCTGGGGTATGCGGGAAGGCGGCACTGGTAAAGCACCCCACCGGTGCCTTGTGCGGTGCTGTGCGGTGCACTGTGATGGGGGCGGGTGCAGATGAAGGATATCCGAGGCAGATCTGTGCTCCCTCTCAGTACCGGGCAGCAGCAGCAGCAGTAGCTCGTAGCGACATTGCATTGCAACCTTGTGGTGTTGCGGCGGTGGTGGGGCTTGTGTGGCGGTGGTGCATGCGCTCGAAGTGGGCCTCGAACGGAGGAATGGGTGTGCGATAGGATCCATGAATACGTCTGATAGGCCAATAGGCGTTGGGGAGTGGGGGCGGCGGCCGTGGATGCAAGGGTGTCGCGCCGCGGCTGGTGTGTGGGACAGGACGTGCGGACAGGATGTGCAGAGCGGGGCGCGGGTCCCCGGCATCCGGCTCCGCGAAGGGAGGCGGGATACGGCAGTTCCGCGTCGGTATACGGCAGTCCAACACGTGGGAAGCATGACATCACAAGGTGTTGGAAGCGGGAGTTGCGCACAGGGGCCCCTGCACACGCAGGCCCCCGCTGAGGCTGACAGCATGTGGGGAGGGGTGGGACGGTGAGCGCTTCCGCAGTCGCTGTGATGGCTGGGGATTCCGTGCGGTTGGTTTGGTATGCTGAGTTGTGTGCACGAAGGCAGGTCCGAGCGAGGAAGTGGGCGTGTCGTTGGGTGCGGCCAGACGAGGCATTGAGAGGGGACCAGGCGTGGACTGGGGACCAGGCGTTGCGATGAGGCCGGGCATTGACAGAGGACCAGGCGTTGACAGAGGACCAGGCAATGACAGAGGACCGGGCAATGACAGAGGACCAGGCATTGACAGAGGACCAGGCGTTGACAGAGGACCAGGCAATGACAGAGGACCGGGCAATGACAGAGGACCAGGCATTGACAGAGGACCAGGCAATGACAGAGGACCGGGCAATGACAGAGGACCTCGCCTCGCCTCACAGATGCCGCCGCCGTTGGGTGAGGTGGGCGGTGCGTGGCGCCTCTGTACCCGACAGCATGCAGGGGTCAGCGTCCGTTATTGAACCCGCGGGGCCGCCCATTCGCTTACTTGCCGGTGTGCTGCGCTGCGCTGGCACTGCGCTGGGCACCCCGCTGGCACCGCATGGATGGATGGATGGATGGATGGCGGGTGCAGCGGGGGAGGGGCGCGCTGGGGTCACCTGGGCGGCGAATGACGCAACGTGCAACGACCGGCCCGAGGGCGGGAGGAGCAAGCGCTGGGAAGCGCAGACGCGCGCGCATGGTTCGATACGACACACCGATACCGATGTGCGGCACACAACCACCCGAGGATCGGCACATGGGTGGGTAGCCATCCAAGCGAGTGGGGGCAGGGGGGCTCGCTCTCCCAGCGCTGCGCGCCCTTCGGCCCTGGGCGGCGCTGCTCGCCCTCGGCTCGTGGGATATGGCGGACCTGACCGCATCACCGCGAGCTGTGAGGCCTCGACGGGGGCTCGACTGCCCCGATTGGACCCGACTGGACCCGACTCCTCACGCGGCTCCGGCAGCACCCGGCAGGAGCTTCGCGCTGGGGTGCCCTCGCACGTCTGTTGCGACCTGGTGGGGGACTCGAGGGCTCCAGGGGGGGTGCGCACGCGCCACTGCTCCGTTCGAGTCCGCAGACGGATGCGTGATCCGGCTGGCTAAAACGAGTACGGCCGCGGGCTCTCGCGCCTGGCGGGACGCCAGAGGTGTCTGGACTACAGGGAACGGAGGAAGCAGGTACAGCGGACCCAAATGGATGTCCGGCGCGGGATGGGCCGGGGTGTGTGTGTGTGTCGCGTACCCGTATCTGGAACTGGGAGTGGCGGCAATGCCCTGCGGCTTCTCCGAGCTGTGGGCACCAGCGCTGAGGGAAAAAGACGGCCCGACGGGCGAGCAGGACAACCAGCCGCCGTAGCTGCAGGAGTCACAGAGCTGGGGGATGCTGGTTCTGAGGCTTTGGGTGGCAAGGACCTGTAGGGGGAGTTGGTGCGGCGGTGGTTCGCGCTTAAGTGTGGCCCGGTGTGGCTGGCCGGCGTGGGTCCCGCGAAGCACGCCCTGCTGTTCCTTGGGGGCGCATCAGGGCAAGCGGTCCTAACGTGTAAGCATGAAGCTCTCCGCTGCACAACAGTCGGATATATGTTGGCGCCTTCTGTCTTCGTGTGTCTCTCGCTAAAAAGATGGTACAAGAGGCTGTTACAAAAGGGTCAACTGCCGGTTCCAAACACGGCACTGGGAGTCTGGCACGATGCTGTCAGAGATCGGCGGTTTCCACATCTGCATGTGACCAACCTCCTCCGACGAGCTTGACGAGCGCCATGCGGTGTGTCGTGTGTGGGCTGTGGAGGATTACAGGTTCGTTGCGCAGCATACTTCGACGGCGAAGGGCTTTCCCTGGCTTTTTCGCCTTACTTCCGCGTGTCATAACGGAAGTGTTATTAGATCATGTGACACTTGAATTGGTATGCATGAACATCAGTATGCGATGGGACGCCTCAGCATCGTGCAAGGTCGACCATCGTTGCCCCCAGTGCCGAAAGGGCCAACAAGGCGAGATGCGACAAGCATCGGACATTGAGAATGGGAATTTACACTGCAATGAGACATCTAAACTTCGAAAGGAAAACCGCAAAGCAATATAAGCAGACGCAAAGCGGCTGCGATGAGGATAGTCTTGCGGTGCACCATGGAGTGGAACGGTGCATGCGCCAGCAGAATATATCTTCGCAATTCAACTGGCATAAGTGCCCCAGAAACCGAGCATCCCTCAAGGCCGAAACAGGGCGAGTGCTCAGTACATACGGGTAGGTTGCCCTACTATGGACAAGTACCTATAATGGACGAACATTTTTCCTGTCGCGACCATGCAAGCATAAATCTCAGGAAAAATCAGACAAGCGTACAATTGTACGGCCTACATGCACGAATTTTTTTACGACACATGTATGCCGTCCAATATCAGTTTGTGATATCTCAGTCTGCTCGGAAGTTTCATGCCGTTGCAAATGCAAAGGGCGGGAGCGACTACGGGGCCGTAGAGAGCAGTTCTCAATTTTACAGAGTCCCTTTGATAGTATTTAATAGCATAAGCAAGATGGTTAAGACTAGAAGCACTTCCGGACAAGCAAGTAAAATTCCTGACACCCGACCCGGCGGGTCGCTCAAGAAGTCGCCCGGGAAAGCGAACGCGAAGGTCCCGCTTTCAGTCGCCAGGCAGCAGCCTACAACAGTGTCTAGAGGACATTCAAAATAACAAACGGACAGCAGCGACGCCGGGGGCGCGGGCGGCAGCGCGGATAACAACGCTGTCGGCAGTGGGAGCGGGGCCGCCAACCGCAACCGGGGCCGGGTGTCGGGCAAGCCGGGCAAGCGGGGCGCAGGCAGGATAACCAACGATATAATGTTCAAGTTCGCGTTGCAGGCTGAGTGTTATTAGCTACAATAGGGTAGTTATAGGACCTTGGCAGGCTGCGCGCGACGTTTTGGCGGTGTTTCCGTGCCGTTCTGCACTCGCGTCCATAATAGGGACAACTGCCGAGCGCAAGGGCAAACATCCCCCTCACCGCGTTCCTTACCTGACAGCGTGCTACCATGTCCATTTGCAGCTGAACGGTTTAGGATATGTGCAGTACATATGTAAGAACCTTCCGTAATGTTTTGGGCATTTGTCGAATACGTCTACCGATTCCAGAGACGGTTACAACGCTCGGAAGACCCCTATAGGGCAACCCGACGACCCTAAATCCGTCATGAGTTCGGCGGTTGGTCGTCCAGCTCACACCCGTACCATTGGCGTCATCCATATCGAGGATAGCGATTCCAAGCGCAAATTATAACATAGTACTCGCAATTTTCTCACAACGACGTTCGCAATCAAGCGCTTGCAGAACGAGCTGCAGCGAACACTATGTAATGTACTTCACACGCCACTATATAAACGCAGAAGTGTCACTGTGGAAGAGAAATATCGCAAGAACAACATGCGTCCATTCCCGCGCAAACACCGCCCACATAGAAAGCATGGCGTGCGTCCAGCCGTGCCCACCATGACCCAAGTCTCTTTTCCAAAAACACTCTCTGATAACACCGGTAATAATGGCGCTGTTAAATTGGAAATTCCATCTACTCGGACTCTGGCAATTTTGGCGGGGCGAGGTCCCCTCCCTATGCCGCAATGTCACCCACTTGCGTACTTCATGAGGAGGGCTGCAACATCATGATACCTCAACTTCCATCATGGGCGCCATAGCGGTGAAGAAGCCCAGTAAGGGCGCGAAGGGCTTGTTAACGTTTCCCGGTTTGATCGAAAGATCAGCGTCGCAGTTCTTTCGGATGCCCCCCGAGTGCGTCTCCGCATTGCCTGAAGGCCCGGCTGTGCGCCGCGGGGCCTGCAGGGGAGGGGCGCAGCGGGCACGGGACCGGGTACACGGCGAAAGGGGAAGCAGCGCAACGCCGCGGGGTCGGCCAGGAGGGATGCATCACGCGCGTGACCAGATATAAGGGAAAGGGGGGGGCGCCGCGGGGAGGGCGCACCGCGCGCGGGACCGAGCCAGGGGGAAAGAGGGGCTTTGCACGCCGCGGGGCCTGCAAGGGAGGGGCGTGCCGCGCGTGGAACCGGGCACAAAGGGAGGGGGCTTCACGTGCCGCGGGCAGTGGGTGCAAAGGGGAAGGGACGGCACGCGTCGATGGGTCGGCAGGGGCAGGGAGGGGGCGCATCGCGCGTGGGGCCAGGCCCAAGGGGGTTCGGTCAGCGAGGGTGCACCACGCGCCAGATTGGGCCTAACGGGCGGGGGGCCGCGCCGCACCGCCGAGAATGGGCGAGCAGTGTTGAGAGGTACGGGGTGGGGCCCACGGCACACCGAAGAAACCAACACGGGCCAAATGGGGACGGCTAGCATGATCGCCAGATAGGGCGGGCACGCAGGGGGGGCAGGTGCAACCGCACGGGGCACCGGCACTCCGTTTGCTGAGCCACGCACTGTACCCGAATTCCGTCGGGAACGCAGGGGACCCCACCTCCCGAGGCCGGGACCCGGGCCGGCACCGGCAGGGGCGGGGCGACACAGGAGCGGGTGCGGAGCCTACAGATCTGCCCCGCAAACGGGTACGACTGGGGCAGGAGAGCAGGCGCCGGAGCCTGGGGCCTGGAGCGGGACCCTACACCCGCTTCCTGCACCGGCTACGGCAGGGGATCGACTACCCGGGGGGGACCGGCCCGATGCCTGCGGCGGAGGCCGGCGAGGCAGCGACGGACCGGTAACTCCGGGAAATGTCGGGAAAGCCAAGGTCGGCGGGAGCCCCGGCGGGGTTGACGCTGGCGGGGGTCAGCCTCACTGGAGATGCGGTGGGGCCCGGGGGCTCGGGGCGGGGCGGCAGCACATGATATGCTACCGGGGAGCTAGCAGGCCCGCCGCATCCGCCAACTCTGCCGCCACTGCGGTGATGCTCGCCCGCCGCGCCGTCCGAGGCATCCCATCGAAATTGCATCCGTGGGTACAACTGCAGCGCTGGGTCCCGCCGCGGGCCCACGGCGGGGGAGGTGCGGGCGGCAGGAACATCGGCTGGCGGGGCTAAGGAGCTTACGGTGGGCGGGGCGTGGGCGGCCGCGGATTCCCTTACGCGCGGGGCGGGGCCGGTTCCCGTGGGAGTTGCGGGAGCTGGGGGTTGCGGCCGCGACACCGGCGACACCGGCGTGGACGCCCTCTCGCGCCCGGGTTGCCCCCGGAGCCCGGGGTACCTCCTGTTCAGTCACGCCACGACGGCCCGCCTGGGGGCGGGGTGGTTGGGGCAAGCACCTATAGCTGATTGTATCTGGAATATACTCAAGAGCCTAAATTGTAGCCCGGTTGGTCTTCATGGCTGCTGTCAAGCTGGCTGTGTAACGAAGCTCGGTCCCTATAGGGTCCTATGCCGTTATCTAACTAACCTAGATAGGTTAGAAGCCACAGAATGGTGGTATCGAAAGATACCTTTTTTGGTATGAGTGTCAGTATTTAACTGAGTTGGTTGCAAGAGCCATAAGGCCCTTGTCGTAATTGAGTATTACAAATGGACGAGCGGCCCATTGGGCCTGACGTCCTTACATTCCCCCCCCCCCCTTGAATGCGAACCCGTCCTCGGGGCGCCGGTGTGGGTAGGAGTTGCTCGAAGGCAGCGGTACGCCTTTGGCGTACAGTTTTGCGTGGTAGGCTTCGACCGCTTGGGGACAGCCTCGACGGCAGTCTTGGGCCGTTTCCGAGGAGTCGTACTCGGGTCCGTGTTTTTGCCAGCGAACCAAGTATTCGACGACGGGGCGACAGCCACTGGCACGGTGAGCGTGGATTTCTTCCACGAACAAAATGGGCTCGCCTTCCTCAGCCGGGATTACCGGGGTGGCGGCGAGGAGCTGCTGGCTTTGAGCAGAACGAGTTCCCCGACTTTGCAGTGGGCAGGCCGGCGGTGCTTGTTAGAGTTCCGTGATCAGACAGAAGGAAATCGATGCAGCCGTGCTTGCAGATAATCTCATCGCGCAGTATTTTGCGAAATCGATCGTAGTGATCTGGTCGTGCGTCGGGACAACGTGACTTATTTAGCCAGCTCGTTGACGAAGACGCAGATGGCCGTTTGACCGTCTTAGGTGCGTGGCATCGACATGCCGAAATCACAAGAAACCACCTCCCAGGGCCGCGTGGGGATTGGCAGGGGTTTGAGCTCACTAGCAGGCTTGCGATTGTGGGTCGGGCCCTTGCTTGGAGGGTGCGGGAGAGTCAAGGGTCGTCGCTTTGTGCTGTTTGGCCGCATTTAAGCGCCACTGCTGTCCCTTTGCGTATTCAATTAGCGAATCGAGATCTGACCATCTGAGGCCAATTGAATCAGTTGCGCACATGGCATGTAGTTGCGTGGATAGGCCCTTCAGGAACCAATGAATGAGGTCTACTTGGCCCATTTGAGGGTCGTTGCGCGTGATGCGGCGGAACCGCTGGACGTATTGGGGTACGGACTCGCCGGCTTTCATGGCATGCTCCAATTGATCAAGGCGCTCGCGCACTTGGTGGGGTGTGTCCTTGTCCACATCGCCAAACAATTGGATGAAATCTGCACGCAAGGCCTCGATAGTGCAGTCTGTGTGAATGCGCACAAAAGCGTTGTACCAAGTCAGGACATCGCCAGTGCAGTAATAACGCAGGCCATGAACCGGGTTGTTGCCCGTATCGCGCAAGTACTGCACTACAGTATCAAACCACGCGTCAGGTTCGGTAACCTGAGCGCTGGTGGTGCCGTTGTACGCAGGCGGCTGCCTAAAACTCTTGGGAAAGGCAAAGGCCGCAGTCACATTGTGCGACGGGGGGGCGGGCTGCGGGCGCACCCCAACGGACGTTATGCCCGACAAACCATCATTCCCACTTACGTGTGCCGGGGCGTTGCCCGGCGCAGCCCCGCCTGCGAGCGCGCCATTGTTGTTGGCAGCGGCGCTAGGCGGTGGATTGTTGACAGCGGCTTCCGGCTGGGGAGGCAGTGCGGCGGCGTTGGCAGCCGCCGGCGGGTCTTGGGCCGAGGCCGGAGCGGGGGGCGCAGGAGCGAGCGGTGCTGGGGCCAGGGGCGGGGGGCGGGCAATATCGGCGATCATCCGGTGGATGTCGCCAACCTGGCGCTCCAGCCTGTCGAGCTTGTCATTGACTTTCCTGAACTTGGTGTTCGGTGTGTCCTGCGCAGCTGTCAAAGGGGCGGTTGCAAAACGTACAGTGTTCGAACCGCCGGCAGGTCGCTGCTTTGAGCGCCTCACCTCGCCAGCACGACTTGCGTACTGTGCCTTTCTGGCAGCTATCTTAGAGCGCGCGCGGGAAGATGGGAACGGTTGCTCCAATGTGGCAAGCTCGTCGTAAATGGTTGCGTCAAGGCTTCGCTTGCGCGACTTACGGGTGGCCTTTTCGCCGGCCTCGCCGCTTGGGACGGCAGGGTTGACCGCGTTTCCGTCGGGGTCGGCGACGTTCTCAAGCTCGTTGAGAATGTTCCGCTGCGGCAGGGATTCAATCCATTTCTCCAGTTGTTCAGTAGCAATGTCATACAATGCTGCCAGGTTGGCGACATCCACCGGATGATCGCCGATATTGCCCGCCCCCCGCCCCTGGCCCCAGCACAGGCTAAAGTTCAGGAACCACAAGATGCCCCAAACAGCACAAAGCGACGACCCTTGACTCTCCCGCACCCTCCAAGCAAGGGCCCGACCCACAATCGCAAGCCTGCTAGTGAGCTCAAACCCCTGCCAATCCCCACGCGGCCCTGGGAGGTGGTTTCTTGTGATTTCGGCATGTCGATGCCACGCACCTAAGACGGTCAAACGGCCATCTGCGTCTTCGTCAACGAGCTGGCTAAATAAGTCACGTTGTCCCGACGCACGACCAGATCACTACGATCGATTTCGCAAAATACTGCGCGATGAGATTATCTGCAAGCACGGCTGCATCGATTTCCTTCTGTCTGATCACGGAACTCTAACAAGCACCGCCGGCCTGCCCACTGCAAAGTCGGGGAACTCGTTCTGCTCAAAGCCAGCAGCTCCTCGCCGCCACCCCGGTAATCCCGGCTGAGGAAGGCGAGCCCATTTTGTTCGTGGAAGAAATCCACGCTCACCGTGCCAGTGGCTGTCGCCCCGTCGTCGAATACTTGGTTCGCTGGCAAAAACACGGACCCGAGTACGACTCCTCGGAAACGGCCCAAGACTGCCGTCGAGGCTGTCCCCAAGCGGTCGAAGCCTACCACGCAAAACTGTACGCCAAAGGCGTACCGCTGCCTTCGAGCAACTCCTACCCACACCGGCGCCCCGAGGACGGGTTCGCATTCAAGGGGGGGGGGGGGAATGTAAGGACGTCAGGCCCAATGGGCCGCTCGTCCATTTGTAATACTCAATTACGACAAGGGCCTTATGGCTCTTGCAACCAACTCAGTTAAATACTGACACTCATACCAAAAAAGGTATCTTTCGATACCACCATTCTGTGGCTTCTAACCTATCTAGGTTAGTTAGATAACGGCATAGGACCCTATAGGGACCGAGCTTCGTTACACAGCCAGCTTGACAGCAGCCATGAAGACCAACCGGGCTACAATTTAGGCTCTTGAGTATATTCCAGATACAATCAGCTATAGGTGCTTGCCCCAACCACCCCGCCCCCAGGCGGGCCGTCGTGGCGTGACTGAACAGGAGGTACCCCGGGCTCCGGGGGCAACCCGGGCGCGAGAGGGCGTCCACGCCGGTGTCGCCGGTGTCGCGGCCGCAACCCCCAGCTCCCGCAACTCCCACGGGAACCGGCCCCGCCCCGCGCGTAAGGGAATCCGCGGCCGCCCACGCCCCGCCCACCGTAAGCTCCTTAGCCCCGCCAGCCGATGTTCCTGCCGCCCGCACCTCCCCCGCCGTGGGCCCGCGGCGGGACCCAGCGCTGCAGTTGTACCCACGGATGCAATTTCGATGGGATGCCTCGGACGGCGCGGCGGGCGAGCATCACCGCAGTGGCGGCAGAGTTGGCGGATGCGGCGGGCCTGCTAGCTCCCCGGTAGCATATCATGTGCTGCCGCCCCGCCCCGAGCCCCCGGGCCCCACCGCATCTCCAGTGAGGCTGACCCCCGCCAGCGTCAACCCCGCCGGGGCTCCCGCCGACCTTGGCTTTCCCGGCATTTCCCGGAGTTACCGGTCCGTCGCTGCCTCGCCGGCCTCCGCCGCAGGCATCGGGCCGGTCCCCCCCGGGTAGTCGATCCCCTGCCGTAGCCGGTGCAGGAAGCGGGTGTAGGGTCCCGCTCCAGGCCCCAGGCTCCGGCGCCTGCTCTCCTGCCCCAGTCGTACCCGTTTGCGGGGCAGATCTGTAGGCTCCGCACCCGCTCCTGTGTCGCCCCGCCCCTGCCGGTGCCGGCCCGGGTCCCGGCCTCGGGAGGTGGGGTCCCCTGCGTTCCCGACGGAATTCGGGTACAGTGCGTGGCTCAGCAAACGGAGTGCCGGTGCCCCGTGCGGTTGCACCTGCCCCCCCTGCGTGCCCGCCCTATCTGGCGATCATGCTAGCCGTCCCCATTTGGCCCGTGTTGGTTTCTTCGGTGTGCCGTGGGCCCCACCCCGTACCTCTCAACACTGCTCGCCCATTCTCGGCGGTGCGGCGCGGCCCCCCGCCCGTTAGGCCCAATCTGGCGCGTGGTGCACCCTCGCTGACCGAACCCCCTTGGGCCTGGCCCCACGCGCGATGCGCCCCCTCCCTGCCCCTGCCGACCCATCGACGCGTGCCGTCCCTTCCCCTTTGCACCCACTGCCCGCGGCACGTGAAGCCCCCTCCCTTTGTGCCCGGTTTCTCTTCCACAGTGGCACTTCTGCGTTTATATAGTGGCGTGTGAAGTACATTACATAGTGTTCGCTGCAGCTCGTTCTGCGAGCGCTTGAATGCGAACGTCGTTGTTTGAAAATTGCGAGTACTATGATGTAATTTGCGCTTGGAATTGCTATCCTCAATATGGATGACGCCAATGGTAACACGCAGGCGGCGAGCAGTGCGGGGCCCTTCGGGCAACACGCAGGCAGCGAGCAGTGCGGGGCCCTTCGGGCAACACGCAGGCAGCGAGCAGTGCGGGGCCCTTCGGGCAACACGCAGGCAGCGAGCAGTGCGGGGCCCTTCGGGCCACACGCAGGCGGCGAGCGGTGCGGGGCCCTTCGGGCCACACGCAGGCAGCGAGCGGTGCGGGGCCCTTCGGGCCACACGCAGGCAGCGAGCAGTGCGGGGCCCTTCGGGCCACACGCAGGCAGCGAGCAGTGCGGGGCCCTTCGGGCAACACGCAGGCAGCGAGCAGTGCGGGGCCCTTCGGGCAACACGCAGGCAGCGAGCAGTGCGGGGCCCTTCGGGCAACACGCAGGCAGCGAGCAGTGCGGGGCCCTTCGGGCCACACGCAGGCGGCGAGCGGTGCGGGGCCCTTCGGGCCACACGCAGGCAGCGAGCGGTGCGGGGCCCTTCGGGCCACACGCAGGCAGCGAGCAGTGCGGGGCCCTTCGGGCCACACGCAGGCAGCGAGCAGTGCGGGGCCCTTCGGGCAACACGCAGGCAGCGAGCAGTGCGGGGCCCTTCGGGCAACACGCAGGCAGCGAGCAGTGCGGGGCCCTTCGGGCAACACGCAGGCAGCGAGCAGTGCGGGGCCCTTCGGGCCACACGCAGGCGGCGAGCGGTGCGGGGCCCTTCGGGCCACACGCAGGCAGCGAGCGGTGCGGGGCCCTTCGGGCCACACGCAGGCAGCGAGCGGTGCGGGGCCCTTCGGCAACACGCAGGCGGCGAGCGGTGCGGGGCCCTTCGGGCCACACGCAGGCAGCGAGCAGTGCGGGGCCCTTCGGGCCACACGCAGGCAGCGAGCGGTGCGGGGCCCTTCGGCAACACGCAGGCAGCGAGCGGTGCGGGGCCCTTCGGCAACACGCGGGGCCCTTCGGCAACACGCAGGCAGCGAGCGGTGCGGGGCCGCCGCAGCTGCAGTTCCAGCAGCGTGCGCCGTCGCCTCTGCTGCAGCCGCCTGGACCGGCGAGTGTTCATTCCCGTGAAATTAGCGGGTTGTTTGCTGCGATGGTACCCACACCTCTGGGCATGGCAGGAAGACGCTTTTTGACCGGTCGCTGTCTGTGACGGAGGTTTACAGGCGGTGCGTGCGTGTTCCGTGCCCCATTTGCCTTCACTATTAGACGATTGAAGAGCCCCGTGTCTGTATGCTAGGACGCCCTACTGCTCCTGTGGCAATTGGCGTTGCGAATGCTGGCTGGTTCGGTAGACGCCTCAGTGACAGATGCTGGTGTAGTCATTGACTCCGTCTCAATGACTCTGCTTGAACGGCATACTGGCAGACTGGTAAGGATGTATTGGTGGATTGATAACATGCTTGTTTACCAATACGAGTCATACCGAAAGATCGTTCCTACGAAAGACGGGTGTGTGAACCGTCAAGTGGGTTGCCTGGGGTTCCTGGGCCTCAGCCTAGCTCCCACACGTCAAGCCTCGTTCCGTCGCGCCGCTCCTCCACTACCCACGGCGCCGACATCGATCCATGCCTTCTTATCATAGAAAGGTACGGTAAAGGTGGCGCATGGGACACTGTAGCCCCGAATGGATTGCTGGGTTAGAATCCATATGAGGGTGGAGGGGGGGGGCTACGTAACCCAGACGGGAGGGGACTGTTCCTGATATTGGAGGCCCTATCGCAGTAAGGAATGTTGTCGGTCTTGTCTTACATGCCATTGCAGTCGGGCATTGTGGTTGCAGGGCACCGTGCGTGCGTTCGCTGCCGCACCCTGCCGAACCGGTCTGGCCCGCGGGTCGATCTACACACGTATTCGTTCCTGACATCTTTCTGGACATGCACCTCTAAAAGCTAGCCTATTTTCGTGATTTTCATGTTTGCTGCTTGTAAGGTAATTATTTTGGAGTAATGTAACGTGATCCATCTAACACGGTCCTCCAAGTGATGTTCAAGGTGTCTCATCCCTTTTCATGGCATTTTCCTTACAAGTACAATTATGTTTAGAGTCCATGGACTGGGTGGTAGTTGAGAATGTTCTATTGGCCTCTACACCGCCCCGTTGACCACAGTCTAATTCTATCCATACTCCCCAAACATCTGACAATGCATCCGAGCATTATTTCGACTCTCAATACTTGACTTTCCGTTGTGGATCCTAATTTTCATTTTGGCGGCCTGAGGGGCAAACTCCTTAAGGAAAATGTATCTTTCGGCCGCCCCAAAAAAAAATTTCGCGGCCTCCGGCCGCGATGAAGGTTCAGACCTGTCCATAACACCGAAAATTTGCCCGATGATGGCTTATGGACGTGCACTGGGCATTGTCATTCAGGTTATCTTGTTTTTTTTGACGCTGTGTATCAGTCGTTTTGGGCAGCTTGTCCAACCGTTTCTCCATCGCACCGAGTCGTACCGTATGTATTGCCCTCTATCTCTTCCCGTCACTGTCACTCCTATCGTTGGCACGGCCTTGTATCTCACGCGTCCCCAGGCCTGTGTGTAGTGTCTGCTCGTCAAGGTGTAGGCGGTACCAACTTAGCGGGTCTTTCCATTGGTCGGACTGGTCGGAAATTTCCGTAAACTTCCGGGTCCGCCGCACCTCCTTGTGCGGTGTTGGTAAAGGCTGGGTAGGAGACTGCCCAGGGAAGTCAAAGAACGCAAGCACAAACGTGCTGAGAGATAATATTAATGTACCAGAGGGCTTGCGTGACTTCAAAATTTAAAACGGGTTACAGTCCGTACGTCCTATAAAACTTGCGTAAAGTGGGCCCAATGGAATGTGAAATGATGGAATTTCCTTAACTTTTCCTTAGTTGACTTAAGACATTTCTGTCTTAGCCGCTGGTCAATGGAAAGACCCTCTTAAGCTGCAAGTGTCAGACTGTCAGTCCCTGACAGATGAAAAGCTAGGAAAAGTCGGCACTCGACACGCCCTTTGCATTGGATGATTAGCTGTTAGCTTTAGAGATAGCTAATATGAGTGCGCTGCTCTTAGTATTTCTGGCATATGCACGCCTTGCCCACGCCCACACGCTTGATGGGCCAATTTTAGACAACTTGAAAGGAGCAGAGCTAAAGATGGCAAAATTATATTGGGACTACAATGTCACATCGCGTATCACAGCAGCGAGTGATGATAGCGGTTCGGCCAACAGCGAGCCCACGGTTTTGGGCTACAAGTACGTGGTGCCTCTTCCAGAACGTTTGGCTGGCTTGACCTACATTGGCTCTGCAGCGCGGCTCCGGCTAGTCCTGGAGCGAGCGCGCAACGGTCAGTGCGCGAGACAGAAGTCTGGCCTTGCTGACAGGTGCACGTGAGATGTAGATAGCTTTAAAATATTATGTTTGCGACGCATAAATGGGTCCGGTGATGTGTGAGGGCCATGGGTTTTTGAACGATACTTCGCTGTCCTGGTCTGGTGCGCAGGCGAGAGGCTTCGCGTGGGCGCTCTGGGTGGCAGCATCACCGCCGGCCACGGCGTCGGCGGCATGGATTACTCGTTTGTCCACTACTTTATGGATTGGCTGAATAAGGCGCTGCCGCCGAATTCCAGCACCTCCCGGCCGCCCCTCACCGGAAACGACCCCAGCAGGCACGACATCCTCAACGGCGCCGTGCCAGGTGACAGGAAGGGGGGCAAGAAACAGGAAGAAAAGAAAGAAACTGGAGGGGGACGCTGGGATTGGGGGGCCGCCCTGGGCCGCCGTTGGGTTTAGGTTGGGTTTAGGTTGGTTTTAGGTTGGTTTCGCGGACGAGGACAAGCCGGATGCAGCAGCGCAACCCGCTGCCTAGAGGCGGGGGGAGCGGCAGAGCACGGTGCGAGGAGGAGAGGCGGAATCCCGGGGACGTCCAGGGAGGGTCAGGGAGGGAGATATACCGTACGGAAACGGCCGGGGTGCTGAGGTGTGCCCGCGGGGCGGGGCGGGGCGGGGAGGAAATCCAGTTCGCGCTGCCCCGGGATTGCCGGGAAGTGGGTTCCCAGGAGCCCCCGGAGTGCTCCTGCCTGGCTGCACTCATCCAGGAAACCTCTCTAGTCTGGATCCAAGATCCAGGATCCAAACAATCCCCATGCAGCAACAGCAACTGCAACAGCAGCGGGGAGCTTCCCAGTGACTGGGGCGTGGGACCCACGCACTCGGCCCCATCTGCTTCGGCACCCCTCCCCCCTCCGTGGATTACCCCCCAGACCACCACCACCACCACTTCTACCACCACCTCCACCACCACCACCACCACCTCTACCACCACCTCCACCTCCGGGCCGGTGGACTGGGTCCAGCCTACTTGGTTGCTGCCGCTGACCTGATGAAGCGCCCCGCACGCGCACGGCCAGTCCCTTCCGGAAACCCTAAAACCCACCTAAAACCCTAAAACCTGCCACCCCAGGCAGCACCAGACGCAGCCGCCCACCCCGCGGTTCGGCTCCCCCGTGCCCCCCTCACGAGAACCGTACGGCACGTCGCTGCCCCGGCCCCCTCGGGGTGGGCCCCTCCCCTCCCCCGCGAGTGCGGGCCTGTCCCTTGTCCCTGTCCCTGTCCCTGTCCACCCCCGTACTGGTGTTCCCTAACCATCATCGCACCCCCCACCCCCACCCCCCCCACACACAAAGCCCGTCCCGTCTCACCGCTGCGGTGTCCTCCTGCCGCCCTTGCTCCACTTTCTCTGCTCGCTTCAAACCCCCTCCCCCCGTCCCTGCCGCCTCACCCCCCCTCCCTGCCGCTTTTATCCCCCACTTCGCCACTTGCCTGTTTAGGCACCGTATCGGACTACACCAGCAGCTGCCTAAACAACCACCTCATACCGGACGCCGATCTGGTGTTTGTGGAGTTTGCCATCAACGACTCACCCGTCTCCACCTGGACCTTGGACGTGGGTGTGGAGAGCGTGTGTGTGTGGATGTGTGGGTGGTGGAGGAAGGCCGCAGTCGGAAGTCGCCGTGCCGCCGGCCGGCTCCCCCCTCTTCGCCCTGCTCTACCCCCCCCCCCCGCCCCCCGACGTCGTCGTCTCCTTTCCACCGATGCGACCTCATCTGTATCGCACCCTCCCCTTCCCCCTCCCACCCGGGCTCCCCGGGCTCCGGTCTCTCTCCCCGTGAAACCCCCGCACCCACACATAACACACCCCCTCCCACCCGCGGCGACACGCAGGGCGCGGCCGCTCGTCGGCCTTTTGAGCGGCTGCTCCGTAAGCTGCTGCGGCTGCCGTCCAAGCCGGCGGTGGTGCTCGTCAACATGTTTGCAGTGGCGCCCGCGGGGAACAAGTACGTGCCTGCCTGCCCGCCCGCCCGCGTGTGGATGCGTGTGTGTGGATGGATGGATGGATGGATGGATGGATGGATGGATGGATGGATGAGCCCGGGGGTCGGGGCCGGGGTCAGGTCGACGGAAGAGCCGGGAGGCCAAAAGTCAAACTTCACGTGGATGGATCTGAGATCCGGGATCCGGGATCCGGGGTCTCTTCGCCCCAACGTTTGTCTTTCCCGGTCCCGCCACCGCTACACCCGTCTTTCTTACCCTCCCGTCTTTCTTACCACATCTTTCTTACCCCACATCCGCCAAGTCCTGGTGGGTAAGGAAGCCAGGAGGAGGGCTGTGTGGCCCTGCCTCCCCCCCATGCGCCCTGTCTGCCCCGCCCCGCCCCGCCCCGCCATCCCTGCAGCAGCCCTGCTGCCGCGGCCTGCTCCCGCTGCATGCGAATGACTGCTATCAAATCCCTCCAACCACCCCAACCCCCTCTCCTTTCCCCTCCGCCGCGGTTTCTTTCTGACACCCCCTCCCCCCGGCCCCCCTCCCCCTCTCCCCCTCCACCCTCCCTGGACAGGTACCACCACACGGCGGAGCGCGACTTTGGCGAGCTGGCCCCCTACTACAGCTTGCCCTCGGTGCGTGGCTGTTGCAGTCGATTGTCAATTGAGAAGGGGTCGGGGAAAGGAGTCGGGGAAAGGAGTCGGGGAAAGGGGTCGGGGAAAGGAGTCGGGGAAAGGGGTCGTCGGGGAAAGGAGTCGGGGAAAGGGGTCGGGGAAAGGAGTCGGGGAAAGGAGTCGGGGAAAGGAGTCGGGGAAAGGGGTCGGGGAAAGGAGTCGGGGAAAGGAGTCGGGGAAAGGGGTCGGGGAAAGGAGTCGGGGAAAGGGGTCGGGGAAAGGAATCGGGGAAAGGAGTCGGGGAAAGGGGTCGGGGAAAGGGGTCGTCGGGGAAAGGGGTCGGGGAAAGGGGTCGGGGAAAGGGGTCGGGGAAAGGAGTCGGGGAAAGGGGTCGGGGAAAGGAGTCGGGGAAAGGGGTCGGGGAAAGGGGTCGGGGAAAGGGGTCGGGGAAAGGGGTCGTCGGGGAAAGGGGTCGGGGAAAGGAGTCGGGGAAAGGGGTCGGGGAAAGGGGTCGGGGAAAGGGGTCGTCGGGGAAAGGGGTCGGGGAAAGGAGTCGGGGAAAGGAGTCGGGGAAAGGGGTCGGGGAAAGGAGTCGGGGAAAGGGGTCGGGGAAAGGAGTCGGGGAAAGGGAAACGCAGAGAAGGGGAACCGCAAAGGAGCACCAGGTCGGGTCGGGGTCGGTCCGAAATGCAAAATGCCTGCCTCCGGGCCGGTGCGCCAACCACACACCGCGGCGCACACCTGCTTGGCCAGCCAACCAACCAACCAACCATACCCGAGGTCCGCTCTGAGTCACACCCTTGTAACTTGTAAGGGTTTGTGTTGCTCGGCGTCACAAGGGTTTGTGTTGCTCGGAGTCACAAGTGTACTTACGGGTGCTGCTCCGACCGGGGTGGCTATCTTATTTTGCCGAGTATCTACAGCCAGAGATACTCCTGGCTCAGAAGCGCTGAGAGTGTCTGTCAGGATCTGTCTAAAGAGGGGATTTCCCCGGCTAAACACGGCCCCGGGAGATATCATGCCCACCTGTGACGCCGGATTATCTAAACCTTCAGCTTTTTGCACGGCAAAAGTATCTTCAGATTTCCAAACATTTTCTCCCAAATATTTTCTCCCAAATATATATCCATATCTTAAGATAGCCACCCTGGCTCCGACGCCTGTGCCCTCGCGCTGTGATGCCCTCCTCCGGGAGGGGCCCCGCGTGTCCCTCCCCCACCCGCCCGGATATCGCTGCACCCACCCAGCCCAGTGTATCAGTTTCGCATTGATTGCACTTTTACGACGACTCCCAACCACGCACCCACCCCCACCCACCCACCCCACCTGCCTGCCTGCTTGCCTGCCTGCCTGCCTGCCCGTGGGGGCGTGCAGGTGAGTCTGAAGGCTGCGGTGCTTCCGTCTGGCATCGTGAAGGGCGCAGAGGAGGTATCCCCGGGCGGCATCTTCAACGGTGGTGCGATGCATCCGGGCCGCGGCGGCCACGTGGTGGTCACCGAGCTGCTCATAACGCTGTTCCTGGTGGGTGCTGCCTGGATAAGATACGGCAAAGATAACGAACCGTACAGCGAACCGTGTGACGAACCTCTCCTTCCTTCACCCTCCCCGTCCCCCTCCCACCCGGCCTCGGGCCCCTCCCCGCTTGCCGCCGCTGTCCCCTGCCCCCTCTTGATCCCTGGTCGCGGCCTCCCTCCCTCATGCTCTGTTCGTGTTTCCGACCTCGCTCCGAAACCACCGCTGCGGCATCTCATTTCTTACCCCCCCCCCACCCGCATCCCACCGCACCCCCTCATTGTTATCTATAAAGGAGCACAGCATATATCTATAAAGGAGCACAGCATATATCTATAAAGGAGCACAGCATATATCTATAAAGGAGCACAGCATATATCTATAAAGGAGCACAGCATATATCTATAAAGGAGCACAGCATATATCTATAAAGGAGCACAGCATATATCTATAAAGGAGCACAGCATATAGCGTAGCACTCCCCGACCCCCCATCCCCCCCCCCCCGCATGCCGGGGGGGATGGCGGGTCCGTTCGCTAACGCCGTCTCCGTCTCCGCCGCGGTATCATTTCCTTACCCCCACCCCGCATGCCCCGTTACTACGCAGGAGATGCTGCGTCTGAACTCCCTCGCTGGCAGCCCCGGGCAGCTGAGCATGAAAGATCTCAAGTCCGTGGCGGCCCGCCCGCTGCCTCCCCCCGTGTGTGAGGGCAACTATGAGTCGTCCATCGACACGTGCTACATAGAGGACCAGCTGCAGGTGGGGGGGTGGGGGGGAGCAAAACAAAAGATACCGCAGCGGAGACGGAGACGGCGTGTATGTGGGGCCGCGTGTGTGTGTGTGTGACACAGCGGATACTCCACTTTCCCCCCCTGTATGTGGGGGTGGGGGTGGGGGTAGGGATTAGAGTATGACAGCCCAGCTGCATGTGGGATGGGGGGTGTTGAGGGGTGTTGAGGGGTAGTTAAGAAGATACCGCAACCGTGTGTCTGTCTGACTGTCTGACCACCACCACCACCACCACCACCACCACCATCCAGACCCCGCACTCCCACCCATCGTGCCTCGCCTGCTTTCCACAGCCCCCCTGGTATCGGTAGCCTCCCCATCGACTCGTCCGTTTGGACTCTCAATACCCTCCCCCTCTCCCAGTCCGCAGTGACTCAGGCGTTTTTTTAGTTTTATCAAGGAGCATATCACTCCCCCCCTGACTCCCCCTCTCCCACCGCTCTCCCGCACTCTCCCCGTCCCACCCCCCCTCCCTCCCTCCGGGTCTGTACAGAAACTGGTGCTCTCTCCGGTGGTGGGGTGGAACTGGACGGACGAGGGTCGCGGCAAGTGGGGCTTCGTATCCCTCAAGAAGGGCGAGGTGCTCAAACTCAAGGTGGGCACCTCGGCAAGGGGCGGCTCCTCCGGGGGGAGGGAAGGGAGGGAGGGAGGGAGGGAGGGAGGGAGGGAGGGAGGGAGGGAGGGAGGGAGGGAGGGAGGGAGGGAGGGAGGGAGGGAGGGAGGGAGGGAGGGAGGGAGGGAGGGAGGGAGGGAGGGAGGGAGGGAGGGAGGGAGGGAGGGAGGGAGGGAGGGAGGGAGGGAGGGAGGGAGGGAGGGAGGGAGGGAGGGAGGGAGGGAGGAGGGAGGGAGGGAGGGAGGGAGGGAGGGAGGGAGGGAGGGAGGGAGGGAGGGAGGGAGGGAGGGAGGGAGGGAGGGAGGGAGGGAGGGAGGGAGGGAGGGAGGGAGGGAGGGAGGGAGGGAGGGAGGGAGGGAGGGAGGGAGGGAGGGAGGGAGGGAGGGAGGAGGGAGGGAGGGAAAAAGATACCGCAGCGAAGGGACGTGGACGGACTGGGGGAAGGGAGGGAGGGAGGGGCTTTGGAAGGGCATTTGAGGGGGCTTGGGTGCGGGCGGGCGGGAGGGCGGGCGGGCGGGAGGGCGGGCGGGCGGGAGGGCGGGGGCCGGGCGGGGAGGATTGAGGGGCTCCGGCGCGGCGCGGCATCCCGCCTGCCTCTCGCCACCCCCCTCCTCTCTCCCCGCCCTGCGAGCGCTGCTGCAGCCAGCAGTACCGGTGAGCCGTTTCACTCCCTCCTCGGATACCCGTCCGCCCCCGCCCCCTTCGTCGTCGTCTCCGTCCCTCCGCTGCGGTATGCCGGTATCTTCTCCCTCCCCTCCCCCACACCTCCGCTCCTCCGCTCCTCCCCCCCTCCCCCCCCCCCCCGCAGGTCAACACCCGGCTGGAGGGCAAGCGGAGCTCCACAGACGCCTCCGCGCACATTATTCTGCAGGTGGGGGGTGATAAGAACGGCCCGGGGCGAGGGAACGCAACGCAGTTACCTGGGATATGGGTGTGGGGATGTGGGGTGGGGGTGTGCTGGGGGGAGGGAGGGGGGTACAGAGAGAGAGATCGCAAGGGGTCGTAGTGGGATCTGGTTGCAGCAACCGGCAGGTGTGGGGGAGGGGAGGGGAGGGGAGGGGAGGGGAGGGGAGGGGAGGGGAGGGGAGGGGAGGGGAGGGGAGGGGAGGGGAGGGGAGGGGAGAGAAGGGGGCCGGTAGCTTCCTAGCCTGCCTGCTGCCAACCCACCCCACGTCTCTCACCCCCCACCCCCCACCCCCACCCCCGCTGCCAGGTCGCCTATCTGCAGAGCTACCGGAGTATGGGTACCGCCCAGGTGGCGTGTGTGGAGGGGTGTGTGTGCGATCCGGTGATCATTGACGCGTACGACAGGCGGCCCGTGTCGGTGACTAGCATGCAGGACATCCAGGTGGGGGGGACAGGGGGGAGGGGGGGGAGGGGGGGCGGGGGAGGGTTATACACGCAATAATAAAAAAGGGGGGGTTAGGGTTCAGGGTTTGCCGCCCCGCGCTCGGCCCCAGCACGTCCATCCCCCGGAGTCATGCGCCAACGACGCGCCCTTTTCATCCACCGCCCCCCTTTGGTACACCCCCCCCCCTTGGTGCCCCCCGCCTTGGTACCCCCCTCCCTCCCTGGAGGGGGTCCCGCTTTGGAGTGCCGTACTCTGCCCCCCCGTCCCCGCCCTGGCACTACTACCGGTATCCCTCCCTCCTCCCTTTTCCCTTTTCCCTTTGCGTTCACCCTCCCTCTCATGCCAGCCGGGAGTCAACTGACCTACCGTACCCTATCCCGACGCTCCCTCCTTCCCTCCCTCCCTCCCGCTTCCTTACCCCCCCGGCCGCATCCTCCACTGCGACACCCTTTCTATCTTCCCCCCCCCGCGCTCCCTCCCCCTCCCCTCCCCCTTCCCGCCCCGGGGTCTCGGGGACTTGCACCGCGAAGCGACACCCAACCCCGCCCCCCCTCTCCCCTCCCCTCCCCTCCCCCGCCGCTTTCCGAGCCCCCCTCCCCAAAAAGCAGGCCTTCTTGTTTCATTCTTGCAAATCCACTCTTCACTCTTCACCCCACCCCACCCTACCCCACCCCGCTATACGTGGATGTCCCCCCCCCCGCCCCGGCGGTATCATTTTTTACCCCCCCCCCCGCCCCCCCGTGCGCGCAGGTCTCCCAGAGCACCAAGTGTGTCCTCAAAGTGACCTCCATGGGCCCCAGCAGCGCCGCCATCGGCAAGGGCCCCAAGACCACCATCACCACCACCACCACCACCACCACCAACGGATTCAAATTCAAACTCATTGGCCTGGTGGTGAGCACTGCAACCAGGGCAGTGTGGCGCGCGCGGGCTTGGGGTGGGGTGGGGCTGGGGGTGGTGCAGGTGGGGCCTGTGCGAGTGGGTGGGTGGGCGGGTGGGCGAATATGTGTGCATTGGTTACTCGAGAGCCCGCAGGAGCCCGCGGATTAGGTGGCCCCCCGGCCCGGGCCCCCTCCCCCGCTGGCTGGCCGTCAGGGCCGTGAGGGAAACAGTTAACAGAGCGTGCCCCGTCCATCGTCTCCCGGGTGTGTGTGGTGGTGTGTGTGTGTGTGTGTGTGTGTGTGTGTGTGTGTGTCGTTACAGTATCTGACCGGGCCCTGACGCTGGCCAGGGGCTGCTAACCCAGCCCCGACGGAAAGACCGCCTAAGCACTCTCCCCCTTGCGGTGGGAGAAGGGCGTGAGGGGCCGCTACCCCCTCCTGCTCGACGCGGAGCTGGCTGCGTCGTACACCCCATATACGGGTGTACGGCGCAGCGGCTCCCCAAAGGCTTGAGCTCACAGCCTGCCATATACGGCAGCTGGGCCCTTCGTCCGCACAAACAGCAGTCGCGCCGGCGCGCTACGCGGCGCCCGCGCTGTCCTGCCCGCCCTGAAGTCCTTGCAGCGCCGGGGCGCCCGGCCGGCCTGCTACCGGCTGGCGGTGCTCCTCTAGGCGCGAAAACAAAGCGCTGAGAACCTGCCCCGAGCTTGGTCCGGCTCGTGGGCGGTCAGCACCAAAGGAGAACCCAAGACAGCGCGCGTCCTACCCCTGCTACTACTCCTACTACGACGGCCCCGGAGAGGCCGGGGGGTGGCCCCTAGAGGCCGAGCTCCAGAGCTCCGCTTGGCCTCGAGGCGGCAGGAGGTCGGGCGCGGGCCTTGCGGCAGCGGGCTAGGTGACGGGGCTATAGTTCGCACTAGGCGGCACCTCGCCAACTCGCCTCACTCTCGCTATACCCGCTCCCTAAAGCCTCCCTCGCCTACAAAAGGCAGCCCGCGGCGGTCTCTGCACCCTAAGTCCTCTCGGACCCAAAGGAACCCCCCCTCATCCCCTCCTCTCACGCCTCCCTGCCTCGACGCCCTAAGTTCCCTCCCTCACCCCTAAAGCCCCTTCATCCCCTCACTCCACGACCCCTCCCTCTCCCTCCATACCCATCCCTGCGTGCTGCACACACTGAATGTGGCCGTTGACCACCGCCAGGATGGGGTGGTCAGGCCCTACCCCCTCCCATCCCCGCCTTGGCACGTCTAGCTCCGCAAACCCCCGCACACGCTGCCAAAAATCTAGTGCTGCGCGCGCCTTGGCCACCTCGACTGGGTCTGGGGCGTCCGGGGCGGTGGGTGAGTTCCTGACTGCCCACAGCCCCACGCGCGCCCGTTCCATGGCCGTGAGTGCCGCCAGGCAGATCACGTCCCACACGCACTGCTGCACGCCTGGCGGTGGCTCCGCCAGCCACACGTTTGCCCGGGTGATGGGCCCGGGCACGTGGGCGGCGATCTGCTGCACCACCGCTTGCGCCACCGGGCACTCCCAGAAGTGGTGTGCACGCGGCGAGCATGCGTGTGGGCCGGCTCCCCCGTACGCGCCGCACTTGCATTGTTCTGGTGCTGCTCCCCTGATGTGGCTGTTGCCGGGAAGCGGCACGCCGTCCTGTGCCAGCCGCCAGAGCGTCTCAAAGTGTTCGCGCTCCCATTTGATGGGCCACATTCGCCGGAGCATTGCCAGTACACTTGCTGCTGGCGCCACTTCGGCGGCGGCTGGCTGATGTCCCGGTGGGTGGGCTCCTGCTGCTGCTGCCGCCGCTGCGGGCTGCTCCCGGGCTTCCCGCTCGTAGGCTGCGTGCAGGCGGGCCCGGCGCTCCGTTACCGGCTGCATCTGCATTTGGGTGGCTTGGCGGACGGAGAGGTGTGTGTGTGCAAGCACGGGAGTGGGGTACGCCCCCCCCCCTCCCCCCTCCCTCCCGGTGTGGGCCGGCCACCGCACGCCTTCCATCCCCGCCCCCGCCCGCGCCCGTGGGTCCCCGCGGATGTGAGAACGTCGCTCGCAGGCGTGTCGGTTCGGCAGCAGATGCTTTTTGATCATAATTTGCTGTTTTACTTTGGGCGCCCGCGCCCGCCCTAGCGCCCGAGAGCGTGTTTGCTGCAAGTGCGTTTAGAGCTCGGCGGCGTGAGCTCTGATGATAATGATGATGAATTGATGATAATGATGATGCTGATGATGATCCCTAGCGCGACGCTCCGTGCGGCCCAGGGCGCCTCTGGCCGCTGCTGCCGCTGCCGCAGCCGCTCTTTCCTCCTCGGCTGCTGCTGCGGCTGATGCCGCTGCTGCTGCTGATGCCGCTGCCCCCTCCCCCCCCCCCCCCGGGTCTGCAGGTGGGCGAGGAGCCGGGCGCCGCCTCTGGAGCCTTCGACCATGTCCGCATGGTCAGCATAGACCTCAAGAAGAAGATGCATGGCGGCGGCAAGGGAAAGAGCAAGGCGTGAGGAGACGGGCGCGCGGTCGCGGTCGGTTTTGTCGTGTCGCGTCGGGTGGCTGGCCCTCCCCCGCTGCTGCTGCTGCTGCTGCTGCTGTTGGTGTTTTTTTCCGTTGGCGAGGACCCCGCCCCGTCCGGGGCTGTAGGGCCGGGGCCCATCGGGGTGCGTGCTGCATGGCCCTGCGGTGCGCCGCTACTGCGGCTGAGGCACTGGCGCCCAAAGGGAGGGGTGCCAAGGGAATGGCTGTGGGCCAGGGGGCGCGCTGTCGTGCAGCGGTGGCCGCCCGCAAGCCCATGAAGGCGTGTGTGTGTGGGGGGGGGGATGAGGGCTGGCGCTTGCCGCAGCGAGTGCTGGCGGGCTGGGCTGGCTCGGGAGGTGAAACCGCAGATGTGAAGGAAGTGCAGATGAAGGGATACCGAGGGCGGCGTGTGCAGAGGGACGCGGCGGGGGGGCTGTCGCAGGGCTGCTGTGGGGCGGGTCTGGAAGGGGGGGCAGGGGCAGTGTGGTTGGGGAGGGTGGGGTGTCCGCAGCGCAGGGCGGCGCAGGGCAGCGCAGGGTAGCGTCCAATCAGCGCACTGGTCGCCGACTCGTGTGTTCCTGCGGCGCACCGCAGCCCTTCACTGACGGGGCGGACGCTTGTGTGGATGCGCGTGTGCATGCGTGTGTGTATTGGCGGGCAGGGGAGGGGAGGGGCGGGGAGGGGAGGGGAGGAATTCGCCTCCTGGGGAGCTGTGTTGTCTTTATAGGGGACGGAGGGCGGCAAGTGACGAATAGGCGCCTTGGACTCGACAATAAGATGCGGGTGGCTTGGAGGAGGGAGAAAGGAAATAGAGAGATAGTGAGAGAGCGAGAGAGAAAGGGAGTGAAAGAGCTTCCAGCGAGGGAAGCGAGCGCAGGCAGGCAGGCGTGTGGTGCTCCGAATCCGCTGAAGTCCCAGCGGGGCACGTCAGGGGAGGGCGGGGGCGCGGGAGCGAAGCTGTTTGGGGAGTTAGGGCGGGAAGGGGTGGTGAAACCGCATCAGGCATTATGAACGAACCGCATTGAGGATGGCCTGGGGATGGGCGATGGGGGAAGGGGAAGGGGGCACGGACTCGTGAGGTGCACCGGGGCCGGACGACTCGTCCGCCGCCGCCACTTCGCCGACGGGGGGCGAATGAGCGCGCGGGCTGCGAGCATTCCACGTGCGCGTTGGGGTCGTCCGTGTCTGTCTTCCCGGGCATTGGGCGTCATCATTTGTGCCTATGACGGTACCGTGTTTTTCAGGACCGCGAAGGTGGATTCGCGCGCCGCAGCGGTGCCGTGTGATCCGCCGTAGTTAGCGCCCCGGAAGCAAACCGCGCGTGTGTTCGTCGTCGTCGTGTCCTGTCCTGTCCTGGGGGCGGTTTTTCCCGAGTCTCTTTTCTGCGCGCGTGCCCGCGCGCGCATGCGCGCGTGGGCGAGAGGCCCATTCGCCCCTTGGTCCGATCCCTTAGTCGCGCCTCCCTTGGTGTGCAGCGCGTTGTGGCTGGGGTGGGTTGGGCCGGGTCAAGGCTGAAGTCTGGTACCTGCTTGTTGCGTGCGGCCAGATACGGTAGGGTGGTAGTTGCGAGCAAGAGTAAGGTAGCCGCTGCAGCCCTGGGGCGGGCGAGAGAGCGTCCTGTACGTGTGTCACACAGCCTGCGGTCCATGTGGCGACCTGCCGTACGGTATGTAGCGGAATCGTTGTGGGAGGAATCTCGTCATCTGACTTTAATACGAACCGCAGAGATGGAAGGGTGACGGGTGACGGGAGTGCTGTGGTACGGCATGCTGACGTGCCGGGCTCGGTGGTTGTGCAAGATGGGCTTCCTGGAGGAGGGGAGAGGAGGATCCACGGGAACCGGGAGGTTGGTTTCGGGGCGCGCGAAGGCGAAGCGGGGAGCGGGGCGACACGCTGACATGCTGAACGTCGCTTCTGGGGGTGGGTTGGCTGCGTGCGTTTACCGAGTGTTGGAGGCTGCTGCATCTTTCACATGGTCTTGTCGGGGTCTCTGACAAGGGGTTGGGGTTTCCGTTGCAGACTGCGCTGAAATTGTGGTGGTGAGCACGTGTGTGTGGCAACAGTAGGACAGGATTGAGCAGGCCAAGGCAGGGCCAAAGGTCGCAGAGCCGCTTGCTGATACCCGAAATGGATGTTTTGCCTGATGCCTCATTTCTTTGTCCACATGGATGGAATCATAGCAGGCAATGTTTGCATGGATGGATGGAGTCATACTGCATTATGTGATATCTCGAGCTATGGCCGCATCCCCGTGCACGAATTTCTTATGGGACGGGGACCTCCAAATGCGCGCTATCTACGCGTGCACGGGGACCTAATAAACTCCCCAACGAAATGAAAGATAATTAACGGCGGTAGAAAGGAGACCGTTAGCCGCCTCTTCCAGCGCCAACGAATTTATAATGGTTGTTGGGAATGCCCGCACCGCTGCGCCCAAGGAAGTGGCTACCAGGACGGCCTGTAACTGGTGCTGGGGCCCTGCACCACAACTGCATTGTGCAAGAGGACGCTCAAATATAAGGCACATATACAACATAATTACAGCAAATAAATAAGCCACGTACGCAGCAAAGGAATCCCTCCGTACAAAATATGTACAGTTGCACACTACTCGCTCCTCCATCATCCTTCATGCGTACATATGATGTTGCTGTAACCAAAGTAACAAGCATCTCTTCTGTTACCTTGATCACACTTCCGCCTGCGGCAGCACCGTTCCAGATCCACACAAGGGAACCAAACACCCCTTTGCAAATAAGAACTTATACCACTGCATTGACATTTAAAAAAGGAGTTATATGGCAAAACGGAGCCCCGGCCAATAGCACAGGCGACGAAGACCTGCAATGGCAGCCCGGGTATGTTTGACGGCAACACAGAGTAGGCTTCGGGCATGCCACGTAGTTGTAACACGTTCGCATCATGGTTTGCAGAAGAGGGGCCCCAAGGATCAGCTCAGAGAATCGACGATCACCATTCGGCAGAACCTGGAGGGCCTCTACGACGGGAAGCACAGGCCTGAAGCGTTCGCTGGACTGGGCGCCATCCGACAGCCACCAGGCGCTATACTTATAACAGCGCTGCCAACACAGTCTCGCCTGCTGGTTGATGGCTACGGTGCTTTTCGGGACCCACGGTTCCAGCCGATTGTCGACGACTGTGTCTTGAAGCTGTGCGCGCAGCTAGCTCTCATAGAGCAACCCACCGGCGTTGAGATACGGCGACAGCGGGTCCTGAAGGGGAAGCGGCCAGACCCACCCTGTAAGTTGTACCGTAGCGTCGGACGCGCTGCCTGGGTGGATGTCGTGAAGGCACGGCTTGACCAGCTGTACCCTGAGGGCTTTAAGAGCCAGCTTTGCAACGGAGGCCAGGGCGGCACGGAGAGGGAGTTCTGGGGCTGGACGCTCGCCTATGACGGGGACGACGAGGGGACCTGCGGCTGTGGTGGCGCGTGCCATGACGCCCGGCGCCAGCTGAGCTACCCGCCTGGTCTGCCGCTGGTCGACTTCATGGCCCTGCCGGGCACGAATGAGCAGTACATCGCCCTTGGAGAGTGGGCCGGCACCGTGCCGATTCTGGGCCCTGACTTTAAGGCGAAGGCGGACGGGTAAGGCTGGGGTATGTTGCAATGATGCACCAGCAGCAGGGCACTGGGGGCTGGCAGTGACTCACCGGGCCTGGAACACCATGCCGCATGGACATTTTAGGGAGTTTTGACCGCTTTCTGATTATCGAATTCGATGCCATGCCATGTGATTATTCCCCCCCCCCCGCTGCACTCGTTATCTCCTTTCCCCTCGATACCCTCTTGCCACTCTCTCCCTCTAGGCTCAAGGCGGACTGGGAGGAGGCGAAGCGGAAGTACAAACAGGTATGTAAACTACTGTAACCCCACCCTGCACCTACGTGAATGTGATTGCATGGTTGTAAACTACCGAGCCCTTGTGCCAAGTAGTCGCTGAGGTACGTGTGGCCATGTATGTAGGCCAAGGAGAGCAACCGCCAAGCGGCTCGCACCAATCACATCGAGGAGGAGGAAGAGGAGGACGATGGAAGCGACGATGACCGTAACGGTGAGGTTCCTACGAGCTTTATAGCCAGGGGGTCTCAAGAGTTATTAGCCCGTGGGCCCAAGAGCGGGGGTTTTCTGTTGTATTGAATGGGTGGGACTTAGGGTTACGGCGCAGCCGCCCTTACCTGTTCTCGCTTTATGCAACCAATCATACCCCTTCATGTGCCTCACAACGCAGTTGTCGCCGCCACACAGCAGCGCCAACAGCGCCTTCCTCTCGACAACAACGCATTCCTGTGGGCGTTCAACACGCACCACGGCAGCAATGTCCACAGGAGCGACGGCATCGAGCGAATCAGTAAGGAGCTCCGCTGCAGGAAGGGTGACGTGACAAAGGCTGTTAACGCCGTTCTGCAGGAGAACGGTGGCTTACGCTGGGGCCAGCCAACCGAGGAGCAGGTGGGTCATGCAAACCGGTTTTGGCATCCTTCACGCCCGAGTCACATGTCACGTTTAAGCGTCTAGGCATCCGGGGACCATGTGCGATCGTTAGGTGACCGATAAGACGTCTCCTAGAGACACGGTGCCAGCGGGTGTGCTAGGTGCGCCAGAGAGGACAGTGGAAGCTCTTCCCGGTGCGTTATCTGCACTTGTGCTGGCGTTGCTGGCATTACATCCGCAGTCAGCAATAGGAACTGGCTCACGCGCACCCAGTGGCGAGAAGACCCTCATTGCCTGACATTGCTTAGTGCTCCCCGTTCCACAGGCGGCGTACATCAGCTCGGTATTCGACCAGCACATGAGCGATGGTTACCCGAAGGAGATCGCCCTGGAGCTGACAATGGCGGACCTTGCTTCGAACTGGAAGCCGACCACGGTAGTCGACACGCTGCGGCGCCTAAAGAAGATCGGAAACTGTGAGTCCTTGCTGTTGGGTTGCTGCGCCAGACTGATGTGGGACCCCTAAACCAGACATGTGTGCTTGGCCCCTTGCAGCGAACCCCGGACGGCCGCCGGCGACTGCACGTGGACTGGGTGAAGCCGGCCGCACGTCGTGGAGCTCATACGAATCGGAGGAGTACAGGGACGGCGTGTGGGGCGGCAGCACCGACGGTGGTGATTCACGGCGCAGCAGCATCAGTGGTGGTGAGGTGCGCAGCAGCAGCAGCGATGAGGTGCGCAGCAGGGGCGGTGGTGACGAGGTGCGCAGCAGGGGCGGTGGTGACGAGGTGCGCAGCAGGGGCGGTGGCGACGAGGTGCGCAGCAGGGGCGGTGGTGACGAGGTGCGCAGCAGGGGCGGTGGCGATGAGGTGCGCAGCAGGGGCGGTGGTGACGAGGTGCGCAGCAGGGGCGGTGGCGACGAGGTGCGCAGCAGGGGCGGTGGCGGTGGAGCCGATGACACGGGCCTGGCTCCGGTGGAGTTGCAGACTGCGGCTGCACCGGATCCGTCAGTCGGCACTGCCCCCAACAGCAAGCGTCCAGAGAGGCGCGGAAAGGGGGGCCACCTCAAAGCACTTCTGGACGCAGAACGAGGGCGGTGAACAGTCTCTAGATGTGTGCCACACTGGTTATTGTTGGGCCCCAGGCAAAAAGGGGTGGAGCCAGCGGGCCGCCCGGCCTGGCCCTGTCAATCTTGCGGGCATTGACATGAAGGGATGCAAGGGGTGCAAGGGGTGCATACATTGCTTGTTGAAAGGTTTGTGGGCCGTCGGCAGTGCAGCGCCGTTCTGTCGTCGTGCGTGTGCGGTGTTCGGGTGATGGTCAGCCCAGGTACACGTTTGTGGTGCTGTGGGCTTTTTGATTCTGGATTTCATTCTTTGTTGCGGCTCACTTCAACATGTGTTGCGTCTGTGCTCTTTGCAATGTGGTCCGTCATCAGCCAACAGTTAGAATAACGGCCTTGTGAGTGGGCCTGGATCAACTCCAGTACGTTTTTGCCCGGGACCACTACTCGCTGGTCATAGCGCTCAAGTGGGTGGTGCTGCTGGTGGATCTGCTCGAGTCAGACACCCAGTAAGCCCACAGCTGATCTGAACTGATCTGATCTGATTTGGAATGACCTGCACGGAGCTGCACCGCCTCCTCTTCGCACCCCATTTGCAAGATTGCAACCGTCCTGCGCCCCTCCGCTGCCGCGATGGGATCAACTCCAGTACGCTTTCCAATCCGAGGTAAACTGGTCTCCGGCACTGGGCCGGTGGCTGCCTCCCAAGCCAGCCCTCAGGACCCACGGGCCACCCACCCGACACATGCAAAAGTCGGAATCTCGCAGCAACAACATAGCTCCCACCGTTTTTTGACATGACGAATCCAATGGTGAAGTCCGTTTTTCAATCCGAGGTAAACTGGTCTCCGGCACTGGGCCGGTGGCTGCCTCCCAAGCCAGCCCTCAGGACCCACGGGCCACCCACCCGACACATGCAAAAGTCGGAATCTCGCAGCAACAACATAGCCCCCACCGTTTTTTGACATGACGAACCCAATGGTGAAGTCCGTTTTTCAATCCGAGGTAAACTGGTCTCCGGCACTGGGCCGGTGGCTGCCTCCCAAGCCAGCCCTCAGGACCCACGGGCCACCCACCCGACACATGCAAAAGTCGGAATCTCGCAGCAACAACATAGCTCCCACCGTTTTTTGACATGACGAATCCAATGGTGAAGTCCGTTTTTCAATCCGAGGTAAACTGGTCTCCGGCACTGGGCCGGTGGCTGCCTAACAAGCCAGCCCTCAGGAACCAGGGGGCCAGACACCCACCGCTGTCGCGCCTGGTTGGCCAGCTGCCGCCAGAGCGGCTGTGCCAGACGGCGCTGCCGTACGGCCGTCGCCGTCCGGGCCCGCGGCAGGTATGGCCCCTCCACCCGCCGCCGTCGCTGCCGCCAGAGCGGCTGTGCCAGACGGCGCTGCCGTACGGCCGTCGCCGTCCGGGCCCGCGGCAGGTATGGCCCCTCCACCCGCCGCCGTCGCTGCCGCCAGAGCGGCTGTGCCAGACGGCGCTGCCGTACGGCCGTCGCCGTCCGGGCCCGCGGCAGGTATGGCCCCTCCACCCGCCGCCGTCGCTGCCGCCAGAGCGGCTGTGCCAGACGGCGCTGCCGTACGGCCGTCGCCGTCCGGGCCCGCGGCAGGTATGGCCCCTCCACCCGCCGCCGTCGCTGCCGCCAGAGCGGCTGTGCCAGACGGCGCTGCCGTACGGCCGTCGCCGTCCGGGCCCGCGGCAGGTATGGCCCCTCCACCCGCCGCCGTCGCTGCCGCCAGAGCGGCTGTGCCAGACGGCGCTGCCGTACGGCCGTCGCCGTCCGGGCCCGCGGCAGGTATGGCCCCTCCACCCGCCGCCGTCGCTGCCGCCAGAGCGGCTGTGCCAGACGGCGCTGCCGTACGGCCGTCGCCGTCCGGGCCCGCGGCAGGTATGGCCCCTCCACCCGCCGCCGTCGCTGCCGCCAGAGCGGCTGTGCCAGACGGCGCTGCCGTACGGCCGTCGCCGTCCGGGCCCGCGGCAGGTATGGCCCCTCCACCCGCCGCCGTCGCTGCCGCCAGAGCGGCTGTGCCAGACGGCGCTGCCGTACGGCCGTCGCCGTCCGGGCCCGCGGCAGGTATGGCCCCTCCACCCGCCGCCGTCGCTGCCGCCAGAGCGGCTGTGCCAGACGGCGCTGCCGTACGGCCGTCGCCGTCCGGGCCCGCGGCAGGTATGGCCCCTCCACCCGCCGCCGTCGCTGCCGCCAGAGCGGCTGTGCCAGACGGCGCTGCCGTACGGCCGTCGCCGTCCGGGCCCGCGGCAGGTATGGCCCCTCCACCCGCCGCCGTCGCTGCCGCCAGAGCGGCTGTGCCAGACGGCGCTGCCGTACGGCCGTCGCCGTCCGGGCCCGCGGCAGGTATGGCCCCTCCACCCGCCGCCGTCGCTGCCGCCAGAGCGGCTGTGCCAGACGGCGCTGCCGTACGGCCGTCGCCGTCCGGGCCCGCGGCAGGTATGGCCCCTCCACCCGCCGCCGTCGCTGCCGCCAGAGCGGCTGTGCCAGACGGCGCTGCCGTACGGCCGTCGCCGTCCGGGCCCGCGGCAGGTATGGCCCCTCCACCCGCCGCCGTCGCTGCCGCCAGAGCGGCTGTGCCAGACGGCGCTGCCGTACGGCCGTCGCCGTCCGGGCCCGCGGCAGGTATGGCCCCTCCACCCGCCGCCGTCGCTGCCGCCAGAGCGGCTGTGCCAGACGGCGCTGCCGTACGGCCGTCGCCGTCCGGGCCCGCGGCAGGTATGGCCCCTCCACCCGCCGCCGTCGCTGCCGCCAGAGCGGCTGTGCCAGACGGCGCTGCCGTACGGCCGTCGCCGTCCGGGCCCGCGGCAGGTATGGCCCCTCCACCCGCCGCCGTCGCTGCCGCCAGAGCGGCTGTGCCAGACGGCGCTGCCGTACGGCCGTCGCCGTCCGGGCCCGCGGCAGGTATGGCCCCTCCACCCGCCGCCGTCGCTGCCGCCAGAGCGGCTGTGCCAGACGGCGCTGCCGTACGGCCGTCGCCGTCCGGGCCCGCGGCAGGTATGGCCCCTCCACCCGCCGCCGTCGCTGCCGCCAGAGCGGCTGTGCCAGACGGCGCTGCCGTACGGCCGTCGCCGTCCGGGCCCGCGGCAGGTATGGCCCCTCCACCCGCCGCCGTCGCTGCCGCCAGAGCGGCTGTGCCAGACGGCGCTGCCGTACGGCCGTCGCCGTCCGGGCCCGCGGCAGGTATGGCCCCTCCACCCGCCGCCGTCGCTGCCGCCAGAGCGGCTGTGCCAGACGGCGCTGCCGTACGGCCGTCGCCGTCCGGGCCCGCGGCAGGTATGGCCCCTCCACCCGCCGCCGTCGCTGCCGCCAGAGCGGCTGTGCCAGACGGCGCTGCCGTACGGCCGTCGCCGTCAGGGCCCGCGGCAGGTATGGCCCCTCCACCCGCCGCCGTCGCTGCCGCCAGAGCGGCTGTGCCGCCGCCGCCACCAGCGGTGCAGGTAATGCAGTCACCGCAACATGGGCACGAGTTCAGGGCTCCCTTCGGCCAACCTTGCAGGCCCTCCGGATAGTCCTCCTCGAGAGCTTGCAGGTAGTGGTACAGCCCGAGCGCGTGCCTTAGGCGCTTGCGCAGTGTCGTCCGTGCCACACTGGGGTTATAGTGGCCGTTGACCTCCCAGTTGTGGACCATGGCGGCACAGAAGCGGTCAGCACTGACGTGGCGAGTATAGAATGCCAGCAGGTCGAACTGCTGGAGAAGGGATCTGTGCCACCACACTACCATGTTGCCGGCCCGTCTGAGGGTAATGTCCCATCCCGGCGCGGAGTCGTGGAAGCAGTCTACGGCCAACGGCCGAATGCTGTACTGGGCCCGGCAGGTAGAGCAGAAGAAGACGGGCACTTCTATGTCAACAGGCTGGTCCGTACGACGGTCACCGGGCAGGGGGGGCCCTTTGGCCCTGGTTGCCACACGAAGGACAGGGCAGACTGGTACACGACGGGCCTGCCGGCGCCATGGCTGCGTGCCCCTGCCCGGTCAGGTTAGCCCAGGAGGTTTCGACGATCGCCGCCAAGGAAGCGCGCGCATCCTGGAGAAGCTTGCGACGAACGTTGATAGCATTCTCTAGGCTACGGAGGTACGCCTCGGCGGCAGGTGGAGCGAGATCCTCGCCGTCGGAGTCGGAGTCGGAAGCGGACTCTTCGCTGTCCGAATGTCCCTCATTATTAGTAGCATCTGGCCTATCCTCCTGCCTGGCAAATTCGTAAGTTGGATCGACGCCTACGTGAGCAAAGCGCCCACCCGCATCACGAGCGGGCGCCTTACGAGCGGGCCCTAGACGGCTATTTGGCCCTTGGGGCTTCAATAGATTGGCTGCTGCTGCTGCTGCGGTGGTTTTTTGCTTCTTAGGGGCTTTCGGAAGGAACGGGTTTGTAGCTGTGTAACTCATTCATGTGCTACGGAGTGCCTACGTGAAGGTCTTTATACTTAAGGGTTAACGGTAAGTAAGATAAAGGCGATGCTTCCGCTAGGAGTGGATTAGTTGAGGGTTGAGGCGGGGAGTACTGGTTGTACAGTCTGTTGCAGTTCGCGCCGGCGCAGCGTTCCCGACAACCATTATAAAGTAAATGGCGCTGGAAGAGGCGGCTAACGGTCTCCTTTCTACCGCCGTTAATTATCTTTCATTTTGTTGGGGAGTTTATTAGGTCCCCGTGCACGTGTAGATACCGCGCATTTGGAGGTCCCCGTCCCATAAGAAATTCGTGCACGGGGATGCGGCCATAGCTCGATATCCGCATAGTTACTGGCCGAGACACCGAGCGCAACTTCGCTCGGTTGACCTCTTCGGCTTTGCTGACCAGCGCAGGGATTTTATTTTCTCATGTGGAGTTGCACAGGATTGGGCGCCATTGGGCGACCTAGGTAGTGTCCTAGTCAGTGTAAGCAGTGCGTTGCTGAAACCTCACTCCCTCTTAACCCTCATTGTGATTCTCGCATCCTAACCGTATATTGTTTAACATACTTACTGGGCCCCCTCTCTCCCTGGGTGGAACTCCACCGGCCAGCCGAGCCCCAGGCCCACCCTCTCACAGCTGTCGTTTTTGTCGACTCAGTTTGACCTCTGGGTCGCTGTGGTGTGTAGTATCCCCAGACCGGGAAGGGCAACCCCTGCCTTTCCAGTGATGTCACCACCTACCACCGCGGGTATCAGCGGCAGTCGGGCCGTGCAGGCTGCGTCGGAGCACCCCGCCGTGCGGCACCACGGCCGCTGATGGGCTCGTGTGGGTGCTGCTGTTGCACGACCTGCTGTGCTTCGAGTGTATGGGGCTGACCACCACCCGGGGCCACGACTGCAGGCGGCTCTCCCGCCGTTGGGAATTTCCGTGATCCGAGGGATGTGGGGCGGCCGTACGGTGGCTTTCCCTTGGCGGAGCTGCAGCCCTGGGTGGTGTACCTGTCAGGGTTCACCCTGGTCGTCTCCCAGCTCGGTACCAAGACGTACCAGAGGTGGCGGGCCCCGCCCGTGCGCCTGGCGCCCGTCGAGGAGGTGGGCTTCTGCTTCGTGTGGACGCTGGCGCAGTACCTGGGATTCTGCCGGCGGGGTGGGTCGTGGGTGGCCCGTGCAGGGCTACCTTTTCCGCCCCCTGGAGCCCAACCTGCTGTCGGGCCTCTCTCAGCGGCCGCTTGGGAGCACAGCACTGTCCACACGGCTGAGGCACCACCTGCAGGGCACCGGCCTGTATGAGGGGGAGACCTGCCACAGCTTGCCTCGGGGGGCCCTGCAGCACGCGTGCTAGGTGGGTGTGACCACCACCGGCCTTCTGGAGCTCGGGCAGATGCGGTCGTATGGCACACTCCAGTGATATCTGGACCCGTCACGGCACGTGATGCATGGGTCCGTTCCCCAGTGACACGAGGCTGGTTTCCTCCAGTGGTGCCACCGTGGCCATGCCGTGTCCTCCTTCCTTGCTAGCACTGTCGATGTACGACCGCATCTGCCCAAGCTCCAGAAGGCCGGTGGTGGTCACACCCACCGAGCACGCGTGCTGCAGGGGCCCCCGAGGCAAGCTGTGGCAGGTCTCCCCCTCATACAGGCCGGTGCCCTGCAGGTGGTGCCTCAGCCATGTGGACAGTGCTGTGCTCCCAAGCGGCCGCTGAGAGAGGCCCGACAGCAGGTTGGGCTCCAGGGGGCGGAAAAGGTAGCCCTGCACGGGCCACCCGCCTCACCGGCAGAAACACAGGTACTGTGCCAGCGTCCACACGAAGCAGAAGCCCACCTCCCCACAAGCCCGCCACCCCTGGTATGTCTTGGTACCGAGCTGGGAGATAACCAGGGTGAACCCTGACAGGTACACCACCCAGGGCTGCAGCTCCGCCAAGGGAAAGCCACCACCATCCTCGCACAGCTGTCGTTTTCAGTTCATCAGCTGGCGGCCACCGCCCCACTGCCACTGCCAGAGACTGAAGCTCTGGAGAGCGTGCTCCATCTTCTCACGAGTGCTGACAGTGTAAGTGCAGGCCTGAACCCCGCACACGGAGGCCAGGCCTTCGACCATGTACAACAGCAGGTGCTGGTGCGGGGCGGGCACCACGAAGCCCTCCAGCGGGTGAAAGGATTCGGCCAGGCACAGCCCCGCCAGTGAAGGCGGGACAAAGGCCTGTGAAGGCAAGGCGCCAGGTGGCATAGGCAGTCACGGATAGCCGCGAGGGGAGAGGGCGGAACAAGCGGTCTTAACTCCGCAACCCTCAGAGCAAGTATGAGACTCACAGACCGGCGACCGCCGAGAACAAAGGCAGTCCAGCGCCGAACGATGGGGGCGCAAACATGGAGCTCGCACCCGGCCCAGACGAGCCAGCAGAGGCCACCAAGACCTGAGGTAAGGAACGGGAGACTAAAAGTATATTAAATGTTTAAATCATCAATAAGAAGAATCCGATGGGGACAGCATCTTCCCAGCTAGAGTCGCCCTGTTGGATTCAACGGGCGATTTGGGCTGAAATCTCACCTGCTAGAATCAGACTTTGTGACCTGCCGGTCTCAGTACCTTCTCAGAACTACAACGAAAATTCTGAACGAAAGCGTTTGGGCAAAGAAAGCGTGCGAGGTGGTCGGTGCTGGCGGGGCCTTATGCTGAGTTCCGGCGAGGTTTAGGCGAGGCCCTCTTGCAACACGGGCGGAACGTTGCCGTACAGAAGACTCATTTCAGCCGATGGGGCTGCCACAGGCAGATGGCCGGGCGGGGACGAAGGAGAGAAGCCGGAAGAAAAAGGGGAAGGGGAGGGGAGGGGCGGGGCAGGGGCGACATCGGAGCGAGGGGCGGGGGCCTGCGTGCACGGTATGGCTTGGCGTGGAAGCTGGCAACTGGTGCTGGTGCAAAGGATAACACAACCAGTTGGCTGGCGGCAGGATTGTGCCCTGGACGGTGTCGCCCAACTACGCTAGCCAATGTACTGTTAGAGGGAGTGTCGTTAAGCAATCTTCAGGCATGTGCCAACCGAAACCGATAACCGTACACAGTGTACCCCGTGCTGCTCAGGTTTGCAGGCCTAAGGTTTGCATCTGTGCGCAGCCACTTTGGTTGGTTTAGATTCTTGGTGTGCGACCATGACGGCCGATTGCTGACTGCGCTCTGCGGGGCGTCACTCGTCAGCCTGTTGAATCGACCAACTGCAACGACGTGGATGAAACCCCTGCGTGCCTCCTTGAACACGATGAACCAGTAAAAGTCTACATCTTCTGCCACACCGGACCAAAATAAAATTGAGTAAGCTCCATGCACCAGGACTACCGCAATTGGTGATAACGGGGGTACGGCAACCGTTAGGAACCAGGATCGCTGAAGCCGTCGCCTAAACCTCGTGCGAGTTCAAAAGGGCCCGATGCCATGTGCCAACGGTCGCGTGACAAACCTGCACCAAGTTGCTCTATTCACCAATATCTTTACATGTAGCTAAAGTGTATTACTCCAATTGTAATAGTGCAAGCTCGGAATTTCAAACGCTGACAAATTAAAGAGACCCCACGTCACCAGCTTAAGCCGCACTTCTTCACCACAAAGAAGGCATATGTGAAATTGAATAACTTAGTGCGACACATAAGTACTACTCGTAGGGCCCTCTTCAGCCTATTGCTCGTAGCGTTGTCTTCAGTTAGGAATGCGCGTCTCTAGAGTCCGCTCTACGCGGCAGGAGCGCGAGGAGCTCGGGGCTCATGTCGCCCGAGCCCAAGACGGCGTCCCCGCCCGCGCCGCCGCCGCCGCCGTCGAGATCAGCGTCGGCCTGGCCAACAGCCGCCGCCGCTGCCGCGGCGTCGCCGCCGGGCGCGCCCGTAGCATCCGCCGGAGTGCCTGCATGCCTGCATGCCTGCCTTCACGCTGGCTGGTGTGGCGCCCATCCCAGGTGAGCAGTGGTACAGGGTGCGCCAGTGTGGGGCCTGCGCCTCGCGGCGGGGCAGGGCGGTGCCTGCGGGGCCTGCGTGTCGCGGCGGGGCGGGGCGGGACGGGGCGGGGCGGGACCTGCGTGTCGCGGCGGGGCGGGGCGGGGCGGGGCGGAACAGTGTGTGCGCCGTCGGCGGCGCGGGAGTGCCTGCCTGCCTGCATGCCGGCCCTTACGTTGGCTGGTGTGGGTCCCGTCCCCGACTTCCCCGCCCACGACACCCCTACCCGCTGCCGCCATCCCTGCCGCTTCCTGGACGACTCCCTCAACAACTCCGACCTTCCCACCTCTGCATCAACCAGACTCTCCCCGGCATTCATGTTCTTTACCCCCCGAAACTTGAGCTCCACCCCAGCACCACCCCCACCTCACAACCCCCACCTCCCCACCGGCTCCTTCCCCTTCCTCCCCCTCCCCCTCGTCCCCGCCCCGCGCCACGGTAACAGCTGGTTGCTCCCGTGGGAGCGGCCTACCTTGGCCGGTGCCCAGCCGCTGACCCCTCCGGGGGCTTGGCAGCCTATGCGGAGCGCGGCACCCTCGCTCCACCTCTTTTCCCCCCTTTTGGCACTGCCTACCTGGTGGCCCTCCCCTCGCCTCCCCTCGCCCTGCCCATGTGCCTTCCCCTCTGGCCCCACCTCCACCCCAACCACCCTCGCCCCCCGACCCCAACCCCCACCTCCCAAAACCCCCCCTCCCCCCGTCACACACCACCCCTCACCCCCAACCCCAACCCGCACCCCTGCATGCTCCGTTTCGCCGTCCTGGCTCTTTGCAGCTAGAGCTGGAGCGGGTGGGTTCTCAGACGGACGTGTGGCAGCGGACCAGCGCCATGCTGCAGGAGCAGCTGGCCACCGCCCGGCAGCAGCTGGCGGCCACGGAGTCGCGCATCTCGGGCCGCGCGGGAGCTGTCCGGGCTGGGGCCGCTGCAGCAGCGCTGCGTGGAACTGGCGGAGCAGGCGCCGAAGGCACTCAAGGTGGAGTTGCGGTGCTTGTTGCAGCGAGCGTGTCTGAACCGCACCGCGTGGCGTCACAATCTGTGCTTCACTGCCACATTGCTGCGTCTGGAGCCGCCCGTGAGCCCACGCGCCAGCCATATTAGGCGCATCGAGACACTCACCAATCCATTACCGAAGTGCGCCGTGTGACCGCACAAACTGTATCGCCCTAGCTCGCACTCTCCCTGCCAGTACCGCCAGTTCTTTTTGCTGCCCTCGTGGAAATCGCAGGCTGCCCGGGACCGCACGCTGACCGAGTCCCGCCTCACCGCGGGTGACCTGGCCTCCCTGCGCGACCAGCTGGCGGTGGAGTCCAGCAGTGCGGAGGAGGCGGGCTCCACTGTGCGGCACATGGCGGCAAGGCTGGCGGCGGCGGAAGCTGCGGCGGCGGCGGCGGCGGCACGGGGGCGGAAGGAGGAGTCGCGAGCGCAGGGGCACGAGTGGGTGGAGCGGGCGAGGCGAGTGGAGGCGCTGGTGGCGGAGCTGGAGGCAGACGTGGCGCAGGTGAAAAGGGGTGAGGTTGGGGCGTTGATGTGTGAGCGCCTGTGTGGCGGGCCGGTGGATGGTGTAGTATGGGAGGCGGCTTGCAAAGTGGTTTGCTTGCACGGTGTGGATGTGCATTGGGGGTCGGCACCGGGATTGGGGTAGGTTGGGCCAGGGGCTCCCACCTTCCGCTCTCACCTCCCCGCCCGCGCCTCGCTCCCCACTCCCGCAACTCCCCACCAGGCCATCAACTGGACCAGCCGTGAGGACGGTCTGCTGCTGCTGGGGGTGCACCTGCACGGCATGGGGCACTGGGACAAGGTGGCGGCGGACGAGGCGCGCTCAGCAGACCGCGGCCTGGCGGACAAGCTGGCGGAGTAAGGGCGGCGTGAGGCGTGAGGCGGCGCGGGACGTTGCCTGAGTGGTAGCGTCCGTCGGCGGTGTCCGTGGTCGGGAGCTGGAGCCTGCCGTCCCTCCCTGCCGTCCCTTCCGCCTCCGCCATGGTAGGCCGCCGCTCGGGCCGCCACCGGCGCCGCAGCCGGGATACCCGGTCCTGCCGCACCACCCTTAAACCCAGCACCCGTACCCGCCGCACCTCTTCCCTCCGCCGCAATACCCGCCGCCGCAGCACCCTCGCTTCTTCCAACACCCCGGCCCATACCAGCACCACCACCCGCACCCGCCGCCTTACCCGCCGCCGCAGTACCCACCGCCGCCGCCGCCGCTGCAGGCCTATAGCCACCGCCCCTCTCAGGGGAACCTTCCCCGCCGCCTCTACCAGAGGCCGTGGCAGAGCCTGGACCCAGCAGCCAGGCTCAGGCTCAGGCTCAGGGCGCCGAGCAGGCGGCGGCGCCCCGCTCCGCCTGGGCCGGTGCTGCCTCCCCCGGCGCACGGTGCCCGTACATCGGAGCTCTCCCCGAGTGCCATCGCGGCCGCCGCCGGCGTGAACGTAATGGCGGGCGTGGGCTCATTGGAGCCGAGGGGCGAGGGTCGGCAGGAGCGGGAGTCATCGGTGCTGGTGCAGCGCGGCGGTGCAGCAGACACAGCAGCACCGCCATGATGGCAGCGCCCGAAGATCTCCACGCGCTGACAGGCGGACCCGTTGCCGCCGGCGGCAAACGGGCGCTGCGTGTGGGCGTGTCGCGGCGGCCGGGCGGATGGGCGGCCCCTTGCCCAGGGATTGACCTGGCACCCCTCCCCACCGCTTAGTGATTCTATTGATGCATTGCCGTTGCCCCTCTGGGCTGCTTGGAGTGCTTTACAGCCTCCACGTAGGCTCCGCCGGCCAGGGTCACGCCCTGGGAGGGGCTGACTGACGAGTATGGTCATCAAGCCTGAAACCGGCACCCAGGTCTCTTCCATCCGCACAAGCCTCGAGGCCCGCAACGCTTCTTTGCCCCACCAACCCTCCCCTACTTACCGGCATCTGTTGATGCCACGATTCCATGTTGGGCTGCGTCCGCAAGGAGTTCATTGGATTGGGAGGTGGTGGTCGCGTTAGAAAGTCCTTGGCATTAATGGTGTTGGAAAACACCGGGTATTAGATCGGAGGGGTCGGAGAGGTCGGCTCCTCACGTGCTGCTGCAACGGACGACGCCGCCAGGGTAGGGATCGTGTTGGTTAACGGGTGTTTCACTGTGGGCGACTCGTCCTGAGGCAGGACGAGCACCTACCGGGGGGCCATGACCGGGCCGAGACACAGCGCAGGGGCGGGCGCGTGGCTACGTCCGTCTGCCCCCCCCGCGCCCTCGCTCCCTCACTCGCGCCAGCCAGGGGCACCCTCCACGGCCCCTGGCTAACCAACTCAGCGGCGCAGACGACTGCGGGCCGCGCTTAGCGAGAGCCACGCGAGAGGCGTCACACACCTCAACAAACCCCTACCAAGACCAGCTCTCACCCCCCGCCTGGCCAGCCTCCTCGCGCGCTCACGGGGCTCTAGAGCTCTACACAAAGAGCGCCTCCGACCGCCCTTGACCCCTGGGGCAGGGGCCCAAAACAACGGGGCGGCACCACCGCTGCCCAAAACTACGAGGCAAGGGAAAGCCCACCTAGGCCGCCAGACACGGTCCCGCGCGAGAGCGAGGGTCTGAGTCCCCTCACCAAGGGCTCCCGCGAAAGCCAGCACAGCAAGGAGCCCACCTGCCACAACACGACAGCCAAGGCACTGCTGCAGGAACCGCTCGCTAAGGCACCCACCCGCACGCTGGCCCGCAAGGCGGTCTCCTCCTGGGGGCTACAGGTTCCCCGACACTGCCCAGCACGGGGCAAAACAAAACACACACGGCCGCGGAGGGTATGACAAGCCGGCGCGGCGCCCCCCTGGAAAGCCCACTACTGGGCACGGCTTACCCACGCAGAGAAACCTGCCCCTCCGTCCTTGGCCGCCTGCGGAGCCCAGCACCACCTACCCTCCCTCTGCAACCCCTGCCTCTCCACCTCTCCCTCTCCCCAAAGACCCAAAGCTACAGGCCTCCCTCGCCGCCAGACAGCACACCGCCAGACAGCACAAAACCGCCCCTCACTCCTCGACGGGCCCCGTCTCCCGAGAAGAGGGTGCACACACCCACTCGCACCAAACAAAATACACAGGCCTGCTCCTTCCCCTACCTGCTAGCCCACGAGACCCTCGGCCAGGAAGCCCTTGCCCGCCCGCCTAGCCCTCCCCATGCACACAATCCTCCCTGCTCTCCTCGCTCCGCTCACCCTCTCCAGGCCTCCCCCCTCCCAGCATTTTCTACCCCCCTCCCAGCCCCCCCTCCTCCCCCCACACCCGCTCCCTCCTCCCCTCCAATCAACATCCCTTGTCCCGTCACTAGCACAGCTGCTTAGGCCATGATCTCCGAGCCAGAGTTGCTGCCGGGTGGTGGTGGCCCCCGCTGCTGCCTGTGGGGGTGGCAAGTGCCGGTCGATCTGCTCCCGAACGGCCCGCGCGACCGGGCATTCCCAGAAGTGGTGCAGTCGCAGGGAGCAGGGTCGGTCGACGTCGGCCTCCCCATATGCCCCGCACCCGCACGGCTCAGTGGGCACCCGGGCCAGGTGTGTGTTGCTGGGTAGGGCGCGCCGTCCACCGCAAGGCGCCACATGGTCTCCTTGTTGTCGTTCTCCCAGCGCACTCCGAACCGCAGGCGTGCCTGGGTTGCGCGGAAGCGGCTGAGCTCGGCGGCGAGGTCGGGCAACGCCGGGTTCCCCGGCGTGCTCAGGGCCTCCCGCACAAACTCGGTGATCAGGCCCACTCGCCGCTCGCTGGTGGGCCCATCCTGTAGCTGTGTCGCCTGGCTGACCGTCAGGCGGCGGAGTGGCACTGCGTCCGTTCCCCCGGGAAGGCGCCACCCCAGTCGCCCGACAATCATGGCCATCACCTGCACGCAGTCTGGCGGTGGCAGTGCCGGCGGTTGCTGTTGCTGCTGGGGTCCTTCCGCATCCGCCTGCTGCCGCTGCTGCTGCTGTAGCCTGGTCTCCACCACACCGGCTGCCTCCAGCCAGGCAGGGCTGATATCGTTATGCAGGCCCCCCAGAGCTGCACGGGTGGCTTCCTTGTCCTGCAGCTGGTCTGGGGTCGCGGCTGGGTCGAGGTGCTCACGGGTCCACGCGTGTCAGGCCGCTCCCTGGAGGGTGGTGGCTGGGCCGCCGTCCAGCGCCGCCCACACCCGTACCTGGTCTCCCACCGTGCGCAGTTTCCTGCATGACGTTCGCCCCGCATGGTGCTTGCTGCCCGTTGCTGCCCCCACCGCCGGTGTTGTCGTTGTTGCTGTCCCCAGCCTGGTCTGCCTCGTATAAGGACAACCACCACGATCCCAGCCCTGGCGGTACTGCATGGCACACATACGCACTGGCAAGGGTGGACAGCCCATGCGTGGGTGACCTGCGAGGGCGCAGAACGATCACCGTGCTGCCACATAGGAGCTGCAGGGGCGGTGGGTGCGCCTCGCCCGCTCCCTGGTGCTCTCGACACTCCCGTGGGATCCCGGCAACACGCCCCGTAACACACCGCAGCGCTCTGAGATCAATCCCTCTGCCACTCCCTTTGCCACATTCATTGGCAATGAGGCCCAGCCGCATGTTCCGGCGTAACACTCGGGGATCGCTTTCCACGATGGCCCGGAACCGTGCTGTAGTCGTTCATTGCTCACCTAGGCAACATGAGGCTCTTGGAATAGGACTGAAGACGCGTAAGTCGGACGCAATGGGCTGATGACGCTCAATTCAGACTCGATGGGCTGAAGAGGGCCCTACGAGTAGTACTTATGTGTCGCACTAAGTTATTCAATTTCACAAATGCCTTCTTTATGGTGAAGAAGTGCGGCTTAAGCTGGTGACGTGGGGTCTCTTTAATTTGTCAGCGTTTGAAATTCCGAGCTTGCACTATTACATTTGGAGTAATAAACTTTAGCGACATGTAAAGATATTGGTGAATAGAACAACTTGGTGCAGGTTTGTCACGCGACCGTTGGCACATGGCATCGGGCCCTTTTGAACTCGCACGAGGTTTAGGCGAAGCCCTCAAGCCAACGGGCCTCGCTAGGAAATCATATTTTAGTTTAAACATATCGTCCTGACTAGAAGATGCCCATATGCGTTGTGTCAAGATGAGGAGCATCGTGCAGTCACTTTGCTTACTGCAAATAGGCATTTTGACTTTTTGGGCAGGGTTGTCCAAAGCAAACGAAGATGGCCCCGACTTGCGCAACCTAACTGAAAATGAGAAAACATATGTCCAGAGTTACTGGAATTATAATCCACGGGAACGGATTATACCAGCCAACGATAACAATGCTAGAACAAGCTATCGGTTCGCTATACCGCCTGCAGAGCGCTTAGCCGGAATTACATATGTAGGGCACGCAGCGCGACTTCGCATGGTGCTGGAGCGGGCACGCAACGGTACGGTAACTATCGGTAGCAGGTACTGCCATCGGGCCTACGTCTGGGCTAAGGGATAGACGCAACCTGCCCCAATCGCCTTGAACCGTTCGACCACAACCAGTTGCAGCGTTCCTTATTTTTCCGTACGCTAGCTGACCTATTTGCCCGCACGTACGCACGCACGCTACTGTCGCTCGTCCACTGAGCCGTGCTGAGGTGCCGAAACAACCTACCCAATCCAAGTTCTCTCACTTATGGAGTTTCCCTCAGCCCCCAAGCGCCCTAACCCAAGCCCGCAGTAGCCGCCCTCCTCGACGCCTCCGCCTCTCTCCGCCTTCCCCTCATCCAGTCATTATCCCCTCCGTAATTCGGCCGCAGGGGAGGCTCTCCGAATTGGCGCCCTTGGCGGCAGCATCACCACCGGCCACGGCGTTGGCGGCGGCGAGTTCGTATACTTCCAGCACTTCATGGACTGGCTGAACGCCGCGATGCCGCCGCGCCCCGCATCCCAGGGCGGCGAGGACGGTGCGGAGGAAGCGGTGGGCGACGGCGGCGGGGCGTGGGATCGCGAAGGAGCAGCCGATGGTGCGTTGACGTGGACGCTGCCGCCTTCATGCCAAAAATGGATTGCGGGTGACAGACTGGTCGGATGTGGGTCGGCGACGCGACATGGCAACAGCCAGGCAGCCATCACGTGACCACAGGCATCTATCCGTGCTGTCGCAAAACGGTGCCTGCATCCACGCCTGCATCCATGAGCAACGACCCGTGGGTCACATGAAGCAATGGACCGCTTTACAGTGCACCCAAAAGGGTCACCGATGCACCCAAAAGGGTCACCAGTGCACCCAAAGGAACACCTGAACGCATCTGTGTGTGTTTGTGACTTTCGGCACGCCGCGGCAGCAGTCTTCGCCGCTTCGGGCGGCGGGCGGTGACGGTCCCCTGCCTACTAAGCGCTGGTGAAATGGTGCCCTGTGCGTCGCCAACCAACCTTCGCCCCGGAGCAGGGCGAGAAGCGCAGCCAGGAGCTGGCGGGGCTAGCAGCGGCGGCGGCAGCGCAGGGCTCTGGCGCCAGCGGCGGCAGCGCGCGCTCCTGGGCAGGGCGGGCAAGCACAAGTTCCTGAACGGGGCGGTACCAGGTGAGGCGAGGGCGAGGGCAAGGGCGAGGGCGATGCAGGGCGGCGGCGCCATACATACCGGTAACCCACAGCCAAAAACACGGTATCCATGAGCTGCTCCCTCGGTCCCTCAGTCCCTCAGCCCCTGTGTCCTCGTGTCCCCCCTTCCCCCCTTGCAGGCACACAGTCCGGCTACACCAGCAGCTGCCTGACCAACCACCTCATACCGGGGGCGGACCTGGTGTTTGTGGAGTTTGCGGTCAACGACTCGCCGGTGTGCAGCTGGGGAGAGGAGGTGCGTGCTGGGAGGGGGGGGGCCTGGGTGGGTTGGGGGACAGGGGCTGGGGCTGAAAGCGTGCCTGGGTTGTAGGGTGTTGCGTTGATCCCGGCGCTCGTGTCATTGGTGACACCGTCTCATTGGTGCCACGTCTGCAGCGCCAGCGCGCTCGACGGCTTCCCCGTGGGTGAAAGCCGCTGTGCCCCGCAGGACACCCCGCGCCGGCCCCTGGAGCGCCTGTTTCGGAAGCTGCTGCGGCTGCCCTCCCGGCCGGCGGTGGTGCTCGTCAACATGTACGCGGCGGGCCTGGCACGCGGAGTGTGAGTCGTCCGTCCCACTGCAGCGCGTGGCGCCGGGCCATCGAAGGGCAGGGCAGGGCGGGCTAGTGGAGGGCAGGGAAGGGCCGGCCGGGGAAGGGAAGGGAAGGGCAGGCTAGTGAAGGGAAGGGAAGGCTAGGGAAGGGAAGGGAAGGCTTGGGGGGAAGAGAAAGGGCAGAGAAAGAACGGGCAGGAGCGCGGGCTGCCCTATTTTTCCGTGGTAAGCGGCTGGGGTGCGACCCCTTGCGGTTCCCAATTGCCAAGGCGCGCCCCTCGGTCCTTGGCAAAGAAAGGTTCCTCCCTCCCTCCCGGTCTCCTTCCTCCTCCCCTTACCAGTTCCCACCGGCCACCCACCGCCCGCTCCGCGCCTTTCCGCTTTCCGTCTTTCCCCGAAAAGCACCCACGTCTGCAGCGCCGACGCCAGCCACCTGCCCCCAGCCGTTGATAAGGGCAAGCGCAACCCCCCTCGCATGCTCCACGCTCCCGGAAGCCGCAGCCGGGCCAGGCCTTGACACTTACACGGGCGTCCCCGCGCCGCCCTGCGATGCCTCCTCCGCCCCCTCGCCTCCTCGCTCCTTCTCCGCCACCAGGTACTGGTACAGCGCCGAACGGGACTTCTCCGAGTTCGCCACCTACTACGGCCTGCCCTCGGTGAGCACATAGGCGAGAGACACATGGAGCGGAGCGAGCGGCCGGGCGGGGCCTTGAGTGGGCTGCGGGGGATCGGGAGGGGCAGTAGCGGAGGTGGAGGTGGAGGTGGTGAGGGGCGGCACTTGGGGGGGCACAGGCGCCTCACGTGGCGGAGGAGGGTCCGTCCCCCGGGGGCTCCTCTCCCCCCGAGGACCACCTTCTCTGCCCCGTGGCGGGCGGGCTTCGGCCATCTTGAACCGACACACACGTGATTGCGCTGCGTGTATGTTTAGTACATGCGGGTATGTTCAGTACATGCGGGTTCCGCCCCTGGCCTGGCGGGCGTTGTGACACGGCCTTATCCCCTTCCCTTCCCCTGCTGCTGCTGAGGATGATGATGGGTTTTCCCCTTCCCCTTCCCCTGCTGCTGCTGCCGCTGCCGCTGTTTTGCAGGTGAGCCTGAAGGCCGCCGTGATGCCATCCCCCGCCGAGGAGGTCTCCCAGAACGTCATCTACACAGGCGGCCACAACCACCCGGGCCGGGGGGGTCACGTGGTGATCACCGAGCTGATCATAACGCTGCTCCTGGTGGGTGCGGCGCCGGGTGCGGGTGCGAGTAGGGGTGCGAGTGCGGGTGCGAGTGCGGGTGTGAATGTGGGTGTTGTTGGTTGGTAAGTGGCGGTGTGCCTGGTCTGAGCGGGGGGGTGTCTACCCTACGCCCCGTGTGCTTGCTTGGGCTGGGATTGGGACTGGGGCTGGGACTGTGACTGTGACTGGGGCTGGGCCGGGGGCGCCGCAAGCCACGTCAGGGGGTGTTGAATTGGTTGTGTTCAGACTTCAGAGCCGGGGTGGTCAGTGCGGTGCGGTGCGGAGGTAAGGTGCGAGGCCGCGGGAATCAGCCAGCCAGCCAGCCAACCAGTCGATCCAGCCAGCCAGCCATTCAGCAAGTGCAAACCGGGGCATCATGGTGCTGGCATGGAGTGGAGTGGAGTCACGGGAAGCGCAGGAGCAGCGGTGGGGCAGTGACAGGTGCCAGCGCCGGCAGGGGGGGGAGGGTAACAAAAACGATACCGTGCCAGCGGGGCCCCGCCGGGGGGCGAGGAAGGAGCGGTCGAGCCTCGGTCGCGGCCTCGGCCGCTCATCCTCCATCTCCATCCCGGCATGTCCTCCGCCAACCCACATGGAAACAACCCAACTGAAACATCCCACTGACCGCCCGCCGCCGCCACTGCCGCCACTGCCGCCGCCGCCGCCGCCGCGCCCTCCCCATCCTGGGCCCACCGCCGCCACCGCCACCCACCCACTCCCTCCTGTAAGGACCTGCTCCAACTGAACACCGCTGAACACACGGCTGGCGTAATCGCCGCCTCCGCCGGAGCCGCCGACGGCGCCGCGATCAGCGGCGGTGACGGCGGTGGCGGCGGCGGCGGTTCGGTGATGTTGGAGGATCTGTCGGCGCTGGCGGCCCGGCCACTGCCGCCGCCCATCTTCCCGGGGAACTTCGGTGCGGCCATCGACACGTGTTACATAGAGGACCAGCTGCAGGTGGGGGGGGGCGAGGGGGGGCAACAGGGAGGGAGCAGGAGGGAGGGAGGGAGCAGGAGGGCGCAAGACGGCCCCGAAGTCATCAGACGGGCCGCTTGATTTGGGTTTTAGGGTTTATGGGGCAGGAAAAGGGAAGGGGGGAAATGGGCGTAAACGGGGACCAGGTCAGCCCTGGCCCTTACCATGGCCCCGCTCGATTCCTGGAGCAAGGGCAAACGGCATCCGGCCTTGCGGTCCTGGACTTGGGCCCGGACTTGCGGTCCTGGACCTGGAGACACAGCTCACGTTGGAACATACCGAAGACGGTACCGTACGCGGGCAGGGTGAAACGCGCGAAAGCTGCAGTGCCGCTTGCGAGGCTGGGTGACGAAGACAACGGACGCCGTCACCGGCTCCGGCGACGGTGGCGGTGCTGCCGCCGCCGCCGCTGCCGCGACCGGCCGGCTATTCTGCCCTGCCCTATCGCCTGCGCATGGATCTTACCCACCGGCCCTCAGTCATTCATTCCGTTCGCGGTCCGCCCCGCCCCTCCCCGCCCCTCCCCCGCCCATGACGCCCATGCCGCAGGGTCTGGTTCAGCAACCGGTTGAGGGGTGGGAGTGGACGGACGAGGGGCGCGGCAAGTGGGGCTATGTGGCGCTGCAACCCAACCGAACGCTGCGAATCAAGGTAATGTGTAGGCGGGGAGGTACAGCACCGGAGCAGTCGACTGGCGGATGGGCGGCGCGCGTTCGAGGACAGGAAAGCGACCGAGGGGGCTTGCAGCCACCTTGCAGCCCCCTCGCGCTGCGTTGCGTTGCGGCCCCCTTGCGTTGCGCTGCGCTGGGCTGCGGTGCTCCGACCTCCCTCCCCACCCCCCGCCCCAGATGGCCCAGTGGTGCCCCCCCACCCTCACGCGACCTTCGCTGCGGTATCGTCTGGATTTCATCCTTGGCCTCGCCGCATGTTCCCCTCGTCCTCCCCCTCCCACCCCCACCCCACCCCGTCCCACCGCTGCGGTTCCATCCAAGGTAAACCCCCTTCGCCTCGCCTGGCCTCACCTCGCCTTGCCTCTCCTCGCCTTGCCTCACCTCGACTCGCCTCTCCTCGCCTTGCCTCACCTCGACTCGCCTCGCCGCAGGTCAGTACGCTGGTGGGGGGCGGCGGTGCTGACGGCGTGAACCCGGACCCGAGCCAGGAGCAGGAGCAGGAGCTGGCACCCATCGTGCTGCAGGTCAGCGGTGCGCCGGTCCTTTCCTGCGCAGCTACCCGGCCCCACCTGCCCATACCCGGGCCCTGCCCGCACCCCGGCCCCTGGCCTCCGCCTCCCCAACTTGCACACACCGCCACACTCTCGGTTTGCAATGCAACGCCCCCTGCCGCTTGCAAGCTTACCTCGCTGTTTTTTTGCTGACGGGAAGGACATTCTTCTGATACGTTCCCGTTTACGGGCCCCGGCCTATACCCCTGTGGATAAACCCCCCGCCCCCGCCCACCGTCCTGACCCCAATCCTGCCCCACCGCGCCCCCCGAACCCCACTCCGCTCCCAAACACGCTCCGCCCGGTTCCGCCCTGATCTTAACCCCCCTCCTCCCCCTGCCCCACCACCCGCCACCCTGCCGTCTCCGTCTCCGCTGCGGTATCTTCTTTTTTTTACCCCACCACCCTCCCTGCCCTGCGCTGCGTTCCCCTCGCCCCGGGCCGTTCTTATTACCTCCCCGCCCTCCAGATCTCCTACCTGCAGAGCTACTGCGGCATGGGCACCGCGGTTCTGGTATGCGTGTCCGGTTGCCGCTGCCAGCCGGTCACCATTGACGCGTACGACCACCGCCAGGTGTCGGTGGCGACCACGACGGATGCCAAGGTGGGGCGCAGGGTGCGGGTGACGAAGGGTGAGGGTGAGGGTGAGGGGTGACGAAGGGTGAGGGGTGAGGGGTGACGAAGGGTGAGGGGTGAGGGGTGACGAAGGGTGAGGGGTGACGAAGGGTGACGAAGGGTGAGGGGTGACGAAGGGTGACGAAGGGTGAGGGGTGACGAAGGGTGACGATGCCGCAGCGGTGGAGCGGAGGCGAAAGGACGCGATCCTGCGCCGACACCCACCACGGCTCTTGACCCCACACACGAGACACAACGCTCGCGCCGCGCCACCGCCGGCTGCCACTCCGCCGCCCGTCGACATCCACTCCCCCACTTTCCGACGTCCACTTTTCAAACTGCACACGCCGCCCTTCGCCGCCCTTCGCAGTTGCGCTCCCGCACTACAGTACACCACCACGCTTCACCTCACCTCACCCCACCACCCATGGTGGCCCGCCATGACCTCCCCTGACCTCCCCTGACCTGACCGCACCGTAGACCGTACCCCTCCTGACTTGACATCCCCCAACCTCACCACACCTCACCCCACCCCACCGCATCTCACACTAGCCCACTGCCACTGCCGCTATCTGTCCGTGTGCCGGTTGCCGCCCCACGTGTGTCACCCCGCCGGTTGCCGCCCCACGTGTGTCACCCCGCCGGTTGCCGCCCCACGTGTGTCACCCCGCCGGTTGCCGCCCCACGTGTGTCACCCCGCCGGTTGCCGCCCCACGTGTGTCACCCCGCCGGTTGCCTCCACCCGTGTGTCCCCCCCCGCAGGTGACGCAGCACCCCGAGTGCGTGCTGCAGCTCACCACCGACCGGCCCAGCAAGGCCGCAGTGCGGGCGGCGCGGAACGCCACCAACGCCGCCGCGTGCCGCCGCGGTGTCAGCACAGGCGGCGGGGGAGGGGGCGGAGGCGGTGCCGGCGGCGGCAGGGTCGACCCGGCCGCGTGGTACAAGTTCAAGGTCATGGGGTTAGTGGTGAGTGAGGCCCGGGGCCGGGGCTGGAGGCCGGGATGGAGGCTGGTTTCGGGGCTGGGCTCTCCATCCCCCCCTTGCAGGAAAAAAACGACAACAACACGCATACACACATAGCCACGCAAACAATGAAGGACGCTGTCCCTGCTGCTTGCTTGGCTGTTGGGTCCCCCACCTGGGTTGGGTTGGGTTGGGTTGGGTGCGCGGTCCGCAAGGCGCCTTCCTTCCGAATGGGTTGGGAGCCCCTCAATGCGGCGAGCCCCTCAATGCTTTCACCTCACCAGCAGAGCACAGCAGGGCAGAGGAGAGCAGAGCGTGGCACCAGCCCGGTGCCGCATGTTGAGATCTGAAGAAATCTGCGGTGCCCAGTGCCCAATGCACACCCATCCACCGTGTCTCCCCCCGTCCCCATCGCTGCGGTTTCGGCGCTTTGTTCCCCGTCCCGAACCCCCGGGCCGTTTGCCGCCTTTTTCCCGCCGCTGTTTCTGTCGCCGCTGCCGCCTCTGATGCCACCTCATGCTCCCGCGACCGCCTCTGATGCCGTTTCCGCCACTTTCCGCCGCGGATCCTGCCCCGCCTCCTCCTCTCCCGGGGGCTGCAGGTGGGCGAGGACCCAGGCGCCTCTGAAGGCACCGTCACCTTCGTGCGCGGCAACAGCGCCGACATCCTGAAGCGCGTGCAGGCCTTTGGACGAGCGCACGGCACCGGCCGGGGCAGCGCTGGTGGGGCCGATCCCGCAGGCGGCGGCGGCGGCAGTAAATAGCATGTAGATGCACGCAAGCGCTGTCGCTATCGCTGTGGGGAGGAGGGCAGCCTCCTGCTCCTCCAGTCCTCCTCCGCCCGGAGAGCGGTTCGAGAGGTTGTTCGCGAGTGCCCAACTGAACTTGTATGTTTACTCAGAGATGGGGATGGGGGGAAAGGTCGCGTTGCAGGGGACACTGAGGTCAGGGGACACAGAGGTCAGGGGACACAGAGGTCAGGCAGCGGGGCTGAGGCACGTCTTGCGCCCACCCGGGCGCGCCTGCGTCTTTGGTGTGCGTGCATTGCCAGGGGTACCGTAATGCTGTGCAACTACGTGTGGCCACTGGGAACACGGTCCGCGCATGTATGAAGGGTGACAGAAGGTAGTAATTAGTCGAGAATGACTGACGTACATATGTGACATCCCTAAGCCGAAGGGGGAGTCTAGGCTCTAGGGGGTACAGCTAGAGAACGCGAAGTCCATTGGTCACATCGGAAGGCGCTGGTTGGTTAGCCCTTCGCAACGGACTAACGTTTTTAAAGCTTTCGGCTTAATGGCGCTATATTCGACGTGCTGCACAGCGTTGGTCGACGTGCTGTAGGGCGTCTCCATGACACCATGAGCAGCTGAATCACCTGCAGCTGCTTTCGCTCCAAGGTGGGCGATGCTGGAAGTATGCTTGTTATAGGCATCTATTATGTATGTGGCGGAAACACCATATCGGGGTTCCGGTGATTATGCGCAGTAGCCGCATGTTACGGCGGCAGTAGTTCGGGCTAGGGCTCATCGGCTCAAGACAAACACTACGAGGCTGCGAGAGCCTTAGAGAGCCACTTCTCTGCCATTTTATTAAATTCATCCCATCGTATGCGCTGCTATGACAAAGGTTTTGCTTCCCCCGTTTGAATTTTTATTCACAAGCAGTGACTTTCACATTATAGCACACAACACAACAACACAACACAACACAACAACACAACACAACACAACAACACAATAAACATAATAACACAACACTTCGGCTTTTGAGGTATCAAGATTGTTGGGGCTGAGCAGAAGAGGATGGAGACGCCAGCCGCGAATAGGTTCTCGGTTTTCAGGTCCTTGGAAGATCTGGTGGAAGAGACGCGCCTCCGGACGAATGTGACTAAGGAACTAATGGAGAGCATAATAAAACGGGCCGCCGTTGGTGGAGATCCTATGCAAGCCGCCAAGACCAAGTGGGAGGAGACGAGCTGGGAGCCTGGGAAGGACGTTTACAAGAAGCTGGCCCAGAATATGCCGACGGATGTCCTCATTTGTGAGCTTTTCTCACGGCTCAGCGAGACTGACGCCGCCTTGTCCTCTTGCGTGGATGACCAAGCGGAACTGGCCGGTCGTGTGGAGGCACTGCAGTCAACATCAAGTGACACCACCAACCGTGTTCAAGCTTTGGAGATGCTTTCTGAGGCGTTTCAGGCGGATCACAGGGCCATGAAGGAGGCCGTTTTACAGCGCCGGATGTCGTGCAGCGAGGCCTCGACGTCGGACTCGCCGTCAAGCGCCCCCAAGGGTGATGCGGATTTGGGCGAGCTGGTGCTCAAGAACCTTACCAAGGCACAGCTGCAAAAGTTGCAGGGAGGCGTGTGGAGTGACGTTCTTGGGCCGGGTTCGGGGGAGTTTGGCGCTAGGTATCTTCGTTGCTGGCAATCGAGCAGCGGTAGGTGGAGTGCGGTGGTTGGGGTAGACCCCCACAAGCGGATCGCGTTTACCAAGTTGCTGAGCAAAGCACGGCAGGAGGGTTGGACGAGCGTGGTTGTCACACCGTATCTGTCCACGGAGGTGATGGAGCTCAGGAGGCAGCGGACGGAGGTGTTTCGGTCCCTGATTAACAGCGGGTTCTCCCCTAAATGGTCGGGGCAGGCGGACATCAGGTACTCAAGCGAGGGTAAGAGCGTGTTGTACGACTTCTGACTCTTCTGCTTGGCGTCGACTTTTGGTTCTCTGAACGAACAGTTCTTTATTCAACTCAGTTCAGGGCTTACGTTTTTCTTTTCTGTGTCTTTGTGTTTCGAGTTCAAGTGGTCCATGAGCCTCCTGGCTCGTCTGGGCCTTACGAGCTCAAAGCTTGTAACAACATCACATCATTATAGCTTCAACGTGCGTGGACGTAGGCGTAAGAGGCATGTACTGTGACACCGATATTTAGTCGATGGCATCCATCGGTCGGTTGCTTTTCTTGCTTTTGGCACTGACTGGACCCCGAATTGTGCTCTGCTATACGCACGCGACGTCCCCCCGCCTGGACAACCTGACGGAAACTGAAATCAAATATGCAAAAATCTATTGGAACTACAACGCGTCTGCGCGAGTAGTGCACGGCCGGTCCAAATTTGGCACCAGCAAGATGGCGCAGCGGAGCTACCACCTTGGCTACCGCTTCGTGGTGCCTCTGCCGGAGCGCCTGGCAGGGATCACATATGTCGGGCACGCAGCGCGCCTTCGGCTCGTCCTGCAGCGCGCGCGGAATGGTTCGTGCCGTACACGTTGCACTTGGGAGCCGCTGGACCCCGGGGCTTTACAGGGGCACCAGGCCGGAGCTTTAGCGCATAAAGGGAGGGGAGACCGGTGGCGCTTGCGTTGGCGAGCAGCCCGTATGATTTGAAGGGACAGCCAGGGACGGCACGTCGACATTACATGACATGACATGCAGTGGTTCCCGAGTGGAAAGTATTTCGGAGGCGGCCGCCCAGCCACATCACCCAGCACCAGCACCAGCCCACGCCGCGTCCATTCAACACCTCCTCATTCTCCTCCTCTGAGCAGAGCAGAGCAGAGCCGTCTTCTGCACTCTGCTGCTGCTGCTGCGCTCGCCGGCCCACACCTCGCGGCCCCGCCCTCACCTCACCACACACGATACGATCACACAACCGCCAGGACCGCAAACGACCCGCTCCCCTGGCTTGGCCCTCGCGCCTCGCCTCCCGCCTTCGGGGCCGCTTTACGAAACCTTCTCATCACACCCTCCACAACAACACCCCCAGACCTCCCGCGCCGCATTTCCGCCCCCCCCCCCCGCTGCCCTCCCCTCTCTCCACCTTCTCCCCTCCCCTCGCGCGCAAAAATACCCGTATGTGTGTCTGCCCGCCTGCTTGCTGCAATGTCAACGTACCAAGTGACACATCTCACTCTCAGACCCGCAACACACACCCACACACCCAGCCCCTCTCCGATCCCCCCCCCTCACCCGCCCCGGCCCCACCGCAAATACGGAAGCATCTACCGTTCACGGGCTTCCGCCTATCCTATCCTGTCCTAACCGTGGAACGCTCCCACACCCCTCTCCCCCGCGCAGGCGAGCGCCTCCGTGTCGGTGCGCTGGGCGGCAGCATCACCGCCGGGCAGGCGGTGGGGGGCAGGGAGGGCAGTTACGTCAAGACCTTCATGGATTGGTTGAACGCAGCGCTGCCGCCAGGCGACGCGCCGCCACCGCCGCTGCCGGCGACGGCGACGGCGCCGACGGAAGGGAAAGGGGCCGTCGCCGCCGCCGCCGCCGGCGGCAACCCCAGGTTTCGGCGTCGGGCGGGGGAGGTTGTGCAGCCGCCGGGGTCATCGGGCTCGGCAGCGGCGGCGGCGGCGGCGGCGGCTCCGGCGGTGCCGCTTCCGGGGGCGTCGGCACCTGTGGCTGCCGCGGCGGCCGCTGCTGCGGCAGCCCAGGGGGGGGCGGCGGCGGCGTCCGGTGCATCGGCTGGTGCGGCCTCGGGCCGCAGCCTGGCGGTGCCGGCGGTCAGGTTTCGGAGCCGGCACGAGTGCCTCAACGGCGCCGTGCCAGGTGGGATGCAGGGTGTGGGGTGGGGTGGGGTGGGGTGGGGTGGGGTAGGGTGCGCACGCACCTCGCCGGCGCAACTGATTTCGTTGCAGCTGAGCGGCAGCCGTTGTCTCTCGCTCTCGCCAGTTGCCGTACACCTGACCAACGACGACCAGCATCAGGTGTTTTGCTTTTCCTGACCCCATCACCCCAGGATCACCCCACCAATTATCTTCCCTTACTGCCATACGGTACGGCACCACGCCGCCGCACCCCCATTGCCTGTTCCGAAGGCACCCAGTCGTCGTACATGAGCAGCTGCCTCAACCACCACCTGCCCCCCGGGGTGGACCTGGTGCTCGTGGAGTACGCCGCCAACGACTCGCCTGTGCCCAAGTGGACGTTTGCGGTTGGTGGTTAGGGGTTGGTTGTTGGTTGACGGTTGGGTCAGTGCGGCGGCGCGCGCCCAGAGCCCCACGCCTCAACCACCGCCCGCATGCTGTCGCTTCCCGGCCCCCCGGGCGGCGGAGGCACACCCGTGCGGGGCGGCGGGGGGAGGGCGGGTGAGGAGGGCGCCTAATTAGGACACGCGACCCCTCAATCGGGGAAGGGGGCGCTTCGGACCCACGCCGCTGTCGTCCCGCTTCCCGGCCCCTACCCGCGCCGTTCCATCGCTGCCGTCTCACAGTTTCTTTTTTCTCCGCGCCGTGTGACTGTGTGGCTGTGCAGGACCCCGGCCGTCGGGCGCTGGAGCGCCTGATTAGGAAACTGCTGCGGCTGCCGTCCAAGCCGGCGGTGGTGCTCGTCAACATGTTCGCGATCGCAGCCGCGCACGGCAAGTGAGTCTTTGGCTTTTCTTGCTTCTTCTTGCTGTTGTCGATTTGCGCAGCCGCGCTCCCACACTGGATGCTCTCTCACCGCGCTCCCACTGCTCCCCCCGGTGCGGCACCCCCTCGGGTGATTTCGGAGAGGGCTCGGAGTGCTCCCCGCATGCCAGTGCGCGTGACGCCTGATGAACGGCACACACACACACATACATACACACACAAACCCCGGCTCAACACGCCCTCCCTCAATCCTTCACCCCTCCCCTACACAGACCGGCACACACACGCCCCCTCCTGCGTGCACGCGCCTCTCCGCCCTCCCCTCCCCTCCCCTCCTCCCCTCCCCTCCCCGCACTCGACCTGCTGCCACCCGCCGCCGTCTGCCGCAGTTACCTTCACAGCGCCGAGCGGGATTTCTCCGAGCTGGCCACCTACTACGGCCTGCCCTCGGTGAGCCTCCGTGTTTATTTCACTTCCCCCGTCATGGCCCCTCCCTTGCCCTGCCCTGCCCTGCCCTCCCCCCGTTATCCGTGATCCGCCATCCGTGAGCCCCCGCGTTTCTTTCACTTCGCCCGTCACTCATCCGCCCCGGCAGCCCCGGCAGCGAAAGCCGGTCTACCTCTCCCTCCCGGCCCTTCCGCCCCCCCTCCCCTCCTCCCCGCAAAGACTGTCTTACGGTATCCGCTGACTCGCAAAGAGGATCTCGTCCGCTGCTGCTGCTGCTGCTGCTGCTGCTGCTGCTGCTCGGAGGCAGTGGGTTGGTTTCGGCCCTGTCGTCTGCCTGATGCTGCTGCTGCTGTTGCTGTGCAGGTGAGCCTGAAGGCCGCGGTGATGCCGTCAGCGGCGGTGGGGGCCGCGGAGCAGGTCGCCCACGGGGCCATCTTCAACGGCGGACTCAACCACCCGGGCCGCGGCGGGCACGTGGTGGTTTCGGAGCTGCTCATAACGATGTGCATGGTGGGGCGGGGTGAGCTGAGGGGCGGTGGCAGCGTAATGGTGGGTTTTAGGGTTTTAGGGGCGCTGTCAGCCGACACACGCACGCACACACACACGCACACACACACACACACCTGCTCTGCCCTGGCCCCTTCCTCTGCCTCTGCCTCTGCCCGGCGCCCCCGCGGAGGCTTCTTCCTTCGCTTCTTCCGCGTCGGGCTGGGCGCGCAACCAGCGGCAGCAACGGAGAGACGGCAGGAAAAAGGGACAGAGAAAAGAGGCGATAAAAAGAAAGCACGCGCACACACACACACACACACACGCACACGCCCCCCGCTCTGAGGTGCCCTGCGGCGCCCCGCGGCCTCCACGTCCCCACAGCGCCTCATACCAACCCCCCGACCCCTCTTTCTCTCGCCACCGCAAATGCGGCAAACGGTAACGCGCCGCTGGACGCGCCGCAGGATCTGCTGCGCTCCAACGGCAATGGCGCCGCTTGTGACCCGTGGGTCGGCGGCGGCGGCGCGGCGGCGGCGGCGGCGGCGGCGTTGGCCGCTGCTGCGGAGCGGCCGCTGCCTCCACCCCTGGCTGAGGACAATTACGAGTCGTCCAGCAGCACCTGTTACATCGAGCATGAGCTCCGGGTGAGGTTGGGGTGGGTGGGTGGGTGGCGGGTGGCTGGCGGGGTGGTAACAAAGACGAGGCCGCAGCGGTGGAACGAAGGTGACGTGTTAGCGGAACGGGCCCGGCAATACTTGGGGGTGGGTGAGTTTGCGGATGGGTGGATGGGCGGGATGGATAGAGGGCAGGCAGGAAGGCAGGACGGCGCCCCAGGCAGGTAACGGCCAGGGGGGGGGGGTAGATGGCGCCCCCGGTTGAATGGCGCCTTGGAGGGCGTCCAAGAAGGGGGAGGGGGGTGAGGAGAGGAGAAGTGGAGAGAACCGCGGTGCGGTGCGGTGCGGTGCGGTGTCCGCGGCGCCGAGCCCAACCGGGCGGTGCGGTGCGGTGCACAGGGGACTGCGGGGGGGTGGGGATTGCGGCGGGGAGGGCTCATCAGCCCGCTGCTTCCTGCTGCTTACTGCTGCCGCCGCCGCCGGGGCCCACATCCGCCACCGCGGGCCATCCATCCATCCATCCATCCATCCATCCGACCGGTGGGTCGGTCGGTCGGTTGGTTGTGTGGGCCCCATGGAAGTCCTTGCTGCCCACACCCCTGAGCCTCACGGAGTTTACCCAAGGTACCGCCCACGTCGCCTCGGGGTCTGCCTTGCTGTGCTGTGCTGTGTTGTGCTGTGCTGTGCTGGGAGTCCGAAAGCCCGCCCGCGAATGCTTTCATGCTTGGTTGCTTGCTTGCTTTGCTTCCGTGCTCTTGCGAGCCCCATTTCCGGCCCTCATTCACTCCGGCCCCGCCCCGTCCCTCCCCGCCCCTCCCCCGCCCATGACGCCCATGGCGCAGGGTCTGGTTCAGAAACCGGTGGAGGGGTGGGAGTGGACGGACGAGGGGCGCGGCAAGTGGGGCTTTGTGGCGCTGCAACCCAGCCGCACGCTGAGAATCAAGGTAGGGTGCACCACCACCACCACCACCACCACCACCACCGCTGCGCCAAAAGGAAGGAAGGACTCTTTCCTTCCATCACGCCTTCTCTCCCACAGCATCTGTGTCGGCTGTTGTCAGCTGCCGTCGGCTGTTGCCACCCTTTTGCCAGCTTAGCTGTTGGACCCATTTGACTTAAGTGGACCTGGATCTTCCCACGCGCATACACACCCACACCCACACACATACACACACGCAGGTCGACTCTCAGCTGGCGGGCAATCGGAGCGCGGAACGAGCCAACGCGACCATTGTAGTGCAGGTGGGTGCGGGGCCCCCCTCCGGGTGCAACCCTTGGGTGTGTCGTGCGTGTGTATTTGCGAATGTGTATGTGTATGTGAGGTGAGGTGAGGTGAGGGGGGATTTTGGTGTAAAAAATTATTGTGGGGGGTGGGGGGCGGCGCATTTAGGCGTTGGCGTTGGCTTTACTGGAGCTCCCCAGGGCCGTAGGGCTGTCTGTCTGTGGGGGAGGGAGGGTAGCGAGGGCGGGGCTGGGTGGGGAGGGATTGGTCACCGGGGGGAGAGCGGTGGGGGACACTGCGGCGGGAGAGGAGGGGCAGCGGACAGTGGGGAGGGGCGGTGGGGGGGGGGGGGGGGGCGGGGCGGGGGGGGCGGTGACGCGGGGGGGTGGGGCGGGGCGTCTTACCGTCTCTCACAGCGCTGCGGTGTCATCGCCCTTCGCATCCCCCTCCCCTCCCCTCCCCTCCCCTCCCCTCCCCTCCCCTCCCCTCCCCTCCCCTCCCCTCCCCTCCCCTCCCCTCCCCTCCCCTCCCCTCCCCTCCCCTCCCCTCCCCTCCCCTCCCCTCCCCTCCCCTCCCCTCCCCTCCCCTCCCCTCCCCTCCCCTCCCCTCCCCTCCCCTCCCCTCCCCTCCCCTCCCCTCCCCTCCCCTCCCCTCCCCTCCCCTCCCCTCCCCTCCCCTCCCCTCCCCTCCCCTCCCCTCCCCTCCCCTCCCCTCCCCTCCCCTCCCCTCCCCTCCCCTCCCCTCCCCTCCCCTCCCCTCCCCTCCGCAGCTCGCCTACCTGCAGCGCGATCTGGGAATGGGTCTCGTGAGGCTGCCCGGCGGGTCAGGAGGTGTGTGTAAGCCGGTGACCATTGACGCGTACGACAGGCGGCCCGTGTCGGTGACGAGCATGCAGGACATCCAGGTGGGGGGAACAGGGGGGAGGAGGGGGAGGGGGGAGGGGGGGATAGTTGGTGGGTAGAGAATAGTTGGGGCAGGTAAAGTAGTTGGTGGGTGAATAGGTGACGTTGAGGGGGGTAATTAGATTACGGTAGTTGAGAGGTAGTTGGGGGCCAGCCCTGCCACTCTGAGGGGATCCCGTGTTGCGGTCCTGGCCCCCCGGGACCCCGGGGGACCCCGGGGCCGCAGGGGTTCCCTCTCCCTTTGCGGCCACGTATGCGAGGGCACCCACCCCACCCGCTTTGGCTCGCCCGCGCCCTCACCCCCTCCCACCTAGCTGCGCTGCACTTCAGCCTTCAGCCGCTCATCCCCACCCCGCCCGCCCGTCCCCACCCGCTCCCTCAAACCACACCGCACCGCACCGCAACACATCGCAACACATCGCAACGCCATTGTTTCCAGTCACACGCAGCACCGCCCGCCTCGCACCCTCCGCCCCCGCCGCATGAACGGCCGCAACCGCTTCCCTCCTCCCTCCTCCCTCTGCCAACCCCTCCTTCCCCCGCCAACCTCTCCCCCCCTCGGGTCCGGCCTATTACGTGGATACCCCCCGCCCTCCCGCCTCCCCTCCCCCCATCCTCCATCCGCAGGTATCGCAACACCCCGAGTGCGTGTTGACGCTCACCACCAAGGGACCAAGCCAAGCCGCCATCGAGGCGGCCCGCAAGCAGACAACGATCAACAGCACCAGCAACAGCAATAGCACCAGTAGCGGAGGAGCCGGGGGCGGGGGTGGTGCGGTTGTCGTCGGGGCCGCCGCCGCCGCTGAGTGGAGCAAGTTCAAGCTGTTAGGAGTCGTGGTGGGTTTGTTCATCTCGTGTGTGTGTGCGTGTGTGTGTGCGTGTGCGTGTGTGTGTATGGGGGGAGGGGGGAGGGGGAGGGGTGGGGGTGTAGGGTAGCCCCACCAAAAGGGAGGCGGGTCCAAAAGGGGACTGCGCGTCTGCGTCTGCGCCTGCCTTTGGACAGCACACCGGCATATAGCGGTGTGGGTAGCGGGGTGTGGGATGGATGGATGGATAGATTGCCGCAGCGAGGAGACAGCGACTGTGCGGCGGACGTTGAGGGAGGGAGGGAGGGGAGGGGAGGGGTGTGCATCTGTACTGTCGCGCGCGGCTGTCGCTGTCGCTCTCGCCTCTGGCCTCTGGCCTAGTCGAACTTCAAGACCTCCATGTCTGCTGTACATGTCTGCTGTACATGTCTGCTGTACATGTCTGCTGTACATGTCTGCTGTTGCCGGTTGTCTGCTCGCCGGCCGGCCGCTGGGCGCTGACCCACACCACACCACACCACACCACACCACACCACACCACACCACACCACACCACACCACACCGCACCGCACCACACCACACCACACCACACCGCACCACACCACACCACACCACACCACACCACACCACACCGTGTGTCCGCAGGTGGGCGAGGAGCCGGGCGCCTCCTCGGGCGGAGTCACCTGGGTGCGAGATGAGAGCCTCAAGATGGCGCACGAGATGCAGCGCATGCGAGGAGGAGCCGGAGGGGGCCGCAGGCGCGGGCGCGGCAGCAGGCGGCTATGAGCCGGGTGACGGACCGCTGGGACAGCCGGATGGCGTGAGGCGGGGGAGGCGGGGAGGCGGGGGGAGGTTGCGGGTCTTGCAGCGGACCGTGAGCCGTGTACAGGAATGGAACGAATGGTCGGTGGGGAAGTGGTGGTGGGGGGGAGGGGCAGGGGCGTGGAGGGCGAGAGACGACGACGCGGTGTGCTCTCTGGCTCCGGGGGGCTTGTGCCCCCACCTGGCAATGCATGGAGTACGGCAACAGCTGCCCACCTCACACGCGCGCGCGCGCGCTGCCGACCGGCCGACCGAAGGCTGGAGGTGTTTGGGCAGGAAAGCGGTGCCGACCGCCCAGCCCCTGCCACGACGGACAAACGAACGAATGGCCGTGGGGGGGGGGGCGCGGTGAAGCGGCGCACGTTCACGAACACGAGTGCGGCCCAGTGTCAAGAAAATCTGTTCGCGCTGCCGAGATGCACCGCGTTCCTTATTCCCCCAGCACACACAGCCAGGGGAGGGCCGGGCGGGGCGCCCCCGTCCAGTCGGGCTCCTGTGTCCTGTCCGTGTCGGCAGCCAGCGGTGGCGGCGGCGGTGCCCCTTCCGGCGGTGACAGGGGCACCTACTGGCCGCATCACACGCACATGCACGGGCCGGGTGGTGCAGGGCGGCGGGAGCACCACCACCACCACCGGCGCGGGAACAACACCTCTCGCACGTGGGAGCAGGTGGCCGGCGTCGCTAGATCTGGGGGCGCAAGGGGGTTTGGCTTTGGGGGCGGCGGCGGCGGGCTGGGACCGCAGGCGGTGCCCCGCCATGTAGGATTGTATAAACACCAGACAGTGCTGGACGCGTGTGCGTGCGGGGGGGGGGGGCGTCACGTCCTCGTCGTCGTCGTCGGGACTCGCCACTCGGCCAATTCCCAAGTGACATATGGTGCCTTCCTCGTTCCTCCTGTGTGAGCACTAGGCGCGAACGAGCGCGCGGTGGTGGCCATGGCGCCAGGGATGGGCACGTGATGGTGGTACCGGTAAAAGGGAGCCCCGGCGGTGTGCCGTGCGCCCGTGCCGTGCTAACTACGACGAGAGGGGGCGCCGGAGCCAGAGCTTGTGAAGTGACGGTTCACGTCCGCGCCCCGGGGACATGGGCCGTCCGTCGGCGCAGATACCGGTACGCTGGCGGTGATTTGTCGGTTTAACCAGGTCAAGGCACGGGGGCACACACACTGTTTTGGACCTTGGGGCAGGAGGGAGTAGGCATTGGGATCAGGGCCAGGACTCGGATGAGGACTCGGGTCCGAGGGCGGCAGGCTGGCTGGGTCCAGGCTGGGGCGGTGCAAGGCTCTGGGGGTCGTTCCTTCCATCGTGCGGGCATGCAGGATTACCCGCGCCCCCCATGCAATGCAATGCAATGCAATGCCATGTAATGTAAGGTTCAGCCCAGAAGCCAGACGCCAACGCAGCTCTGCCCTCAGCGTCCCGTCTCCTAGAGCTTAAAGCGTGCTTGACCCTCCAGGAAGACACCTCCGTCGTCGAGAGCACTCAGCGAGTTTGCGGTGCCTACGCCACAGCGGAAGCCCGGGGGGGAGCGCGCCTCTTCCGCACCCAGTTCTACGATGATAAGGCCCGTTCGCCATTGCTTGGGCGGCCCCCCGTGCTGCCTGCCTGCCCTCCCGCGCGGTATCATTTTCTACCTCCCGCGCGAGGGGGGAGGGGGAGCGGCTCCGCAACACGGCCCCCGTCTCCTCGACGTTTCGTCTTTCGTGGCGGGGCGGAGCGGGGGTGTGACGCGACCCGCCGTTTCGGCGTCCCTGCTGCCCACCCGACCCCGAACCCCTGCTGCCCATGCTCACACAAGCTCCGAGCTGCCAACCCAGTAGCCCCAAACCCCCCATTGTGTCGCCTCTCGACTGTCCGGCCCGACGAAGAGCGACCCGACGACGGCGCATGCCTCCGCCTTCGGTGGACGACACACTGAACGCAACCGAATCCAACCGAACCGAGTCCAACCGAATGTCCAACCAACCGAACGGAGCCCAGCCGAACCCGCAGCCCAGGCGGATGATCGGAAGGAGCCCCCACAGCACACGGGCGCCAGCCAGCCCACCCCACGTCCAACCTATAATGGTACACGGCACAGGTCAGATCAGCACAGGACAGGTCAGGGGTGGCGGCGCGCACTCGGCCCGGGGCTCAATGGGCAGGCGGGCGGGTGGCTGCACCCGACAGCCAGAAGTCAAAGTCCAACTGCGTTCGCGGGGCACCGGGGCGGCAGGGCCAGGTGGCACATATCGTGCCGTACCATGTCGTGCCGTACCGTGCCGACAAGCCCCCATCCACACACACACACACGTGTACACACACGCACACACTGTCGCGAGGAGCGCAGGCAGCCCCGACGTCCCTCCCCCGCCCCGGCGGGCCGCAGATGCGCAATCCTCCTGCCCGCCAGCCTGCCTGCCTGCCTCCGCCTCCGGTGTTGTGGCAACAAAAGAAAGGATTCGACTCCGGGAGCTAGCGAGCGAGGAAGGAAGGCAGCAGGGGAAGCGGCATGTGTCGCTCGCTCACTCAGCTCAGTGGCGCGCTGAACGGCGCGCGGCGTTGCGTGGCTCTGACCCTGCCTGGCCACAACGCGCATTGGCGCGGTCGTGGCAGGTGGCAACAGCACGCGGCGGGACAGGGCAGGGCAGGTGCCCGAGCACCGTTATCAAGTACCATAACAATCAAACCAAACCAACCAGCAGCAGCAGTAGCAGTCGCAACGTCAACATTTATTTTAGGCTAGACCGGGACGGACCGGGAAGGGCGGCGAGTGTGTGGGCACGACGCCAGGCAGAGGCTCAGTCGATACGGAACTCGAAAGCCGGTCGCTCTCCTTCGTTCGTAATTTCATCCTGCCACAACTGACTGAAAAGCAGCAGCGCCGAATCGCAGGATTCGCAACCCGCGCGGGTAGAAGGACGGCAGGCTAGGCAATACAGGCGGGTGGGCGAGGCTGCGGGCCACAAGCCTGTGCCGTACCAGCCCCGTAGCGACTGCCAACAACCAAGCCTCCAGCCGACCGCTTCCGCTTCCGCAGCGGATGTGCGATACCGGCCAAGGCAGAAAATAAACTCAAAACAAGAGCTCGGTCCCCCCCCTTCGGTACAGCTCTCGTGTGGTGAATCGACAAACAAACAAACAAGCGAGCGAGCGAGCGAGCAAGCGAGGGAGCCACACAGCCCATTCAAAGCCATTCAACTGGCCAACGGCGCATGATGCCACCCAACCAAAACCCAAACCACCCAACCCAACCAACCCAACCAACCACAACCACCAAGCGACCCAGGAGCACTGCTGCAGTCGCCGTCGCCAGCCGCCAACTGCCGCCCTCGCTCGCACCGGCCCCACCATTCACCACCACCACCATTCACCACCATTCATCACCACCACCACCACCACCACCACCACCACCACCACCACCACAACCACCACCACCACCACTATCATCAACAACAAGAACAACAGGAACAGCAGGCAGCAGCAACAGCAGCGGCACAGGAGCTTACGGTTTCAGGCACGTATCGTACTGCGCAAAAGCGCCACCCCAGCTGCCGCCCACCCCACCCCACCCCACCCCACCCCACCCCACCCCACCCCACCCCACCCCACCCCACCCCACCCCACCCCACCCCACCCCACCCCACCCCACCCCACCCCACCCCACCCCACCCCACCCCACCCCACCCCACCCCACCCCACCCCACCCCACCCCACCCCACCCCACCCCACCCCACCCCACCCCACCCCACCCCACCCCACCCCACCCCACCCCACCCCACCCCACCCCACCCCACCCCACCCCACCCCACCCCACCCCACCCCACCCCACCCCACCCCACCCCACCCCACCCCACCCCACCCCACCCCCGGCACGAGGCGGTTCACCCAGTCCCCCTCCCCACATCAACAGCGGCAAGCTAACGGGCCACCGGAGCGGCAAGCAGCACTTCAACGAGAAATTGAGCCGCGACGAGATCCGGTGGGTGTCACACAAGCCTGTAGGGCCCATGCCGCCGGGTGTGTTTGTGTGGATGGATGATGATGGTCCCTCGTTGCATCGCCGCGGTGCGACCTCCTTCCTTGCCCCGCCCCTCTCTCCTTCGCTCCCCGCTGCTCTTCCTCCTCAAACGGTAACATGGATGAGCCCACGCACCCCTGCCCTGTCCCCAGCCCGCTCCTCCGCCCTGTCCGTCCCTCAGCTGGGATATCTTCTTCTTTATCACTCAGAGGCCACCAACCACGGCCCCGAGGCCACCAACCACGGCCCCGAGGCCACCAACTAAGGCCGCCGGTCGGATCCCCACCCATCACCCGTACCAGCCGTCGCCGCCACCACCGCCGTTACATGCGGAGGGAGGTCACCAGCAACGAGAGGAGCCCTTGTACACATGTTCGCGCAGGTGCCGAGTCCGAACAGAACGTACAGAATGTACGGCAGGACGTACACACGATCTTGCGCGAGCTCAGCGCAACGCGCTCCCACGCGCCCAGCGTCCGCCTCGCCCGCACACGCACCCACACCCGCACCCGCACGCGCAAGCCCACATGCGCACATGGCGCGCGCTGGTCCTCTGTCCTTCGGGGTCGCGTGTGGCCCCTAGCACGGGAGGGGGAGCGGGGAGTTCTCCAGTCCACGGAAGGATAGACCGGAGCCCGTGAATTTGGAAAATACTGGTGTGTAAGGTAACCAGGTGAAGCCAGGGTGGCTATCTTATTTTTCTGAGTATCTACGGCCAGAGATACTTCTGGCTCAGAAGCGCTGAGAGTATCTGTCAGGATCTGTCTAGGAGGGGATTTTCCCGGCTAAACACGTCCCCGGGAGATATCATGCCCCACCAGTGAGGCCGGATTATCTAAACCTTCAGCTTTTTCCACGGCAAAAGTATCTTCAGATTTCCAAAATTTTCACCCGAATATATATTCATATCTTAAGATAGCCACCCTGGGTGAAGCCTTTCCGTCTGCAGAAGAAGAGCGAGGAGGTCAGTTCGACCTAAGCGGCAAAGGCAGCAATACAAACCGAGCGGTTGAAGCACGACGGAGGTCGGGAGGTCGGGAGGGAGGGTGGGAGGACGGGACGGGGCGATGTCCTCCCACGGCGACTTCGACGCCATGTGAGCATGCGTGCATTTGCACCGCCACTCCACTTCGCCGTGCCCCCCCCCCCGCTGCCGCCGCCACAGGCGCCCATCCCCTCCGGAATCCCTCCCGGAGGCGACAACCTGCGGAACACACGGCACACCCAGGAAACACTGTCCCATCGCCACCACCACCACCGCCATCACCACCATTCCCGCCACCTTCCCCACCACCACCATCACCCTCACCCTCACCCTCACCCTCACCCTCACCACCACCACCGGAAGAGCGCGCCTTGCACCCACCATTACACCAACGCAGCAACATTTCGCATCTCCGCCACCACCCGTCCATCGCGACGAGAGCACATGTGCTCGAGAGCACAAGCGCCCGTCCATCGCGGCGGCGAGAGCGCTTGTGCCCCCGGGGGCGTGCGGCAGCTAGGGAAAGAGAAAGAGTGACGAATGGTGTCGCTTTGCACTTCGTCGAATCACGACGTGTGGCACATCATGCCGTGTCTTCGCCAACAGCAGGGGCGAGCAGACCGCGTGCGGTGCCGTGCCGTGCTGTGCCGTGCCGCGCGCAAACGCAGCGGTCAACGATGCGGTCAACGATGCGGGCGGGCGGGTGCCGCCACTCCCACTCGCAAGCCCCACCTCCCTGCTCCCTGGCCCCCAGCCCTCCCCCATCCCTGACCTGATTTGCCCGCCCCCATCATCCACCCAACCCACCTGGCAACATCACCAAGCTGCTCACTCCTCCTCCCCAAACCGAAACCCGCCGATGCGGTGTCAGCGCCCGCCGGCCGTGGTGCAAGCCGGCCCCTGCACCCCCCCCCCACGATGCCATTGCAGCCCTGCCAACCCACAACATCATTCATCGTCGATGCGTGCGTCCGTGTGTGCCCTCGTGTACACCCGCGCCCCCTCCCCCCACGCGTTCCGGGTCCGTTCGCTAACGCCGTCTCCGTCTCCGCTCCGTCTCCACTCTACCCCAGCCCTGGCCCCAACCCCGACCCCGAGCCAAACCCACGTGCCCCATGTGAGCTGGAGCCCGACCGGAGCCCCGGCGCCGCCTGGGTCGCCGCGTCAAGCTCCTCCGACCGCAGCCCCCCGAACGAGCCCCCACCGTCCAGCTCCGCGCCAGCGGAGCTGTCACCGCCGCCGCCGCCGCCGCCGCCACCGCTGCCTTCGCGGGCGGCCTCTGCTAGCAGCGGAAACACCAAGCTGCCGCGTTTCATGGGGCGACCCATCAGCTTGGAGCCGATGCGCGTCAGCAGCGGCTGGTTGTGGTGATTGGAGCCAGGGCTGACGGGGCTGAGCGCCGCCGCGAACTCGCCGCTGGCGCCGGAGATGGGGCTTGTCGGCGCAGCGCCGCCGCCGCCGGCAAAAGGTTCCGGAGCGCGGATCCGCTGGCTGGCAGGGCTCAGGTACAGGCCGGCGGCCTTGGCAGACCCGTCAGCGGCGGGATCAGCCGCCGCCGCTGCTCTGGCCGCAGAGCCGCGCGGCGCGGCGGCGCCGTCGGTCGACGATGCCATCCAGGCGATCGCGCCGCCGCCGCCGGGGCTGTCGGCAGCGGCCCAGAGTAGCCCGCTGTCTAAGCCGATGCCGCCACTGAGGCGCATGTCCTCCGACGCGTCGTCCGAGGCGGCGGCGGCGGCGGCGGCGGCGCCCCCGCGGCGCGCGTAGGCCCCACGCGCGTGGCGTCGCCGCGCCGCGGCGGCGGCGGCGCCGCCGTCGGCGTCGCCGGCGCCGCCCTCGCCGGCGCCGAACGCCACGACGGCATCGCACGTGAGCTGGCCGCCGCCGCTGACAAGGAGAGATTGGAGGCTGTGCAGCCGCGCCACGCCGTTGCTTGTGGCCGTCCTCGACATGGGGGTGCTGTCGCCGTCAGCCTCCGACTCGGGGCCGCCGCCGCCGCCGCCTGCGGCGGCGGCGGCGGCGGCGCCTCCGGCTGCGCCGCCATCGTCCTCGAGTCCCGACCCCGCCGGCTGCACCCAGCCGAGCACCGCCGAGTGCTTGACGAAGCTGCGCTGCGAAGCCTGCAGCCGGCGGCGGCTGTCGCCGCTGCTGACGGCGCCGCCGCCGCCGCTGCCCAGCGCGCCGCGGTTGCAGAGCTGCGGGTTGTCCGGCGTCCATCGCGACGCCGCCATCATGGCGCTACCGGCGCTGCAGCGGTTGTCGTCGCCCTCGCCGTCGCCGCCGACGGCCCCCAGCGCCGAGGGCGTGTGCCATGACGCCGCCGCCGCCGCAGCCACGTCGCCGGTGACTTGCGGGCTACTGTTGCTGCCGCCGCTGCCGAGCGGCAAGGAGGGCCCCCCCAGCGTGAACGCGCGCTTCAACAGCCGTAGGCCGGCGGCGATAAGCGACGGCTTCCCCACGAGCGTACGGCCGCCTGGGTGGCCGCCGCGCGACAGCGGAGAGGCGGCACCGGCCGCCGGCGTCGGCGGTGTCGGCGTCGGCAGGCCGCTGTTCGACGTCAGCGTCAGCCGCCGCGCCGGCGCGGAGAGGTGCCGGATGAGCGCCGGTACGACGCTGCCGTTGCCGCCGGCGGCGGCGGCGCCGCCGCCGCCAGCGAATCCGCTGTTGCTGTACCTGCCGCCAAAGGGGCTGTTGTTGCTGGTGCTGGTGCCGCGCGGGCAGGGAGCATCGAGCTGCGCCGCTAGGGTTTTGTACGACCGTACGGAGCAGCGAAGCGCCCGGTCTTCGTACGACGACTCGTCGCTCGACGCCGTGAACGCCGACGACGCCGCGTCGGCGGCGCGGCCGGCGCTGGGCCCCAGCGGTGCCTGCGGCGACGACGTGAAGCCGCGGCGCCAGACGCGGCTGCCGCCGCCGCCGCCGCCACCAAAGCGCCGCCGCTGCTGCTCCTGCTGCTGAAGAAGAAGCGACGGCGACGACGGCGACGGCGGCAGCTGGTGGCCATTCACCGCAGAGACCATCTCCTCCGGCGGCGGAAGCTCCAGCTGCGCGTCGCTGGCGGCGGCCTTGGCGGCGGCGGCGGCGACAAGGCTAACGGTACGGCCGTCGGGGCCGACGACGCTGGGGGAACCCACCCGACGACTGAGGAGCTCCAGGTCCGGCTGCGCGGCGCGCCTCGCAGCGGAGGCGGCGCCGCCGCCGCGAATCGATCTGGCGCCGCCGCGGGCCGTCCGCCGCAGCGACGCCGCCAGCTTCGCCACCGCCGGCACCGGCACCGGCGGCGAGAAGACCGTGCTGCCCATGTGGGAGTTGCCGAACAGCACGCCTGCGGCGGCGGCGCCGCCGCCGCCGCCGCCGCAGACGGCGCCGCCGTCGGCGCCGACGAGTGAGACGGCGTGCTCTGGGATGACCGCAAAGTGCGCCGAGGGGTCGTACATTGGGTCTCGTATACCGTGTACGGCAGGATCTGAGGCGCGGCTGGGGCCGTTGGTGGCGGTCAGGACGCTGCTGAGCATGCGGCTGGAGCCCAGTAGCGCCAGGAGGGCCTCCTGCTCACTGACGGCGGCGACGCTGGACGAGCCATCGTCGCCGCCGGCACCGCCGCCGCCGCCGCCGCCGAGGCCCAGGTGGCCTACGTGCATCAGACGCACCTTGGACTGGCTCCGGAACGTGTGCCGCGTCGCCGCCGCCGCCGCCGCCGGCGGCGGCGGCTCCGGCGGCGACGAAACGACGGGCGATGCAGGCGACGACGACGCGGCGGCGGCGCCGCCATCGTCAGACGGTCGGCCGTTCGCTTCTTGCCCGTCGCGCGGCGGTTGCTGCTGCCCGACTGGAGCTTTTCCGATCGACGAAGACGGTGACGCCGCCGCCGCCGCTGCCGCCATCGCCGCCGCCGCCGGCACGTCCGCCCAGGACTCGTCGTACAACACCAGCCCGCTGCCAGCTGCCGCCAGCCGTGATGGACGCAGCGCCCCTCCGCCTGCCTTCTCCTCCTGCTCGTCCTCGAGCTCGTCCTGCTCGTCCCAAGCAACGTCCGGCGGCAGCCGCCGGGCCGACGCCTCGCCGCGCAGGCCGCGGGAGCCGCCGCCGCCGCCGCCGTTGCCGAGCCGCGGCGACGACGCTTGCAGCGCCGACGGCGGCTGCAAATGGTCCAACGCCAGTGGCGGCAGTGGCGGCTGAATGGGCAGCATGTCGGCAGGGGGCATGGCCTCCTCCCGTCGCAGCCAATTGGCGTTGGCGCCCGTTCCGCTGGCCTGGCGCGAGTAATTAACCGCCGCTGCCACGCCGCCGCCGCCGCCGCTCATACTGCTCTGCGGGCTGCTGTTGTTTGACGTCGCGCGGCCCGGCACGCAACGACTCGACGGGCCGGCGGCGCCGCCGCCGATGCCGCCGTGGTTGTGCAGCGCTCCGGCGGACGCCAGCTGGCCCGGCATCCCGACCGGCGCCGAGACCACAGCCGAGGTCGACAGCGTCAGCGGAGGCCAGTCGTCCGGTACGGCACCTGGGTGCTGTGGCTGCGGCGGCAGGCCGCGCGCGGCCTGCATGCCCGGCAGGCTGTCCAGTACGGCGTCCGGAACCGCCTCCCGTACACGAAAGTACGACCCGGTGCGGTGGTAGCCGCTGGCCGAGCGGCCGCTGGCGGAGCGGCGCGTGCCGCCGCCGCCACCGCCGCCAGCGCCGCCGCCGCCGCCGGCGCTGCACTGCTGCTGATGCTGCTGCTGGTGTTGCTGCATTTGCGGCCGCTGGCGGAAGGAGTTGCACGCAGAGCCGCCGTCGGTCTGGCCCTGGCTCAGGGACTGCCCGGCCTGGCTGGGGGTGCGCGACGGCGTGGGCGGCACCGCCAGCAACGCCGCCAGTGATGCCGAGGCCGACAACGATCTGTCGGCCCCCGACGCGGATCGGCTGAGGCTGAGGCCGGGGCAGACCGGCGTGCCAGGCCCCGCCGGGTTCACCTGCGCGGGGTGCGGCTCCAGTACGACAGGCGAACCCAAGAAGGACGGCAGGCCCAGCAGCGGCGGCACCGGCGGCGGCGGCGGCACCGCCCCCGCCGGCACCGGCGGCGGATCCGACTGCGACTGCTGCAGCGGCGGCGGCGAGCGCGGCCGCGGCGACGTGAGCTCGATGGAGCGCCGGGAGCGCGTCGACATCAGGAGCCGGGTGGCGACGGCAGCGGGCGAGCCACTGACGCTGGCGGCGCCGGCGGAGGCGGTCGGGCTGAGGCAGGCGACCGCCGCCGCCGGCAGCGGAGGCGGCGGCTGCGACGGCGAGGGCACGGATGAGGCAGAGGGCAGCAGGCCAATGCTGACACGGAGGGAGGGCGGGTGGCGCGGCGCGGCTAGCCGGTGGGGCTGCTGCTGCTGCTGCTGCTGGTGTCCTGCTGGTTGGCCGTCCGCCTTGTCCGGATCCCGGGATCCCCGGGGGCTCAGGGTCTGGCCAGCGGAGGAGGAGGATGCTTCCCGCGGATGCCCGGGCCGCCCGTCGCCGCTGCCGTCGCCACTCGCCATCCCAGCCTCCAACCCCCAACCCCAGCCTCCAACCCCAGCCCCCTCCTCGGCTGCGGTTCCCCGCGACTCTGGCCGTGAGGTCAGCGCCGACCGGGACACCGGGGCGCTTCCGGCGGCCGACCCAGATGGCTGCTGCGGCCATGAGCTGACGTGGAGCTGACGTGTCGCGGCCGCTGGGCCTTCCGCGGCGCCGCCGTCCGCCGCCGCCGCAAGCTTGGGGCCCAAAGCCGAGATCCGGCCCCGGCGGGGATCTGGATCCGAAGGTCCCGGGCCCGGATTTGGGTCGGAGCTCCCGGATCCGGATCTGGATCCAGGGCCGCGGCTCCAGGGGTGCCCTTCCGCCGCTGCACCGCCCCGCCCCGACCCAGATCGCCCAAGTCCCCGCTCGGTGCCCGGGCCCTTGGGGCTCCCGGCGGCGACGCTCGGGTGGACCGCGTGGCCGAGGATCGAGTGGGCGCCGGCGAGCTGCTGTCCCGTCTGACCCATGGGTCCGCCGACTGCCCGGCCCTCCCCTTGCGGCGATTCTAACAGGCTGAGCTCCCGCCGCCCCGACCCAGATCCCGGCGCCGCCAGGCCCAGAGCTCGCTTGGGAAGCACGAGCACGGGCGGCGGCGGCGGCGCCGTGGCGAGCGGCGTAGTGGCGACGGCGGCAGTGGCGGTGGCCGCGGCGGAGTGGGAGGCGTCGCCGCTGTCCCGCGCCGGCGACGACGGCGGCCGCGGCGACCGCTGCTGCGCGTCGGCCCGGAGCCAGTCCGGCCGAGGGTGCAGGCTGTGGGCGCTCAAGCTCACGGTCCTGCGCCGCCGCTCCGTTGCCGTGCTGCCGGCCGGGGAGGCAAGCCCGCCGTCGCCGCCATCGCCGCCGTCCGCACCAGCCCGGGCGTGCCAGACGTCCGAGCCGCCGGGGCCCAAGCCCGCCGTGGCGCCGCTGAAGCGCCGGCTGTCGGAGTGGACCCGAGACGTCAAGCTGCCGCCGTTGCCGCCGCCAAGGCTGCCCACAGCGTATGTCGTACTTTCATCATGTGCTCCGCGGGTCTCTCCGCCACCGCCGCCGAAGCTGCCACCCCACTTTGGCGGCTCTGCGGTGGTCGGTGCCATGCGGGGCTGCAGCAGCTGCATGAGCAGCGATGTGGAGTCGGTTCCCTCCTCCGGCCATGCGACCAGCGGGCCGCTCTCCCTGCTGCCGAGCCCCAGAATGGGAAGCATGCTGGAGTCTGGGGACTGGAGCGGCTGCTGCTGTTGTGCGGCGCGCGGTAGGATGGCTGTGGGTGCGTTGATGTGGGGGCTCCGGGCGCTGGCGCTACGGGACAAGGGCCAACGAGGCGCATCCTGCGTCCCACCTACCGCAGCCATCAAGCGGGGGCTGGCCTGGCACGTGGCCCCCACCTGGACGGCGGCATGCAGGTCTTGGCGTTGGGAAGTCCCAGCTTACGTCATGAGCCCCGTCTTAGATAGGCGCCCGGTATTTTGCTCTTGATTTCGACGATTATAGACAGCTGATTCGGAGCCGAAGCCTCAGCGCCGCGACGTTGCTTAGGACTCTGTTTACAAAGCCCTTGCGGCGCGGCAAGGCAAGTCGAAGGTTCCTCGGGGGCAATTGCGTTGCGTGTCGGCAAACGTGACTTGAGTCCAACACAACTTGTCGTCCGAAGCGCCCTGGATGTCCCAGTTAACAGCGCGTTCAACACCACCACGACTGTGGAACCTTCTCGTCAGCAGGCGCCACCACCACAGGCAATAAAAACGATAACACCTGGACGATAATAACCGCAAGTGGCATCAATATAACACCGCTCGACCTGCCAGCGACGGCCCGCTATGCGCTAGAATAAGGGTTGCTCCTGCAGCATGAAAACGCACTTGAGGGACAAGGAGTTACGAGAAGGTGCTCAGCCCGGAAGGTAACACTGTCGAAAAGAAAAACCATCCAGTTCGGAGCGTACGACCCTTGGTTACTCTACATACATCAACGCAACCGCTGCCGGATACGATACGATAAGGACGCTGACAGCAGTGGCTGAAGAGACATACGCAGTCCACTGCTCACACTTTCGTTAGGCTTCAACCGTGAACCGCTGGGCCCCCCAGGGGCTTTCAGCCTTTCACGGTGGGCTGGGCTCCAACCGGGGCTCATCCATAACGTGCATCATGACAACGGCGTTAAGCACTATAACCATGCAGATAACATTCAGCTGTAACGTCAAAACTGGCAAACCTCTCTGCTCTACTACATATAACTTCCGGCTCAGGTCCCCCCAATCCATGCAGTTACGATGCCCTTGCGGCAGAGAAGGTTCAGTTGGTCTTGTACACTTTTGCGGGCGCCTGCGGAGGGTTTATGGGCACAGGGCGGGAGTTTCGTTCAGTTGTAAAGCAGCAACGCGGACTGTCAGTCAGGTTGAATACTGCGCCCAAGTCTGGGAAGTAGCCCGGCAACCAGTCGCGCCAAAGGCCCTGTAAGGACGTGAAGTGTCCTGTTGTGATACATCGGGAAACAATACATTTTTGAACGAGACATCCGCATCGCTGGGAGCCCCCCTCACCCGTGCGCGGTCTTCGGGGCAGCGGCCCTCCGACAAGCTGCCGTGCTGCCTGCTGAACGCTCTGCGTCGAGGCCACTCCAACACCAGCCCCACCGCCATCGACAAGACCAGCAGCACCGCGGCCCGCAGCTCCGCCCGCGCCAGGCGCACGTACCGCCGCTCACACTCCAGCAGCAGCGCCGTGTGCAGCACAGCGAATGGCAGGCGCAAGCGCAGGCGAATCTGCATTTCACAGGCAGAAGGGCCGGCAGGAGCCATGTCAACGGATGGCTGGGCTGGTGCCCACTGTCGGATTTTGCAGGAACATCAAGTTCAGAGCCAGCCGGGGATGGGTTGATCCGTCCTGCCGTTGCGGTCCCCCAGGTCCCACCTGACACAGGGTACATGGCCCGCCTCCACACCCCTCCGCCCCTCGCCCCCTCCCTGGCGCCGGACTCTCTTGCAACTCTCCCCCGCCGAGTGAAGAGCCGTCGCACCCCAGCCCACCATCAGTCCACCACCACCACATAGCACAGCGCGCGCTGCGCACCGCTCCACCGCACACAGTCCGGCGCCGACCAGCAACACCACCCGCAACACCCGCAACACCCACACCACCCACACCACCCACAACACCCACAACACCCGCACCACCCACACCACACACGCCACCCACACCACCCACACCACACACGCCACCCACACCACCCTCGCCACCCACACCACCCACACCACACACAGCAAACGTCACATCACCCACAACACCCACAGCAAACGTCACATCACCCGCGCCACCGCAGCGCGGCAGCTATCACAGCCAGCCACCACAGTTACCTGGTCGAACAGCGGCCGCAGCAGGCCGTGCATGAGGACCTCGATGGGCGCGTTCGCCAGCGCACAGTCGATGGAGCCGTCCCAGCGCCACACGCCGGCCAGCACCAGTGCCAGCGTGCCGCACTCGGCCGCCCAGCCCAGCAGCGCGGCGCGCTCGCGCCAGGCGGACCGCCGCAGCGAAGCAAGCGCGGCGGCCAGGCGCAGCAGGCCCTGCGCGAGCCAGAGCTGCGGCGGCGGCGACGAGGCGGAGGCGGACACGGAAGCGAGGGCGAGCGGAAGCGAGGGCGAGCGGAAGCGAGGGCGAGCGGAAGCGAGGGCGAGCGGAAGCGAGGGTGGTCGGAAGCGAGGGTGGTAGTGGGACAAATATGGCTGCGCGTCAGTGCATCATTGCAGCTGCTGATGCACTGAGTGCGTGACTGGGCGGCGCAACCAACGGCACCACCTTCACACAGCGGCCGCAGAGACTGGATTGAGGGTTGCGCGGGTTTGCAAAGTAGGGGGGATGTGCATGATTGCGCGTCTACTCGTGCCGGGGTCGGCGCAAACCGCGGCGAGCGGCAAACACTGCCTTTCCCCTATACCAACCCATCCCATCCCACCCCATCCCAGCCTCCCTGGACACACCGATCAGTGACCACCCTGCTCACCACACTGCTAAACCACCCTGCTAACCACCCTACTAACCACCCTGCTAACCACCCAACCGAAACGTCCCACCCACAGCCCTCCAAGAGCTGCCCCACCAGCCCCGCATACGGTACACGACAGCCCCTCCCCCACCTAGAACCCATACCACTGTCACTGTACCGGCGATACGTCATGGCACCCCCCGCCCCCGATCTTGCAGACAGAGCTTACTTGGCGACTCACCATCCGTCCCTGCGGATAGCGCCCGGCAGTCCAGGTCGCCGCCGCCAGCCGCGTGCCCATCAGCACCACCATAGCCACGTGGTTGAGCACCGACCAGACGTCGCCCTGCGAGGCGCAGCGCGAGTGGAAGCAGCCGTACTCGGCCTCGACCCGTGGGTCGGCGAAGCCCAGCACGCACGCGGCGAGTGGCGAGCGCGCGCGGGCGGAGCCCGCCGCCGCCGCCACCGCCGCCGCTGCACCTCCCGCCGCATCCGCCGACGAGGCCGCGGCACCGCCATCGCTCGCGTCCGAAGCGCGCGGCTGGGATGCTGTGCGCCCGTCGCCGCCGCCGCCGCCGGGGTCGGAGCCGCAGGCGGGACGGCTGTCGTAGCTGCGAGCCCGGTCGGCGGCAACGGCTGCCTCCGCGTCCTCGTAAACGACGGCATCCCAGAACGTGTGGGAGTCCGTCCGGCGCCCCGGCCACGCCTCACCCGCAGCAGACGCGTCGGCAATCAGCGGCGCAGATGCGGGGGACAGGGCCCCCAGCGACGCCGCCGCCGCCGCCGCCGCGGCGGCGGCGGCAGCGGCAGCTATGGTTGATGAGCCCGTGCGAGAGCCACTCGGCCCGGCATCGGCACAGCTGCCCCACTGCGCGGACCCAGCAATGTTCCACACCGCGCTGCTCGCCGCTCGGAGGATGCTCGACGGCACTGGAGTGCACGGCGGCGCCGGCGACGTCTCCGCCGCCGCCGCCAGCGCGGCGGGGGCGTGCTTGTACGGCTCCGCAGCCGCCGCCGCCGCCGCCGAAATCAGTCCCGACGCGTCCGTCAGCTCGCTGGAGCGCGTCGTGACGCCGCCGCTGCAGAGCAGCAGCTCCGGAACCGGCGGCGCCTCCGACGCGCCGAGGCTGCTCGAGGGAAACGTCGACGAACCTCCGCCGCCGGCGCCGCCGGCGCTGCCGTCAGCGCGCGACGCGGGCCATTCCTGGAGCTCCTGTGCCAGCAGTGCCGTATCAATATCCAGGGTTGAGAAGGGCGACTGGCAGGAGCCGGCGATGCTGGCGGCGCCGGCGTCGGGCTGAAGCGGCGGCTCCGCCGCGGGGGCTGCGGCGGCGGCCTCCAGGCCGCCGCCGTCACCGCCTGCGTCACCGGCGGCGACGGCGGCTGTAGCGGCGACGACGGCAGCGGGCGCGGTGTCGCCGTAAGTTCCGGGCGTCTGCTGCGTGTCGATGCACGGCCCAGGCTGTGCATGCGCGCGTGGAGACACAAGGTCCGATCCGCTGCCCTGCGCCGGCGCGGTGACTGCGGCGGAGCCCGGCGCTCCTGCAGCAGCCTGCACCTCCGCCGCAGGCGCGGCCTTCGGCGCCGCCGTCGGGGCCGTCGTCATCGGCGCGAGCGCGCCCGCCATGATGTACGGCAGCAGGGCGCTGCGGGCGACGTCGGCCATGAAGGCCGTTGTGGCCGCCATTGTGCTCTGCTGCGCCGCCAGGTATTGGTACAAGTGGTTGGCGACCTGCAGTACAGCGACGGCGCCGTCGGGCGGCAGGCCGCCCAAAGCGGCGGGCCCCGCCGCCGCCGCCGCCGCCGTCATCGCCTCGGCCGCCATCTCCGCGCGCTCCATCAAGAAGGCCAAGTCAGACACCAGCGGCGCGCTGTGGTCCCGCCAGCCGCCGCCGCCACCCGCCGCCACCTCGCTGCCGTACTCCTTGCCGTACTCCATCCTCACCACCTGGCTCAGCCCCGCCAGCTCCGCCGCCACGTCCGGCGGCACCGCCAGGAGCGTCGCGATGTCGTACAGCAGCGACCGACCCCTGGCGGCGGCGGCGGCGCCGCCGCCGCCGCCGCCGCCGACGGCGGGCGCAAACACCACTTGAAGCACCGCCGGCCGCGGATGCGGCAGCACCGGAAGCAGCAGCACCTGCGTCCCTGCGCTCAGCTCGCAGGTATAGTCCGCCAGCAACGTGCCGTGCTGCACCACCAGTAGCCGCAGCGCCTGTACGACAGGGGAGGTGACTTGCAGCTCCAGCTCCAGGGGGGCACTGTCGGGCGGCGCCACCGCCACGCACGGCGTCCAAACGCAGTTGACGGTCACCCGCCCGTCGTCGCCGCCGTCGACGCCGTCGGCGGCGGCGCCGTACGAAGGCGTGGCGGCTGCCGCCACCGCCGCCGCCGCCTGGTGCTGCTCCTGGAAGAGGTGCTGCTGCGCGGCCGACGGTACCGCCGGCGACGGCGGCGGCGGCGGCGGCAGTGGGTTCATGCTGTCGAAGGCGGCGATGTGGCCTTGCAAGTCCTGCAGCGACCAGGCGCCCAGGGCCGACACATCGGGCAGGTGCTGTACAAGCGTCTGCACGCCCAGACCCAGCTCGAGCCCCGGATGCTCGCTCGGCGGCGGAGCGGCGGCGGCGGCGGCAGCCGCCGCCGCCGCCGCCGGCGCCGGCGCCAGCGCAAGCGTAAGCGCGGCGTCCTGCGGCTGAGCTGCGCTGACCTCGAAGTGCGAGTAAGGGCCGACGGCCGCGGCCGCGCCTGTCGTAGCCGCTGGCGGCGGCAGCGGTGGCGGCAGCAGCTCAGCGTTGCACTCGGCGGCGGCGGCGTACCGCGGCTCGGAGGCCGCGGACGCCCAGGAGGCGTCGCTACAGTGCGAGACCCACTTATGCGGCGGCGGCAGCGCCGCCGCCGCCGCCGCGGCGTGTTGAACCGCGAGCAGCTGCTGCTGCTGTGCCTGCTGCTGCTGCGCCTGGGCCTGCAGCTGCAGCTGCAGCTGCAGGAAGTGCGCCACCGCCGCCGCGTCCAGCCCCATCGCCGCCGCCAGCGTCGCCACGCCCGCCTGCGCCTCCGGCCCCAGCGTCACCAGCTGCTGCGTCAGGCTGCCGTCCAGACCCCGCACCCAGGCGATGAGCTGCACGCAGCCGCGCACCACCACCAGGCCGCCGGTGCGGCTGCCGGCGGGCGGCCAGCCGCCGGCGTAGCCCGCCGGGAGAGGCAGCGGCGACGCCGCCGGCGCCGCCACGGCAGCGTCAGGCCCGTGAGCCGCGCCTGCTGCGGTGGAATGGAAGGCGCGTAAAAGGATCGGCCGTTGCAAATCCTGCACTTGCTGCTGCTGCTGCTGCTGGTGGTTTTGCTGGTACTGTGCTGGGTCGGTGACGACCCACGGGTCGGCAGGGTGTGCGTCGCACGGCAGCCGGGGGTCGGCGGGGAAGAGCAGGGGCCCCACGGCGGCGGCCAGGCGGGCGCCGTACTCCTCGTGGGATGTCCCCGTGGGCTTCTGCACCTGTGCGTCGTACACGGGGGGGAGGGCGGCGGGGCTGTGTGAGTGCGTGCAAAGTTGGTGGTATACTGGTTGCAAGACCTCCAGGCATTTTCGGGAAAAGGGCGGCGGGGCGAGGACGGGCAAGGCGCGGAGTCGGGTTGCGGTTCGCGCCGGACCTTTGACGGCAGGCGAGGCGGACACGGTTACCGGACCTCTGGTACCATGGGTGCACGAGGTTCACTTCCTCCGAAACCATTGCCGTATACGGTAGCTTCCGAAACCATTGCCGTATACGGTAGCTTCCGCACGGAGCACGCGGCGACGGCTAGGTGCTGATCGGCTGGCTCCCTCTGTTGTAGCATTGTGCTGCTGCCTGATAGAATTACATGCGCGATGTCAAAGGAAGACATCGCCCGAACCAGCGCGCATAGTTGGGCTGAGATCCGCCCTACAGCATTGGGTATTGATACCAAATGGGTGCCGCTCTTAGACCAAATATGCGCGCTAGTTTGGGTGATGTCTTTCTCTTGACATCGGCGTGTACTTCTTCTGAAACTACCACGCTACCAACACCCCCGCACAACACGCGTCTGCAAGAGCGGAAAGCCTGGCGCCCTGGCCCGGCCGCGCCCCCCGCGGTGGACTCCGCCCCGTTCGACGCTGCCTCCCCTCCAACCGCACTGCCCCTGCGACAAACACACACACACGCACACACACGTGTGGCCCCCGGCAACAAAGAACACATACACGCACACACACGTGTGGTCCCCGGCAAGAATTAACACACACACACGTGTGTAGGTGTGCCCGGTGTCTCCTACCTTGACGCTGAACGTCCGACAGGAAGTAAGGCCCTGGTAGCGCAGCGACGGCGGCAGCGCCGCCGCGGCGCCCGCCGCAGCCGCCGCCAGGCGCGCGGCGGCGCCCTCCGTTCGCACCGCGGCGGCCGCCAGCGGCACCGCCACCAGCCGCGCCGTACGCACCTGCGGCTGCGGCTGCCCCATCAGCAGGTGTCCATGCGCCCTCCCGCCTACCTCCTCCTGCTGCTGCGGCGGCGGCTCTTGCTGCTGCTGTTGCTGCAGAGCCGCCCGAAGGGAGCGGGCGTCCGCGGGGCCGTCCTGCGGCCGCGGCGGCCGAGGACCCCGCTGGCCCTCCTGCCGCGACTCGGCAACCGCTTGACGCGGCCCGCCAGCCGCTCCGCGGCTGCGACTCGCCTCTCCACCGCTGCTGTTGCCGCCGCTGCCGCTGCTATTGCTGCCGGCTTCGTCAATCATGGCGCGCGGACGCCCGCCGCCGCCGCCGCCACCGCCGCCATTGCCGCCGCCGCGACAGCTAACGCCGCGACGGGTGCCCCAGCCGCGCTCGCAGCCGTCCTCGTCGTCGCCGCTGCGGCCGCCGACCCTTCCGCTGCGGCCGAGCTGCCGCGCGCTGTCCCGGCAAAGCTCGGCTGTGTAGGCGGCGGTGAAGCGCGGCGGCGCCGCCGGAGCCGGCCGCGGCCGCCGCAGCCCCGGATGGTGGCCTGCCGTACCAACGCCCTCGACCGTCGTGCGTTCGCCGTCGGGCGGCCCGGCCGCGGATGCCATGTCGGCGCCGCTGCGGCACAGCAGCGCCATGCTCTGGACGCTCGACTCGATCGATGTGTCGTACGACATTGTCGTACCGCCGGAGCCGCTTGTGACGCCGCCGGCGGCCGTCGAGGAGCCGCCGGCTCGGCGGAAGCGGTGCAGTGGTTCGCGGCTCCTGAATGGGGCCAGCGCCGAGACGGGGCTCTCGGGCCGCGGTGGAGTGTCCCATGGGTCAGTGGTGCAGGTTCCGCCCTCCGGCCGCTGACCTCCAGTCCCCGCCGCAGCCCGGCCCTGGGACTTGTCTGGAACGCGATCGGCTAGCGTGATGTCCTGACGCGCCAAGGGGTCGAAGCCGATGACCCGTGGGTCGGTTGGGACCGGCTCAGGGCGGGCGGCGCGAGGGTCGGCTGCCGCGTCGAGCGAGCGGCGGGCGACGGTCGGGCGAGGCTCAGGCTGCGGTGGCGAGACAGGGCTACGATTGGGGCTGCTACGGTGTGTGGCCGTGGCTGAGCCTGCGGAGTTGCGGCTCTCGGCGGACGATCGGCGCAGAGGCGGCCCCGCGGTGGAGGCGGCGGCGGAGGCGGCGGCGGAGGCGGCGCCGCCGCCACTGCCATGCCCTGGGCGCTGGGGATCAGCGGGTGCCGGAGCATCGGCGGCCGCGGCGGCCGCCTCGGCGCGGCGCCGCCGGCGCCATTCAGTGACGGACGTGAGCATTTTGGTCAACGGGCCGCTCGAGCTTTTCGTCCGCGGCATTCGGGCCCGGCGGCCCGGCCCGGCGGCGCGTTCGTTTGGTTTTTCCTCTTGGGACGGCTGAAAGTTAGCCAGCAAATTCTTTCACGTCCATGACAAACTCTTCCAAGAATAATGAGCCGGGCACGGAAAGAGCCTGAAAGGAAGGTACTGGCCTGCATCGCGCTGTAGGTCAACGGCCTTTGTCGGACGGCAGGCGTCATTGTTATGGCGGCGAACATTGGACCTTGAGCTCCTGGCCACCGTGCGCGCACCCGTACGATCCAGATTTAGGAGGTAGATATCTGCAACAAATGGGACCGTCACATGCCTTCTACGTGCTAGGCTTGGTTGCTAGCGTGGCGAGCACGGAAGACAGGTGGGCATCATAGGCCGGTACAGGCTACCTCGGCAAGTGTCGTGCAAGGTGCGGCAGGGGTATGTACATATCCAGAAGCGATTGTAAGAAATATGGGCACTAATAATATGCCTTGCATTTGATGATGGCAGAATATTATATTTAAAACTGCATCTGTGTCCCATGGTTCATCCCGATCCTGCTGCTCGGCTGGGGTCTGACGCCACATAAAGCGATGAAATGTGCGTCCTGATGAGATTCGGATTGATGCAGTCAATTTAGTTGCGTTATTCTGGCAACTGGCGCAGCGAACGGAAGAACCAGAGCGGGAGCAACCTCAACAGCCAATAAGCTTGCAACCAAAGCGTGCAAAGTTATGATCATAACTCCATAACAAGACTCCACCCGTTCAACAGGTGGAGACCCGGACTGCGGACCCAGACTCACGGCCGCCGTACTCGGGGTTTTCTGTCTCTGCGACTTCGGCTGTAGGGGCAACTCATGCTGTTGCTATACGAATACTGGAAGAATCTATATAGGAGTTTTTATACATCCAGTGTGCATCGGGCTGCCTTGTTAAGCTGGTGTTTTGTGCGCCACCTTTAGTGGCGCACACATTTATATGGGCAGGATTTTCATGGTATAGCAGGAGTACTGCTCTCAGGCCCTATATGCAGCAAACTCGCTTGGCGTGGTGGCGGGGCAGTAGACGGCTTTTTACACGCCAAGCTGTCGACTATCAACTTTTTGGCAGTCGCATTCACACGACAGAGATCTAGTGTCCGAACACGCTGAGCGGGCTCACACGCTCGGCCCCTTGCACAATATGGCGTCCGCGAGCGCAGCCAGCAGCGCTGCCAAGGCGGATGATGGGGTTAAGTTCACCATCACCGTCCAGTGTAACATTGGAGGAGAGAAGCGAGCGGTATCATACACGGTGTTTAAGCGGTGAGCGCAATTCGCCAATTTCCCCGGTGGCTTTACGTTGCACAGAGCCTGAAAAGCACATGTATATCTGTAATGGAGCACATGGGATGTGCCTGGGGGTAATTTTATATGCTGCCATGCAAATTCCCCTGCCCTTGCTGCAGGACCCTCATGAGCCAGGTCTTTGACAGCAGCGTGCAGTTCTTCAAATTAGATCCGGCGCAGGTACCTTCTATTTAGGCTTTGTGCTTGTAAGGACGCTGTTCGGCCCAGCTGTCCAGACAGGCTAGCCGGCGGCCACTGGCAAAACGCTGACGCAGGCGTCTGTCCCGCAGGTGATCCTGGTGGTCAAAAACAAAGTGGCCCTCACACATAAGTGCGTTGAGGACTACCGGCTGTCAGACAAAAGCGTGCTGGATTTGATCCACCTGAAAGAGGTGCGCATTGGCGTCCGCTCGTGCACTCATGGTCCCCGGCACAACCGGCCGGGACCGGGCCTGACCGTTACACGGGGTGCAAAATCTTGGAGGCCAGCCTTGCATGCAGCCCGCATGCACGCTACGGGCCAGAGCACATTCCTGAGAGCAGCCATCGCGCCCCTTCCCCTCCCCCCAACGCTCGGCCGCTGGGCCGCCCGCCTCCCCCTTCCCCACCTCCCCACCTTTGGCAACTCAATGCTCCCACCCACACGCCTCCCACCACCCCCGCCCCTCCCTCCCTCCCCCCCAAAACACACACGCACAACGCACACGTACAGGCCCCTACCATCGATCTTACGCTCAAGGACCAGGCCGGCAACAGCAAGACGATCACGGCGTCCACCTACCACCCCCTGTCGGACGTCGTGAAGGTCTTCTGCAAGCACCTGGGCGAGGAGACGGGCTTCTCCGACCTCTACCACGGCGGCATCGCGCTGGATCTGGACGCGTCCCCCGCCAGCATCGGCCTCAAGACGGGCGAGCAGCTCTTTTGCTACTGCTACAAGGCGGCCTGCAAGCAGCACTGGGCGTCTGAGGGCAAGCCGGAGCAGGCCAAGAGCCTGCGCTTCATCAAGTTTTACTTCTCCGACTGGAAGTACGGCTACAAGACGTTTCCCATCTTTCGCCACGACATCAGCACGCCCATGGAGGTCCTGATCAGGACGTTTTGCGCCTGGCGCGGCCTCGACTATGAGCAGACGGGCTTTCTGTACTCGTACACGTACAAGCAGGTGCAGCAGGGGGACACGGCCTCGAACAAGGCGCTGGCGGACGGCGACACCATTCTGGCATACAGCCGGCAGGTGAGGCGCCCCGACGGAGTGGGTTGGGGTTATCGACGGATTGGGAAGGGGAGGGGCCGCTGTCCTGCGTTCCTGGTTCCTGCCCCAGGACAGCGTTTTGTCTCGGCGCGTGCGTTTGTCGACATGAAGAGCCTGGGCAGGCCCCAGCCCGACTGCCCTGGGCGCCTCGGCCGGCCCTGCCACGCGCCCCCATGCGCCCACCCAACCCCATGTGTCACACCGTGTCACACCACCTCCCGGCAGCTGTCCGTAAACCAGCTTGACTCGGGGCGTTACTCTACCCCGGGGGGAAGTCCGCTGAGAGCCTAAGAGAGGGCTGAGAGTGAGACCCGAACCCAGCCGAAACCCAGCCGAACGCAGCGCCCGCCGCCGCCGCCGCCGCGGCTGCTGCTGCCGCCGCGCAACTGCGCCGGAGCCGCCTCAGCCCCCCGGGGGTCGGCCCCTGCGCCCCACCCCACCACGAACCTCCAGACGGCAGGAACAGACGCGGGGCACGTCGCCCGCCCGGTGCCAGCATCCGCGCCGCAACTTTCAGCCCGCGCGCTGTGTGCCATCCAGGCACCATGGCGCGTGCCCTTGGCCACACGCTCACACGCCGAGCCGCGCAATCCATCCCCGCGGGTCTCGACGAAAAGGGCCTCGACGTCCCAAACGCACGCGTCGACCCGGCGCGCTAGGCGGGGCCAGAAGGGCGCCGGCCCACCCGGGCGCCATCAACCCGAACTTCCTGCCGCCTGCCGGCTTGCCCGGCCCAACCCGACCTCGCCCCCCGAACCCAACCACCCGAACCCCTGGCGGGCGCCTGACGGCTTTCCCTGCCCAACCCGACCCAACCCAACCCAACCCACCCAACCCTGACCTGACCCGGACGGGACTGACTGACGACCTCGCCCTCAGGAGCTCCAGGGGCGGCTGTGGGATGCCATTCTGGCGGGCTCCTGCAGCCAGGTCCTGGACCTGTTGGACCAGGGGGCGGAGCTGTCCACCAGCATCGGGCCGGAGGAGTGGGGAAAGCATCCGCTGCACGCGGCGGTGGCCAACGGACATGTGGACCTGGTCAAACTGCTGCTGCAGCAACAACAGCAACAGCAGCTGGGGGCTGCGGCGGAAGGCCAGGCCGGCCGCCAGCAGCAGTTGCAGCAGCAGCAACAGCCGGGGACGGGGGCGACAGCACCGGGGGCGGCGGCGGAAGGCCAGGCCGGACGCCAGCAGCAGCAGGCGGCAGCGGCAGCAGGGACGGGGCAACAGCAGCAGGTGGCCCGCGGCGGGATGGGTGGGAGCAGTGGCGGCGGCGGTTGCACGGATGCGGGTGGCGCGGTGGAGGATGCGGCAGGGGCAGCGGCCTGCAGCAGCAGCAGGGCGCCGTCTGGCGGCGGCGGTGGCGGCGGCGGCGGGACGGACCGGCAAGCCGGCGGCAGCGGCGGGGGCGGCATCAGCAGCACCAGCGTCGGCCTGCTCAGCTCCGGCGTGTGCGGCGGCTGCGATCCGAACCAGCTGGACTATGCGAGCGATCCGCCGTTGTGGCACGCGGTTGAGAACAACCTGGTGGGGTTGGTGGAGCTGCTGCTGGCGGCGGGGGCCACTGCCGCGGATATGCCGCCCAAGGAGGGCCGGCCCAAGGTGGGTGGGGTTGGGGGCCGGGCGGGTGTGCAGCAACCAGCACCAGCCCGGATGGGTGGATGAGTGGGTGGGTGGGTGGGTGTGGTGTGCGCCCCTGGCTGGCGCGGCCCTGGCTGGCGGCACGGGGCCGGGGCGTGCGAGTTGGGCCGTGGAACCGCAGCAAGGATGGTTTGAGGTGAAGGTCAGGCAGGGCGTCAGCAGGCTCCCGGACGCAGGCACCCGACCCGTCACCAGGCAGGCCTTTTCCGGTGCACGCCGGTCGGGGGGGCCGGGGGGTGGGATGGGGCGGCCCGTGCGGCACCTGGGACTACTCTGTGTGCGGTTTGGGTTAACTTGGGGTTTGCGCGACTTACCGCTGCGGAAGAGGGGCACAGGTACCGGTATAGGGCAAATGGACTGGTCCAGAGGTAGGTGACCAAGTGCAATTGGTTTGTGTGTTCTGGTCAGGTCTGGTCTGGTCAGGTCTGATAGCACCACCAGCGACAGCGCAACCAAAGGGCTGGTGGCGGTGATGCGGCAGCGGCGGCCAGGGGGGGACTGGCTGGCGGCTGTGGCGGCGTTCTGCAGCTCCAACCCGACCGGGGAGGGGAGGGAGGGAGGGGGCCAGGGGGAAGCGGGGGCGGTATGCCGCCAGGAGGACTGCCTCCCTCCCTCCTCCCGCAGTCGCTGCCGATGGGGAGCTGATGCAAAGTCAAACAGTGCTGGCAGCAGCGCTGGCAGCAGGGCAGGAGTGCGTTACGGCAGCAGCAGCAGCGGCGATGGCCGCGGCGATGCTGGCGCCCCCCCCCAACGAGCAGGCGGGCGGGCGCGACGGCGCCAGCACAGTGCCATGGTCGTGGATGTCCGGGGCTTTCGGTGCATTGATGTATGGATGTATGCGATGATGCCCGCCTGTCGAGTCGCGGCAGTTTTGGGAGCCGGGGGGGGGAGGAGACGTTGGGCGGCGCCATCAGCCGCCAGCGCACGGCAACAGGCCAGTGCCGCGGCCGCTGGGCAGCAAGTCAGCCAGCGAGCGAGAGCAGCTTCGCGGGGGCTGTCTGTCTGTCTGTCTGCCAGGTGCCAGCCCGCAGTCGGCGTGTCAGTGGCTCCATCTCCGAAGCGGAGACTTCGGTAACCCAACTGTTGAGACGTCCGGCGAGCAGACTCCCGGTGGATGGGGCTGCTGATGCTGCTGCTGATGCTCCCCACCCATACCGCGCATTCTTTCCCCTCTTTCTCCAAGGGGCTGGCACACACGAAACGACCGAGACGAGACACCTCCCGCTGACGCTCTATGGCGCCACTGCCCCGCCGTGCCCCGCTCCGCCGTGCCTGTCTCGCTCCTCGCCCGCCCGCCCGCCTGCCCTCTCTCCGTCCCTCCCTCTTAACGCTCTTGCACACGCGCCTCCCGCCGGGATGCCAGGCTGGGACGGGGTACTCGGCCTGCCCCCACGCGGCGCGCAAGGGCCACGCGGAGACGCTGCGGGTGCTGCTGGCGGCGGGCGCCAACCCCTGGCTGCCGGACGCTGACGGCTACACGGCCTACGACTATGCGTTGGATCACGCCAAGCCGCCGGCGGTTGTGGCGGCGCTGCTGGAGGGCGACCCGCGGTTCGGGGAGATGCAGCGGGGCTTCCAGGTGGGGAGGGGGGAGATGCAGCGGGGCTTCCAGGTGGGGAGGGGGCCGGTGTAAGGACTAACAGGAGTGGGAAGGAGACGGCGAAGTTGGTGCTAGTGGGAAGGTGGGAAGGGTTCCTGGTGGGAGGGGCGGTGTAGTGGGCTCGGGCGTGGGCGGGTGGTTGGTGATCCAGTCTGTGGCTGTGTGGGGGGGTGCAGGGGGTCGAACATCATCAAGGGGATCCGGAGCAGCCACCGCCGTGGACCAACTGCGGTGCGGAGAACGGAGCCAGGCGCTCCTCTCCGGGGTACCCTTGTCTGCTGCGTCTTGGTGCAGACGAGGGGGAAGCCCTGTACAGAGCGGGGAGCGCGATAACCGGAGAGCGAGAACGCATGTCAAATGTCGCATGGCGGCGGCGGCGGCGGCGACAGCCGCAGCGATGCTCCCTTGTGACCCCACCTCCCGGTCGACCGCTGCTGCCCGCACCGCCACACCCTGCCGCCCTTCGTTCCTTTTGTGCTGTCCGGGCTGTGTGTCTGTGTTGGTCTCGTGCTGTCGTGTGCCAGTCCGTCTGGGGTTGGTCGGCGGCGACGCGGCCACGCGCTCGCTTTATTTCTGCTGGAGATGACAGGTAATCCTCAGGTAACTGCGTTGCGTTCGCGTCGCCCCGGGCCGTTCTTATTACCCTGCCGCCCTGTCCCTGCCCCTGTCCCTGCCCTTTTTTGTGCTGACAGGCCGCCTACCAGCGCATGTGCCAGATGCTCAAGCGCACGCAGCGCTACCCCGCCCTGGGCTGCCCCTGCCGGACCTGCAACAGCCTGCTGGAGATCAGGGCGCCGGAGACGGAGGCCAGCAGGCTGGTGAGTGGGGTGCGTGGGGTGGGAAGAATGGGAGGGGATGGGGATGGGGGGGGTGCGTGCTTGCGAGCGTGCCTGTGCGGTTTGCGGGTGGGAGGCCAGGAGGCTGGTTGGTGAGTGTGCGCCTGTGTGGGTACATGAGACCGGGGTCACCTCGCTCGCCCTCCTCTTAACTCTTCTCTCCTATCAACCTCCCTCCTGGTCTCTCGCTCTGCCTCGTCTGTCTGTCTGCCTCATCTCCCTGCCTCATCTCTTTGTCTCGTCTGCCTCATCTGTCTGTCTGTCTGTCAGGTCCGGGAGCAGATTGGGTGTGTGGCGCTGGTGCGGACGGTCCAGGCGGGCGGGACCCACTGCATCGAGGTGATGGAGCTGCTGCTGAAACACGGGGCGCTGCTGGACGGGCAGGTGAGGGCTTGAGCTGGCGGCCGCGGACGGCACGGGAACGCGGGCGGGGGGGCCGGGCAGTGCCGGGCAGTGCGGGGCGGGTGGTCGAGCAGGCGGGCAGGCGGGGGCGAGGCGGCCGTGCGGGGGCGGGCAGGCGGGCGGAGGGGCGCCTCGCGGGCGACGGTTGAGGAGGAGGGTCTCCGCCGCGCGGAGGTCGCAGCCGCGCGCACCACCACCACCACCACCACCACTGCCACCACCACTGCCACTGCCACTGCCACTGTCACCACCACTGCCACCACCACTGCCACCACCACTGCCACCACCACTGCCACCACCACTGCCACCACCACTGCCACCACCACTGCCACCACCACTGCCACTGCCACTGTCACCACCACTGCCACCACCACTGCCACCACCACTGCCACCACCACTGCCACCACCACCACTGCCACTGCCACCGCCACTGCCCCCCGCAGGACTACGACGGTCGCACCGCGCTCCACCAGGCCATACGCTACAACCGCCTAGCTGAGGCCGCCTGGCTCACCAGCAAGGGCGCTCACCTGGACATCCCCGACTTTGAGGGCCTGCTGCCACTGCACCAGGCCGGCTGCTCCGGCTTCCTGGACATGACGCGCCTGCTCGTCGGCGCCGGCGCGCCCATGAACCTCCACACCATCAAGTACGTCAGCCAGGAGGCGCTGGACGCGCAGGCCAAGAAGCAGGCGGAGGGCGGCGGGCACCACCACGGCCTGGGCCTGGGCGGCGGCGGCGCCGGCGGCGCCAAGAAGGCCGCCGCTGCCGCGAAGCGCAAGCAGCAGCTGGACTTGAGCGGCCTGACCACCATTGGCGGCAACTCGCCGCTGGCGCTGGCGATCCGACACGGCCACGGCGCCCTGGTGGAGTATCTGCTGTCGCAGAGCGCCGTGTTTGATTTAAAGAACGCAGCGGACAGCTCGGCATTCCATGCGGCGCTGGACAAGGGCAGCGCCGCGATCGCGGGGCTGCTGCTGCAGCACATCAACAAGAAGGCCGGGGCGGGCGGTGGCGGGGGAGGTGCTGCGGGAGGGGGTGCTGGAGGGGCTGGTGGCGGAGGGGGAGGCGCCGGAGGAGGGAGGAGCCCGCCGGGGAAGGGCGGCGGCGGAGGAAGCGGAGGGTCGGTGCGGGAGCGGGGGGAGAAGGACGGGCGGCTCAGCAGGAAGGAATCGAAGCGGGAGGCGGCGGCAGCGGCGGCGCGGGAGAAGGAGGCGCCGGTGGCGACGGCGGCGGCGGCAGCCAGCGGCGGCGGCGGGAGTGATGGCGGGGGCCCGGGGGATGGTGCCGGCGGGACGGCGGCGGGGGCGCCGGTGGCGGAGCCGCAGGTGGCTGTCGATGCGGGGGCGGGTCTTCGCGAGATGGTGCTGCAGGAACGGGAGCGGCTCCGGCAGCGGTTGGGGTTGAGTACCTCCAGCAGTGCCAACAGCAGCAGCGGCAGCAGCAGCGCCACAGGTAAAGGCGGCGGCGGCGCAGGAGCCGGGGGGAGCGGCTCTGCAGCAGCAGCAGCGGAGCCCAAGCCCATGCTGTCCATCTTTGCGCGGAACGGCAGCAGCAACGCATCGGCCGCCTCGGCGCCACGACCGGCGGCGCCGCCGCCGCCGCCGGCCGCGGCTCCTTCCTCCGCAGCGGTGGCGGCGGCCGCGGCGACTTCCTCCACCGTCGCCGCGAGCGGCTCCGGGGCCGCCCGCGACGGCGGCGCCAGCGACGGCATTGCCATTGAGGAGGGAAAGGGCTCGCGCAGCAGCAGCAGCGCGGGCAACGGCAGCGGCATCATCAGCAGCAGCGGAAGCGGAAGCAGCAGTGGCAGCGGAAGCAGCAGTGGCAGCGGCAGCGGCACCACGACCTGCTGTGACTCATCGTCGATCGCGTCGGGGCCGCCGTCGTCCTGCTGCGGCAGCGGCAGCGGCGGCGGCGGCGAGTCCGCCTCCGCCTCCGCCACCGCCACGGCGACGTCAGCCTCCTCCTCGACCTCGACCTCGGCCTCTCCGAAGCTTCTTCCCACAGACGAAGGGACCCGAGCGAGCGCAGCGGCGCTGTCCAAACAGGGCGCCCAGCAACCGCCGCCACCACAGCAGCAGCAGCAGCAGTCACAGCAGCCGTCGGAGCGACTGGTGCCGGCCGGGCCGACGGCGGCGGCGCATGGGCAAGCCGCGTCGGCGCCGGAGGGCGGGCTGAAGCAGCAGGATCGGGAGGGGATGTGCAATGGGCCGCAGCGCGGGGCGACGGCGCCGGTGCATGTCGAGGCGTCGGGCAGCGGCGGTGCCGGCGCACCCGCATCAGCACGCGAGACGCTGGCGCCGTCGGCGCCGCAGCAGCCGCAAGCCCCAGCTCCACAGCAGGCGCAAGCCGGCCCGCTGACGGGCAAGGCAGCGGCCGCACCAACGCCGGCGGCCTCGTCGGCCCAGCCCACCGCCACCTCCGTCTCCGCCGCGACAGCCTCCATGCCCCTCCCCGCACCGGCAACAGCGCCGGCCAAGGACGCGGCCAAGCCGGCGCCGGCCCCGCCGGCGGCGCCGGCGCCGGCTCGGACCGCTGCGGCGGCCGCCCCGGTCGCTGCCAGCAAGCCGGCGGCCGCCGCGGGGAAGGTCGCGGGCAGCGCCGCCGAGCAGCACCCGTGCAAGGGCGTGAACGGCACGATACCTGCAGTCCCCGCACCCGCCGGCGCCGCGGCGGCCCCGACGACCGCGCTTTCCAGCCCCATCAAGGTCAAGTTCCGGGCCAAGCCCGTGGATCCACCGCCGCCGCCGCCGCCGGCGGCCGAGCCGCCGGCGCCACCGCCGCCGCCGCCGCCGCCTGCGGCCTCTGCCGCCGAGCCATCGGTGATCACCTTTACCAAGACGCGCCGCGGCAAGCTCATCACGGTCTCGCCGCCCGTTGCCGATAACCGCTACCGTAGCGCCGACGCTCAGCAACAGCCACAGCACCAGCAGGCCGCCGCCAGGCCGCAGGGGAGCGGGGAGGTGTCGGGGGGCGCTGCGTACCTGACGGTTCCGGCGAGCCTGCTGTCGGCCCGCCCGCAGGTCGGCGGCGCCGCTGCGGCACCGGGGACGGCAGCAGCGTCCGGGAGTGCCAGCGCCGCAGCGCCAGCCGACGGCGCGGGCAGCAGCGGGAGCGGCAGCAGCGGCAGCGGCATTGGGTTGGCGGCGAGCCGGGCCGCCGCCGGCGCGACGGCGACGGGCGTGGGCAGCGGCCTGCGGCCAGCAGCGCTCAGCTACAGCCCGCGCGGCAGCGCAGCGGTGGCGGCGGCACAGCCGCCGGCAGCGGCGGCGACTGGGGTGGGGGTGGCGACCGTGCCATCACCCCTGCCGGAGCCAACGTTGCCGCCGCCGGCGCCGTCGCCCGCCGGCCTCGCAGGCGCCTTGGGCCGCTTTCCGCAAGCCGCCCCGCGGCCCCACCTGCATGTCCCCGCGGGCCCTATGCCCACCCTGCCTCCACCCCAGATGCCGCCGACGGGCGCGCAGCTGGGAGCACCGGTCGCGGTCCCGTCGCCGCCGCCGCCGCCGGGCTTTGCCCACCGGGCTCCCGCCGGGAAGCCGGCGTCGGCGCCGCCGCTGCCGCCGCCGCCGGCCCTGTCGCCTGCCTTGATGCACGCGCACGCGCCGGCGGGACCCGTCAGCGCCCTTTCTGGGCCGATGAACGCCGCCGACGCCAGCATGCCCGACCTGGAGCACATTGAGTCGATGGTGTTGTCGGTGGTTGATCAGGGCCTGGAGGAGAGCGTGGGCGTGGGGGCGCTCGGCGACCGGCTGATGCTCGGCGGAGGCCAGGGCGCCGCCGCGGCGGCGGACGGTCTCTGGTCGCCGCCGCCACCGCATGACCTGGCAGCGATGCTGCCGCCTGGCGGCGGCGGCGGCATCCCGCCCGAGGCGCAGCTGGCGATGCGTGCGGCTGCAGCTGCCGCCGGCGGCGGCGGCGGCCCCAGCCTGGCGGAGCCGCCGGCCTTGGGCCTTCGCAGGAGCCTGGGGCATGCGGCGGCGGGACCCATGGGTCCGCCGCCGGGAGCGGTCGCCGCCGGCGGATCCATGGTGGCAGGGCCAGGGTTCCTGGGCGCCGGCGGCGCCGTTGCGGCGGCGATGGCTCGCGCCCACTCGGGCGAGCTGGGGGCGCTGGGCGGCCTGCTCGAGCGAAGCGGCTCGCTGACGGCGCAGGGGGCTGGCGGCGCAGGGGCCGGCGGCGACGTCGCACTGGCGGCGGCAGGATCGGTGCTGGACCAGATTAACGACGGCGCCGCCGCCGCGGGCGGCGGCGGCGCCCTGCTCAGCCGCGCGGCATCGCAGCAGGGGCTGAACCGCTATGACTCTGGCATGCTGGGGCAGCCCGGTCACGGACCCTCCCTGGCGCTCTTTTCAGCGGACGTATGGGCTGCGGACGGCGGCGCAGCCGCCAAGAATGGGTCGGCGGGCGCCGCCGCTGGGCCGGCTGGCATGGATGGCGGCGGCGCGGAGTGGCGCGGCGGCGGTGGCGGCGGCGGCCACGGGGGCGATTCTTGGGCGGCGCTGGCGGAGGCGCAGCAACTGCAACTCTCACAAGCCATGGGAGCCCTGGGGAACGGACCCGTGGGGGCTGGCGCGCAGGCGGCGGCGGCGTTTGCGCCGCCGGGGTCCTTGGGCTTCTCGGTTGCCGCGGCCCCCGCGACCGTGCCGAAGTCCGCCGCTGCGCTGAATGCCGGCGGCGGCGGCGGCCGTGCCGACGCGCCGCCGCCGCCGGCGGAGTTGGAGCCGCTGCCCGAGTTTCCGGCGTCGCTCTTTGACGATGATGATGAGGAGCGCAACCACCAACGGCTGCTACACAACCACCAAACCGCCAACGGTCGGGAGGCGGAGGCCGACGGCCCGGGCGGCGGACTTGGCGGGATGGGTGGCCCACGGGTCGGGCCGCCAGCGGGCCCGTTGGGAGGCGGGTCGGGGGCCCGCCAGGGCGTCGATCCGCCGCCGCCGCCCCCCGGCGGCGCCCGGCCGCTGATGTATGCCCCCGGCCCTCCCGGCGCCGGCGGTCCGATGGGCCAAATGGGTCCGCATGGCACGGGCATGGGCATGGGCCAAATGGCGGTGCCGCCGCAGATGCCGTACGGTCACGGCCCCGGGGTCATGTTTCCGCCTGCGATGGGCCCTCACGCAGCCTTTGGCGGCGGCCATCCCGGCTTTCCGGGCCCTGGGCCCGGTCCGTACGGCGACTGGTACGGCGCCGGCCCGGCTGGACCGTATGGCGGGTTCAGGCCGCCGCTGATGGTGCCTCCCGGCGCCGGCATGTTTGGCGGCCCGGCGCCGGGGGGCCCGATGTCGGGGCCCCGCGGCGGTGGCATGGTGCCTCCAGGGATGCCGGGCCCGCACGGGCCACAGCCGCCGACCGTGCAGATCTCCTTCGCGGGGGCGCAGCACCCGCACGCACACGCGCATGGGATGCCGCCGGCGCAGTCGGCGGGGGCAACTGCGGCGACGCAGGGCTCTGCCTGGTTCACGGGCGGCGGCGGCAAGGCCGCGGCGCTTAGCGGGATGGCGGCGGCGCGTGGCGGCGGCGGCGGTGGCGGTGGCGGTGGCGGTGGTGGTGGTAGTGGAAGCAGCAGCAGCGCAGCGGCGGCGGATGCGACACCGGCGGGGGGTGCAGGCAGTGGTAGTGGCGGCGGCGGCGGTGGTGGTGGTGGGAGCAACGGCGGCGGGAGCAGCGGCGGCGGCGGGGGTCGGCACGGGGGGCACGGCCACGGCCATGGCCATGGCCGGGGCGGCGGCAAAGGGCGCAGGTGACGACGTCGTATACCTGTCTGGGGGCAATGGGAGGGGGGATCCTTGGCGGTTGGCTGAACAGGGAAGGAGCTCTCGGCCGGTGAGAGTTGCATGCAGACTTCCAGCGTTGAGGGGCGGGCAGCCAACGCGGTCACAGCCTCAGCCACGCGACCACCACCACCATCACCGCCACCACCGCCGTTGCATCCTACGCTGCACAGGGGATTTCATTTTTGAGCGTAAGCTCCGCAGAGGTCGCTCCGCAGAGCTCGCGCCCGGGGGACGGTCCTGACGTTGGTCCTGATGGTTGGGTGTGTGGGGCGCTCTGGTGCGGATTGTGCGTTCCGTTGCCAAGAAGGCCCAGAAATTGGGGATCGGTGGGGCGGTGGGCGGGTCGCGTTTGTGGGGGTGTTGGGGTTGTGCGTCGGCGCGCAGCGTGGGGCGGCGGGACGTGGGAGTCCGGGCGCTCCCACGACGGGCGACGTCGGTCAAGTCAGGGTGTGGGCTATGGGTCTGATGTCCGCCGCTGCGCGCTATCGGTACATCATTACTTCATTAAGCAATGGAGCTTGGAGGGGGCGCGTGTTTGTGTGGGTCTGGATTGTGGCCTATGATGACGATGGAAGGCAATATTACTGTATTAGGCGCGGGATGGTGGCGCCGTCGCTTCCGGGATGGTGGCGCCGTCGCTTCCGGAGAGGCGCGGGGTTGTTCAGAAGACGGTTGTGTGCATGAAATTTGTACCGTACGACGGTAAATGAACCACGTCCAGACGCGCAGTTGGGACTGCTGGCGGCGGCGCCGCTGCTTGGCCTCCTTGCCCTTTCCCCCGCCCCCCCGGGGGGAGGGGAAGATGATCCGTAGCGGTAGATGGGGTACATGCGACATGGCGGCGCTCCTCCCATCCGCGCAACGCCACCACCGGCGGACAGGCAGCACCGCGCGGCCCGGCCGGTGCCCTTTCCTCTCTTGACTAGGAGCTGGGAGCTAGGGGGGCCGCAAGCGCCCAAATGAGCATGTATGTCTTTGAAAGTGTGGAGAATATATTATATTGTGGACCGTACCCCCGTGACCGTGCAGGCGTCTCCAGGTCAGGCGGCATCTCTGCTGGGAGGCCTTGAGGCGCAGTGAGAGCATTGATGCGTCAGCCAGACAGACACGTTACATCCTTCACCACAGGCGAACCAGCAGACCCGTCGGGTTGGAAAGCGCATCACCCCGGGGAAAGCCGTGGCAGCAACGCACGCCCGTCTTCTTCTTGCGCGCAGTTCGTGCCTCTGGCCAGCGTACCGGACGCTGTACTCCCGGTATGGCGCGCGGCCCGCCACCGGGGTGTTGCTGTGTAGTGCGAGGCTGCATACCGAGTGGCATCTTTGGCCCATCAAGCATTGGGCCGAAACGGTCAAAGCGCGTTGGAGACGTTGCCGTGCGGAACAGCGACACCCTCCCTCCCCCCGACATCAACCCGACCCCGACCCCAAGTCCCCAGGAGGGACGAGAGGCGCAGCCGCTCCTCCTGCCTCCGGCCTCAGCAGCCCACAACCGCACAGCCGCCGTCAAGCAGCCGTGCAGCTCCCTCCTGTGTCTCCCCCCGCCAGAAGCGCCCCGCACCTCACCCCACGGGACGCAACGCAGAGCCACCCAATCAGAGCCCCCGCCAACGTTCGCGCCGCAGTTCCTTGCCTGCGGTGCGCATCCATTGTCCCCCGCGCCGACCTGTGACTTCTGACAAGGTCGCAACCGACTTGTGATTCCCAGGCGCCGCCGCCGCAGTGCCCGGCCCCCCCTGGAGTGCCGACCGCTCCACAGTGCCCCCACAGGCCCGGCTCCGACGCGCGCCCCCACATTCGCGTTCCCCCCCAACACCCACCGCAGCCGATGCGGAATCCGAGAGGATCGAGCTTTCGCAGCTTCCCCTCGCCACCCACCGGCACGCCACTGCACACGGCACAGGCCCCCCTTCCGCGACCGCCAGAGCCCCCCGCACGCCCTGCGCAACACCGCACAGCTTTCGCCGAGCCCCAGGGTCCATGCGCGCTGCCACGCGCGCTGCGCACACGCCCCCGCGGGGGCGTCACGTCGTCCCCTGCGGCAGCAGCCAAACGTGAAAGTCGCGGACGCATGGGAGGATGGGCGCACGCCCCGCCCCGCGGTGAGCAAATGCCGGCGGGGCTGCATGCGCCCATGCGTCCGCGACTTTTGTCGACTTGGCTGCTGCAGCGACGGGGGCATCCCCGCTGGAATTGAGACTTTTCAGGTCAGGGGCCGACCGCGATGGGCCCCTCCCAACCCCGCCACCAATCTTTGATAATCACCTGCGCATCCCCTGCTCATCCGAGCACTGCCCCCTGCGGGCCCCTCAAAGACCCAATGTACCAGACGACGGTCCGAGCTAGCAAGCAAGCAAGCAAAGCCTCTGCGGGGGCGTTGTGAGACGACGCGCAGTGCCTGCCGGCCCCGCGTCGGCAGTCCGGAGACCGCAGGCACTGCCGAAGACCCCCCCTCGTCACCTCGTGCAGCCACGTCGCTGCGTTTGGCGCCGCCGCCGCGGCCGCATGGTATGTGGTATGTGAGAGCATCAGTGCATCATATCACAGCATCCATCCATCCATGCATGCAACCGCGGCTGGGGGGACGCAGCCTTCGCCGTCGCCGCCGTTTGTCCCGTCGCCGCCTCCACCGCCTTTGCTGCTGCTGCCGCTGCCACCCGATATCGACGCTGGGCTCCGTCCGCCCCCATCACCATCATCATTATCCCGCTGCATAGACAACAGTGGGCTGCCGCCATCAGCCGCTGTCGCCGCCCATGCCACCGTCACGGCGACTACAACGAACACCGAACCAGTCCTGCCTATCAGTGCTGCTGCTGCTGATGATGCTGCTACTACTGCTGCTGCTGCTGTTGACCCATCTGTGCCGGCGCTGTGTGATGCTGCTGCACGATCTGCACATTCCCACGGAGCACCGGCTGTGCCATCACCGCCTGCCCGCCGTGCGGCACAGGCTGGCCGTATTGCGGCAAGTACACCGCCGACCCGGGTAGTGTGTAGGCTGGCACCGGCATGCCGCCGCCGCCCACCCCCACCGCCGCCACCGGGTGCGGCCGCGCGGCCATCAGGTGTGGTGGCAGCAGCATGCCCCGCACTGCACCGCCCTGGGCCGGGAACACCGGCGCCTGCTGCTGCTGCTGCGCCTGCTGCTGTTGGTATTGCGGTTGCTGATGCTGCTGCGCCTGCTGCTGTTGGTATTGCGGTTGCTGCTGCTGCGGCTGTTGCTGTTGGTATTGCGGTTGCTGCTGCTGCTGATGCTGGGGCGCCTGTTGGTACTGCTGCGGCTGCTGGTGTTGCTGCTGCGGCTGAAACGGCGGCTGCAGGACCGAGTGGGCCGCGGGCTGCTGCTGCTGCTGCTGCTGCTGCTGCGGCGGCGGCGGCGACGGCGCAACCACCTGCACCACACTCACCGGCGACAGCTGCCCGGCCGTCGCCGCCGTCCCCAACGCCGCGGCAGCACCGGACAGAGCCGTCTGCAGCTGCAGCTGCTGCAGCTGCGGCGGCTGTGGCTGCTGCTGCTGCTGTGGCTGCGCCTGCGCCTGCACGGCAATGACCACCGGCGCCGACCCCGGCGCCGGCGCCAGCGCCACCGGCTGCTTGGGCTGGCGGATGCGGTTCGCCAGGAAGCTCCGCGCCAGGGGCGACACGATCTCCACCCGGCTGACCAACGCGTAGCTGCCCCCGAGTACCTCTCCCATCAGCTCCCCCAGCGGCAGGAAGGCGGCCCGGGGGGGCACCATGGGCAGCCGCACGTCCGCCTCGGTGCCGCACACCAGCGTCTGGGGGGCAGGAGGCGGGGGTTGTGAGGTGCGATGCGGGTGAGGTGCGCGGGTGAGGTGCGGTGCGGTGCGGCGCGGTGCGGTTAGACCAGGGTAATGAAACACGAGTCTGTCGGAGCATATCAGATCACGAAATCAGGGCAGGGCAGGGCAGGGCAGGGCAGGGCAGGGCAGGGCAGGGCAGGGCAGGGCAGGGCAGGGCAGGGCAGGGCAGGGCAGGGCAAAGCAGATCAGGGCAGGCCAGGCCAGGGCAGGGCAGGCCAGGGCAGGGCAGGGCAGGGCAGGGCAGGGCAGGGCAGGGCAGGGCAGGCCAGGGCAGGGCAGGGCAGGGCAGGGCAGGGCAGGGCAGGGCAGGGCAGGGCAGGGCAGGGCAGATCAGATCAGGGCAGGGCAGGGCAGGGCAGGGCAGGCCAGGGCAGAGCAGATCAGGGCAGGGCAGAGCAGATCAGGGCAGGCCAGGCCAGGGCAGGGCAGAGCAGATCAGGGCAGGCCAGGCCAGGCCAGGGCAGGGCAGGCCAGGGCAGGGCAGGGCAGGGCAGGGCAGGGCAGGGCAGGGCAGGGCAGGGCAGGGCAGGGCAGGGCAGGGCAGGGCAGGGCAGGGCAGGGCAGGGCAGGGCAGGGCAGGGCAGGGCAGGGCAGGGCAGGGCAGGGCAGAGCAGAGCAGATCAGGGCAGGGCAGGGCAGGGCAGGGCAGAGCAGATCAGGGTAGGGCAGGGCAGGGCAGGGCAGGGCAGGGCAGGGCAGGGCAGGGCAGGGCAGGGCAGGGCAGGGCAGGGCAGGGTAGGGTGCGAAGCGCACCTCATCGTGGACCTCGCAGCACGGGGTGATGCAGCTGAGCAGCATCGCCTCTGGGCTGTACGGCCCCTTGATGGCGTTCGTCTCGCCGTCCACGTACCACCAATTGGCCGACAGCCCCGCCTGACCCCGCTCCCCCAGGAACAGCCGCAGCGCTGGCGTCTCGAAAGTGGGCTGCAGACCGTCATTGGACTGAAGAAACGGGCTGGGGGGCAGCCCCGCCGCGCCGGAGCCGGCGCCGGCGGCATCGGCTACGCCGTTGGCGGTGGCGGCGCCGCCGGCCGCGTCGGCGTCCGCCGGCGCCGCCGCCGGCGGCGGCTCCGAGGCCTCGGGCGGCGGCGGCGGGATGGGCGTGTTGAAGGGCTGTGGCATGATCCAGTTGGCGGAGTTGAGGATGGGGTCGGGCTCGGGCTCTGGAGCCGGCGGCGCCGTCTCGGCGACGCCGTTTCCGCGCGCCGGCGAGCTCCCTGCCACGCCCCCCGCGCCCCGCCCCGCCGCCGCCGCCGTCGCCGCCGCCGCGCCGCCTGCCTGCCTGCCTCCAGCCGCCGCCGCCGCTGCCGTCACCGTCGGGCCGGCATCAGGCCGCTGCTGACTCCGTGTCCCGGCGGCGGCGGCGGCCCCTCCCGCGCCTCTGCCCGACGCCGACGGCCCAGCGGCGGCCCCGGCGGTACTAGCCGCGGCCGGGTGCTGCTCCATGCCCGGTGGCAGCGCCGCCGCCCCCGTCGAGTGCTCCGGCGCCGGCCACACGCCGGGCGGCAGCCGCATCGGCCGCGCGTCGGGACGTACGGCAACCGACATGATGCCGTTGTTGCGCACCTCCCGAAGCTCCGACAGCGTCAGCGGCAAGTACGGCCGGCCGTGCTCATGCATATACAGCAGCGCGCCCAGCGGCACCATGACGCAGGGCGGCGCCCAGGTGTTGGCCGCCGGCGCCTCCTCAACCAGGCCCAGCATCGGCAGATACTCCGACAGCGCGCCGTCGCAGTACATGCCGTACACCTCCGCCGGCGACACGCCGACGGTGACGCGCGCCGAGGCGGCGGTGGTCGCAAACTGGTGGATGATGCACCAGGAGCGGCTCGCGTAGAAGAGGCGAATTGGGTCGGTGGCGGGCGCGCGCGCCAGCGCCACCGGCGGCGCGCCCTCCAGCGCAACCGCCGTCATGACCTCCGCCTCCTCCCGCGCCGAAACCACCGGCGGCCGGCACCACGCCGCCGGCGGGAAGCCCTTGGCCTCCTCCTTATCGGTTATGGCTCGGTAGCTGTTGCCGGCGGCGACGTACTGCAGCAGAAAGTCAAGCGTGCGGAAGAAGCAGGCAGGTACGGGCCGCTTGGGGGAGCGGGTGGTCTTGAAGCCCGCGAGCATGGTGGCGCGGCAGAGACGGTTCTGCTCGTACAGGCCCATCAGGCCGGCCTTGGGGAAGAGGCCGTGGGCGGGGGCCTGCGAGGGGAGGCGGCGAGGGACGGGGGGCGGCAGGGGCGAGGAGAGGAGGGCGGGAGGGAGTGATACGGGAGATGCTGCAGCGATGGGGCGGAGGCGGCGTTAATGGAGCGGGACCTATACGGGATAACGAGCTAGAGTGAAGGGGAAAGGGAGGTGGCGGGGTAGGGAGGGCGCGTTTGATGAGGGGGTTTAACAGGGTTGTGTGGAAAGGCGGGCGGAGATGGAAACCCGGGGAGGGAGTGAGGGGAGGGAGGGAGGGATGTGAAGTAGGACTTGGGGTCAAAGTAGGTAGGTAGGTAGGGAGGGAGAGGGGGAAGCGGCAGAGGGGAGGATGGAAGCGGGAGAGTGTGTCGTAATGCCGCGGACGGGTATTACGCATTCGCGCGGGGGAAGGGGCGACGGGTGCTGCCATGGCGACCTGGGGGGCCGGTGGCGGGACAGCCGCTGTGCGGGTAGGAAACGCGTGGTTCGCGAAGCGCCACAGCGCCGTACACGGTTTGGGATGGGAGCCGGGGTGCGTGTTACACGCCGCAGCAAGCTTCCGACAATCACGCAGGACGGCCGTTCACCTGCACCGCTGCAGGCAGCTGCCCTCGCCCCCGTCCCCCGAGAGACCCCGCAAGTAATCGCACCTCTTCATTATTTTCAAACTTGAGAATTACAGCCCAGTAGTTTGCCTGGTCTGCAAGCTTCTGGACGTTCTCCGGCGTGAGCAGATTGTGCCCGTAGGTATATGACTGAGCGTTCTCGCCCCGGACCTCGCCGTTATCTGCACCCGCTGCCCGCCTCGACATGGTCACCGCAAGGAATTTCGGCGTCCTTGCTTGCTGACTGGGTGTACCAGGCCAAACCCGTCCTCGATCGGGTTCGGTTTAGCTAGCAAGTGTCTCGGAGGTAACGCATACTTGCACCTGCTATATATAACGTATTAAAAGAAACACGGAAGCTATGTGCGCGGAAAAAGGCTGCGATCATGTAGACCATGGCGTACGGGTTGCGGCGCAACACAACTAGACACACATCGAATGCTCGAATAGGCCAGTCGTGCGCGTGTTTGAACGCCTGGACCTCTAAAAATATCCTTTAACTATAGTTGAGTAGGATTACAGTGGGCGTCGTTGATCTTACTAAATTGTTTTCGCGAGACCGGGAGAAAAATGAGCCAGCCCAAACTTCAACATCAAAACCGCAGCAATTCTCACCTCTACTTTCGGCACAACTATGTCAACCCGTTTGTTCGTGCCCGGCGGGCCCTAACCGCCCAGCCCTCAGTCGCGACTGCGTCCACCTCCACATCTACGCCCTCGTCCAAAACAGCGCAGGCGGGGGCAACGGCTGAGGGAGATACGGTACTGCAAATCGCCAGCCTCTACACCAGTCAGGCCTACACCCACAGGAGAGCGGTGGGCCCTGTCCGACTGGAGGTCGTACCAGGTACGGCAAACTGTGCTGCGACGCATCCAGTTCTTTGCCGTGCCCCAATCAAGACTGCGGGTGTGATGGCGAAGAGGCCGCTCGGGCCAGCGGCTACAAAATGCACTCTCTGCAGCTGTTGGGAGTCCCGCTGCCCTGAAAACGTGGCATTCCTGCACCGCCCTCGTCGGGCCACGGATGCGCGCAAGCACACGCGCCCAGACAACCCCTAAGCCTCCTGAAGTCCCGATAGCGCTGATTTAGGATAAACTTTCCATATGTCACGGGGGAAAAGTTCACTCTTCTGGAAGATCTGAGCCGGGAGGATGCAGCATGCAAACCCCCGGCGAACCCCACGTCCCGTGCACTGCCCTGGTGTGCCGTTCCGTCCCCTCCCCCGCCCGCCGCCGTGTGCCTTCCCATCCCGCCGCCAGCGCCCTCCTCCCTCCCAAACAAACGAAGCCCCAAGTTAGAAAGTTACCCTCTCCCCTCCACAATGGAGCATATCACTCCATAATGGTGAAGCATATCACTCCCTGACCCCTCACACCCCTCCCGCTCCTCCTCCCCCTTGGGCATCGCCCACACGTGCTCTCCGAAACCAACAGGCAAGGGCCTCGGCTGGCGAGCCACCCGCGACATCGCCACGGGTGAGCTCCTGCTCGTGTCCCTGCCCGTTGCCGTACTGTACGGCCCGTCCGGCGAGCCGCCCGACAACGAGGAGTTTGCGGCAGCGCTGGCGGCGTCCTGGCCGCGCATGGCGCCCCTGGAGCGCCGCTGGCTGCTCCTGCTGGCCGACTGCTGCACCGCAGCCGCGGCGGGGCAGCAGGCGCCAGCCACAGCCACCGCCACCGCCACCGTCGATAGGTGGCAAGGGCCGGGCGCGCCGTCGGCGGCAGCGGCGTCGATGGCGGAGGCTGGATCTGCTTCGACAACGCCGGTTTCCCTCCCGCCCTCCTCGGCCCAGTCTTCGGCACATCGGACCGGGAGCGAGGTCCTTCAAGAGCTCCTGCTTCGGGCACGGGCGTTGCTGGCGGAGGCGCGCGGCGGCGGCGGCGGCGACCTGCAGCCGACGGCGGCGGCGGAAGATGACGATGCAGCGGCGGCGACGGCGGCGGCGGAGCCGGGGCCGGGAGCGGGAGCGGCGCCTCCTCCTCCTCTTCCGCCTCCGTCGCCGTCGACCGGCGGCGAAACCGGCGACGCGCTATCCGCCGCCTCACCCTCGCCACTCTCCGCCTCTCCCCCAGTCGGCCTCCCGTCCGCCGCCTCCCCCTCGCTACCCTCCCTGGACATCCTGCCGCCCGCCATCTTTGGAGCGCGCACCGGCGGCCCCCCGCCCAGTACCGGCATCCAGGGACCCACCACCACAACCGCAACCACAACCACAACCACCAGCAGTAGCAGCAGCAGTAGCGGTGGTGGAGGCGTGGTTTCGGAGCTGGTTCGGCGCTACAGCTACGCCGAGGCCCGCGAGGATCCGGTGGTTTCGGAGCTGCTTGATCTCCAGCAAGACACGACTCCGGGGCCCTTCGCCTCCTCCTCCTCCTCCTCCTCTCCCTCCTCCGCCTCCGCCTCCGCCTCCTCTTCCTCCTCGGGTCTCAGTGTGGTGGGTTTGTGGCCCGAGGCGGCGCTCCTAAACCACAGCTGTGCGCCCAACGCGGGGTTGCTGGTGTTGGGCGGCGCCGCGTACGTGCGAGCGGGCCGTCCGCTGATGGAGGGGGAGGAGGTGACGGTGTCGTACCTGGGAACGGGTGAGTAGTGGGGCAGTGCTGCCTGCGGCTGCGCGATGCGCAACACCACCACCACCGCCATCACTCTCATCACCACCACCACCACCACCACCGCCATTACGATCACCCTCAACATTACCACCACCATCACTCGCCTGCGCGCGGTTCCACACCTAAACCCGCACACCTTAAAAACCCCGCACGTGCGTCTCCTCTCTCTTCCTGCTGTGCTTTCGGCACACATGCTGACATGCACACAGCCACACGCACAGGCACGTGCTGCTGTGTTCGCTCACGCATTGCGCGGTCACTTTCGCCGACGTCGTCTCCTGCGTTCTCCATCGCTGCACACACATTTACTGCCCGCCCGCCCCCTCGTCCCCCCGTCCTCTTGCTCGCTCACCCGCGCGCTCAAAACACGCGCGCACACATACACATACACATACACACACACACACACACACGCGCGCAGGCGTGTTCCGCGAAGTGGCGGAGCGGCGGTCTCGTCTGCGCGCCTCGCACGGCTTCCTGTGCCGCTGCCCTCGCTGCTCCATGGAACACGCCCACTTCCCCACCCGTCGATACCCCGATGACACCCACCTCGACCACACCCACCCCGCGGGCCCAAGCCACCGCCGCCAGCAACAACAAAACCAACAACAGCAACAACAGCAACAAAACCGACAAAACCAACAACAAAACCGAGAAACCCAGAGCAGCAGCGGCGGCAGCAGCGGCGGCGACACGGCTCTGGACGACGTTCTCCTGGCGGAGCAGCTGATGGGGGGCGGCGGCGGCGGCAGTGGCAGCTCGCTGCTTCAGGCGCTGCTGGACTGGGTGTTTGGGCGCGGGCGCTTCCGCGTGGGGCCGCTGGCGCCGGACACGACGCTGCTGGCGCGGCTCAACGGGCAGCTGGTTTCGGAGCTGGAGGCGGCGGCGCAGGCGGCGCTGACGGCGCCGTCGGCGCCGCGGCGGCGGCAGGCGGCGCTGCTGGAGCGGCTGGAGGGGCTGCTGGTGCAGGTACCGGGTTGGGGCCTTGGGGTCCAGGGAGGGAGGGAGGGAGGTGGGGGGAAGGGAGGGCGGGTGGGGGGCACATTGTCGGCAGCACGTGAGGGCAGCATTGTCATTGGGCTGAACTCAACAGCTCAACTCAACGGCTCAACGACTTTACTCAAAAGGACCGCAAAGGACCGAACGGGGCACCTGCTTGGACATTTTTTTGTGTATGTGTATGTGTACGACGGTGTGTACGAAACGTACCGCCACCTGCATACCGTACATGCCGTGTGTATACCGTACACACACGCAGGTCGACGGCAGCTGCTCGTACCTGGAGCTGCCGCCGCGCGGCCGGCTGATGGTGCTGGCGTCGGTGTACGGCATTGTACGGCTGACGAGCGACCTGGCGGAGTTGAGCGGCCAGGCGGCCAGCCCGGAGAGGCGGTTGGAGTTGTTGCAGATGGCGGCGGAGGTGATGGAGGCGGTGGCGCCGGGCAGTGACGGACACGTGACGGCGGCTGTCAAGGTCGGGAGGGGCGGCGGCGGGGTGTGTGTGGGGTGGGGTGGGGAGGTCCCAAAGAACGAGACGAGGCGGCGACGCGTTGCAAAAGAGGGCGGGAACCGGACAGGAAGGGAGAGCGAGGCAGGGATACGGTGGGAATGGGGCGCGCAACGGCCAAGGGCACGACGTACGAGCAATGAGAAAGAGGGGAAGAGGACAGGGAAGGCAAAGGCAGCGGAACGGAAAGAACAGAGCGAGTGACGACGGCGGCGGCAAGAAGCGGACGAAAACGGAGGAGGGGGGAAAGGGTACGGGCCTGCAACGCCCCCGTTCCCCGTGCCCCGTCCCCCCGTTCCCCGGCTCCCACTCACTGCGTCCCGTCCCCGTCCCCCCTCGCCTCCGTCCCCCCGCGCCTCGGTACCATCCATGTCACCATGTGTTTCTCCGTCTCTCTCTGTCCCCGCAGGCCGCCGGCGTGGCTCGGCGGGTGCACGGGCTGGACAGCGCCCCCGCGCGGCGGGCCGAGCTGGCGGCGGCGGCGGCGCACCTGGCGCGGTACGGCAGGGAACTGCTGACGGAGCCGGCGCTGCTGCGGCGCATGACGGCGACGCGGCGGCGGCTGACGACGGGTTCCGGGCTGGCGGCGTCGATGGGCGTGCTGGCGTGGCTGCAACACGTGGGCGGCCCGGAATGAGCCACTGACCCACGGGTCGGCTAGCGACTGGCGACTGGCGAGGAGCGTGGAGGCGGAAGAGTCACACGCTCAACCCCAATCGAGTACCGGTAATTGAGGCGGCGTTGGCGAGTGCTTACCCGACAATGCTGACCACCAACACAAATACCGGAGTAACCGCGGAGTACTTCGGCAGAGTGACGCGCGGGATGATGGGGGACGTCGGCCGCCGGGCTTGGGGCAGCGGGTGAGGGGTAGCGGGTGAGTTTTGTGGGGCTGTAGCGGGTTTTGGGATGGGCCGGTTGGGGCGTCCGCATGCGCAGCAGCGGAAGGGCCCGAAGGCAGTTGGACTGCTGCAAGCGGGGCGAGGCGAGGCGAGGCGAGGCGAGGCGAAGCGAGGCGAGGTGGTGAGACGCGGGAGGACCGGGAGGAATTGGGGAGGTTCAGGGGGTCGGAGCAATCCACATTTTCAAAACACATGTGTTAATTAAGGCGCTTGCGGGCCCCCAGCTCCTAGCTCCCAGCTCCTCGCCTGGCCTAGAAAAGCACCGGCCGGGCCGCGCGTGCTGCCTCTGCGCCGGTGGCGTTGCGCCGAGGAGTGTTTGCTGGTTGTAGCCACCATGCATTGTTGTGGGCCATTGCTACAGTGGGCTCCAAACTCGGGCCGTGGCAGCATGCAGTCACATTATTAGCCGCGCCCACCCCAGGGGTCGAATCGCCTTCTCAGAGTCCGAAGCGACGGCGCCTCCACCCCGCGCAAATGGTCAAGCGAGCGCAAAAGTGCAAGATGGGGGCGGTTAGTTGGGGGTTTATTTGCTGGCTGCTGGGTTCCCACCCACCGCACGGCACCGATGGACCTTCCGGTGGCTGGATGGGCTGGACGAGGGCAGCTCGCTCGCTCGTGAATCCACCTGCTGCCCAACACTGCACTGCGAATGAAGCTGCGATGTTGCGATAGATGTTGGCGGCGGTACGGTATCGTATGCTATATTGCAAGTACGTAGTGCTGTACGTAGAGAGCCTCAACGGCTGATTCGATGAATGGCGCCAAGATAATAATTAGCTCGCATCCCATCAAGTTGGTTTTACACGTGCCTGTCTCGGGTTATTACACAATGCCACCGGCGTGCGTGCCTGCGCAAACTAAACGGCACTGGACGCCAATTGAACAGCTCTCCTTGCCCGAACGACTCTCGTTGCCCTAAACACAACAATGCGGTGTGCCTGCCAGCTGCACCGATGAACGACCCCCGCCCCGCCCCCCCGGGGCCTCCCCCCCATACACACATGATGCATCGCCAGCCATGACCCTATCTACGCAGCTGCCAGCAACAACCCTGGGCACAACTGCTGCCCGCGCGGTACAGACATTTTTTGTCTTGCTTGGAACGAAAACCCCCGCCCGAAAGCCCGAAGTCTCAAAACATCGCTCGATCAGTCGAAAAAACTTATGATATGTTTGGCGATTTTACTGCATCACGAGGCGCCGCAGCAGCCAAGAGTCAAGAGCCATATATATAATACATCACGCTACGGTGCCCTGCACGGTGCCGTTCACCCTTCAGCCCTGCGGGCAGGTGCGGCGGTTGTGGCCCGGCTGGTGACAGATGCCGCACTTGCGGACATGACGAACAATCATGCCTGAATGGATTTCCTTGCCCTGCTCGTGCATGGACCGGATGGTGTCGGACAGTTCAACGGCGTTGGAGACACTCAGCTCGCCCGTGCTCTGGAGCTCCTGCAGGGGAGAAATTGAAAGAAGGGCGCGGCCGGCGACAGCGAGAGGGGCAGATAGAGGCGTTCAACTTGCAGGGGTCATACCGGTGTGTCTTGGGCGAATGCACCGTGCGTTGTACGTTTCCTTCTTCCAGATGGCGGTGTGGGGCGTGGGGGGCAGTGCCTGGCAGTGAGAACGAATCGAAGGGGCTGTCGTGCACACGCGTGATGTACCGGTATGCGTGGTATTGGCAGGCATGGGTTTGTGACCAGAAGCCAGATCTACTGGCTTTCGCGTGTAGGGCGAGGAAGCAGGCTGGGCGGCGAGACAGACAGACGGACAGCTGCCCGGCCTCGCTGTCATGTGAAGGGTGGGGCAGTCAAGGAGCGATGTAGTGCAGCAAGCGGACATCCGCTGCCACTCCGCCCCCGTGTTGCTTGATTTGGCCACCAAACGGCCCGCGCCGGCCACCCGCGGCAAATGAAGCACATCGATACATACAGTGTGGGACACTCCGTCCAGTACTCATGGACAACGAACAACGACAGCAGCGAACGCAAACATTCCAGAGTGTATATAACGGCTTCCTATCCTGAAACGGGCAGCTCTATCTTGGTGAACGATAAGGAACGTAGAAGGGTTCGGGAATATGTCCGTATGAGCGCGGGCGGGCACTTACGTTGATGAGCTCGTAGGCGTCCGCAGCATCCAGCAGCAGCCCTGGGGACATGAGGGACCATACATTCACATGGATATCCAGGAAAGCAACATGAAGTGAATTATGCGAAGGGCGTTTGCAGTCGGCTGGCTGAAGTGTATAATTCTGTAGCTGACTTGTGAACAGCGAAGGGTGGGAAAAGCCCTAAAAAGCATGAGCGTTGCGCGGGGCTTGCCCGATGCAAGAGCGCAAGCAAGGTTTGTTTCGTTCGATCGACTCACCGGCCCCTGGAATGAAGAAGTCCACAATGCGATGCGCTGCGAATGACCACAAGCCCATCTTGCTGTGGTGTCTGTTTCCTTCCGAAGGTCCTCAGGTCAGGTTGGGTTGCGAAAGTCTTGCCGTGCGTCACGCGACGGGGCTCCGCACAAGGAGCGGTAATGAATAATATAACGCTTATAATGCGTTGGAAAGCTGATGATCCCTATTTATCAGGCTGCCAGCAACCCGTCGTATATTCCGTTCTTAATGATGGCAATCGAGATCGCCATCAATGGCTTAGTCATGCGTGTCCACAAGTCTGTCACCTTAGGTAACACAAAAACGGCGCTCACCGAAGGAGTCCGCCTTGTGTGAACAATTATACTACAACCGATCCCTGCTTAGCTATAGCGGTATGAACGACTGAACACGTACGGTTGGCCAGCTGCTAAGCCCTAGTCTGCCCTAGTGTGTCATTCCAGTCGACTTACATCCCATAACGATAATGCATTCCGAATTAAATTGAAGTTTATTTTTCAAGAAATGTCACGGACAAGCAATTGCACCATTCAGCGTTGGCGCCCGTCCTTTGTGCCCGCCGCTGCGCGCATACTTAGTGTCTTGATTTGGCTATCGACTGGCACCCAATTTTTCGCTGATAACGGTCATCCAGGACCACGAGTATTTTATCAATCACAAATACTGTCTTAGTTTTAACGCAGGTCCTTCGCGGCCTCCCAGCGGCATGGAGGAATTGGAGCAGTGAAAGTCTGTGGTCGTTATTACAGGGCAAAAGAAAACAAAGCACAGACATGACAGCACGAGCTAACCGGAAAGAAACGAGCGAACCCGGAAAGAAAGCACAAGGACCCACGGCCATGCACGCACGGGAGAATTCGCCATGAAGAACCCCAATTGGCGATGGCCCTCGGCCACCCACAAGAACGCGCGCCAACAGACCTGACAGTAACTCTCGGGCTGCATCTCTAAAATCTCCCCGCCCCAGAAGCCCCAAAAGAACGGCCGCGCGCACAGACCCAAGCAACAACATTGTGTCAACCTTTGTAGGCTGCCCGCAAACCAGTACAATACGAATTCATACTGTAACCAACGTTTACATATATGTTCTTTCAATGTATTGCAGTAGGAAGCACCAGCGTATGAGCCCCGTTACAAGTCGGCATGTCACCGGCCTGGACCAGCTAGTTTCAAACCCAGGCTTGTAGTTTTCTTCATTGTTCTCTCTGTTGTAATTTATATTTATGAGAGGCTTCCTGCACCAATCGGACCACGTTGGGGCCCCGGGCCGACGGATTCAGGGTCGCCGGAGACTGCCAGATTTACACGGCACATGCTTCCAACAGTATGCCTCCGCATACTTTTATCGGCATCATCGTACACAGGGCAGCAGCATTAGCGCCGACCACGGCGGCCGGCCAACCCGACGAATGCACTGAACGGGCAACCTGCGGGCGCCTGCCATGCACGCCCCCCCACCCCCACCCCCACCTCCTCCCAGGTCCCAGCCGCGACACGGCGGACGATGTCAACGACGTGCTGCTCAACTGGAGTCCCGTACTACCGTTGCAGCAACCGAGCCTCGGCGCAAAGCTAAACACACGTGCCACGCCCGCAGACAGTGCACGGCATGGGAGGCCTCCGTCCTTTCCCGGCTCATTCAAGATACTGCAGATTGTGCGACCACCGTATGCGTGCCGCGGGATGCAGGCGGCAGCAGGCGGCAGGAGGTTGGCGCACACGTGCCTGGGAACGATTGATTACTACCGGCAGGATAGCAGGAGAGATACGTAGAGGTCGTGCGTCTGCTGCGTAGGTTGGGAGTCACGTTTCCCCGCCACCCCCCTCAGGGACCGGTGAGACGAATGATTAACTACCGGTAACTGCACGCACCGTCACTGAGGTAGAGCAGCAGCGGCAAGAACAGTCTGTTCATGGGAAGGGCAACATAGACACGGACACGGCTGCCAGCCTGGGGGAAAGTGTTTGCCAGCCTGCCTTACCCACCCACTCAGTCACCCACAAGCCCACCCATCCAACAACCCATGCATCCACTAAGCGGCCCATCCAGCCACTCAGCCAGCCAGCCACCCCCCACCCACCAACCCAGATACCCACCCGCTCAGCCAGCCAACAACGCTCCTATCCACGCAGCAACCCTCCCTCTCAGTTATCCATCCGCTGCCGGGTCGCCTCTGTACCGTCCGCCGCTGCGGTCTCATCTTCATTCCCACCCACCCTGCCACCAACTCACCCCGCCGCCCACCAACTCACCCCGCCGCCCACCAACTCACCCAGCCACCTACTCATCATCCTACCAGGCCTTCACCCACGGCACCTGTCCAGCCAGCCACGCAGTCAGCCAGCCACCCACCCAGCCTGTCGGTGCTTCGAGTGCGGGCCCCCAGCTCCTCAATCGACTGGCCTAAAAAAGCACCGACCGGGCCGCGCGTGCTGCCTCTCCGCCGGTGGTGTTTCGCGGAGGAGTGTTTTCTGGTTGTAGCCACCATGCATTGCTGTGGGCCATCCTTACAGTGGGCTTCAGACTCGCTCTGGCCGCGGCAACATGCAGTTACATGTGCCGCACCCACCCCAGGGGCTGAGCAGCGCCGCCGTTGCGGCCGCCGCAATGGGGGCCACGTCTTAACCGTTGGGGCACGGTGAGTCGTACTACTGCTGTTGGTGTTGCCGTACAGTTGGCGCCGTGGCCTTGCCGCTGAGAAGCACGGAGCTTTGGGACGGAAGTAAACCGGGGCCAAGCGCGGCCCAGGGCGAGGCGACCCAGCGGGGCGAGCGGGGTGAAAGGCAGCGAAACAACGCCGATTAGACATACGGTGCCAGGGCTTTGGGGCCGAAGTTGGGTGGACAGCGTTGGAATGGGGGGCCGCAGCTAGCCGAGGGCGCGCCGAGTAGACATGGATCTATCATTAGCTAGGGGCCTTTTGCTGCTCTCCGGGCGCAAAAGTGCAAGATGGGAGCGGTTAGTTGGGGGTTTATTTGCTGGCTGCTGGGTTCCCATCAACGCATGGCACCGACCGATGGACCTTGCGGTGGCTGCATGGGCTGGACGAGGGCAGCTCGCTCGCTCGTGAATCCACCTGCTGCCCAACTCCGCCGGCACTGCGAATGAAGCTGCGATGTTGCGATAGATGTTGGCGGCGGTACGGTATCGTATGCTGTGTTTCGAGTAGTGCTGTAGTAGCCACAACGGCTGATTCGATGTATGGCGCCAACGTTATGATCAGCTTGCGTCCTATCAGGTTGGTTTTACACGTATCTCGGGTTATTACACAATGCCGCTGGTGTGCCTGCGCGAACTGAACGGCACTGTACTGGACGCCAACTGAACAACTCTCCTTGCCCGAACGACTGTCCCTAAGCCCCAAACGAACACAACAATGCGGTAGGTGTGCCTGCCAGCTGCACGCACGACCCTCGCGCCTCGCCCCGCCCCGCGCCCCACCCGACATGATGCATCGCCATCCATGACCCTACGCAGCTGTCTGAGAATGCTGCCACAACGCTGGGCACAACTGCCGGTCTGCCGCCCGTTACCGAAATGTCTTGTCTTATCCAGCCCAAGAGCCCGAAGCAAGCCTCAAAACATCGCTCGATCAGCCGAATAAATTATCTGTAGCTTGGGGAAACGATTTTACTGCATCACGCGCCGCAGCAGCCAAGAGCCAAGAGCCAAGAGCCAAGTGCAAAGGGCGAAGAGCCAAGAGCCAAGAGCCATAATAATACTGCTGCTGCGTGTGCTGTCCGCGATACGGGGCACCGTTCTGCCCTGCGGGCAGTTGCCGCGGTCGTAGCCAGGCTGCTGCCACACCGTTCTGCCCTGCGGGCAGTTGCCGCGGTCGTGGCCAGGCTGCTGCCACACCGTTCTGCCCTGCGGGCAGTTGCCGCGGTCGTGGCCAGGCTGCTGCCACACCGTTTTGCCCTGCGGACAGTTGCGGCGGTCGTGGCCAGGCTGTTGACAGATGCCGCACCTGCGGACCTCAGAAACAATCATGTCTGAATGGATTTCCTTGCCCTGCTCCTGCAAAGACCTGATGGTGTCAGTCAGCTCAACGGCGGCGGCGACACTCAGCTCGCCCGTGCTCTGGAGCTCCTGCAGGGGAGGAAGTGAAAGAAGGGCGCGGCCGGCGACAGCGAGAGGGCAGATAGAGGCGTTCAACTTGCAGGGGTCATATCGGTGTGTCTTGGGCGAATGAATGCAGCGTGCGTTGTACGTTTCCTTCTTCCAGATGGTGGGGTGGGGGGCAGTGAGAACGAATTCAAGGGGCTGTCGTGCATACGCGTGATGTACCTACCGGTATGCGTGGTGTTGGCAGTGTTGACGGAGCAGCACTCAATCAACGTGCCTAGGTTTAGGACGGTCTCGCTCCGTGCACAGGTTCAGCAGCAGTGTGGCTAGTAGTCGTCGATCTGCCTATTACTTTTCTGCCAGCCAGGCTCCCTTTCAAGGCTTTTACCCTGTATGTTGCTTAGAAGGCCAAAACGATCTCGCTCTGGGATTCTGTACGTTCTGGGCCTTAATAGATACTGTCTGTCACGTTCGTAACCCTACTAATTAGTCCTTCGACCTACCACCGTCGATGTGTAACTGGGTCTCGGGCGTAGCGAATCGGTTCCGTTGAACTTCCGTGACCTTCGTTATTGTCATGTTCCGTAGAAGTTCCTCTACGAGTGCCTAGCGCGTCCCTTTACAGATCGCCCGCCAGTGCGCCCACCTGCCGGCGGCGTTCCTTCGCGCTTTGTAATCTCAGCGATACCTCGGCAACCAAATATGCTGAAGCATTCTCGCTACAACAGGCAGGCATGGTTAGTTTTGTGCCCACGAAAGCCACTCGCTTTCATTCGTGTGCAAAGGAGGCAGGCTGGGCGGCGAGACAGACAGACAGCTGCCCGGTCTGTCCCGGTCATGCGCAGGGTGGGGCAATCAAGGAGCGATGTATTGCAGCAAGCGGACATCCGCTGCCGCCCCGCCCCCGTGTTGCTTTGCTTGGTCACCAAACGGCCCGGACTCCAGCGGCAAATGAAGCACATCGATACATACAGTGTGGGACACTCCGTCCAGTACTCATGGACAACAACGACAGCGTACGCAAACATTCCAGCAGAGTGTGTATATATATGTGAATTATAACGGCTTCCAATCCCGGAACGGGAAGCTCTAGGTTAACGATAAGCCGTAGCAGGGGCTCGGGCGTATGTCCGTATGTATGAGCCAGGCGGGGTGCGGGCACTCACATTGATGAGCAAGTATGCGTCCGCAGCATCTAGCAGCAGCCCTGGGGACGGACCGCGCGACATGGCGGATCACGCACGCATGCAAAAAGAAATAATCCAGGAAATAAAGCAACATGGGGTGAAGTATGCGAAGGTCGTTTTGGGTCGTTTGCAGTAGGCTGGCTGAAGTGTATGATTCTGTAGCTAGCTGACTTGTGAACAGCGACGGAAGGGTAGGTGGGAAGCGCACGGGCATTGCGCGGGGCGTGCCCGCCCGATGCAAGCGCGCATGCATGGTTTGTTTCGTTCGATCGACTCACCGGCCCACGGAAGGAAGAAGTCCACAATGCGAAACAATGCGAATCTCTTCCAGCCCATCTTGCTGTGATGTCTGTTTCCTTTCGAAGGTCCTCAGGTCGGGATGGGTTGCGAAAGTCTTGCCGTGCGTCACGCGACGGGGCTACTAGCGCGACGGGGCTACTAGGTACCAGCGCGACGGGGCTACTAGCGCGACGGGGCTACTAGCGCGACGGGGTTACTACTCCACTTGAAATATGACAATCCCTTCCTATTTATCAGGCTGCCACGCGCGCACCAACCCGTCGTATACTCCGTCATGGGTAGATTTCTCGGTACGATCCAAGAAGGCGGGTTCTTGGACGAAGTAATAAATTTTGATTTGTCGTACTTTCGTTGTTTACTTGTATTGTAGGTTGCTTATAACGGCTTTTCGCCGTATTGTGACCTTATTAGGTTCATCGGGTTAGATGTTCCCGCATCTCCCACCCTGCCTGTTTTGGCGCGCGTCGCGCGCGCCTCGACCACCGAGCTTGGACCGCTCGGTGGTTGAGAGGTCACGGCCGGCCACTGGTCAAACTTGAAAATGGGTCGGGGGTTCAGGGTAAATGGAAGGTCACGCAATCCCTCGCAATCACGCCGACTGGCGGGGCGACCCGGGAAGCGCCAAGCCGACTAGCGGGGCGGCGCATGGGTCGGTTGGGATAGCAGTTGGTTGCACGACTGGTAGTGGTTGGCAGGATCTGCGTGGGACGGAAGCGCCAAGCCGATTAGCGGGGCGGCGCCGTAGTTGGTTTCGGTGTCGCCGGTGGCATCGCCGCCGGGACCTTTATTAGTGTGATGTAATGTAACGAATGAATGTGGACATGAATCCGTTTTAGTGATGGCAATCGAATCGCCATCAAAGGAGTAGGTTACGAGTAGCGGCGGCGCTCGATCGCCGAAGGAGTCCGTACATTATACCTGCTTAGCTATAGCCTAGCGGTATTAACGACTGAACAATTAATTAATTAATTAATGACAGAGGAGCTGGATAACAGCTATTTAGCTACATACTGAACAAGACGTGCCCGCCGCCGCGTGCATGCAAGCTTAGTGTCTTAATTTGGCTATCGACTTCCCGTCAATACGTACCCCAGCCACTGGCACCCAATTGTTCGATGGTAACAATCATCCAGGACCACAAGTATTTTATATTTATTGCACAAATACTGCTTGTCCTAGTTTACATGCAGGTCCTTCGCGGCCTCCCAGCTTGAACATGGCGGCATGGCTGCGTGAAGGAATTGGGGTATTATTGACAAGCTGCGACGTTGATGTTATGGTTGTTTACAGGGCATAAAAACCCCAACCCCAGACATGAATGCACGAGCTACCCGGACAGAATCGGGCGAACCCGGAAAAAAAAGCACAAGGGCCCACGACCACGCACGGGAGAATTCGCCTTGAAGCAAGCAAAGGTGTGCCTGCACAGCTTGCAGGCACACCGACCTTTGCCTTCGCGAGTCGTTCGCGTATGTTGGACTCAAATGATGCGGCAGCTGGCACTGTCCAAAACTTGCTCGTAAACCGAAGATCGCGGTTCGACACAATGTTTTGGGGTAACCCGTGTTGCTTGCTTGAAGACAGTTGACACGAGCGAGCAGGTGCGCCAAGCCTTCTGCTGTGACGGATGTGTGAGTGGCAGCCAAGTGGGTCATTTTGCTGAGCCGGTCCACAAACACTACAATCTTGTCGTGCCCATCTTGAATGGTTGGCAGCAGCTGTGTAATCATATCAGATCCATGGATACGCTTTCCCACACTCCCTGCGGGATCGGGAGAGGTTGCAGTAAGCCCCCCATCAGCTTCTGATTAAGGGATTGTTGTGCTGGCACTTGGGGCAATAGGCAACGTACTGTTGCACGTCTGTGTGGAGGCCAGGGAAGTGGTGAGAAGAAAGCTTGTAAGAAGGCTGTGTCTGAGCTTCATCGGGAACATGCTTGTACAGCAGCTGTGCCTGCAGACCGTGTCGCGGCTCGGCTTGCCGATCCCCTAGGTAATCGAAAAGCCGGCGGAACTTGGGAACGGGAGGGCTGTCGGGAACGCCGATGGCACCATTGCCGCGCTGCGCCATTTGCATATCTGCGGGCTTGCGCGCAAAATCTTGCGAATTCGATACGTCGGGACACCAACCGTTCGGACGGCCGGAGCCCTTCCAGGGTGGCCCGAGCTGGGAGTTCGGACTAACGTACACAGGATCAGGACGTGATGAATTCATAATAACCGGCAGTACTTCATGCAGTCGAAACCGGGCGAAAATTCCTGCGAAATTGCTGCACTCGGCAGAGTTGCGTACATCATAATTTTCCACTGCGCTGATAAAAATATTAAACTATTATGGTCATGTATGTGGGGCCTTTAAGCACAAAGGGGTAGCTGAAACAAGAGCCAATAAGAATCTCCAACATGCACACCACAGAAACCTGGTTGCCGGTGCCCGGTTTGATAATGCATTGCCGTCAGGCCTCATAGAGTATGGTACGCCTGCGGTGAAACTGCTGGAAGAAGCACGAAAACGGCGCGCACGGCAGAGATTGGAACCCACGAACCCTACGGACAGTACCGTACGGACCGCGGTCCTGCCATGCACCACAGCCCGAAGTTCTTAAAGTGCGGTTTGTATTGTGCACGTGCTACCCTTGGATATGTCCGGCAACAAGGCCCTGTATGGATTATGCCAGAAAAAGACAATTTGGGACATCCTTCCGTCGTACTGTCCTCTGGGTTTGCCTCTTTGCCAGCTCAAAAAATCGAAAAAGGAGCAACAACTTTGTAATAAAAATGTTCAGAAGCACGGGACTAACGCGTCAACTGTACTGACACGTAGTAGTAATACCGTTGCTCTTCCGTCGTTGGCTAGCTGAACCACGCTTGCCACCTAGAAATGCATTTGTAGACATTTGATTCCAAAGTTGTCATTTGTTACGGAGCTTTTAGAGAGTCGCGCAAAGCCCTAGTGTTTATCGCAAGCGTCCGCAAGGTTACAGTCTTACAGAAAGCCGCATTTGCTCCACCTGTCGAAAACGGGTTCGTCAGGTTTATGGAGGCCATCGTTAAAAAGGAATGGAGACGCAACGATTAAAGGCAGCAAGTAGAGCTACTGTATTAAAATGGCTGCGAGTGTTGCCTTCATTCATCAAGTCGAATACGAGGCTACCTTAAATGAATTTGTGAGTCGTCGCTGCATAGCGTTGCGCCGGCAGGGGACATGGACGTCGGTCGCCTAGGTTATCCATGCCACCGGTTGCACTGCAACCAGTGGCACGCCTTGGCAGCCAGGAGATAACGGCCTGCGCTCCACATCACGGCAAAATCGGCCTGCAATTGTACTCTCTGCCCAACAAGTCGGTGCGCTGTGTCCTTTTGCCCGCAAGGTTGAGGCGGCCAAGCGACAGTATGATCAGCAGAACGAGGACGAGCAAGCTGACGGCGAGGATACCCCGAAGCAGGAACTTTCATGCGTGCAGGTAACGGCGAGCGTGGGCCCGCTTGGGCTCCGTGCCCCCCAGATTGCCGTACGGGAGTTCGTTCCACCGTTACCAGTTGTAACACTGCCGTAACTGCGGCAACAGCACCCCCCAACCGGATGCCGCATAGACCCATCGACCCGTCCTACTCTGGCAGCGGTTCGATCCCATGAAATGCTCACTCGGTGTGCCGGTTAGCCTAGCCGCCTTTGGAGCGCAACGTAACGGCACTCGAGTGAAGGAACCAGCTCCACCGCCCGCCACGCTTACCCTCCTTCCCCCCCTTCCCCCGCTCCACCCGTTCCTGGGCTCCCACCCACGTGCCACGACAGTCTGCGGTATCCGGGGAGCTGCAGTCGGTGCTGCGGCTGAATCTGCTCAGAGGCGCAGCAAGTGCAGGCGCGGGTACGGGGCCGCTGGGACTCAACAGGAATACGTGGGGTCGTGGCGATCTGGGAGCACGCTTCGGGACGGCGCAAAGGGACACGACGCGAGCGGGCCGGCTGGTGTTTGCTACGCCATGCGCCCGCGCCTGCACCGCCCTCTCTCTCGCTCCCTACACGCACGCCCGGGTCCACGCACGCCCGGGGGGCGGGAAGCGGGGGCTGGTAAAGAAGATAGCCGCAGCGCCCGGTTTGGGGGGGGGGGCTGGGCTGGGCTTGCGAGGCCGGGGCCCGGCGATTTGGTTCCGGGCTCGGGGCTCGGAATGTCACCTGGATCACATGGGGTTTAAGAGAGGGGCTCTGGCCTCTGGGGCAGGGCGTATGCATCGGCCACATCGGGCAGAAAGGCCGCTGCGCGGACGGGGGCGGCTCCGGGCGGTTCGCCGTTTCCCACGTTCTCCTCCTCCTCCCCCTCCTCCTCCTCCTTGCGCGCTCAGATGAACCGGGCCCCCGAAACTGCACTTGGACTCTCGGCAACACGCAACATGCCCCCGCTGCGCGTCCTCGTCGCCCTCCGCCTCCGCGCCGCACCCACAGGCGGCGACAATTACGACCCCTCGCGGAAACCCAACGATGTCGCGGCCTGGCTGTCGGCGCAACAGCAGCCGACTCGCCGCCACCCCGGCTCGGAGCGCCCCGCCTTCGATGCGACCCCGCCGCTGCGCGGCTGGGGCAGCGGCGGCGGCGTCGCCGCCACCGCGACTTCCCACCTGACCGCACCTCAGCTGCGGCGCCTGCGGCCGCACGCCGCGCTGCCGCTGCCGGGCTACGCGACGGCGCCGTCGGGCACGTCGCTTCGGCGGCGCAGCATCATCGCGCCGCGAACCGATCTGGTGCACCGTATCCTTCACGTTCGCGGCATCATCGACTCCGTGCTGCCGATCTACAACCCCAACGGGGTCGTGCGGCGCGCCTGGGATCTGCTAATCATGGCGATGGTGGTGTGGACGGCGGTGAGCGGGGTTAGGGAGCGGCAGCGGAAGGAAGCCGAGGCTGCGGGGCCAGGGGGCCAGGGCCCAAACCGAGATGGCAAACAGGCCATCGGTGGTGCCACCGTTGCAGCGCTACAATGGGGCTCCACTGAGGTGCAGGGTGGACGGCATGCAGTGTATCTGTCTGTCTGTCTGTCTGTCTGGCTCGATGTGACGGTGTCCCGCGGGTCCGTCCCCCGGCGCAGGTGACGGTGCCGCTCTCCGTCAGCTTCGGCCTGCCCGCCGGGACCGAGTGGCAGATAGCGGGGCACGTGATCACGGCCCTGTTCGCCGTAGACCTCTTCATCAACTTTCGTACGGCGTACTACGACCACAAGGTAGAGTACGGCACGGCACGGCAGCGCACTGTGGTGGAGGAAGGGGTGCGATGCGCGCTTTGCGCGTGGTGGTGGGCGCAGCGGCAGCTGCAGCGCGGCGCCATGCGGCGGGGGCAGGCGACCGCTGCGCTGCGCCGCTGGCCCCCTGGCTGAGGGGTCGGGTGGCGGAATGGGGCCAGAAGAGCCCGGCGGGCTGCTGGGCCGCGGCCGCCTGTGCCTCGCCGGTGGGAGGCGCGCACTGGCGCGGATAGGGAAGGGCCGAAGGCCGGGGGTCGGAGGCGGCGGGGCGGTCGTGGTCCCGCCCGTGGGCTCCGACCTGGCTGCGGCCTGCGGCGGCCAAAGCCGGACCCATAGTCCCCTGCCCGCAGCCTCGGGTTTGCCATTGCCACCCTCCCTCTTCGGGCGTCCGGGGCCACGGGGCCTGGGCTGCATCTCTGTAGGAGCGGACCAGCCTCTTTCCTCCGCCGCTAGTCATCGCACATCGCGGCCACCGCCACCGCCACCACCATCACCGCGGCTCGCTCCCGCACGCGGCCCGCGCCCCTCACCTTCGCTGTCCCCAGGGCGAGCTGGTCCGCGACTCCTCCGCCGTGGCCGCGAACTACATGAAGCTCTGGTTCTGGATCGACCTCTTCGGCACCATCCCCTTTGACACGATCGTCGAATTGACTGGCGTGTTGGGCGATTCTGCCGCCGCCGGCCGCCACGACTCAGCCAACAGCACCGAGCTGGCCGCGCTTGGCTTCCTCAAGGCGCCGCGCCTGCTGCGCCTGGGCCGCATGCTTCGCTTCCTCGACTCCTTCAAAAATGCCAAGATCTTCCGCATCGCGCAGCTCTTTGCGGCCATGATTCTCATAAGCCACTGGCTTGCCTGCATCTGGTACATGATGTACCGCTTCGGCGGTCGGGAGCAGGTAATTCATGTTGTGACACTATGATGCGGAATCGTTCATACCGGTATAGTACCATAAAATTCGAAGGTTTCATAAAACGATTTAACACTTTGTGTTCGACAGGCGGACGAATGGGCGTTCGAGGTTGCGATGTTCGACGAGTACGACAGCCCGTCATCGCCACCGTCGGCGTCGTATTGGCCGCCGTCACCGCTGGCTGGCGGGAACGCGAGCGGCGCGACGGTGACGGCGTCGCCGACGGGCGATGGTGGCGGTGGCGGCGGCGGCAGCCACAAGGTGTCGATGTACGTTGTGACGTACTACTACAGCTTCCTGCTGCTCGTAAGTGGGTGCGGGATTTGGGCGGGTTAGACAGAGGCCAGCCTCAATACGGCCCTGCTCCTCTGCTTTCCTGCTCCTGCTGTTGCTGCTGCTGCTGCTTGCCGCGCGCTGCTCCTGTCCCTGCTCCTGCTCCTGCTCCTGGCCCTGCTCCTGGCCCTGCTGCTGGCCCTGCTCCCCTTTCCGTGCGCTGCCGGCGTCACGACATCACAACAAGACACACGTGTCACGGTGCCGTACACACCCCCACCCCCACGTGCGTGCAGGTGGGCGACAACGTGACCGCGTACAACAATTTTGAGCGCACGTTCTGTGTGTTGGTCCTCATCGCCGGTACCTTCTTCTACTCGGCGGTGGTGGGCCAGATGGCGACGTTGGTGGCCACAATGAACGTGGCGGTCAACCGACACGGGTGGGTGGATGGGGGTGGGTGGATGTGGGTGGGTGTGGGTGGATAGATGCGGGTGTAGATAAGGTAATGCATAACGAACCGCCGCGAAGGAAAAGTCCGAGGCGACGTTGTCGAACGAACCGCGCAGCACTGCTTGCCGTACCCAACATGGCTGTAAGCTGTAAGCTTTCCAGCGCCACTGATGGGCGATGGGCAACTGACCCCCACCTCCCCCACCTCCCCCAACCTCCCAACCCCGCAGTCAGAAGCTGTTGATGGTACAGGACGCGCTGCGCTACGCGGGGGTGCCCGACCGGCACAGCGAGGCGGTGCAAAAGTACTTCGAGTACCTGCAGCAGCGGTCGCACCCGGGGGCGGAGGGGATGCAGTTCCTGCAGGTGGGTACGGCATGTCTGTCTGTCCGTGTGGCCACCTCGCTTGGTTCTTCGTGGCTCCATCAGCACGCGGACTGCGGCAACTCCGCCTCCCCCTCACCGCTCCCCCCACCGTTCCCCTCGCCGCTCCCCTCGCCACTCCCCTCGCCGCTGCCCGCTCCTCTCCCCGCTGCTCTCCCCCTTCCCACGTAATCCCCCACCCCACCCCCACCCCACCCCACCCCCCACCCCACCCCAGGAGCTCCCCAGCTACCTGCAGCTCAGCCTCAGTCAGTTCCTGCACCTCCGCAGTTTGCACAAGGTGCGGACGGACAGCAGGGCTGGCAGGCCGGCGGGAGGGAGGGAGGGAGGGAGGAAGGGAGGGAGGGAGGGATCCGGGCCACGGCGGCCGCTACTGCCGTGGCTGCCGCGGCCGCGGAGCGGTACTGCATCGGAAACCACACCCTGTTTGGCGGCAACCACTCCCCCACCCCCACCCCCACCCCCAGCCCCCACCCTGCGCATGCCCGGCCCGGCCCTGCGCCCTCTTTTACCCTGTCTTGATCTTTTCTCCGCCGGATGATGATGATGATGACGCATGCTTGTCCCGCGGCTTCCCGCGACTTCCCCCTCAACCCCTTTCCCTCCATCTCAAACCCTTTATCTCCTCCATCCCTCCATCCCTCCCAACCTCTTTCCACCTTCTCGGCTTCACCACCTTCCCATCCCCCTGCTCCTCCTCCTCCTCCCCCCCCTGCTCCTCCTCCTCCTCCTCCCCCTGCTCCTCCTCCTCCTCCTCCCCCCCTCCCTCACCCTCCTCCGCCAGGTCCCGCTGTTCAGGGACTGCGAGAAGGGTTTCATGAACGCGCTGGCGCTGCGCATCCGAATGATCTCTCTGTCCCCCTGTGAGGTCATCTTCCGGGTGGGGGATGTGGGTCGGGAGATGTACGTCATCAAGAAGGGCTGCGTGGCGGTGACGTCACCCACAAACACCATGTGGGGGCTGCTGCAGCCGGGGGAGGTCTTCGGGGAGGTGGCGCTGCTCAGTACGGGAAAGCGTACGGCGAACTGTACGGCACTGGGTTTCGTGGACCTGGCGGTCCTGACGGGACCGGACCTGCAGGTGGGGGCCGGGGCGGGGGGGCGGGGGGTGAGGTTCGGGGGTGAGGGGCTAATGACTTAAAACGAGAATGCAGCGGGGGCTTGAGGGGAAGTGGCTGGGGGGAGTGGGGAGTTGGGTTTGGGTGATGTGGGGTGTGGCTGGGGTTTGGGGGGGATGTGGGGGTGGGTGCGGTTAGCGTAGCTTGAGGAACTCCCGCCGATGGGGGCTCGCGGCGTGCCTTGCGGGTACCTCATCGGGTTTCGGCCCTGGGCCTCGAGTGGTCGTGTCCCCCGCGCATTCCGGGCTCCCTGCTTCCTGCTTCCCATTTGTCCGTACATTCGTACATCCGTACATCTTGTCATCCGTACAGGTCGTGATGCGTGACTACCCAGTCAGTGCCGCCATCATCTTCGAGCGCGCGACGGCGAGGGCACGGTCGCTTCAGGTGTGGGGCGGGCGCATCGTGCCGTACGGTCAAAGATGGGTTGTCGTACGGTCAAACATGTTGCCTTACGGTGAAAAATAGAAGAAACCAAATTCAGGGCCCCGAATCTGAGGCTCCGGCTGGTATTCAGCATCGTTTCGAATCTGGGTCCTTCAACAGTGTCTCTGAATGTCTCAGCAGCATAGCTACCGTAGGCACAGTCTCGTACCCCCGACATGTAAGGGGGTCAGCCACCATCTCATGAAACCCCCAGATATAGATGTGATCAACCGTAGGAGTTGAACCGGGGACCTCTGGGCTCACTGGCGGCTTCAATCATGCCCTCGTTTCAGAATGTTTGGGGTCAAGACGGATGGCACATGAAATATCCCATGCCGCCCGTGCTCCCGCAGAGCAAGAGCAAGATGTGGCTGGAGGTGCCCGAATTCGACGACGACGACGACGAAGAGGATTTTTACGATTGCGAGGGCGGCGATGACGGCGACTGCGGCGGCGGCGGCGGCGGCGGCAACGACTGCGGTGGCGGCGGCGGCGACGGCAGTGACGACGGCGGCAACGGTGGCGGCGGTGACGACGCCCCTAGCGACGGCGATGGCGACGACGACGATGACGACGACGACGTCAGCGCAGACACGAGCTCCCGCATTTCCAGCGGCTCCCGCAGCCCCGGCAGCAGTACGGACGCCGCCGTCGCCGTCGCCGCTGCCGCCGCCGCCGCCGGCAGCAGCACGTGCAACAGCGGCGGCAGCGGCGGCGGCTACTTCGATACCTGCTCGACCGTCAAGACCGCCGCCATTGCCGGACTGATGGACTCCACGGGCGGCGACGCCGGCGGCAACGATACCACCGGCGCCGCCGCCGCAGCGGGACAGGTGGCTGGCGGCAGCGGCGGCGCGGCGGCCGTCCACCATAGTGGCGAGCCGCGGTTGCCGCCGTCGATAGCCGCGCTTGCCGTCGAGCTTCGTGCTTCGGGCGGCAGATCAGCGTCTCTGAACGGCCGAACGCTGCCCAAGGCCTGGGACGACGGCGCTGACGGCGGCGCCCCGCCGCTGGCGTCGCCGTCACCAGCGGCGACGGAGGTGGTGAAGCGGCTGTCCTCCAGCAGTGCCAGCGGCGCCGCCGCCGCCGCGGCGGCGGCGCCGCCGCCGGCAGAAGCCCAGTCGCCGCAAGCGTCGCGGGCCGGACGGCCTGCCGACGCCGCCGCGGCGGCGGCGGCGGCGGCGCCAGCCTCCCCCCAGCGTCCCGCCGCCGGCAGCTTCCTGGCGCGAGTGATGATGGTGCTGAGCAGCCGCGCGCCCGCGTCCGACCCGACGGCGGTTGTGGTGGTTCCCCGGACACCACCGTCGGCGCAGCTGCCGCTGCCCGTCAGCGGCAGCGGCAGCGGCGCCGTCTCGCCTGTGCTCCTGTCGTTCACGGCGGCGGCGGCGGCGGCGGCGGGGGCGGCGCAGCCGTTCTCCGGCTTCCAGCGCACAGGGCTCACCTCCCCCGGCGCCGGCGCCTTCCGCAGCGGTCCCACGTCCCCTCTACACCCGCCGTCGGCGGCGGCGGCGGCGCCGCCGCCGCCGTGCGCAGCCAGCAGCCTGGCGCCGGCAGCGCCTGCGCAAGCGCCGCCGCCGGCGGCGGCTGAGGCCGAAACGGCATCGTTCACGTTCCGTACGGCATCTATGAGGCACAGACACGACATGACGGCGTCGGGTGCCAGCGCGGCACCGCCGCCGCGGCTGTCGCTGGACTGCCGCCGGCCGCCGCCGTCTTCGGTGCGTTGGAGCGTGGACGGCGGCGGCGACGCGCCGCCAGCGGCGGCGGCGACGGCTGGCGTCGACCCGTCGGAATTCGATCCGACGCAAGACGGCGAGGAGATTGTGTGGCTGGCGCCTCCTCACCCGCACCGGTCGCGCGGATCAAGCGACCGAGGCTACCATGACGCAACGGCGGCAGTGGCGGCCAGGCCGCCTAGCACCTCCGCCAGGCGCAGCCTGCAAGCCCAGCATTCGCACATACACGCACAGCAGCAGCAGCAGCAGCAGCAGCAGCAGCACCAGCAGCAGCACCAGCAGCAGCACCAGCAGCAGCACCTGCAGTACCAAAAACAAACGCAACAGCAGCAGCAACAGCAGCAGCAACAGCAACAGCAACAGCAGCAACAGCAGCATAGCAGTCAGCGGCAAGAGGAGCCGCAGCAGCCGCAGCAGCAACGCCAGAAACACCACCAGCAGAACACTTCAGGCCTTGGTCCCAGGGCCGTTGACGGTCTCGAAGGTGCGGCCGGCGCAGCGGCGCCGCCGGCGCCTATGATGACGACGACGACGCCGCTGCAGCGATTTGGTTCACCGACGCCAACGACTGATGCAACGGCGGCGGCGGCCGCCGACGCCGACGCCACCGTCGCCTCCACTCCTCGTCGCCAGCGGCCGCGCACCAAGCCACGGCGCGACGGCCACGCCGGCGGAACCGGCACAAAGGATGATCGTACGGCGGCGACGGCGGCGGCGGCGACGGCGGCGGTCGCCGCCGCTATCGCCGACGATCCGCTCTGGAGCGGCGTCGGCACTGCGACGGCGTTGGCGGCCATGGCTGCCGCCACCGGCGGCGCGCCCAGTGGCGGCGGCGCCGCCGCCGCCGCCGCCACCTCCGCCGGGCCGGTGGGTGAATCACTCGAGCCGACGGGCTCCGCCGCGTCTTTGTCCGCAGAAGACGCCGCGTCGTCGGCATTTGCTGCGGCATCGAAAGCACCGGTACGGCGTCGATCCAGTTACCTGCGCTGGCTCCCTGGAGGCCTCGCCAGCGGCGGCAGCGGCGGCGGCGGCGGCGCCGCCCCCGCCAGCGATCCCACCGCCGTCGGCGGCGCCGCCGCCTCCATCACCAGCTCCCCTTCCGGCACCGTCACGACGATCATCCAAGCCAACGGCGCCGCCATCCTCCGCCTTACGCGCAGAGCAAGTGAAATGCTAATTCCGGTGCATTCTCGTCCTGGTAGCAGCAGCGGCGGCGGCGGCGGAAGCGCGTCAGCGCCGCTGTCGCCGCGCTCCGCCGCCGTGACGTCAGCGCCGCTGTCGCCGCGCTCCGCCGCCGTGGCGTCGGCACCGCTGTCGCCGCGCTCCGCCGCCGTGGCGTCGACGCCAGCGGTGGCGGCGGCGGCGGCGGCGCCACCCTCCCGCCGCATCTCCCGCCTCCTCTCCGCGGATCAGCGCAACGGCGGCGGCGGCGCCGCCGCCGCCGCCGCCTCCGAGCCGTCGCAGGTCGCCGAAGAGGAGCTCGAGTGGATCAGCAGGCGCCTGTCGTACGCCGTACGGCAGCAGCCGTCCCGCCGCGGCAGCGTCTTCAGCATCCACGAGGACGAGCTGGCGGCGCTGGCGCCGGGGGGCCCGCCGGCGCCGCCGTCGATCCTCAAGCACGCCGCCAGCGCTGGCCTGTACGGCGGCGGCGGCGGCAGCGGCGGCGGCACCTTCCGGCGCCTGCCCCGCGGCAGCACCACCGACTGCTGCCTGGCGGACGATTGCGGCACAGCGACGGGGACCGCCACTGCCGCCAGCACCGGCACTGGCATGATCCCGAGCGCAGTCACGACAGCCACCGGCTGCGCACCGCCCTGGGCTGGCGGCGGCGGCGGCGGCGCCGCCGCCGCCGCCGCCAGCTCGCGCCGCTGCAGCCTGCAATACTCCCGCAGCACTGCGCCCGTCTCCGCAGCCGCCCATGCAGCGGCGGCGGCGGCGGCGACGGCGGCGGCGGGGGGAGCGGGCGGCGGCGCGAGCCTGGGCCTGCGCAGCAGCCGCTCTAGTTGGGCGGATTGTGCGCAGTCGCCGCTGCCGCCGCCGCAGCGCCCTCCGCCGCTGCCGGATGGGGTGTTCGTGCCCCGGGCCTCCTGGGACCAGCTCATGCAGGTCCGGGTGTGTGTGTCCGTGGGTGTGTGTGTGTGTATGTGGGAAGGGGAAAGGTGGTAGAGAGAGAAGTATGCGTGTCAGAAAGACAGAGGGAGAAGGGGGGGGGGGAAAGAAGGGCGGCGGCCACTGCGGCTGTGAGGGCGGGGCAAGGTGGGGCGGGGCGAGGTGGGGCGGGTTGGCGCCCTTCCCTGGGCAGGGGTGTGCAGTGGTGGGCCGCAACGGTCCCTGCGTGCATTCCAGGCACAAGACGCTGACACGATGCGGTGCAGCAGGGAGGCCATATATCAATAGATATATGGCTAAATGGTAAATGGTGGAATCGAACCCATGTGCCTTCGCGCGCTCATTCAGGATGGCACTTGCCTGCGCCAGCGGCGGCGCGTCGATTTACCGGCTCTACGGTCCTCTTTGCCCACACCCGTTAGCCTCCCTCCCGCCTTCCCTCCCTCCCTCCCCCAGGCCGTGTCGCGCTTGGGCTGGTTCGAGAATGTACTGCAGCAGTTGATCGACCTGGTTTCGGAGCAGGACGAGGCGCTCAACCGGCTGGAAAAGCGAGCGGAGCGCGCGGCGGCGCTGGGCGGCGGCGCCGCCGGCCACGCCGACGATGGCATCCTAGCAGGCATCATGCCGACATCGGTGCTGGTCGACGCTGCCGCCGCCGCTGCCGCTGCCGCTGCCGCCAGCGTCGGCAGCGGCGGCGTGGCGTCGTCACTCTCGCGGACGTTGACCTCCTCGCTGCCTCGCTTGCCGTCGCAGCGGGAGCGCGGCTCGACGACCGCCGCCGCCGCCGCCGCCGCTGGCGGCGGCGGCGGCGGTGGCGGCGGCAGCGGGTCGGGGGCCGCGGCGGCGGCGGGCCTGCCGCTGTCGGATTCCTTGGACGCCGCCAGCGGACAGGTAGGGGCCGTGCAGACGAAACCGCAGCGGAGAAATGGGGAGGGGGCGGCGTTAGCCTGCGGGGCTGGGGCACGGAGCCGCAAGCGTGAAGTGCTGTATGATGTGCATCGACCGTCAAGGCACCCCCTCCCTCAAGGCACCCTCACCCCACCCGGCCGTGTTGCGCTTCCTTTCTTGCAACCCGTGTTGGGTTCCCACGGGGGCGCCGCCTACCGATATTTACCTATATATATCCCTATATCTATACATCTTTATAGACCCTATATAAACCCAATATATTTTAAAACCCTACCGTATATCTATCTAACATATAGATCTATAGATCTATCTATGTATCTTTAGTTATCTATCTGTAGATATCTATCTATAATTATCTATCTATCTCTCCTTTCCCCCCTCCCTCCTCATCTCTGCTCCCCTCCGCCCCCCTTTTGGCTCTGTGCGCACCCCCGCAGCGCACCGCAAGCTCCCGCCTCCGCGGCGCGGCGCGCACGGTGGCCGCAAGCAGCCGCATGCGGGTCAGCCAGCCCGGCGCCGGCAGCAGCGCCAGCGGCGGCCGCCTGCCGCGGACCTCCTCCACCGCCGCCGCCGCCGCCACCGCCACGGCGGCGAGGTCGCCTAGGTCACCGAGATCACCCAGCCCCTTCGCCCTGGCTTCTAATCGCCTCTCAGAGTTTCTGGAGAGCCGTCTCCTGACTCGCAGCGAGTCGACCAAGACCCCACGGGACCTCGCCGCCGCCGGCGGCAGCGGCAGCGGCAGCGGCAGCGGCAGCGGCAGCGGCGGCGGCGGCGGCGGCGGCGGCGGCGGCAGCGGCAGCGGCAGCGGCGGCTATTTCGGGGGTGGTTCTTCGCCGAGGGGGGTGCTGCGGGTCCGGCGCGGCACGTCGCTGTCTGCGGGCGCCGAGGGGTCGCTTCGGAGGGGTGTGGCGAAGAGCGCCGGCAGCGGCGGGCTAGGCGGCGGGAGCGGGAGCGGGAGCGGCGGCGGCGGGGTTGGGAGCGGGGGCGGGAGTGGGAGCGGCCCGGCGGCGGGTGTTCTGGGCGGCGGCTCGATGTTGGCGCACTGAGGATGGGGCTAATGGATGAGGCTGATGGATGGGGCTGATGGGTTAGGTGACCGAAGTCACCTCCACCGCGCCACCCTGCGCTGTTGCGAAGGCCAGCGTGTGCGTGTGCGTGTGCGTGTGCGTGTGCATGTGTGTGCTGCTGTTGCTGTTGCTGCTGCTGCTGCGTGTGTGCTGCGGACTCGTGGTGCGTGTCAGATGTGTGACGACCTTGCTTTCTGCGTTGGTGTTGCCCCCGGTATCGGGGTACGTGGACGGCGCGCCGCTGCGGTCGCACCATCGCCCGCACAGAGCCCCTATTGGGTTTTGCCGTGTGCGGTAGCCGATACACGCCGACTGCCCCGATTTTGATCTTGATGGCTTCGCGAGCCCCGCCGCTCCCCGCGATCGCCCGAGCGTTCGGCGTTGTCGTTTTGTTGTTGTTGTTGTTGTTTTGGGTTCACTCAGAACCAAAACAACAAAAACTTTGTTGATGTTATGAGACAACACAGGAATAAGCGGCGGGCGTGGGGCTGCGATCCCAGGCCACCCAAACGAGCCGCAGGGGAAATGGGGAATGTTGTCACTACAAGGTGTGCGTGCGTGCGTGTGCGTGTGTCATTGGCAATATGGCAAACAACGACGGTTGCTCTCCCGGTTCCGGTTTAGTCTTGACCAGGGGGTGCCACAGGCGGGTGCTGACGGGCGCGCGCGCGTGCAGTCGCTGGTAGGCGGGAGGCTGCAGGGCTGAGGGTGCGCTGCATTGCATTTGGGGTGTGCGCGTGTGCGTGCTTGATTTGCGGGTCTCGGGGCGTCGGGGGGCGGCAGGTGGCAGGTTGCTGGTGGCAGGTGGCTGGCCGGGAGCTCGGGGATCGGAGTCGCAACGTTGAAGCGAGCGCTGTTGGAGGGCAGGAGGAGGACTGTCAAGTGGTCAGGATGGGGACCCAGCGCAGCCCACAGCCACAATGGGGGGGGGGGGAACCAAGCATGTCGATTGTCGAAACGGCGCTTGGTGCAGGGGTTCGCGGTGTCCTGCGCACGGGATGTGTGTTGACTTCTCGGTGTTGTTGACTTCTCGATGATGCTGGCCGCCAGTGCGCGACCGCTGGTGGTGGTGTGCGGCAATGAAGCAACCAAGCGCGCGCCCCTGCAGGTGGTGGTGGTGGTGGTGGTGGCGGTGGTGGAGTGTGGTTGGGGAATTTCCTGCCATACGAATGAAGCGCGTGTCTGAGTCAAGAACTTGCTGAGGGATTTGATGATTGAATTGACGGAGCTTGACCAAAGCGTGATCTTCCGCTCTTTGCACTGAAGAAGGGGTGTTTGACGACTGGATGCCGGGAGGCGATGAGGGGCCGATGCGAGTGACCCCTTTCTTTGGGGGGCGCGAACCCTTGCAGTCTTTGCCCTATCCAGTCGGCGCTGCACGTGCGTCCCGCACCCCCGGCGTGTTGGGGAACCTTATGCATGAAGGTTGAGGGGTTTGTTTGCGTGTGGAAAAACGTTTCCCGACCGGGGAACTCCACCCCGCCATACGGCGCGGGCACAGGCGGGCACGAGGCGCACGTCATTGTTGCAACGCAAAAACGCTTCACCCACCCTTGCGAGTTTTGGAGACCACTGTAACAAAAACAAGAGGTTCATCGCAGCGTCCTTGCCACGTCTGGCGGGCTGCCGATTGTTTCGGCGCCGAAACCTCCGAAACCCTTCAAAGTGAGACACGTCTTCCTCAGTGGTAAGGACTTGCATCAAAGGTTGGAAGACTTGCATCAAAGGTAAAAAGTTCACGCGGAAAGCAGTCTCGTATGCCAAACAGCTGGTGCTGGTGCCAGGAGGCGTCAGAGGGCGGAGGACATCCAATGTGGTTAGCTAGCAGTAGTCAGATGGTGCAGGATGAGACACCGGGATAAATTTGCCGACGGAATTGCAGCATGTGCATCAATCCATTACGGTATCCATTAGAGAGGTCCGCGCGCATCACGTCTGTCCTGGATCGTATTACGACGACAGTCGGCGCGAATATACATGCAGTGACGGCAACAGAAGTACATGAAGTTATATAGATTGGAGGGCCCATTTCGTTTATACGTACAGTAAAGCGCTGCTGTTGAGGCCTGTAGGGGTTTGGACCACTCTCATCCATCACGAAACCGCTTGAGTGCACAAGCTGCTACGTAATTGTTCAATATGTTGTTGCAACAGCGTCAATTTGCCGGTAGCTATGTTTCATCCCGCGCTCCATGCGTGCCACGGTGCCGGAGGACATCCACTTTGGTGCCAAGGGCAGGGCCGTCCCCTGCAACTTCGGGGTCTGACCTTACCAGTAACTACATAATTGAGCCCGTTAGCTTTGGTAGGTGCGGGGCGGGAACGAGGTGCTACCTCGGTGTCGGAGCTGGAATCTTCGGGGTCGTCCTCTTAGTGCCGCCAGATTGTTGCGGATTGCCGCAGGCGAGGATGCGGTACTCGAGTGCCCCGAGATGCGTTCAAAGCTGCTACCAAGGTATGCCGAGAGGCCGCGCGGCGCTGCTCCTCCCCTTCCACATCCCCGGCCCGCCGAAGCCCGCTCACCGCAGGCGCTTGACCCGACTGCAGGCCCAGCCCCTTCCTTGTACACAACAACTTCGGCGGCGGCTTCGGTGCGTCGTCGCGAACATCCTGCGGGGAGAAAAGAGTGCAGAGGGAGGAGGGGAGTGCGAGGGCGAGCAGCACACAGCATCCATGCCGGGCGTCACCATCGTTCGGGGATGCCCTTGTGCCCCCTGTGCCACACCCATCAGCCCATCAGCGGCCGGCGCCGGGTTCACGTGCCTCACCCAGCATATGGCCGGAGGGCACGGAGGCCCCGCCTTCCCCTTGTAGCTTCAGCCGCCAATCACACATCAGCTCAAGAGCATTGCATCGCATCGCATCGGGAGCCCCTCATGTGCCCGTGGGATGACCCCCCTGCCGCGGCTGCCCGCCCTTTCAGTGCCGCAACCTCACGCACTGCTTTCCCCACCACTACCACCACCGCCATTATCCCCCCTCACAAGCACCATGAGCTCGTCAAGCTTCCCGCCCTTGCCTCCCGAACCCGAACCCGCGCCGCAGTTTCTGACCAGGATCGGGTGGCGCTCAATTCGATGCGCTTCGCGTCCGCCGAGTCAGCTGGTGAGTGGGCGTAGGTCAGAATATGATAGGATAGGATAAGAAAGGAAGGGAAAGGAAAGAAGAAGCGGGCCGCTGGGTCTGCAGAGACGGCGGCAGCGATCTGGGTTTTGGGTTTCGGGGCTGCGTGGGTTCTGGGGCTTATGTGGGGCTTATGTTCGTCCTTGGGTGGCGGATGTGACATCGTGCGTGGCGTGTGCTGTGTAATGCGCGCGCGTGTGTGTGCGCGTGTGTGTGTGTGGGGGGGGGAGGGGGGGCGCCCCCCCCCCCCTCCCCCTGTGGGGGCCTGCGAGCGCAGCCCATCCCCCATCCCCCCCGGCCCATCCCCCCCCGGCTGCGATGAGCCCCTCCCAGCGCGTCCGCACCGCCGCCCTCCGCCCTCTTTGTGTGGCAGCTTTTGCCGCGCCAGCGGTCGGCAGTCGGCGGACATCGCGGGCCGCCCAACCCACACCCAAACTCAAACCCCTTCCCCCCAGCCACACCACCCGACTCGCTGCCCACCGCGCGTGTCCGTCCGCCCCCCTTCCCCCCAAAGGCGCCAGCCGCACGTTCAACGAGGCGCAGGCCACGGGTGGGGTCAATGTGCTTGAGGCGTCCATGGACCAGCTCAACATGACTCTGCCGCCCTGGGCCATTCGCGCGGGGGCTCGGAAGGACATCTTTTTCGACCCGCAGCAGGCGAGTGGGGCCGGGCGAGTGGGGGCGGGGGGGGGGGGGTAAATAAGAACGGCCCGGGGCGGGGGGGGGGCGGGGGGGTGGGTGGGGGCTTCCGCGCGTCGCGTCGCGTCACAGCTCAATTGCGCTTGTACGTGCGCCTCGCAGCATGCACTCCGCTGGCCTGTCGAGCCCCGTCGGCTTGAGATTGGGATTGGGTCGGTCACACTGCCTCGGTCGTCATAACGCTTCGAGAGCCGCTGCCCACCTGTTTTTAGAGCTCTCTCGCCGGACCACCCTCTCCCTGCCTGGCGTGTCTTGGGGGTGCCGCGCGGCCTAAGGGGGGCCGGGGGCGGGGAATCAGCGTGCGCCGGCGGTGGTATGCCGCATCGCATCCCCGACTGCTGCGGCTGCTGCATCGCCGTACTGTTGTTTTATGTTTCTTTGCCTGCCCAGTGTAAGACTGCTGCCGCGGCTCCGCTGTTGGCGACCGCGCGGGGGTTGATGCCGGCTCCCCTGCCGCTGCTGCTGGCGGTGGGGCCGCCGGCGGTCCTGGCGCTGATGCGGCGGTGCCCCTGATGGCGCTGTTGGTGCTGATGCTGCTGTCGCGCCCCTGCGTGCTTGCTGGTCACTGCGCCCCTGCCTGCCTGCCTGACTGCTTGTCTGCCTGCCTGCTTGTCTGCCTGCCTGCTGGGTCACTTTCAGGTGACTGCCGCCATCGTGACGTGCGGGGGGCTGTGTCCCGGTCTCAACGACGTGGTGCAGGTGGGTCCGGGGGTGGGGAGGGTCTTGCGGTGTTGAGTGTGGTTTCGCTGGCGATGGCCTGGGGGGGGGCGGCTGGGAGGCGCTCGCTGGGTCCCTTGGTTGCCCAGTGGAGGGAGGGAGGGGTGAGTTCCTGTCCGACCCGTGGGTCACTCCTCCAGAGACCCTCATCTGTCATCTGTCCACCCCTCCAGGGCCTGGTCAACAAGCTGACCGACTATGGTGTTCCGGAGGGGAAGATCCTGGGGATCAAGTACGGCTTCAGGTGGGGTGGAGGATGGGGTGGGGGGGTGGGGTGCATGTGGCCACGGACGCATGCGTGCCGGGCTCCCCCGAGCACCCCCCTGCGGTGTTGTCGCCTACGTCCCCTCGGGTGCTGCGGTATCGTTCTTCTTCTTCTTCTTCTTCTTACCCATCGCATCTAAGTTCTAAGAAACCCACCACCCATGGGGCTGCCCCCCCCCCCCACGCAGGGGCTTCTACGACCCCGCCGTCAAGCCGGTGGTTCTGTCCAAGCGGGTGGTGGACGGCATCCAGCTCCAGGGAGGGACCATTCTGGGGACCAGCCGGGGAGGAGCAAACATCAGGTGCGTGCGTGGGGGGAAGGGGTGGGGGGCTGGGGGCGGGGCGGGGGACGGGGGGGGGCAGTGGTGGTGACACCGTCATCATCACCACCGCGACCCTAAGCCCACCGTTCCCGGGGACTGGACAAACCTCTCCCCCCTCGCTCCCCCTCGCAACTCCCCCCGCCTCGCACACCCCCTCGCAACTTCCCTTTCCCCCCGGTAATATCCCAGGTAACTGCGTTGCGTTCCCTCGCCCCGGGCCGTTATAATTACCCCATCGCACCCCCCCGCCTCTCAGGGAGATCGTGAAGCGTATCGACATGTGGGGTATCGACATGCTCTTCGTGGTGGGCGGCAACGGCGGCAACGCGGGCGCCAACGCCATCAACGCCATGTGCCGCCAGCACGACGTGCCCTGCACCGTGGTGGGGGTGCCCAAGTCCATCGATAACGATATCCTGCTCATTGACAAGTGCTTTGGGTTCGACACGGCGGTGGAGGAGAGCCAGCGCGCGCTCATGGCGGCAAAGGTGGGGGGGGGCAAGCGGGGACGGAGGGGGGGAGAAGCGGGGAACGTGTGTGTGTGTATAGGGGGAAGGGCGGAGGGCGGAGGGTGGGAGAAGAGTCTCCATGGAAGGCGAGTGACCCCCCACCCGCTGCCTGCATTCGACGCATCAACCTGACATCGTGTCGTGTCGTGTGCTCGTGTCATGTCACGTGTCATTTTTACCCGCATGAACCCTCCAACCCTCCCTACCCCCGCATCTCGCTGCCCTTACCTGGGCCTTTCCTCCTCCCTCCCTACCTCCCTCTCCCCTCCCTCCCTGGACCTCAGGTTGAGGCCAGCAGTGCCCGCAAGGGCATCGGGCTGGTGAAGCTGATGGGCCGCCAGTCGGGATTCATAGCCATGCAGGTAGGAGGCTGGGTGGTTGCGTGTGTGTGCGTGTATATTCTTGTGTGTGGGTGTGCGTCAGGGGGGGGGGTTGGACGTGGCAGTGGAACGAACGAACGATGGACCCCCCCCCGTCCCCCGTTTACGGGCTCCGGCCTATATGTGGATAACCCGTCCCCCGCCCCCGCCCGCCTCCTCCCACCGCCGCGATATCTTGCTCATCCTCCTTCCGCACCTCCCTCCCGCCCTCCCTCCCCTCCCTCCCTCCCCCCCCCAACAGGCCTCCATGGCTAGCGGTGTGGTTGACGCCTGCCTCATCCCCGAGGTGGCCTTCAAGCTCAACGGGGAGGGGGGTCTGCTGCACTACCTGGAGGGAGCCATCAAGGCCAAGGGACACTGCGTGGTGTGCGTGGCGGAGGGCGCGGGACAGGTGGGAGGGGGTTGGGGGAGGGGTTCGCGGGGGGTCTGGGTTTGGGCGTGTGGGCGGGCGGCTGGGAGGCAGGCAGGGAGTCCCAGAGGGCTGAGCGCTGAAGGCGATCTTTGGGGGGTTGGGGGGTGGGCCGTGGGGTGCTGCCGGAGGGGTGGGGGGAGGGGGGCGGCGCAGGGATGTGTCGCCCCGGGGGTGAATCGGGGCACAGCTCTCAGGGGCTCAGTCGGTGAGGCCCTGCGCGTCGGCGTGTGTGGTTCGCCTGCGCCCCTCCACACACGCCCGAGCAGCAGCTACCCCCCCTGTTCATGCTACGGACTCAGCTAATCCACCGCACCACCGCTACTCCACTAACGCTCGTCGGCCTGTCAGCTCTTTCCGCTTTGGACGTGTCGTACTCCAACCCTTCCCTCCCCGCTCGCCTGCTTCCCGCCCTCTCTTCTCTCATCTCTCCTCCTCCTCCCCCTGCCGCTCAGGATCTGTTGGAGGACGGCGGGCAGCACGGCACCGACGCCAGCGGCAACCCCATCCTGAAGGACATCGGCGCATTCCTCAAGGACAAGTTCAAGGGATACTTCAAGGACGCGGACATCAAGTGAGGGAGGGGGGCGAGCGGGGCGGGGAGGGGAGGGGGGAGGGGATCAGAGGGGATGAAAAAAACGATACCGGTATCGCAGCTGAGGGGAAGGGGAGAAGGGAAGGGGAGAGAAAGGGGAGAGGCGGCAGGAGCAGGGAAGTGGGGGGAGGGGAAGGGGCGGCGGCGCAGGAGGGACAACAGCAACGCCCACGCGCCCCAGCAAAAGGTTGGGCAGGCTGGGCTGTGGGCGGACGAGCCGAGGAGAAGGTGCACTTTGGGAGTGCACATGGTTTGGGGGCCTCCGAAACCAGCACCCCAGCAGGCCTTCCGTGTGGGCCGGGGGTAACGGGGTAACGGAGGGCGTCGTGAGCAGCAGCGTCGGACACACGTATTCGCGTCCTCGCCGCAACCCCGCACTCTCCCCCGTCCCCCTTCCATCCCCTCATCCCCTGATCCCAACCCTTCCGCCGCCCTTCCCTCGCGCGCGCGCGCGGCAGGTACATCGACCCGTCGTACATGATCCGCTCCGTCTCCACAACCACCAACGACCGCATCTACTGCAAGATCCTGGCGCACAATGCCGTACACGCCGCCTTTGCGGGCTACACCGGCATCACGGTGGGCCTGGTCAACACGCACTATGTCTACCTGCCCATCCCGGTCATCATCCAGGCACCGCGAAAGGTGCGTCGGTCCCGTGGCTGCTGCTTCCGCTACTGCTGCTTCTGCTGTTGCTGCTGCTTCTGATGGTGGTGCTGCTCCTGTCTCAGGTTACGGTGCCCCCTCGACCTTCCCCCCGGGATGTGCACACCGACGCACCGCCATGCCCGCCCGCGCAGGTGGACCCCCGCGGCAAGGCCTGGAACCGCTTGCGTGCCGCCATCGGCCAGCCCAGCTTCCAGTGAGCGGCTGCAGCAGCGCATGTGTCAGTATGTCTCAGCGAGAGTCGGATGTCTCGGCCGTGGGTGGCGAGGTCCAATGGCGGTTGCGAAGCGGCGCGGAGAGAGCCCCCGCCGCCGCTTCAGGCCGGTGTTGGTGGCGGGGCGGTGACCCGCAAGAGGGGGCAGCGACGGCCGTGCCGTGCCGGGGCGGGGCCATCGCCGAAACCTTGTGTGTGTGTGTGTGTGCAAACCATGTTTCGATTTAGCATGTACTGGTATGGTCGGTGAAGAAGAAGAAGAAGATTCTTGTGGGAGGAGCGTGGGGACGAGGGCGGCGGCGAAGAAGAAGACGCGCTTGTTTGTATGAGGCGAGCGGGCCGTCGGGTGTTGTTTGCACAGTACACCTTCCGTGCACAGGAGCGCACCGTAACCAGCTGCCATCGCTGCAGCGCCGGCCATCTCTGGGGTAGTGCTGCTGTGTGTACTTTTCTGTGTTCCACATTCTTTTGTGCCTTGCGGCTACCGGTAGATGTTTTTAATAAATTGGGCATATCGATTTCGCCCGCAGGCCCGCAGCACGATTAGTTGCGGACCTGGTACTGGACGTCAGGCGGTGAGCGTTTTACCGTGTGGCCGGATCGCATTTCACTTGGGTTGTGAGCCGACATTCCGCTTGCAGTCGACGGCATGGCGCTGCATCCCTGGCGCGCCGCCACTGCCCCAAGAGCTATCGCTTCTACCTGCTAGTGTACATCCAGACTCTCAACGTCAACCTCATCCCCGCAGCGTGCCTGCGAAACCAACTCCTCCCAAACAACTCAGCCAGCATGCCTGCGAAACCAACCCCTCTCAATCCACAAGCCAGCGCGCCTTCGAGACCAACCCCTCCCAATCCACAAACGTGCCTGCGAAACCAACTCCTCCCAAACAACTCAGCCAGCATGCCTGCGAAACCCCTTCCATTCAACCCAAAATCAGGAGAACGGAATCAACGGAGTCCCAACGGGTTCCGCGCAGCGGGGGCAGTACACAGTAATGGGTTCGCACCTCCATATACAGACCCCGCTCTCCACACAGACCCCGCACTCCCGCCCGTCTCCCCACCCCTCAGACACGTGACACCATCCACTGTTAAGTGTTAACACAAAATTGCAACATCAATCGGGATGTTGCAATGTGGGTGCAATGCGTCGGGATTGCATCCACATGAAGCACTACCGGTATCAGTCAGCGCCGGTTTCCGCAAAAGGCTGATCGGCAGCACCGGGTACGACTGCCCGCGGCTGCACGCACATGGATGCTAAAGCCGTTGACCGGTCAAGTCACACCGCGGGTCCAAAGCATGTAAGCATCCGGCCTGCCTACAAAGCGCGATGCACCAACGCAGCGCAGCAGTGTGCACGGCCCGCCTCCCCCCCCTTCTGGCCTGTCCGCTGGCTAAACCCTTCCCGTAGTTCCGGAGCCCACCCACTCAAACAACAACAACAAGTAACCATACCTCCTGTTAGTTCATCATCGGGACGTGCTCCCTGTTCCACAAATGCGATGTGCGATGACACACATGCAGTGACCACACCCCCGTGCTTCCAGCTGCCGAACGTCGCAGCGCGGCTGCCGACCCACGGCGCGCAGCAGCCCGTGCCGTCGTGCCCGCTGTCTGCCGGGCCGGCAGCCGACCCGCACCGGCGCGGCTGCAGCCGACCCCCCGGGGCACTCGACCCAAAAGTGCAGCATCCGGAGGTGGCAGCAGCAGCACCTCCTCCTACTGTACCCCTGCTGCTGCCCCTGTTGCTGCTGCTGCACCCGCCGCCACCTCATACCGCCTCCTGCAGGTCCATCCGGGGCCACTCGGCCGCCAGCTCGGAGCCCACCTCTAGCAGCAGCTGCAGCCGCTCCTCCTCGCTGCCGCCCTGGCCGCTGTCCCAGAGCGCCTGGCACGCCTGGCACGCAAAAGGAAAATCGGCCATTACTTCAGGCTTGAGTCGCCGACCATTACCTCTAGGCGACCAAAGGCATACGGTATCTGTCCTTGCACCGACAGCAGTTGGCCCAATGAGCCTTGGACGCAAAACAGAAGAGTTGGGAGCGGCAAACACCGTGTTCTTGTTCGTGTTCTGGGTGCCGGTACATCATCGGGTTGGGGGATAATCCCTACGGCTGGCAGGCAAGTGCATGCAATGAAAGTATGAAACCGATTGTCGGTTCGTCCGGTCCGTCCGCAAGGCAACTAGCCAAAAGACAAATCACCAGGCCACCACGACGCCCCACCCACCTCCGCCAGCAGTTCATCGAGCTCATACGCCGCCGCCACGTGCACCCGCACCGCGTCATCATCATGGCAGAACCCCGCCTCCGCCAGCGCCTTCCGAGCCGCCGCCGCGACCGCCGCCGCGCTCTCCGCCGAGGCGCACTCCACCACGACGGCCCCTGCGGTCGGCACCGGAAAACAGGCCCTCATGGGCGCAGAGGCTGACGCGCCGGGCTGAGCCGCCGAATCCGCCCCGCTCGCCGCGGCCACTGCCGCTGCCGCCTGCTCCTCAACCGCATGGGCTGCAAGCTGCATCATCCAGGCACGCAGGGCGTCGGGCGCCCAGGCGAGTCCAGTGAAGAGCGGGCTCTGGAGGCGCACCAGCTGCAGGACGCTGCCTCTTCGATTGTACGCCGGAAGCCGCTGCTGAGCCAGCCGCTGCAGCACCAGCTCCAGCGCCAAATTGATGCCGCGCACAGTGGGGAGGCCGCCGCCGCTGCTGCTGCTTGCAGCAGGCCCCTCGTGCGATGAGCTAGCGGTCCCCGGGCTGGAATGCCTGCGGAGGTCGACCTCCACCTCCACGTCACAGTGCACGTCCTCGCAATAGAAGTATATGCGGTCGGGCATCCCCAGCAGCCGGACGGTGTCCAGGACGCGAAAGGTCTGCACGCCGTGCGCGAGCGTGAGGTAGCCCAGGCGCACGCCGCGACACCGCCTGACCAGCGCGCGCAGCGGCTGCAGGCGCCGGTCGTAGTCGACGTCATCTTTGAAGAGGGGCAGGCACAGGCCGTTCATGGTCAGCGAGTCGAGCAGGCACACGTCGACCAGCGGAAGGAGCACCTCAGAGGCAAAGTCGAGGATGCCCTGGAGCTCTGGGTAGTCTCCCTCATGGCGCACCGAGGTGACCCGGCCCGACGTCAGGTGCATGTGCCAGCACACATCTTCCGACATGACGACTTGAAGCGTCTGGAGCTTTGGCGGCGGGCGCTTCAGCAGATCCACCAGCGCCGACGCGTCGTCCGCCTGCAGCTTATAAACGACGAGCTCGGCCGATTCCAGCAAATGCATCTGCGAAACAGCAGAGCAGAGGTCTCCGACGGTGGCGGTCCTGTTGCCTTGGTGGGTGTTGGACACAGACAAGGTCATGCGCTTCAGGCGGTGGGCAAGGCAGCCCACGAGCGCCCCCGGGAAGCCGCTGCCGAGATGGAGCTCCTCGAGCTGGGTCAGCGACCCCAGGGCGTCGAACAGGACCAGCTGCTGCAGCGGCTCGCGCGAGAGCGGCACGTTGAGGCGCACGCTGCGAAGGCAGCTCATGCGATGGAGGAGAGATGCAAGTCCAGCCGTGGCCTCCAGGGTTGTCGACAAGCCGTCGGTGATAAGCGTCAGGTGGGTGATGCGCTGCAGGCACTCCGCGGGCTGTCCCATGAAAGAAAGAGCCAATTCGGTGTAACCTGGCTCCGGTCCACGCTTGCTGTAGTCAAGGGTGATGACGAACCGCGTGAATCGCGTCCACCTCCACAGCGGCAACTTCACCCCTGCCGCTACACGTTCCGCATCGGCTGACCTCACACGCACGTTGATCATCCCAAGGCTGCCGTCGACGGTATCTCGCAGAGCTCGACAGGCCAAGCGTCCACCTCCACAGCGGCAACTTCACCCCTGCCGCTACACGTTCCGCATCGGCTGACCTCACAGGCACGTTGATCATCCCAAGGCTGCCGTCGACGGTATCTCGCAGAGCTCGACAGGCCAAGCGTGCATGCTTAAGGCATGCGCCGCTTTGCAGCGCTCCAACCAGTACGTCTTTGCCATACAAGTAGAGCTCTCCGAGCACCGTTTCAAACGATGTACAAGTCTGCGCCCTAGCGCTACTTGACATCATTTCCCGCCAATCTGGCCAGCACGGAAAGAAAGAGAGCGGCTGTTAATTGTGTGTATATCCTTCTGATGATATCTGTATAATCGGTATGGTGCTTAGTCGCATGTAGACAACATACCCCAGGAGTTCGCAATATCGCCAGGATTTCCGTACCCTGGCGAAGTTGTTCGTATCGCAGGCAAACCTCATGCAGCTGCATGTGTCATAACTGTTGCAGAACCGAGTGTGTTTCAGATTCGCTGGCTGGCCGCAGAACACCTCATGACGCGGGATGCAATCGGTTACACCAACCGGCTCTGGGTTGTACCAACCGGCAACATCTGAAGCAGCCTCCCCTCCCCCGGGGCCCAGGCCACGTTCTGACTTCTGAATTTTTCAAGGAATAAAATTGTCCGAACAGTTTCACCGTCATGCCAGGCGCGCTGCCATTGTTGATGAGGTAAAAAGGCGACGGCGACCGTCTTCACGCTTGGGTCCCAAACACTCTGCCTGGCCGCTGCCGTGTGGCTTGGGGTTGTGCCCAGAGTCTGCACGCAGCTTCTGCGTTGCATGCGTCCTCTCCGGCTGGAGGCTCCGGTGCCGGCGTTAGGCAGGCCGAACCTCGCAACCAGGGAAGCTCTCCGTTCCAACACCACCAGCTCCTCTTTGGCGGCTAGACGCCCTCGGGACCGACAAGAGTCTAGGAGAGAGCCAGACTGTCACGCTACAAGTCTCAGGCCCGCTGCTGCCGTATGTTTGGTTACACAGCCGCCTCCCAGGGTCAAGGTGCCTGGGGACCGGCGCACGTCTCCCTCGTCCCCCCCTTCCGATTTCGCGTTCATTAGCCCCCCCTTCCCACACACACACACACACGCACACACACATCTAGCAACTTGCCAAGGCCTCAGCCCTCACTCCATCATTTGTCCTTCAGGACCGGAGCGGCCGCCTCCAGCTCCCGGACGTCTACGCTGTGCTCATTCGCCGGCACACCCCTGTAAGCCTCAGCCGGCATACACGCCGCCAACAAGGGACCCACCGCCAGACCACCTACCGCCGCATCGCGCTCGCCGCCGGCGGCAGTGCTCTCGCCGACGCCTGTATCACTACCACCACCACCACCACCACCAACCCTTTCGCCGACGCCTGTATCACCACCACCACCACCACCAGCGTCAGCAACACCCCGACCACTCGCGCCACCGCCGCTGCTGCTTCCATCCGCGCCGCTCTCGTGCGCCTGTCGCGCCGCGGGCATTTCAGCACTGCGGGCAGGGTCAGGGAGGCGGGCAGCGGCACCGGCGCCGATGGCGGCTGCCGCCGCCGCGACGGGCTCCAGGGAGGCGTCGTCCCCCTCGGCGAGCGCGGGCGCCACCTCGTCTGCTAGCGCATGCGTCAGCAGCCGGTTCCGATTGGCGACAGCCGGCATCGTTTCACCGGTCAGGCCAATATGCATCATCGCATTGGAGCGCATATCTCCTTCACGCGTGCCTTCTTTCTGCATTGTGATGGTCTGCAGTGCCTGTGCAGGTGCGGGACCGGCCCGTGGGTCCGACAAGCCTGTTGACAGCGGGACTCCGCCCAAGAGCGGAGCGCTCGCACGTGACAATGGTTATATTCACCGGACTGCGCTCAACAATGCCAACGCAGATTGGATGTGCAACCAAACGGAAAGTGCAGGACCGAACTGCAGTACGAATCGTATAAACCCAATTCACACGTCATAATAGCCATGCCGACATCAAGGGAGATTTCGGCGTCACCGTCAGTAGCGCTTGGGCATCTGTTCTCATTGCTTGGACGCCAAGTAAGCCCGCCAGCCACCGAAGGAACTGACTTCCTCAGCGTCGCGCACAGCGTATGCCTCGCCCAGGAAGCCTTTCTCGCTGCTCCCATCTTCCAGCACAACATCGCCAATGCAAAGCGGTGGCTTGACACCATCGCGGAGGAACTCCCTGCAAACATGACGTTTGAAAGAGTCCAACAGTGCTTCCCTGCTCTAATGTTTGAGTGTTCAATCAGATCTGCTTACCCAACACGTTCAATCGGGAAGGCCCAAACCTCCACCTGAAAGCTGTGCCCGCACTCGCCATCAGCGCCTTGGCGAATAAGGGCTGGGCGAGGCCCCAAGCTGTACATCTTGTAAAGTGGTGCAGTTTTGCAGGCCTTCACAAGCGTTGCGCCGAGTCCTAGGACCTGGTGATTCAGGGCAAGCCCTGACATGTGCGCGCCCGCCAGCACAAGGTTAAGCTTCGCTGCCATCTTACGAATGCGTGTAGACAACTTCCGGATATGAATGTTGTATGCTATGTTCTTCTCCTGGGCAGCTGCTTATAAACGTTAGTGGTAATGGCGCAGGACTCGCTCGAGGACCTGCAGGACCCCATCCACCTTAACCGCTTAAAGCCTTTGTGCATGCATCATTTCGTCTAATTGGACTTGCATTCTTCATTATATGGACTGTCTGATCAAGCCAACCGGCCAGAGCAGATGGACGTGACTCAGGACAACTGTTTCAACCACTTTTTACTATGTGTCGGCAGCGTCCAGAGTGGCATTCGCGAGAGAAAGGCCAAAACCCCCTACATGGATGCGCTATGCCTCAATCCGACGAGTGCAATGCCACGTCGGGAAGGCAGCAGGACCTTTCAGTTGCTCTTGTCAGCGACGCTGTTCCGGAAAAGTTCCGGCAAAGTGCCGCCCTGCTTCCTCGCATATTGCGTGCGTTCCCTGACCATGAGCGTTTTCGACAATGCTGCCAATCGGTGCCAGCTTTGCATATGTTTCAGTGAATGCCTTGCAGCTCGCCAAGCTTAAATCACGCTGTAGGGACTGGCTGCTGCGCCTCTGCTACTGCTGCATCGTGCTGCATCTTGTTAAACCCGCGATGCACTCCGTCAGCCGGCCCCATTCAGGCATTCATTCGCCCCAGTCCCCAGAGCCGGCATTTCATAGCAGGGCTGAGGTCCTAGCACAAAGCGCCACAGCAGGTCCAGAGGGAGAGCGGAGTTCGAGCTCCCTGCCCTGCCCCGCCGTGCCCCGCGCTGCTGAGGCCTGACGTCAGTATCCAACGAGACATGTAGAGAACGCAATGCGGCGACGGAATACTGAAAAAGCCCACAGCCCTGGCCATGCACATGCATATGCGCCGAACTCCCAAGCGGGACCGTCACCAATTTCAAATAAGTGGGCGGGCGGCCGACGCATACCGCTCCACACGTGTCGAACGCATGCCGTCCTTTAGTGGCTCAAATTCGACAGGTACAACAACACACACACGAGTGGCGCAGCGGTGGCCAAAGAAAAGCCACGAAAATCTGTCGCTGTAACCACTTTCCCGGGTACAAAACCGCTGCCAGCCAATAAGGATACGGCAGACAGAACACAACCATCCACCCTGCAAGGGATTAGGACAAAGGGTGCCGCCCATTGGGGGGCCGCAAACCCAAACCATCCCTGCACGCGCACGCCGTGCGGCCGTGAAAACACGCCCCCGTTCCCGCTCTGAAGAGGCAGCAATTTCCTAAAAGCATCAATGGTTATTAGGCCGCGTATTAGGCTCATTATAAGGAGTTCCTTCTCTACACAGCAAAGAGGTCCTGCTCGGCATGCTGCCGCCACTGCCCCGAAAGCCACATAACCGTACCTCATTCGCCAGCACGGCAGCCGCCAAGCGCCTTTCTCACGACAGCCGAGACGCCCCGCGCACATGCCCCTCACATACACACACACGCTCTCACCCGCTGTTGCCGTCGAGGAATGTCTGCCATGCACCAGGACAGCGCAACGCCCGAGGGCAGTTCAGGACACGTTCGCGCAAAGAAAGTTTTGAAGGAGGCCTGCCGCCCGTCGCCACCATCCGCAATGCGGCATGGCCTCCCTGCACGGTCCATGCTGCCGCCGCTGCCGCCGTCACCGCCGCTAATGCCACTGCTACTGCTGCTGTTTCACCTCGCTGACCCGCAGCCTGCCCTCCTGTCACGACAGCATGGCGATCAGTCCGATCGCCTGGTGCACCGCCTGCTTGGCCTTGGCGGCGGTGGCGCCCGTGCCGCCCCGGGCAATGACCGCCAGAGCGGCCTTGACGCTGTCCAGCACGCCCCTGCACCACAGCCCGACCCACGTGGACGTGACGTGACATGGATGTACGGTAAGCGGATCAGCGCTGGTGCATGAACGCACATGATGGCATGAAAAACCAGCCGGGTAAAGGGTTTTGGGTTTTTACGGCGTTGCTGGCAGCGGCACGGCCGCACATGCAGGCACAGAACACACCACACGTGTGTACACCCCGGAGAGAACAAGCAGGACACTTCACCCCTCGCCCCGCCCCCCAGCCCTGCCCCCCAGCCCCGCCCACCTGATGTGGGGCGCCAGACCCGGCTCCCGCACGTCCAGGCGCTTGAGGATGGCGTCAATCCATCCCAGCTTGAGGTCCACGTCCGCCGTCAGGTCGTAGCACAGGAACGTGAGCAGCGACAGCAGCGTGGCCTGGCCCAGCGGGCAGGGCTCCGCCGCCAGCAGCGAGGCGCCGCCCGCCTCGGAGCAGGCCCACAGCACCAGCGGCAGGTCCTGGCGCTCCAGCACGCGGGACAGGGCGCCGTCCAGGTCGCCACCGCGGATGAGGCCTGAGGGGAGATGAGATGAGATGAGATGAGAGAGGAGAGGAGAGGAGGGCAGTGAAGATGAGGGGAGAGGATGGGGGTTAGGGTGTAGGGTTGGGAGGGTTAGACGCGAAGGTGGGCGGGAGAGGTGCGGATGAGGCAATGGGGGCAGGCAGGCATGCAGACCTTCCGAGCTTTCAACAGCGACAGGGCCCCGTGTGTACTGACAGGCTCGCGCCGTCTGGCGGCCACGTACCTAGGACCAGGTTCCTGGTGGCGGGGTCTGCCGATGGAGGCGCCGGCACAGACACGGCAGGAGCCGGCGAGGCAGCGGCCGCAGGCTCGACGCGCGCCGCCGAAGGGCCGGTCGGCGTCTGGGCCCGCATGGCCGCCGGCGCGGCCTTGCTGCCGGCGGCTGGCGCCGCCACGGCGGATGCCGCGGAGCTCTCGGAGGCCGCGGGCCGGGACACGCCGCCGCCTGGCGCCGCGGCCGCCGCCGCCGGCGTTGCCGCCGTCGCCTTGGCGCCGCCCTTGGCGGTGCCGCCCGCGTTCACCGCCGCCGCAGGCGCCGTCGCCGCCGCCGCCGCAGGCGGCGGCGGCGGCGGAGCCGCCGCCGCGGCGGCCGCCGCGGCCGCGGCGGCCCGCGCCGCCGCGGCGGCGGCCAGCTGCGCCGCCGCCACCTCGCTCTTGAGCGACTTGGCTGCGGACTGCACCTGTGACGCTGCGTCGCGCAGCTGGCCGCCCAGGGGCCCCAGTGGCGCCAAATTGGTGTCCAGCCCGGTCCGCAGCGCCGCCTCGATCTGGCCAAACATGGTGGAGGTGGCGCGCTCCAGCGGCGGCACCACCTGCGGCGGAGTATTGCCAGGCAGGCCAGGGCGGGCGCAGCCGCCCGGCGAGAGCAAGAGGCACAGCCGCCGGTTGGGTTCGGGTCTGGCGTGCGGGAGAGAAACGCGTGCGTGAAGGGCGCTGATTCGAGCAAGCAGCCAGCCGTTTAGGGCCCCCAGGTACCGGGGTAGGCCAGCCGACACGTAGGACACGAATACCCGGTACGGTTAGATGATACGGATGGGCTGGGAGCAGGCTACAGGTCGCTGGGGGTCATGGGGAAGGGTCAACAGCAAAGAACCAGAGAGGGTTGGGAGCCAGCGCCAAAGAGAGGAACAAGCGGGCAACGGATGCAGGGTGACACTCCTCCCGCCCGCCCGTCCACCCACGTAACTTAAATGGGCTTCATGGTTTTCTTTGCTTATCTTGGTGCCTGGCGGCTGCAACAAATACCAAACTTGTATTGCACATGCACCCCCACCCCCACCCACCCACCTGCGCGGCGAAGGCAGCCCCCAGTCCGTCGGCCACGGCGCGCGGCAGCGACGCCGACAGCTGTGACCCCAGCGCCCGCTCCAGCGCGGCGGCGGTGCCCCCGGCGGACAGAGCCGCGGGCAGCGCCTCCGCAACGGCGGCGCGCACGGCGGGCCCGATGGCGGCCTTGACGGCGGCCGTCGTGGCGGCGGCGGTGTCGGCGACGCACTGGGATAGTTCCTTGGTGACGTGGTGGATAGCCTGATAGGCGTTGGGGGTTGGGCGAGCAGCGGTTGGGGGGCGCGTCGGCTGGGAAAGGAAGGACACCGCGCGGTGAGACTGGGAGACTCGACTGCCCGCGTTTTGTTCCAGAGTTTCCGATAAGCCGGGCCTGTGAACTCGCGTACCCCCATATCTGTCCACCACCACCATCGGCCGTTTCAGCAGCAGTAGCAGCGGTAGAAGCAGCGGCGGGCGCCGGAAGCTGTGCGCAAGGGAGGCCTCGCTCTCACCCACCACCTCCGCGCGAGCATCCGCCGCCTCCCAACCCATACGACTCCCCACCGCCCCCTTCTTCCCTCCGCTCTCTCTCCCTCTACCTCGCCCCGCGCCCGCTCTTCCTCCCTCTCACGCTCTCACCCCCGTCAGCGCCTTCTGCAGCTCCGAGGTCTCCCTGCGCCGCTCCTCCGCCGCCTTGCGCGCCACTGCCTCCGCCGCGCGCACCGCCGCAGCGTCCGCCGCGGCCTTGCTGCTGCGCTGCGCCTCCGCCCGGACCACCTTGAGCAGCTCGCGCTGGCCAGAGGACACCTGAGCGGCAGGGAAGGTGGGCAATGAAGACGTTACCGCAGCCGCGGTGGCGGCGGCGGGGGTTGACAGGGATTGGCAGGCCAACAGCAGGGGTCATCCCAACAACCTTCCGGTCCGGACCCTTCCCGCCGACACGCGGGGCCACGACCCCACGGGCCACTGCACGCCCGCCCGCCCGCCGGCGGCGGCTCCCCTGCCTCCCTCCCTTCCCCCGCTGACCCCCGGCCTCACCTGCTCCATCAGCTGCTGCTGCAGCGCCAGAAGCTGCGCCAGGGCCTGCTGCTGCTGTTGCTGCTGTGCTTGGAGGCCCAGCAACGAGGCGCCCGGCGCGGAGGAAGTGGACGCGGTGGGCAGCGGCGCAGAGGATGGCGCGGCGGCGGCCGGGGCGGCGAGCGGCTTCGGCATCTGGCCGAGCGATCCCGGGTGCGGCGGCAGTGGGCCGCCCTTGCCGCCTTGCTGCTGCGCCTGCTGGCGCTGCGACGGTTGCTTGGACTGGCGGCGGCGGCGGCGGCAGAGGGGGCAGCAGCGGGAGCGGTGGCTGTGTTAATACCCAATGAGAAAGGCCTGGAGAATTGCGATGTGCGGGCGCACGATGCGCGCGCGGCGAGGCTTGCGGCGCATGCGATACGAGCAGAAGAGCTGAAGACGCGCTCGCGGTGGGCCGCTCCAACGCAGCAGCGAGCCACGTGGGTCGCGCGCACGTGCACCGGGACGGGGCGCACTTTGGCTTGACGGTGCCGCCGCCGCGGCCCCCTCCAGCTGGGGTACGGTAGTATGAGCTGCCACAAGGCGAGAAGAACAACGGTCTGATTCCGCGAACCGAGCAGTCAATCCGTGCCGCGCTGCGCCGAGTTCCCGCTCAACTGGGCGGGCGTCCATCTCCACTTACCTGACCTCCCACCGCGCCCTCCAACCTCCCGCCCCGTCTGCCACGTTTCACATCGCTCTGCGGCACGGGCCATCGGCCCGTGGGACACATCCCAGCCGCAGGCGCTCTCCGCAAGAAACACAAGGCGTCCGCCCGCAAGGTGTCTCCCGTCAGTCATTGTCTGCGGTCTCAGCGCCGCCGCCACGCGCCACCTTGCCCTTGCTAGAAGGCCCGCTCAAGAGACCCGAGAGACTCACCGCCATCAGAACCAGTTGTATCTGCGAGTTGGCCAGCTCACGCACGTGCAGCTGCATGCCCGGCGGGCACAGCGCCTGCCCTGCCGCCGTCGCCGCCTCCAGGCCCTGGGGCATCGCCCTGCGCACCGCCGCCATAACCTTGGCCTCGTCATACACCGCCGGCGCCTCAGCCGCCTCCGCTGCCGCCTCTGCTTCGGCCACCGCCGCCCCGCCAGCGGCGGCGGCGGCGGCATCGGTTGCCGCCGCCTCGGCTTCGCCTTCCACCGCCTCGAACGCCGCCTCGGATGAGGCGGCGGCGGAGGATACAGACGCCGGGGCGGTGGGGGGCAGCGGCGGCGCCGACTGCGGCCGCTGGCCCAGCGAGGTCGGGTGCGGTGGCACGGAGCCGGCCTTGCCCTGCTGCGGCAGGGACGGGGCAAGCGGCGGCGGCGGGGGATGGCAGCGTCACATCGAACCGCCGTGGCAGCGAAGAACGCTCTGGTCGCGTCTGCGACGCCCTGCTTCCCCGCCGCGCTTCCTTCGAACTCCTCTTAATCAATCAAACCTCCTGGCCTGAAAGCAGGCCAACCGTGAAAGATGCAGAAACCTACCAAGTGCCCCACGCGCGGACACACACACCCGTCGCCCGCCGCCGGCACGCACCGGACGGCCTCGGTCTCACCTGGGAGATGCGCCGCACGAGCAGCTCCGAGGGCTGCGGAGGCAAGCTCGCGGGGGACTGCCCCGCCGCCGCCGCCGCCGCTACCTCCACCGCCCCCGCCGGCGCCGACGCCGCAGTCCCCATTGGCAGCGCCTTGACCGCCAACGCCGCGGGCGCGGCCTCGTCCTCCGCCTGATCCGCGCGCGCCGCCGCCGCCGCCGCTTCACCCGCCTCCGCCGCCGCCAGCTCGGCGGCCGCCGCGGCCGCCACCGCCGCCGCCAGGTTCGCGTCCGAATGGCTCGGCGTCAGGGTGTTCGACACCGTCGGGAGCGAGTGCGAGCGGCTCGTGCCCGCCGTGGACGCGGCCGTGTCGTTGTCGCCGCCCTCGGCCGCTGCCGCCGCCGCCATGCCGCCGTACGACTCATCCAGCGGCGGCGGCGCCGGAGCGCCGCCCGTGCTGGCAGTGGAGCTCGTCACGGACCGCGCGGCCGCCGCCGCTGCCGCGAGCGCGGCCGACTGCATGAGCTGGCTTGGTGTCAGCAGCAGCGACGGCCGCACCGCCGGCGCCGCCGCTGCAGCTACGGCCTGCGCGAGCGCATCCGCATCGACCTCCTCCTCCGTCGCCGCCGCCACGGCGGCGGCGTCCGCCGCCAGCGCCGCAGCAGCCTCGTCGAATGCCGACGCGCCCGCCGCCGCCGTAGCGCCCGGCGGCGCCAGCGCTGCCTGGGCATGCTCCGCCGCTGCGTCGTTGCCGCCGTCTGCGCCGTTGGCGGCCGCGCCCGCGGCGCCCTTGGGCGTGGCGCCCCCAAAGGCCATCAGCGGGCTCGTCGCATCGGACACATCGGACGGCATGGCCGTCAAAGAGCTGACCGGTTGTGACGGCGGTGGTGGCGGCGCCGCCGCCGCAGCAGCCGCCGACTCCTTCCCCTTCTCAAACCGCTGCTGCAAGGCCAGCAACGCCGCCAGAGGATCCTTACTCATCCATGATGCTGAGGAGGCTGCGTCGGTCGCTGCCGCGCCCCCAGCGCCTGGGAGGTTGTGAAGTGCGAAGCCGGCAGCCAAAGGCGCGGGGGCTACCGCGCCTTTGGCGGCGCCAAGCGCCGCGCTCGCGGAGGGGAAGCACTGCGCCGGGACGAGCGTGTACTGCTGTACGGCGTCGCTCTGGATGGTGTACATGTGGAACGCCTCCGCGTCGGTCGCCTCGTCCACAAACACCTCCGGTACGACAGTGCATGACAGGATGGGCATCTTGACGCCAAACTCCGACACATAGTCGAAGCTCGGCGCGTCGGCGCTCGACGCCAGGTCCACGTGCAGCACGTACACGTGGTTCCGGAGCTCGTTGGCGAGCACGACGCAGTCGTACAGCGGCTGCGCCTCGAGGTGGTTAAAGAACGCAGCCGAAGACGCCGCCGCCAGCCGCCGCGCCCGCGGCGGCGCTGGCCAGCCGGATCGCGTGCGTGCACTGTGGCTTGGACGACAGGTCGATGGTCCACAGCCGCAGGTGCGCGTTGACGCCGTCGCCCGTCAGCAGCACCAACGGCGCGCTGCCGCCGCCGCCACCACCACCGCCACCACCCTCCCCGTCACCGCCGCCGCCCACTCCACTCCCGCCGCCGCTGCGCGGCGTCAGCCAGCACAGCGACACCACCGCCGCCGAGTCACCGCTGCCGTCACCGTACGGCGCCTCCCCGGGCGCGCTGCCGTACGCCTGGAACCGGATGTCCGGCTCCGAAGCCAGCGGCTGGATGAGTGCTGGATCCAGCTGCTCCGGCGTCAGCGCCCAGACGTACACGAAGCCGCGCGCGTCGCCGGCCGCCAGCAGGTCGCCCGCCGGCGAGAACGCGACCGACGTCATGACGGCGCCGTCGGCGCTGCGCGCCGCCGCCACCGGCGCCGAGTACTCCGGCGCCGCCGCCACGTCAGCGGTGGGCGGCACGTTGATCAAGTACACGGTGGGCCCCGCCGCGACCGCCAACACGAAGTCGTAGGTGGGGTGCCAGGCGAGGCGCGCGGGCGGGTGCGCGCCGGGGCCGCTGGTGGGGATGGGCAGCTCGTGGCGAGCCAGGATCTCGTCGCGGACGGTGTCCTCGCCGTCCGCGTCCTCCTCAAATACCTTGCGCACGTGGACCTGGGGAGGCGAAGCGGTGGGGAGGGGCGTCTCAAGGGCGGGCGGGCGGCTCAAGGGCGGTGGTCGGTGGTAGGCGAAAGGAAGAAGAGGGGGCCGGGTTGTAAGGGGTCAGCGGCGGAAACAACGTCCGGCGCGGAGGCGGTGCACACGCGGCAGGGCAGGTGTACAGAGGGACGTATGACGGGCTGACGGCGTACCCAGCGGCGACTCGAGCACATGCCACATGCCTGCTCATGCACAGCGACGGGACGGGACGGGCTGGCCGGTGGTGCAAGAAGGAGGCGGGGGGGGGGGGCAGATCCTTGAGAGAGCTACAGAACGCAACCACGCCTAACACGGGCGTGAGGCAGGGGCAAGGTGTGATTCCCTGCACTGGACCCACATATGCGGCACGCTGGACGGCCATTTGCGGCGCGCGAGCGAACCCACACCTTCCCTTGCGGCTCTCCTTATTTCCTGGCCCCCCACCTGGCCACCCAACCATCCCGCGCACTGCAACTCTAACTCTTCGGAGCCCCACCTGGCCGGTGGTATCGACGGACGCCAGCAGGCAGCGCTCCGAGTCATGGGCGAAGAAGCGCAGGTCGGTGACGGGCGCGGCATGGTCCTTCAGCAGCGTGCGCGCGGCGGTGTGGCGGTTGAGGATGCGGACCTGGCCGCCCTTGAGGCCGTAGCAGATGTAGTTGGCGTCCACCGCAATGGCGTGGCCGTGGCGGCGGCAGATCTCAGAGGGGTAGTTGGCAATCTTGGACACCTGCACGGGACGGCGGACCGGACGGGGGGTCGGGTGCAGGTTCGGGGGCGGGGCGAAGCGCACAAGGGTGTGTGTGGGATGGGGTAGGGGGCGTGGAGAAGACGGGCCGTCCAGAAGGGGGAATCGCGCGAGCAGAGGGGCACACGCAAGCGTGTGAGACGTAGATGCGGGTTCGGGCGAGTGGCCGGGCAGGGCGGGAGGGCCAGCACGCTGCACGCTCGCGCGCGCGGCCCTTTATTGAAATCGCACAAAAGATACATCTAGACTGAAGGGGCCTGTTTGTTGTTTTCGACGCTGGGAGCAACAGCGTGTGCCACCGGCCGGTGATGTCTCAGGAGGCGCTCGGGCGCTGGTCCGCAAGACGTTGCCTGTGCTAACGGGGTGCACGCCCGAGCGTCGGTTGGTCCCACTTAGGCGTGGAGTGCCACTGCGTCGGCATGGAGACCCCGTCACGTGGGCGGCAGGGCGATGATGCGGCGCGCGCGCCACGGCCACGGCCGCGCGTCGGATGAGGTGCGAAGCGGCGAGGGGCCGCAATGCCCAGTCCCCGTGGCCAAGCATGTCGTGGCCCAGCACCCTCCCCCGTGAACACCCGGCGACGCAGCGCGACCGGGATGTGTGCGTCGTCACAGACAGGCGGTCAACCCCCTGGGCGTCCGCCCCCTGGGGTAGCGCCCGCGACAGCGGCGTGCAACAGCGCCCCACATCCGCCCCCGCGGAGGCGCTTTCCAGCACCAGCTGCCCCGCGCTTCCGACCCACCACGAGCGCAGATGTGGACTCAGGCCGCATGCGGTCAACCTCCACGACCTCCTGGAGCGGAGATATGGGGGTGCCGTGTGGCTGGGGGTGTTTCTTTTCCGTTACCCCGCCACCGGCGGCAAGCGCGGCCGCCAGAGCCGCTGCCGCCTGGCTGTGAGGCGTCGCAAGGCGTCCGGGAACAGCCGCCGCCGCTGGAGCTGCGCCCCCCGGGTGTCCCCCAGGAGCCGCTGTCGTGGCGGACTGCGCGGCCACGTCTGTTGACGGACCCTGTTTGGGTGCAAGGATGCGCACATCATCACCAAACAATGTAACTTTCAAGCATTATTATGTGAACACCGTGACCTGCTATGCGCAAGTTGCAGGAGGGTACTGAAGGTAACGGAGATCTGCGACGTGAGGTGAATTCTGCTCACCGCTTGCGCCCCTGCATGCTTCAGCCACCCCATAAGCTCAAATCCTGGTGCCATCCGTTATTGCAATAGGGGCCTGCTCGGCCCCTCTTGACCTGCAGTTATGCGCTTGCTGCTCAGATTGTTTTAGCTAACAGGGTACAAGAGCTATGCGCAAAACCCCGTCAGTAAAGTTCTGAGAAAGAGTTGGACCTGTCCGAGCCGAATTCTGTCCTTGGTGTACGGCGCCGCGGGACGAAATTTCACAAGGAACAAGCCCTTCCAGGGCCGTCAGCCACCAGGAGGGCTATAAGCAAGCATTACTTCTTTATATTCATGCTGCCAGTCTAAGCATTGCCTACCTTAGCTCGCTGCATACCCCGCCATTTGAAAATGTATACCAGTGGATTCCCTCCTGGCGCTGCAGCTCGCGATCAAGAGTATGCTCCTCTACTTTTCTCTGTCACGCCGCTTGATCAGACAACGCCACGCGCGGCGACGCCTCTTCGAGCGGACAGCAGTTTAAGCACCCAGCGGCGGTCTATGACACAGACTCCGGGCTCGATGGCAACGGACCACACCCCACCCCCGCCACCCCCCATCCTACGGCTTGCGGAGGATGTTGTCATGGGTAAGACAGGGACGGCCAGCGCCGTGTCGCACAGCGTCCACGATGGGGCAGGCCCTTGCCCCCCGGGTTTCCTCCTCAAGGTGCCAAGTTTTGCTGTAGATTGCTCTCTGGACGGGCACATGGATAGGCTCGCGCTCTGCTGCTCTCGTACCCGCTCAATACTGAAGGCCTCATCGCCCTGCGCTTCTGTGCTGCCTTCCCACCCTCGCTGCTCGCTCGCTCTCACGCACGTGTGTGCGCACAGAGGATGGCGGCCCTGCCAGCATTGACCGAGGCTTCACGCCCCCAGGCCGAGCAACCCCGGCGCAGCAGCCCCTGCCCGCGAGCACCACGCCGGCACCGGCGCAGGCGCCCGCCATCGGCGGGGCCCTCACTTTCGAGCAGCAGCAGCCCCCCTTCGAGGACGTGTGGGTCACCGTGTTCGGCTTCTCGCAGCAGGACGTGCCGCTGGTGCTGCGCGAGTTCCACAGGTGCGGCGACATTATCAGCTGGGGCTTTGGCGAGCGCGAGGCCAACTTCATTCACGTGCAGTACCAGAACAAGTACGGTGCGCAGCGGGCGTTGATACGCAACGGCGAGCAGCTAACGGGCTCGCTCATCATCGGCGTCAAGCCGTTGGACCCGCGGCACCGGCAGCAGGTGGCGTCGCTGCAGGAGGGACCGGAGGGCCCCGCGCAGGCGTACCGGCCGAAGCTGGTTCCGGAGCGGCCGTACCGGGTGGAGATGATGACGGGGCAGCGGGTGCCGCAACAAAACCGATCGGTCTTCACGCGGATGTATGAGTTTGTGCTGGGAGTTTGAGCTCCCAAGCCCGGGACTCATGTGTCCATGACCACAGTTCGTTATTTACAGTGACAGAAGCGGGTTGCAGATTTCTGCTGGGAGTGAGTGGAAAGGCGAAAGCAGGACTTCAGGGGTGATGGGGTTCGCTGCGGGTGTGCCCGACAGCGCGGGAGAGGACAGGTTGGGCGATGGTGCGGTGCGGAGGGCCCTGTGGATGCGCCTGACAGAGCGGGGGCGGGTGATGTGACGCGAGGTTCGGGAACGCTGCCGGGTAATCTGAAGACCGTGTAGCTAGGCTCGGATGTGGAAGTTGGGGCAGTTAATGCAGATGACCAATCTGTGCACTACGCAGGATGTGGTGATGGCTGCTGTGTGCTGCGAGTCGTAGGCGTAGGAGAGAGGCTTTGCAAACCGGCGTTTGACGCTACAAATCCGGTAGGACTAAAAGAGTCCTAGATCGGCAGACTGAACTGGCAATAATGCATGTATCCGTTACATGCCCCTTTTATGCGCTACACACCGCAACTGCACGCTCCAAGCCCCAAGATCCGCCCTCATCCCCCGTAACCACCATCCGCGCAATTCTTTGTGACAGGCGTTGGCACGACACACAGAACGAAAGGCAGCACCACGCTCGACCGACCAGTCAGTTCTGGCGATGCAGGAGCTACCGCACGCCCGCCTTCACCTCGTGCCACCGCCTCGCCTCGTCACCAATATACAAGAGCATCTATGATTGCGTCAGATCGCCGTAAAGATGAGAGTCATGAGACTTGGGCATCCCAGGATCTGGCTGCCGCCCATGGTGAAAGAGTTTCTAAGTGACGATGAAACAAGAAAGAGAGGATTCAACCGCGCGCCGACGCTATAGAAACCTGGGATCACACAATCACAATCATTTTGTCAGTACGCTCGTCGGCCAGAGCCACTTACGGCATCAGGCCAGCCCAGCTTGCACCCCGCAGACATGCTAACCTGCGTGCTTTTCTCCGCCCCTCCGCCCGTAATGAGGCGTGCGCGCTGCGTGGAGAAAGCGCGAGCGCGCGCGCCACTAACCGTCCTCCTCTCTCCTTGCCGTCCTAGCGCCATGTGCACACCGCAAAGCATTGCACAAATTAATTTCCCCATGCGCCCCGCCCCGCACATTGCAGGCGTATTATTTCCTTTCGTGCCGCGTCCGCAAGCAAGCCGCGGGCATACACCCCATCACGCGTGCTAAGGAAAGCAGGTGACGAGTTAGGTCAACCAAGGCCCCGTCTGTTGAGGTCCCTCCACACGCGGTGTCGTCGCCGCCAGCCCGCAACCGCTGTTAGGGAACCACCTCGCGAGCACCTCCCGCCGCCGCCGCCGCCGCGGCCGGCGTTGCCCAAGCCCCAAGTAACACCCCGAGTCAAGCCAAAGCCGCCATCGCCAGCACCGCCGCCGCCGCCGCGCTGCGACCGCATCCGTGACCGCCGTGCTGCAGCAGCTTCTTTCCCGCTGTAGCTGAATCTACAGCCTACAGCCCGATCTACAGCCCGATGACTTTCCAGGTGCGGATCGAGTTGTCGGCGCTGGCGGAGGCCAAGATCGACTGGTCGGGCGCGACCGCAACGGCCAGCACCTCGTCCGAGTGGCTGGTCTTCCCAAACGGGTCCGGCTGGATCGTGTGGAAGCAGGCGCCAGTGCTGATGCGCCACAGCTTGATCGTCTTGTCTGCATCGCAGCCGCAAGAGGTGTGCCAAGGGTCGCACATGCGCGTTGTTCAACTGTGTGGGGCGACGGGCGACAGCCAAGCAGACCATGCGCCCAGTGCGGTTTTTCCCGCTTGCGTATAGCCTGGGGTGGCATGGCCCTGGGGTGTCCCAAGCTCCCCGTTTGCCAACTGGCTTCCATACCATCCGTGTGATCGAGTGCTTGCGGAGTGCTGCGGCGCGCCTCTCTTATACTACCGCTTATATCCATGGCTGACATCCATGAAAATGCATGCTAGTGGAGTATGTCAAAACAAACGCCAGGCCGTGACCGTAAGCGCGCTGTTGCAGCCGGTCCTATTATGACCCCTGTTACCTCCCCATCCGCTCCCTCCTCGAGTTCCCATCCAGGCATTGCTGTAATCCCAGCAGCAGCCCAACGCTGATTGATCCACGCCGTGGCCCTTCCGATTCCAACACGGTGTCACATCGTTCCTTAACAGGAGGACAGGCAGTACAACCCCCCCCCACTCCAGCGTCCCGGGCATCAGGCTCACCTTCACCCCCGCTGAAGAACGTGTCTCCGTCGGGCGCCGTGCACACGCAGTGCACCTTGCCCTGGTGGCCCGTGAAGGTGTGGAGCACCTCGCCCGTATCCACGTCCCAGCACTGCAGGACCAAGGGCATCGGACGCCGTCGGCGGCCTTTTCAACAGATGTGGACCCCAACCAATGCGCACCACCAACTTAATGCCCCCTCTCGTACTACCCTACGTCATACAAAATTTACGGTACATGCCTTGTCCGCTAGCTGTACCCAATGGACGGCACTGCTCACCTTGATCGTCTCGTCCCACCCGGCGCTTAGCAGCTTCTTCCCGTCGGGAGTGAACGCAACGCCGACGACGTGGCTCGTGTGCCCTATGAGCGTGTCCTTCAGCTCGCCTGTCCCGAGCTCCCACACCTGGTGGCCACAAGCGCAGCCGAGGGCCGTCACCCCGAGGGCCCAAATCTACCACATACCAAGGAGGACAGACACAGCTGCAAACTAGCAGGCGGCGACTGACTCCAAGCGTGTAGGGGAACAAGGAAGGCCCGGAATCCCGGGCGACATAAGGCAGCCAGCCCCAGTGCGGTTGCCGGAGCCATACAAGCCAACTATGAAGAGCTGTCCCCTGGAACTGAAAGACCAAGTGACTGTGTCCCGGGATAATGAAGGTCAGGTGTTCTTCCATACACCGGTCAGCGGTCACCCCCTCCGGCTCCACGTTCGCACCTTGACCGTCTTATCTGCGGACGCCGTGGCTAACAACTTGCCGTCCGGGCTCAGCACGACGCTGTACACGGTGCTGGTGTGCGCCTTTACGGTCTTCTGCAAGTTGCCCTTCATGATCTCCCATACGCGTATCGTCTCGTCGTGACTGCACGTGATAATCTTCTGGCTGTCCTTCGAGACGCACACGCCGTAGACCGGCGCCGCGTGACCTGGTCAAGGGTTTCCCAATCCACGATTGAAGTGATATACCACGTGCTGCATAGCTGGAGGGCAAGGGATAACCTCCGGGCTCGTGCCTGCCCTGTCGTGATGTACACAGCGTGCTGACCCGGCTGACGCACCCAGGCAGGAGCACAACCCTCCGCCCAACGCTTACCCTCCAGAGTCATCCGGAGGATGCCCCTGAGGAGGTCCCACTCGATGATTGTCCTGCGAAAAAAAGGCGGGATCGACGTTGCAAGCCGCGGAGCTGCCATCGGGTGTTTGACACACGGATGCCACGATACTTGAACTCCACCAGTTAGCGGAGTCGCGAAAATATATTACCTGTCTTTAGATACGCTGAACAGGATGGTGCCCGAGCCGATGAAGTTGAGCGCGTGCACCTTCGCGTTGTGCCCAGTGAAAATCGTTCGCAAGTTTCCGGACTGAACGTCCCACATGCGCACAGTGTTGTCATCGCTACCAGACGCTAAAAGAAAGGAATCCGGGGAAAAACACAGGCTGGTTACGGCGTCTGCGTGGCCCTTCAAAGTGTGCTTCTTCTCAACCTGCAAGTTTAGTTGACAGGCGCAAGCCACAACAGGTGAAATACAGCATTGGTAAGCGCGGACGCACGGCCTTGGACTACGAAATGTTTGCCAAAACGAGCACGCAGGCCCTCCTCTCGGCGCTGTTTTAAGGAAGGTCCTCACTAAACCCGTAGCTTACCCGCACGATCTTTGGAATATGCGTCGGGAGTGGCTCCTTGGGCATTTGCAAGCCTAAGGTCGCTCCTCGAGACGCCCGGAAAGCTCCATTGCCATTCACTGACACCGCTACCTCAGCGGACATTTTGCCGTCTAACACTCTAACAGTAACGCAAGTGCCGTTCTCCGTTGGCCCTAATGGGCCACCATCGTAGGCCCAGCCATATGTTGTTGTGAAGGCGGGTCCAACTAAAGTCCTTCGAAGCTGCGCGCCTACAGGTCGCACTTTGTTGTACTTGTATTAAGGCTATTTGAGCTGATCAGAGTAAACGAACAGTGCAGGCGTAACCCGGTTGGCAACGAAAAGTTAACGCAATACGGCCCACCGTACGTCTGCCTAGTGAACGTCGCCAGAAGACAGAGTTCATCCTGCACATGCTTTGTTCCTTTTAATGTATGCTGCGCAGAATGGGAGAGACCTTAAAGTTTTTCATCCCAACGAGATGAACGACTGGAGGTCACAGGAGCCTGCGCCGACCATCTCTCAACCGAGCTGCAATTCACGTTTCCACGCAAACATTAGGCACAATTGCAGCTGGGGTCATTGGCATTGTGCGCCCTTACGGACGGGCACCCTTGCCGAGTGCGAACCGTGGTTCAGGCTCATCATACCCTCGCCATACGAGTTCCTCCAGGGAAATTTGATTTAGAAACGTCGCTAACAAAAGACATAAGTTTGGTCGGAACGTGGCGCCAACTTGTTAAGGCGGGGTCCACGGTGGGCAACGCATGACGCACAATCTAACAAAAAAACGTCGCTATTGCACGACTAGCGCCGCACATTCCACAGCGAGACACACCGCGAACCCGCACGGAGCGGGGTCCCCCCGGATATGCTCGTACATCAGGACCTCGCAACCGCCCGCCGAGCCTGCCGAGCTCAGTCAAACCCAACCACGAAATCCCCAAAATGCAAGTCCAAACATCAGCACCACCTGTCATAATGCTTGCTGCTACTGCTACTGCTGCTGTTGCTGCTGTTGCGCAGCTTGCCACGCCGCCACACGCTCCTGCATGGCCTGCACGGAACGTGGGAGGCAAGCGGCATGTGCACACACGCGGGGGCGCGCGTCAACGCGGCGCAGCTCTCATCGGCAGAGACGGCCAGCAGCCCGCCACCACCACCACCACCGGGGCACCGCGGCGCAGTGCGGGCTCGAAACACAATGACGCACACCTCCCGCCGCCAACCCCTCTCCCCCTATCCCAGGTAACTGCGTTGCGTTCCCTCGCCCCGGGCCGTTCTTATTACCCCTCTCCCCGCCCGACCCCACAGCACCCAACCCCGCCGCTCTCTCTCGGCCGTCGGCAGGGTGCCCCAAAACACACCGCCATCCCGACCTATCCGCGGATGACACCCCCTCGCCCCCAACTCAAGCCGCGACCCACCTTGAGCTTGGCCTCCGTCGCGGCCTGCTTCTCCGCCAGCTCCTCCGCCTTCTTCCGCCTGGGGAACCACAACACCAACACCAGCACCATCATCATCAGCATCATCAGCATCATCAGTACCATCAGCATCAGCATCATCAGGGGGGGGCAGGAAGCGCGAGATTGCGGTCGCGCGGACGACGGACACAGCCAGGACAGCAGTGCGCCTGATCGCGGTCCCGCGGCGGAGGGAAAGGTGAGCCGCAAGGTGGCGGCGGCGCTTCTGCGGGACGCCCGCCCGCCGCGCCCCAGGCTCACAGCCCAGCTGCACTCCACGACGGCAGCCACCCGGCGCAGTCTCGTGCGCGCTGGCGCAGGCGCAGGCGCAGGACGGTGACAGCCACGCAGGAGCGACACTTGGTGCAGAGCGACACGGCGAGCGAGCGCAACACACGACTTTCATTAGTCGCGACGTGTCCACCACACCCGCCGTCGCCGTCCCTTCGCTGCGGTACCGTATCTTCTTGTTAACCCCCTGTTTTTGAGAGGGAGCCAACTGCAGCACTCAGCCACTCAGCCACTCACTTGGCCTCCTCCAGCCGCTCGCCGATGGCGTCGCCCTCCGATGGCGCTGCCGCCCGCGCGGCGGGCGCCTCCGCCTCCGCGCTAAACTTGCGGGAGGCGAAGGGAAGGGAGGTGACGGTGGCAGGCGCGCCCGCCACAGCCACGCGGACGCCTGCGCGCCAGCGCCGCGTCGTGCCGTGTCGCGTCGCGCCGGGCAAGGGTCGCCGGGCAAGGGGGCGGGGAGGAGGCGAGCGGGGTGAGAGGGTGGAGGACGTCAACAAAGCAGCGTCATTGGCACTGGTTGCAGCAGCGCGCAACCCGCGAGGGGGTTATCCACGGACGGGTCGGGGCGGGGTGGAAACACGGCGGGTGGTCGGCGGGTCGGGGCGGGTCGGCGTGGGGTGGAAAAACGATACCGCAGGGGAGGGACGCAGGCCACCGAGGACCACCCAGCAATCGAGGTATCGGGGGGTACCGGGGTGCAAATCGGAGGCGCCTGTGTTTTTCCTGCGCTTCAGCTCCCACACCCCCCAAGCCCTCCCCAACGCCGCGCTGCCTGGTGCCCACCTTCCAGTTGTATCTGGGTGCCCTCCAGTCGACTGCGCAGGTAGCCCAGCCCCACCCATTCGCCGTCCGCGTCCTGGCACGTGCTCGTCACCACGCCGACCTGCCGTAAGCAAACAGGGGCCAACAGCGGAAGGGGCGGGTCTCTCTCTCAGCCGCAGAGACCCCCGGGGGAGAGGAGGGGAAAGAGGAGCTCTCGTCGGGGCGCTCCCAACACACACACTCACACTCTCTCAAACACACACTCTCTCTCACACACACACCACACCACTCACCACACCGGCCGGCTAATGGCTGGGTCCGTTAGCCGCGGTCCGTTAGCGGCGGTTACGTCTCCTTCCTTGCCCGCCATCCTATCAAACAACAGCCGCCAGGGGGACAGCACTCCGATACACAACGACACGATACCATTCGACACGATAAGATAAGATACAGTGGTGCCACACACCACCCTATAGCATGATCTCTCCCCCCCCCTTGCCTTGCTCATCTCGCTGGTGATCTCGGCTCCCGGCTGCGTGGGGCCGCTGAGGCTGAGGCCCCACAGCTGCCGGTTGACGCCGTCGCGCAGGTGCAGCTTGGACAGCGTCTCCTGCGTCAGAGGAGGCCAACAAACAAACACCGCCGCCGCACGAGCACGAGCATCATCATCATCATCATCATCAGCAGCAGCAGCAGCAGCAGCGGGCTTCAAGACCTCCAAAATCCCAACCCGCAGTCCGTCCCGCCCCCGCCCAGCCGGCGTCTCCAACACCATCTCCGTCCCGCCGCTGCGGTATCTTCTTCTTCAAAAGAAGCCCGTCTGTCACACAAACACACCTCACACACAACCGACCCCTGTACACACCTGGCCGATGTAGCAGCCCTTGTTGAGGGAGACGGCGCCGTAGAGGCCGGCCTCGAGGGGGTTGTACGCGTCGGTGAGCTCCGACCCACGGGTCGGCCGACCCGCCAGGATGCGCGCCGCCTCCCAGTCGTCCGTGCCCATGGGGATGGCGCCCTGCGGCACACGTGTGTGTGTATGTGTTCACGTGTATGTGTCGGTACGGATGGTTGCAGCAACCGACAGGCCAGGCCCCTTCCCCCTGGATGAGAACCATACAGTCCAGATATAGCCAAGACCGAATCAGGGTGACGACAGGCTGTGTGTCTGCGCGTGTGCGTGTTTATATGTGTGTGTATGTGTGTGTGTGTGCCCCGCCGCCGCCGCCGCGTGGGGGATGGCGTGTTACTGTGCTGTGACGGGTGCGGCACACGTTCGCCAGGCCCAGGGTCCACACACTGCCGGGGGGTCCCAGGCCAGCCCCTAGCATGTGAACACTCCAAAGGAGGAAAGGTCCAGCCCAGGGAGGTTGGCCCGCCAACAAGACCCGCGCTCCTACGACCAGCCAGGCGCCCAGCGCCCGCTCACCCACGCAGCCACCCACCCCGCTACCCCACCCTGCCACGCACACCCCACCCCACCGCACCTTCGATACCCGCTGACTATCGCCCATCACTTGACATTTCGCCTGCGTTCCACAGCCCACGCACCCACCCACGCACCTACCCGTCGTCTCCGCCCCTCCTGCTGCGGTGCCTTCTTCCACACCCACCCACCCAGCCACCCACCCACCTTGGCTGCGAAGGCGGCGTAGAGGTCCCCCGCCACCGCCTCATCCGCGATGAGTGTGTACCCGGGCACTGAGGGGCCCAGGCCGCTGACAGCCGCCACGAACACGGGCCGACCGCGGAAGCCAACCAGCACGTGCCGGTGGTGGGGGTGGTGGCCGCTGCTGCTGGATGAGGGGCTCAGAACGCCAGACAGGGCGTCCTGTGCGAGAGAGACGGAGCGCGGCGTTGAGAGACGGGGCGGGAGGTATAAAAGAAGATACCGCAGCGAAGGGACTGAGACGGTGTTAGCGAACGGACCCGGAACCCAGCGGAGCGGGAGGAAGGCGGGCGTTGTGGTCAGTGCAATGCGGAGTTGGTGCTGTCCTGGGTGCAAAGCCACCCTAAGGAACTTGTGCAGGGCTGCTGCTGCTGCTGCTGCTGCTGTGTGCTGCTGCTCCGCCCCACCCCCCCCCCGGTGCTCCGGCCTATACGTGGATACCCCCCCCCGAACCCGAAAGCCCAGGGCGGTGCAGGGGGGAGTGTGCAGGACTGACCGAGCTGGGCACGAGCCTGTCCCCAAACGGCAAAAGTGCAAGGAGGGTGACGGTGGGGTTGGACGCGGCCCTGCTGTCGCCGCTCTCCCGGATCCACGGCCTCCACCGCCCCCACCGCCCCCCGGCTGTGTCGTCCCTCCCTCCCTCCCTCCCCCTCCCCCCCTCCGCTTCCCCCACCGGCGCCAGCTCCCGCAGCACCACCTCCGCCTCCGGTCCCAGCAGCGCTATCTGGGCGGTGCGGCTGGAGATGTCCTGAACCTGCATCGGGGGGAAAATCGGGGAGCGGGCAGTGGGAGCGGATGCACCGTGAAGTGATTTGTGCACAGGCCATGTCGGTTTGCGAGGGTACGTGATAACACGCATCAATTAGCCCATTCCAACCCCAAACACACACACCCACGAACGCCCCGCTTCACGCCCAGCTCACACCCGCTCCGCCTCGCCGCCCGTCGTCCCCCCTCCGCCGCCGCCCATGCCCCGTGCACGCACTGAGCGGCTCCCCCACTTCCACCAGCCCTTGCCACCTCTGCACTCTCATTCTCAAACACCCACTCCTGTCTGCCCGCCGCCCCACTCCGCCACAGCCCCCCCACCAGCCAGCGCACCCACCAGCCAGCCGCCCCCCACCACTAGCCGGCCCCCCAGCCCCAAACCCGCACCCCCATCCCCACCCCCACCACCTCACCGTGACCTTGTCCCCCCTGAATATGACCTTGTCCAGCCTCTCCGCCAGCGCCTCCTTCCCCTCCCTGGAGTCCACCGTCAGCAGTACCGAGCTGGGCAGCACCAGCGCAGTGGCCAGATCCACACAGCGACCCGTGGAGCTCACAAACACCTGCAGACCAGCACAGCACAGCACAGCGGGCCGGGCCGAGCCGTCCTTAAACAAATACCGCAACCCACCGTGTCCGTTCCCTGGCCGGGCCCAGTCTCGGGCTGCATCGGACATCCACCCACCAACCCCAACCGCCCACCCGCCCACGGCCCCCTCGCCTACTTCGCTGCCCTTGCCTGCCACTCCCCACGATCACCCATCATCACCCAGCCACCCCCCCCACCCCCCCACCGTGTCGGTTCCCTGTCCTGGCTGCAGCCTGTGGAAGTCGGCGGTGCTCTGGTTGTGCAGCAGCGCCAGTCGGTCCTCCCCCGCCACCCGCAGCCGGCCCCAGTGGCTCTGGTCCACAAGCACCAGACCAGTCTCCAGCGCCTGAAGAGCCTGGCGCTTGCGGCCGAAGGTGGTGGCGAGGCCGGAGTCCTGGAGGGGGGGCGGGGGTAGTGGGGCGGGGGTAGTGGGGGGGGATGTGTGGGGTTGTTGCACGGGTGTAATGAAGACGAGGGGTCGGAGGGGTTTACGGGCTCCGGCCTATGCGTGGATAGCCCCTCCTCCCTTTTCATCACTCATGCTACTCACGTACTCATGCTACTCACGTACTCATGCTACTCACGTACTCATGCTACTCACGTACTCATGCTACTCACGTCGAAGATGGCGCCCATCTCCACTTGCAGCGAGCGGATGTCGCCGTCGATCTCGGGAATGTCGAGCTGCAGGTCGCCCAGGTTCACGGCACCCGCGGCGGCGATGACCGCCGTACGGCTGCTGCCGTACATGCTGGCGCCGCCGCGGAGCCGCTGACGCCGTGGCGCCGACCGGCCCGCCGGCTGCTGGTGGTGGTGGTGGTGGTGGTGCCGGTTCGCGCACGTGCACTGGCGATGTGGGTCGCGGACCAGCTGGTTTTGAGAGGCCGCCGTGGCGCAGGGCGGCGCGCCGGCGCCACGGTCGCTGTTGCGGCCCCAAAGTCGCCCAGGAGGGAGGGAAAGGCAGGGGGAGAGCGGGGGAGGGGGGGGGTGTCTGTAGGTGAGGGGGTTCGGGGGCTTGGATGGTATGCAGGCCTTGCAGGCCTTGCGAGAAGGGCCATAAGACGTGGAGCCACGAACCCACGATGCAGGGAGGGCGCCATACCTTCGGGAGGGCGCCATAGCGAGCCGTGCGCAGCTGACTCCGTCGCGACATTGCGTGGGGATGGGAACGCGCGCCGTGGTGAAAGGCCGTGGCCCCACAATTGCGGGAGGATGACGGGGTCCGGTGATTTGCCTCATGTCTCCGGCCGTGCTTGCAGGATTATTTGTTGGTGGAAGATGTCAAGTTGTGGCGGTCGTCAGGGACTGTACCGTACCTTGCGCGGCACGCGGACGTTAACAGGACGTCTTATGAAAGTAGTGATATTAGTGATGAATAGGCGAGGGAGAACCGTTGGAAACAACCAGGGTCGGCCAACCTTGCAAATCACGTGCGCACTTGCGCAGGGCTGATGATGATGACGTACACCGCAAACGCGATGGCGCGAACCGTTCATGGGCTCACTGCAATTGCCGAGCAAACAATTATTTGCTTTCCTCTGAAAACGTGCAATGCCAATTCCTATCAATCGATGTGTAACAGGAAAATTAAATTTTAGCAGCATTACGTCCTGCTTGATAGGATAATAGCATGTTTTCTAAACAGACGCATGAATATGGCATCAAGTAGGTGCCGTATGTCATTCTGACGTTGTTCGCCCCCAATCCGTCCAGTGCTTTTGAGTTGCGGGTTCTGCGGCGCCCTTCGGCGGCAGCACTTGTGGATGCCATTGGATTTTCTGTTACTTAGCCTAGGGAAACATTATACTGGGTAATTCGCATACAATATTCGATGCCGCTGCCGTCTGCCGACCGCACGAGTGATGGGCCCGCGGGCGAACAACAGCGGCAGCACCGACCGCAGGTGCGGCTCTGGGTGGGTAACTGATTGTCCATTGATGGGTTTCCTAAATCCCCTTACTGCACCATCAGCTAGGGACGACTTCGCGGGGTTGGGCTCTCTACCTAACGCTTGAGTCGCTAATCAACGTTTGGGCCAAATGCACGCGCTTTAGAATCATCATGGCGCTATGGGGCAATGCCAAAATGATTGCCGCATGAATTTGAGCGCTTCCTGGTTGCGCGTCTGAAGGGGCTGGGTTGCGAGCTGTCCTCCGACCATGACGGTTCGCTTTTGCTTGGCCCGACGCCTCAGCTGTCCTCCCCTTGTCAAAGCCACAACCAGTTTGTAGCAAGATCGAATTCCTTGTCGTGTGAATGCCATAGCCGCGCAAACCTTTTGTCGACCGGAATTTTATGGTACCGCTAAACCGCTGTCTCGCAGTTATCCAGGCCATGCCTGTGTGCGCTCGTAAGCCCCTCGGCGTCGCCATTGTCTCCAAACTACATCATCGCTTCCCCCTTCTCCCTCCCTCCTTTCCTCCCACCCTCCCCCATCCACCGATGTGGTCATCTTTGTCAACCCCCTTCATGCCTTAGCAGATCTCCTGCGATCTGGGTCAGCAAGCCTCCTGCGGTCAACGACACGGCGGCTCCCTGCCCGCCGTAGACGCCGGCTCCCCGCCGCGGCGACCCTCCTCCGCGGGCGCACCGGCAGAAGCAGCAGCAGCGATGGCAGCAGCAGAGACCACTGCTGCAAGCCACCGAGCAGTGCGCGGAGACGCGGACGCGGCGGCTAGGATCACGCTAGCGGAGACGGAGACGGCCGCGGAGCCGCCGTGTCGTCCCAGCGGGGAACAGGATGGGTCGGCGGCGGCGCCGGCGCCGGCCACCCTGGGCGTTACCTACTCCGACCACCTCCGAGCTTCTTGCCAGGTTGCAGCCCCTGGCGTCAACGCCGCCGCCGCGGCGGCGGCGGCGGTGACGGCGACGGAAGCATGGGCGCCAGCCGCAGCCGGGGCCCTGCACCGGTTTTCCGCCGCAGCCGCTGATGTCAGCGCTGCCGTACTTTCCGGGCGGCTCGACGCGGCGCCGCCGCCGCAGCGGCCCGACACGCCGTCGTCCTTCGAGACGCCGTCCGCCGCCGCCGCCGCGGCGGCGGCGGTGGCGGCGGCCGGTGGCAGCGGACATGGCCACGGCCATGGGCACGAGAAGGAGGGCAACCCCGCGTCAGCCTTCCGGCCCTGCGGCCGGAGGAGCCTCTCGCACTCCCCTGGTCAGCATCCAAGCACGCACTCCCCGCCCCATCACCATCACCAGCAGCAGCAAGTACAACACCAGCAGCAACAGCAGGTGAGGAGGGCCGGCGGGGGCTCGGGCGGCGGCGGCTGGCCGCACAGCCCCGTCTCGCCCCCCTGGGGAGCGCAACAGCAGCAACAACAACAGCTGCTGTTGCAACAGCAGCAGCAACAACAGCAGCAAGCCGCAGCCGCGGCGGCAGCGGCAGCGGCCGTATCGGCGGCGGGGCTGCCGCTGCTGGCTGTCCCGGCGGCGGCCCTTTCCTACACGCCGTGGGGGCCAGTCCTGCCAGCCGCGCACGTGCCGCCAGCTGCCGCCGCCGCCGCGGCCGTCGCGGTCGCCGCGCTCCAGGCGCCGACCGCCGCCGCCGCCGCCGGCGTCGCCCTGCAGCCATTCGCGACGCCCTTGGCTCTGGCCGCGGCTCCGGCCGGCCCCGCGCAAGCGCAAGCGGCGGCCGCCGCCGCCGCCGCCGCCGCCGCCGGCGGCGGTGTACCGACCCACGGGTCGTCGGGGACGGCCAACAACAACGCCGTGGCCCAGCAGCGAACGGCGGCGGCGCCGCCGGATGGAATGGCCGCCGCCGCCGCGCTGGCGGCGCTGGGCGGCGGTGGCGGCGGCGGCGCCGCCGCCGCTGAGGCCGAGGCGCTTGCGTCGCAGTGTCGGCTGGCGGGCGTGTTGCGGCAGTCGGGCAAGGCGGCGGAGGCTCTTGCGTTGTTGGATGCGGTGTTGTTGCGGCAGGCGGGGAATGTGGAGGCGCTGCATCAGAGGGCGCAGTGCCAGCAGGCGCTGGGGCAGGTGCAGGAGGTGAGGGGGAGGGCGAGGGCGCGATGGCGACAACGACGAGGAGAGATGAGCAGCAGCAGCAGCAGGAGCCGGGCGAGCGGGGCGGGCGAGGGGTTGGCCGCAGACTGGCCGCGGCGGGCTGCACGGGCGGCTTCAGCGGGTGGTGATTGGCGCTGCTGTTGTTGTTGTTGTTGCCGAGGTCGCGGGTATGGGTGTGTGAGTCACGCCCCCACATACACACACACGTCAGTTTCCCCGCTCCCCCGCCCCCGCCACCTCCTCCCTCCTCCTCTCTCCACCATCTCCCCCGTCCCCTCCTTTGCCTCCTTAGCCCCTTTTTGCGGCACTCCTTTGCCTCTCCACGTGCCTGGTGGCCGCAACCACTGCCAACGTCGCGCATTGCACTCAATCGTGTGCCCTCCCCTTCGTGTACCCCTCGTGTCAGGCCATCTCCACGCACCTGCGCGCCCTGGCCCTGGCCCCCGACCACACGCCCAGCCTGACCTCCCTGGGGGCGCTGTACCAGGTGCAGGGGCTGCTGGGGGACGCGGTGGCGGCGTATCACCGCGCACACGAGCTGAAGCCGGAGGATGGCGCCATTCGGGAGGGGCTGGCGGTGGTGCTGACCGATCAGGGGACCAAGCTCAAGAACGCGGGTGGGGCTGGAGAGGAGGGAGGAGGGTGTGTCGGGAGAGTGAGGGAGAGAGAGAGGGAAGGAAGGAAGGAAGGAGGGGGTATTGAAGGAGAAGCTGCGGGGCGCGATGTTGGGGTGGGGGGAGGCAGATGGGGGGGTGGGTGATGGAGTGTAACACACACAACCCCCAACCGCCAGCCGTCTCCCAACAAAGTGGTCAGCTTCGCGCCCTCCGTCCATTCCCCCTCCCCCCGTGCCCTCCATCCATTCTCCCTCCATCCCCCTCCCCCAAGAACACCCAGCCGAACTCACAGAACGACGCATCGCGAGAGGCAACGACATGCCGCTGTGTTGGGCCCGATGGGCCATATTTGCTACACCTCCCGCCCTTCCCCTCCCCCTCCCCCGCCTCTGACCTCGGGGCAATCCTCCTCGGAATGCAAATAACAACCCCTTGTCAGTCCGTCCGTCAGTCAGTCAGTTGCCCCTGCTCCCGCCTCCCTCCTCGCGCTCCCTCCTCCCTCTCCCTCCTCCCTCTCCCGCGCCTCCCGCGCCTCGCCCCGGCCCTCTTGTCTCAGGCGCCCCCCTGTCTGAGGCCGTGTCCCGCTACCAGGCCGCCGTGTCTCTGTGCCCCGGCTACGCCCCCGCGCTGTACAACCTGGGGGTGGTGGCGGGGGAGTTGAGGCAGGCGGATGCGGCACTGGAGTACTACCGGGCAGCGGTGGCGGCGGAGCCCAGATACGCGCAGGTGGGGGCGGGTGTATGTGTGCGTGTGTGTATGTGTGTATACCGTTTACGGGCTCCGGCCTATACGAGGATTACCCTCCCCTCTCGCCCTGTCTGCCCGCCTGCCTACCTGCCTGGCCGCCGCGCATCCCCGTATCTCCCTCCCCTCCCCGCCTGTCCCCCCCCCGCGTGGATAACCCACCCCCCGGCCCCCCTTCCTCAGGCTCACTGCAACCTGGGTGTATTGCTCCGGGAGCGGGGCCGGTTGGCGGAGGCGGTGGCGGCCTACGAGGCGGCGCTGGCGGCTGCGCCCAACTTCACCATTGTACGGAACAACCTGGCCATTGCGCTTACTGACCTGGGTGGGTGCGTGGGCTGGGGGGTAGGGGGGCCGTGGGGGGGTGGGGGGATGGGAGGTGTGTGTGTGTGGGGGGGGTACATGTGTCTCAGTGCGGGGCAGGCAAGAAGGTATCACAGCGATGAGACGGAGGCGATGCGGGGGCGGGGAGGGCGGGGAGGGGGGGGGTGAGTCGATGCGGGGGCGGGAAGGGGGGGATGCATGGCGCTGGCGCCGGGGCCCGGACGCACGCACGCGGGATAGAGGGGTGCAGAGGGGGACACGGCGTGCGTGTGTGTGTGTGTGAAAATGCGGTGCTGAGGGGTCTTCCGCGGATCACGCCGCGTCGTCCGTCTTTGCGTGTTTAGCCCGGCGCGGACCGACCCGGCCCCGGCCCTGCGCAACACAGCTCAGCCCGGCCCCTACCGGCCCGGCCCCCCCCCCAAGGGCTTCCGTCTTCGGACGTGCGGTGCCTTGGTGGTGTACCTAGTACACTTCATATTCTCGTCCCTCTGGGATTGGTCAGCGAACGGTATAGGCCGGCCCAGTCAGTCGCCAACCGTTCACGGGCTCCGGCCTATACGTGGATAACCCCCCCAAATGACACAGGCACGCACATCAAGAACGAGGGGCGGCTGGACGATGGTATCGCGCTGTACGAACGGGCGCTGTCGTACTCGCCACGCCACGCCGACGCGTTGTACAACCTCGGCGTGGCGTACGGCGAAAAGGGCGACCTGCAGGTGAGGGGAAGGTGGGGAGGGGGGGGTGACGTGTGTGTATTTTGGGTGTGTGTGAAGCGTGTGTGTGTGTGGTTGGGGTGGGGCGTGGGGGTGTCGTGCGGTGATGTGGGCAACCAGAGAGGGAGGCTTGGGGAGGAGAGGGGGTGTGCTAGGGAAATGAGGGCGTTTCCGGGTGGTCATAAAAGCGACCGGGTGGGGGTGGTTTGTACCCGGGTTGTTTTCCGGGGTTTCCTACCAACCCAACCCTCCCCCCATCGTTGCCCTTTCTTCTTGACACTCGCCCCTCTCCCCCCCTCCCCTCCCCCCCCCTCCCCCCCTCTTTCCCTCAGCGCGCCGCTTTCATGTACGAGATGGCTCTGGCCTTCAACCCGGCATGTGCGGAGGCGCACAACAACCTGGGGGTCATTTGGAAGGAGCAGGTGAGCCCCCGGGGGGGGGGCCTTGGGGGGGGGGCGGGGCGGGGGTGAGAGGGGGGCGCTGCGTCGGGGCCCCCACAATTAATATACAATCTCTCTCCTTGAACGGCGCGCCGGACACCGCGAGAACTGCGGTGCTTTACCAGCCTCTGAGCCCTATCTCCGAATGATTCGATTCCGAAGGCCTTCGGGTTGTTAAAAAGAAGCGCCTCCCCTCCCCCCCACTCGCGCATGCAGGACAACATTGAGCGGGCGGTGGAGTGCTACTCGGCTGCTCTGGCCAGAAGGCCCAACTTCCCTCAGAGCCTCAACAACTTGGGGGTGGTCATGACGGCACAGGTGGGCGGGCGTGTGTGGTGTGGGGAGGGTGGGGGTGAGGGGGGTGAGTGTGGGGGACTGGGTTCAGGGAGGGCAGGCAGTGAGGTCGACTCAGCCAACCACAGCAGTGCCGCTGAGGTGGCAGTGGCATTCCGCTGTTCCCTTCTTTCCCCCCTCCCCTGCCCTCCTCTCCCCGAATAGAACCTGACTGACCGCTGCCGCCCTCCCCCCTTCTTCCCCTTTAGCATATCACTCCCCTCCCCCCTTCTTCCCCTTTAGCATATCACTCCCCTCCCCCCTTCTTCCCCTTTAGCATATCACTCCCTGACCCCCCTTCTTCCCCTTTAGCATATCACTCCCTGACCCCCCTTCTTCCCCTTTAGCATATCACTCCCTGACCCCCCTTCTTCCCCTTTAGCATATCACTCCCTGACCCCCTTCTTCCCCTTTAGCATATCACTCCCTGACCCCCCTTCTTCCCCTTTAGCATATCACTCCCTGACCCCCCTTCTTCCCCTTTAGCATATCACTCCCTGACCCCCCTTCTTCCCCTTTAGCATATCACTCCCTGACCCCCCTTCTTCCCCTTTAGCATATCACTCCCTGACCCCCTTCTTCCCCTTTAGCATATCACTCCCTGACCCCCCTTCTTCCTTCCAAACTCAAACCCAACTCGCTCAGGGCCGGGCCGCTGACGCGCTGGCACTGCTGACGGCCGCAGTGTCCGGGTCACCCACTTACACGGGTGGGTGGGTTTTAGGGTTTTGGGGTTTTGGGGGGATTGGTGGGGGGGGAGGAGGCGGGAGGGGCGCGGGAAGGACCTCGGCGGGCGGGGGATTTAGGTGGGAGACGAGGGTTTTTTCCGCCGGGTGTGGCGTCTAGGTCGTGGGCGGATCGGCGAATCGGCGCGATGATGGGGAGATGATGGTCGCCTGGAGATGAGATGCGTTGCCTTCGCACCCCTTCTGTCCTTCCGCCCTTCCTTCCCGCCCCACCCTCGTCCTGGACCCCCCTCCACCCTAAACAACCCCCAATCATCACCCCCAATCAACCCCCAAACCCCCATACACAAACGCGCACTCGCACACCCCCACGCTTACCTTCTGTGTTCCGCCTCGCACCCAGAGGCTCACAACAACCTGGGTGTGCTCCAGCGCGATGTGGGCTGTATCCCCGAGGCGCTGTCCTCCTACTCCCGCTGTCTGGAGCTGGACCCCCACTGTCGTAATGCGGGACAGAACCGACTGCTGGCTCTCAACTACATATACCCGGGTGAGGAGGAGGAGGGGGAGGAGGAGGAGGGGGAGGAGGGGGAGGAGGGGGAGGAGGAGGAGGGGGAGGAGGAGGGGGAGGAGGAGGAGGAGGGGGAGGAGGAGGAGGAGGGGGAGGAGGAGGAGGGGGAGGGAGAGGGAGGAGGGGGTGGAGGGGCGGCGGTGTAGAAGACACCGCAGCGGCGGGACGTGGGCGACCCGGAGCCGAAGAGGGGGCGGTGGGGGTGGGGGTGGGGTAAGCGGCGAGGTGGAGGGAGCGAGGGGCAGGGGAAGAGGGGGGCAGGGGGTGGGGGCGCGAGCGGGGGGGGTGGGGGCGGCGAGTGTTGTCTCTGTTTGTCGCGAGTGTCCGGTAGTGCAACCCAGTCAGGGGTGTTGTGTTGCCATCGCATGTTTCCCTTTCTTAGCGCAACCTCCCTCCCTCCCTGGAGGCCCTTCACCCGTGGAAACACCCTTAAAACCGTTTCAAAACCCTAAAACCCTGTGTTGTGTTGTGTTGTGTTGTCGACCCTCAGGCGAGGACGAGTTGGTCAGCAGTGCTCACCGGGAGTGGGGGGAGCGCTTCCAGTCCACGGTGCAACCGCTGCCGCCACTCGGTCCCGCGGACAGGAGGTGGGGGGGGCCTCGGTGCGTGTGTGTGTATGTGTGTGTTCCCTGAGTGTCTCTCTTGTGTGTGTGGGGGGGGAGAGGGGGGGTTTAAGTAATGAAGAGGATACCGCAGCACCCTCCTCTCCCCCTCCCCTGACGTGTTCTACCTTACCTCCATCCGCCCCCCGCCTCCCCCCTTTCCCCCACCCCCCCACTCCCCCCCCCCGCCTCCAAAACACACACGACCCTCCTCCCCCTCCTCCCCCTCCTCCCCCTCCTCCCCCTCCTCCCCCTCCTCCCCCTCCTCCCCCTCCTCCCCCTCCTCCCCCTCCTCCCCCTCCTCCCCCTCCTCCCCCTCCTCCCCCTCCTCCCCCTCCTCAGTTGGGAGCCCGACCGGCCACTCCGCATCGGCTACATCTCCCCCGACCTCTTCACTCACAGCGTGTCGTACTTTGCGGAGGCGCCCCTCACCCACCACTCGCCCGCACGTGGCTACCAGCACTTCGTGTACGGGTGAGTGTGCGTATGTGTGTGTGTGTGGGGGGGGGGGCTGGGGGTATGGGGGGTGCGCTGGGGTTCTGCTGAGGGTCCGATGCGGGTTTCATGGGGGCCTATGGGGGACTGCCGGGCGGGGGCCGGGTGTTCTGGGGGGGGATCTGGGAGTCGAGAAGGGTCTGGTGCGTCTGCCGGCGGCTGTCGTGGCGATGGATGGCAGTGATGATGCGCGCCGCCACCGCCGCCGCCGACGGTGTATATGTGTATGTGTATGTGTGCGTGTGCGTGTGTCTCCGCGCGGCGCACGTGTGCGCGACAAGGACCTACGTCGACAGCTCGACCCGACAACCCCCTCCCTCATCCCACTGCCCCGTTCCCTCCCTGCGTTTCATATAATGGTTTGTCTACTGCTGCTGCTGATGATGATGAATACTAGAGAGTGCTGCTTTCTGCCCCCCTCCCCCCCCCCCCTCTGCTTTCTCTTCGGTGCAGCTGCGTGCCCAAGCCCGACGCCAAGACGGCCCGGCTGCGGTCCGCCTGCGAGGCTGCGGGGGGCGTTTGGCGGGATGTGGTGCGGCTGAGTGAGGGGGAGTTGGCGGAGGTGGTGCGGAGGGACGGAATCGATTTGTTGGTGGAGCTCACGGGTGAGGCGGTGGGGGAGGGAGGGGGGCAGGGGGAGGGTGGGTGGGGGGGAGAGGGAGGGAGGGAGAGGGGAGAGAGGCAGCGGGGAAGGAGGGGGAGGGAGGGAGGTGGGGATTTGCTGGGGCGGGGATGGGAGGGGGTGAGGTTGCGGGGAGCAAAACCATGCGCGGAGGGCGGGAGGGAGGGAAGGAGCGATGGGAGGGAGGGAGGGAGGGGGAGAGGCAGGACAAGGTAGATGAGGGGCTGCGGAGGGGAGGGGAGGGGAGGGGGGAGGGGGGAGGGGAGGGGGGAGGGGGCCTTGTGCCACTGCTCAGCACCGCACCAACCCACAAGGACCGTATTCAGCAACCACCCCACAACAACCCGCCGCTGTCCCCACCCCTTGCTACATCTTTAATGCACTACATTACCGGTAGATGGGCTTCACGCGGTTTTCTTTTCTTTGTTGGTTATCTCGGTGCCTGATGGTGGCTGCGACCTGGTGACTGCCAAGCTCGGATTGCACCCGCACTCAAACCCGAACACCCCTCTGTCCGCCCCAAGGGAAGGCATCGCTGGGCCCGGGGTCCCTTCGCCCCCCACGTCGCCTCCTCCGTTCGCCACCGCTGCCCCTCTCCACCTCCCTCTCCACCTCTCCCCCGCCCCGCCCCTCTCCCCCGCCCCGCCCGACCCCTCCCCAAAAAAGGCCACACCGCCAACAACCGACTGGGCGTCATGGCCCGGCGGCCCGCCCCCGTGCAGCTTACCTGGATCGGCTACCCCAACAGCACCGGTCTCAGGGCAGTGGACTACCGCATCACGGACCCGGTGTGTGACCCATGGGACACCAAGCAGGTGGGTAGGTGGGTGGGTGCGAAGAGAGAGGAAGGGAGGGGAAGGGAGGGAGGGAGGGGCGGTGCGCCGGAAGGGATCATCCTTTTGGGGCTTCAGCGATGGGGAGGGAGGGGGAGGGTGGGGGGCAGTTGGTCCGGGGGGGTTCCGGAGCCCAGGGTCCAGCCGCGCTGGTGCAGGTGTGGGAGACGGGGCTCATGGAGACGCACCACCCCTCCCCGCATTTCATTTACGCATCCACACACTCACACACACACACACCACGGACCCGGCGAACCGGTTGTACACAAGTCATGTCAAGTCATGTCAAGACAAGGCAAGACCAACGCAGCGGCGGCCGCAGCCGGGGACAACAGCCCCCGAGAGGCACAACATGCTGGAAAGGAAGGAAACATGGAGCCGGCTGCCCCCCTCTCCGCGCTCGCGCTCCCTGCCTCTCTCTCTTCCCTCCTCTCCCCACCTCGGCGTCCCCTCGTCGGATCCTTTGTCGTGGTTCGTATTTCGTACCCCTCCCCTCCCCTCGTATCGTCCTTTGCCAGTCGGTCAGCTTGCTCCGTCGGTCTTCACATCTTTTTACCCCTCCCCTCCTCGTCCCTCGCCCCCTGCCCCCCGCCCCACCCCCCCAGACGTTTGTTGAGCAGCTGGTTCGTCTGCCCGGCTGCTTCTTGTGCTACACCCCCGCCGTGGACGCCCCGCCGGTGGCCCCCCCGCCCGCCCTCGCCAACGGCTACATCACCTTTGGATCGTTCAACAACCTGGCCAAGATCACACCGCGGGTGGGTGGGGTGGGGTGGGGGTGGGTGGGATGACATGGATACCTGGATAACCCCCCCTGTACGTGGATAACCCTCCCTTCCCTCTTCCCCTCCCCTCCTTCCCCCTCCCCCCCCCCCTCCCCCAGGTTCTCCGGCTGTGGGGCGCCATCCTGTCCTCCGTGCCCCGCTCCCGCCTGGTTCTGAAGAACAAGCCCTTTGCCTGCGAGGCGGCCCGCGGTCACTTGCTGGCGCAGCTGGCGGCGGTGGGGGTGGAGCCCTGGAGGGTGGACCTCATGCCGCTGGCGCCAGGCAATGCGCAGCATCTGGCCACGTATGCGCTCATGGACATCTCCCTGGACCCATTTCCGTATGCGGGTGGGTTGGATGGGGATGGGGTGGGGGAGGGGAAGGGTAGGGGGGAAGGGTGGTTGCGTGGGTGGGTGAGGCTGGCGCTGGCATTGGCGCCCTGCCGTGTGTAATCGGCGCACGCTGCGCGGCTCCGCAGCCTGGCGCGTCCGCCTTTCCCTTTAAAGCATCACCACCACCACCACCACCTACCCCTTTCTATGGTTCTAGTACGCCGCATCCCGCCTCCCCCCACCAGCATCATAACCTCCCCCCTGCTGCCTCCTCCCTCCCCAATAACGCCACCCACCCACCCCCCCACCCCCCCCACCCCTCACCCCCCCAGGCACCACCACCACCACCGAGTCTCTGTACATGGGCGTACCCTGCCTCACCCTGGCGGGCAGCTGCCACGCACACAACGTGGGAGTCAGCCTCCTCACCGCCCTGGGCCTGCACACGACCTCTACCACCACCACCCCCACCACCGCCACCGCCGCCGCCGGCACCCTCCCTGGAACGAGCTCTCCCTCCTCGACCTCGTCGGCGCACACCGCGGCTAGCGACCCGCAGCGGCAGCAGCAGCAGCAGCGGCAACAGTCGGCGGGGGAGAGTGCGGCGGCGGCGGCGGGGGCGGCGGCCGGCGGCGCCTCCCCCTCGTCCTCCTCCATCGCCTCCGCCTCCGGCTCCGTCTGCACCTCCCGGCCCGGTTGGGTGGCCCACAGCGAGGCCGAGTATGTGGCCCTGGCGGTGGCGCACGCGTCGGACGTCAAGGTACGCGCCTGCCTGCCTGCCTGCCTGCCCGCCTGCCTGCCCGCCTGCCCACCTGCCTGTCTGCCTGCCTGCCTGTCAGCCCGCCTGTCTCTCTTTCTCATTGCACCCACCATCTCCACCTCCTGGCGCCTTCACTGGCACCGCCACCGCCAACCCCGCTGCGCTCTCTTCCTGGTTATCCCCCTTACCCCTCCCTCCCCCTCTCTCTCACACCTCCTACACCCATCCCAAACACGACCCCACTACACCCCCCGGGGCGAGGGAGCACAGGCCCTGTCTCTCTTTTTCATTGCACCCACCATCTCTCGGCGCCCTCCCTGGCACCGCCATCGCCAACCCCGCTGCGGTTTACCCCCCTTACCCCCTACCTCCCCCCTGACCCCCTGACCCCTCCACGACCATGACCGGGGGGAGCACAGGCCCTGGCGGCGCTGCGGTCCTGTCTGCGGGAGCGGATGATGTCCAGTCCGCTGTGCGACGGACCCGCCTTCGTGCGCTCACTGGAGGACGTGTACCGGGGGCTGTGGCGCAGGTGGGCTGGGAGCGCTGGCCCGAGGGGGGGCGGCTGCGGCAGGGGGCGAGGCCGGGCGGGCGGGCGGGTAGCCATGTGCGCGTGTTTTGGGGTGGGGTGCGAGAAGATGAGGGGAAGGTGGGAGAAAGGGTGCCGGCGGCCATTCCCGCGCAATACGGTACCCGGTGTCATCCTTTTGGCTTTGCTGAGGGGACCTGTCGCTGCTGCTGCTGCTGCCGCCCACCCACCCACCCGCCCACCCGCCCCAACCCCCAGGCACTGCGCGACCCTGTCTGGCGACGCGGCGGCGGCTGAGACGGCGGCGGCCGCCGCAGGCCTTCGGCAGCCGCTGCCGCCGCCGCCGCAGCTGCACTAAACGATGCCGCCTGGCGCACCGATTACGGCAGTCCGCTGGCTGCGGCGTGGGCCAATCACGGCAAGCCGGCACCTTGATCTCGGTGCTTAACCCCCTCCCCCCTCCTTCCCTCCGCCGCCTCCGCCTCCGCCGCCGCGAGGCTTTGTTTGTCCCCCCTTGCCGTCCCGATATGCGCACGGGCGGCGGTGCGCGACGCGACGCCACGCCACGCCGGCACCCCCATCCCGTCCACTACCGCGCGGCACTCGCATGCTCTGCACTCGCGCTCGCGTTCGCGCTCGCGGGGCCAGGGGCATCGTAATGGGTGCACCGCCGCCGCACAGTGCACAGCAGAGGACGAGGTGGTGGTGGTGCTGGCGCCGCGTTTGATTGGGTTGGGAGTTGGGTTGGGTTCGCAGGCGAGTGTTAGGCGAGGGAGGCGAGGGTGGCTCGAAGAGGGGCGGGTCCTAGCTCTTTGCGCACCGCACTGCACCGCGCAGCGCCGGACCTGCGGTCGGTCTAGAGCGACGGTGGTGGTGGTGGTGGTGGGTAGGATGAAATTGTGGAGTTGGGTGGATGCGTGGCGCGCCGCGTCCGTCATTCAAATTATAGTTCAAGCACTTGGCGAGTGAGTGGCGTGAGAGAGAGTGTATACATGTCTGTATTTGAGTTCCTTGCCTGCTTTTTCTTTTTCTTCTTCTACTTGTACTTCTACTTCTTCTTCTCCTTCCGTTTTTGTCTTTCCTTCCGCTGCCTACCGTCCGGGTTTCCTAGGGTTGGCGTGTCGGCATATGCCTTCCTCTGAACACACCACCACCACCACCACCACTCCCGGCCTATACGTGGATAACCTCCTCCAGCGGAGGGGAAAAACCGACGATGGTTGGGTTGGTGTGGGGTTGGGTTGGGTGTGGGGATGCGGGTGTGCAAACCCACATGTGGACATGTGGCCTGCCGGAATGCGCCGCGGTGCCGGGGCTGTCGGGGTGGGGCTCTTCTTTGGATTCGACTCATCGCGATGGGATCGGAATGTACGGGAAATTCGTACGGCAGGTGCAAGGACACCGCGCCTCGGTGTTGTTGTTATGGGCAGCTTGCCTTTACGCGCAGAGGGCGGCGGCCCGGGGGTGAGAATGAGGCGGCGGCTAAAGGCTAAAGTACTTTAGGGAGAGAGGGAGGGAGAGACAGAGAGGGAGAGAGGGGGTGGGAAGAGAGGTGGCACACACGGCGATGTTGGTCGGTCGGTCTTTGCATTGCTGGAGCGCCCTCGCCGCGGTTGGTCCCCCTTCTCGGACGAGCAATGTTGCGGGTGGAAGGGCGGGAGGGAGGGAGCGATGGTTGAATGATGGTTGGCGAGGGAGGGAGGGAGCGAGGAGCATTGCGCGCCTGCGGCGCGTGGCACCAGAGGCGCTGCCGCCGTGTTTTCTCTTCTCTTCAAAGTTCGCGGCTCCATGATGATGGTGGTGATGGTGATGGTGACGCCGCCCCTGGGTGTTGCCCTGAATTACCTCGGGGGAGCGCGCGGGCGGGCGGGCGGGAAGGGGGAACGACTTGGTGGATACGTACACGGATGGATACACGCCGCACGTATATGGTACACAGGAGAGATGCCAGTACTGCTTGAGCGTCAGTCTTTCGCGCGTAAGTGTGTGTATATCGTACCGGTACGCGTGTGTGTGTGTATCTCTGGCCATGGGCCAGGGTACGGTACGTGGAGAGGAGAGGCAGGAGAGTGATACGGCGCTCCGGGAGGGGGGCGAGGGGACACAGCCCCGTCGTGGTGCGCTGCTGCTGCTGACGTCGTGGCGCGTTTGGCTCTTGTGGCCTTCTCTCTGGCTTCTCTGTCCCTTTGTTGACCACTGCCGGGCAGCGCGCCATTGCGGCAAGGCACGCGGAGGGTGGCTGGCGAGGTGGCTGGGGGGGGAGGGCTGCGCGGCAGGCCAATGCCAAGCGCCCCACCCCCGGCCAGTACTCGAGGGGGATCTTGTCCGTGGCGTATTGTGTCCGGGTCGGGTTGAGTTGGGGCTTTGGGGCCGGGCCGGCCTCTCCGCTCGCCGCCCAACCAGGGACGACTTCCAGAGGGCGCCACGAGAGAGAGGGAGAAAGAGAGGGAGAAGAAGTATTGCGGGTCTTGCTCGAAAGTTGAGTTGGTTGGGTAATGGATATTCTTTGCGCCCGTAGCGAGAGTGTGATGAAGCAGTGTGTGTGGGGGGGGGGTGCCTGGGGCAGGGACACCTGTCGGGGAGGTGCCCTGCCGTTCATAGGGGGGCGGGCTGATCTCATTCTGTACGACAAGTGGTACGGCGCGCGTCATCCCGAATCGCCCTTTTAAGTTAAGTTAAGTTAAGTTAAGTTAACCGTGTGCGCTCCGTTGAAGCGGTTCGCCCGGTGGACCTCTCCACACCTCCGTCTCAGCGTCCCTGTGAAAGCGCGGCGCGACGCGGCGCCAAATGCGGCGACGCATCCAGCCAAATGCAGAAGCCGCAGCACGATATGGAGGGGGGCCGGGAGGCCGAGGGAGTGGCGAGCTTAACAACACAGTGACAAACCATGCGTCGGATGCAGCAGGTCGGGGTGACGGTGGGTAGGTAGGGCGGGGGGGGCGGCCACCGCAGCAGCGCCCATCACGTTTTGCTCCCAGCGCACCGGAAGGGAGGGGGGCGCAAAGCCTGCGACATGGGGGCACAGCCGACCTCGAGCCGGCCTCGAGCCTACGGAGCCGACGAAGCCCCTGACCTGCGCAACGAACGAACGACAGCGCCCCCCTTGGAGGGTGGACCTCACGCAATATCCCCCTCGTCCAGGAGTTGGACACAGCCCCACCACCAGGTTGCACCGCCAACGTCGCCGCGGGCGTGCGCGACGCAGGGTTGCGCCTGCGGCGCCCCCGTCCGTTGTCCGTTGTGTTGGCCACGCACGCCTTCGGGAAGCGACACGGTGCCCCGCCCATTCGCACCCGCTGCGATCGCGTTGCCCGATGCATATTGCATATTCGTGGGGTAAAAAGAAAATACCACAGCGGAGACGGAGACGGCGTTTGCGAACGGACCCAGAACCCAGCAATACTTACCGAACATACCTGCAACCTTACCGAGCATTCGTGGGGACGCCACTCGGTTTCATGCGGGCAACAGACCGAAAGCCGCGGGGGATATAACGGATAAGCCGCCGGCCCAGGCCCCCTGGCCACCGTGTACACGGACGCCTACGCGCCCACAGCTTTCGTACCAGCTCGGAGAGTACGGTAGCCGTGTAGCTTAGAGCAAGATCAGCTGTAGCTGCTGCTGCTGCCGATGCGGATGCGCGCGGACGCACCCAGACTTCAAGAGTCAAGGGAGGGCGCGCCAAGACCTCCCAACGCTTGTTGCAAGTGAAGCGGCAAACGCATTGGGAATGATTGGGGCAGACAGTTGGCATTTGCACCGAAACCAGCGCCAGTTAACCTTTTCGTTACATTCGTTAACATTTCGTTGCTTTTTTCTCGTCATTCGTACTTGCACACGCGCACGTTCATAGTTCACGCGGCACGCAGCGCAAGCCAGCGGGGCATTCGCTCAAGGGTCGGCGCCTCCCAGTCAGACGGCGTTCGCGCCATGTCGCCCCATCCCCGGGCCCACTGGACGTTCGGTTACTGGCAGCCCGTCGTCTCGCCCCGGCATTGGGCCGTAAGCCAGAAACCCAGTTCCGTCTTGGGCATTTGGGCGCCCCTGCTACGTACATAAATGCAGACGCACGCCGCCCCATACAACACCAAATACCCGAAGCTGCAGCAGCCGGCCGCTTCGGGTTACCTAGGGGCTTTCAATCAAACAATAAGCAAACAATAAGCAAACAAAAGCAATCAAAAAGCAAACAGAGCGCACGGGCTAATAGACCAATATCAATACCCGTACGGCGCTGGTGAATGACGCTAGGATCAACATCGAACCAATCAATCGCGCGCTGGAAAGACCATCGCTGGGTTGGTAACAACGAGCTTGTGCCCGATCGGACGCTCCTGCTGCGAGTTGGTCACGTGTGCCACGGAGATCCTAGGGCCGCCGCGCGCACGGGGACACGCGCAAACCACCGGCGGGATACCGCCCCTCCCTCTCTCGCATCGGGAACGTACCCCACCGGGCCAAGGCGAGCCGCCGCCCACACTGGTCCAATCTTATCTTTGCGCCACACATACGTGGTCTCTGGTCTGTCCCATCAGTCTATGCTTCGCAGCAAAACAAACAACGAAACCGAGCCTTGCCGGCCCCTTTACGGTAATTGGCTTCCGCCGGCCTACGCGCTACTACGGTACCCCAACTGCCTCTGCGTGCCTACGCTGCAGCTATCCCAGCAGCCAACACACCCATCCCCGCTCCCACCGGCCTCCGTGCTATCGCGCCTACTACAGCGCCCACTGGCAACGCGATGCAGCAAGAAGGGCCGGGCCGGGCCGGGCCGGGTGGTCATGCCCATCAGCTCCGCTAGAAACTCCTGCAACCTCAAAACAAAGCGCGCCTCAGTCAGACCTCTCCCCGTTGCCGCGGTCTCGTCACAGCCTCAACCCGCCATCCCGCTGCAGCTGCTCCATCACCTCCGCCGCCGAGGGCCGCTCACTCGACGCTGCAGCGGTGCAGCGGTCCAGCAGATCGCGCAGCGGCTGGATGCGGCGGCGGAACACGGCCTTGACGGCCCCGAGGTCCGCCCCATACCCCAGCTGGCCACCGCAGACGTCCAGGCAGATGGCCAGCGCCTCCTTCATGCTTGCGCCGCCCGCGTAGGCGTCGCTGAACGAGCCGCTCCACGCCTCCTCCTCCGGCAGCAGCTGCTCCGGCGCGGCGAAGTCCTCCGTGTGCTTCGAGGGGGCGCCCGGCAGCTTGTCGCCCAGGCGGCAGCGCCGCACGGCCTCGGCGTCCACGAAGCGGAAGTCGGCCACGTCGCTGTCGAACACCATGTTCTCAAGCTTCAGGTCTGAGGGTGGAGGGCGGGTAGATAGGGAGCAGGAAGGGGGGCGGGCGGATCAGCACAGCGGCTAGCAGAGGCGCCGTGAAGGCGCCAGGCGAAGTACGATACAGTACAGTCGGCATACAGGCGAGCGTGCAAGCTTGGCGGGCAGGCAAGGTGTCCAAAACCCACATGCCACCATGCACTGTGCTCCGTGCCTCACGCCTCACCCCCGCCCCTCCCTGACCCAGCCCGCCCCGTGCCGCTCGCTCATCCCCAGGGCCTCACTCACCGTTAACGATGAAGCCCAGCTCGTGCATGCGGCCCATCATGCCGTACAAGCTCCGCGCCACTCCGTCGACCTCCCCGACCAGCCCCTCCGCGATGCGCTCCACGGCGGCCGGCGCCAGCGGCAGCACCTTGGCGGGGGCCGACCCGCGGGTCATCATCCGCGGCCGGCCCTCCTCGCTGACCACGGCCTGGATCAGCCGCGCCACTCGGTTGCGCAGGTGCTCCGCCGCGTTGCCGGCGCCGCAGTACTTGAAGCCCATGACGAGCTGGCGGTCGTGGCCCAGGTCCCGGGGGCCGCCCCGCAGCGGGCAGTCCTGCACTGCCATGAGTTGGGGCTGCACGAAGATCTCGTGGGCCACCGCCGGGACCGAAGCGCCGCCCGCCACCGCAGCTGCCACGTAATGCGCGTTGGCGCGGGCGACCGCCACTGCCATGAGGGCCTCGCGGCACGCCTCCTCCTCCAGGAGCACCTCGGCGACCTCACCGCTGCCGGTGTGGAAGCCGTCGCCCTCCTGCTCGACCCGCGCCGCCACCTCGGGGCTGTGGAAGGGCACCACCTTGAGTGCCAGCTCCTTCTCCTCCTCCTGCTGCTGCAGCGTCGCGCGCCAGACGGACGTGTTGGTCTCCTCCGAGGGTGCGTGGAGCTGCTTGGCGCCGGAGGGCGGAGGGCTGTACGGGTTTAGGACCGGCAGGGGGCTGGTACTGCAGAGGCTGGTACTGCAGAGGGCCGCGAGGATACACTTGACGTCGCTGTTTTCGTTGCCGTCGCAGCCGTCGGTGGTGGTGATGGTGGTGGTGGATTGGGAGGTGATGGTGGCGGTGGAGGGGGAGGTGGTGGAGGAAGGGGAGGAGCTGCAGCAGCTTCCACCGCAGGAGCTGCTGGCTGCACTGAGGCTGCTGATGCTGTTGTTGTCGTCTTGTTCGTGACAGGCGAAGTTGCTGACAAGCTCCGCGGTGGCGTTGGCGTAGGCAATAACGGCGGCGTCGATGCCCTGGGGTTCCCACGCCGAAACGCGCATCATGTTGGCCAGCGTCGCCAGCGACTTGCCCATCAACTGCGCTTGCGCAGCGAGCAGGCGCGCGGACGAGGACGGCTGCGGTGTGCAGTCCTCGGCAATGCTGTCGGCCGACTCGGCGATGGCGGTGCAGACATCGGCGGTGTCCGGGTTGCTGGTCAGCCGGCTGCGCGAGCTCATGAAGCCCGCGAGCTTCCGCAGCGAGCGGGTCAGCAATCCAGCTCGCTGAAAGGCCAGCGTCACCTCCTGGTCCAGCACACACCTGCATGATGCGACAAGAAGGAATGCAATAGGCAGAGTTATTGGTTTAGGTCATGTTATTTGGTTCAAGGTTGAGTTCACGCATTCGTGACCACCTTAGCCAAAGCTTTGCACTTTATTAGTGAGACATTACAAGGAGCGAGCGAGATGCGCCGCTCGTGGACAATCAGAACTGGTGGCTCCGTATTGATAGTTATCTCATGTACACCCTGTCGTTTGACACCAACTTGCTCCGATGTGAAGTCGGGCGCGAATTGGCAAAAGAACCGGCGACCCAAGCCGAACCCGCAAAACATGCCTTAAACAAAGAATATACACATATGTAACCTAAAATGCAATAAGGATTCTCCCCGAGACGACACTCACCCTACTGGCCCGGCAGCATGATCTGAGCCGGCAATGCCAGACAATGGACGGCACTCGCCCACACGCCTGCAAACAAGCAGGCCATAATATACATGTAAAAATAGCTATGATTCCACAGTTCTCAGCAGAACGGGGACAGATCGCCTTAGATGCAGCGAAGAGAGCGATGCAGAGCGGAGGCCTCACCCAGCGGAAAAAAGTCCCCAACCGCCATTAGCACCAGCGCAGCACATAACGCTGGACTCCATCTTGGGTCGAGTTGATGTCGGGTCGGGAATGTCGAGTTGGTAACACGTTTTGTGTCAAATGTTGAGGCGTCCGATAAAGGTTTTGTTTTGGGGACAGAAGGAAGTCAAGCGTGTGAGTAGTCTGGCTCCGCTTGAAGAATAACAGGGCGATCATGGCTTTTGCGGCGCAGGGCCTGCGTTCCGAAGGGCCTTTGATGGTGTACGGTATACGACTGAGGCCAGCAGTTGCGAATGAACGCACACCGCAGCACCACGCACTTGTGGACTGATGAGAAGTTGATGTTTCTGAAATTTTCTTTCTAAACGAGTTGGACGGATGGAGGCAATTGCTGCAGTGGCCGCAAACGGAAGATTGCTGTAGTGGGGATCCAACTCCACTTCCTCAAATGGGCACAGGGCTCAACCAGTTGCAGCCTGCGAGCTGCTGTCAGTTCTGTTTATGCGCCTGTTCGTGGGGGGTGGGGGTCTGATGGCTACGGTAATTCCCTTTCTGAGCTTTCCCCCCAGGTTCGCTCATGCCCATCTGGGCGACTTGTACTGCGTGTCTGCTGCTCTTTCTGTGCTTTCCTTTTGCCCTGGCCTCCTTCGCTGCGACGAACGGCCAGTTCGCCCGTTTGCTCTACTCGTCCGAGGGCCTGGATCCCACGCATTGTAACAACCCAAGTATAAGAACTGGATGAGCTTATCTTATACAGGGGCGTAGGCCATTAGATGGACCTCGCATGCCAATGTTCTCTTCCTACGCTCGGCGCATCGTAAGCTGACACAGTTTCGGTTGTGTTGCTGGGCGCTGGAGGCAAACAGGGCGCACAGGGGCAGACACCACGTCCCCTAGGGGGCAAACCGGCAAAGGGTCTGTTGCGATACTGGACAGATAGCGGATGAGAAACATGTGATTTAGGACAGCTTATACCATAATCCCATTCGTGGCATTCGTGCAGAGGAAGGTTCCCCCTTCCCCGCATCAGGACGATATGCTGGAGGCCATGAAACGGGACCCTGCCTGTTAGGCAAGGATGCTTGCTTATCCGCTGCCTTGCATATGTCTACATAACACGCGCCATCTATCAGCACCCCCACCTCCATGCCCGTCTTGCCGTCTGTGCATTCGGGTTCGGACGTCGACCGTGAACACATGGGAGGTGCGCACAGATCGGGTGAACGGTGCACCACGGCGTTTTGGCCGTGTGGCGGCGCCTATGCTCTAAGGTGCTAAGGGAGGGAAAGGAAAGGAGAAAGTGCGGTTTGTTAAGGGCAGATGTATGCCTTTGCGGACCGCAAGGGAGCCTGGCCCACCTTGTCGAACACCACCTGCCGGCGGGTACCGTATGATGATAATGGAAATGCGTGGTTGTGGCCGCAGGGCCCTTGCCCTTGTTGCCTGATTGGTGGCCCCGCGTGATACCATTCTAACTGGCATCACGCGGCGGTATTAGTTAAGCTGGCCACGCACTGCTGGCCGGCTCTGTAAGCGAAGAGGCCTCCCCACCCGCGCCATCTAGGTCGGCGGTCATTTCGCGCATCTGTATACAGTATTCGTAATTGTTCGTGCTACCTGCTCAAATGCGCCTTCGTCGGACGTTGACGAGTGGATTCGGGTCCGGGCACATACATGGCTGTACCTCTCAACTCTTACTTGTCGCCAACTCTTGTGCCAGCCCCGCAGATAGCAACGCGCTTAACATTTTTGATTTGAATCTGAATTGACTTGTGCGATTTGGGTCAAGCTCCCACGTCTTGCTGGGCCAGTCAGAGTTGTGAATCGTGTTAACATTGGGCACCTTCGCAGCTGCGTATGTAAGGCACAGGTTTCAGATAATGTATTATTTCAGGCAAAATTATCTGTCGCCACGTCTCTTTGCCGTGTGCCATGCTTAATGGCTTGGTCGGATTGGCGCGAAGAAACGAATACGGCAAATCCATTACTGATGCGGACTTGCCGTATCATTGAAGGCTTCTTAATGCGCGACTGAAGTCTTTTGCAGGCAAGCAGTTTGAACTTCATGAGAAAGACGTTACTTTGGTGACTGCCTGCAGGCAGGCTCCAACTCGTGATCACCCACCTTCCGTGACCAGTCAGTTTACCGTTTTCAGGCCCACCTTGACCGATTACAGGCTTCTCTGACCGCATATATTTTCCTCAGACCTCCCTTCTTGTGAATCAGCTATGGGTTTCCAGCTCTGCTGTATTTCGGCCCTGCTGGTCGCGGTCATCATGAGTTGCATCGCCGCGGTAAGTCGATCCAGCAGCTAATTGTTTTATTTTGCTTGCCGGATTGGTCTTTGGATACAACAAATTAGCAATTTCAATTTTCCTTGCCTACAGACCGGCGCTGGTGCCATTGGTGGCCGGAGACTGCTCGGCAATCCCGACTTTCCCTCGCAGCGTGGAAGTAGGTTTGCGGCTTTGTGCTTTGTTACATGGCAGGATTTGTACTTTGCGGACGGCTTCACCCGTTAGGACCCAGCCCAGGACCCAGCCGCTGCCGTCCGCTGCCGAGCCCAGGAGGCAGGACTCCTTCGTTACCTTTTGCCTTGCTCCGTGACCACACAGGTTCTCCGTCCTGGATGAATCCCGGTAGCTCGTCCCAGCAATCAAGCCCCTCTCAGCCGTCCAGCTCACAAGGCGACCAACAAGACGTCGCCCTCAACGCGCTGATGACTGAGCTCGGCAGTACCGTCAGTGCCTCGTCGCCTGTGGCGATCTTCGCTGGCGGACAGCTCGGCTCCGGGTGGTACGATTCAAGCTACGGCGCCCGCACATTCACGTCCTACGCCCCTGCAGGTACGGGATACGCGGTTTGGGGATAGGGCATGACGGGTTGATCGTGCGGAACAGCAGTATGTGGGTAGTGTTAGTTGCTTGCACAAGGATTGTTGTCGTTATGTCCACAACCGCTTCTCAACCTATAATCATGCTCCTGGGCGCTGACCCAAATCGCCCCGGTTTCGGTCTTCGTCCGTAGGCAAGGATTTCGGCACAGCCAACTGTCATTACCTACCCAAGGGCGCCGCGACGAGCTTCTGGGGACCGCAGGGCGCCTTCACCGGCCAACGGTAAGTAATTACCCGAATGCGTGGACGTTCTGTGATGTGTCAGTGTCTTAAAGGCCAATGGGATATGACATAACGAAAAACCAGCGCCGTCGACTACCGGTAGTCTGCTGCTCTGCACAGTGACCGAAGTAGGCAGTACCTGAAGCGCAGGGAAGCTTCGTAACGGATATGGTTGTTACCCGGGCCACGTTATCTGTATAAGGGTGAATCCTACGTCTGCAAGAGCAGTAAGACTAGCATGAGCCATGAGGGCCCACACACAGCGTGGGTCAGGGACCTCTTGGGGTGTTCCACGAGAAGGGTTATTAGATGCACATGCCGTTTTTTCGTGGAAACACGGGCGACATGCATCAAGTTAAGGATCTGCTTGCTTGCGCTGTTCCCAGGCCTTTACTTTCGTGATTACTCCGCGCCTGCACTCTTTTGCGCAATATTTGTTCCAACTGGAACGCTCAAAGCTGCACATTGAAGCTTAGCAAGCTCTTAGCTCCACCCACCCAACTCGTCACCTGTCCTTGTATGCGGCCACAACTCCCCCACCCTCTACACAAATGTGCGCGTGCAGGGCACTTGAGTTCTGGGCGTACGCGGGAGACTCGGGCGTTGTGGATGTTGACCTCGAGCTGTACAGCGCTTCGTCCGCCGCCTGCCAACGCGTCCCGCTGAGCTCTGTGTCGGTGGCGGAGAGCTCCGGCGGCTGGGTCAAGTATTGGATCGAGCTCGACCGCTTCAGCTTTTTTGCGCAGCAAGGCAGCGGCGGGTCCTTCTCGGGATGCGGTTCCAGTGGCACCAGCGTCGGCGAGCTGGTTAAGATTGAACTCTACAATTCACACCCTGAGTACGAAGCGCTGCTGTGCATAGATAACGTGCGGTTGATGCCTTAACGTCCGCCTTAGCGACGCTAAGTTTCACCTCAGCCGGGCCTGGGGATCCCCACCGCCGAAGCCAACGGCTTATAATCGCAATTTGGGTGCGCATACGACATTTTTACAGGGGGTCCTTTCTCTTTGATCAATCATTTGCGGTTTGCTCGCGCGCCGCAAGTGTTGACGCAGGATGCAAAATCGTCTTCTTATTAGGGTATTTACAAGAAATGATCGTCGGCTGGTCCACCGCGGCGCGGTGGATGGGGGAGCTGGCAGTAGCTCTTTTTTACCGGGGCTGAACTTATGGGAGCATTTGGAAAATAATCAATGAAAGTACTTGTAGGGTGGGCTGTGTGGGGGTGGGCCTGCTTGGCCAAAATACGCGAAAATCAAGGAAGAGTTTTGCTTGGTCTGCTCATACGCCACATAAGGCCTTGGCGGCGTATATGGTCCGAGGGCGGTTCAATGAACCTGAAGTTTCATTGGGATAGTGCACTGCGAAGATCCCTGTGTTACCGCTACTTATCACCCGGCGACGCACCGGGCTTGTGCATGTAACACCACGGAGAAGCGTCTGGAGCTCGTCCCGCCGCTGTCAAGCCGCCCCCCTTGCTCGTCCTCATCGCCCTTCCCGGATGCCAGCACTAGCCAGTGTGCCGCACTTTGTACACGAGCACCCGAGGCGCCGCCGTCGAGGCGGCACAGGCCACTGCCTCGCTATGCGGAATTACCAGCACGGCCTCTAGGCGTTGCGGTGTGGGTGAAGCGTTGGATCAGCAGCCGGTTTGTCGCGAAACGATTTATACAGTCCGCAAACCTTAAAACAGCAATACAGAAAGAAGCGACACGTTGCGTGGCCATTGTCTGTGATGACACAGGCACGCAGGCACGCACGCTGTGAGCAGTCCTGAGAACTGAGGCCCTCGGAGACGCGTCACAACGGGGGCTCCGCACAAAAAATGCGTGTCTGTGCGTGTACCAATGTCGTACGTGTCTCGGTATCGCCTCATGGGGCCGAGATTGGCCCAACCGATCCCGGCATCCCGGACATGACAGCAGGACTCGCTGCAGTCTTGAAGGGTCTTGATGTCGAAACCCGCAAGGCCCGCGTTAGGTGATGATCTGTGACGATGCATGACCTGCTACCTGCGCCACTATGCCTGCCCCACCCGGCACCACTGCTGCCTCACCCTCGCGCCGACTCCCTCGTACGAAAGGTCCGAAAGGGTCCAGACGCGAGACGCCGTCGGGCCCAGATACTTCCTAATACTTGGGAGGGTTGAACCTGGGGCAGCATGTTCAAGAGGCACGTTTATACTCGCTTAACTGATTCTAAAGCTCTTACCGCACCAACAGTCGTTGCCTCAAAAGCGGCTCCGAGACCGGGTCCGTGCCGTATCTGTTGTCGCCGAACGCCGCACGTTCCTGACAGCACAACAGTCAGATAACAAGCCTGCACTCCTCCCAATATATGCTTAAATATATGCTCAAATGAAGCACATTTGAAACAGCGGACGGATACATTTTAAAGTGACAGACCGCGCCCATTTTTGCTTGGCATTGAGCTCAGCCTGTGACAATTCTGTTGCTGGCAAATAATTGGACTTTTGTGTGATAAATTGATCGCAACATCGCTCAAAACTCTCGGAGATGACTACACTGCCCTGGGTTGAGAAATAGTGAGTCGAGAACTAATCCAAACGGCTTAAAGCTCGTTTACAATGAGTTTCTTTTCATTCGTGCAGCCGACCAAAGAATGTTAATGAGGTGGCATACCAGGAGGAGGTCGTCAATACGTTAACGCGCGCTTTGGAGTCGGCAAACGTGGGTCGACGCCGGGCTGGAAAAAAAGGGAAATACTTATTCCCATCGACCACACAAGCGTTATCTTGCAACGCTGCCTGCCGAAACACGCTGTTCAGAACTTTACCCCGCCATCGACCACCTTCTCGTGTTGACGTTCCCCCGCTGTTGTAGTTGCCACACCTTCTCTTTTACGGCCCTCCCGGGACTGGCAAGACCTCCACCGCTCTGGCCATCGCGCGGCAGCTGTACGGGTGAGGGCTCTGTACTTCGGAGTGCCGTGAGCGCGGCCCCAGCCTCTGTGCCTGCCATAACCCTGGCTCTCGTGGCTTCCCTGCGAGCTGCAAAGGCGCACTAAAAACCACGTTGTGGAGAGAACCGAACTAAAGGGGACAGCTGCCAAGGACCCCTACAGCTATCGCTACTGGAGGGCAGCAGCTAAAGCGCGCGCCGGCCCTCGAGGGAGCGCGCGGGAGGGGGGGGTGCACAAGAACACCAACCGAGACCGGCATACGAACGAGAGCGGCTCGTGCTCCAGGCTGTGTGTGCCCCGCAAACACACATGTACACACAGCAGCAGCAGCAGCGGCAGCGGCGGCGGCTGTCGTCAAAACCACCCGATCGCAACCTGCACCTGTAGGACGAGCGTGTCCTAACCGCTTCCGAACCGCTTCCCCCAACCGAAGACCAACCAACCGCTTCGCCTGCCCTCTACCCTGCCCCTCACCACTCCTGCTCCCCGCCTCCCCCTGCCCCTACCGACCCCAAAGTCCGGAGCTGATGAAGAGCCGGGTGATGGAGCTCAACGCCTCGGACGAGCGCGGCATCCACGTGGTCCGGGAGAAGGTCAAGTCCTTTGCGGCGGCGGCGGTGGGGGCGCCGGCGGCCGGCTACCCCTGCCCGCCCTACAAACTGCTCATCCTGGATGAGGCGGACTCCATGACGCAGGTGGGCGTGGGCGTGCGTGTGCACGTGTGTGTGTGTATATTGCAGCTTCCGCCGCCCCTCCCTCCCTCCCCCGGGTAACAGGTATGTTCGGTAAGTATTGCTGGGTTCTGGGTCCGTTCGCTAACGCCGTCTCCTTCTCCGCTGCGAAATTCTCTTTACACCCCCGAGGGACTTCCCGCTGCGCCGCTGCGGGATGGGACGCAGTCTTGCGGCCCATGCCACCCCCTGCCGGGCCGTTCTAATTACCCCTGCCGGATCCGTCCGCCAGCGTCGCCTCCTCTCTGCGGTTACTCCGCTGCGGGCCTTCCTTTCTCACACCCCTTCCCTTCCGATTCCATACCCCTGCCGATTCCGCACCGCTCCCCGGGGCCCCCCCGCGCGCGCCGGCCTGGTGTTCCACTCTCTCTCGTCCCCGCCTCCTCCCCTCCGTCCCCTACCTCTCCTCTCCTCCGTCCCCTACCTCTCCTCTCCTCCGTCCCCTACCTGTCCTCTCCTCTCCTCTCCTGCCCTCTCCTCTCCAGGACGCCCAAAACGCGCTCCGACGCACCATGGAGACCTACAGCCGCGTGACCCGCTTTGTGTTCATCTGCAACTACGTGTCGCGCATCATTGAGCCGCTCGCCTCCCGTTGCGCCAAGTTCCGGTTCAAGCCGCTGCAGCCAGCAGTCATGGCGGGTGGGTGGCTGGCTGGCTGGCGGGCGGGCCGTTGGGATTGAAGGGGTTTTTGGAGAGGGCGGCCAAACCGGTTCGATTCGGTCCGGTCCGGTGACTTCTGGCTTGCTGCACGGCTCCCAAACACGGCTCTCCTCCCAACTCCTTTCCTTTCCTCCTTTCCTGTACTGGCCGCGACAACCTCCCTCGCCCCCCCCTATACGTGGATAACCCCCCCCCCCGCCCTGCGAAGGCCGCATCGAGCACATTTGCGAGCGGGAGGGCGTCACGCTGGCTCCAGGCGCACTGGAGACGCTGTCGGAGATCAGCGGCGGCGACCTGCGGAGGGCCATCACCACCCTGCAGAGCGCCTCTCGACTGGGCGGAGGGACGGTGGACAGGTGGGGGCGCAGCGGGAATCGGGAACCGCGGAAACCGCGAGAACCGCGAATCGGGTCGGGGGGTTGAGGAGACCGGAAGCGGCTCCGAACGCGCTTCCGGGTGTTGGGCGGCAGGGGGCCGGCGTGCAGAGTGCTCTCTGCTGCACAGCGGGCTGGTGCACTGGGGGGAGGAGGGGGGTGTTCTGCGAGCACTCGGCCCTTCGGAATCATGGCGGCATCACCGCAACCCCCCTTTTCCCCCCTTCCGCCGAGTCCCTTTCCCCTTCTCAGCGAATACAGACTGGCCGCCGCAGAACTCCTGTTCGATTGACCGCGGTTCACATGTGGCCCCCCTCCCCCCGGTCCCCCCAGGACCATTCTGCTGGATGTGTCCGGCCGAGTGCCTGAGGAGGTTGTGTCCGGGCTGGCGGCTGCCTGCAAGGCCCCGGGGGCCTTCGCGGGGCTGCAGCGGCGGGTCTCGGGCATCGTGGCGGAGGGCTTCGCGGCGCAGCAGGTCCTGCAGCAACTGCAGGTGCGGGCCATGACGCGGCGCGGCGCACACCGCACACCACATCGCGCACCGCACATCTCACCGCACTGCGCGGCGGTGCACGTGCAAGGACACATGCACATGCACGTGTGCGCACCTGAACACCGTGTGGTCTCGGCCAGAGCTGCAGCAAAGTGCCCCTCCCATCGCCGGGCCCCTTCCACACACACACACACACACACACACACACACACACACCACCACCATCAACAACAACAACAAACACGCCTGCCGCTCTCGGACCCTCCCAACCCCGCTTTACGCGCGTGCCCCTTCCTTACCTCCTGTCTCCTCCCCATCTTTACACCGTCAGTCGCATCCTTTTGCCCCACTGGGACTACTTCCTTTCCTCACACTGTGACCCTGAGTCCCCGAGTCCCTGAACCCTGAGTCCCCGAGTCCCTGACCCATCCCATCCTCTCCCATCTGCGCCGCCAGTCGGAGCTCCTGTGTGACACGTCCAAGCCGGATCTGCAGCTGGTGGACGCACTGGAGGCGCTGGCTGCGGCGGACTTCAGTCTCACGGTGGGGGCCGATGAAACCATCCAGCTGCTCAATGTGGTGGGGCAGGTGCACAAGGCGTACCAGGCAGCGTGAGGAGGGGGCAGGGCGAGGGTGGAGGGCGAGGGCGAAGGCGGATTGGAGGCTGGGGCGGGGGGCGGAGGGAAGGGGGAGGAGAGGAGGGCGCGGCTGGCTGCGGTGAGGTGAGGGTGGATGGATCCGCAGCGCAAGGCCACGGCGCGGGCCAGACCTCGGACGTTTGGGGGGTTCGCCGTTGCTGCAAACGTGGTTTTTCAGTGGGGCAGGATGGCAGGGGTTCGCAGCACGGCGCTGGATTGGGTTGGTTGGGTGGATTGTGGGGAGAGGGGTAGGTAGGTATGGGGCGTGTTCGGGAGCAAGGGAGTCCGTCACCGGCATCTTGTTTGCGGAGGGGGCTGGGGCCAAGGAGGGAGGGGACACACGAACGACACGACGGGGGAGATGCGTTAAGCCATTGCTGAGGCCCCCGGCAGCCTGCGGTGCATCTTTCCACGCGCGCGCTTTGCCAACTGCGGCGTGCTTTGCCAGATCGGCAACAACCCCGGTGGCCCAGCGGGCGCCTGCAAGGCCACATCCACATCCACGCCCATCGTTTGTCGGGTCGGGTTGGAGGGGGTCGGGGTGCTCTGTCGGTTTGAGGGCGCGTGCAGGCGGGGGCCACCAGCACCGCTCGCCCCGGAAGGGTGCCCGGCTCCTTTGTACCGCCTCTGCCATGGCTCTTTGTACCGTCATCTGCAAGGTACTCTGGTAGTTACCAGCAGCAGGCTCAACCAAGCAGAGGCTCAATCAACGTTGGCGCGGTTACAGCGCCTTGGCCTCCCCCCAAAGCCCCCACACGACAGTGACCCCCTCAAACCCAACCCTCTCACATGTTCTCCCCCTCCTCCGCCCGGGAGCCTCTGGAGCCACAGCCCCGAGCTCTTGTCTCGGGCCCCCGCGAGCCTTGCCCGCGCACGTCCGTGACTGTCTCCAAATCTCCGAATCAGGGCCCCAAGGCGCGTGCGAGCGTTCCTGGCGCTGGCGCCCGGCGGCACGTGCCTCGCTGTGCCGATGCCCTGCCCCCCCCCCCCGGCAGCATCCAGCACCCAAACGCCGCCATCGCCCCACGCCCCCCCCCCCAATCATGCCTCTCAAAGCGAGCGAGGCTCTCCTCTGGGTACCGGTCCGAGGGGCGGGGCTGCACAGTCCCTCCACAAGTTCATGATCCCAATTGCCTTTTACCTCAACCTCAACCCTGACAAGACCCTGACCCGACCCGACCCGCGGCTTCGCCCATCAGCACTTGATCGAGCTCACCCGCGGGCACGAGGCCGGTGCAACCCCCCAGACCCCAACCGTCTTTTCATGATATGATGATTCTCCGCTTCTCCTATGAAGATCAAACCTTGGTTCGTTGTCCCAAGGTTCGTTCCCTCCCGAGTATCTCCGTCCAACCCCCTTCCAACCCTTCTTCGTGACCCCACCTTCCCAGTGCTCTCCCCTCCCCCCCCACAACACCCCCCACCCACCCCGCCGCGCATCCGCCCCCGCATCGACAGACGGCGACGGGCCGCACCCCAACTCCCCCGAGGACTCCAAACCCTTGGCTGGAAGGACCAGCCAACCAGCGACTGCCTCCGCCTCCGTGCAGCGCTGCGCCACGGCTCCCCTCCCGCTGCCTGCTGCCGCCCTCGACCTCCCCTAGCGCACCCTCCCGCAGCGTCCCTCTCCCCCCGCAGTGCTCCATCTCCCGCTGGCTGCCACCCGGGGGCCCCAGCGGCTGTCCCCCGCCAGTGGCTGCAGTGTCGTGGGCAGCTAGCTGCCCAGCCGCCACCCACCTGCCACGCCACCCACCAGCCCAGCCGCCCAGCAGCTCTACTTGCGCTCCTCGCAGCGACCTCCCCTCCATCTGCTGCTGCTGCTGCCCACCAGCTGCCGTCCAGATCGCCCAGCTTCTGTCCACCTGCCCTACCGCCTGCCCAGCCGCCCCACCAGACCTGCTGTCCAGCAGCTCTCTACTTGAGGTCCTTGCGGCTGTCCAGCGCGGCGTGTGTGGACTTGAGGTGCGCCTTGTACGACTGGATGTCGCCCTGCCACCGCCGCACCTGGCCGCCACCCACCTCCCAGATCTCGTTGCACACCTGACCGATCAGTCGGAAGTCGTGGCTCACCAGCACCAGACCGCCGTCCCACTCTGCGGGCGGGCGGGGGAGGAGGAGATGGGTTGCGAGGCAGCGGAGTTCAGGACAGCGGAGCTCGGGACAAGGGCACAACCCCCCCAAGAAGAAGTTGCGGCGAATAGAGGAAAATGCGGCAATGAATCTGAAACTGGAACTGGTGTTAGAAGTCGAACTGGTCGGCCAGGGAAGCAGCACTGCCTCCTTTTCCTCCTTCGTCGTCCCCCCCCACACACACATCACACACCGCCCCCCCTCCGCCCACCGTTGATGGCCCGCGCCAGCGAGTCAATCGTCTCAATGTCCAGATGGTTGGTTGGCTCGTCCAGCAGCAGCATGTGCGGCGTGCGGTGCGCCAGCCAGGCAAACACCACCCGGCTCTTCAGACCGTCAGACAGGTTCTTAATGGGGAGGGTCTGGGTCTGACCCGTGATACCGAAGCGGCCGATCACGGAGCGCATCTTCTCCTCGCCCAGATCGCGACCGTACTCCTTGAGCTGCGAGGGGGGACGGGCGTCAAGGAGGGGTGGGTGGGTGGGTGTGTGGGTCGGGGCGGTTTATACCGATGAGGAAGGGTTTGAGAGCCTCCCTGCCCTCTCCTCCCCTCTCCTCTCCCCCCTGCCTCTCCTCTCCTGACCCTTAACCTCCCTCCCCCCTTCCCCCTCTCCCCTCTCCCCCCTCTCTCCCCTCTCACCATGTACTCCAGGGGCGACAGGTCCGGGTCCAGCAGCTCGGTGAGGTGCTGGTGGTACTGACCGATCCGCAGGTGGTTGTGGCGCTTCACCATGCCATCCAGCGGCTCCAATGCACCCACCATCAGCTTCAGGAGCGTCGACTTACCCGCGCCGTTGGGACCCACGATGGCCACGCTGGTAGCACGGAAAGGGGGGGGGGAGGGAGGGGGCAGAGAGGAGGGAAGGGAGGGAAGATGAGAGGGATAAGGGATGCAGCGAAAGGGTTGAGGGCGGGTGGGTGGGTGGGTACAGCGGATAGTACTGTCCGGATGGGTCTGGACGAAGTCGACACGTCGAGCGCGGGTTGGGTTGGCCGGGGAGTGATATGCTCCTTGACCCCCTGCGGACGTTGTTGATCAAGCTGCCGGGGGGGGGGGGCGGGTGTACACGAATGGGCGGCCGATCGGAGACACACAAGCACGAACGCACACAGCCACGGATTCAAACAGGCGTCGTTCCAAACCCGCCTCCAGATTCGTTCCTTCCTTCGAACCCCACCCGCCCCAGACCCAACCCCCACCGCCGCCCTCCCGTCCCATCTTCCTCTCCGCACCCCCACCCTCACACTCACTCCCCCCCACACATATGTCCTCCTCTCCGCACCCTCACCCCTCCCCCTTTTCATTTGGCGAGCGGAGCGAGCAAACCGAGCCGCCCCTCGTCCCCCCCCCCCCATCCCGCCCCCCCCTCCTCCCCCCCTCCCCCCGCTCTCTTACCGGCTGTCCAGATCCACCCCCAGATCCACGTGGCTGTACAGCACCTTGTCCGGCGAGTAGCCAAATGCCACGTCAGTAAACTGCAGTACGGGCGGGGGCAGCTTGCCCACGTTCTCGAAGCGGATGCGGATTACCTTGTCCGTCTCGACCTATGAGGTGGGGAGAGGGGAAGGGAGGGTAAGGGGGAGGAGAGGAGGGCAAAGGGACGAGATGAGAGGGGAGACGAGGAGAGGAGAGCGAGGGGGGACACCGTGAAGGGGGGGACGCGTTGGGGGGTAAGGAAAAGATACCGCTAAGAGGGGACGGAGACGCGGCGTAAGCGTCGGGGGATGGGAAGGTTGGGTTTGAAAAGGCGGCGGGGAAGAGGCAGCGGCGGCGGCAGCGGCGGTAGGCGGCGATAACGGCGGAAAGAGGGACGGCCGAGGTCTGGCTGGCGGGCGCGTGGTTCTCACGCGCGACCCGACGCGGTTCTCACCACTACTACGCAGACACGCACACACACACACCCTCTCCTCCCCTCACCCGCCCTCTCCCGCCCTCTCTCCCCCCTTCCTTCCGTGTGCCTCACCCTCTCCGTGAGGCCCCCCCGAACCATCTTGGCCAGCGTCTTCTCCTTGCTCTGCGCCTGCCTCGCCAGCTTGGCTGATCCGTGTCCGAACCTCGCAATGTATTCCTTCATGTTGGAGATCTGCTCCTGCTCCCACTTGTAGCGCTTCATCTGGTTCTCCTCCAGCTCGGCGCGAGTCTGGATGTACTGGTCGTAGTTGCCTGGGGGCAGGGAGGGGAGGGGGGTGGAAAGGCGGGGAGGCGGGGGGCGGAGTTATGGGAAGCGGAAGGCGGGGAGTGTTGATAGATCACCCATCCACCCAGCCATCCATCCTCCCCCTCCTCCCCGCCCTCCCATCAATCCAGCCACCCTCCCTCCCTCCCTCCCTCCTCCCCGCCCTCCCATCAATCCAGCCACCCTCCCACCCTCCCATCCAGCCGTCCCCCCACCCACCGCTGTAGTACATGAGCTTCTTCTTCTGCATGTGGATGATGTTGGTGCACACGCCGTTGAGAAAGTCCTGACTGTGACTGACCATCAGCAGGATACGCTTAAACTGACCGTGGGGGGAGGGAGGAGAAAGGCACGGGAGGGAAGGGGAGAGGGAACGGGGATGGGAAGGAGGGGTAAAGACTAAAGAGGGAGAAAGGGAGGAGTAGAGGAGGGAAAGGTGGGGGAAAGGTGGGGGAAAGTTGCGGGGGGGGTATAAAAGGAAGCGGGAGCAGAAAGGGAAGGGGTTGGTAGAAAGGGATGGGGGGTGTCCAATGGAACAGTCCGGACAGGCCGGCCGAGGAAAGGGAAGGGGATGGGGGAAGGGATGGGGGAGGGGGAGGGGGGAAGCAAGGGGACGAAGAGGAGGGGCGGGGCGGAAAAGGAGGGGCGAGATGATGGCTTGGCACGGAACGGGGGGCGCGACCGGGGGGGGCGACCGGGGGGCGCGAACGGGGGGCGCGAACGGGGGGCGCGAACGGGGGGCGCCGTTCCCCACCTTCTTCAGGTGCTCCTCCAGCCACACACACGCCTCCAGGTCCAGGTGGTTGGTGGGCTCGTCCAGCAGCAGCATGGTGGGGTCGATGAACAGCGCGCGAGCCAGCGCGATACGCATGCGCCAGCCTGCGCCACCACACACCCGAGACACCGAGACAGGATCAGGATCCGGATCAGCGGACCGAGATCCGGATCAAGCTGCTGCAGTACATCGGCAGCAGCGGCAGCGACAGAGCACCGCATCCGCATCCGCACATCATTCCCGACGGCATCAGTACCAGGGGACGTCGACAGAGACAGCACCAATAATAACTACAGCAGCAGCACCATCATCAGCAGCAGCACCTCAAGGCGGTGCCCCATCCTGCGCACGTCCGCAGGTGCGCAGCCACCCCCCCCCTCCGCTCCCGGCAGAGCCTCCCAGCCAGCCTCCCAGACAGAAAGACAGACAGACAGACAGCCCACACGAACGCTGCCAACAGACCCCATGACCCCCTATGACCCCCCACCCACCCCGATCGCCCCGCACTTGCAACCCCTTCTCCACCTCTTCGTCCATCTCTCCCACCTCCTTCACCCTCGCCTCCTCTGCTCCTCCTTCCCCCCCCATAACCCATCCCACCTCCCCTCCGCAGCCGCCGCGTGTGTTCTCCCTCCCCCCCTCCCTCCCTCCCCCACCTCCGCTGAACTCCCGGGTCTTCTTCAGCTGCATCTCCTTTGTGAACCCCAGTCCGTGTAGGATGGAGGCGGCGCGCACCTCCACCAGGTCACTGTCCAGAGCCTCCAACCTGGGGGGGGGAGGGAGGGAGGGAGGGAGGGGAGGGAGAGCTTATGGCCACCCCACTGTTGCGGCGGCACAGCTCTCGCAGCCTTTCCAAGGCGCATGTCCACACACACTCGTCCCCCCTGTGAAACCGCGCTGCTGTGTCGCCTTCGAGCTTCTCCGCTGCGACCGGTGTCGGCTGCAGAGCGCTCTGTGCTCCATTGGCACCGACGCAGCTGTCTCGAAGCTGCTGTGCTGATGCTGCCGCTGCGGCGGCGGCGGCGGCAACTGCTGCTGCTGCACAGCAGCTGCTGCTTCGCGCTCTCGCCTCCCGAGTCCGAGTCCGGCGGTCGAGGCGCCCTCCGCAGTCGTTTGATCCTCGCAGAGAGGGGTAGCAGTGAACGGCCGGCGTGAACGCGTAACCGGCCCACGGGTCGGTGTGCGTCACGTGGGCGGACGGCCACCGACCCACAGGTCGATCAGGCCGCAACACCCCTCCTCCGCCCCCTCCGACTCGTCGTCCCGTCGGCCAGCTCCCAGTGACCCACGGGTCGGTCCGTCGGCCGGCTTGGCGACGGGTCCCCTCCGAGCCCCTCCCCATCCCACCACGGCCTTTCCCGCGCTTTTCCCGCAAATGCCAGCGAGCCCTGTTCAGCCCTCCCGTTCAGCCCTCCCTGGACAAGTCCTGGGCCAAGTACCGCAATCGTAAGAGTACCCCCGCGCAACGGAACCGTCCTGCCGCAACCACCACCACCACCACGTGTCCACACACCGGCTCCCGTGGCGGCACCACCCGCCCTCCCTTCGGGTCCCCTCCCTGTATCCCAGCCGCGTCTCAGTCCCCTCACCTCTCGTACAGGTCCGATAGCCGCTGCTCCACCTCCTCCGTCATGTCCATCTGGACCAGCAGCTCCGCCTCCTGCTCCATGCGGGTCTGGGGAGGGGGGGGGCAGGTGCGGGCGAGGTGCGGGCGCGGACGCGGCGCGGGGAATGGGGACGAGTGTCAGGCGCGGGAGGATGAGGACTGCCAGGCGCAGGAGGATGAGGACTGCCACGGGTAAGGTTAGGTTAGGTTCGGGGTAAAAATGGGGCTGAGCTCATGAGCCCATCCTTGCCGCTTTGTGCCGTCCTTCTGTGGACCAGCCAGCCAGCCAGTCAGTCAGCCTTTCATATCTGGCTAATCACTAATCAGGCAGGCAGGCACAGGCTGTTTTCCTTTCTGGTACCCAAACCCTCCCCCACACAACGCAGCACCGGCCCCCACCTTCTCCTCGTCCACCGCCATGACCGCCTCCAGCGCCGTCATCTCACTGGCCGCAATCTCCCGATCCAGCAGGTAAATGTCAATGTGCTTGGGGATGGGCACGTCCCGGGCCGCCAGGGCCTTCAGCAGCGTCGACTTGCCGCAGCCGTTGGGACCCAGCAGGCCGTAGCGACTGCGGGGTTGGTTAGTTGGTTGGTTGGTTGGGAGGGAGGGCCAAAGGGAGGGAGGGAGGGAGAAGGCGAGCGCGGGATAAAAAGATGGACCGCGGCGAGGGCGGAGGGGCAAGGCGAGGGTGGGTGGGTTTCAAGAGCGGGGGATCAGATCGAATTGGGTTCGGTTCTCGCGGGCTGGCTCTTGCGGATCCAGCCCGGCGTTGTGCGTACGTACGTACGGCGGCGTGTGACGCAGCCGTGTGTGCGCGATGTGGGTTATCCAGGTATAGGCCGGGGTCCGTGAACGTGTAGCCGTGCACGGGGTGGGATTCCGGCTTTCCGGGTGGCAGGCGGCACCAGAAGTGACTGAGGCGCCTCATTAGGGAAATGGGAGTTGTGTGGATTGGGCCCGGAGGGGGTAAGCCAGCAGCCGAAGGGCCGGGCGAGACTGACAAGCAGCCCGGCTAACCGCGGCCCGTCCCCGCTGGACTGTCAGCTACTATCGCCCGGCGGTGTCTACGGCAGGAGAGACGCGAGCACGCACCGTCCAAAGTTGAGCTCCAGGTCCGCATCCACCAGCAGATCGTGGCCAAAATAGAGCAGCGTGAAGCTGGAGACGTGCACGTCGCGGCTCTGCGGGTGGCTGGCGAGCACGCCGGTGCATGAGCGGCCCGTGTCGGCCACGCTGAGCTCCTTGACGCCCTTGCTGGCCGCGGCCAGCGCCTCCAGGTTCGCAACTGACACGTTGGCCGACATCATGGGCGTTCCGTCCGTGTCCGTGCCGTCCTCGTCGGCCTCATCTGGCTGGGCATTTGCTTCGTCCTCGGGCTTCGCCTTCGAGGTCGCTGCCTTCGGCTTGCCCTTTGTGGCGGCGGCCTTCTTCTTGCGATCGCTGGGCATGATGCACGACTACCGCTAAATTGGCAACAGGAAACGGGAGCCCAGTAGGGCGGCGCCGAAAACGCGGGAGGTGCGAAGCTAAGCGCTGCCGCTCTCGCAATTGCGCGCTAATACAGGGTTGATGCCTCCTCAAATTGGAAATTACGTGAGGTCCTACTTGTGATGTTTGGTCGAAAGTCGAAAGAATCAAAAAGTCCAGCGCAGCCGGTAACTTTTGTGCAGCTCTGCCGCTCTTCGTAAATGAGAGGGCAAGCTGGAAAAGGTAGACTGAGTGGCCCTAGCAAAGTTTTGTTTCGGCGGCCGTACGCCGTACATAAAGTTCTATTCCTGCCTGCGTGTTATATCTAAATCATGCAAATGTGCGCCAAATGTAACTTGAATGAAACAATAAATCAGTAGCTGCAGTCGGACAACACGAAGCAACACTTTGCCAAACATTAGAGAAGTACGCGGCGGGCTGCGATGGAACGGGCAAGGGCCTGGCCTGATTCTCAGTCCTTCGCGTTGTATTCTAGTAGGCACGGCCTGGCTTGCCAGAACGGCCTGTCAAAATCCTTGGAGAATCAAAATCCTTGTCAAAGTCCCATGGGTCACGCACGTCAGGCACCTTCACACAGCTTCACTATCGTGCCTGCCAATCGCACCATCGCCGCATCCGAGGGCCCAGACCTCTGGTATGACAGTATGGCCAGTCGCGCCAGCTTCTTTGATCATGCGCTACACAACTCCGCCCTACGCGCCCATTCGAAGCCGCACGGCCGCCACGGTCCTCGCCTCAACCAAGCGCGCAGGATAAGCGACCTCCAGTTTCTCAACCCACTGGTATCACGCCTCCCCTTCACCCTCGCCTCTGCGGTATCGTTTTTATTACCCCTCCCCCTCATGCGCGCCCGGAGGTCCCAGGCCCCAGGCCCCGGTCCCAGGCCGCTGTCCCAGGCCGCTGTCCCAGGCCCCAGGCCCCGGTCCCCCGAGTGGTTATCCCGCCGCTCTCCTCATCCGCCCAGGGCCTTCTTAACCTCACCGCTGCTGTTGGCCAGCATGCCCTGCGGGGGTTGGCAACCACACGCGCGAGAAGCCGAGAACAGTCGCGTGCGTGTGTGCATAGTTGGCATTCAGGGAAGACGAATCAGCCTTCCTGCGCGTGGCGGCGGCGGGCGGTTGTGGATATGGACATATGGTGCTTGAGTGTGCCGCTCCGGAACCTGCTCTCTCTCGATAAAACCGTGCGTCCTGTGATTCTAAGCAATTCAAAAACAATTCCGCAGACGAGTAAAGCTCTACATTTGGTCCGCGTGCCTTGTCTTGTCTTGTGAAGGGAAGGTGGAGCCTTCCTTGAGCGCACCGCAACAGGGCGAGAGCAAGTGTCTGCTCTCTTAGGGGAGGGTCAATGGGTCTAACTCCGCGCGAGGAGGGGCTGTGCACCCGTCTGTGCACGTACTAGTAAAACCAAGCCGAGCCAGGAGTGCGGCCGGGGAGGGCTGGGTGGCAGCCAATGCGGCACCCACCCACCCACCCACCCACCCCCGCGCCACACGTATCCCGCCGCCGCCCCTGCGACCCCCCCCCACCTTCATCATCATCTCCACCAAGGGGTTGCTGCCGCTGCCCTCCTCGAACTGGATCGTGAAGGACCGCTCCGAAGTGCCTGGAGGGAGGGCGGGGCCGATCAGAGGAGCCGCCGCCGGGACGAGGCGGGGCCCATCGATCATCCGCGAACACCAGGGACAGGCGGCGCACCTCCCGCCTTCCCTCCCTCCCACCTTCCCTCCCCCGCCCCCGGCCCCTCCTTGTTCCGGCTGTTTGTTGCCTCACCTCGCCTAACTATCTTCAGACCCCGCCCCCGTCTCCGTCCCTTCACTTCGGTACCATCAGTACCTGTACAGTGCCCCCCCACCCCCCCACTTACATTCAACCCGGCCCCGGCCCCTCATTCAACGGAAGGCAACCCGACCCATACGCACCCCACCCCACCCCATACCCACCGAACGCCAGGCTGCACCCGGTCGCCAGCAGGTAGCTGACCCCGGGCCTCAGCGCCACCCCGTCCTTCCAGCTGAGGGAGTCGTCCAGCATGGACTCCCCCACCAGCGGCTTCAGGAAGGTCTGCTTGCCTGGAGGATGGAACCGGGGGGAGGGAGGAAGAAGAGGCCGGGTTACCCACGGATAGGAGCGGCCGGAGGCTGGGCGGGTAATGACGACGATACCGCAGCAGCGGAGGGACGTAGGCCGGGGGGCGGGCGGCGGGCAGCTAAGGAGGGCGGTCGGGGCCATGATGGGGCGGGGAGGGGAGGAGGGGCGGGTCGGGGAAGCGAGGTGAGGTGAGGCAGGGCGGCAGGGGGGTTGGACCCAACATCGACCGGTCCCCAGCGTGCGCGCGGGTGCCCACACCCTTGGTCTCCCCCCCTCGTCCTCTGCTGTTTTGCAAGCTTACCTCGCTGTTCTTTTGCAGATGAGACGGAATTCTTCTGTTACGTTACCGTTCACGGGCTCCGGCCTATACGTGGATAACCCCCCCAGCCCTCAGCTCTCAGCCTGCCTCTGACTCGGTGCCCTCATTTGCCCCAACAGTTTTCTTTCCATGGCCCGCAGGCCCTGTGCGTCTTTTCACCAGGCAGGCAGGCAGTCTCCCACTTCACCTTTTTGGATGATGGCGGCGTGCTCGGCCGCAACTGGCGGGTAGACCCCCGTGGAGGGCGGTCAGGCGGCGGCGGCGGCGCGCGGCGGTGGGAGTCAGGGGCCCGCAGGGGCCACACGTGGTGGGAGGGGTGCACGTGAAAGGCGGAGGAACGGGCAAGAGAGGACCACGTGCAGGTATGGGGTGCCCAAGCAGGATCACGGAAAGCGGCGCAACGGTGCTGGCGAAGGGCCGCTGTGAAGACGTGGCACCGGCCCGGGAGGGGGTTGGGGCCGTCAGCGGAGCGCGTACCTTGCGCGCCATCAATTTTGATGTCGCAAGACGGCGAGCTTCCAATTATGTTCTGTGCCTACGCCGTTCAGGAGCGTTGAATCAGGATTGCCCGGGTGCAAGGACCGTTGGTAAGACGGCCCCGAGAGCAAAGTGGTGGGCGTGCGGAAGTGAGTCGCTTTGGGAAGAACGCAGCACCGTTTTATTGCGTGGTCAGGCGTATGGGCTTACCTTGCTGTATGTTGTCGACTTTCCGTGCCTATCCGTGAGAGTGAATGCTGCCGCGACGTGCAAGCTGTGCAAACGCCGCGGCCGAGCGCTTGCACGTAGCCTTTCTAAACACGCTCCATGTTTTGCCGATTGTGCGCTGGAAATCCTCATATTTATTTGTATGATTGACCTAAACTCCTGGCCCTGCAAGCACTTTGTACTGAGCAAGCCTCAGAATAAGCCTTCGCCAACAAGACGCCAACGTCGCACTGTCCGCTACTCAGTGAGTGGGTGCAAATATAAGTTTGGCTCAACGAGGACTGTCCCCTGTGAGATCCCGATTTCTCAGCCTTAAAGCCGACAGTTGGTCCACGAACGACTGCCGTATGTCAACTGCCGTAAGCCAACCGCCACGCTTATAAACTGCAAAGATAAGCCAACGTTGTGGAAAATCAGTTTCATAAGAAAAATGTGGGTAGGTAGGTAAACTGGGGTGTGCAGAATGGAGAGGGAACGGGGATTTGCGAAGGCCCTAGCACAGTACCGAGCTACGTGCGGGGAGCTGTTTAACCTCATCAAGGACGAGGAGAAAGCAAAGATCAGGCGTTGGGAGGATGAGCGGCCTACTCTTGAGCTCCTAATAGGCTCGCTAAACCAGGTGGGGAGAAATCGTTCGGAAACGCAACACACTCATGTGAATGTTTCCGCGCACCTAGCCTTTTTGTGCGCCCGCGATGTCATATTGTAGACATGTGATATTCTCAAGAAGGACAAGAAGCGGCTCGCAGCGGAGCTATCGGCAAAACAAGCTGCGTCGGTTTCGTCCAGCGGTCCGCAAGGGGCAAGGCAGGGCCAGAAGCTACCCCAGCCAGATCACTCCTCGCATCATGGCAGCAAGGACACAGCGGCTTTGCAACGTGAGGTTGACGAGCTCAACAGTCGGATGCTTGCCATCGACGTCGAAATCAAAATTGCAAACCAGGAGCTGGCCGTATGCGAGCGGGCGGACGAGCGCGAGTACCTGTCGACGAAATGCGTCGTGCTGCAGGTGTGCCGGCAAAAACATGTTCGGCTTGAGGCGTTTGTCTTCCTGCCCGTTCTTGCAACCCTCCCGGGTCAACCTTCAGCTTCCCGGTTGGGACACTTCACCAACAGGGCTTGCTCCACAGGCCCAATTGTCCCTACCTGGGAGCTGCCCGGTACTGGCCTTGTTCCCTGCGCGCTCGCCCCGGGGCTGCTGCCCTGGCACACCACCCCAAAACCCTGCAACGAAAAGCCTCCGCCTTTCGGCCCCGGGCCCCGCCCCCCGTTCCTGCTTTTAAGGCCTGCCGCCGGTCGCTGCCTAAGCTCCACTTCTAAACCCTGAAATCCTAAACTCTTAAGCTCCCATGACTGCAAACTCCTCTCTATGTGAGTGTGTGGTGCTCCCGACTGTTCCGGAGCCCAACCCACATCTCGCAGTGACAGCTGCCGCCCTCCCTCTCCTGGCGGCCCCCGCCTCGACATTCCACCGTCCCTTCCTCGCCTACGTCTCCCCGCTCCAGTATCGTGTTTTTTTACCCTTCCCCCCTTCCGTCTTCCCTCCCTCCCTCCCTCCCTCCCTCCGTTCCCTCGTCCCGGGCCGTTTTCTTTTACGTCCCTCCCCTTCCTCCCTCCCTCCCTCCCTGCCTCCCTCCCCTTCCAGGACACCCGGCGCATCCTGGCCGACGAGGTTCAGGCCCTCCGCTCCGACCTGGCCCGCCTGGACGCCAGCAGCCGCGTGGAGGCGGAGCGGCGCCGCGCGGAGGAGAGCGGCTGGGCGGAGGTGGCGAGGCTGGAGGAGGCGCTGGAGCGAACCACCGCCCGACTGGACAGAGTCAAGCAGCAGCTGTACTTCCCGGAGGCAAAGGGATACAGGTGGGTGGGTGTGAGTGTGAGTGTGTACGTGTGTGTGTGGAGGGGGGCCTGGATCTTGGATGGCGATGTGGGTCGTGTGGGATGTGTGTCGCTGCGGTACCACCTCTTTACTGCCGTACCATGTTTCTCTTCCAAAGGTTCAGCAGCGGCACTGCGGCCCTTGGACATCGTAAAAGTAGCCCGCTGTTTGCGTCATACCCTCCCTTCCCGCCCCTCCTTTCCCCTCCCCCTCTGCAGGTTCAGCAGCGGCAGCGGCGGCATCTACGTGGCTGCTCGCGACCTGCACGTCAGCGAGGTCAGCGGCCGCTTCGAGTTCATATGCGAGCCCATTCGCCGCCGAGCCGCCGTCGCCGCCGCCACCAGCAGCGGCGGCGCCGCCGCCGCCGCGGCGGCGGCGGCGCACGGCAACCGCGTGGCGCGACTGACGGTGGCGCTGGGCGGCGTCTCGGCGTCGACGGCGCAAGCGGACTGGAGCGAGTGAGCGCGTGTGGCGTGTTGTGCCGTACAGTAATTCAGTACCGTACGGCCAAGGACCTCCGCCTCCGGTCTGCGAGCGCCGGGGTAACGCCGGTGCGCGGCGCGCTGCGTCGCTGGTGGCTCCCTTGGTGCCGCCCGAGGCCTCGCAAACACCCCGCATCCCCGTCCTCACCTGCCCGAGGATCCCGCCGCGCCCTGGGCCCTGGGCCGCATATCTCCCATCTAGGGTTTTAGGGTTTTAAGGGTTTCTTCCATTTGCCGCGCAGGTCGCGGCGGGGCGGCTCCGCCGCCGCCGGCGACTCGTTCCGCTCCGGCGGCGGCGGCGGCGGCGGGCGGCACAGCCACTCGAACAGCAACCTGTCCACCCAGAGCAGCCTCACGGGGGCGGGCGCCACTGCGGTGGCGGAGGGCGACACGAGCGGCGGTGGCGGACTGGTGGGTTGGGTTGGGATTGCGGAGCGGAGCGGGCCGGAGGCCGGTTTGTTGTCGGTCCCCAAACTTGCCAAGTTGGGAGGGGTGGATGCATGGGAGGGCTCGGGGGAGCGCTCGGCCGGCCCGGCATGCGTCTCGGTGCCGTGCCGTGACGTGACGTGACGTGTGAGCACTCGTCAGGTCTTTCAGGGCAGGGAAAGGGGGATCCGGCGCACCAGTGCACCAGCGCACCCGCACCAGCCCGTGTCCCGGGACGCATGCTCCCCGATGCCCGACGTGCGCAGGATCCGACCGCCCTCGCGCCGCCGCCAGGCGGCAGAGCGCCGCCTCAGCCGCCGCCGCCACCGCCACCTCAGCCGCAGCCCCATCCCGCCGCGCCCGCCTCCGCCCGGTCGACGGCGTCTTCCTCGCCCTCGCCGTCGGCCTCGCCCTCGCCCGGGACGCCCACCGCCGCTGGCAGCGGCGGAAGCAGCCCGCAGACCCAGCCACCGGCACCGACGCCGTCGGCGCAGCCACCACAGCCGCTGCTGAGCCCGCAGCCGCCGCACCCGCTGCACCCGCTGCAGCAGCAGCAACACCCGCTGCAACATCATCCCCAGCAGCAGCAACAGCAGCCGCAGCAACCGCATCCGCAACAGGCCGCAGGGTTGAATCAGCACCACCAGCAGCAGCAGCAGCAGCGGCAAGCGGGCAGGCCGCCGCCGGGCCTGCCGCCCGGCCTCCCGCCGCACCTGCAGCAGCAGTATCTGCGACAGCAACAACAGTTCCAACAGCAACAGCAGCAACAGCACCAGCAGCACCAGCAGCAGCAACCACAACAACAGCCACCGGGGCTCGCAGCCGCCGCCGCGCAGCACCGCCGGGCCCCCAGCCACGACGCGGCGGCGCTCGGCCGCGGCGGCGGCGCCGCTGCCGCCGGCCTGACGGCGCCGCCGCCTCCGCCTCCGCGCTCCAAGGGCGAGGCGGTGGCCAACTTCTTGTCTAGTCTTAAGAACAAGAAGGAGAAGCTCAAGAGCGTGGTGGGGGGACTGGTGGGGGAGCGGGAGGAAGATGGGCCGGACGGCCCGCTCGGGGGCGGCGGAGGGGATGGCGGCGGCGGCGGTGGCGGCGGGGGCGGGCGGCTGCGCACACAGATGATGGAGAAGCTGCAGGTAGGGGTGCGTGTGTGTTGTGTGTGTTGTGTGGCGGAGGGGGGCCTGGGAGCAGAGGTGGAGTTGGGGGGGGGGGCCGGTGCCAAGCGAGAGGGTAAGATCGGCGGCGGAAGGAAAACGCGTTTACGCGTGCCGGGGACACAGGCTGCCATGCTTCTGCGCATCGCTCCCCCCACCTCTATGGAACCGCAGATCGTAGAAACCCGGGCTCGCGAAATTTGGAGGCTTCTCAACCAGCCAACCAACCACGTAGACCCGCATTCACCATCATGCATCCATCATCGTCGCGCCAAGATGGGCAATTACCAACCGCCCACCGCCGCCTCTTCCTGCCGCTGCCGTTTTGTCTTGGCAGGACGGTCTGTCCGAGGGCAAGGGCAAGCTGAGCCGCATCAGCAAGGCCATCGCCACCAAGGCGCCTGAGGCGCTGCGGGACATCAAGACCAAGATCCACCGACCCGCGGGTCGCTCGGGCAGCGCGGGCGGCGCAGGAGAGGCCGGGGAGTGGGAGGCCGGCGTCGCCAGGTGCGTCCCAGGGCGACGCCGTTCGGTTTGCGGTTTAATTGGGGATCGGTCCGTCCTTTCTTTCCTGGTGGCCAGTTGATCGTGTATCGTGTATCGTTGTGCCTGGTGACGTCTTTGACGTCTTTCCTTTTATCGATTAGCAACCGCCGATGCGACCGCACTGCCCACTCGGTAAGTTTGCCACCATGCACCATCCACAGCAACAGTACGCTTCCCACTCCCGCTCCCGCCGCCGCCTCCGCCGCCTCCGCGCCTCTGTACGGCAGCTTTGCCGCCGCCGCCGCCTCGCAGCAGCAGCAGCAGCTTGACGGCGCCGCGCTGGACCCCGCGGCGCTGCTGGCGGCGGCGACGGCGGACGCATACTACTTCACCGCCGCCGGCGCCGCCGCCGCCACCGGCCCCACCGCGCCGCCGCCACTCACCGCTACGAGGTCGTTCGGCGGCGGTGGCGGCGGTGCTGGTCAGCGAGCCGCGGCCGGCAGGGACTCGGATCTGGTTGACTGGGACGGGGCCGGCACTGCGGGATCGGTCGCCTCGGCACCGGCGGCGACGGCGAGGGCTGTGGAGGGTGAGAGCTTGTGGGGTGTGTGTATGTATATGGTGGCTGTGGCTGGCTGTGGGCGGCTGTAGTTGGCTGGCTGGGCCCTCATCGCGTGTCCTCCTTCCTCCCCTCGCCTTCCCCCCTTCTCCCCATCTCTCCCCATCACCCGGCGGTCGGGTGCCAGGGGCCCCTTCCTGCGTCCCGCCTTCCTCAGCTCTTCTCTGTTCGCTCTCATCAACCCTTCCTCGACCCTCAACTCCTCGACCCCCTCGTGCCGCCTCCTGGTGTCTTCCGGGGACCCCCAGCGCCAGCCGCTCTCGGCGGCGGCGACGGCGTCTCCGTCGGCGGCGGCGGCGGCTCTGACGCCTACGACGCCGACCAGTTGGGCGGTTTCGTGGAGGACTTTGAGTGCCGGCCCTCGCGCAAGGGCGTGTACGTGCAGCTGCTGGGGGAGCGAGTGGAGTTGCTGGGGGAACGAGGCACCAAGGTACCGGTAGTAGTACGGGGCAGTTGCGGGGGTCGGGACGTGACGTGCGCAGCCGAGCATGCGGCCAAAGCTGCGGCGCCGTGGCCGCGTGTGTGTGTGTGTGTGTGCGTGCAGGGCGCATGTGTGCTGGAGCGAGGGGAGGGGGTGGGGGTGTACCGAATCGCGGCCAGCGTGCGAGCGGCCGCCGCCGCGCCGGCGCGGCCTGTGTGCCCTCCGGTACGCGACTCCTGCAGCTCCTGTACAACGCGCGTGCCGACTAACAACCCCCACACTTTTCGTAAATCCCTCCTGCCTTGTGTCCATCCCCTCCTCCGCTCGGTTTGGGTACACACTTCTTCGTCGTCTTCCCTCCCACCCCCCCGCGCACCCTACCCACCCTCCACCCCACCTCACCCCAGCCCACCTTTGCTGCGGTATCATTTTTCTTACCAGTTACCACCCCACCCTCCTCCCCCCTCGACAGGTCCCCGACACCAGCATCCGCGAGCTCATGCTGGAGGTGGAGGTGGCGGTGACGGCGGTGTTCGAGTACCACGCGGCGGGGCGCGGCGGCGGCGGCGGCGGCGCGAGGCCGGCGGGGGCGATTGGCGGCGGGGGCGGCGGTGGCGGCGCGTGGCTGGCTCCGGAGCCGGTGTCGTTCAACATTTTGCAGCTGGAGCACCGAATGAGGGGGAACACGCTGCCGCTGCCCAAGACGCTGCTCAAGTGGGTGTTGGGAACGATGGGAGGCGGCGCTGGAGAAGGGGGTTGAGGAGTGGGGTGGGGGAGTGGGGTGGAGGAGTGGGGTGTGACAGCGAGGAGGCCGCAGCGGTGGTGGAACGAGGGGTGGAATGTTGGCGAAGGGAGGAGGCCGCACGTGGGGAGCGGGGAGTGGGGAGTGAGACCATTTTGTTTTCCCTCGCCTGTAAGGGAGGGGAGTGGGCAGGGCGATGCACCCTGGGGGGCAACCCGCCCCTGGCCCTAACCCCAACCCAACGTGGATACGTGTCCACGTGTCTTTGGCAGCTGTCCCAACCCCAACCCGCATTCGCATCGCTGATCAATCACCGCTGTGCCCCACCCCCACCCCACCCCATCTCATTCTCCACTCCACTCCACTCCACACCATTTCCTCCCCTCTCCCTCCCCTCCTCTCCCCTCCCCCGCCCCCCCGGCCCAGGGGCCTGCTCAACGCCTACATGCCGGGCCTGCTGACGGGCTTGCTGTCCGGGCTGCTGCCCGCCGAGCTGGGGGCGTACACGGCAGCCAGCGGTGAGACGCAGGCGCTCAGCGGCGAGTTCAAGGTGGCGGGGCCGTCGCTGTCTACCACCGTCACCAGCATCGCGCCGCCGCCAAAGGTACCGGCACCGGCACCGGCACACAACATACCAACCATACCAACCGACTGACCAACCGCCCGACCGACCGATGATGGATGCGGGGATCGACCATTGGGTGGGAGAGTGGACACGCCGTTCGTTCCTCCCCCTGTCTCCCGCCCCCCACCCGGTCCCTCGGCCGTGCGTGCGTACGTGCGTGCGTGCGTGCGTGCGTGCCGTGCGTGCTTGAGTGCGTGTGCCACCTGCTCACCTGCTTACCTGCCATCTATTTTGGCTCTCCGCGGCCGCCGTGTTGCTGCGCGCGTCTGCCCCAGCTCGCACGTCTGTGAGCGTCTGCCCGACGCCTGTCTTTTGACGCCTTGCAGCTACTGCTGTAACTGTAGTTATTGATAATTCTCCTGTTGCTGCTGTTGCTGTGACTGCGCCGTGCCCCCCCCCCGCACCCCACCCGGGCACCCCCTTACCCCCCCCCCCCCCCCACGCAAATTCACTCTTCATCCCCCCCGCGCGCTCTTCCCCCTCTCCAGCCCCCGAGCGACCCCGCCCGCCGCGCCCAGTGGGCCGCAGTGCAGGCTGCCGCCGGCCGCGCGCGCGCCATGCTGGGGCTGTCTGAGGGCCAGGCGGCGGCGGTTTCGGAGCTGTTTGGCGGCTGCGGCCGGCCCTCGCTGATGCCCGAAAGCGCGGCCTACACACCCAGCATCAGCGGCCTGTGCAGGTAGAGGGGTGTGTGTGTCTTCGGGGGTTAGGGTTGGGGTTAGGGTTATCCACGAATGGGCCGGAGCCCGTGAATTTGGTAAACACTGGTGTGTAGGTGAATTCAAATCTTCACCCGTCTGCAAAAGAAAGAACAGCTAGGTGGTGGGTACAACCGAGGCGGCTGCGGCATTTGTACAAACCAGACAGTTGTAGTAGTACCGAGAGGCTCCGGGGAGAGGGGAAGGGGCCACCCTGCTGCTGCTGCTGCTGCTGCTACTGCTACGCGGCCGCTTTCTTGAACCCCCCCTTCCCTGCCATGCACCCCCTCCCCACCCCTCCCCCCCCCCCCCCGCCTCAGGTTCTATGTGAGCTACAGCGCGAGCGGGCTGTGGACGCCGCTGATGGGGGTGCTCAACAGGGCACTACAGGTGGGGGTGGGGTGGGTCAGGGGGAGGGGGCGGGGGTGAGGGGGTGGATGAGGGGTGAGGGGGTGGGTGAGGGGGTGGGTGGTAAGGGGGTGGGTGCAACCACTACCGTCGTCGCACGCTTCACAACTCCCTCCTACGCATTTCCAAAAGAAAGGGCTGGCCCCCTCCCCCTCCTCTATCCGGTCTCACACCAGACACCACACCAACCCCTGACCATGTGACCCCACCCACGAGCCACGACCCACCCCATCGCCCTCCTGCCGGCCCCCCCCCGCAGTCCGCGTTCGAGTACCACTGCGTGCCGCCCCCCGAGCGCTTCCCGCTGTCCTCCTTCCTGGAGGGCTCCGTGGCTCGACTGGTGCGCAAGCCGCTGCGCATCGCCTTCACCATCGAGCGCCTGTCGCTGGCGCTGGACTGCGACGCGGCGCTGGCCACCGTGAGGGACTTTTTCGAGCGGCTGGCGCGGGAGTTTGAGGCCAAGGGGTGGGGACGAGTGGCGAGGGGGTGGGGCGGGGGTGGGGCTTTGGGGTTTATCAACGTGGGTATAGGCCGTATAGCCCGTAAACGGTAATGTAGCGGACGAAATCCTTCCCGTCCTTCCCGTGTGTGTGTGTGTGTGGAGGGGTTATCCACGTATAGGCCGGAGCCCGTGAACGGTAAAGTAACAGACGAAGGGCGGGGGCTGAACTGGGTGGTCCGTTCTCATGCACAGTCCAGGGGGCCCACGGTCGTGAGCCTTCCGTGCGCACATCGCACGCCCCATCCTCAGATTCCTCACTCCCACGCTCCTTCCCTCGGATACACACCTCCCACCTTCACCCCCACCCTCTCATTCCCACGCGAGAGTGCCGGCCCGGCTCCAAACCCTTCATCCCAAGCAGCGACCCACCAACCCGGCCCTCACTCGCCCCCTCCTCCACCCTCGCCCCCCACCTCCCCAACCCCCGTTTAGGGCGCACCGCGCCGGCGGCGGCGGCGGCGGTGCCGGCGGCGGCAGCGGCAGCGGCGGCGACTCCTCCGGCCCCCCTCGCGAGCCTCTGGAGGTCCAATTGGATCTCCTGGATCTGTGGCACGCCAGTCTGGCCAAGTTGCTGCGCACCTTCAAACAGCGCTTCCGCTGCGGCGGCGCCACGCTGCTGGCGTCGGCGGACCGGCGGGTGTTTCAGTTTGGCGCGGAGAGCGTGTCGTACGACGGGCCGCTGAAGCTCAAGGTTTGACGCACGAAGTGGCGGCGGGGACGGGGGGGCGGCGGGGCGGGAGGGCGGGAGGGGCGGGAAGGGGCGTTTAGGGGGAGGGGGAGGGGGAGGGTAGAGGCGGTGCGCGAGTTGGTGTGCGTGCGAGTACCTTGAGCTGGTAGGTGAGGAAGTGGCGGTTGCGAAGATTGCAGTCGGGAGGTAGGGACGCAACGCTGCGCGGCCGTCGACCCGACTGTGCTCCAGTGCTCCTCGCCTCTATACACACCGCCGCCGCCGCCGCCCCATCCTCGGGGGCGTTTGCGGGCTTTGGGTTTGGGAATGAGTGGCTGCAGCCACCAGCACCACCTCTTTCCCGCCCCTCACCCCCCTACCTCGCCTTTCCCCGCCGTTACCGTTACCGTAACCGTAACCGTTTACGTCTCCAGTCTATACGTGGATAATCCCCCTCTCCCTTCTCTCCGCTGCAGTCTCATCGTTCTCATTCCCCCGCACGCATCTCAGTCCCAACGACGCATCGCACTCTTCACCCCCCCCGCCCGCCCGCCTCCCTAAACTTGCTTCCACCCCCCCTTCCCCATCCCCTCCCCATTCCCATCCCTTTACCCCCCTGCACATATACACCATCCCCTCCCCCTTCGCCGCGGTATCTTTTTCCTTACCCCCCACCCCCACCCCCCTCCCCCCCTCCCCCCACCCCCTCCCCACCCCCTTGCAGCTTCCCCTGGACCTGGCCATGGACCCCGACGGCTCCTTCCTGCTGGACGTCAAACTGCCTGACCGGGAGGAGGCCACCAAATCCATCACCAGCCTCCTCACAGAGGTCATGTACTCGCTGTCGACTACACACAACAACAACACCCCCACAAAGGATGGAGCAGGCGGAGCAAATGGCGGCGGGGGGAACGGCAGCGCAGCAGCGGCCGGCGGCGGCGGCGGCGGCGCCGCCGCCGCAGGCAACGCCGCGACCCCCACTAGAGTTGCCAATGCCGCGGGAGCGAGCAGCAACCACAACGGCGGCGTCCCGGCGGCAGTCAGCGGCGGCGGCGGCAGCAGCAGCGACCTGAGTTCCGCCTTCGCCACCGTGCAGCAGCAGCAGCAGCAGCAGCAGGCGGCTCAGCAGCAGCAGGTGCGGCAGCAGGCGAGTGGCGCGCTGGTGGAGCCGCCCTCGCAGGCCAGCACTGCCCAGGCGGTGCGCGCGCGGGCGGCCGCCGTGCAGGGCATGCTGGGGGCAGGGCGAGGCGGAAGCGGAGGCGGGGCGGCGGCAGCAGCAGGAGGAGCGGGTTCCTCCGGCGGTGGCGGGCAGCCGCAGCCGCAGCCGCAGCCGCAGCAGCAGCGGGCTAGCTCGCCGGTGGCGACGGTGCCGTCGGGCTCTGCGCTGTTTGATATTGGTCACGAGTGGGCGGCGGCGCTGGCGGAGGGAATGCCGGAGGGCAGCGCGGTGGCGGCGGGCACTGCGCCGCTGCTGTCGAATCCGGTGGTGGGGCAGCTGTGCGTCAAAAAGTGGGTGCTTCGTTCCCCCGCGGCCCCCCGCCCGCCCGCCTGCGCTGACGTGCCTTGTATGCCGCGGTTCGAACCTACCCACCCACCCCGCCCTGCCCTACCCTCGCCTCCGTCCCACCGCTGCTGCCCCTCCTCTTTACTCGGGCGTAACCCCCCCCCCACCGCGCCGTCTCCGTTCCTTCGCTGCGGCATCTTCTTCTTTTTCACTAACCCCCCCGCCCCCCGCCGCCTCCTCCTCCGATGCAGACTGGCCCTCAACCTCCGATTGGATGAGGAGCGGGTCGCCCAGCTCCTCTCCGCCCAGCCCGCCGGCGTCGGAGCCGCCGCCCTGGCCGCCGCTGCCGCCGTGGCGGCCGGCGGCGGCGGCGCCGCCGCCGCCGCCGCCACCGGCCCCGGCGCCGCCGGCGACATCGCCGGCCGGCTGCTGGGCTGCTATGGCGACCTGTTCACGGCCTCCCTGGACCTGGGCTGGCGGCCAAACAGCGACTCGGACGGCTCAGCGGCGCAGCGGCCGTGCTGCATGTTGACGGTGGCGAGCAACGACATTACGCGGCTGCGGGCGGAGGTGGAGGGGCTGTGGTTCCAGTCGACGGTGTCGCCGCGGCTGGCGGTCAGGTGTGCGGGCCGTCGGGGCGGGGTGTATGCGTGTGCGTGTGTCACTTAGCCCTACCCTTAGCGGCCGCAGCAGCTTGGTCAACACATCCGCATTAACTCATTGTTATATAAGTGTTAAAAGAACATATCACTCCCTGACCCCTACCCTTACCCCCACCCCACGTCCTCCCCCTCCCCTCCCCCACGCCCTCTCCCCCCCCTTCACTCTTCAAAACCCCCCCAGGGTCCTCCAGGCGGTGGTCATCGCGCTGGTGCTCAAGTTCCACTCGGCCGACTCGTACTCGATCCGCTTCTGGAACCGCGCCTTCAACCAGCTGCACGAGTACCTCTCCCGCGGCAGCCTGGACCTGGCGGTGTGTCTGTCGCTGAGGGCCACCATGGACCGACCCACAGACCGACTGAGGCTGGAGCTGTCGGGACAGGACCTCAACGCGCCGCCGCAGCAGACGGCTGCCGGAGGCGGGGGAGGAGGAGGCGGGGGCGGAGGGCAGGGGCTGCTGGGTCGGGTGTGTCCGGTTTACCTGCTGAATGACGTGAACCTGATGACGGTGTTTGACAGCGTCAAGCTGCTGATGGAGGCGGCGCCGCCGGCGGGGGGGCAGCAGGGGCAGGGGCAGCAGGGGCAGGGGCAGCAGGAGGAGTGAGGGAGTGGGGGAGTGGCAGGGGCAGCGGCGGGTGGTGGCGGGTGGTGGCGGGTGGTGGGGGTTTGATGAGGAGGAGATAGCGCAGCGGAGGGACGTGGGCGAGGCTGGTGGGTAGGTGCTAGGTGGTAGGTGTGGGGAATGGCGGGTAGGTGGGCGGGGGGACGTGGGGTTGAGGACGGCCGGGGCGGCCGGGGCCGCGGGGGGAAGTGTTTGATGAGCGGATAGGAGCGGCGACTGCAAATGCGGGGCAGGCAGGTAGAGGCGGGAGGCGGGGACCAGGAGGTTCTCTCCTTTGGGTCCGTTGTAAAACGGTGCAGGAGGTGCAGCAGCAGGTGTGCGTTCGTGCGGCAGGTGGAAAGTTGTTGAGGGCGGCTGGGAGGGCAGATGCGGACATCTGTCAGGAAACTGGATAGGCGTGACCTCTCCCCTTGTGTCAAGAAACTTGATAGGCATGGCTTTAGGAGTTGGTTTGCGTACATGAGCTGAGCAGGGTTTAATTCTTTGTGTGGTATGCGTTCCTTATTAGGAGCTTCGCATGGCGGGCGACTTCTGTGTCAGACATTGTGTGATGCAGGGGGGCTGGAAAACAGCTGGAAACAGCTCCACAATGCGGAAATGCGCGACTATGTTGGTCCGATATGTTTGAAAGGATCGGTTGTAAAGGTAATGAAGGAAAATACCGGTAGCGTGTGCGTCTCCGGTGTCCGGACTAGGGCTTCCGCTCAAGAGCTTTGTCATAACCCGCTAATTGCAGGGCTTTATTGCGAGAAGGCCTTTACTAACCCCATGATGACTGGCGATGCGCGTGGGGGCTGCGGAAGAAACGCCGTACCCTCGAACCCCCCTTTCGGCTATCGGCTTTCAGCAATGTTGATCTTACGAACGCCAAACTACAGAGTTGCAGCCAAACGCACGAACGAACTAATTCCGGATACCAATCGTTGCCGGCTCCAAGCAACAATCTACCAGGACCGTCAACGATCGACGACTGTGTACTTGTTTTGGTGATGCCTGCTTGCTTGGAGATGAAGTATATTACAATCCGTTTTCTTATAGAGTTTGTATCCGTTACACCAGCACCACAATGATGATTTAGCGCGAATTTAACTCGTCACGTGCTTGGACACGGTTATTTTTCGAAGTTGTCGCCGTGAAGCTTTGGGCTTCACGATCTCCCAGTTTATTGAGCTGAGGCCTCCGTGGCAAATTTGGGTCGAGGCGCACCTTCCACAGCAATGAGGTTTCATAGGGGCCTGGGGCGGACGGTAAGTATGGAACCAATGTCCCCTACCGTTGCCAAGGCTTCTCGACGCAGACGCATAGCGTTGGCGGTGCAACCTAACTACTTGTCGCGATGTCACGGCCTCCACACGGGCCTCCGCGTGCATAAGGGCGCGCCCAGGTCGCATACCTCTCCCCTCGCTCTTGGGGATGGATGACATGGGATCAGCAAGCCGTCCGCCGACAGACCACCACCACCAACCCCTCCCCCGCTAGCCGCTACAGTTCCTACCTGCTGCCGATCCCTCGTTGCCAGACCTGGCAGTCTCGCACGACCAAGGCGCCACGACCCAAGCCCGCACGTCTCCGATCACACAACGCACGCACGCTTGCCCCCCTCCCCTCCGGCCTTTACGTGGATACCCCCCCCAAAAGACTCCCACTGCGGACTCTCACACCCCCTGCCGCTCTCTCTACCCTCTGATCCCCGGGCACGCCGCAACCCTCACAACCCCAAGAAGGACAAAGATGACGCGCCGGGCTTTCGCCGCCAGGGGTCCGTCTCTCGCGGCGGCGCGCCACGCCCCCACGTGCGGCGCCGCGCCAACACCGATGAGGTCAAGCTGCTGATGTTGGGCTACCGCCAAGAGCTCGCCCGCGAGTGAGTTTTGCTGATGGGCCGGTGCAGCCGCTCCGTGTATCGTACACGCGCCGGACGCTTGTGCCGTACATGTACCGTATGCGTGGCCTGCCCCGATCGCAAAGCCTGTCATGAAGGTGGCATGAGGGGGCAAAGGCATCGAGAACTCGCGATGGACCCGTGGGTCGATGGGACGGCAGCCCGACGTGCGCTGGTGTGTGTGTATCTGTGTGCATCTGTGCGAAGTAGCGCGTGCGGACGCCAAGGCGATGGGCAGCGGCGGGGTGTCGCTCGGACACGGGACCAGACACAGACGCGCTGTGGCTACCGGAAGCAAGAATAGCAGAGACCGACGGGCGGCAGCAGGCAGAATTAAAACAGCCTCGGCGCCAGTCACGCCAGTCGCAGTTGTAGCAGTTGTAGCAGCAGTAGTAGCAGCAGCAGCAGCGGAACCCCCAGCTGGCGGGTACGTACCGGTGGTGCAACACGGACGCAGCGGACGCGCTGGCCGGCGTCCTGAGCTTTGCGTCTGAAGGCAGCAGGCTGTGCGCTGTGTGCCCCTCAACGCCTGTGCCCGGGAGCGGCCGCTCCGGAACCATACCATACTGACTCTTGGCCTCCCGCAACCCTCACCCCTCACCCCTCAGCCCTTACCCCTCCGCCCCCAATACCGACTGTGCCCTTCCCCTCTCTCCCCTCCGCACCCACCCCCCTACCCACCCCCCACCCCTCCACTCTGAGGTGTTAGGTTCACGTTATTCAACTGCTTCGGAAGCAGCTTTACGGCGCTCAGCAGCCTCACAGCCCTGGGAGGTGGGTGACGGCTCTTGAGGTGGTGGGTGTGTGGTGAGTGGGAGGTGTGTGGTGGGTGGTGGGTGGAGGAGGAGGAGGAGGAAGAGGGGGGTAAGAAAAAAGATACCACCGCAGCGAAGGAACGGAGACGGCGTTAGCGAACGGGGACACACACGTGTTCGTGCGTGTGGCTGACCCCACTCGCTCGCCTCGCCCCACGCCTCCTGGGGGCCCCCCGCTGCGACTGAGGAAGCAGTGTGTGTGTGTGTGGCCACACGCGTGGTGTCGCCGCCGTGCATGCAGGCACGTACGGCATTGGACTGACGTACGGCGGCCCGGTGGTGATGACGTGAGTAATGGCTGTTGGGCAGCTCGGGGGATTAGAGGGGCCGGGGGGCACCCCCACTGGGTATGTGGCTGGGTGACTTGGGGTTTGCGTTCCCTGGGGGGGAGGGGTATCCACGTTTAAGCCGGAGCCCCAGGGAGTGGGGGAGAAGACCCGCGGGGTAGCCCTCCAAGAGGGGGGGAGGGGGGGGCAGGCATGTGTGTGTATGTGTGTATGCATGCATGTATGTATGTACGTTCCGCCTTTTCTTTTCCGCCACCTTGCTCTCGCGCCACCCTGCCTGCCTGCCTGCCTGCCTGCCTGTCGCGTTTGCATTTTGAGATGCGTCTAACACACGCCTTGACATACACACACACACTTGCGCACACACACATGCAAACACCCCCACCCGCCCACCCGCCCACACAGACACACCCACCCACACGCACGCACCCACCCAAACACCCACGCACCCGCAGGTGGGGCTGGCTGGTGGTTACGTTCTTCACCTTGTCCGTGGGACTCAGTTTGGCGGTGGGTCGGGGGTGGGGGGGTTATCCACGTATAGGCGGGGAAGGGGGTTGGGGGTGGGGTGGGTGGAGGGTGGCTGAGGGGGGAGCGTGAGGGGGTGTGACCAGGTGAGGCTGGAGAGGTGGTGAGGTGGGACTGAGAGGCAGGTGAGGGGAAGGGGTGAGGTGGAGAGGTGGAGAGGTGGACAAGGGGGAAGAGGGAGGGGAAACGGGGAGGGCAGGAGACAAGCGAAGGCCGCGTTCTGAATGGTCCGGCTGACGGGCTGAACAGGGCGGGTGTGGGGATGATGAGTGTGGGGGTGAGAGCTGGGTGGCGATGGGGAGGGGGTGGGAAGGCCGCGGGGCTGCGTTCCATCTCCTGAGCCCCCCGGCGTCTCCTAGGCTGTAACCCCTCCCCTCCCCCTCCCTTGCCCCCCCCTCCCCGCCGGTGCCTAATCAGGAGCTGGCCTCCGCCTACCCCACCTCCGGCGCGCTGTACTACTGGTCTTTCAAGCTGGCGCCTCCGCGGCTCCGAAACCTGGCCTGCTGGCTGACCGGCTGGGTGCTGACCATGGGCCAGGCCGCCTTCGCCGCCTCCAACGTCTACACCTTCGTACAACTGCTGAGCGCCGCAGTCAAAGTGCAGCGAGGTGGGAGAGGGACAGGGGGAGAGGGGGAGGGGAGGAGAGGGAGAGGGGAGGGGAGAGGGTTGTGCCGTACAGTAAGTTGTGATGTACACTGCGGTGTGTCGTACGTGTGTGCGCAAGCCGTGCGATAGGCGTCCAGACCCTCCCTCCCTTGCCTGCCTTCGCGCGTGCGTGTGCATTTCCTGCGCCCCCGCCCCCGCCCCACACACCCACACCCACACCCACACCCCTCCCCCCCCCAGGTGTGGATCTGGGCCCCGGGCAGCAGTTCCTGTTGCTGGTGGGCTGTCTCGCAGTCATCGGGTTGCTCAACTGCGGCTCGGCGAGACTGACCGCCTACATAACCACACTGGGCACACTGTGAGTTGTGTTTTGGGTTTGAGGGGTGATGGGTTTGAGGGGTGGGGGTGGGGGTGGGGTGGCCGAGGGTGCGTGTCCTGGTGGTGGTGGTGGTGGTGGTGGTGGTGTCTGTGAGCTTGCCAGTCAGTCTCAGCCCATTCGAACAGTCCCGCTTGCCGCTCCCCCCTCCCTCATGGCAACAGTTATCCTAGGAGGGGCAGGCTGGCTGCTGCTGCTGCTGCTACAACCAGTACCGGTACCAACATATATCGCGTGCCATTCAAACCAATAAGCCCCCTCCCCCCAGCCCCACTCAACCCGGGTTTTCCCCCCCCCCCTTCTACCTCCGCCCACCACACCACACCACCGACTGGGCGGCCCGCGCACCGCACCGCACCTCACCAACCCCCCACCTCAACCCACCGACCCGCGGGTCACTCAGTTGGCACGTGGTGGCTATGGCGGCGTTCTGTGTGACGGTGCCGCTGCTGGCGCCCGCCCGACGCAGCGGCAAGGTGAGGAGTGGGGAGTGGGGGGATGGGAGGGAGGGAGGGAGGGAGGGAGGGGGAGAGAGGGGGAGAGGGGGAATGGATGGGAGGGAGGGAGAAAGGGAGGCAGGGAGGGAATGCAAAACCCGTAAAACCCGCAAAACGCTCCACCTGTCCCCCCCTCCCGTTCGCCGTCCTCATTCCCCTCCCCTCCTCTCCCCTCCCCCTCCCCCTCCCCCTCCGCACCCCCCACCCCCCCGGCTCCAGTACATGTACACCTCCTGGCAGCCCCACCACGAGGAGACCGGCATCTCCTCCCCCGTATACACAGTGCTGGTGGGGTTGCTCATGCAGCAGTGAGTTCAGAGGGCTGGGCTGGGGAGATGGGGGGGTGCTGGGGGGTGTTGGGGGAGGGTGCTGGGGGGGTGTTGGTCGTGGTGGGGGTGGGGGTGGCTCCCTGAGAGGTTTCCTGAGGGGGTGTCGGACGGACAGAACAGCCCGGCGGGGGTGGGGGGGTGCTGCGGCGCGCGTGTGTGCGTTTGGTGGTGGTGGTGGTGGGGGGCCGCCGCCCCTTTGCCACCCATTAGACGCTCCTCCTTTGCGTGTTTGATCTGCACCGCGTTACATCGCATTGCATGGCATTACGGTAACATTTGATGGGCACTCGGTGCCTTGGGGTGGCTGCAAGCAGAGCCAAGTTCGGATTGCACGATGGTACGCCTCCCCCCCTTCCCCCTTCCCTCCCCTTTCTCACCCCCTAAAGGTGGACTCTGACCGGCTACGACGGCTCCGCCCACATCGCCGAAGAGACTCTCCACGCAGAAGTCAATGTGCCCCGGGCCATCCTGCTCACCATACTGGGGGTGGGCGCATCCGGATACGCGTTCACGTTGTCGCTGCTGTGTGCCGCGGTTTCGGAGCCGCCGGGCGAAGAGACTGGCGGCGCCAATGTCGTACTGCAGATTCTGATCGACGTCACCAAGGCGGTGTACGGCAGTACTGCCGGCGGAGTGGCGCTGTTCAGCATACCCATCGTGGGCACGTTTTTCTGCTCGTACCAGGTGGGGGAAGTACGGGAGTTGTAATTGTAGTACAGGTGCAGTACGTGTGTACGGCGGTGGTGGTACGGGGTAAGTAGTACGGGTGCAGTACAGGTGTGGTACGGCACCGACCTTTGGTCCCCGCCCGCCGCCCCACTACATGCAGGCTCACATCTCCTCCCCCGCCCCTCTCCCCTCCTGCGCCCTCTCACCCCCTCTCCCCTCCGCCACGGTTGCTCGTCCATCCGCTCGCTGCTGCGTCCGTGCCTCCCTCCCTCCCTCCCTTCTCCGACACATCCTCCACAATACCATCCCTCTCCCCCCCCGGCCCTCCTCACCCCCCGCCCCCCCTCCCCTCCCCTCACCCCCCCGCCCGCCAACCCGGTGGTCGCACAGTCCATTGCCAACAACTCCAGGTGCGTCCCTGTGCCGTATTGGTACGGCAGGGGTACGGCAGTGGGGCTGGGGGGTGGGGGCTTGCGGGTTGCGGCCCATTCTCTTTGCTGACCACCCGGGTTGCGCACACGCCGGTACGGTACGGTACAGTACAGTACAATACAATACAATACAATACAGGGCACGGGCACAAGCATGGGTGCTGGTGCTGGCGGTGGGTGAGGTGGGGTAGGGTAGAGTGGCGAGGAAGAAGAAGGAAGAAGACCCCACCTAGCACCTACCCTACCTGCCTGCCGCCTATCCCCACTCATCTCTGATCAAACGACCCTCATCCTCCACATACGACGTACGACATACACCCGCTGATGTCGCGCAACCCGCATCCCCCCCCCCCCCCCAACATCCCCCCCCCCCAACGTCTCCCCCCCGGGCTGCGGATCGTCCCGTAACCCCCCTCCCCTCCCCTCCCCTCCCCTCCCCTCCCCTCCGCCCCGCCCCCCTCAGGATGTTGTACGCCTTCGCGAGGGACAATGGAGTTCCCCTGGCTCGATTCGCCAAGCGAGTGCACCCCCGCACCCAGGCGCCCGTGTACGGCGTGCTGTACATGCTCGTACTGACAACCCTGCTGGCCACCCCCATGTGCTTCAATGCCTTTGTGGTGCGCATCTGTGGCCTGTGAGGGGGGTGGGGGTGGGGGTGGGGGTGTGCGGTGATTTGGGGTGGGGGTTAAGGGTTTTTTGGAGGGAGGGGATGTCGCCCAGCACTTGGAGCTGCTCCCCTCCCCTCCCCTCCCCCCATTTCTTTTTACCCCCCCCCCAAACCCTAAACACACACAAACACACACACCAGCCCCTGATGGAGAAGGCGAGCTCCCGCGAGCGCACCCCGGCCGTATGTCGCTCCGAAACCACGGGGTGCCACCCCCCCGTGTATGTGTGTGTGTGTGTGTGTGAGAGGGGGGAAGGGAGCACACGCCACAGCAGCCAGCCACGCCTCGCCTTGCCGCTCGCCACCCGCCGCCCGCCACTTGCCAACTACGCACCTCCTTCCCCCCTCCTCCCTCCTCCCTCCTCTCTCTTTCTCTCTCTCTTTTCATTCCGCTGTAACCCCCCCAACCCGCCGTGTATCTCTGTCTTCCCAGTTCCCCGCCGTGACGTCCTTCGCGGTGGTAGGCTGTTACCTAGCCTACGCGCTGCCTGTGCTGTGCAAGTGAGGACGAGGGGGGGGCGGGGGGCGGGGTGTGTGTATATGCGTGTGGCGGGGAGGATGAGGGGAAGGGGGAGGGAGGGGGAACACAGACGACGAGTGGAGCAATGTGAGGTGGAGGAAAGACCCGCATGAACCTGAACCTGAACCTGAACCTGAACCTGAACCAGCGGGGGCCGGGGTTGAGGGATGGGGGATGGGTGGGGTGGGTGGGGGTGCAGCAGAGCGGATCGTGTGTGTATGTGTGCGTGCACACACACACACACATACACGTGGAGAGAGACACGGCTGCTTGACTGCGCGCCGGACAGCAGACCACTGCATCCTCCCTCCCCTCCCCTCCCCCCTCCCCTCCCGGGCTCCGGCCTAGTCGTGGATAACTCCCCTCCCCCCTCCCCCTCCTTTCCCCCCGCCCCGTCCCCCATATCACTCCCTGACCCCCCTACCCCCCCCCTACCCCCCTACCCCCCCTACCCTCCGCAAAGGCTCTCCACCGGCGTGCGCTACTTCCTGCCCGGCCCCTTCCATTTGGGTCCCCGTCTGTCGTACGCCAACAACCTGGTCTCTCTGTGCTGGGTGGGCACCGTAACGGTGCTGTTCACGCTGCCGCAGTGGTACCCCATTACGCTGATCAACATGAACTGGAGCGCCCCCATACTGGGCCTGGCGGTTGGGCTGTCGCTGGGGTGGTGTGGTGGGGTGGGTGCTTTGGAGGGGGGAGGGGGGGGAGGGGGCTTTGGAGGGGGGAGGGGGGGGAGGGGGCTTTGGAGGGGGGAGGGGGGGGACCTGGGTGGGGAGGGGAGGGGGGAGGGGGGTTGGGGGGGCGCTGCGGCGTGGTTCCAGCTAGGGATGGCACTATCGTACGGCACCAGCGTGGATTTGGATTTTTGAGGGACGCAGTCCTGGCGTGTGGAAAGGAACGTGCCAGTGCGTTACTGGAACCCGGATCCAGATCCGGATCCGGACTGCCTCATCCAGTCATCCACCCCCCGCGGGCCTTTTGCCTGCGGTTCGGTTCCAACTCCGTTGCCGGTTGCCGGTTGCCGTTTCGGTTTCACCGACCCGCCCAACCCGCCAAACCCGCTGAACCCGTTCCCGCCCTTATGCCCCCTCCCCCACCCCCCCTCCGGCCGCAGGTACTACTTCCCCAAGTACGGCGCCAAGCACTGGTTCATCGGTGAGAAGGGGGGAAGAGCGGGAAAGGGAGGGAGGGGGAGGGGGAGGGGGAGAGGGAGGGGAGGCATGCTGCGGGCGGCGAGCCCGGGGGCCCCTCATTCGGCCTCCCCGCGGTGGGCCCTAGCAGGCCGCCCTTTCCTCCTTTGCCCCCCCAACCCTCCCTCCCTCCCTCCGGGGGACGCCGTCTCCGTCCCTTCGCTGCGGTATCTTTTTTCTCATCCCCCAATCCCTCTCCCACTTCTAACTCCACCAGCCCCAAACCCAGCCCCGAACCAGCCAACACGCCCACACCACGTCAACACCCAACGCCCAGCCTCCTGCCCTCCTTACTCCGCGTCCCTGCGTTCATCCGCCGCCCTTTCTCCCGCCCCGAAACCCACCGCGGCCACTGCTCCCGCTGCCTTTTCGCCGCTGCCTCTGCGATTCAGCCGATCCCTCCCTTTCACACAGACCCTACAGCCCTTCTTCTTCGTCTACAGCCCCCCTAACCCCCTTTTGTGATCCTCTGCCCCCCAACACATCATCCCGCACCAAATCCGCGCTCCTGCGGCCCTCTCACCGCACCTCATCTCGCCTTGGCCCCTCAGGCCCCCGCGCCAACCTGGGCCAGTTCAACGACGTCCTCCCCTCCGAAGTTGCCCGCATAGCGTCGCAAAACGAAGTCAGCGCCGCCGCCGCCGGCGGCGGCCCGGCTGTCGCGGGTTTTCGAGAAGGATCCGGATCCGGCGGAGCGCAGCGCCAGCGCCAGCGCCAGCGCCGACACCGCCGCGGCTGCCGCCGCCGCCGTCGTACAGCGCAGCGGCGGCAACAGTTTCACCCGGCGGATCTCCCGGCACGCGGCAGATAAGGCCGTCCGGGCTACGCCCTCGGTGACGGGAGTGCCCAGCTTCGAGCGGGTTTCGGAGCCGCCGGCGGCGGTGGCGGCCGTCACGTCGTCGTCCTGGTCCCGTGACCCAGGGGTCAGTGGCGGCGAGGCCCTCAGCAGCAACCAGGCCGACGCCATCCAACACAGCGGCAGCTTCAGCGCCCGCAACCGCGGCGGCGGCGGCGGCGGTGGCGGCGGTGGCAGTAGCGGCGGCGGCTTCGTCCTCGGCTTCGGCTTTGGCTTTGGCGGCGGCGGCGGAGGTGGCGGCGCGGCAGCAGGTCTGGCCAGCACCGCTGCTGCCGCCGCCGCCAGCCGCGTCCGCCGCCACTCCGCGCTCGGCCCCAGTCTGTACGACAACCCGGCGTCGTGCGGCTCCCACATCGCGCAATTGCTGCAGGACAGTGGCCTCATGGACGAGAGCGGCCTGCAGGCGCTGTACTGCGGCGGTGGCGGTGGCGGCGGCGGCGCAACCGCTGCCGCCGGCGACGGCAGGCCGTCGGCGGCGGCGGACGAGCGGCCCACGCGCGAGCGCTGCCGCAGCGGCGGCAGCTCGGGTCTGCGCCTGCCATTGTTCGGGGGGCGGCCCTCCCCCAGCGGCGGCCGCAGCGGCGGCGACGGCAGCGTCGGCGGTTGGGCGGTCTGGTCGGCGTGGACTGGCGGCGGCGGCGGCGGCGCTGCCGCCGCCGCCGCCGGGCACAGCGGCGCCGCTAGCGGCAACGGTATGCGCGGGGGCGACAGGCCGTCGGCACGCGCCCGGGAGCGGGACCGGACGACGCCGGGGCGGTCTTCGCTGACGGCGGCCGCCGCCGCATCCGCCAGCGGTGGCAGCAGCGGTGGCAGCAGCGGCGGCGGGCGCCAGCTGCTGGCGTTGGGCGGCGGCCAGCGGAACCAGCGCCATCCGCACCATCCGTGCCGTCATCAGCTGCTGGCGGCAGCTGACGCGCTGAAGCTCACGCACAGCTCAGACAGTGGGTTGTACACTGGCGGCGCCGCCGCCGCGGCGCGCGCGCACCTCCAGCGCGCCTCCGTCAGCGTCATGACACACATCGGCGGCGGCGGCGGTGGCGGCGACAGCAGCGGCGACGCGGCGCTGACGGCGGCCGGTGCCGCCACCATCTCCGACGCCACATGCAGCGGCGCGGCGACGGCGGCGCGCTGGCAGTACATGTACGGCGGCGGCGCTGCCGCCGGCCGCGGGCGCGAAGACGGCCTGGGTCCGCGACTGCGCAGCGCGTCGGCGGGAGCCATTGTCGTCGACTTCGCGGCGGCGGCGGCGGCGGCGGCGGCGGCGGGCCGGCAGCCAGTCGCGAGCGCGCAGAACGGCTTGGGCGCCGCCGTCACCGCCGCCGCCGCTGCCGCCGCTGCGGTCGCACTGGCCCCCGACTCCCAATCCCTGGAGCTCAACTTGTATGCCTCTGGATCGGCGGCGGCGTCGGACGAGGCCTCCGCCGCCTCCGCCGCCGCCTTCACCGCCGCCGCCGCCGCCGCGACGCAGCTATCCCTGGAGCAGCGGCTGATGATTCGCCGGGGAGCGATGGGCGATCGCAACAGGCGCGGCAGCATGAGCCGGCTGGGGCTGAGGCTGGGGCTGGGGAGCTCGGGAGGGACGACGACAACGACGACTACGGATACGGCGGAGGCGGCGGGTTGCCGGTCGGCCGCGGCCGCGGCGTCGGCGGCCGAAGTGGCGTCGGCGTCGGCGGCAGCGCCGGCGTCGGCGACGTCGCTTCGGGGTGTGGCGGAGGCGGCGGCGGATAGCGGCTGAGTTTGGCGCAGGCAGCGACCGCCCGCCCGCCCGCGCACCCGCGCACCGCCCGACCGCCGCCGCGTGGCTCCCCGCGCCGTTCGTTCCCAGCGCCCCCCACTCCCAACCCCACTTTGTCTCACCTCCGCATCTCCGCACCTCTGCGCCTCCGGCCGGCGGCCGGCGGCCGGCGGTGATACAGATGGGACGGCAGCAGCAGTGGGTGCGACGGAGGGGGGCATGAGGGGCGCATGTGGGACCGCATGTTGCTGCATCCTGCACCCGCATGCGTGCATGCTCGTACGGCACTCTGCATTTGCACTTGCATGTGCATTTGCATGTGCATTTGCACCGGATGGATGCAGCTAGCTGGCTGGCTGGGCTGGCTGGATGAATGGATGCATTGCTGCGTGCGACCCATGGGTCTGGTTACGAGGGCTTGACGGGCCGGGTAATACCGGGTGTGCGTTTTGGATGCGCAGGCGGCGTCTCGGTCTCCGGCGAGCGAAGGGAGCCAGCAATACCCGACCCGACCGAACTACATCACACCACAGGCCATACATCTGGAATGGGTTGGGATGGGTCCCTAAAGGGGTCTGTAAGCTTGAGCAATTGGGTTGAGTTGAGTTGAGTCAATTGAGTTGAGTCAATAGAACACGCCATTCCGAACGATATTCATTCATTACGGTATATCAAAAACACACATCGACAGTTCAACACACGCACACACGCACACACACACATACACATGCAGCAGACAGGTGCACCATTCGTCACATACATTTCGTCATTGGCCCCCCCCATTGGTCATTGGGACGGTTGGAAACGATGGCGGCCGGATTGAGACAGCGTGTATCTCCTGCATCTAGCTCGGGTCTTGACTCGGCCCCTACCGGACAGAAGACCGTTGGCCGCCTGAGCGGTGCGGTCGGGCGGCGCCGCTTCAAGTATAGCGGGTCTCGGGCTTGCGGTTACGGTTACGGTTGTGGTTGCGGTTGTGAACTTCTAGTTGCGCTTATGGTTGCGATTGCGTTTTGTTGGGGAGAGGGATACCACAGGACATAGGGGAGAGGGGCCCGCTTCGCCATCTGCGCCAAGTGTTTGTTGTCGGGGTCCGTCCCGCTCCGCCCCGCTCCGCCCAGCGTTTGGCTCTTACTTACGGGATGATGCTGTGTCGGGCAGTGCGGGCAACGCCGGGGGGAGGGGGGAAGAGGCGGAGGGCGAAGGGCGGAGGGGAGGGTTGTTTGAAAGTGCAACGCGACGTTAAGCTGGGTGCAGCCACTGTCCGGGGTGGGTGCGATGCTTCGACATGAACCAGCCGGCGGTCATCCGATTCAACACACTGGCTGGCTGGCTGGCTGGCTGGCTGGCTGGGGTTGTTACCGGTATGTGCCATTCTTGCCATTCACCGTAAACGCAGTACGGTGAATGCAGTACTGTGTATTGTACTGTATTGTACTTCGTCCAGTGCCAGCGCCGTGCGGCGGTGCGGGCCGGGCTCTCCACTTCTCCCCTCTCGTTATCGCGAAGTGTCCGGTGTACGGCGGCGCGCGGCGTTGTCCGTTGCGGCGCCGCACGCGGCCCCCCCGGCTCCGCAGCGCACGCAAAGCTGCGAACGACTTTTATCAACTCGGCTCATGATGTCGAGCTTGTGACGCACCGGGGAGCAAGGCGAGTCGGTGTCAGGATGGCCTTGATAATGGGGCGCAGAAGGGTGGGTTACGTAGGCGTGCGGTTTTTCACGAGATCCCTGTCCCGGGATGACATCGACGAACGCGCGTGTGCATCAGCAACTGCCCCTGCGCGACATCCCAGCAGGGCCTCGCCACGTCAGTGTACGACAACCATCTACGGCTTTGGTACCCCAACCGGGAGAAGATTTTCAACACTGCAACGGACCGCTTCGCAGCAGCTGAGCAACGCCTCGGGCCTCGCTGCTGAAGACGCGGACCACCACTTGGTTGCAACAAGAGCCAAACCCTCCCTGAAAACGCACATGCTTGATGGTTGATGGAGGCCATGCCGCCACTGCGGAACTTGTCGTACACCGCATGCCGTACGTGCGCCTCTATGTGTTGCCAGTTTTGTTAGCTTTTGCCTGATAGAGGAGCAACTGCATCGCCCTCGATCCATGCCATCTCGTGCTCTGCCGATGCCGGCAGGCAATCGCTCCCTCGCACCCCCCTTCGAGCACACACTCCTGAATGTACCCGGCCCGGAACAAACGGCATGGCGGAAATGGTTGCCCGTACTGTCGTACAGCACGCACGCAAACACTGCTGGCAGCGTGGCAGGTTAGCTGCCAACACAGCACGTCGGAATTCCGTGTTTGAATGCCGCATTGCCTATTTCCTGTCGCAAGGACACGACGAGTTAAATTTGTCAACATTTTCAATGTCCAGCAGTGCTGTGCAGTGTACCAAAAGCCGAAACACACACGTAAACCCTCAAAACTCGAGTGGACAAGCTCACATTTCCCGCGACCCCGCCCCGTTCCTGCCCTGCGCCTCTCTCTCTCTCTCTCTCTCTCTTCTCTCGATAGCAGCTTCTCCTCTCTCAAATCGAGGGGGACCTCACGGCCGCGTTCAGGAGCACGCCCACATTAACCCGCGGGGTAACGCCAGCCGACTGTGACGTGGACAGCTTCCGCGCACCGCGGCCGCCTCCCACCGCCCCCCACACCGGCATGCAGCGGTCGTCCATCGCCAGCGGGTGCCGCATCAGCCCCTTGCCCGCCAGATCCTCCACCATGTCGTACAGCGAAGCCTCCAGGGGCACCCAGCTCCTCAGCCCCAGCTCCTCCGCCGCCTTGGCCGTGGAGAAGTTGGGCGGGGGTCCCCAGTTCGCCTCGATGAAGTCCCGCCCCACACCCGCCAGCAGTGGTGCCAGTCTCGCCGCGATCCAGCGGGGGGCCACCAGGGGCGAGGCGCGCATGCTGCCACCCGGGTAGAGCCGCTCCAGAACCTGGGTCAGCCGCCGCAGCCGCACACCGCCGCCAACGACCAGGTACCTGCAATGGACCAACAAGAGGGACAGGGGGTGGTGGTGGACGGGGAGGGCTTGGGTGAAGAAGGAGCGGACAGCAGGCAGGCAAAGAGAACCGCGCCGCTGACCCCGTGCTCCGAAACCCAAAGCGCGGCAGTACCAGCGGTAGCGCCCTTCACCCTCCATGCAATCTCCTTGGGCCTCCTTCCCTTCAACCCCTTCCCCCGCCAATACCCGCCGGCTCCCTTCCCCCCCCACCTTCCCGCTGCTCCCTCCGTCACCATCGCCAGGCAGTGCGCCGCCGCCACGTCCCGAATGTCCACGTGTGCAATCCCGATGTTTGGCGCCCAGGGGTACATAAGGCCCCGGCAGATGCGCCGCAGCAGCGCCACGCTCTCATTGGCGGCGCAGGTGGAGCCCACCGGGGGGCCGAACACCAGGCCGGGGTTGATGACGACCAGGCGCCACCTGGGCAGGACAAGATAGGAAGCGAGCGGGAGAAGGGGCACTGGGGCAAGGGGCGAGGAGAGGTCCTCAAGCGCACGCCCGCCCTCACCTGCTCTGCTGCCCCGCCAGCTCCCAGGCCCGCCTCTCCGCCTGCGTCTTGGAGTAGCTGTACGGCAGGAAGCTGGGGCTGGCGGTGGTGTTCCAGCACTGCTCGTCCATGGCTCGGTCGGGTCCGCCGTGATCCCGGGCGGTGGAGTAGGTGGCGGCGATGGATGACGTCATCACCACCCGCCGTACGGTCTCGGACTTGTTGACGGCGGCTGCGAGTGGCGAGGGGGCAGCACCGAGCAGTGCATGGGCGCATTCAAGAATGGCTCTGGAGTGGTGTAGACCTTAAAAACCATTTTAGCACAGGGAAAAGGCTGTTGTGCTGAAAACGACTGCTTAGTGGCAGCTGCAAGCTAGGACGAGCGTGCAATTCCTTAATGTGCTTGCGGCCCTGAGTACGATGCGATGAGGCTGGAAGAAGCTGCTTGCATGGAGACAGCCCTGCCTGTCATCAGCTAAGCGCCTCGACTAGCCCCGCTGTCCTGCTCGCCCTGGGGTTCGTCCTGGATTCCCCGACCCACCGACCCACGGGTCACTTTCTCTGACCCACCTATCACGTTCTCCACGCCCCTCACTGCGGGCTCCACCAGCTCCTCCACCACCCTCTTGGGGTCCACCTGGACACAAGGTGTGCGTGTGTTTTTGGGGATTAAAAAAAGGAAGCTGGACGACATACAGGTGCATGCAGCCTTGCGTTTCATTCAGAAAGAGCTGCTGCCGCCTGCCCGGTAACACACCCTTGGCGTGTGTCACTGAGCACTTTGCACTTGGTCGCCCCTCTTGGCTCGCTCCGGGTGTGTGTGCTTCGAAACCGGCCCTGGTGTTCACTCCCCAGCTACCGGCCACTCACGAGCAGTAGGAAGGGCGAGGCGGTGTGGATGACGTAATCGCAGCCGGCTGCGGTGCAGGGAGGGACAGGGGCGGGGGCGGGTGGGGGAGGGCCGGGTGTGTGTGTGTGTGTGGGGGGGGGGTTCTGTAGGCGGGCAGACAACACGGCACAAACTGCGCACGTACGACACGTACCCACGGCCTCATCGTAGCTTCCTGGTTTCAGCAGGTCGGCCTGGAACAGTCGGAGGCGCTTGGGGGCTCCAGGGAGGGAGCGCAGGGCGGACACGGACTTGACAGAGGAGGGGTCCCTGAGGGGGTGTGGAGCGGGTGGGGCGGGACGGGCCGGGGTTCAGCAGTCGGTGGGGGTCGTATGCAACAAGGGGCCCGTCAACACGTACACACACACGCGCACACATACGCACACATACAAGCACAATGGCCTAGGGAGCAGGGAGCCGCTGCACTCGTATGACAGGGCGGCCGTGGGCCCCACTAGCCTGACACCCTTCCCGCCCCCCCGCCCCCTGCCCCCCTCCCACCTGCATGTTGCGTGCACTGTGTGTCCCGCCGCCAGCAACCTCGCCACGATGGGGCCCGCCACGTAACCAGTGGCACCTGCGGAGGGACAGACAGAGCGGGGACCATACGGCAGTACGGCAGTGATACAGAGCCAGGACGAAGCAGGACAGGGAAGGAATGGGCAGGTCCGAGCAACGGCTGCGGCCACCTGTCCCCCTCCCCCCATACGCACACACCGACCCACGGGTCAGCCCCGCACCCACCGGTCACACACACGCGACACGGCTGCGCCTCCAGCTCAGCGGGAAACAGCGGAACGCGATCACCATCCGCACCGCCACTCCAACTCTGGGGCAAGATGATGACGTCATCAGCCCGCGCACCGGCGGCCGGTATCTGCCAAGAGGGCATCTTGTCCGCTCCGTCGCTGAAGAGTCGAGTGTGGTGGCCGAATCAACAGGCAGCGCGCGAATCAACGCTGATGATTGCGGCGGCGGATTACGCGGGCCGGCGACAAAGGCAAGCACGTGCGGATCAGGCAGACGTGAGGAAGAGTGGGGCGTGGACGGCACGCTGTGGACGCCCCTGCGCCTTGCCGGGCAGGGAGAGTAACGCAGCGCACTCGCCGTCGCGACCCGCGGCCAAGAGTTTGCAGGATCTCTCTCTCTCTTTCTTTCTGGTGGGTGATCGTCCACTACGGTTTGAAAGGTAATGCACGTACGGTCGTCGCATGTTGGGCGGCGCATTGGAGTTGAAAGGATCGGGCCCGGATCCTTAAACCCGCAACCACAGGATCGCCTTCTCGCCATGGCGCGAGTTAGAGGGCAACGGCCCAGAAGCCGGCCAAGGGTGCGCTGGCTTGCCTGCTGTCTTATTCGGGCACTCGCTTGTTGCCTCGTCGATCTCGCTGCCAGTCGATCTCGCTGCCAATCCAGCTTTTGCGAGATAGAAGCCTTAGCCACCTGTTTTGCAAAAAGAAAGAAGCCCGGCAAGAATATTTCTCTCGCAGTCGAGGCGCAATAGAAAGCGTTGGATTGGGTGATTGGGCGTGCGAAAGTAGACGCAGAGCGATTGTTCGCGTGCCGAACGACCGAGACGGAGCGATTGCGCGAGCGAGCGACTGCGCGAGCGAGCAAGCCAGCCAGCGAGCAAGCCAGCGAGCGGGGAGCGCACAGCTGTCCCAAGTTGCTGCTGGCTAGCTTGCCAGCAGCCGCAACAGCCCGTTGCATGATGCACTGTGTAACAACCGGCACCATTGCATACTTCCACAAGCATTGAAGGATTTGTGCAACAGGCATACCGGGTAGGGCGCGGTCTGCGCCGCGCCCGCTAATGTCGCGAACCGTGTGTGGCAATACGCGCCATGGGCCAGATGCACACGAGACGTGCACCGCCCAGCACCGCACCGCCGCTCCCGTACGAATGGGACTGTGTGAAGGGGCCACTTGCTTGTCCTGCGCTGGGGTTTGGGGTTGGGGTTGGGGTTGGGGTTGGGGTTGGGGTTGGGGCTGACGTTGCGGCTCGTTTCCAGAACAGCAGTGGAGTGTGGGGGGGTTGGAAGGGCGACCCAGCTCTCTTGGCCTGGTGTCTCGAACTCTCAATCTCCCACCTGACACATGGACAGAGCCACATCGCTCCATTTTGCACCAATGCCATGTTATCCGCACCGCACCGCACCGACTCGTCCGTATACCCCCGGCCGCCGCCGCGGCCGGCGCCGCCGCCGCCGCCGGCGCGCGGGTGCCCTCACTCCTTGCTCTTCCGCACCGGGTGCAGCGACTTTAACAAGTGGGCACTCGTTATCGGCCACCGCAATGAGGCAATGTACCAATCGCAAACAAACGAAGCACAATTACCACCTGCTTACCTGCTCAGACGCACGCAGCCCAGTAAAGCTTCCGACGCCGCCGAGGAGAGATAAGAGGAGCGGATGGGAGAGGCGCTCATGCATGTATGGCACGAGGGCACCGGCGCGAAGAGCGTTTCGGGGGTCCCGCTCCCATGGATCCAGCCCTGTCGATCCGTCTGTCCGTGTCCGGCAGTCAGGCAGGCAGGCAGACAGACATTGGACGAAACGCGCACTGCTCTCAGATGCAAACCGCCGGAGCGCTCGCTGTTCCACAAACGACCCCAAACATCCTAACGATGGATCAAGCCTAACGATGGATCGAGCGAAATCGTGAATCGCATTCATTCTATCACCGCCCACAGTCGGATGCGATAAAAGATACAATAAATGCTGTTAGTCTTGATGCATTGCATAACACATGGTGCCAGCTTCCTCGCTGGAAGCTAGCTAAAGGGGCCCTCAGGGGCGGAGCCTGCTGCAGCAGTACGGGTCGGGCAGCTCCGCATTCGGTGCTGCAGCTGCGGGATGTGCGCCTATGTGTGTGTGTGTGTGTCATGTGCATGTTGTGTCGCTTGCAAGCGCGTCGTATTGTGTGGACCCTTTGGGAATTAAACCTGACACGTGCTCTGCGTTGCTAGACACCGACAACCGCCATGCTCGCGCGGTCTATGCCTTGCACATGATCTTTACACGCCAGAATTGCCGGCCTACAGGCCTAGCTAGGGCGGCCATCTCACATAGCATGGCTGGGATGAAGTGCACTAAAGCAAAATGTCACGCCAGCTAGGGTTCCGCTGACCAGCTGATGTGGCTAACTGGCGGAAAAGCACGCGCCTTCGGGAGGCGAGCTACGCTGCTCCAGGCTGCTCCCTCCTAGGGCGACCTGGGCACGGATGTCCTCCTCGGAGAACGGATTACCAAACGAAGTTACAAACTGGTTACAAACAAACAAACAAACAAACAGGTTACAAACAAACAAACAAACAAACAGGTTACAACGAACCCCTGGTTACAAAGGACTGCTTCATCACGCGGTCTGTCTGTCCGCGGATCTGTGAATATTTGCTACTTAAGAGGCTTAATACGCTGCAAAGTGCGAGACACAGATAAGCTGTCTCGAACAGCCGCAGGGTTTTATCACTAGATAGCCCGAGTTACCTTAACTCCAGGAGAACCCGCACCGAATGAAACGTTCTCGGCAAGGGTCCCGAACATATGCAACTAATAAATGTAATAAAAACAAGTGACGACGAGCCCAACGGTTCCCAACGGAAAATGAACAGTTCCCAACGGTTCCCAACGGAAAGTGAACAGTTCGTAGTACTTGCTACGCTCCGTGCGTGGCAGTCACACGAGATAGCGTGATAAAAACAACACCAGCAAGGGATGGGCAAATCCCCATTTTCTGTCGGAATATATGGTTGCACAAGCTTTAGACGCTTTATCACTGCATTTCGGCAGGCTTAATCTGCACTGGCGTGGCTGAGCACGCTCGAGCATGCTGAGCACGGTCTTGACCGTAGTTGCGGTATTTATTGGGGACCGTGCTCGAGCACGGTCATGACCGTAGTTACGGTGCACGCGCTTACTGACACTCCCGCACACAACCCGAAATCCACAGCCCGCACCAACAACTCCAGCTCATTGCTGTGCGCCTGCCGTGGCGCGGATCCACGGTGAGCTCACCAGCAGCCCGGTTGCTGTGTCGCAAGTGCGCCAAACCCTTAGGCAGAATTGATCGATCGCTGGGGTGGGGCGGGATTCGTTCAACTAACATGCCGCCCCCTGCACCGAACACATCAACAGCATCTGCATGCATGCGTTACTCCATGCATCAAGCAGTAGCATCCGGCACCTGACTGACTGGGCAGCAGCTGAAGTCCGAGTTAATCAGCGAGTAAACGCAGCTATTGCCGTAGCACAGCCGCTCCGGTGCTGCACACGCGCTCTGGCGGGCCATTTCCATGCACATTGTCAGACGGCCGGCGGGGGTGAGCGGAAACGTGTCGGCCAGCTTGCTGATCCCCATGAGTCCATACGTCTCGCCACGCCATGTCTTGAGGCTGTAAAAGGGGTACACGGTCACCCCGTTGATGGTGACCAGACGAGCAGCCTTGGGACTCTCCTCCACACAGGCGCGGTCTGTAATCATGTACAACAGAGCATAGGGGTCGGGGAGAGCGAGTGTATGTGATGCCGTGTTTCCAAAAGATAAAAATGAACGAGCGGGCCCCTAGGGAGTGGGAGAAGAGGCCCGAGACGTTGGTTGGCCAAGGGGGCCTGCTAAAATAGTCTGGCTGGGACCCATGCCCATGTGGCATTAGTCTGTAACGTGATAACCATTACTTACGGTTGCTGGGGATTATTGCAGGGACAGTGATATATAATGGTGATCCGTTGGTGTGTAGGCGTCTAGCTAGCTCGAGTGCGGGACTGCACACGTGGCAGTGTTTGGTGCATGGTATGGGCTCGGTGCCATACCGCCACAGCGGCCGTGCAGTCAGACCTGCCCCAAGTCGTTGCATCTATCTGTGTAGACCTCAAAGGAAGGAAGGGGTCGTCCTCCATACACGCACTCACGTGTTTCTGTGTGTGCCGTGTGTGTCTGTCCTTGGGTTCGTGTGCCTTCGGGTTTAGGCCGGTCGTCCCACGACGGGGGAGGTTTTGCCTTGACTCTGGTTCCCTTTTGCCTCCCCCATCGCTTGCCTGGGCCCCGTTTTATTTCGCTCGAGGGAATCAGGGGTGGCGCACGTGTCGGGTGGTGGGTGTGTTGCCGTCCGGTTGCGTTGCGGCCGCTTTATTTGTTTTTTGTTGTTTGATGGCAGCTGGTGGCAGCTGGCCGGCACGGAGAGAAGCAAACGGCGTCGCGGTTAGGCGCGCATCGGCCGGCACGAGTGCTTTAGCGGCGGTTTTCTTATCCCCTTGCACCTTCCCAACGGGGGACGACAGTTGGCGGGGTTCATGCCCAGGGTTTGTAAACGGGTGTGGGGCTTCTTGCTTGCTTTTCCGCACCGCAACTCAAATTTATGTCTATCTAACCATTTATTCATGACGAGAACTGCTTAAATATTTATTATGAATAATAGCACAGGCAAAAGTTAAGGCAACACGCCGAGGTACCTCAAACATTTAGGGATAATGACTTCACAAGCATGCATTACGTGCGTATGTATGTCCCTCCGCGGGTTACTAAGCACCCTTTGGCGTAGTATTAAGTCTAAGTCACTTTTACGTCAACTAACCATTTTGCAGAGCAGTCCTTTTGCCTGACATTGACTTAACAGGCCAATCCGTTGGTAGGGGCTATGGGTATCATCACCCTGCGAATACTCCTCAGCCGCCAGCTCCTTATATGGACGACCCGCTCATGTCATCACTTACTGACGATAAGCTCTATCTTGTTTATTTTGATGGATGAACACGGGCTGGCGCTGTCGGCCGCCTCCACAGCAGCGATCCGAAAGCAGTACGTGGCTTTGGAGGAAGTCGAGTTGAAGGGGCCGACCGGTGAGGACATACGGTACGGGGTCAGAGCGACATCTCGCGTGTCACAGGAGGAGAAGGGGAAGCTCGTGACCAGCGCATCATTGCTGGGTAGCCGGGGGGACTTGGGTGGTGGACGGAAGGGTCTTGGGGGTGGTGGTGTGGGGGGTGAGGAAGGTGGGGGGGGCGAAGGATGCGGTGGCGGTGGTGGAGATGGGGACGATGGGCGTGGTGGTGGCGGTGGGGATGGGGACGGAGGGCGCGGCGGCGGCGGATGAGATGGGGATGGAGGGCGTGGCGGAGGCGGTGGGGTTGGGGATGGAGGGGATGGTGGTGAAGGTGGGGATGGAGATGGAGGACGTGGCGGCAGCGATGGTGACGGCAATGGGAAAGGTGGGTTTGGTGAAGGTGGAGAAGGGGAAGGAGGGGGAGGCACTGGAAGAACCGGTGGAGGGTGTGGGGGGGGAGGCGTAGGAGGAAATGGGGAAGGATGAAGTGGGGATGAAGGTTGCGGTAGTGGGGGTTGAGGAGAAGGTGGAAGTGCTGTGACAAAGGGGGGAGAGGGCGAGGGACTGGAAGATAGCTTAGGTAGAGGGGATAATGGGATGGTCGTAAGAGATGGTGGTGGGGGTGGGGGTGGAGGTGGAGGTAATGGTGGCCTGGGTGGTGGCGGTGAAGGTGGGGACGGTGGGAGGGGAGATGGCGGGCTGGGTGGTGGCGGTGAAGGTGGCGTCGGTGGGCTAGGTGGAGGTGGGGACGGTGGGAGGGGTGGTGGAGGGCTGGGTGGCAATGGGGAGGGTGGCTGTGGTGATGGTGGCAGGGGTGGTGGAGGGCTGGGTGGGTTGGGTGGCAATGGGGAGGGTGGCTGTGGTGATGGTGGCAGGGGTGGTGGAGGGCTGGGTGGGCTGGGTGGCATTGGGGAGGGTGGCTGTGGTGATGGTGGCAGGGGTGGTGGAGGGCTGGGTGGGCTGGGTGGCAATGGGGAGGGTGGCTGTGGTGATGGTGGCAGGGGTGGCAGGGGTGGTGGAGGGCTGGGTTGCGGTGGATAGGGGCAGCAGTCGACCCCGAACCTGACAAAGCCCTGATTATCAGAGCAACCAATCTGACCAATTGCCCAGAAGGGTCTACCAATATCATTGTCAAATGTGTAGCCCATGAGGACTAGCTGTGTCACCGAGGAGCAGTCGATGGTCGGCATCGTATTGATCCAGTTAGACAACGCGCTGACGGAGAATTCATTGCCGCCCGCTATGAAGATTCTGCTCAAATTTAAAAGCGAGTAAGAGAAAGGGCATGTAGTTCCAGGATGTTTGAGGGCAAACTCAACCTCGGTAAAAAAACGCAAATTGGCCGTATATCCGGCGGCGGCTACTGCTTGCCAATACCAGGATGGTTCTGTATTTGTGAAGGTGCCATCGGCGTTTGGCACGTCCACCAGAAGCTTTGTCATGTTGGCGCGGACGGGGCCAGTGTACTCGACCTCGTTCAACCCATTCAAGACAAGCTCCGACACACGTACTCCATTCGAGTCGTAGAGACGGTACTGGCAGGGTGCGGCCAGAGAAAATGATTCCGGGAGCGCCAGGATTGTCAGCATCATCAGCAATACTTTATGAGCAGTGGCGCGCGGGTTGCCGCCCTTGGCAAACATGTTTGTACGCCGCGTCTTTAAGCAACTGAGTAATTTTGCTCTGCTGCCTGATGTTGCCGAACTTATTTATTACCGATTTTGGTTTCTGAACCTAAAGAGGTTTATGTGTCCCCAGGAACGCGTTCCGTACGGCGGTCCGTACGCGTGGGACCCAATACAGCAGTAAAAGGCAGTACCAGGAAGGTACACGCAACGCGAAAATGGCTAGGTAGAGCTCACTACAGACTGCCGACGGCCGTAGAGGAGGCGGAACAGAGTGAGGAACGGAAAGCACAAAACAGTCCGGGCAGGGCAGGGCTGGGCGACATAATCGCCCTCGTGACGACCAGGATGCAGCACACACTGCGCTGTGTGCCTGCGAGGGCCCGTACAAGCGCGTGTGAAAGGCGACATGCTTTGGAATTGACGACGTCGCCCATCGTTTGCCCGAACGGACCACACTAGGAAACGCGGTGTTCCCCGTACAGGGACGGCCGGCCGACGGCTACGGGGACAGGCCAGGGTCGAGGCTAGGGAACAATACAAACGGACGCCACTGGACGGTCAATTGTATTATTCGCATACGGAATGACTTTGCAAATTTGAAATGCACCCTTTGGCGTGTCCCAAGTTGCATTTGAGTCACGATGCTCGCTCTGGTAGTGACATGGACGTTGACAAAGCATAGACTGGAGCTCTGAGTGCTATGCCGGAGACGGCTGAATAGGGTTGATGAACATGTAAGAGAATCGCACGTCATAGAGGCCTTTCGGCAAGTCAGGGGCGGCTTGCAGTTACGGCAGTTGACTTGGCAATATATTCATGTTCGTGCGTTAACTACACAGGCTGCATAGAAATGTGTTTACCAAATGGAGGCCGGGCGGGTTCACAGTGGGCCTTGAGGTGTCTCCCCGCCCCCCTTAGGGTCTCTCCCACCGGCAGGCACGCGGCGGATGCACGTCCCCCGTTTTCTCCCCAACCCGAGAGCGCACCCTCGCTCCCCTTCCCCCTGGGTGATGCGTCTGAACATGCGGATACGTTGGTATGCGGTGCGCACCGAATAAAGGCCGGGCGGGTTCACAGCGGGCCTTGAGGTGTCCCCCGCCCCCCTTAGGGTCTTCCCACCTCCTGAGTTCGGGGTTTTTATGCAAGGCGCTTAATTCTGAGAGCTTGGGTGCACAGACTGCGAGGTTGTTTAGGCAAAACCCGTGCTATGCAGCTAGTAAGGCTTGCTAACATTGTTTCAGCGGCGTGTAGCGCAGATTACAGTGCGGGTCTGAGGTATGGGTGATAAGGATCGTACGGATGTTACATGTCATCAGCGGAGACACAGCACTGTGTGCAGGACAGTCTGTCAGGCAGCGGACAGAGGTATCGTGAGTAGATACCCAAATGCCCAATACACACCACCGGTAAGCACAATTGTCCGCCTTACCCTAAGCCCTTCCCCCCCACAAGGAACAGCCCCTCGCTTGGGTCCTGACCGTGTTAGGGACATGCAGCACCATGTACGCCCAAGGTCAACAATTTCTTCAACAATCCGCATCACCAAACTGCTGCTCACTGAACGAGGACTTAAGTGAACGGGGCCCCCAGCACCCCAGCCAGCTCGGCTCCACCTTCCATCGACCCTGCCAGCTTAGCCCTGCCACAGCCCGACCCCGGCCCCTCGTTCTTTCTAATAGCTTACGTCCTACAGTCTGCTGTGTGCAACTGCATGTCAGAGTCTTGATCACTATCAACACAAGCTGCTTTGCTCACTGCTGTCAACCCCCCACTGCTGCCCAGCGCCCCCGCCCTCCACCATCCAATCCCCGCCGCCCCCCCCCCCCCGTCCCGGTCCCGGCCCGCCCGCCACCCCCCGTCCCCGTCCAGTCCCGCCCTCTCCCGGCCCCGCCCCCCCCGTCCCCAGCGCCCCCGCAAGCCCGGCCCCACCATCCGCCACCCCCGTCAGCCGTGCCCAGACCTCCAACGCCCCCGCCCCCTGCTAAAGCGCTTTCTTGGCTGCAGCACCCTTGAATGCCTGCTTGGCCGCTGCGCATTTCTGGTTCCACTCCTCTTGCTCCGCCGGTTGCAAGCTCTTCCAGCGCTGCACCGCCTCCGGAAGTTTTACGCTCGCCGTCCTCATTACGTGGCTGACGAACATTTGATGCCCCGAGTGCGGTGGCTTCTTCTGTAGGGACACAAAAAAATAAGGGAAGAGTCCCCGTCCCCGTCCCCGTCCCCGTCCAGTCCCGTCCAGGAAGAGTCCCCGTCCCCGTCCAGTCCCGCCCTCTCCCGGCCCCGCCCCCCCGTCCCCAGCGCCCCCGCAAGCCCGGCCCCACCATCCGCCACCCCCGTCAGCCGTGCCCAGACCTCCAACGCCCCCGCCCCCTGCTAAAGCGCTTTCTTGGCTGCAGCACCCTTGAATGCCTGCTTGGCCGCTGCGCATTTCTGGTTCCACTCCTCTTGCTCCGCCGGTTGCAAGCTCTTCCAGCGCTGCACCGCCTCCGGAAGTTTTACGCTCGCCGTCCTCATTACGTGGCTGACGAACATTTGATGCCCCGAGTGCGGTGGCTTCTTCTGTAGGGACACAAAAAAATAAGGGAAGAGTCTTAATCAGGCATGTCGAATCCCACACCCCTTGCCCAGCAGAACAAACGTACCACACCCCATGCCTAGCGGAAGAAACGTACCACTTCTGACAAGAGCTGCAGTACACCGGATGCTGGTAGTCAAGAAGCGATCAGAGTCAGACCCCCCGTTAAGACCCACCAGGCTCTCAGGTCGCCCCTCCAGTGCAGCCGTGCCCTGCTCCCCCCTGGTGTCTGCCTGCACAAAGCCAGGGACTTGATGAGAGGTTTTTCGCTATGTCAGGAGGGTTGACCCTTAATCACTTACCAGCTCCATGGCTGCGGATGGCCCCTCCGATGGCGGCGGTGCTGCCGTTTCAACCGCCGTTGCTGCAGCAGAGTTCTTGCTACCCTGCGGGTAGAGAGGTGAAAGTTTGCAAGATGAACAAGTCACAGATTACTGGCAGGCCCGCCACACAGACCCGCGGGATGGTGGGCGCCGTCTGCAACATGGTGGTGAAAAACCTAGAAATCTTCTAATGCACGTAGAGAGTCAACTTACCCTTTTCCGTTCCAAGATGTCCTTGGTGGGCGAGGTGAAGGTGTCTGGACGTTGCTTTGCCACGTACGCCGCGAAGCTGGTGCTGTCCTTCCGCAGTGGATTGACAACGTTCTCCCAGTACACCTTCAAGGCCTGCAGCTTGCCCGAGGCAGTGAGTGCCGCGTGCTCCCGCTGCTTGCCCGTCCAGAAGGCCGCCGCTTCCCTTGCAGTGCATGATCGCAGCTTGGCAGTATCCTGGATGCAGGTGTCGTGGAGGTGCCTGAGCTCGCCCATCCGCTTCCGCAGGCTGGTGTCGTTGGCCGGGTACCACTTGTCGCCATGCAGGCTGTAAAGTGTCGACCACGGCGGTACAATGGACCTGTCCCCAACCTTGACCCCGGTATAGAAGAGGTGGAAGAGGTCATCCAGTGTCTCCGGCTCCTTGGTCCACGGCTTTTGTCCTTGCAGCAGATGTAGCCCTTCAATAACCGGCCACACAGCAAGTGAGGGCCCCTTCTTGCCGCCCTTCGTCCCCCCCTTGGTGGCGGCCGGCACATTGGTGGGTACCGGTGGTGAGAAGCAAGGAACTGTGCCAGTGTATTGGCTGCAAGCAGCAGCGACCTCTGCTGCCACAGCCGCACTTGCTGCCCGCTGTCGGCTTGCTGGTGACTGAAGCAAACTCTGGTGACTGGGATTGCCAGCACCACCAGGGCCCCAGTCACCACCCAGGCCCCCGCCAGCCCGAAGGGATGTGGCAGCCGACCAAGAGGCCCCCGCCGCCGCTGTGCCTGCCGCCGCCGCTGAGGCCCCCGCCAGCCCGAAAGGATCCGACAGCCCGAAGGAACTGAGGTTCAACCCCGGGAGTTGGGGCGGGGGCTGCCGCTGCTGCCCGCGCTGCGCATCCGCCGCCGCTGTGCCTGCCGCCGCCGCCGCGGCCCCCGACAGCCCGAAAGGATCCGACAGCCCGAAGGAACTGAGGTTCAACCCCGGGAGTTGGGGCGGGGGCTGCCGCTGCTGCCCGCGCTGCGCATCCGCCGCCGCTGTGCCTGCCGCCGCCGCCGCGGCCCCCGCCAGCCCGAAAGGATCCGACAGCCCAAGGGCCTCTGGCCCTCGCACCTGGAGTTGGGGCGGGGGCTGCCGCTGCTGCCCGCGCTGCGCGTCCGCCTCCGCTGTGCCTGCCGCCGCCGCCGCGGCCCCCGCCAGCCCGTAAGGATCCGTCACGCTGCGCTTCGTTCGCATTCTGCAGGACCTCCGCCATCTCTGCATCTCCCCACACTCTTGGGCCAGCAGACGGCGCCGCTGCGTCGCCGTCGCCCTCGCCGTCGCCCTCGCCGTCGCCGTCGCCCTCGCCATCGGATGGCGCTTGCTGCTGTGCCTGCTGCTGCTGCGCAACGACTGGAATTGATCGCTGTCTTTTCTTGGGGGCCATTTTTCGCGAGGTAAGCTATCGCTCAAGGCCTCAAGCGCAGTGGCGCGTACATGGCTGGGCAGTCGTGCAAGAGTTCACGAGTAGCCTCTCCTAAATGCAGCCCTCCATGGTTTATTTGGAAGGTTGCATTTTCTTATGTTTTGTAAGCAAGCGGTTGCGAAATATTCTCACAAGGAGCTTCTCTTACATGCAGCCTTCTATGGTTCTTCTTTGGTTAAATTGGAAGGTTGCAATTTCTTTTGTCTGTAAGCAAGCGGTTGCGAAAGATATCGCAGGAGCATAGGGGTTCGCGCTTGCTGCTTGCAGTACGGCTGAAGGTCTGAGCCTGTGAGCGGCCGAGCAGCCAAAACACTGCTTAGGCGTCCTCCCGTATGTATGCAATATATTTTGGTATTTTTTGGCGGCGAGAAATGCGCGTTTTGGCGAAGCGCGGGGAGTTTCATCACGGCCGCGCGGCCGGGGACGGCGGGCCCGTCCCTGGGCCCGTCCCTGGCCGACGGGCCCGGCGTCCCCGGCCGGGGTACATTGTTGCGGTGACGCATGCGTAATCAGCAGGAAGGAGACCCAAGCGCCTGGAGGACGCAAACGTTGCGTTAATTCACATGCAAGAATAGTATAAACAATGGAATCCATATGTGCGATGCAAAAAACGGCAGCGCGAACAGCGGGAAGGAGAAGGCCGAAACCGGGAAGCGTACAATGCGAAGCAGAAAGCGGACAATGAAAAAGGCAGCGCGGAGGAGTATCAGCAAATGATAGCGAGGGAAGGCAACACGACTTAAAGACCAGATGGCGAGCTGTGACGGTTAGGTGAACGGTTGATGCATTACGCGGAGAGCTCTGGACCCCCGCCGCCGCGATCATCAGAAGAACAAATTCAATATGATTGGCGCTTAAATTGAAGTCGCGCATCGTGTGCCAGAACGGTCACAATAGGAAACGCGGTGACGCATTCGTAATGCGCAGGAAGGAGAACCAAGCGCACGGAGGACGCAAACTTCGCGCGTTAATGCCTGCAAGAATGGCAGTACTGTTGGAATTTATTTGTGCGAGGCAACAGCACGGGAGCGCGAACAGCGGGAAGGAGAAGGCCGAAACCGGGAAGGGGCCAATGCAAAGCCGAAAGGGGACAATGCCAATGCAGCGCGAATGAGTATCAACAAAAAATAATGAGGGAAGGCAATACGTCTTATAGACCAGATGGCGAGCTATGACTGTTACGCAAACGGTTGACGCATTACGCTGATAGCTCTGGACCCCCGCCGCGATCATCAGAAGAACAAATCCAATATGATATATGAATGGCGCTTGGATGCCAAGCTCCGGTTACGCATGCGCGAGGGGCAGGACGTACGAGGCCGAAACCGGAGCATACATACGCTGCGCAGGTGCTGACGCGAGAATGGCAGAGGGCGATGGCGGCTTGCCAAACGCTATACGTGGTTGCCACAGTCAGTATAGGGGTGCTCCTTTCGCTGTCACAGCCTAGAGACGTGGTTTGGGGGGCAACCCGCATGAACGCACCTGGCGGACGGCCATCAGCTGCCCAGCCGGCTAGGAGCGCCATCGGTGCACACCTGGGGCACATCGCGCTTCTACAGGAGAGTGGTGTCGTGTCTATCAATGGGTCGCGGCCTGAGCAGGAATGGCTTGTGGGTCCGGCCGGCCTTGCACGAACAGCTGAACGCCCGGAAGAAGCAGCGCTGATAGTGACCGGCGCAACAGCATCAGCAGCGGCTGCGACATGTGCGTGGGTGCCAGGTAGCTGCAAGTCGAAGGAAGACCCCAACTTACTTCAGGAAGGAAAAAGAACGTCGCCAGTATTAGCGATTATAGGCACACAATGAGGGCGGCGTCATAGTGATGGCGGCTTGCCGAACGCTATACATGGTTGTCACTGTCATCAAAGGTGACCTCCGTTCGCTGCCGCAGCTTAGACACGCGCTTGCTTAGGGGGGGGGACCCGCATGGGCGCACCTGGCGAACAGCGATCAGCTGCACAGCCGTCTAGGAGCGCCATCCGCGCATATATAGCTGGGGCACATCGCGGTTCTTCAGGAGCGTGGTGCCACGTCTATCAATGGATCGCAGCCTGGGTGGGAATGGCCTCTGGGGCAGGGCGGCCCAACCTGGGCGACCTCGTTGCGGAGTGAGAACGCGCGGCAAGCCCAGCAGAGTCAATATGTGCTATAGCGGGCTGTGCACAGGCCCGGGAGCGGGCTGCAGTCCGCTTGTTGGTTGCCGGGACAGCCCAGTAGAGCCAACATGTTCTGGAGCGGGCTGTGCAGGATGCTTACGAGCGAGCCGCAGCCCGGTTGTTGGAGGCAAGGAATGTGTGGGAGGGGCCGGCCGGCCTAGCACGAACAGCTGAATGCCCGGAAGCAGCGGCTGTGACAGCGACCAGCGAAATAGCATCACCAGCAGCTGCGACAGATCCATGCGTGCGGGGAATGCATGGGCATGGAGTGGAAGCCTTGGAAAGTAGGGAGGAAGGCCAAGAGGAGAGGGGGGCAGGCAGGGCGCCGGCAATCCGTCCGAGTAGCCGTACGGCGCCCGCCTCGTCCCTTGGGAATTAACTCGTTCGGAGGCAAAGGCGGCGAGAGATGCCGCCGGCCCTTGCCCACCGCCGCCGCTAAGGGGTCCCGCCAGCAGCGCACAACGTTCCGCATGATCTTGGTGAACCCGTACGGTCTGTTGAGCCATCCCATTGGGAGCGCACGCATTCATCTCGTACAACACGCCACAAAAACGAAACGTGAAGTACCGGCGATCCGCCGGCCGGATGGGAATGTTGTAGAATTAAGGCATCCGATCGGCCAGGTCAACCTTGACCATCCAGGCGTCCTGGATCCCCACGCACCGGAGCGTACGTGCGGAGGGACTCAGACCGACACTTATACGCCTTCAGAGCGATAATAATAATAATAATAATAATAATAATAATAATAATAATAATAATAATAATAATAATAATAATAATAATAATAATAATAATAATAATAATAATAATAATAATAATAATAATAATAATAATAATAATAATAATAATAATAATAATAATAATAATAATAATAATAATAATAATAATAATAATAATAATAATAATAATAATAATAATAATAATAATAATAATAATAATAATAATAATAATAATAATAATAATAATAATAATAATAATAATAATAATAATAATAATAATAATAATAATAATAATAATAATAATAATAATAATAATAATAATAATAATAATAATAATAATAATAATAATAATAATAATAATAATAATAATAATAATAATAATAATACGCCCGACCGGAGGCCGAGGCGTGGGTTAAGGGAGCAGAGGAGGTGGGGTGACGGGTTTCCCCGGTCCCAGTCCTCCCCCGCCACCGCGGTGGGGATTGAGAACGAGTATGTGTTAGTTATGTGCCCGTCTGCTGTTGCGTCTCGTGCGGGGAGCGTTCCATTTGCCGCCGGGTGATCACAATCTTATTGAGCGCCCGAACAGCGTGATCGTGGAGTTCGTTGCAGCATGTTTTGGCCGCTTCACTGCCCGCCCCTAGGGTGCAGAGAAGGGGGCGTAAGTCTTTTCGGATGGTACCGGCGAAGCCTAGGCTGATGGCCTCCTGTGCTGTGTAACAGACTTTCCACCCCTCCTTTGTGAGGAGCCGGGCTAGCTCGGGGTGTTGGATGGCTTTGTCATGTTGTTTCTGCTTGTGGTTGGTGTCGGCCGTGTATCCTATTTCGAGGATATGCACGGTGTGTTGACTAGGGTCCGGGGGCCCCATGTATCCGATCTCTTGTGCCTCGTGGAGAGGGATGCTAGGGATGAGGAGTAGATCGGGGCGCATTTTGAGCCGTTCTTCCTCCGGGGTGTTTGGGAGCAGCCAGTGCGGTAGCCTTGTGCCTGCTACATAGTCCGGCCGGTCATCTGCGGGGCAGGCGTCCATGACCGTGTAGCAGCCCCCGTTGATTCCCCGGGCGAGCGTACTGGTGATGGTTTGAACCGCCTGATTGTGCCGAAGGATGTATAGAGCGCGCATCCGTGGGTGGCGGCAGCCACCCAGGATATGCCCCCCGGAGTCGGGGTTGTGGCACAGGGGGCAGCTTCCTGACGCAACTGGGCCTCCCGGGGCCAATGATTTCCTGAAGCGGTTCGCGAGCTTGGCGTTCCATAGTTGGCCGTACAGGTAGTCGAAGCACCGTTTGGCGTGCTTGTGTCGGCCTATCTTGCGCTGTAGGGTGCGTGCGCTGGCGTTGATGTCCAGGTCGGGTATGGTATTGGCAACAAACTTCATGTAATCTGTCTCATTTGTGTAGCCCGAGTGCGTTTCCGGACGCACTAGGGCTTCGATGCCCCGGTTGAGGTCGTTGGCAAAGTGCCCAGCATTCTTCTCAGGCCCATGCATCTTCCGTAGCCACCAGTATTGGTTACGTGGGTTATTGTCAGATGTTTCGGTTGTGCTCAGTGCGTCGGGGTCGAGCTTTGCAAGGCCTCGCGCGGCCCGTACGGCTGCTTTATCTGCTTCTTCGTTATATTTCACGCCATTGTGGGCTTTTACTTTAAGTAGGGAAGTTGTTAAATTGCATGCTGCTCTCTTTTTAAGAGTAGTGACTATCTGCTCAAGCAGGGCCTTATGTTTGCTGAGCCGGAGTTTCTGTGGGTTATTGATCATCTTTTTTATTAGGTAAAGGGCTGCGGCTGAGTCCGTCCAGATGGATAAGTGGGTGTTGTCCTCAGGCGTGCCTCTGCGCATGTAGAGTGCTTGGTGGATGGCACTTAGTTCACATCTCGTGATGGTTTGGCAGCCGTGATGTCCAGCATTTACATCAATGTGGAGCGTCTTATTGGTGAGTGCGTCGACGGCCGCGGCTCCCAGTATTTGTCGGTCCTCGTCGCCATCCTTTACCTTTTGAACAGATCCGTCCGTGTAGATTGCGTTCTGGGAGTCGTATCGCAGCGACTGTTTGGCGTGGAATGTCCGGAAGACGGCCTTTCGCTCAGCAGAGGTGAGGTTGTCGCACGGACGGGAGAGTACCGCCGCGGCGGGTGGCCGGTCGCTCATACTGCGCACCCGTTTCCGCACCCACTGGGGCGGGTTCCAGGGGTGGGAGGGCTCCATGGGGGTGGCGGTTGCAGCCGGCATGCCAAGAGTCCGACGGAGGCGTTCGGCGTGGGTTCGACCAGTTGCGTTGCTGACTAAGAGAAGAGTGAGGCCCATCGGGTAGGGTTGGGGGGTATCTTCAAGGGTTTCGCTGTACAGACTGGCTGTGCCCGTGAACGCGTCGATTCTGCCGATCATAGTGACCAGCGGGTGGGTGAGGTAACGGGTATATGGCGCCGTTCGAGCCGTGGGCAGCAGGAGGAGGGTGGCGGTGGGTGTGCTCTCAGACCGTACTGTCTCGGCCCATCCCAAGGCCCATCTTAGGGCGTGATGCCCCTCCTCCGGCGTAGGCTCGGGGTGGGCGATGGAGAGGCCTGTGAATGGCTGCGTATATGCATCGTGGTTCGCCCCAAAGAGCTGGTCCTCTGAAAAGCGTGAATAGTATGTATCTACGCAGTCGGCTACATTGAGGGGGGATGCAAAGCGTTCGGTTGTGGCGCCGAGCGCGGTCGTGAGGCGCTTCATAAGTGCTTCGGGCAGCCGGCGCTCGTTTGCCGCTTTGACGGGTTGCAGTTTGGTGCCCCCGCCGTTCCGGTACCGCAGGAGGAGGCGTGCGACGTCTTCCGCAAAGCCGCCCCTGGCGGCGAGTCGGGCATGGTCTTCCGGGCGGTTCTGCTGCGCGTCTTGGTACCTGTACCACAGGCTGCGGAGACGACAGACGGCGATTTGGCCTACACAGTTACCTTGGGGGCCGTAGACGAGGGCCAGTCCGATGGTCTGCAGTCCTTCAGGTATGTCCCCGTCACCCTCCCAGGGTGTTCCGCAGAGGGGGCCGTTGTGTTTGCCGATCTGGATAGTGTAACGCCCTGTGGGGTAGATGTCCTTGTCCGGGTTTCCCGGTTGGACGTTGATTTCGACAAACTGTCTGAGAAGGCGCTGCCCTCGGGTCGTGTTTAGGCATTCGGTTTCCCATCGACCTTGTTGTTGCCTTTCCGTCAGGTGCTTGTCGCGTGTCTCCGCCGCGCGCCCCGGGTCATGTCCGGCTTCCTGAGCGCGTCGATCCCGGAATGCATTGAGCAGTTCGATCCAGTTATCTTGTTGGGCCAGACGCGTGCCCTCGTCTTGAGTGGGCGCCCAGTCTACTTCGACTAGGCCCACCTGCGGTGGTGTGCCGTTGGGAGGCGCATGGGGGTGTACCGCCTGGGGGTGGTATCCGTTGGCAGCGTAGAGGGCGAGGGCTCCTTTGGATACTGCCGTGCGTTCCCAGTCGACCAGGTAGTAGGTGCGGTGGGTGCCTTGGTTCGGTGGGTGGATTGTGCGCTGCTTCTTTGGGGTCGGTTTGTCGACGGCGACCCGTTTACGTATTTCTGCGTTGATGCACGCCACCCTTTCCTGGTCTCCGAAGAGGAATTGCGTGATACTGATTCCATACCGCGCCGGGACCTCCGCAGGCCATGGTTCCTCGCCCAGCAGCATCTGGAGGAGCCGTTTGGCGGAGCCGACCCTGGTTAGCAGGCCCTTGTGGTGCGGGTGGCGTAGGAGCTCTTCGCAATGTTGGATGGTGAGTGGGGTGTGTCGGGGGTTCCAGCCGATGGCGTCGGTGTCCACGATGCCCGTTACCGGCTTGAGGTTTTGACGCAAAAGGTATGCTTTGAGGCGGTCACGGTCGGTTAGCCGCCGTGGCTGGTGTTGCCGGGCGTGACATCTAGGCGTCGAGCGTCGTGTGGTGGGATCTGCCGTCGCGCCCCCGGGCGGCGTCGGTTGGGTCGCCTCGTCGGCGATTGTCACGCCTGGGGGTGTGGGGGCTGTGTCGGCGTGTGCGGTTTGCATGGCTTCGACCGGGTCACGGGGCTTTGGGGCGAGGTACTTTGTTATGCGTCCGTACGGTATGGGTTTGGGTCCAGCCGTTTCGTCGGTTAGGCCGGTCAGGCCGGGGTTGTCTGGAATGAGCCGCAGCTCGGGGGGTAGAGATGTGGATCCGCGGTATCTGGGTGCCCGAGCCCGCACGCTGGGGTCGGCATTCATGGCGAGGCTGAGCTGGTTCAGGGCTATCCTATGGCGCGATCCCACGTTCCGGCCTCCGATTAGTTGCAGCTGATCGGTGGTGATGATGTGCGTGCCCGTGTTCTGATCCCTCAGGGCCCGGAGGTCGAGACCCAGCTCAAGCAGAGGTTGTACGCATCGGAAGAGGAGCGCAAGCGCCTTGGGTTCGGCCGCTGGGTTGAGAGATCCGATCAGGTGGGCGAGGCTGCTCATTGTCGTTTCGTATGCTGTCCCTTTGTCCGTGAGTTCAATCCCCGCCTCCCTCACGAGAGCGAGCTGTTTCAGTGTGGTGTAGAATTTGCATTCCCGTTTGAGTTCATGTGCCGGTACGGTGCCCATGTATCGACTTTGCAGGTGGAGGAGAGCTCTGGTCACCGCTCCGAGACGGCCGTCATCATTGAGGGAGAGGACGAGGGTCTTTGCCGCCCGGACGGCGTATAAGGTGCGTACGGTGCCAACCCCCAGGCCGAGCCTCGCGGTCGGGTTGAGAATGGCGCGGGTGGGGAAGCCCATCTTGAGTCCGTAGCTGCGTTTGGCTATGCCCGCGATTTGCGCATCGAAACTGGCAATGTCTTGTGGGGTGTACGCCATGGTGGGCAGGCTGTACGCCACGAAGGGGTGTATGAGGGTTCTGATCATGTTGATGCGTTGGTCGGGGGTCGCGAGGGAGCTCTGAATGCCCCGTCCTCGTCTGTCAACCTCGGCTCGCACATAGGCCACTTCTTCTGCCCAGTCTAGCGTGGGGGTAATGTGTACTCCCAGATACTTGTACGGCTGCGTGGGGGGTGCGTACGGGATAGGCGTGTCGTCTATTCGAATTTGGTTTTTCAGAAGGCGTTCCAGGGCGGTCTGGTATTTTTGTGTGCCGGGGCCTCTACTCAGATCCTTGTCCGAGCGCGCGCGACCATGGAGTATGCCTTGTATCTGGCACTTGCTCACGTTGACCTTGAGGGCCCCCCACCTCGCATACCGTTCAATTTTTGAGCATTGGAGCCGCAGATCCGATACCGCGTTCGTAAGGATAACTAGGTCGTCAGCGAATGCACCCGAGCTGAAGTGATGGCGATCGTTTTCTTCCGCCCGGAGGCAGCCATATCGGTACCCCCTGCCGCCGCTGTGCAGCCATCGTAGGAGGGGTTCCATGTAGATAATGAACAGGACGGGTGACAGCGTGTCTCCCTGGATCGTTCCGCGCTCGATCGCAATGTTCGCAGTGCATCCGTGCTCGGTTCGTATGCGTGTCGCGGCGTGCGAGTACAGGTTCGAAACCACCTCGATGAGGTCATCTGGGTAGCCCAGGTCGTACATGATCATAAGCAGTTTATCATGATCGATGGTGTTGAACGCGGATGTGAAATCGATATAAAGGAGGAACAGGTCGCGCCCGGTAAGGCCCGCGTCTTCGATAGCGTGCAGCACGTTCTGGATTTGCCGTTCTGTGTTGCGCTGCCGGAGGTACCCTTCCTGGGCCTCGGTAAAGATGTGTGCTTGCTCGCTGTAAGTTACGATGTTTAGCGTGATGTGGCTGGTGTACAGCTTGTAGAGGGTGTTGGCCAGGGCGATCGGGCGTTTGTTCTTAATAAGAAGTGGGTCTCCTTTCTTGGGGATGAGGACTGTGTCGGATTGTGTCCAGTGGGGGGGGATTTCGGCTTTGACCCACATTATGGTGATCAGGTGGTGTATTGCGGTCTGGAGGTCGTCTGGAAGGGTTTGGAGGAGTTCATTGGGCAGGCCGTCCGGCCCGGGGGCTTTGTTGCGGGCGAGGTGGCCTAGGCAGGTGCGAAAGTTGCATGGGTCGAGGATTCCGGGGAGGAGGGACGGGGGCGCACCGTCCCAGCGTGCAAGGCCTTGTCTGAGTGGGTCAGGGGCCCCAGCCACTTCCCAGGGGTAATTGCGTGGGGCCTCGCCTGGGAGGTATTTGCCTGTGCGGGGACCGGAGACTGGCTTGGCTAGGAGGGCGAAGTGTGTGTGTAGCGCGTCGAGAATGCCTTCTGAGTCCGTGCACAGGTGCCCGTCCTCGGGGTGGCGTATAGCCGCGATACCTCGCGGTTGATCGTCAGGCTCCAGGATTTGCCTGTGCGCCTGCTTTGGCTTCTTTGTGAGAAGGCGTTGGAGCCGCCTGCTTGCTCTGCGCATGTGCAGTTTGCGCGTCTCATTAACCACCTTCCTGATTTCGTCCCCCTTGCTCCGGATCGCGGTGCGCAGGTCGCGGGTTTCAAGGTTGTCCCATGGGTCCCCCTGGCCTTGTGTTTGGCGGGTGGTACCAGTTTCAGGTGGGTCGGGGGTCTGATCTGTGGCTTTCGGGACCGGCGTTGCCTCCTGGGGGTGCCGTGATGGGGGTTGTTGGGTCGCTTTCGTCGGGTTGGGGGGGGCCCCCGGCGGGTGCAGTGCTTGCGTGAGGTCGCGTTTCAGTGCTTTGTGTTCATCATGTAAACGGGTCAGGCGCCTGCCAATGCCCCGTCGCGCGTGCAGTCTCCCTGAGCGGGGGGGGGTTTTGTTGGCAGTGACTTTCGAGGATGCCGAGGCATTGCAGCATGAGCGTCCCAAGCTCTTGGCTTAGGGAAGTGACATTCGTGGCTTGCACGGCCTCGTGATTGCGCAGGTGGCCAAGGATCGTCCGCGCCTGGTCCTTGCCCGCGGCGCGCTCCATTTGGGTGGAGGCGGCTGTTATGGTCTCGTGCGCGGGGCGGAGAGCGTCCAACAGGTGGGTAATTGCGCCCGTGAGTGTCGCCTCCATTTCCATGCGTGCTTTGCCTTTGCTTTCTTTGAGGATGGGCAGCTGGATGCGGCTCCATGAGCTGGGGTTCAGGTCTGTGGGGGGCTGGGCAGCGGGGGCAGGGAGGAGGCGGAGTCCCGCTAGGGGGAGGAGGGTACACAGCGGTCGGTGGTCGAAGTTGCCTCCACAATCGTACACTTGTTCGTATGCATTGCCCTCCTTGGCCACAGCGGCGGTGGTTTGGGGAGCAAGGAGGACGTCGTCGATGCGGCTCAGGTGGGTGTCGAGTCCGAGTTGCGTCTGCGTGTAGGTGTATTCTCGTCGCCTGGTGTCTACTGGTCGTAGGTCGCTGTCCGTTGAGAAGCATCTGTGTGCCCTGTCGTCCGAGTTGCAGATGCCTGTCGACCGGTCACTCGCTTTGAGCACGGCGTTCCAGTCGCCCGCCATGACCAGGTGTTCACCCTTCGCTTTGGCGTGCGCCGAGGCCGCTCGACCATATTCGTATATTCTCTGCCGTGCGGTGGAGTCGGATGGGCAGTACACCCCTATGATGTGGAGGGCGGAGCTGGCTGGGGGGGCTATACGCACATGCCCTATGTACCCTTCCAGTTCAGTGGGTATAGGTTCTGCGGTGGCGCTGCCCTGTCTACTGAAGCGCTCCGCCACTCCGATCAGGACGCCTGCTTCCCGATTGGCGCGGTCGGCGACATGCGGGCGGTTGCTCAGGTAGGTCTGATAGGGCTGCATGCTTTGCTTCATGCTTGCAATAGCGCGCCGATGATGAGCGCTTAGCTTGGTTTCGGTGAGCACCAGCACATCTGGCTTGTGGTCGTCGACTAGGCGCAAAATACCCTCGCGGTGCCCTTGCAGGCCTCGCGTGTTCATCGTAACGAGTTTGAGATAGCCGGTCGGTGGTGCTCCGGGTGCGGCCGGGGGTGGCTCGCTGGCGGTCTGCGCTGGCGCCTTGGCAGGTGCGGCGGGGGTGTCCGTCTTTGGCTTTTTGGGGTGGGCGTATTTCGTCATGTGTTGTTGCTGAGGTCCTGTTTTTGGTTTAGGGCGGGACTGCGGAGGGGGGGAGCTTTCCGCTGGGCGCTTGCGTGGGCGTGGACGTGCTGCATCCCGTTCCGGAGTGGGGCGCGTCGTGCCGTGCGCCGCCAGCCGTACCGGGTCGGGGGCCGGGTTCGGTGGGTTGTGTTGCGGTGTCTCGGTTGTCTCGGCTCCGTCCGGTGCGTCGGCGGCCGTGCGGTTATGGCCCTGTCGGATGGGGAGTCCTTGCATGCGGAGCAGGTGATATGTGATGGTGTGGGTTGCGGGCGCGGGCCCTACTTGCCTTCTGGTCCGCTTTCTGCTGGTGCGTGCAGGTGCCGCGGCCTCTGGAGTGGGGGCGCGCCTGGTGGCCCGTCCCGTGTCGGCGTGGCGCGCTTCAGGAGCATTCGCGGTTGCTCTACGGGGCCTAGGGACGTCTTGCTGCGCGGGCCGCGGGGCGCCCGCGGCGTCGCTGGCATCCGGCGGAGGCTGCGGGATTTCCGCATCCAGTTCTGCGTCGTCAGTGTCCATGGGGCTGGGGTCGGCAGGGGTATGTGCCGGGGGGCCCTCGGGGCTTCCGGGTTCCGTCGGTTGCATGTGTGCTTCGATTTCGGGGGAGCCCGCGTCATCTACCTCCATCGGGGTGGGGTTTGGGCTGGCGGCGGTGTACCGGGGTGCCTCGTGCTCTGCAGTCGCTCTCCCCTCGTGGGAGGGCGAGGGGAGCGCTTCGGTGGGGGTGGGTTCCGGTGGTGTGCGTGTGTCGTCGTGGCCAGTCTGGTGCTGTTCCGTCGTGTCCGTGGTGGTGGCGGCGGGTCCGTTCTGTGTGTTGGTCGTCAGGGTTGCGGTCCATTGCTCAGGTGGCGTGACATTCCGGAGGTCGACATGTGTTTGACATGGGGCGCTGTTGCGCCGGTGCTGGAGGCAGTAGATAGTGCCGTGAGCGAGGGGCCAATTGGTTGTCAGCCGTGAAGGGCGCGGCGATTGCGAGTCGATGATGAACCAATGCGTGTGTTGCCTTCGGACCGCGACGGCATGGCCTTCGAGATGCACTATGAAACCCCAGCTTTGGGCGTGGGGGGGGAGTTGTGCCCAGAGGGTGTCGAGCGGGTCCCCTTTGCGGATCGGGAGCTCGGTGCTCACTGATGCGATGTGTGTGCCGTGGAGTGTGTTGCCGCTGGCGTCGCGGATCCGTACGTTGTGGCGCAGGTAGTGGTTCAGCACTATGGTGGAGAAGTGGCCCGTGATGGGGTTGTGCGCGTGCTTCCAGATGGCGGCCGCTGCATGGAGGCCTTGCTGCTGCATGTGTGTTGTCATGGTACGGCAGTAGCTTAGTACGTGGGGTGGGTCGATGTACGGGCCCCCGAGCAGGTTGTTAATGGCGTGAATCATGCACATCTGCGCTCGTTGCCTTTCGTGGTAGGTGGGGGTTTCCTGTTCGGGCGGGTGTCCCGGTGGCGGCCAGGGGATGTCCTCGGGGCGTCGCGGCGCGTTGTTTGTGCCGGTCGTGTGGGCAGGTGTTGCAGCGTGTCGGGTCGTGATCTCGTCGGGCCCTCCGTATTGGGGCTCATGTTGTTGTCGGTTGCGGCGGGTCGCTTCCGGGATGTCCAAGACTAGCAGAGCGAGCGCCGTTGCGAGGGGCGCAACCGTGCCTTGGCTCGTGTTTGGGACGTGTGTGAGCAGACCGGCGAGAGCACAGGCACAAACATGACCGTGCACGAGGCGTGCTAATGGTGGTGTGGCCTGCATAATTCTTGAGATGAGGAGGATGCCGGCTGCGAGGTATAGTGCAATGATGTCCCCTGTGATCAGTTGCCAGCAGATCAGGGTGAGCATGGTGAGGAATGCCAGCTGATGTGCAAGGCGTCCGGGTGCGTTCCATATTTGGCGGGCGCCGACGTGTAAGGTGTGTATGGCATGTCGTACGGTGCGGAGCAGGGCGGCACCTCGGGGTAGGGCGAGTGTTACGAGGATCAGGCGTCCCGCCCAGATCAGGAGGAATGCAGAGATCAGATAGTGGACGACGTCGTTCAGGGGTTGTAGGGCGAGGGTTAGGGCGGTTGGGGTGAATGCGAGGGGCATGAGTAGTATTGTATGGGCGACTCGAGTCCATTCGGCATGTATTCGTCGCGTTCTGTTGGCTTGCATGGTTAGTCGTGTCGCCGCCAAAAGTCTGTGTGCGAGGTGTTTGGTGATCAGAGCGGCGGTGCGTGCACAGTAAAGGGCAAGGGCGACGGCCAGGGGCGCCAGTACCATGTAACGATACAGCAGGATATGAAACTGTATGTATGCCATCATTGCAAACTGAAGCCAGTGGAGCAGGGTCATGCCCGTCTGGCGCAGCAGCCAGAGGCTGGTCCTGACTACGGCGTTCAGGTTCCGTCGCTCCCGGCCTCTCACGCTGTGTGGGGTGGGTTCGCGGCTGCCGTAGGGCTGTGCGTCGCTCGCGGCGCATGTGCCTCGGTTGGTCCTCAAGGCGCTCGACTCAATGGCGTTCGCAGCCCCTGTTGAGAGGGTGCCGTGCCTCTTCAGCCCTTCAAGTCGGTTTTGTGGGAGAGCGCGCGACTGAACCGCCACGACGCCGTATTCATCACCGATGGTGCAGCGACCGACCAGGTGCGGGGGCACAAAGTGAGCCATGGTGCTGAGTGCCTCGTGGTGCGGCGATGGGAGAGGGTGTGTTGTGTTCTCGGCCGGTTTATAAGCCTGTCCGGGCTGGGTTCCGTACAGGTGCTCCCAGGCAGGTTTTAGCATTCTTGCTTGCCGTTGCTTTGTGGAAAATGCGTCGCATATTGAGACAGAGGTTTCGCATAGTCTGCTGTGGGTAGTTGCTGGCGTCCGCTCACTGATGTACTGCTTTTCCCGGAGTTTCCTCGCATTGCGGGGGTTTTGCCATTGCATTGGCATTATCGAATCTTGTCGAGGCTCACACATATTAGGCTGTGCTTTATCCGGTGACCATGGTGGCTTGCGGGACCCAGAGGCCCATGGCGGGCGGACTATTAGGTTCGGCTTCCTCCATTGGCAGCTGCTGCATTCTTCGTGCTGTATAACATTCCAGGAGCTTCCACATAGCCGGTAGGTTCGTGGCGAGGGCGATCCGTCCGCGTTCCAGTCCCATTCAGGTCGTTCACCGAGTGTTGCAGCTCTTCTCAGTGGGGCACTGTTGTTTTGTAGGGCTTCATTATTTGTAGATTCAAAGGATGCTGTTTTGGTAGCACGACTAAGTGTGCCAGCACGTTGCGTATGTTTCGCTAGTGCGGGCTTCTGTCGGATGGGTTTTCGGGGCTGCAATGGGTGCGGACTATTCCATTTGCACTTAATGTTGTCCGTCTCGTTGCGCGCAGGCTTCGGAGGCCAGCGTCTCGGGCCATGATTGCGCTCTTCCATTACTTGGGAGTGTGCTGGTTGGATTGGCTCTGTGGTCGTAGCTGTTAGTCTGCTGAGATGCGTTTCATTACAGCACAATACGTTCGTCCAGCTTCCAGCGGGCGTCAGTTTGGTTCGTCCATTGACCCGGCGTAGGGCGTCTCCCTGTTCATTTAGCCATTTTTCAAGGCAGACCGGTCGTAGCTCTGCTTTATCTCCCACGGTCTGAAGTCCAAGGGGCAGAGGGCCAATGAGAGCGATATTCATGCATGCGCTTCAGGTTAACTACCAACCGCCAGGACACGCTGCCCAGCTTGGGCACACAGAACGCTTTCACCACGTGAGCAACAGATAGACCGGGCGGGGTCCACCCGGGGCATACATGGCGCCCAACGCAACCAGACGCGGTTATTCCGTCTCCAACCAGCAACCACCAACGACGCTGCGCAGCATCGACAGGAAAACTGGGAGGCTCAAACGCTGGCGGTGAGCGACCCCCGAAGAACTCGACGGGAACGCCATGCTTGAACACGTGCAGCGTGCGTGCATCCGATCCAATCGCCTTCCACGCAGCCTACATCGCTCTGCCTCGGGCCTGACGCGCCCGAGGCGGCGGCTGCCGCGGCGGCCCGATTTTGCGACCCCGTGCGAGACGGAACCTGCAATCCAATTTTCCAAGCCGACCTGTTACTGCTGCGTACCGCTGGCAGCAGCACACTGACTGTCCTTCGTCTTTCTATCAACCCACGCGTTCCACAACTCTACGGCGGAATGTACGCTGGTCCGCTACACACGGCCTGCTTACACCAAAAGCGGGACTGCCGGAGGCCCTTACTTGTGCTATTACCGAACTTATGTCAGGCGAGCGTCAAACTACTTGGTACCCAGATGCTGAGTCGTGTGACCCAACACGCTCATACCCGGAATTGGTCCTGTCCTGAGACAATGTGATGAATGAAGGGTTAAGCACCAGAGGAGTTGCGATCTCAATATGTTATCTCGCAGTACACAAGTGGGCGGTAACGGGGCAGTACAGTCGCATTGTCACCGGCGCCGTTGCACGCCTGATGCCGGGTAAAATACTGAGAAGCGCAAGGGCTAGAGGCGCTACGGCGACGGGCATTGCAGTCGGGGTAAGGCCTCCGCTTCTGTAGCAAAGCTAGGGCGCTACAGCGATGGGCAATCCCACAGCAGGGCGGGGCCCCCCTGGGCGCTTCGCGCTGGGGCCCTGCCCAAAAAACTCTGCCCTTCACCTACCCTAGCTGACCAGCTCGCAACCCCTAGATAGGACAACACTACACCATCACCCACGGGCTGTGAGCCTGGCCCTTGGCCCGAAGCAGCTGATCCCTAAGCCCCCGGCTCGCCAAAACAACAAACCACACACACCGGCGGCTCCGAACCCCCTTCGGCAAGCCCAGAATCAGCGCCAACGAACCTGCCTAATTCCGACAGGCCCCGCAGATACGTAACGGCGGCGTGCATACATCGTGCGCGTCGATGGCGTAGTGTGCCGCCGCATGCATGGCGACTAGCTATGGGCGCGAACACGGCAGCCAACGGCGGCAAGGCTACCGGTGGATCGACCGCGCGCTGCCACCCATGGTGACGACACTATCTATCTACCGCGTCGAAAGACCAGATATCCTGAACCTGACGGTAAGACCCCGGCTGTAGAGGATCCCCATGCCTGTCGGCGACATGGCCATTGAACGGATCGTTGCAAAACACCCGTTCTGCTGAAAAGCCCGAACCACCGTCCCTTTGCCTGCCCATGTATTGAACCAACACTTAGCACGTGAGCACGGCTGCAATACTCTGAGCACGGTGGCAACCGTCATTACGGCATGAACCGTGCTCAGGCGGCTGCCGCCAGGGAAGCGCCCGCTTTGACAACGTGCTCTGCGTTGCTAGACACCCACAACCGCCATGCTCGCGCGGTCTATGCCTTGCACATGATCTTTACAAGCCAGAATTGCCGGCGTACAGGCCTAGCTAGGGCGGCCATCTCACAAGGTCTCACATAGCATGGCTGGGATGAAGTGCACTAAAGCAAAATGTCACGCCAGCTAGGGTTCCGCTGACCAGCTGATGTGGCTAAGCACGCGCCTTCGGGAGGCGAGCTACGCTGCTCCCTCCTAGGGCGACCTGGGCACGGATGTCCTCCTCGGAGAACGGATTACCGTACCAAACGAAGTTACAAAGGACTGCTTAGCGCGGTTTGTCTGTTCGCGGATTTGTGAATATTTACTACTTCGAGGCTTAATACGCTGCAAAATGCGAGACACAGATAAGTTGTCTCGCACAGCCGCCGGGCTTTATCACTGGATAGCCCGAGCGATTCAGTTACACTAACTCCAGGAGAACCCGCACCGAATGAAACCTTCTCGGCAAGGGTCCCGAACATATGCAACTAATAAATGTATTAATAACAAGTGACGACGAGCCCAACGGTTCCCAACGGAAAGTGAACAGTTCCCAACGGTTCCCAACGGTTCCCAACGGAAAGTGAACAGTTCGTAGTACTTGCTACGCTCCGTGGCAGTCGCACGAGATAGCGTGATAAAAACAACACCAGCAAGCAATCAAGGGATGGGCAAATCCCCATTTTCTGTCGGAATATATGGTTGCACAAGCTTAAGACGCTTTATCACTGCATTTCGGCAGGCTTAATCTGCACTGGCGTGGCTGAGCACGCTCGAGCATGCTGAGCACGGTCTTGACCGTAGTTGCGGTATTTATTGGGGACCGTGCTCGAGCACGGTCATGACCGTAGTTACGGTGCACGCGCTTACTGACACTCCCGCACACAACCCGAAATCCACAGCCCGCACCAACAACTCCAGCTCATTGCTGTGCGCCTGCCGTGGCGCGGATCCACGGTGAGCTCACCAGCAGCCCGGTTGCTGTGTCGCAAGTGCGCAAAACCCCGAGGCAGAATTGATCGATCGCTGGGGTGGGGCGGGATTCGTTCAACTAACATGCCGCCCCCTGCACCGAACACATCAACAGCATCTGCATGCATGCGTTACTCCATGCATCAAGCAGTAGCATCCGGCACCTGACTGACTGGGCAGCAGCTGAAGTCCGAGTTAATCAGCGAGTAAACGCAGCTATTGCCGTAGCACAGCCGCTCCGGTGCTGCACACGCGCTCTGGCGGGCCATTTCCATGCACATTGTCAGACGGCCGGCGGGGGTGAGCGGAAACGTGTCGGCCAGTTTGCTAATCCCCATGAGTCCATACGTCTCGCCACGCCATGTCTTGAGGCTGTAAATGGGGTACACGGTCACCCCGTTGATGGTGACCAGATGAGCAGCCTTGGGACTCTCCTCCACACAGGCGCGGTCTGTAATCATGTACAACAGAGCAAAGGGGTCGGGGAGAGCGAGTGTGATGCCGTGTTTCCAAAAAAATAAAAATGAACGAGCGGGCCCCTAGGGAGTGGGAGAAGAGGCCCGAGACGTTGGTTGGCCAAGGGGGCCTGCGTGCTGAAATAGGCTGGCTGGGACCCATGCATGACCCATGCATGCCCATGTGGCATTAGTCTGTAAAGTGATAATCATTACTTACGGTTGCTGGGGATTATTGCAGGGACAGTGATATATAATGGTGATCCTTTGGTGTGTAGGCGTCTAGCTAGCTAGCTCGAGTGCGGGACTGCACACGTGGCAGTGTTTGGTGCATGTTATGGGCTCGGTGCCATACCGCCACAGCGGCCGTGCAGTCAGACCTGCCCCAAGTCGTTGCATCTGTGTATGCGCCTGCTGCAAGTGAAGCGGGCACACATCGATCCAAACGTTGCACCAAACTGCAAATGGCTGGTCGGCGACCACCTGCCCATGCCGCACGCAACGAATAAGGTTTAGACCTCAATGAAGGAAGGGGTCGTCTCCCATACACGCGCTCGCGTGTTTCTGCGTGTATGTGCCGTGTGTGTCTGTCCTTGGGTTCGTGTGCCTTCGGGTTTAGGCCGGTCCCAAGACGGGGGAGGTTTTGCCTTGACTCTGGTTCCCTTTTGCCTCCCCCATCGCTAGCCTGGGCCCCATTTTATTTCGCTCGAGGGAATCAGGGGTGGCGCACGTGTCGGTTGGTAGGTGTATTCGTTGCCGTCCGGTTGCGTTGCGGCCGCTTTGTTTTTTGTGGTTAGATGGCAGCTGGGCAGGGTGCCGCTGGTGGCAGCTGGCCGGCACGGAGATAGAGTAGCTAACGGCGTCGCGGTTAGCCGCGCATCGGCCGGCACGAGTGCTTTAGCGGCGGTTTTCTTATCCCCTTGCACCTTCCCAACGGGGGACGACAGTTGGCGGGGTGCATGCCCAGGGTTTGTAAACGGGTGTGGCGCTTCTTGCTTTTCCGCACCGCAACTCAAATTTATGTCTATCTAACCATTTATTCATGACGAGAACTGTTTTTATTAATAATGAATAATCGGACGGGCAAAAGTTAAGGTAACAAGGGCAACACGCCGAGGTACCTCAAACATTTAGGGATAATACATGACTTCACATTACGTGCGTGCGTATGTCTGCACCTCCGCGGGTTAGTTACTAAGCACCCTTTGGCTTAGTTTTAAGTCTAATAAGTCACTTTTACGTCAACTAACATTTTGCAGAGCAGCCATTTTGCCTGACATTGACTTAAGACTAACAGGCCAATCCTGGGCCAATCCGTTGGTAGGGATTATGGGTATCACCCTGCGAATATTCCTCAGCCGGCAGCTCCTTATATGGACGACCCGCTCATGTCATCACTTACTGACGATAAGCTCTATCTTGTTTACTTTGATGGATGAACACGGGCTGGCACTGTCTGCCGCCTCCACAGCAGCGATCCGAAAGCAGTACGTGGCTTTGGAGGAAGTCGAGTTGAAGGGGCCGACCGGTGAGGACATACGGTACGGGGTCAGAGCGACATCTCGCGTGTCACAGGAGGAGAAGGGGAAGCTCGTGACCAGCGCATCATTGCTGGGTACCCGGGGGGACTTGGGTGGTGGACGGAAGGGTCTTGGGGGTGGTGGTGTGGGGGGTGAGGAAGGTGGGGGGGGCGAAGGATGCGGTGGCGGTGGTGGAGATGGGGACGATGGGCGTGGTGGTGGCGGTGGGGATGGGGACGGAGGGCGCGGCGGCGGCGGATGAGATGGGGATGGAGGGCGTGGCGGTGGCGGTGGGGTTGGGGATGGAGGGGATGGTGGTGAAGGTGGGGATGGAGATGGAGGACGTGGCGGCGGCGATGGTGACGGCAATGGGAAAGGTGGGTTTGGTGAAGGTGGAGAAGGGGAAGGAGGTGGAGGCACTGGAAGAACCGGTGGAGGCTGTGGTGGGGGAGGCGTAGGAGGAAATGGGGAAGGATGAAGTGGGGATGAAGGTTGCGGTAGTGGGGGTTGAGGAGAAGGTGGAAGTGCTGTGACAAAGGGGGGAGAGGGCGAGGGACTGGAAGATAGCTTAGGCAGAGGGGATAATGGGATGGTCGTAAGAGATGGTGGTGGGGGTGGGGGTGGAGGTGGAGGTAATGGTGGCCTGGGTGGTGGCGGTGAAGGTGGCGTCGGTGGGCTAGGTGGAGGTGGGGACGGTGGCGTCGGTGGACTAGGTGGTGGCGGTGAAGGTGGCGTCGGTGGACTAGGTGGTAGCGGTGAAGGTGGCGTCGGTGGGCTAGGTGGTGGCGGTGAAGGTGGGAGGGGAGATGGCGGGCTGGGTGGCACTGGGGAGGGTGGCTGTGGTGATGGTGGCAGGGGTGGTGGAGGGCTGGGTGGGCTGGGTGGCAATGGGGAGGGTGGCTGTGGTGATGGTGGCAGGGGTGGTGGAGGGCTGGGTGGGCTGGGTGGCGGTTGATAAGGGCAGCAGTCGACCCCGAACCTGACAAAGCCCCTCTTAGGAGAGCAACCAATCTGACCAATTGCCCAAAAGGGCGCAAAGGCACTCACGTCATATGTGTAGCCCATGAGGACTAGCCGTGTCACCGAGGAGCAGTCGATGGTCGGCATCGTACTGATCCAGTTAGACATCGCGCTGACGGAGACTTGATTGCTGCCCACTGTGAAGGAACTGGCCGTATACACAACCTCGTAAGGGGAAGGGCATGTATTTCCAGGATAGTTGAGGGCAAACTCATCCTCGGTAAGAAATCGCAAAGCGGCCGTATATCCGGCGGTTCCTGCTTGCCAATACCAGGATGGTTCTGTATTTGTGAAGGTGCCATCGGCGTTAGGCACGTCCACCAGAAGCTTTGACATGGCGGCGCGGACACTGCCAGTGTACTCGTTCGACCCATCCAAGACAAGCTCCGACACACGTACTCCACTCGAGTCGTAGAGACGGTACTGGCAGGGTGCGGCCAGAGAAAATGATTCCAGGAGCGCCAGGGTTGTCAGCATCATCAGCAATACAGTGGCGGGCGGGTTGCCGCCCTTGGCAAACATTTTTGTACGCCGCGTCGCCAAGCAACTGAGTATTTTTGCTCTGCTGCCTGATGTTTGCTATGCCGAACTTATGTCAGGCGAGCGTCAAACTACTTGGTACCCAGATGCTGAGTCGTGTGACCCAACACGCTCATACCCGGAATTGGTCCTGTCCTGAGACAATGTGAATGAAGGGTTAAGCACCAGAGGAGTTGTGATCTCAATATGTTATCCCGCAGTACACAAGTTGGCGGTAACGGGGCAGTACAGTCGCATTGTCAGCGACGCCGTTGCACGCCTGAAGCCGGGTCAAATACTGAGAAGCGCAAGGGCGGAAGTATTGGAGTCGCAACCAGTCGCAACCGAGGGGCGGCGAGGCGAAACGGGGTCCTATAATGGAAAGCGCCATGAGGACGCCAGTGCAGGGCGCACTGCGCTGTGTGCCTGCGAGGCGCATGTTGAAGGCGACACGCTTTTCAATTGTAATCGCCCATGGTTTTTCAGAACGGACCACAATAGGAAAGGCGGTGACGCATGCGGAATGCGCAAGAAGGAGAACCAAGCGCCCGGAGGACGCAAACGTTGCGTATAAACACATGTAAGAATGGCATAATTAATGGAATCCATTTGTGCGAGGCAAAGCACGGGAGCGCGAACAGCGGGAAGGAGAAGGCCGAAACCGGGAAGCGGGCATTTGCAAAGACGAAAGCGGACAATGCAAAAGCAGCACGAAGGAGTATCAACAAATGAAAGCGAGGGAATGCAACACGCCTTAAAGACCAGATGGCGAGCTGTGACGGTTACGCAAACGGCCGACGCGATACGCGGAGACCTCTGGACAGGGCCGGGCAGGTTGGCCCGCAAGTATGCTCGCCAATGCCGGCCTATACGAGGCCAATAGATTTTATACATAATACTGAATGTTAGAAAGATATTGGATGGGTGCCGAGAGCGACTGGACGAAGAGCTGCCGAATTGCACTAAAAAATGGACAGGACAGCGATGACTGGCGGTCGAAGCAGCGTTTGCCCCGAAACAGCCAGGCGCAAAGATTAAATAAAAAACCAATCTTCATATTACTGCTTCAAACTTATTATGGGACCGAGGGTTTGAAAGTTTCGGCGATTCGGACCCAACGTCGACGACGCCGACGCAGACACAACGCCAGGGGGCGGATCCCGAAGCCGCTTCGCGACCGGGATCCGACCCTCTGTGGGCCGTAACAACTGCTACGACTTCTCTTCGTATATGAGTGTTGCTCACTCATAACAGCGACGGAGCTTCACCCATAAAATTTCATGTTTCAGCGTTAGTTGGCCTTTTGCACTTTCATGACGCCACCGGGGACCTTGCCCTTTAATCGCTTGTCACATCTTAGCTTAGCTGTCACGGCAATTGTCCATGCCACTTAATTACAGAGGAGCTGGATAACAGCTACATAGTGCGATCGCACGATTCTGTGGGTTTAATGTTCAATAGAACAGACCAGGCCACTAACCAAATCACCGGCGAAATCGCCTCATTGCTTGGATAGGGATCCCATGCTGGGAAATGAATGCCAGCAGTGATGTCGGTTACACAATGCGTAACCTAAAGCAACAGTCTATATTGTCCGGGTGGTTAGTAACATGGGACCTCGTGCGCTTGCTCGCTCGTTCGTTGGCTGGACCGTTCGAATCGTTTGGCCTGGTTTGACATGCGAACAAATGTTACGCATATATTTTCGCACGCCTAACCCACCATTCTGCGCCTTCACAAACAAAACCTGCTCTTCTTCCTACTGTTTTGTGCAATCGCTGAGGTTTTTCGCCACATTTTCGATTGGCGCGAGATCGACGAGACAGCCGCGAGCAAGCAGGCGAGCCGCCCTTGGCCGCCGGGGGCCGTTGCCATCCACTTCCTTGCCATGACGAAGAGGCGAGCCTGTCGCTTCCAAAATCCGGAACCTTTCGCTTAATCTCGCAGCATACGACACCTAGATTGTGACTGATAATAAACGTGTGCCGCTTTCAGCTTGGGCTGGACAAACACTCCCGAAAGGAGATCCGCAATCAGTCGCGGTCGAATCATGCGCTCGGAAACCGATACATAATCTACGTAAGCCTTCACAGCGCGCATTGCAACTTTGTAGGTAATAACCTAACGACGCTTCCGGCCTGGACGCGCTGCCTCTCTCCAAGCCGGCACGGCGTCATTGGCGCATGTTTAAGCCGCTTTCATAGATTGTTGACACCTTCCGCCTGCCTTCAACTTTAGGTATCCGTTGGCTCGAACGCTGCCTACTGACTTGGCCACCAGTTGCTAATCCGTCGGTGTTGAGAGATGCCCTCCTGGCTGATACCGGTCGGCTCGCGGGCTGATGACGACGTCATCTTGCCCCAGACTTGGAGTGGCGGTTCGGATGGTGATCGCGTTCCGCTGTTTCCCGCGGAGCTGGAGGCGCAGCCGTGTCGCGTGTGTGTGACCGGTGGGTGCGGGGCTGACCCGTGGGTCGGTGCGTGTCTCCTGCCCTGTCCTGTTTCGTCCTGGCTCTACATACTGCTGGATGGTCCCCGCTCTGTCTGTCCCTCCGCAGGTGCCACTGGTTACGTGGCGGGCCCCATCGTGGCGAGGTTGCTGGCGGCGGGACACACAGTGCACGCAACATGCAGGTGGGGTGTGTGTGGGTGTGCGCAGGGGTGTTGGTCAGGCTAGTGGGGCCCACGGCCGCCCTGTCATACGTGTGCAGCGGCTCCCTGCTCCCTAGGCCCTGGTGCTTGTGTGTGTGCGCGTATATGCGTGTGCGCGCGATTGTGTGTATGTGTTAGGTGTTGACGGGCCCCGTGTTGCATACGGCACCCACCGACTGCTTAACCCCGCCCCGCCCCGCCCCGCCCCGCCCTCCTTTCCCCCCCCCCCAGGGACCCCTCCTCTGTCAAGTCCGTGTCCGCCCTGCGCTCCCTCCCTGGAGCCCCCAAGCGCCTCCGACTGTTCCAGGCTGACCTGATGAAACCAGGAAGCTACGACGAGGCCGTGGGTACGTGTCGTACGTGCACAAGTAGGGCAATCGTGTTGTCCGTCCTCCTTCAGAAACCCACACGCACCCGGCCCTCCTGCCCTGCTGACCGCCCCTGTCTCTCCCTGAACCGCAGCCGGCTGCGATTACGTCATCCACACCGCCTCGCCCTTCCTACTGCTGGTGAGTGGCCGTTAGCTGGGGAGTGAACACCAGGGCCGGTTTCGAAGCGCACACCCCGGAGCGAGCCAGACGACCCAACCAAGTGCAAAGTGCTCACTGCTCAGTGGCCATGCCAAGGATGTGTTACTGGGCAAGCGGCAGCAGCTCTATTTTGAATGAAACGCAAGGCTGCACACACCTGTATGTCGTCCAGCTCCTCTTTTTAATCCCCCAAAACACGCGCACACACTTTGTTCAGGTGGACCCCAAGAGGGTGGCGGAGGAGCTGGTGGAGCCCGCAGTGAGGGGCGTGGAGAACGTGATAGGTGGGTCGGGGGGTCGTCGGCAACAAGAGTGACCCGTGGGTCGGTGGGTCGGTAGATTGTGGTAGACCCGTGGGTCGGTTGGTCAGGGAATCCAGGACGAACCCCAGGACGAGCAGGACAGCGAGGCCCTCAGCAGATGACTCAGCAGGACTGTCTTCATGCAACCAGCTTCCCACAGCTTCATTGCGTCGTACTCAGGGCCGCAAACACAATAAGGAATTGCACGCTCGTCCTAGCTTGCAGCTGACACTTACGCAGTCGTTTTCAGCACAACAGCCTTTGTTTTCAGCACAACAGCCTTTTCCCTGTGCTAGAGTGGTTTTGGGGGTCTGCACCACTCCAGAGCCATTCTTAATTAGCGTCCATGCACGGCCCGTTGCGGCCCCCTCGACCGTTGCGGTCCCCCCCCCCTCGCCACTCGCAGCCTCCGTCAACAAGTCCGAGACCGTACGGCGGGTGGTGATGACGTCATCCATCGCCGCCACCTACTCCACCCCCCGGGACCACGGGGGACCCGACCGAGCCATGGACGAGCAGTGCTGGAACACCACCGCCAGCCCCAGCTTCCTGCCGTACAGCTACTCCAAGACGCAGGCGGAGAGGCACGCCTGGGAGCTGGCGGGGCAGCAGAGCAGGTGAGGGCGGGTGGGTGTGCGCTTGAGGACCTGAGGAGGGGGACCCGGGGCAGTCTGCTCCAAACTACCCGGGGCAGAAACGGAACCAAATGGGAAGGGGGCCGGGGCAGGAAAGCGTCTTCCTCACCCGCTCCTCCCCCCTGCCCCAGTGCCCCTGCTCCCGTTTGCTTCCTACCTTCATCATACCGCATCTGACACCGCCCTGCTCTTGTCCTGCCTAGGTGGCGCCTGGTCGTCATCAACCCCGGCCTGGTGTTCGGCCCCCCGGTGGGCGCCACCTGCGCCGCCAATGAGAGTGTGGCGCTGCTGCGGCGCATCTGCCGGGGCCTTATGTATCCCTGGGCGCCAAACATCGGGATTGCGCACGTGGACATTCGGGACGTGGCGGCGGCGCACTGCCTGGCGATGGTGACGGAGGGAGCAGCGGGAAGGTGAGGGGAAGCCGGCGGGTATTGGCGGGAGAGGGGGCTCAAGAGAAGGGGGTCCAAGGAGGATGAACAAGGTGAATGGAGGAGGGTGAAGGGCGCTGCCGCTGATACTGCCGCGCTTTGGGTTTCGGAGCAAGGTGTCAGCGGCGCGTCTGGGTTGAGGGCTGCTTCTTGGTTATGGGGGCCCACAATGTTTTGCTGGAGCCCTCGACCCGTTCGGAATCCACTATAACAACCGCAAACTGCTTCTTAATTGGACACATCGTGTTCACAGCCCATACGCCCGCAAGCTTTTGTATTTTTTGTAAAGGAGAATTAAATTCTGTATAAGAAGTTAGAAGTATGATGAGATCTGGTTAGAGGGTTCAGATCCCCGACAATAATGATACAGCTGTGTCTACACGCAAATGGCATGGACTGACCTGGAATATGTTGTTAACAGCTTCCGTAGAGATTACTGTGATAAGTCGTCGATTTTTAGGAGCGGCGAAGTGTCCTACACGCAGACCTTCCCATGGAAAACTTTTAAAATCTGTTCAAAATCGACCCTCAAGCTTCTCAGGTCTGGATCATTGTTCTAATGTTTTTTGTTTACTTCTACTTCGTTCCAACCCTTCACGTCTGCGTCCTCATCGCCTCCCGGCCGCCCTCCTCCACCTGCTTTTTTCAGGTACCTGGTCGTTGGCGGCGGTGTGCGCATGCTGCGGCTGACCCAGGTTCTGGAGCGGCTCTACCCGGGTGGCAGCATGCGCGCCTCGCCCCTGGTGGCCCCCCGCTGGATCGCGGCGAGACTGGCGCCAGTGCTGGCGGGCGTGGGGCGGGACTTCATCGAGGCGAACTGGGGACCCCCGCCCAACTTCTCCACGACCAAGGCGGCGGAGGAGCTGGGGCTGAGGAACTGGGTGCCCCTGGAGGCTTCGCTGTACGACATGGTGGAGGGACTGGCGGACAAGGGGCTGCTACGGCACCCGCTGGCGACGGACGATCGCTGCATGCCGGTGTGGGGGGCAGCGGGAGGCGGCCGCGGTGCGCGGAAGCTGTCGACGTCACAGTCGGCTGGCGCTACCCCGCGGGTGAATGTGGGCGTGCTCCTGAACGCGGCCGTGAGGTCCCCCTCGATTTGAGAGAGCAAAAGCTGCTCTCAAGAAGGGAGAAAGAAGCCTAAGGCAGGAACGGGGCGGGAAATGTGAACTTGTCTTCGCGGGTTTTGAGGGTGTACGTGTGTGTTTTGCTGCCCCGGTATGCGGGACCGCTCTTGTGCGGCAGCCCCCGTTCAACGTCTAGGCTTCGGGTTGAGTAATAAAGAAGGCGCCGCAGTTCGAAGGGACGGAGGGATATCGCGCTCCAGGGACGCCGCGCCCTTGGTTGTCTGGAGTACGACAGGTGCCGTACCCGTTTTCGGCATCCAGATGGCTAATAGCGGACGGGGAGGGAATCCCGGCGCGCCGTCGCCAGGGATATGATGGCACGCCTGCCTGCCGAGTCCGCGTGCTGTATGTACGACAGTACGAGCCGCCGCGCCGTCGGGGCCGAGGCGGGGTTGGTGCAGCTGCGTAGTGCTGAAGGCTGAGGGGTCGAGGGAGCGGTTTTCTTGCGTCGACGTCCACATCGGCAGCGCGAAACGGCCTTCGCAAGCAAAGACCGATCCGGTCGCAGCAATAATGGCTTCAAGCCGCGCGTTTGGCATCATAATAAAAAAACTACTTGTGCGTCAGCTCCTTCGCGCACGATGCATTCCGCCTCTTTCCGCGGCGGCGGCTTTTACTGTCGTGCATATTGTTTGATTTGCTTCGTTGCTTGCCTTCTACCGGTACCAACGGTTGTGGCTTCGTCAATAATCCGGGCGAGCCGCCAGGCGAGCCCAGCAGGACACGATCCACGCACGGAACATAGTCGTGGGATCGTTGTCTCCCAAGGGCTGAAACACGCCCTCTTGCGTTTGGCGTCAAATGAGCACCGTCGTGGCGCGGCCTTAGGGCATGGCGGTCGAAGTGTTGATCGCATTATCTGCTAGCAGCAGTCATTAGCATCAGCGCCCGCAGGCAGGTATCTCTCTTTCGCGTAATAGTGCAGCTACGGCACGCTCGGTGCAGAAAGAAGGATTAGTCACTTGGTCTGTCTTGGGCTACTGCGTTTTGGGTTTTCCGTTTCTGAGGCCTGAGGTTGAGGCGGGAGAAGGGGGGGCTCTTTTTCTGTGAGAGTTGTGGAGTTGAGCAGAGTGCACGAGTCACCAGAACTGCAGCCGTGGCGCCAGAGCCGCAACCGTGGGTACGACATTTGGGTGCGATATTGACAGATGCACACACAGGGGGGGGTTCCCCTGTCGTTTGCGTGTTGCCATTTATTGTCGTGTTGCCATCCCCCGCACCGCACCGTTGACACACCGCCGGGGCCGGCGGCGCGTTGGTGCGCCCTCCCTCCATGCTCGTCCACATTGGACGAACGCCTGTAACTACGTGTACAGTAGCGGCCTTGTCTTGGCCTAGAGACCACCGCGCGCATCGAGCCAAATGAAGCGCGACTACGTTGCAACGTGGTCCCCTGATGCACGCACACACGCACGGAGCTCCGTAACACCGCAGAGAGAGAGGAGGAGGGAACAAGTGGAAACAGCGACGAGAGACGAGAATCCTTCTGCCCCCCGCCCCTCCCTTCTCGCGCCCCCTCCAGAAGTCAGCAGCCGCACCTGGGAAACTCGGTCCTGAACCCTTCGCGCCACGATTTTATTGTCTTGGCCCGACTCTTTTGAGGGTGATGTCGTTATGGGTATGTCGTATGTGGCTTCTGACATCGTAAGTGACCACGACCGACCGACCTTGACCGGTGCCGCGGGTCGCTGGACCGCCGGTGTGCTCCCGGGCGCTGGAGCAGGTCCACACACCCTCCCCCCCCCCAAAGCTAGCTAGCTAGCTAGCTAGCTAGCTAGCTACCAGCAGCTGACGATATCACACGCCTCTGCGGGTGCCCACGCACACATATGGGGCATATCCAGCTGTCCAGGCGGGAGGGGCGTATGTCCCTCATCACGAGACCACTCAAGGTGATACCGTAGAATAAAACGGTCGCCGCATGCATTCCGGATGACGCAACGCGCGTTCTGTCCCCTCGCCGTCGCCAAGCGCCTCGTCATCCAAAACCCTTGACAACAACAGCAGCAGCAGCAGCAGCAGCTAGCGTCCTTCACACGCAGACAGACAAATCCGCAACCGAACGCCGATAATGGGTCGCCAAGTTTGACAGGCATCTCGTCTGCCGCTAAGCAGCAGCAGCAGCAGCCACTCTCCCGCGCGACGGTTGCGGGTGCGCTTTGGTCTCCACACGGTCTTCTTCTTTTTTGTCGAGGCGCAAAAAGAAATGGCGGTTGGACTGTTAGCCGTCCGAGATTAGGCGCGAATGCGTTTTTTCGCGTGCCGATCGAGCAACCCGAACGATCCATCCACCTCACGAGCACACTAAGGCAAGAGCCAGCGAGCCAGCGCTCCCGCGTCCCTCGGCGTCGATTGCTAGACGGACAGCAGTCGATACCCACCACTGCAAGCATCTCCAAATTTGAACCGAGCCGTCGGCAACAGTACGTTTTCCCAGTTTTAGAGGTTGGTGAGGCTGTCGCGCACGCTTGCGCGGCCTTGGACCGTAAAGCTCCTCAGAGCGATTGAGAGCCGCCAAGTGAACGAACCTCGGATAGCTAGGGTTGTTGTTTTCGCAAACCGGTCAACTTCGTTGCGAGTGTCGTTGCCTCAGCTTACCAATAAAGAGTCGGATACGTGTGTGTCTGTGCACGCAAAGGCACAAGAACGACAACTTTGCCGAGCGGACGGCGCAACTAGCACGCCGCGCGGATCGGGGTGCTCGTGAGCCCCTTCACCCAGTAGGAACGACATTCAGTCGTCGCAAAAACTTCCTCTTTCAAACGACTGCCCGCATATCGTTTATCGTATCTGGGGACACACACACACTCCTCGATTGAATTCGACTGGGTTCGCTCCTGTTATCACCATCGCCCAGCGGCCTCCCTAGTCCCTACGCCATTTACTGGTTATTGTACTGTACTGGGCTTACCGTAATCTCACCAGGTCAACGTCAGCGTCAACGTCATCGCAGCGCCCCGCATCGCAGAACCCCGACCCCGCCGGCCAGCAGCCCCCACTGCAGAGCTCATCAGCGGGACGTAGGCCATATGGGCAACAGCGGCGGTGCGCGGGCTGATGACGACGTCCTCTTGCCCCAGACTTGGAGTTGGGGAAGCGATGCTGATCGCGTTCCGCTGTTTCCCGCTGAGCTGGAGGCGCAGCCGTGTCGCGTGTGTGTGACCGGTGGGTGCGGAGCTGACCCGTGGGTCGGTGCGTGTCTCCTGCCCTGTCCTGTTTCGTCCTGGCTCTGCATACTGCTGGATGCATTGTTTCCGTCTGTCCCTCCGCAGGTGCCACTGGTTACGTGGCGGGCCCCATCGTGGCGAGGTTGCTGGCGGCGGGACACACAGTGCACGCAACATGCAGGTGGGAGGGGGGCAGGGGGCGGGGGGGCGGGAGGGGTGTCAGGCTAATGGGGCCGACGGCCGCCCTGTCATACGAGCGCAGAGGTCCCTGCTCCCTAGGGCCCGTGTGCCTGTATGTGTGCGTGTGTGTGCGCGTGTGTGTACGTGTTGACGGGCCCCGTGTTGCATACGACCACCACCGACTGCTTAACCCCGCTCCGCCCCGCCCCGCCCCGCCCCGCCCCGCCCCACCCGCTCCCCCCCCCCAGGGACCCCTCCTCAGTCAAGTCCGTGTCCGCCCTGCGCTCCCTCCCTGGAGCCCCCAAGCGCCTCCGGCTGTTCCAGGCCGACCTGATGAAACCAGGAAGCTACGATGAGGCAGTGGGTACGTGTCGTACGAGTCGCACGAGTTGGGCAATGGTGTTGTCCGCCCGCCTTCAGAACACCCCACACACACCCGGCCCTCCTGCCCTGCTGCTGACCGCCCCTGTCCCTCCCTGCACCGCAGCCGGCTGCGATTACGTCATCCACACTGCCTCGCCCTTCGCACTGCTCGTGAGTGGCCCGGCAGCCGCGCGCCGCACCGCTCGGCCTTTGATCCCCTTTGACCCCGCCGGTCACCGAATCGACAATCTCCCACATCTCAGATCCCACCGTTGAGACCTGGTAGTGTTTGACCGGACCGGCGGACGTATGAGATACGCGGGTCACTTGGGACCGAAGCTATTGCCCAAGGGGAACGGCGATTGGGGGGCTGAAGGTCTGCAGGCGGCAGGCCCTGTTGGGGGGGGGGGGGGTTGGGCCGCGAGGCCCTTTGCGCCCGCCTCGCCGCAAGACCCGCGTTTTGGGCCCCTCATTGCAACACGCATGAGCATCCTGGGGGAGAGACAAGCTTGGTTGGGTCGGAACCAGTCGCGATGTGGGTGGTGGCGGTGTCAGTGGCGGTCTCGGAGCATGACGTCGTGTTGCCGTACGTCTGCGCCCAAGCGCGCGGGGTACGCGCACCCCCGTGGGCGGGTGTGCACACAACCGCTTATGCGAATCGTCGACTGCCAGCATTCATATGCTGACGTTGCTGATGGCTGCATGCATCTCTTGCGCTCCCCCCTCTCTCCCTCTCCCTCTCCCTCTTCGCTGCGCAAACACCTTTGCTTCATTACCGGTACCCCCCCACCCCTACTCCTCCACACCTTGTGTTCAGGTGGACCCCAAGAGGGTGGCGGAGGAGCTGGTGGAGCCCGCAGTGAGGGGCGTGGAGAACGTGATAGGTGGGTCGGGGGGTCGTCGGAGGAAAGAGTGACCCGTGGGTCGGTGGGTCGCCTGACCCGCGAATCAAGAGATCGCAGACCCATGAAGTCGCTCGCTGCGTTTCGACCGTTTCGACCCCCCCTTTTCGCCGCAGCCGCCGTCAACAAGTCCGAGACCGTACGGCGGGTGGTGATGACGTCATCCATCGCCGCCACCTACTCCACCCCCCGGGACCACGGGGGACCCGACCGAGCCATGGACGAGCAGTGCTGGAACACCACCGCCAGCCCCAGCTTCCTGCCGTACAGCTACTCCAAGACGCAGGCGGAGAGGCGCGCCTGGGAGCTGGCGGGGCAGCAGAGCAGGTGAGGGCGGGTGGGTGTGCGCTTGAGGACCTGAGGAGGGGGACCCGGGGCAGTCTGCTCCAAACTACCCGGGGCAGAAACGGAACCAAATGGGAAGGGGGCCGGGGCAGGAAAGCGTCTTCCTCACCCGCTCCTCCCCCCTGCCCCAGTGCCCCTGCTCCCGCTTGCTTCCTACCTTCATCATACCGCATCTGACACAGCCCTGCTCTATCCTGCCCAGGTGGCGCCTGGTCGTCATCAACCCCGGCCTGGTGTTCGGCCCCCCGGTGGGCGCCACCTGCGCCGCCAATGAGAGCGTGGCGCTGCTGCGGCGCATCTGCCGGGGCCTTATGTATCCCTGGGCGCCAAACATCGGGATTGCACACGTGGACATTCGGGACGTGGCGGCGGCGCACTGCCTGGCGATGGTGACGGAGGGAGCAGCGGGAAGGTGTGGGGGGAAGGGAGCCGGCGGGTATTGGCGGGGGAGGGGGCTCAAGGGAAGGGGGGCCAAGGAGGAAGGAGGAGGGTGAAAGGCGCTGCCGCTGGTTCTGCCGCGCTTTGGGTTTCGGAGCACGGGGTCGCCGGCGCGCTTCTCTTTGCCTGTCAGCTGTCCGCTCCTTCTTCACCCAAGCCCTCCACATCCACCACCACCACCTGTCCCTCCTGTTGGCCCATGCAGGTACCTGGTCGTTGGCGGCGGTGTGCGGATGCGGCGGCTGACCCAGGTTCTGGAGCGGCTCTACCCGGGTGGCAGCATACGGGCCTCGCCCCTGGTGGCCCCCCGCTGGATCGCCGCGAGACTGGCACCAGTGCTGGCGGGCGTGGGGCGGGACTTCATCGAGGCGAACTGGGGACCCCCGCCCAACTTCTCCACGGCCAAGGCGGCGGAGGAGCTGGGGCTGAGGAGCTGGGTGCCCCTGGAGGCTTCGCTGTACGACATGGTGGAGGACCTGGCGGACAAGGGGCTGCTGCGGCACCCGCTGGCGCCAGCGGCAGCGGAGAAGGGGACGGGGTTTGGGCGGCGGCGGTGGGTGACGTGGGTGGTGGTGGCGATGGTGCTGATGGCGCTGATGGCGGTCCTGACGGTGTTCATTTGGGTTTTGGCGGCGGCAGTGTTAGCACGTTGAGGTTTGGAGCATGCGGGCGTTGGCCATGTATGTGCGATTGGGCGACAGGCGTGGTTGTTCGGGGAGCGATCGATGCGCTGAATTTGCGGTGCTGCGTGTTTGCGGCCTTTGCGTGGCGGGTGGCAGGGGACGGTGCGTGGTGGACTGCGTTGTTGTGGAACGTCGACGGCCATGTTGCATGTTCCGGTGGCAGCGGCGTTGCAGGTCAGCGGTGTTTGGAATGTATCTATCTGGCTAGGCCTAAGCTACGTCCCGTGGGACCGTCATTGAGACCTGACGGCAAAGCGAAGGCGCATAATTGAAGCACTCGAATGAGTAAACAACTTTGGAGTGTCGGCTGCTATTGGTGTAAGGGATGCACGGTCTCGTCCCGCGTACTGTAATGCTGTTTTTGGCTCATCGGCAGTGGAACATGGTGCCAGTTTGCCTACACATTTTATTGTTGATCCTCATATATATCTGTGCTGTCCTTACAAATGCCACCAAGGATTTCGTGTCGACGTTGGGCCATGTGACGCCGCGGCTTCAGCTGTTTTGCTTCGATAACCGTTATATTCCTATTAGTATATCAACATATATGTTGTGAACATGATGTCTGAGTCGCACGGTAAGAAACAGCTTAGGGTCAACGCCATGCTAGCAACATCTTGAAACCCACTCCGCCTTGGAAATCACAGCGCTGGAGGAGCTCTTGGAGGCAAATGGGATCCCGCCGGAGCAATTTCCAGCTGTGGCCAGCACGGTCACGCACCTGGAAATGTTCTTGCACCATTACCCGCGGGTGGGGCAGGGGGGGGGGAGGTGTCAGCGTAGGGCCCGCCCAAAGCCCGCTAGATGCAAGGCCCAGCTAACGCTTCCATCTGTGGGGTGCAGATGGAAGCGCTTCATCACTTCCCGGCGCTAAAGACCCTGGCGCTTATACACCAGGTGCGGGGAGGCCCCCTCCGCCCCCATCAGACACCACCGGGGCACGAATGCACACCCCTCCTCCCACCCGTCCACCAACCCCACCGACCCAAAGACAAACCACCAGCCCAGCCATCTCCCCTATTCGTTTACAACCACCCGCCAGCTTCCCGCCGCGGTCAGATTGCTCCCCACGGAACCGAACAGCTCACGGCAGGGGTGCAGCACACTCGCCCCCCACCCCGGCCCACCCCCCACTGCTTCCCCCGGGAGCAGCGCACCCGCGCCCACATCGCCTTACTCTCAACCACTAAACAAGCTCCCACCCACCCACCCTCCCCAAACCCCCTCCACCTTCACCTCCACCTGCTGACGGCGCCTGTCCCCCTGCTGCTCCAGGTCCGCACCGCCCGGCAACCCGCATCACCGGTTGCCGCACGCCTCCCGCCGCCTGTACCTCGCCACCCCCTTACCCCCTCCCGCCCCCCCCCTCCCGGGCGCTCGCTCGTCCTGTGCCCCTGCTGGGCGCTCCCCCATCCCCAGACCCCTTCCCCCTCCTCCCTCCCTCCCTCCCTCCCTCCCTCCCCCTCCCTACCCCCCTGCCCCCCTGCCCGCTCCCCCTCAGGAGCTCAAGGAAATCCGGGGCCTGGAGGGCTGTCCGCTGCTCGAGAAGCTGTGGCTGCAGGAGAACGAGATCACCTCCATACACGGACTGGACTGCCTGCACCGCCTCAAGGAGCTGTACATGTACTCAAACCACATCAGCGAAATACGGGGACTGAGCAAACTCACGCAGCTGGAGGTGCGGAGGGAGGGAGGCAGGGAGGGAGGGAGAGAGGGAGGGAGGTGCGGAGGGGGGGAGGGGGGGAGGGAGAGGGGGAGGGGGGGAGGAAGGGGGGGAGAAGTTGGGTGTGCGGGGATGGAGGCGCGGGTATGGCGGCGCGGCCTGGAGCAGCAGGTGGAGGGGCACAGCAGCAGGCGGAGGGGCGGAGGCGGAGAGGCTAGGCGGTGCCCCTCTTGGCGGGCGGCGTGGCTAGGCGGTTCGGTGATTGGCCGGCATCCGGCGCGCACGTGCCTTGTTCCCCGGGAGGAAATGGGATCCGGGGTGGTTGGCTGGCTGGCTGGCTGGCCCCGGGCCGGCGGTGCACGGCAGGGAAGGCGCGGATCACGCAGGCAGGCGCAGCCGCCAACCGCCGGCGTGGCTGAGGTGGGGTGGTGAGGAAACTGCTACTTGGGCAGGCGGCTACTTGGCAGCCGCTGGGCTCTCCATGGCTGGCTGGTTGGCTCCCCACGGACCGGCCTCCCGGGGGACTGCCGGTGTGCTGCTGCGGGCGCGCCGGCGCCGCAGTCCCCAGCCTGTCAGCGCTCGGCTGCGGAGGCGGCAGCAACGGCGGCGGCAGCAGCAGCGACAGCGGTGAAGGGGAGGAGACCGGGGCGGAGCCGCGTCGGACCGCCGGCATCGGCGCCAACCCAGCCATACGCAGCCTCGGACCCCCCCACACACACACATACACGCACACATATACACACACGGCCGGGGGCGTGGCACCGCTTGCCGGTTGCACTTCGCTTCGGGTCTCCTTCCTTACCCCCGCACCACGCACCCAATATTACACACACAAACACGCACACACAAACACACACGCACATGCATCAGGCTCCCCCCCCCCACCCCCACCCCACCCCCACCCTCAGGTCCTGTGGCTCTCCGACAACTACATCTCCCGCATCTCGGGTCTGGACCACCTGCCGCTGCTGCGGGAGCTGCACCTGGCCCGCAACGACATCGCCTTCCTGGGGGACGGCCTCACCGCATGCACCTCCATCACCCATCTCAACCTGGCGGATAACAAGATCGGGTCATTCAAGGTAGCGGCAGGGGAGGGCGTAAGGGGAGGGGAGGGTAAGAGAACAGGGAGCAGGGAGAGAGGGGGGGCGCGGGGCGCGGCGGGTGGCAAGCGATCAGCGGTGCGATGCGGCCGCCGCATTGTCCCCTTCCCGCCACACCGCTCTGCCGCAGGCTGGGCTGCAACCAGTACCAAGCTCGCGGTGCACTGCTGGCTACAACTCCCCCCCTGTCCCGCCCTCCCGCCCCTCCGCCCCTCCGCTGCGGTATCATTTTCTACCCCTCCGCCCTCCCCCCCCCCCTTATACGTGGATACCCCCCTCCCTACTCATCAGGAGCTCCGCTCTCTGGGCTGCCTGCCCCGCCTGATGGACCTGTGCTTCGCGGACCCCATGTGGGGCGAGTGCCCTCTGGCCCAGCTCTGCAACTACCAGACATTTGTGCTGTTCGTCATGCCGCAGTGAGATATGCGGCTGTGGGGCTGTGTATCTCTGGTCCAGTTTGAGGGGGGGCTGGGGCTGGGGAGCAGAGTGGGGGGCGGTGGGGCTCTGGGGCTTGGGATGGGGGCCGAGCGGGAGTGGGTTATGGAAGAGTATGGAGTGGGAGTTGTGTAGACAAACAAGTGCAGAGGAGCAGGCAGGCTGAAGCGGTGGTGGGGTGGGGGGTGGGGACGGGGTTGAGAGTGAGGTACTGCGAAGGTACTGATGTGCTTGCGGCACCTCCAGTTGTCCAGAAGCATTGCGGGGAGGGAGGGAGGGTGGGGGAGGAAGGGGGAGGGGCAGCCCAGCCCGCGCCGACGGGCGATAGACCGATATCTCTCTTGCGACCGTCGAGGGGGAGGGGCAATCATTAACCTCCCAACCCCTCTCCCTCCCCCCTCCCACCCCCCTCCAATCCCCCTCTCCCCCCCCTCCCACACACACACACCCCTCCCCCCTGCCTCTTTCCACCCCACTCTTCCCCCCCCTCCCCCAGCCTGACCAGCCTAGACACGCTGCTGCTGGCTGACGAGGCCAAGGCGCTTGCAGAGGCCACCTTCCTCAAGAAGCAAATGTACTACAACATGCGGGTCAAGACGCTGAGAAGAAACGCCCGACAGATAGTCAAGCTGGCGGCGGAGGGCCGACAGGCGCGTAGCGCTGGGCGTGTGTGCGTGTGTGTGTGAGAGGGGGGAGTATGTGTGAGAGGGTGTGCGTGTGCGTGTGTTTGTGTGGGTGTTTGTGTGGGTGCATGCGATGTGTGCGTGCGTGAGAGTGGTGCGTGCGTGTGGGTGCATGATGGGGTTGACGGGGCAGGCGGAAACCCGGCACGAGGGGTTTTTGAAGCGCCCCTCCCTCCCCTCAAAAAAAACCTGAAAACACCTCAAGATACCTCCCATGTCCCATCCCCCTCGCGCTCCCCCTCTCCCCCCCCCCCCAACAGGCCCGCCAGGCGCTTCGGCAGCCCCTCAAGAACACGCTGGTGCTCGCCGCCAAGGACCTCGAGCGAGAGATACACGACCTCAAACAACAGCTGCTCGGAACGACGGGGGCAGGAGGAGCAGGCGAAGCCGCGGAGGCGGCGGCAGCCGCCTCCGCCGAAGGCGGCGGCGGCGAAGCCGGCGACGCCGACGCCGGAGGCTCCGACACCCCCTCCCAGCATCAGCAGCAGCTTGTATCCGCATTGGAGTCCAAGCTGGCGGGCATCTCGGGCCAGCTGGCTCGCTACTCGGCGGCGGAGGCGGAGCTGGATGGCGCGTTCGAGGCGGCTTCGGAGCGGGTGTACGGACTGCTGGGGGGGCTGGTGGGGCGCATGATGTTGGAGCTGGATACGGCGGGGAACATTCGGCTGGAGGAGGGGCGGCCCAGCGACATGTGGTACCCGTCGTGCCTGGGTGGGTGGGGGGGGTGCCTGGGTGGGTGGGGGAGGGGAGGGGGGGTGAGGAGTAGTAATGGAGGTATCGCAGCGGAGGGACGGAGGCGAGGTTGGCGAACGGACCCACGGGATGGCGGGGTGGGTGGGGGGGCGTGGGGTGGGTGGGGTAAAAGGGAAGCGTTGGAGCGGGCTGGCAGGGAGGCTGGCAGGCGGGCTGGCAGGCGGGCTGGCGATGGCGAATGCGGCTAAAAGGCAGCACTGGAAGGGTTGCGGTCGCGGTGCTGTCATGCCGCAGCTGGTTACGGTCGCCAGCTTGTTCCCCTCCCCTCGCCCCGTGTCTCCCCGCCTTGCCCTCCCACGGCAGCCTGCCCCTCCACCTCCCCTTCCCACACCCGCGCCCGCACCTCTTCCCCCTCCTCCCACACTCACACCCGCGCCCACTCCTGCTCCGTTTTGGACCGTCCCGATCTCTTCCCTTATCCCCCATTGGGAATGTCTTCGTCCTTTATCCCTCCGTTCCCCCCGCCCCTCCCTGCTCCTCCTCCGCCGCCGCTGTTTTCAGACCTGGTGGCCACTCGCTTCAACGCCGCGGACTTTCCCGCCCAGTTGGGGATCACCGGGATGCAGGTCACCGGGGTCACGCGGTGAGTGCGCCCAACCCCCCAACCCCGTCCCCCCTTTCCCCGGGTCTCGTTGGCAGCCAGGCAACAAGGCACGGCGCGCCGCCGTGCGGCTGCAACGGCAACTGTCTTAACCGAATCAGTAACAGCAAGCGATCAAGGGTATCAGTTACGGTACCATCAGCAACAGCAGCATCAGCGTCAGCAGCAGCAGCTCCCTCCATGCGCTTACGAGGGGGAGGGCGGTTGTTGCTCGCCAGGCAACCTCCCTCGCCCCACAGACCCTCTGCCACTCCGCTCCCTTTCCCCCTTCGCCCACCTCCTCCTCCCCTCCAGCCAGCCCCCCCCCCCAACTCCCCCCGCCTCCCTCCCTTTCCCGCTCCCCCACCCCTCCCTTTTGCCGCTCCTCCCCTCGCCACCCCTCTTGCCCTCCTCCCCTCCCCCTGCCCGAAGCATCCACAACCGCTGGCTCCGCGCCCGCTTCGACTCCGCCCTGTCCTCCCTGTGTGTCGACACGTCCGACCCCGCCCACAAGCGCAACATGGAGTACCTGTTCCTGGGGGAGCACCCGGGGCTGCCGGGGCTGCTGGAGATGGCGGTGGAGGAGGGGCTGCCGGAGGGGGAGCAGCTGGCGGCGCAGGTGGGGGGGGGGGTCGGGCAATTTATTTGTGTGTGTGTGGATGTGTGTGTGCATGTGTGCGTGGATGCGTGTGAGAGAGGGAGGGGGATTATCCACGGATAGGGTGGGGCGGAATTGGTTCTGGTTGCAGAGGGCCCAGGAAGGGGAAGGGGTTGGGTTGGTCCCATCCCACCCCCGCTGCGCTCCGGTGTCGTCTTTAATCAAAGACGGGGATCAATCCCCCGCCCCCCCCCCACCCCCACCTCTTAAACCATCTACCCCCTTTCTTTATCCGTGCAAACCCACCCCTCCCCACCCCTCCCCTCCCCTCGCCCCCCCCCCGCCACCCCAGGGCCTGGACGGCGCCGTGGTGGTTTCCAATACGATATTCCTGGCGGAACGAAACCGGCTGGCGGCGGCGCTGGACCCGGCGGCACCCGCGGCGGCGGGGGCGGCGGGGGGCCAGGCCGCCTCCGGATCGGCGGCGGTGGCGGGAGCCATCGGCGGCCGCGGCGGCGGCGGCGGCGGGAGCGGGGGCGGATGGGGCGGCCCCGGGCCCGACGGCGGCCGGGCGCGTGGGCGGGTGATGGTGGTGCGGGCGTACCTTGGTCGTACGGCGCACGTGAGTGGGCGGGGGGGAAGGGGGAGATGGTGGTGCGGGGCTGGGGGAGGGAGGGGGAGAGTAAAAAAGAAGGTACCGCAGCGGGGAGGGGAGGGAGACGACGTTAGCGAGCGGCCCCGGAACCCAGCAAGGCTTACCGAAGATACCTGTAGCCTTACCAAGACGAAAAACGCAGCGACCGATTCCCGCGTCCCGCGGGGCTGGGGAGTGGGGCGGGGCTGGGGGCCGGCCGAAGACCCTTTTCCCGCCCTTCCCATCCTTTTATTGTACGACAAAACCCTCCCCTCCCCTCCACACATATACACACACACCTCGACCTCCGCCCCGTGTAGGACCTGTCGGCGAACGTGTCAACGGGGCTGCCCACGAAGCTGTACGGCAAGGACGGCAAGTTGTCGTACAATGCTATGGTTGAGGGCGGCTGCCGGGTCATGCCCTCCTCCTGGCCCGACGTGGATGCGGTGTACAGGGTGCGGCCGGGGGACATGCGCCAGAAGCTGTGGTGAGTGGGGGGAGGGGGGGTGCGGGGGTGGGGGGTGGGGGATGAGGGGGTGGGGGTGCAGGGGTGCGGGGCTGAGCAGGACTGGGGAGGGGTGGGGAGGAGGTAGCCGGGAGTGGGGAGGAGTGGGGATGGGCCAGGGATGGGCCAGGGAGGGGCCAGAAAGGGGCCAGGGAGGGGCCAGGGAGGGTCCAGGGAGGGTCCAGGGAGGGCAGGACGAGGAGGACTAGAACAACTGTCCGAAGGCGGTGGGCGAGCTGACAGGCTGATTGCACCAAGGCTGGCATGCTGCGTGTGATGAGGACATACCGTACGAAGGCGAAAGCAGTCCAGCACAGTACAGTACAGTACAGTCCTGAGGGAGCACCACCGGTAGCCGCGTCGAGGAGGGGGGAAGGCAAGGGAGGGGAGGGAAGGGGCGACCCCGAGCGGGAGAGGAAGGGTTTGGAGGGCCGCGGAGGCGGCCCCGAACGGGGGAGGAGGCAGATGAGGGGTGTGTGTGGGTGGGCGCTGGCGACTGGGAGGGGCTGTTGGCTGGCAGCCGCAACAGCTGCTGCTGATTCCAACAGTCCGCAACCAACCACCTAACCGCCAACCAACAAACAAACTAACCGCCAACCAACAAACAAACAGGTACATATTCAACAACGTGCTGGTGCTGCCCGAGTACCTGGTCGACTTCACGTACGAGGTGCTGAGCTCAAGCCCACTGGCGCCGCCGCCGCCGCCGGCCGCTAGCGTCGCCTCCGCCGCCGGCGCCTCCTCTCTGTTGGCTCTGGACCTCCAGATGTGCGCCGGACTGGGAGGTCCCGGCATCGGCCTTGGCGGTAGTGGTTTCGGTTTCGGTTTCGGAGCAGGAGGAGTGGGTGGTGGGCTGATGGCTCAGAGCAGCGCCACCCACCAGGCCATTCTGGACTCATTGGATGCGGATATACGGTGGGAGCGGGAGTGGGAGTGGGAAGGGGGAGAAGGAAGGAGGAGGGAGCGGGAGAGAGAGAAGGAAAGCGGGAAGGGGGAGGAGGGGAGGGGGAGAGGGGGAGGGGGGAAGGGGGGCGAGGGAAAGGTACGTACGTTGGGTTAAGTAATGCTCAGAGTTCTGGGTCCGTTTGCCAACCAACGCCGCCTCTGTGCCCCAGCTGCGGTATCTTCTTCACCACCACCACCACCACCCCCGCCCGCGTGCCCGCCCCCTCCCCTCCAGACCGCTCGCTCGGCCCATGCTGGGCTGGCTGGCCCTGCAGGCCGACCCCTCCCTGCTGCGTTGCGGCCTGGCAGCCGAGGAGGAGGAGGCGCAGCGGCTGGTGGCGGCCCCGCCCTCCCTGCAGCCCGCCACCAAGACCTACCGACTGACGGAGGAGGCGATCAGCAAGTGAGGCTGGGAGGAGGAGGAGTAGGGTATCCACGTATAGGGAGGAGGACGGGGGGGGGCAGGGGAGGGAGGGGCAGAGTGGGGCAGTCGAATGAGGCTGTGCTTGGCAAAGAGCTGACGGCGGGCCAGTGGAAAAGGTCCATCGGGGGGAGAGCGAAGGGGAGAGGGAAGGGAGGGAGGGAGCGGGAGGGGAGCAAAGGCAACCACACACACACACACATACACGCACACACACGCACACCCCTCCGCCCCCGCTCCCACTCCCCCCCCCTCTCAGGGCTGTTGGCGGCATCCCGCTAGCCACTGTGGTGCGCCTGGATCTGCACAACTCGGGACTGAGGAAGATGGAGGCGCTGGCGGGGCTACGGCACCTGCAGGTACGACCGACCGGGGTGTACGGCATGTGTACGGCATACGTACGGCACCCCCTTTGCGGCTGTGCGACGATACGTTTGTATACGGCCTGCTGCTCGCGACCGTGCCGCGCCGCGCCGCCCCCCAGCTCTCCATCGATGACCCGGCGACTCCAAACCCCTCGCCGACCAGCCCCCAGCCCGAGCCTCCAGCCCCGGGCTCCCAACGCCGCCGCCCTCCCTGTCCCCGCCGGCCCCTCCTCTCCCTCATCCCCATCCCCACCTACTGGACGGCTTAGCTGGTTAGCTCTGCCCGTCCCTCCCCCTCCCCCTCCAAATTCACTCTTCAAATCCCCCTCCCCCCCGTCCCTTCCCCCCGCCAACACATACACACACCCCTCCCTCCGTTCAGGTCCTTGTGTTGTGCTACAACGAGCTGTCCCGTCTGGAGGGTCTGGAGGGTCTGGCGCAGCTGAGGACACTGGACCTGGGGCACAACAGCATACGCAAGGCAGGAGGGGGGAGGGGAGGGGAGGGGAGGGGAGGGGAGGGGAGGGGGAGGGGAGGGGAGGGAGGGGAGGGGAGGGGAGGGGAGGGGAGGGGAGGGGGAGGGGAGGGGAGGGGAGGGAGGGGAGGGGAGGGGAGTGGAGGGGAGGGGAGGGAGGGGAGGGGAGGGGAGGGGGAGGGGAGGGGAGGGAGGGGAGGGGAGGGGAGGGGAGGGGAGGGGAGGGGAGGGGAGGGGGGGGAGGGGAGGGGGAGGGGAGGGGAGGGGAGGGGAGGGGAGGGGAGGGGAGGGGAGGGGAGGGGAGGGGAGGGGAGGGGAGGGGAGGGGAGGGGAGGGGAGGGGAGGGGAGGGGAGGGGAGGGGAGGGGGGAGGGGGAGGGGAGGGGAGGGGGAGGGGAGGGGAGGGGGAGGGGAGGGGAGGGGAGGGGAGGGGAGGGGAGGGGGAGGGGGGGGGGGGAGGGGAGGGGAGGGGAGGGGGAAGGGAGGGGGGAGGGAGGGGTTGGCGCAGGGCGAAGGCGCAAGGGAGGTTTCCGGGTCTGCAAAGGGCAAAGGCGTAGGGAGGGTTTTTCGGGGTTGGGATGCGGCACTCCTCGCGCCCAGCTCTCCAGCGAGGGGGGGGGTGCGACACACCCTGGAGGGGCGCACCTTGCTAACAACCCCTGCTTTTGCCCTCGCGGCATGACACCTCCCCTCACTCATACCCCCCTTACCGTCTTAGCTCAACCTTTGCAGCCCCCTCCCCTCGTTCATTCCCTGGCCCCCCCTCCCCTCGTTCATTCCCTGGCCCCCCCTCCCCTCGTTCATTCCCTGGCCCCCCCTCCCCTCGTTCATTCCCTGGCCCCCCCTCCCCTCTTTCATTCCCTGGCCACCCCTCCCCTCTTTCATTCTTCCCCCCGGCCCCCCTCCCCCGGACGCCTGGGAGGACAGGGTTAGTTGTTGTCTCCATAATTGTCGCATTGCTGGTGTCAATCGTGGCTAATGCTCCTGCATTACGGTAGTAATGCACGTCATTTCCCACTAAAGGAAACCAGAACCGACTACGCCTTCCCCCCCCCCCTTCGACCCTTTCCCCGGCCCCTCCTTACCACCCGCTAACGCCCCCCCCCCCCTTTCGCTGCTATCTCTTTTCTTACCCCGCCCCAACCCCAATCCCAATCCCACCCCCAACCCCAACCCCAACGCCAACCCCAATCCCACCCTCAACCCCAACCCCAACCCCAACCCCAACCCCAACCCCAACCCCAACCCCAACCCCAACCCCAACCCCAACCCCAACCCCAACCCCAACCCCAACCCCAACCCCAACCCCAACCCCCCCCAGGTCGAGGCCTCCCTGAAGGGCCTCTACAACCTGACCCACCTCGATCTGTCCAGCAACCAAGTCCTCAAACTGGAGGTGGGGGAGGGGAGGGGAGGGGGGTGAATGCGGCCGAGGAGGGTTCAGAGGGCCAGCAGCACGGTGTTGGGGGTGGGGGTTGTGGTAGCAGCGAGAGTTGAGAGGTGAGGCCGAGATGGGGGGTTATCCACGGGGGAGGGGGGCGGTTGCGGGTAGGAGGAGAGGCAGGGGGAGGGGGATGTTTCAAGCAGCGGTGTCAGCAGTGTCAGCAGCAGCAGGTGCGGAGACTGCGCGAGCAGCGGTGGTCCTGTTGGGTCCCTGCACTGTAACAAGAAACGGTTCCGTCATTCATTCAGGTACCGGTAACTGGCACAACCTGCCTGCCTGCCTGTCTCCACGCCTGCTGCCGCCGTCGCCCGCCGTCGCTCCTCTGCCCCCCCCCCCTCTGGCATCGCCGCGGTGCCGCTGCGCTTGCTGCGCCCCCCAACCTACCTACCGTACCTACCGCAATCACTCTGGTCGTTTACCGTGTTGTACTGTCTGTCGTACATGCGGTACTTCAGGAGCTGTACAACATGAAGAAGTACAGTCCGCAGCTGGTGGTGCTGGACCTGCGGGACAACCCCATCTGTCACGACAAGGCGTACAGGTCGACCACGCTGAGGAAACTAAAGCGACTGGAGAGGTGAGAGGAGAGGGGCGGGGCGGGGGGGGGGGCGGGGGGGGGGCGGGGAAGCGGGGGGGTGGGGAGGTGAATAGTCACCACGTCTCCACCTGTCCCCCTGCCTGCCTGCCTGCCTGCCTGCCTGCCTGCCTGGCTGCCTGGCTGCCTGCCTTGAACCCTGGGTGCCCACCCGCTACACCCAACCCCTTGCCTGCCTGCCTGCCTGCAGGTTCGACGGTCGGGCGGTGAGCGCAGAGGAGAAGGAGCGGTTCGGCGAGCACGCGGGTGCGGTGACGCTGGGTATGGTTCTGGAGCATGGCTCGGTGGCGTCCAGGGGCAACGGCAGCCTGGCGGGTGAGGGGGGAGGGGGCAGGGGGGAGGGGGAAAGGGGCAGGGGGGAGGGGGGAAGGGGGAGGGGGCGGCCAGCAGGGGTAGGGTGTTGGGCGGTGGGGTGTGTGTATGTATCCTGGGGGTGAGGGCAGGGTGAGGGGCTCGTTATCCTCGCGGCGCCTGCGGCTGTGAACCCATGTCCGCCCCATGCCAGCCTCCACCTCCGCCTCCCGCCCTCTTCCCCCTCCCGTGCCCCATTACCCCCCCCCCCCCAAACAAAACACACAGACGCCGCCGCCCCCACCGACCCCGGCTCCATCACGGACCTATCCCTGGAGCGAATGCACATCAGGCGGCTGCAGCAGCTTGTATCCCTCACCTCACTCAAGAGGGCCAGGTGCGGGCGCGACGTGATTGCGGCACATGATATGCATGCATGCATTTAGGGGGTATTGGAGGGGGGGTGCGGGTGGGGGTGGGGGGGTTAATATCCTAAGAAAGACGAAACCGCAGCGATGGTGCGTGCGTGCGTGCGTGCGTGCGTGGGAGTGCGGTTGTGCATGCACGTGTGTACGTGTGTGTGTGTGTGTGTGGCGCCTGGATGCGAGTCTCTCCCAGGCCCCCTGAGTGACGCCGGAACCCCCGCCCCCTTTGGGTACGGCACCTGACTACGGCACGAGCCCAAGCCTCTCAGCCCCGTGCCGCCCAACCCTGACAGCCTCTCCCCCCGGGGGCAGGCCCCCTCATCATTCCCCCTCCTCCCCCTCTCCCTTCCCCCTTCCCCCTCGCTTACTCCCCCCGCTGTTCGTCTTCAGTACCCCCTCGGGTCTACTTCCCCCCGCCCGTCACCCTGCCCGTCCATGTTAACCCCCTCTTCCTCTCCCCCCTTCCCCTCCCTCCCTCCCCGCCCCCACCACCGCCACCCACCACCACCCCACCCCCCAATCTCGTCAGCCTGGCCGACAACGAGATCAGCAGTCTGGAGGGCATTGAGGGGTGTCGGTCCCTGGAGGAGCTGAGTCTGGAGGCCAACCGAGTGAGCAGCCTGGTGGGGCTGGGGGGACTGACGCGGGTGCGCAAGCTGCAGCTGGGGCAGAACAGGTGAGCGGCCTGCGAGGGGCGTTTGGGGGTGGGGGGGGGGCGGGGGCGGGAAGGGAGGAGGGGGAGAGAGGGTGGGCTGAGTGGTGTAGAGTATGGGTTGGGGTTGGTCTGGGGCTGAGGCGGTGGAGTCGGTGCTTAATTGCGTGTGTGGTGGTGGGGAGGGTTTAACCTGATGTGAAGGCCTCATCCCGCATCACCTTTATTATCTCTTTTCCTCCGCCCCTCCTCCCCCCGCCACTCCACCGCCCCCCCTTGCCCCCAGGCTGGCCTCCCTGGACGCACTGACCGGCCTGACGGGCCTTGTCCAGCTGAGTGTGGAGGACAACGAGCTGGCCAGTCTGGCGGGGGCGGAGAGGCTCACGAACCTGCTGGAGCTGTACGCGGGTGGGCGCCAGGGAGGGGGGGGGAGAGGGGGGGAGGGGTAATAAAGATGATGCTGGATGATGCGGGAGAAAAGGGGTTCAAAGGAGGAAGGGGGGTGTTTGGAGGTGTGTGAGAGGGGGGACGGTGGGGTGGGTGGTGGGGGAGAACTGCGCCCCCCCCCCCGCCGGGTTGTCGGCCTGCCGGCCTGCCGGCCCGGAGCCACTTAACCCCGCCTCTCCCCTCCCCTCCCTTCCTTCCTACCCCATCCCGGCCCCCCTCCTGCCCTTCCTCTTTCAGCCCTCCCCTCTTCCCATTTGTCCCGCCCCCGCTCCCGCCCCACCCCCCTCCACCCCCCCTCAGGCAACAACCGCATCTCGGAGCTTCGGGAGGTCCAGCGGCTGCGAGACATGCCCAAGCTCATCATCCTGGACCTGGCGGGGAACCCACTGGCGGGCAGCCTGGCGTCGGCGGCGGCAGCGGCGGCGGCGGCGGCCGCAGCCAGCAACACCGTGACGGCGGCGGCGGCCGCCGCCGCCGCCAACGGCGGTGGCGGCGGGGGGGTGTATCCCGGTGGGGTTGCCCTGGGGCCCTCGGGCGGCGGCGGCGGCGGCGTGGGGCCCTCGGGCGCTCAGGCCGGCGCGGGCGCGTCGGTGGCAGCGGCGGCCGCCGCCGCGGCGGTGTCGGACGATTACCGGCTGTACGTCATCTTCCATGTACGGAAACTCAAGGTAGGGGCAGTTGGCGGTTGGCAGTTGGCGGTTGGCGACGATGCTGTTGATGCCAGCTGGTAGCCGCACCCCCTGTGGGATGTCGGGTGTCGGGTGGTGTCGGATGTCGGATGATGTCAGGTGGTGTCTTCGGGTGGTGTATTCGAGTGGTGTCCAATATTGCCACTGAAGTAGGTACTGATGGCGGTTCACACACAGCACCTAGGGTAGGTGCACCTCTGATCATCCTCACCATCACCATCACCACCATCACCCGCCGTGGGGGGCGGGGCAACACGCCGCCACCGCCGTTGTTAACCTTCGCTTCGCGTGCGTGTCACACACCCCGCCCCGTCCCGCCCCGAGGGGTGCGTCTCGCCTCCCCCCCCCCCACCTCTACCCACCCCCTCCCGCACGCCAACGTCGCCTCGGCTCCTCCCTCCGTCTGCCGTTTCGTCCTTCGTACCCCCTTTCCTCTTCTTCCCCACCCCAACCCCCCGCTCATCCCCTTTGGACCATTATACCCCCTCCCCGTGCGCCTCGTGCCGGGCGTCCTGGCTTCACTTCCATGCCCCCCGCCCCCCCTCCCCGGTCTCCGTCCCTTCGCTGCGGTATCTTACTCCTTGCAAATTCACTCTTCAACCCCCCCCCACCCCCTCTTCCCGTGACTGTCAGGTGCTCGACGGTGTGGCGGTGAGCCCCAGCGAGGTGGCAGCCGCCAAGAACAAGTACGCGGGGCGACTGACAGCGGACTTTCTGGAGGAGCGGCTGGGGCACCGGCTGTTTGACCGCATCCGCGACCTGGACTGCTCCGGACTGCGCATACGGGACGTGGGGGTGGTGTTTCTGATGGAGGATCTGGAGGGGCTGCAGGTAAGGGGGGGCGGGGGGGGGGAGGGGGGGACGGGGGGAGGGGTGGGAGGGGGGAGGGGCTGCAGGTTAGGGCGGGGGCGGGGAGTGGAAGGGGTGGGGACGGGGGGAAGGGGGTTGGGGGGGAGGGGGAGGGTTAATAATAGGGGAGATGTCGCAGCGGGGGGGAGCGGGGGCGTGACCCAGAACCTGGCAATGGGTGGGTTGGGGTGGGTTGGGGGGGCGTTCTGGGGACGGGGAGGAGGGGCGAGTGGATGACCCATGGGTCGGCGGGCGCGTGGGAGTGGGGGCGAATGGGGGAGGGGGGGAGGGGTTGCGGGCGTGTCTCGTGTGATGGTGCTGGTGGTGGTGGTTGTGGGGCTACCGTAGGCCGCGTGGACTGGCTGGGGTGTGGACTTGGCGAGAGCAACCGCGCCGCTTGACTGCTTTCCAGCTTTCCTGCGCGTGTGCTTTTCTGCCTGCCTGCCTGCCTGCCGGGGGCTGAGTGGAGTTCAGGGCGCGGTCTGGTTTTCTTCTTTGGACCCCCTTCGCTGCGGTATCCTTTTTCTTACCCCTCCCCCCCCCCCCACGAGGCGCACCGCCGGGCTTTCCCCGGCGCCTCAGGAACACCCCCCTGACCGGTAACCTCGTCACGCAACGCCATCCCGCCCCCGCTCCCGCACCCGCTGCCCCCACCCCCACCCCCACCCCGCAGGAGCTCAATCTGGACAACAACCTGCTGACTGACGTGTCGGGTGAGTGGGCAGCAGGGGTGGGCGGGGCGGGGTGGGTGGGGGCTGTGGCGGGGTTGGGAGGGCGGAAACCCTTCCCCCTTCCCTCCGCCGCCCTCCACCGCCCTTCTCCTCCCTCCATCACGCCCTGGGCTCCCTTCCTCAACCCCTTTGTCCCCCCTCCGCCCCTCCTCCTTTCCCCCTCGCAATTCACTCCCCACAAACAATCTCCCCCCCTCCCCCCTGCCGGTAATCCCTCCTCCCCCCTTCCCCTGCCCCCTGCCCCCTCCCCCTGCCCCCTCCTCCCTCCCCCCCCCAGCCCTCGCGCTGCTTCGCCACCTGATTGTCCTCCGCCTCAACAACAACCGGCTGGGTGAGGATTGCAGCTTCGCCTCGGGCCGCATGCTGGAGCGCAACCCCGAGCTGGTGCGGGCGCTGGCGGCGAGGCAGCAGGCGGCGGGGCAGCCGCTGGGGGGCTACCTGCCGCTGGACGCATTTCCCAGCCTGCAGGTGGGTAAAAAGAAAATACCGGTATCGCAGCGGAGTGGGTGGGCTAGCTGCCAGTGCTGAGTACTGAGGTACCGTAATCAATTGCTCTCTTGTGGGAGAGAGAAAGAGCGCAAGGCGATGGGTGGGGTAAGGGAGGGCGGGGGGCGGGAGGTGCTGTGGTGCTGTGGTGCTGTAGTGCTGGGTGAGAGGTTGGGAGGAAGAAGATGGAGCGCAGCGCTTTCATCTCTTTCAGTTCCTCTGTTTCATGTCGCCTGTTGCCGGTTGTTTGGTAATCCTTACCACCCTGAGCACCCCCCATTTCACCTCCCTATTCGCTCCACCCCCTCTCCCCTCCCCCCTCCCCCTCCCCCCCCCCCTCCCCCCTCCCCCTCCCCCACCCTCACCCCTCCCCCCCATCCCCCTCCCCCCCCCCCTCTCCCCCTCCCCCCTCCCCCCTCCCAACCCCTCCCCCATCCCCCCGCCCCCGCCCTCCCCACTCCCCCCTTCCCCCTCCCCTCTCCCCCTCCACCCTGCACCCCCTCCCCCCTCCCCCCTCCCCCCTCCCCCTCCCCCCACTCCCTACCCCCTCCCCCCCATCCCCCCTCCCCCGCCCCCCCATCCCCCCTCCCCCCGCCCCCTCCCCCCTCCCCGCCCTCCCCCCTCCCCCCCCCCCTCCGTACCCCCTTGGGCGCACGGACTCCCCGCCCCCCAGCCCCCTCCCCCCTCCCCCCCTCCCCCCCTCCCCCCTCCCCCCCTCCCCCCCCCTCCACCCTCCCCCTCCCCTCCCCCCCCTCCCCCCCCCCCCCTCCCCCCTCCCCCCCCCCCCCTCCCCTCCCTCCCCCCCCCCCTCCCCCCCCCCCCCCCCTCCCCTCCCTCCCCCCTCCCCCCCCCCCTCCCCCCTCCCCCCCCCCCCTCCCCCTCCCCCCCCTCCTCCCCCTCCCCCCCCCCCCTCCCCTCCCCCCCCCCCCCCCCCCCCCTCCCCTCCCCCCCTCCCCCCTCCCCCCCCCCTCCCCCCTCCCCCCCCCTCCCCCCCCCCCCTCCCCCCCCCTCCCCCCCTCCCCTCCCCCCCCCCTCCCCCCCCCTCCCCCCCCCCTCCCCCCCCCCCCCCCCCCCCTCCCCCCTCCCCCCTCCTCCCCTCCCCCCCCCCCCCTCCCCCCCCCCCCCCTCCCCCCTCCCCCCCCCTCCTCCCCTCCCCCCCTCCCCCCTCCCCCCCCCCTCCCCCCCCCTCCCCCCCTCCCCCTCCCCCCCCCCCCTCCCCCCCTCCCCCTCCCCCTCCACACCCTCCCACCCTTCCCCCCCCCCTCCCCCCTCCCCCTCGACCCCCTCCCCCCTCCCACCCTCCCCCCCCCCCTCCCCCTCCCCCTCCCCCCCCCCCTCCCCCCCTCTCCTCCCCTCACCCCCCCTCCCTCCACCCCCTACCCCCCTCCCCCCTCCCCCTACCCCCCTCCCCCCCTCCGTCCCCCCCTCTCGCCTCCCCCCTCCCCCCCCTGCCCCCTCCCCCCTCCCCCCGCACCCACCTCCGCCGCCTACCCTCCCGCCCCCATCCCCGCTTCAGGTCTCCTCACCGCTGGGTGGTTAACCAGGTCCGTCCTCCATCGCCAGTCTGCTGCTGGGGGCAACTGACGGGACTCGAAACCGCGCAGGTCTGTTCTCCGGCAGGCCAAACGGACAATCACCCGGATAGAGGGGCTGGATGGGCTGGTGAACCTGCAGGTGGGGGTGACATTGGGGGGAGGGGGGATGAGGGGATGGGGAGTGGGGAATGGGGGGATGGGGGATGAGGGGAGGGGGAGGGCAGGCGGATTGGGAGGTTTGCTGTATGAAAGTCCAAAAGAGGCATGACCGGTACCCTGACAGGCCGACAGACGTGTGGCATGGGGGCGGGTGGGAGGACAGTAGGGGAGGCAGGACAGTAGGGAAGGAAAATGGGTTTTTAGGGGGTTGGGGGGGGCGGGGGAAGCGGGGCATGGAAAAACACAGCGCCTCAAAGCGCACACGCTTGCTGGCTGGTGCCGGTTCATGTTGAGAGAAGGCAGGGAGGGGCCAGGGGTAAGTGATGGCAGAACAGTCGGGGAGCCACGCACCCCCACCCGAACCCGAACCCCCACCCCCACCCGAACCCGGCGCGTCATGCCGCCCCTCGTGTCTTCCCCCCTTCCCCTCCTCCCTCCCCCCTTCAGGAGCTGGTTCTGGACCGCAACCGCATCCGCTACATCGACATGGACGCGTTGCAGGGGCTGCCCCGACTGAGGGAGCTGAGACTGGAGGAGAACGGACTGCGGAGCCTGCACGGATTCCACCCCGTGTGCAGGACGCTGCAGGTGCGTGTGTGGGAGGTGGGGAGGGGGGAAAGGTGTGGGGGGTATATGTGTGTGTGGGGGGGGAAGGGTTAGGTGTGAGCGTTGTCGGTCGTTGTCGGTCGTTGGTGTTGAACGAACCGTTTTACACTGGACCCCCCACCCCCACCCACCCACCCACCCACCCACTTCCCCCCACTCCCTTTCCCCCTCCCCCAAAACACCCCCCACCCCCGCCCCCCCTCCCTCCCCCTCCCCCTCCCCCTCCCCCTCCCCCCAGGCCCTCCACGTCGGCTCCAACCGCATCTCCGAGCCCGCCGACCTGGAGCGCCTGTCCGCCCTCAGTGGCCGCATGGAGCTGACCCTGGCGGGGAACCCCCTCAGCAGGAAGAACTCATACAGGCCCATGGTGGTGGCCAGGTGCCCGAGACTGCAGGTGCTGGACCAGCAGGTGAGGTGGGGAGGCGGGGGGGAGGGGGTGGGGGGCGGGAGGGAGGGATGGTGGGGGAGGGCTGGGGGCGCGTGTGGTGGTTCGTTTGGGGGTCAGGGCGGGGGAGGGGGGGCGAGGTTCGTGGGATTTGAGGCGGGGTGCGCGCCGCCTTCGCAGCTTGCGTGCTCTGTTGCCTTGCCGGGTCGGGTCGGGCTGCGGCCCATGCGAAGCCTGCAGAGGCCGGTGCGCTGCTCTGCGCTACGTGTGCGGAGCTGTGGACAGATCCTATGTCCGATTGTCCGATTGTCCTTTGTGTGTACCTGCGCTCCACCTCCCAACCGGTCCATGTCCCCCGCCATGAGCCACCCGCGCCACCCAATCTGTGATCGATCGACCGCGCCGGGGCCCTGCACCCCCGCCCTGCGCCCCCGCCCACACCCCAATCCTGGAGTATATCGTTATCATCCATCCATCTCGGGAGGGAGGAGGGCCCGGCCGGTCGGTCGGTTGGTTGCTGCAACCACCCGTGCCAACGACACGCATCGCACTCGTAACCCTAACACCCCAACCCCCTCTCCGCTTCGCCTTGCCACCCCCCCACCCCACCCCACCGCCCCCTCCCAAAGCCGGTGACGGTGGAGGAGCGCGATTACGCGGAACAGGCCTTTGCGCCGCAGGGCCAGCCGGGCATGGCCATGGGGATGGCTATGGGGATGGGGATGGGAATGGGGATGGTGCCGCCCAGCGCCGTGCCCTCCTTCATACCGCTGATGCCTGGGGGGTCCATTGGCCCCGGCGGCCCCACGGAGGCGATGCTGGCGGCGATGACGGCGGGAGGAGGCGCGGGAGGCGGCGGAGGAGGAGCAGGAGCTGGAGGCGGCGGTGGCGGTGGGGGGCAGGTGTCTGGCTCGGGGCTGGGTTCCCTGGGGCCGGGCGGCAAGCAGCCCATCAAGATGACCAATATCGACTTCTCAGGTGCGCCCCCGGGCCCCGGCCCCCGCCCCCCGCGGCTGTGTCGTGCTGTGTTGTGCTGTGTCGCACGCACCCATTCCATGTAGCACCCATTCCCTCCTTCCGTGTCCCACGCCCCCACCTCGCCCCCTCACACCCCCTCCCGCTCCACGGCCTACCGCCGCTGCTGTTGCCTCAACCCCTCCTCCCCTCCCCCCTCGGCGGCTGACTCCTACAACTTTACTGCGTTTGCCAGCCTGTTGCCTGGTTGGATTGTCATACTTTTTAACCCCCTCCCTCCCTTCCCCCACCCCTCCCCTCCCTTCTCCCTCAGCAGGTGTGACCAACTCCCCGGCGCCCGGCTACGGCTCCTCTGCCCAGTCGGGTGGCGCCGGCTCGGTGCCCTCCATCCAGTCCAACACGCTTGTGCTGACGGGGCCGGCGTCATTCGGGCTGGAGGGGGTGGGCATCGCAGCGGCAGCGGGCGGGCAGGGCGGCGGCGGCGGAGGAGCCAGCGTGTGGCCGGGCATGGCCAACGGAGTGCAGCAGGCGAGGTGGCGGGGGGGAGGGTGGCCGGGGCGGGGGGGGGCGGGGGACGGGGTTGAGGGGCGTTGGGTTACTGTATCCCCGGGTAGGCCAGGGCCAGGGGCTGCTTCTTGCCGAGAGAGGCCGTTGGTATTGCCGTGGGGCTTGAGACACTGGGAAGGGAAGTTCTAGGGGTGACTCGCCGCCGGGTCGAAACCACCTTGTTTCAACCCAAAACTGGCGCAACCGAATCCATGCGCCGCGCCGCGCGTGTGTGGTCTTGAGCTGCCCTCCCCCCCCCCCACTCCGACCTCCCCCCAAAGCCCCCAACTCCACCCCGCACGTATGCACCCCTGCAGGTTGGCAGCCGCGGCGTGGCGGGCCGCGGCGCGGCGGTGGTGTTGGGCGGCGGCAACGCGGGCGGCGGCGCGGCGGGGCTGTCGCTGGCAGGGCGCGGCACGGGGGCGCCGACGCTGGGGGGCACCGGCACGCTGCGCAAGGGCCCGGGGGCGTCGCCCGGCCGGCCGCAAGCCGGCTACAAATAGCCAGTAGTGGCGGCACCGGCGCCGGCACTGGGGGGGGGCGTGGTGGGTCGGTGGGTGGAAACTTGGTTCCCGCCGAGACGTCGGTTCGATGGTTCGGTGGGTGGGTGGGTGGGGCAGCGGCGGTGACTCGCGGGTGCCAGCCGTCGCGCGCAGTATCCGTCACCCTGGAGAGGAAGATGAGGGGAGTGAGCGTGAGCGTGAGGGTGAGGGTTCCAGGAGAATGTGTGACGGCATTTCGGGGGAAGGGAAGACGGCGTCTTTGCGGGGGGGGGGGCGCTGGCCGCGCGTCCTGTGAAGAGGGGTGTGACTGGCTGGTACCCGGAGAGGGGAGGAACAGGTCGTGATGCCGGGATGGGGTGGGGGCGGGGGGTTCAGGGAGTGATATGCTCCTTTATAAAATAATGAGTCACTGCGGACGTTGATGATCAAGCTGCGACAGCCGCTGAACCTCCGGAACTGTTAATGTTATCCCACCCATTCCCAAACTTTACCGACATTGCTGCTTGACCCAGCATCTTGTCGGTGTCGGAAGTGTTGCAAGCCGCCTCGGACGAAGCCGCACCGCATTTTGTGCGGTGCGATGTTGTAGACATGTGTACCAATCGTAAAATTAGCGCTGTAGAAGTGTCCAAAAGCTGAAAAGCTGGTATGCGCGTGCTTGCTCTAAAAAACCCGAAAATCCCACCCTCTAAGCTGTCAGAACTGGCAACAGCAACATCTATCGGAACTGAGGATGCTTACCTGAGCGGCAGACCAGCGCGGTAGCGTTGCGATTCGTCGATGCGTAAGGGGCAAGGGCAACGTGGCGGCTTTGTGAGCATCGTTGAAGCATTTGCTGGGGGAGCATGGTATGATATGCGGTGCGATCCTACACAAAGTGCCTACGGGAATGACTAAAAGAAAGAAAGATGCATAAACTAAGCTGAGTATTTGAGCACCCAGCTGTAACGAGCCGTACCGAAGTACGGCGCCTTACAGTTGGGCGACGTGCATACGCACAAAACACGGTGCGGCACGGGGCCTGAGGAGGTTCCCGCCATACCGCGCACCGGAGGGGCCGATGCATGCTGACCCCTGCGGTGTGGGATGGTTAGGGGAGGTTAACGGGGGACGCGCTGCGAGAAGGGGTGCGGTGGGGGTGGGGGTTGGCGTGTCCGGAGGGCGCCAAATGCGGCAAGAATGCGGTCGGTGAGCTTGAGACCGTTTTTGCGTTGGACATGGAAGAGGTCCGGCCATAGGATGACCTGCTGCGCACACTGGGCCTCGAGGCGTAAACGTGGGTAATCTTGTTGAAAGAGGCAAAACATGAGCATGGCAACTTCTGTGATGAATGCTTCGGCGTCAAGAATGATGCGTTGTAGGCGCCGGAATTGGCTAACAAAAATGTTGCGTTTGGCGCCCTCGTTGACACACGAAGAGGCATGCACAAAGCGCGACAGGCGAACTGCGGCAAATGCGGGTTGGACTCGTTTATCATACAGGTATGTGCTATAGCGACTGCAGTGGTCGTGCTCCTGATGCACCAAAAGGATGTCGAGGAAAGGGAGTTGGCCGTCTGGTAAGTGGGGATGGTGCTGAGTGGGGATGTCGAGCTCCGGGGGATATATGCCGTGCAGTCCGTGCTCGTGGTGGACGTGAGGGCCGTTCCAGCGAAAGAGCAGGGACGCAAGGAAGCGGTTCCGCAGGGAGCATAGATCGTCGAGGTAGCGTTTGGTCCACTTGAAGGCTTCCAGTACCAACTTACCCATGGCTGAGGCGGTGTGGTACTGCATAAGAAAGGAATACTCGTACCAGGCGAGGAAGAGGTTAGCAATGAAGGGTGCAGGGGAAATGCCCATGGGAATGCCACAAATTTGCTGCACTCGGTGGGGACCCAGAACAATGCATATGGCTTGGAGGAGGCACCGAAGTACCAGCAGTGTGTCTTGCAGGTTAAGGTAGTGTGTAGTAGTACGGGAGTCGGTGTTGCGTTGGTGCTTCCGGATAGGGATCCGTCCCTGGGAGAGCTGTGCCCGGAAGGAAGGAAGGTTTGGAGGCGGGTTTGTTGGGGTCGGCATCTGTGACAGTAACGATGAAATGTGTAGAGCGATTGGCCCTGAAGACCAAATCAAGGATGTTCTGCATTGTGTCGTCAATGAGTGCATGCGGAATGTTAGTGTAAAGACGTGTGAAGTCCCGTGCTTCTGCGTGAGCAAAATCCGGGTGTGGTAGGCGAGGGGTGTCTGCGTTAGGAGGGGGAACCGAGACTGGGTATTGTTGTGCGTTAAAGCGATGCAGCATTCCAATAACCTCGGCTGAGTTATCACACCACCACATGGGGAAGTCAGGCAGGTTAAGTTTCCAGACGGACCGGAATAAATCGGCCGTGACCCGGAGAATGGCAGTGAGGACTCCCGAGACATAGGTGGTGGGGCAGTTCTGGGAGCATGCCAGATAACGCATGGAAGGGGGGTCTTTATGAAGTTTGGTTGTGCCGGCGTAATAGGCATCAAGAAGGCCGGCGTCAAAGGCCAGGCCATAATGGTGCAGTTGGGCGTTGAGGCTGTGCAATAGTGTTGCGCGTTGGGGTTCGTCAATGGGTCGGTAGTAATAGGGATGATCGAGGAGATCTGCGCAACATGCTTGCAGGTAGTGCTTGGCGCAGACCAATTGCAGGGTAGCAGCGCTTTTGTCAGTAAGGGTAATGACGTATCCATGCGTATGTTGGCGAAAGAGCCGCACATCGGAGCGATGTAATATGGGCCATGCAAAATGTGTGGGATGCGGATGGGCATAAAGGTAATCCCGCAGCAGTTGTACGAAGTGTTGTGCCCATGCGTCACAAGCCCCCGGTGGGGCTCCCGTGCGTTTAGCTTGGTACTCAGCGTACCGCTTGGCTTGGATAGTGACTTCGTCGAGCAACTGCTGCATGGGAGGGGATGGAAGATGGCAACGGTAATGTGAGCCGGCCATCCAAAAGCCATGCAAGGTGCGGGGAAGTAGCTCGAAAGGGGAAGTGGACATGACGTGACCTGTGCTGGGGTGGCGTTGGGTGGGAGGTAGGGAATCACAAACACAGGGGGAGTTGAGTATAGCGTGTAATTGCTCAGCGGTGGTATGCTGTGCGATGTGTTGATAGTTGCAGAAATGCGCATGGAGAGGTGCGGATTTGATCCAGTGAACGGCAGGCTGTAGCGCAAGGCCTGCTGGCACTGTTTCATGCAGGGATCGTGAGCGAAGTATGGAGCCCAGGTGCGCTGATGGGATATGTTGGCGCAAGCCGGAGGGCAGCCAGATGCGTTGGTTAAAGTCAGGGGGTCCCAGGGGGTGCTGCACCTGGAGACGTGGTTCTGAGATATCCAGGAACCACGTAACGAATTCCGACGTGAGACCCAGTCGTGCGGGAGGATAGAAGACAGCGTGAGCGTGCATGCGTTGGACGTTGCGTATGTTGTAAGGTTGCAATACGTCAAAATGAAGGGGGGCGTTAGCGCGTCGGCGCTGAAGTGCTTGCAAGCGGCGCCGAACGTCACGGTATGCGAATTCACGCTTACGAGTGGCGTTAGGTTCGGGAACATCCGGTACGGCTGGGTTAGCGGTGCTACGGGGGTCCGCGGGGATGTATCGAACCTCATATTGGGCGTTGAGGCCGCGTCCGTGGAGAGGGGGGAAAGTACGCAAGCGTTGTACCCACTGCATTTCCCGGGCTTTGACGAGGTCAAGGTAGACCAGGTCCGGCTTGCGGTCGTGCAGTTGACGGTGGAACTCCTCCCGAAATTGGCGGGGAGGGCGGGGTGGAAGTTGCTCCAAGGGGAAGAAGACCATACGGCTAGCACCGCCGGCCCAAAGTAGGGTGTGGAAGTGACATATGGACTGCCCGGGGTGGGCATGTGCGGTAGCCGTGGCATCCACGTGGCCGGCAATACGGTTTTGTAGGGTGTCCGTAGTATGTCCGACGTATATGCCGGATTGCCATAGATCCAAGTGGAACGCGGCATAGACGACCCCTTCAGTGTCGTAGGGGTGCTGATCGAGCCGGTCTCGTTGCGATATGGGGACATGGGCATCGCGGACCTTACGTAAGAAGTCCGCGACTCCCGGGCGGGGGGAGGGGGAGGGGAAGAGATGACGGCATTGTACCGCCAGGGCGGCGATGTGGTCGATCGGGTGATCCATCGGACGGACATGCGACGGATCCGGGCGCGGGGCGATGCGGCGCTTGGTTTGGACAGGAGGGAACGCGACCGAGTAGTGGAAGCTGCGGGCCGTTGTTCTGGGGCTGGGTCTGCCTCCAGGAGCGGGCGGAGGCCGTCTCGCCGCGTGTAAGATGCCACAATGCGTGTGGTCAGGCGGCCCGCCGTAAGCTTGTGTTCACCGAGCGTGTCGGCATCGCCGTGGGAGCCTGCAGCACCGCTTTCCACGCCAGCCGACGCAGGGACGGCAGGAAATATCGCGAGCGTTTTCAGATGATTTACTCCAGCCAGGTTCTCAGCGGATGGGAGAGGCCGAGAGCACGAGACGGCACCCCGGGCTCCTGACTTCGGGAACCGTGACCCGCACGTTGACCCCAACAGCTGGCGCCACGGGCGACAGTAGTCAAAGTCGATAACTAAGAGTGCATGCGCATACCCTTTCCTTGATCCTTGTACAGTCATGACAATGCGGCTTCATCGCTCCAAATAGTGTACGATTTCAACCGCGCGACAGCTGACGCAGCCGAGCGCAATACACGCTAGAGGAGCGAAAGCGCTGTATACACATTTGTAATCTTGGAGGAATACATGTTGTCTTTGACGGTCTTCGGTGTTCAGAGGCGAACATGGCTTCGCAAGAAAAGCAAGGGTTCCTCCTTGCCACGACAGAGAAACTAGGTGCGCGCTAAACAATACCATTATGTGATAACCAATTGCCATAAAATTCGAGCGACAGCGACAGCCTGTCTCCTGACTCTCGTGCAGTCCATCCACTAGCGGAGGTCCGCCGAAGGGCCGTGCAGAGCTTGGACTTCAAGCTAAAGCATCGCTTACTGGCGTTGGAGGACGTAGCCCAGGTATTGAGCCGACGCGTGTGAGGAGGACTTCGTGTGTGTACGTCACGCGCATGTACCGCCTGGGGGAGGATCAATGGCGCACATGCTGTGGGGCGGCGGACATGGCTCCCTCGCCCTGCGGCCCAGCCTTGCGGCGCGATAAGCGCTCTCGACAACTGCACAGCGGGCCGCGCTCCGTTTCCGGGTGCCAGCAGGAAGACTCGCTGTCGTCGCCTCGCCTTCCACATTATGCTCTCTGTTCAGGCTCAATCTCCTCATGGACTGACCGTCTCTTGCCCGATCTCTGCCTGACCACCTCTCCCCCACGCATGTGCTCGGCCCTCTGTCGCCATGCCGCCCTACCCCCCACGCCTACAGGACCGGACCGCCCTGAAAGGCCTGTTGGGTAAGTCCAGCTCAAGCCTTTGCCGGTGCCGCAAGGCCTCTGCACGCGACACCCGCGCTCCTCTCCCGCAGGGCCCCTCCCCCCTGTCCTGCTCTAAACGAGCGCTTAACTGGGAAACATGACAGGGCAAAACCCATCCATAACGGCCCCCCTTCCGCCCCCATTCTCCTCATTACAGAATACATATACATTATTAATTCTGATTTAATTTTCACGGGGGCGCTTCGTATTTGTCCCTCCCACTCCATGCTCCTCTCTGCAACCCTTTCTCCTCCCACCAAAAGGCTGCCTGCAGTATCCGGACAATGGCAGCCCCTCGGACGTGGCCCTGCTCATGCTGCTGGCCCAGGCCGCCGCCGCCGCGCCCGGCGTCGCGCGGCAGCTGCTGCACCTGGGGGCGGAGCCGCTTCTGGCGCAGCTGCAGCAGAGCCGGGAGGGGGAGGTGCAGGTGGCCGCGGGCCACGCCTTCGCTGCCATTCTGGGGATGGCGGCGCCAAGGATGGCGGTGGGTGTTCGCGGTGATGGCGATGACGAAGGGGCGCGGGGACGGGGAGGCGCGGGACCTGGGGGGTTAAAGCGGCGTGTAGCATCATCCACTGCGGCCTTGCAGCAGGGCAGGCCCGGTGTGCCTATGCCCGGATGCTTCCGATGAGAGCCCCCGACGCGCTTCCGATAACCGAAGTGACTGGGCCCGTCATGACGCGCTCTGCTGCGCAGGGCTCCGTTCCGCCGACGCCCGCGTCATTGATGCCGATGTCCACCATGGGTAGGTGACTAGGTGTAGCGTGTAGGTGTAGCGTGTAGCGTGTAGGTGGGGCTGCCTACGAGAGCCCTGGCGCAGCTCCGAACAGGTCCGCCCCGAACGGGTGCCTTGCCTTGTTGCTACCCTGCGGCGACGACGGATTTGCCGGCCAAAACGTTCAGGGCAGGCCTTCCCTGCCGCATGCCGCTCCTCGCGGCGCGCGGGTGCTATATATACGGGTGGTGCGAATGCGCTCCAGGGGCGCTCATTTACCTCATGGCTCGTGGCTGCTGCTGCTGCTGTCGAACTTGGGGTACGGCACACGCAAGTCCCCGCTTACCCCGAGCACGCGCACATATGGTAGCACGCTTCGGCACGGCGGCCCCTCATCAACCTGCCCGTCCCTGCCTGTCCCTCCCCCTTGTTTCCACCACCTGCTAACACCGGCCTCAGGCACGCCCGTGGCGGTCGCGGCCGTGGCCTCCTCCGCCGGCTCATGGGCCCATCAGCAGCACCACCACCACCACCACGCCCCAGGCTCGCAGCCTGGCGCTTCGCCGTTACGCATTACCTCTGCCGCTCCTGCGGCCAGCACGGGGGCGCGCACGGTCCCTATCCCGGTTGGCGGCCCCCGGGCGGGGTACCAGCCGCTGTCCGCACACGCGCCCAGTCCGTCGTTCACCTACTCGCCGCCCCGGGGGGCGGAGCCGCGGCGGTGGGGTTCGCCGGGAGGTGGGTTCATGCCGGGGGGTCAGGATCTTGTGGTGGGGGCATGACGGCTGCAGCGGAGTGCCCCGGCGGGTGCCCGGACGCGTGCGCCCGCCTGCGTGTTGGGCCATCCTGCTGCTGCTGGGGCTTCCTTCGGAGACCTAACGTTGCTCTCCGACATTCCGCTCTCCGACTGATTGTGCTGCAATGGATGTGTTGCGCTGCAGGCGGTGCCAGCTCAGCGTCCTGGTCCGCGGCCCGCGACGGCGCGTTTGGCGGAGCAGGGCAGGGGGCCTCACGGTCTGGACCTGGACTGGTAGCGGCCGGGGCCGGGACTGGGGCCGCGTCCCCGCGCGTGACCGCCGGCTGGCGCCGGCAGCAACACGCCTCCCTCGGTGCGTTGCCCCCGGAACCCGCGCCCCGCCCCTCAAAACCCCCATCCGCGCACTCCCGTGGCCAAGCGGCTTTCACCCACCATCTCCTCCACCCACCATCCATCTGCTTGCCAACCTAGCGCCCACCGCCGCCCTACCTCCACGACTCCTCCCTCCTTCCTCGTCCTGTCCATGGTTGGCTGCCCTCCGGGTTACCCTCTCGGCTGCCCTCTCCCGCAGAGGCCCGACAGCCCCACGCCGCCGCCGCCTCCACCTCCACCTCGTCGACGGCTGCCGCCGCCTCCAGCCCTCGCGACTGGCTGCTGCAGCCCGTGTCTCTGGGCCAGGCGGACGACCAGGAGCTGTTTGAGCTGTCGCTGCGGCTCAAGTGCGCCACCGACCCGCGGGTCGTTGTGCCGGCCCTCATGCAGCTCCACGGCTCCGCCCTGGTGGACCTGCCGGTGGAGGCCGTCGCGGCGCGGCACGGCATCGTTGTGAGTCACTCCGCACTCCGCGCTCCGCATTTCCGCGTTCCGCATTCGCGGCTGCTTGGGGGTCCGGACCGGGAGTGACCGAGCCGGCGGGTCGGTGATGCACAGCCGCGGCGGTGGCATTCGCCCTCACCCCCCGCCCCCGGCCCGGGCCCTGTTTCCGTCACGCATGCATGCATGCGCGAGATCTTGTCTGTTTATTTCCTTCAGGCTGTAAGTTGCGTTGCGCTGCCTTGCGTTGCGTTGCGTTGCGTCGTCCCCTCCTTTCTCCCGCTCCCTCCCTCCCTCCTTAATGAAAACCCATGATCCCTTGATCGGATCCTACACGCGCACCCGCACCCTCACTCTCAGGAGCACTTGCTGGCGCTGCTCTCCGCCGGCGAGTCCCCTCCTGAGCTGGTGGCGCTGGCGGCCAGGTGCCTGCTGCGGATGCTGGTCCTCATCAAGCGCGCGATGCTGCTGGCCACCGACCCCATGTACACATCCGCCGCACACCCCACCGCCGCCGCCGGCGCAGCAGCATCAGCATCAGCAGCGGCTGGCGAGAAGGCGCCGGCGGTGCGCGTGGCGGCGTGGGCCAGCCCTCCGCGCTCCCCCGGTCGTGCTGGTTATGCCGCCGACTCAGCGGCTGCCAGTGACTTCATGTCGCGCCACCATCAGGCAGGGAGGACGGCCGCAGGGGCAGGAGCAGGAGCAGATGTCGCGGCGGAGGAGCGGCATGCGCAGCGCCTGCTGCCGCTGCCGCTGCCGCCGCCGGTCGCTGCGGACGGCGGCTGCGGAGGAGGAGGAGGAGGAGGGGCGGGGCGGGCGGATGAGCCGCCGATCAACGTGACGCGCCTGGCGCACGCCATGGCGCCGCAGGTGAGCCGCATTTGGGGATTCGGGGGCCTCCTGCCAGCAGCAGCAGCAGCAGCAGCAGCAGCAGCACCAAACTGGCTGTTTAGAGGGGCAGTGCAGGTTCGGGACAGGTGACGGGAAGCTGTGTCGAGGGACAGGGACGGAGGCGACAAGGGCACGGCCGTGGCCTCCACGTCGCCCCCCCCCTCCTTCGCCGCGGTTCTTACATCTCATTACTCTGTACCACCCCCCTCTCCTCCTCCTCCCCCTCCTCCCCCTCCCCCTCCCCCTCCCTGCCCGCCCTGGCAGGTGTTCCACGCCCTGCGCGACCCGCAGCGTCTCTTTGCGCTGGCTCCGCTGGTGGAGGAGCTGCTGCCGCTGCTGCTGCTGGGCCGCGACGGCGCGCCGCCGCCGCCGGGTGGCGCCCTGGGGGAGCAGGACCGAGCGCAGTGGGCGCAGCTGCTGCAGGTACCACCACTGAAAGTCTGAGACGCGTAACGTGGCGGGGCCGCGGCGGGGCTGCGGCGGCGCGGTGCGGTGCGGTGCGGCAGGCGCCTCCAAAACAAGCACCATATCCGCATCCTATCAGCACCCGCCACCCATCACCGCACCCCATCAGGTAGCGACACACGCACGCACACACACAATCCATCCGCGTCCGTGCCCTACCTACCCGCAACGCAGATCCTGTCCCGCGCGCTCGTCGCCAACCTATCCATGGCGCGTGCCGAGAGCCCCCCCATCGTCCAGGCCTTTGCCCGCGACGGCGCCGCCGGCCCGCTGCCGCCCGTGCTCAACGCCCCCGCCGCGGCGCTGCTCGCCCTGGCCGCCCGCCTGCTGGCCTCCCTGCCGCGCGAGCTCTGGACGCCCGAGCTGGTGCCCCCCGCCCTGGCGGACGCCGCCGCCGCCGTCGCCTGCGACGAGGTCCTCTCGGCGCTGCTGCCCAGCGCGCGGCGCGCGCTGGCGGCGCCGCTAGCGGCGCTGCGTCCCGACGTGGCGGCGGCGCTGGACGCCGCAGCCGCCGGCGAGGCGGCGCTGGCGGCGGGCGAGGCGGCGGCGCGGCAGCTGCCGGCGCTGCGCGCCGGCGAGCTGCCGCCGGGCGCATGGCTGGCGGCGCTCCGCGCCGCCCTGCCGGCTCTCCACCTGCCGGGCCAAGAGCCGCTGCTGGAGTCGATGTTGCAGGGTCTGGCGCTGGTGTGTGGCAGCGGCGGCAGCGCGGCGGAGGATGGCCGCGGCGGCGGCAGCGGCGGAAGCGGAAGCGGAGTGGGAGAGGGGAGGGAGGCGGCGTGGGTGGAGGAGGCGGAGGGCGTGTTCCTGGGGCTGCTGTCGCACTCGTCCCCGGCGGTGGCGATGGCCTGCTACGGCCTGTTGGAGGGGCTGCTGGGGGCGGGTGGAGGAGGAGGAGGAGGAGGCGGGGTGCAGGGACCGCCCGGCGGGGCCCGCCGCCCGCTGCTGCGGCTGCTATCGCGCCCGGTAAGTAAAGTGTGTGTGTGCTGCCTGCCTGCGTGCTGAGACCTTTTGGGTCGGAGCTGGGACCCTTCTCGCCGCCCGCACCTCACCGCCTTACCGCCTCACCCCGCACTGCACCGCATGCCACCCCCTCCCACCTCCCACCTCCCCTTCCCCCCACTCTCAGGCGGTTCTGGAGCGGCTCGTGGTTCTGGGGCTGTGGGACGAGCGCACCCGGCGCCAGGTGGCCCGCATCCTCATGGCCCTGCTGCCCGACCCCGCCGTCCAGGCATGTGAGTCCCGCCCTGGGGGCCCCTGCGGCTACTCAATACTCAGTTAGTAACCCGCATCCAGACATCGCCAAACGGACTCGGCAATACACATCGAACATAGCTTAAAACCTTTAACCTGGGGGCGGATGCGGAGGTCGGGCAGCGGGGAGCCGCGGCGAGCCGCGACGGTCCTGGGTCGGGGGCTCTGGGGGTGTGTGTGGATGGGGGCCCTCCGGGGACGCTGGGTCGGGTCGTCACTTCTCACTTGACGCCTGGCAGGCTGGCAGGCCGCATGACCCGGCGGAGGGGGGCGGCGGGGCACGGGTCCGCCCGGCAGGGGGGCTCGGCTGGGACCGCCCCTCAGCTGCTGAGGATGGGAGGCAGCTCCGGGGCTCCAGGACGGGCAGCCCGCCTTCTTACAGCCCGTCTGGTCTCCCAAAACCAAGCTGCCCTCTCTAAACCCTCCGCTTGCCCGCGGGTTGGAGCTCCGCGTCTGCGTCCGCACCCGCCCACTCACCCACCCACCCGCCCACCCACCCGCGCCTCCACCCACCCACCCACCCACCCCCGCAGGCATCCAGCCATGGTCCCTCTGGGTCCGCCTCTACGCCGCCGACCCTCAGCTGGGCGCATTGGCCGCCAGCCTGGAGGCAGCAGCAGAGCAGCAACACAACAACCGGGAGACCCTGCCCCTGCCCCTGCACCTGGAGCCACACCACCACCATCACCACCCCCATCGCCCTCGCCAGTCGGCAGACCCGCCCGGCCTCTGCTCGCCGTCGGCCAGGGGCCCCGGAGGGAAGGCAAGGAATAAATCCACGAACTCCGGAGGGGCGGTCGAGGAGGCGGAGGAGGAGGCGGAGGAGGTCTGGGGGCGGCTGCGGGGTCCACTGCTGGCGCTGTTCAGTGGGGAGGAGGAGCGGCGCCGGGTGGCGGCGGTGCGGGTGGCGGAGGGGCTGCAGGCGGCCGTGGGCGGCGCGGTGGGCTCACAGCAGGAGCCATACGCGGCGGACCCGTTCCGGGTGCGTGGGGGCCGGGGGGTTGGGCATGGCGCATGGGGGGGTGAGGTTCGGGTGCGGGGGGGGGACAGGGCATGCGCGCGCGTGGATCGTGGCTTCGTGTGTGGGAGGGGGTAGCGCGCGGGGTATGATGAGTCCCGTGCAACTCAATACTGCGCATGCCGCTGCCCCGGCGTGTCACCACACACACACAGAGCGGGGCGTGGGGGATGAGGGAAAAAAAGATACCACTCCACCCCCTACTTAGCCCCTTCCACACACTCCTTGCTTTCTCCCTCCCACACTCGTCCTCCCACAATTGTCCGCGCCCGCAGCTGGTGCTTGACGGCGGCGCGCGGGACGACCTGGTGGTCCCCTCCGCCAACCCCCGTCTGGCCCGCAGCTTCCGCCCCGCTGACGTGTCCAACTTGTTGTCCATCCTGGGCAATGGGGAGTTGGCGATGGAGCTGAGGAGGTCGGCGGCGGAGCAGATGTTGGCACTGGCGGGGGAGGAGCGGCTGAGGGACGTGATGGAGGAGGAGGTGAGGGGAGGGGGGCGGGGGGGAGGAGGGGAGGGGGGCGGGGGGGAGCGTAAGGTGTGTGTGTGGAGAGGGGGGGGCGGGGGAGGAGGGTAAGGTGTGGAGGATGGGGGCATGGGGGAGGTGGGGAGCGGGGCGGAAGGGGGGTGGGGAGGTGTTGGGGTTGAGAGTGCGGTGCGGTCGATGGTACCCACCGGTTGCAGCCACCCGCCCCCTCCCTCGAGAAAGCCAGGGACCAGGGAGGGAGTCCAAGATGTGGGGGAAGGGCGGGCTGGAGGAGGAGGAGGCGGAGGAGGAGGAGGGCGGCGGTGATGCGGGGCGGACGGGCTGGCGGAGGGTTTCAGGGTTTGCTTAAACACCCGCGCTCCCGCGACAGACGAGGAGGGCGAATCTGCAGGTCACATCATGCCACGTCACGTCATGCCCTCACGACTCCCCCCCAGACAAGTGCGTGTGCATCCGTATCGCCTCCCTCCCCCTCCCCCTTCTGTCCCCCACCTCCTCCCCTTAGCACCCCCTCCTCAACCCCCTCCCCCTTCCTTTCTTCCGTTCTTCCTTTCAACCCTCCCCCCTCCTCCTCACCCCCCCCTCCAGGCCAGCTTACGCACCATCACCTGTGTGGCCGCCCTGTGCGACCCCGCCACCGGAGCCCCCTCCTTCCCGCCCTCCCTCTCCGCCAGCCAGACCAGCGACACCCTCTTCTCAGACCAGGCCCACACCCAGGCCCAGCGCCGCCTGGCCCCGCCCACCCCCGACCTCCTCTCCACCCTGGACGTGCAGCTGCCGCTCGCAGCAGTCAACCTGCTCTTTGTGCTGGCAGCCCGCAGCCCCCACGTGCGGGCCTGGCTGGTCTCCGCATCGCCCTCCGCATCACCCTCCAGCCCCAACTCAGGCTCCACGCAGGCGCTGCGGCGGCGCCGCGGAGCGGCGCCGCGTAGCACCGATGATGGTGACGGTGATGGTGATGGTGATGGTGTAGATGGTGGTGGGAGAGGAGGGGGAGGAGGGGGAGGGGGCGGTGTGGGGATGCTGGTGCGCGGTGTGGTGCCGCTGGTGTTCCACCCCATGGTGACGGTGCGGAGGGCGGTGGCGCGGCTGCTGGCGGCGCTGGGTTTCGGAGCGGAGGCGGACCGCTGGTCGGGATGGCGGGAGCTCCTGGCGGAGGCGGACTCGAGCTTGGTCTCGGAGCCAGCGCCGGCGCTGCGGGGCCCATGGGGACAGCAGCAACAGCAGCAGCCTTCCGGCGGCAGACACGCGGGCAGCGGCGGCGGCGGTGCGACGGTCAGCGCCGGCGACGTGTTGGCGCTGCCGTACCCCTTCCAGCGCTGCTACAGCTTCCCCTGCCGAGTGACGTGGGTGCGGCTGCCGCCAGCGTGCCAGTCGGCGGAGGCGGAGCCGGAAGCGCTGGAGGGGAAGCCCCGGCTGCAAGGTGGGTCTGGGTGGGCCCTGACTTTCGGGGTGCTTGAGCCTTGGCTGCGGTGGCTACCGTACCCCGCTACCGTACCCCGCTCGTCTGTGCATTTGGCTGCTGTGCAGTTGTTGGGGCGGGCACCGGCGGGGCGGGGTGAGCGTACCGGTATCCAACTGCCTGCGTCCCCATCGCTGTGCTCTCGCCTTTCCTCGGCCCACCCCGCATCCCACACAGACCTCATTCGGCTGATTGCCAATTCGGACTGTCTGTCTTTATCTCCCCCTCCGTCGCTGCCTGCCCCCCCCCATACACACCCACACCCACCCACACAGACCTGGTGGCTGAGCAGCGGCAGCTTGTGGTGCTGCTGATTCAGGAGCGGAGGGCGCTGCAGGCGGCGGGGGGCGACCTGACCCGCCTGATGGCCCTCATGAATGAACGGCCAGGTACGGACGGAGGGGCACGGGGGATGCGGTGGGCGGGAGCTGCGGCGGGGCGGGGCGGGGCGGGAGCCGACTGGGGGGTTTAAGAGTGCGATGCGTTCTGGTGGTTGCAGCCTCCCCTCCCTCCGAGATGGATAATAACAGACTACCGGGCCGGAGGGGTGGGACGGACGGAGGGGGTTGGGGGTGACCGGCTGTGGGTGTGTAGGGAGATTAGGTGGGTTTGCCCTCCGACGTCCCGCCCTCCCTCCGCTCCGACGCAGCCGCGCTTCGCATTCCTGACCACTGCACCGCTGCGCCCCTGCGCCGCTGCGCCGCTGGCCCCGCCCCTCCCCTCCCTTCCCCTGCCCCTCCTCCTGACCCCAGACTGCCTGGGCGGCCTGCCCCCCGCGGCGCTGCACACCCTCGCCGCCAGCGTGCGCTCCGTGGCCCCTGGCGGCCTGGTGACCCGCAGCCTGGCCGCCGTGCGCGCCGCCACCTGCCACTCGGAGTGTACCGCGGCGCTGCGGCAGCTGCAGACAGCCACCAGCAGCAGGCAGGGAGCAGCGGCGCTGGCGGCGGCGGACTGGCAGGTAACGTAACGCACGGTGGGCGTAGCGGGTGGGCGCACGGCGCGGCGCGGCGCAGGATCCCGCCGCCTCGCTTGCCGTGTGCGCGCGCGCCTTGGTCCATAGCAGCCTGAGCCAGCCGCCCTTTGTCATTCGCGGCCGTCGCCGCAGTTCGTCTCGACTGTGGGTTGGGGTGCCGCTCCTTCCCCACCAAAGCGCCATCCCTTCCCTTCGCATGCCCGACGGGGCGTTGAACACCGGGGCGCGGACGCGCACCGCAGGCTCCAGCCCCCCCCCGGGCAGCCGTAGCTCAGCGCCCCGCGGTTAGACAGCGCCCGCGTTTATGATCATTCCTCGCCGGGGATATTCTTCCGCTGTTTGCACCGCATACCTGTCCTGTCCTGTTCACCCTGAACCTCCCCGTCACCTGGGCCCGCTCTCTCTCTCTCTTCTCTCGCTCTCTCTCGCTCGGTCTCTCGTTCGCAGGTTCACTTTGAGTCGCTTCTGTCCGCGGGGCCCATCAGTCCTGAGGACCGGGCTCTGTGGGTGGAGCTATTGGAGCCCATCAGGAGGGCAATCGCATCGGGGGCAGTGAGCCAGGTGGGCGGGGGTGGGGTGCGGGTGCGCGAGCGGGAAGCTCCCTTCGCCCCGATTACTTGCGCTGAGCTTCCTCTTAGTTACACGCCTGTCTCGCCCACCCACCCACCCCGGTCATGGGCCCCGGCCTATACATGGATAACCTCCCCCCCACACCGCCCCGAGCCCTCCCAATTCCCGGGTGTGACCGCATCTCACCGCCGCCCCCTTCATCACCTCGCACCCGCTTTCTTCACTCCCCCCCCCCAGGTCCAGCTCCAGCATCTGGCGCAGTACTTTTCCCGCAGTGCCCTGGAGGTGCTCTCCGCGCCCGACGCAGCGGTGGAGCCCCCCAGTCTGCCGCTGGGGCTGGCTGGCAGCAGCGCGGTGGGCGGCGGGCCGGAGCCTCAGCACCTGCCCCACCCCCCCGCCTGCCCCCGCCTCCACCCGCAGCACCACCAGCTGATGTGCACTCACACCGTGCTGGCCACCCTAGTGGACCTGGTCAGGTGAGGGAGGGAGGGAGGGAGGGAGGGGGGGAGGGAGGGGGGGAGGGAGGGAGGGAGGGAGGGAGGGAGGGAGGGAGGGAGGGAGGGAGGGAGGGAGGGAGGGAGGGAGGGAGGGAGGGAGGGAGGGAGGGGGGGGAGGGAGGGAGGGAGGGAGGGAGGGAGGGAGGGAGGGAGGGAGGGAGGGAGGGAGTGAGGGCGTGAGGGAGGGAGGGAGGGAGGGAGGGAGGGAGGGAGGGAGGGAGGGAGGGACACGTGGGATGTGAAATGTGGCACTCCAGGTGCGGGTTGCGAGTTGTGGGCTGCGCGTGCGGGCGGGTGGCATGTGCATGTGGGGCAGGCTGGGCGGGGCGGGGCGGGGCAGGGCGGGGCGGGGCGGGGCGGGGCGGGGCGGGGCGGGGCGGGGCAGGGCGGGGCTTAAACATGGCTGGACAGGGCATAGACACCGACATCGACGAAAGCGGCCCAGCTCCCCCCCACCCCCAGTTTGCGCCCAAGCCCAAGCCGCACCCCCTCCGCTCTCCGCCCTCCGCCCTCGCAGGTGCGCCCGCACGCGGCTGGCGGTGCCTCAGGCCCTCCGCGTGCTGGCGGCTCTGTCCCCCTGCCAGCTGCTGCGCTGCCTGGCGGTATCCTACGTGGACAATGTGGCCGCCAGCTACGGCTGCCGCGCCGCGGCGGTGCAGCTGATGCTGGAGCTGACGACGCTGATGGCGGCGAGCAGGTCGGCCGCTGCGGGGGACGCCGCCGTCGCGGCCGCCGCTGGCGAGGTGCGTTGTGTTGTGTCTTGTGTGTGGGGGGGGCGCTGTGGGGGTGCATAGCGGCGGGTTGCTGGAGCGACCTGCCCTGGGAGTCGACGAGCGCCCCTTTTTCATAGTGCTTTTTGTTTCGTTACCGTTGCCGTTACCGTTATCGCTCCAAGCCGGCTTGGAGAACCGTTACCGTTCCGCCGGTTTGCTGCTACCGTAGTCACCGTTGCTCTTACCGTTGGTTCCAGTCTCGTGTGTCGTGGGACTCCCGACACTCGAGAGCCGCCTCAGGGCGCGCGCCGGCCTCCGTCCCAGAAACCACGTCGGCCTTGTGTGCGCGCCCCTTCCCCCCTGGGGCCTGGCGGGTGGGGTCTGGGGCCCGGGACGGTGCAGGTTCTGCCGCCGCACGACGCGGCGCTCCAGGGAGCACTCCGGGTGTGCTTGGAGGCGCTGCTGGGCAACATGGGCTGTTTCGCCGCCGGGGCCGGGGCCGCTGCTGGGCTGCGTCTGGCGGCGGGGCCCGGCCCCGGCGGCGGCGCTGCCGCGGTGCTGGGTTGCGGGGCCGACCGTCACGGCGCCGGTGGCGGCGGTGGCGGCGGTCATGGCTTTGGTGGTAAGGGCGCTCAGCGGATGGCGCTGCACTGCCTGCTGCACCTGACGTCGCTGCTGCCGGCGCGGGAGTGGACGGCGGCCTGGCAGCAGGTGGGTGTGGGGGGGGGAATGGGCGAAACGAGGCGAGGCGCAGCGAAGGAAAGGAACCGAGGCGACGTGTGTGTGCATGTGTGCGGATGTGTGGGTGTGCCGTGGCCTCTTGGGTTCTTCGCTACGTGGCCTTGACAGCAACCCTCCTCCCCACACCCATACTCACACGCAACACGCGCACACACGCATGTGATGTATCGCGTGTGGGCTGCTGTTTGTGGCCATGTCATGCCACGTCATGTCATGTCATGTCAAGCCGCGCAGGCCGTCCAGCATCCACCCACCCAACCAACCAACCAACCAACCAACCAACCACCTACCCACCTACCCACCCACCGCAACAACTCACACCCTCCTGCCATCCGTCCGTCCTTCCGGCACCCCGCGGCCGCCGCCCTGTTCTCTCACTTTTTCTCTCCCTCCTTCTCTCTCCCTCCCTGTGCTGTCTACGTGCCTCCGGGCCGCACCTCCACGCGATAACGCTAATCACTGTTGCTCATGTTGACGGCACCGATGGTGGTGGTGGTGATGATGGCGATCATGATGTCGACAACCCCGCCGAACAACCCGACCCGACCTGACACCCCTGACGCAGCTGAGCGGCAGTTTCTGGGTGTCCCGACTGCTGCGCGACCGGGATGCGGTGCTGAGGGCGCTGGCGGCGGAGGTGCTCGCGAGGCTGCTGCAGCCGGGGGCTTCCGCCACACAGGCCATGGTGGCGCAGGTGGGTGGGGGGCTGGGTGGGTGGGGGGGGCTGTTGGGTGGTGGTTGAAGTGCATTTGGGGGGAAATTGGGAAGCTGAGGCGCGATGAAAAGGTACAGAAAAGGTACAGGCAGGGTGGGAGCGCCTCCAATGACTGTTTCCTCCCTGGGGGCGACGTGCCCCTGGCCTTCGGCCTTGCACGCTGTCCAGGGCCCCGGGCGCCTTCCTTGCTGCCCTGATCACTGCCCACCTTGCCCACTCACCCAGCGCCTTCCCTCCCTCCAAACCAACCCATTTTACCTCCCCCCCCACAAAGCATCCCATGGGCTTAACCCATCCCATCTCCCTCGCCCCGCCCCAATCCACCCCAGGGCTGGCCCGACGCGCTCAGGATGATGCTCAAGGCCGCCACCGACCCCGCCAACTGCTACGCGCTCCGCACCGCCGCGCTGCGGGTGCTGTGCTGCTGCATGGCGCAGGACTCAGCACAGGAGGCCGCCGCCGCCCCGCCCTCCGGGCCGCTGGGCGCGCAGGTGCGGGTCTGGCTGCCCTACGCCGGGGGAGGGAGGGCCACGCAGAAGCGCACATACGGGGGCTGGCCGTGCACAGCCGCCGCTGCACAGCTGCACCGACAACCCCTCCCCCCCCCGGTACACACACACCACCACCACCACCACCACCACCATGAGAGTGATTGTCGAAGAAGTTCCAACCGGACGCCCCGGTCCCTCCCCCGGCCCTCTCCCCCTCCTTCGGCCCTCCCCCTCCTCCGCCCTGCCGCCGCTGGCAGGCCCACAAGGGTGCACAGGAGCACGCCGATGACGAGGACGAGGACGGCGAGGAGGAAGGCTTGCGGTCTGCCCTACCTCGGTCGCAGCCCGGCTCCTCCCTGCCGCGCCGCCAGCTGGTCTTCGCCTCCCTCACCGCCCTGCCCCCCGCCGCGTTCCTACTCCAGCAGCACCAGCCGCAGCAGCAGGAGGCACTGTGGGCCGCCGCCCTGCCGCGCGCGCTGCGCGACCCCGCCGCGCCGCCGCCGCTCACCGCCGCCGCGCTGGCGCTGCTGCTGCAGTGCGCGCTGCTGGACGGCGAGCGCGCCGCCTCGGTCCTGCAGCAACCGGGCATGTTGGCCCGGCTGCTGAAGCTGCTGGAGCCGCCGCAGAGGGGCGGAGGTGGTGAGGGCGGCGGAGCCGCCACCGCGGCGGCGGCGGCGGCGCCGGCTGCTGCCGCTGCCGCGCTAGCGGCCAGTGGCGGTGGTGATGGTGACCGGGCGGCGGTGTTGCTGGTGCTGTCCGGGCTGGATCAGGTCGGGGCTGGTGCGCAGCAGGGAGGGGGCGGCTTGGTGGAGGGCGACGCGGGCGGCAGCGGCGGAGGCGGCGGTGGCGGTTTCACCTCAGCGGCTCAGGGCTGGGCCTGGGCCTCGGCGGCGGCGCTGGGGAGCTATGAGGCGGATGTGCAGCTGGAGGCGTGTGCTGGCCTGGAGGCGGGCGTGAGGGCGGGGACGGAGTGGCCGGCTGGCGGAGGTGCGTCACTGCGTGGCTGCGTCGGGGCAGCGCGGCCGTCTTTTGGGCGGGACACCCCCACCCCCATGAGATCGGGTGCCACCCCAAGGACAGGCTTGGCGCCGCCACGCGGCAGCGCGGCCACCTCAGCGGGAAGCCAACCCCTCTGCAGCTTCCCTGCCTCCCTCCCTCCCTTTCTTCTGTCTTCCGGCGGCGACAATGCCCCAGCACCGGCCCCCATCCCTCCCGCCCCCGCCCCAAAAGCCAACCTCCCCACCATCCAACACCGCCCTCGCCTCCGCCTGTCTCCTGAAAACTCCCCTGCACCCTCCCTTTCTCCCCCACCCCCCAACCCCCCGCCGCCAGGACCGTCTCCGGCCGCCTCCTTGGCCGCCGCCGCAGCCGCTGCCGCTGCCAGGGACCCCGCCCGGCCGCGCCACCACCTCGCCGCCCTCCGCTGCACCGCCCTCGTCGCGCAGCTGCTGACGCACTGCCTGCAACAGGAGCCGCCGCTGCTGAGCCTGCCACCGCTGCCGCTCGGACGCGGCGCCGGCGCCGCCACCGCCGCCACCGCCGGCGCCTCCGGCGCCTCCGTGGCCGGTGTGGCGGCGGCGCTGCTGGGCGCCTTTGGCAACCTGGTGACGGGTGTGGCGGCCTGGGACGAGGCGCGGGGGGGCGGGGGCGGCGCGTCGGCGGCGCAGCTGGCGGAGGGTGCTGCGCGGCTGGAGGCGGCGAGGCACACGGCGGCGGCTGCTAATGCGGCGCTGCAGCTGCTGGATGGGGGGGAGCTGCACGAGGTGAGGTGGGAGGGGGGGTTGGTGGGGAGAGGGAGAGGAGGGAGGGAGGGAGGGGTTTTTGGTTGAGCTGAGGGGGTTGGGCCGTTCGAGCGTTGCGTCGTTCGCGTTGACGAAAGTTAGGGCCAGGATCCAATGCGGTATGATGTGCGCCATGCTGCTCATTCGTTCCCTTCGTTCCCTTCGTTCCGTCCTTCGTGGCTCCCGACTACCAACGCTTCTTACTGCGGCCTCTAATGCCCAAGGATCCAATGCCGACCAAAAAGGCTCACCCAGTCACCCTTTTCCTAACCCTAAAACCCTAATCCCCCACCTCCCCCTCCGCCTCCCCCTCCCCCTCCCCCCAGGCGGTGGTGCCCCTGGACTCCTCGCTGGTTCGCTCCTGCGGCTGCTCGCTGCTGGGCTGCTGCGCGGAGGTGCTGCTGGCGGGCTGCAGCCCCCGGCCGCTGAGACTGGCGGTGGTGTGCCTGATGGCCACACTGCTGTCGCGCAGGGAGACCGCAGCGCGGCTGCTGCGCTCCGGAAGCACAGGTGAGTAAAGCGGGGCGGGGCGGGGAGGGGCGGGGGGAAGATCGCCGGGGTGCCGGGTGAACGGAACTTATCATCGTCGCCGCCTTGCCCTAACAACTATTTTCCCCCTCACCCCACCGCTGCGGTCTTTCACCTTTATCCCTCCCTCCCGCCCCCCTCCCCGCCTCCCCCGCGCACCCCACCCCCCCGCTCCGCCCCCGCAGACAGTGAGCACCTGGTGGGCAGCACCGGCCGGGAGGTGGGCGCCGGACTGTGCGCGGCCCTCATCGACCTGATGCCAGACAACGCGCTGCTGCCGCTGCCCGCCACCGGCGCAGCCGCCGCCGCCGCCGCCGTCGCTGCCGGTGGCTTGACGGGCGACGAGGACGGCCGGAGGCGTGGGTCCATACACTTCCGAGCTTCGACAGCCAGCGGCATCGGTGGCGGCGGATACACCCACCATCGCCAACATCACCACCACAACCACCAGCAGCAGCCCACCGCGCCGGGTGGCGGCGCCGGCGGCGAGCTGCGCTCCGACGGCCTGGCCATAATCGTGGCGCTCCGGAACCTGTTGTCGTACAGCGACGGCGCCAAGGCGGCGGCGCTGCGGGCTGGCTTCCACCGGGTGCTGATGCAGGGCTGCGCCAGGGCGGCGGCGGCGGCGGCACTGGCGGGGGCGGCCGCGGCGGCGGCAGCGGAAGGTGGGGAAGGATGGCGGGTACCAGGGCGAAACGAACTCCCAAACCCTCTCACGCAGTACACCGGTACCCAACCTACCCATTCCAGCTGATGCACAATTCACCATGGAGCACCAACCAACAAAGCAACCGACAAAGCAATCGACAGAGCAACCCTGGGTCGTTGCGCCGGTCCGCAGGTACGCCCAAGCGGGCCGGCGGTGGCGGCAGGGGAGCAGGGCGAGGCGGCGTCGGGGCCCGTCGGGGCCCGCCCGTCGCGGGCGGCCGGGGCCTGCCCCCCAGCCAGCAGCAGCAGCAGCCGCAGCCGCAGCAGCGCAGGCCCGCGGGTCCTCCCCCCACCGCTGCCGCTGCTGCCGCTGCAAAGGCCCCAGCCCCCTGGCTGCAGCAGCAGGTTGACTTCGTCATTGCGGAGGTGGATGTCGGTGGAGGTGTCGGTGGCGTGGAGGAGGCGGCTGACGCCGGGGAGCCGCCGGAGCCTCTCCCCACGGCGTCGCCAACTCCGAGGGGCTCTGCCAGGGGAGGTGGCCCCGGGCAGGCCACGGCCGCTCCTGCTGGTGGTGGTGGTGGTGCTGAGCGGAAGGATGCGGAGCAGCAGATCAGGGCGGCGGCGCGACGAGCGGCGGAGCAGAAGGTGGGCGCCAGTGGGCGGGGCGGATGGGGTGCTGCGGGTGCGGGTGCGGTTGTGGTGGTGGTGGTGGTGGCCCTATGGGTCACAGCGAAGCCAGGGGCGCACTCGGGGGCAGCTGGCATGATGGCCGGCACTGTGCCTGCTGGCAGCGCCATTGTAATCCCACACAGTCAGACGTCCCCCACACAATGCGCACTCAAGACTCAACGTCTTTCCCACCCCGGCGTCGACCGGGAATCCCCAAGTGACTGTCCTGTCCTGTCCTTCAGCACACGCCGTGCCGCGCGTGCCCACGAGAGCTGAACCCCCGTCCTCCCTGCCTCCCTCTCCCTGCCCTCCGTTCCGGCATCGCTGGGTCATTTGCCTCGCTCGCTTGTTGCCGCTTGCTCCGCCTCTTCAATCCCCCCCCCCCCACACACACTGCCCCTGCCGCCAACGAAGACCGTAACCCCGCCGCCCCCCTCCCACCCTCCGTCCCCCCCCTCCACCGCACCGCAGCTGGTGGCCAGCCTGTCGCTGCTGCGGCACCTGGCGTACGGCAGCGTCCCCGCGCGGCAGCAGCTCGTCCGCGATGGCATCATAGCCGCGCTGCGGGCGCTGTGGCCCACCGCCTCCGCCACCTCCGCCACCGCCGGCGCCAGCGGAGGTGGTGGTGGCACCTCGGGTCCGCTCTTCCATGAGCTGTTGTGCTGCCTCACCAACCTGATACCTGGCTGTGCTGCGGCCAGGGCGGCCTTCGCGCAGGAGGCGGGAGGCGGCGGGGCGCCGCCGGCGGCGGCCGGCGGAGTCGGAGCCGCGGGTGGTGGGGCTGCTGCTGCTGCCAGTGCTGCTGCTGGCCAGGCGGGCGGCCCGGGGACGTTGCTGGGGCTGCTGCTGTCGGTGCTGTTCGGCGTGAGTTTGCTGATATTTGGCGTTCCGGGGTAGAAAGGATGGGCCCGTGAAGGAACCGAGGCGAAGGGACCCAGCAATCCCTGCCTGACAATGTATGTTAGGAAAGTATCGGCGTGTTCCTGGGTAGGGGTTTGACGAGCCGCGCCGAACAAGGGATGTTGCCGGCTATACCGTATGCAGCGGCAGGACGAGGGGTTGTCTATGTACAGGAAAGGGACGGGGGAGGGGGCGGTCCCTTCCTGCCGCACAATGTCGACGACGACGACACCTCACGAGCGGCAGGCAGCTGGCTTTCCAGGGGCGCCGGGCGCCGTATGTTGGTGGCGAACGCGGAATCCCGCAACCCCCGATAACCTTCACCCTCCGCACCACCTCACGCCCCCCCCCATTCCCTTCCCTTCCTCTGCCGCCCCTGCGCCGGGTCCGGTGCAGCTCTCCTTTGCGGCTTCTTTGCCCGCCCCTCCCCCCCAAAGCCCCCAACCCGGCGGCCCCCCTGACACGCCCCTCCCTTCCTCCCTCCCTTCCCCCCTCCCTCCCTCTCTCCACATACCCTCTCTCCACGCACCCCAACCCTCAGCCCCGCCTGGAGGCATCCACCTTCATGCTGGCGGCCGGTGTGCTGCAGCAGCTGGCGGCAGCCGAGGACGGAGCGGCGCTGCTGCTCAGGTCGCCCTTCTTGGGGCTGTGCCAGAAGGCGCTCCAGGAGCTGGCCAACGGAACCGCGGGGGGCAGTGGTGGTGGTGGTGGAGGTGGTGGTGGTGGCCACCGCCTGACGGGCCGAGACCCACCCCGCCAAATGGTGCTGCTGGAGGTGCGCGGGGTATCCCCGTAATGGCCGGAGCCCGTGGGGGGAGGGCGGGCTTGAGGGCGAGGGAGCGCCGGCCGCCCCCGTAGGGCTGCAGTGCCGGGGGGTGCGGGTGAGGGCGCGGACGCAGTGGGTGTGGTGAGCTTTGCGCCAGCCCATCAGTGCGATTTCGGGCCATGGGAAAGGCAGCCCGCCCCTGCAGCTGGGGGAGGGTAGGGTTTCAGGGTTTTTACTCACACACACACATGACGCACGTTTCTGCCTTCGCACCTCTCTCCGCGCGCGCAGCTGCTCACGAGCCTCGCCGCCTGGCCGGAGGGTCAGCGCGCTCTGCTGCGCTCCTCCTCCGGCCCCGGGCTGCTGGAGCTGGTGGTGCGGCTGATGAGCGGCCCAGGAGGCGCCGACGGACACGAGCCCCAGCCTCAGCCTCAGCCCATGAGGGGCCCGGGGCCAGCGACCCGCGGGTCGCCCAAGGGTCGAGATGCGCAGCAGCAGCAGGTGCAGGTGCAGGTGCAGCAGCACATGGCGGGGCTTCGCAACGCGGCGCTGGCTCTGGTGCGAAACCTGTGCTTTGCGCCCGAGGCCCGGGCGCACCTGCTGGCCCACCCCGCGGTGCTGCCGGCGCTGGTGGCGGCGGCAGAGGCGGTGGCGGAGAACCCGCGCGGGGCGGCGTACGCGGCGTCTGGGATGTGGGCGCTGGCGTACCACGGCGAGAAGGTGCGGGGAGAAGGTGCTGCTGCTGCTACTGCTGTATGCTTGCGTTGCGTTCGTGTGTGTGTGTGTGTATACACAAGCCGTGTGGGCGTGCCTGTTCTTCCTCGAGCGAGCACAATCTGGAGCGAGTTTTGTTGTTGGGGACTCGGGGGCTGGGGTGGTGTGGGAGGGGATGTGAGGCGTGCGGAGGTGGTTTGGGGAGTGCGGGGTCGAACGTGCACGCGGAGCGGAGGGACCAAACCGTGAGGTGCAGCGCGGTGCGGTGATGTGCCGTTGTTTGCTGTCGGGAGCCCGGGAGCGGGAGCTGGTGGCGCCACGAGACGCGCCCTGTTTCAGTTGCCTGGGCACGGATACGGAATTACGGGTACGGTACCATACCGCCATATGCCGGGATATGCGAGGTGGTACGGTATCCGGCAAGATGCTCCGAGTGGCTGACTGGCTCCGCATGAGACACCGCTTGACGCCCTAAGGTCCGTTTGCTGTTTGCGTGGCGCCTCTGCAGGTCAAGGCCGCCATACGCCGCGTGCCGAGCGCACCGCAACGCCTGGTGGCCGCATACGCGAGCAGTCGCTTCGAGGAGGACCGCGCCCGGGCGCAGCAGCACCGCGTGGCGGCTTTGGAGAGGAGTTGCTTGGGGGCCGGGAAGGGCGAGTCGCCCGGTGGAGCAAGCGCCGCCTTGCTGGAGGGCAGGGCGAAGCTGTTGGTGTTGGAGGAAGGAGAATCGCAGAAGAAACCGAATTGGGTCGGTTTGGCCAGCTCGCAGCTTTCGGGGCTGTTGACGGCGCTGCAGGCGACGATGAGCGCGGCAGATGCCTGGCAGGGCAACCTGCTGCCTCCTGACTGGTCACCACAGCGCGACCAGTATGCGTGAGTCTGTGTTGGAGAAGGAGTTTTGTTTGGGGCGTGGATGACGGTCGATGTCCGGAGGCAAAGCGGTTGCAAAGCGGGGTGCGGCCGACGGTCAAGGGCAGTAATACCCTTCCGACACAGTTCTGAAATGGCTCGGGCTCAGCTACGTGTAACGAGAATTCAATGGCGGTCGATGTCCGGATGCAAAGCGGTTGCAAAGCGGGGTGCGGCCGACGGTCAAGGGCAGTAATACCCTTCCGACACAGTTCTGAAATGGCTCGGGCTCAGCTACGTGTAACGAGAATTCAAAGTATGAAAGTTTGGTGCCGGTAATTGGACTTCCTAAACTCTAAGAACAAACGTCAGATTCAACCGCTCTGATTCCAACCGTTAATGGCCGGCAGCTCGTCCACGGCTCCATGCTCGTCAATTCTTGGTCGTATATATTCCTCTGCACTAGCCTTTTTGTTGTAATAGAAAGGAGTCGCTGAAATATCGCTGGCGAGGTAAGCAATGGTGCAGCTGCAGGGCGGCCCTGTCTTCGACATGCCCAGTTCGACCGACCTTCCAGCCGCAATCACCCGTTTGCATTTGCAGGAACTCTGTATCCAAGCGCCTTAATCCTTCAGTTGGCGATTTTTGGCCGCGCAAGCTGTAAGTGTTACTTCACCGCTGCTGCACCGTAAGCATGGTGGTGCGGTCCTGTTAAACCTCTTGAGCTGCGTCTTCGGCCCATAGCGACAAGTCATTCCGAACTGCATGTCCGTGTGATGATTGCTCGCTGCATATATCGCGCCGTGCACTTCCTGGTGCGCCCAGCCCGCCCCACGTGGACAACGCTGAAAGCGGCTGCGCTTTGGGTGTTTGTAGGTTGCAAGCAGAAGACGACATTTAAGACCACCGGAACAAGGTGAGTCGTATCTCAGCGCGACACTTTCAGCGGTAGGTAAGTGAAAGAGCGGCCTGTTCTAAAGGCGTTCCTGTCCATCCTCGTATCAGCCATTTCAACAGTCTGTCATGACATCTTGGTTGTTTATATGTTTGTTGCGCAATGCGACCTGACATATGTTCCGAAACTTCACTCGCAGCGTTGCCCTTTACTGGCCCCGCAGGTTCTTCCCGACATCCTCTTGCACAAGATGTTCCCGATGTACCCCGGAATGCCAGGTGCTTACTCTGTCAGGGGGTTGGTGTTACATAAGCGGCGTTAGAAGAAGATCGTAGGGCACTTGGTTGTTGTCCGCGGGAAAGTGTGCCGGTGTCTTCCTCGTCTTGTGCATGTTAGGTGATATCTTGCATTTTCTCGCTTTGATAAAGCAACAGGCATGTATGACATTTTGACGGCCCTCGTCCCTCGCAACGGCCCTTCCCTTTGAAAAACAAGGCATGCCCGGAATGCCCATGGCCCCTCCGCCCCGTCACGGCGGCAAGGGCGGTGCACACGGGAAGGGCGGTCATGGCAAGCCAGAGAAGCCAGGTCAGTTACCGTAGGCATGTTTTCGTGCGTTGCCGGACCGTGACAGGCCCTCGGGGGGTGGGGAAGGGTGGAAGGCCGATCGCACCTTTCGCCTAATCTGTTCAAGGTCGTTGTTGCGGGCCCCTTGCGTCGAGACCTGGCGATATTTTACCCTTCACCTGGCCCCCATCCCTAGCCCCTGCCTCTCCAAATCTACTTAAGATACCGATACACCGGGCCTCAAAAGGATCGCTGACGCGGGTTGGGTTTGCCACTGTTTGCCCGCCCGCACAGACTTCGAGGACTTCCAGGATGCCATGGACGCCATGGGCCAGGGTCAGGGCCAGGGCGGCTTCGACCCGACTGGCGGCATGGGCGGAATGGGCATGGGCGGAATGGGCATGGGCGGAATGGGCGGTATGGGCGGATTCTAAAGCGCTCCACGCCAACATGACCCTGCAATAGTGCGCTCGACTACAGCGACATCTTAATGCGCGCGCTGGTGGCAGGCATCCACATTGTTGCCTCGTGGATTGTCAAGAGGTTCTTCGACGAAAAATTGCTCAGTGGCGCTATTCACAACTCTTATTGGTTCGAGCATCAGATGTTTCGAATCGGCCGTTTTGTGTACCAGTGCGGTATTGCGGTATTGCAGAGTGGTCGGCACAATTTCCACAGCACAGCAATGTATAGGTTTTTGGCGCTTGCTCCAACCGTTCAAGGGTTTGGAAGCACTTCCACTCTCCTGTTTTTCTGCGCTCGATGAATTGGTAATCGTGTGTCTGTGCCACATCCTACATTGTCGTCGCGTGCGTTTGGATGTCCATGTTCGGGTCAGTTCGGGTCTTCCCCAACGCCTGCTCAAACTCCACATCGTTTCGGTCGCGGAGCCGTGCTGCGGAGACCCCATGATAAACTGGCAGATTGTGTGTTGTGGTGCGATTCACGTATGTATAAAAACTCCCCGGAGACGTATCCGGTCGCCGTGCGTGTCTTGCCGGGCAAGCCGTCGGAAACGCCGGTTCTCCTTGTTATAGATGCAGTCCCTAAACAAGTGCTGATGTACGTACTCGGGGTGCCGTGTGAATGGTGCTGCCGTCTCTCTTGATATGTGCAAATGAAAGCTGTGACGCGTTTTGCAGCCTGGGAGCCTGACGGCTCAGTTGGAATAAGTGTATGATCTGGACGCTTAGGTCAAGGCCCGGCGGCCGTTGTAAGTAAAGACTCACCTCGAACCAAAGACTCATCTCGAACCTGGACAGTGGGCACGATATACCGGAGCTGCCTTCACCGTCAGCAAGGAGTGATGGTAGGAACGGTGGGGCCTGCCTGGAGCAAATCCTACGCCCGGTTATTGTTGATTGGTTTGGGTTTACAAACACAAGAAGCAACGAGACGAGACGTTGCCGCAGCGACCTAAGCCGTGAATACGGTAGGCATCGGGGCGATCGATGACGTACAGGGGGCAGGGACAGGGGCGATTACGAGAGGGGCGGGGAGAAGAGGCGGGCCTCCAAACAAACCAAGTTACCCCGTTGGGGATGTGCTGTTGGTTTATTGTCACTTACCCATGTTGACCCATGTTTGACTCAAAGGCTTTCATGCATCTGGCTGGCAAGGAGACCCAGGCAAGGAGACTTCGATACCTAGGGTTTCAGACCGTGCGTGGTCTTCCCTTATTCAGCAGTATGATAAGGATATTGAATTTGATGGAAACTGAGACTCCCGTTGCGCCTCAGTCCCCACGGAAACTGAAGGTTTTCTGAGTGAAACGAAGAAAACCAAGGTTTTCTGTGTATTTGCCGAGAGCGTTCTCGGCTGTTCGTTGGCGGTACGGCCTGGCCGTACCGGTGAGAGCGAAGTGCAAGTCGCGCTGAGCGCGACGGAAAGAGCAATTTCGCGAGTTCATTTAGTCAGTACTGACAGGTTTCCGCTGCGTCTTCTGCCCATTACACCGCCCCGCGGCAGATAGCGCAGTCGGTTACCAGGCTCGCCTCCTCCCACGGAAGCAAGCATACTCTTCTGCTCGCAGGTACCCGACTCCATCCCCGTCTTCAAGCGGTAAGGCAACTACTCATGAAAACCGTTAGGCGCATTCCTACCGGCGTCCTTAAAATTCACCGTAAATGAGCCGTCCGACCGCAGCGTCATACGGACAATTTAAGCCTCGTAAATTTTAATTTATATTATTCGCACAATTAACGATCTTCAATTCAAATGTTGAGGGCTCGCTGCAAAGGTGGGCTTCGCTGTGACATACACAAGGGCTCTGACATACAACAGGAAGGTATCATACACGACTGCAAGTGTTTCATGTACATACAGTTATATCAGTTATTGACAGATGAAACTGGCGCACAATCAGCCTTGCGATCACTCGGAGGTTGTGCGCCTGCCTCCTCCACCGTACCTCCAAATCGGCCTTACATGCCATGCTCGCTGTGGAGCTTTTATTTAGATATGTATATAACATGGGTGTGGTTATTTCGGCGGAAGAGGCCACTTCCTTAGCGTCAGGTGCGCAGCGAGCTTACAACGGAACCTGACGGAACCCTCCTTGGATGGAGCCGTTCGAAGATGCCTCTACTGTCCCTTTGCACCTTGTCGCTGGTTGTAGTTGGTTCCTCCTTCCTACAAATAGAAATCTTCACATTTGTCGGTCCGGAACATCATAAACAACTGGCCAGTTAAGAGCTGTCGGTCAGGAGGTCATGGCGGGCAAAACCTAGTTGGAACGCCAATGGCTCTTCGGACGCAAGTGTGCCCTCCGCCATCGAGCTTAAGAGCTCAACTCACTCGCGTCGGAGGCGGGCTGAAGCACACGCCTTGTCGAGGGTCGATCTGGGGCCGCAAGCTTAAACACTGCCCCTCACTGCCAGGGCAATGTTAACGCCTAGGTCGCCCATGGCGCGGCAATGGGTCGTTTGACGAGCGGCTGCTCAAGCGCTGTTTAGACATGTATGTAGATGACTGCGCACGTGGAAACGCAGCGTATGCGCCTCATGCCGGCGCTCAGCGACCGCCCCATCGTTGGCCCTTTCCCCCCCCCTCGACGCCACTGCTTACAGGGTCTTTCCATCCTCCCCAACACCCCACGAACCCACAAGCATCTTCCCACACCACATTCGCTCGCAGGTCGCATCGGGATCTTCGGACCCGCAGCGGCACCGACATGAGCGTGGGCAGCTCCGCACCACGAAACCGTCTCTCCTTTGCAGCGCCTCCGTAACACACATATACACACACACGTACGACACAGATCACCCCCTCGCGGCACAGGATACCCCCCCTCCTCCACGGACACGCCACGATTCCGTTGGACCGGGTCAGACCCCCACACAATCCCAATCCCAGCCCCCTCACCCATAACAGATAAAACAAGCCCTCAAAGCGGTCAAAGTCCAAGACCGAGCGATATAAAAAAACGGGTTCTAGGTCACGCCACGCGCCCCACCCTACTTTCGCCTGCCGCCACCGCCGCCGCCCGATCCCTTCTTGCCACCGCCGCCGCCGGATCCAGATCCGGATCCGGACCCGCCTTTCCCCGCCGACCCCGGGCCTGCACCCTGCGACCCCGCCGCCGCCGCCGCTGCGTTCTGCGCCTCCAGCTGCTTCTTGGTCAGTCGGGTGGCCTCAGCCTGCAGCCCAGCAGCCAGGCGGCAAGCAAGGGGCGATATGTGCGTGAAAGGATGACCTTTTGAGGGCATCCACCGGCACCCAGGCAGGCAGGCAAACGCGCGCCCATGCACTACATCGCCTGTCTGTGCCTGCGCTCTCGGGAGGGCACCTGGGGTCCACTCGGGTGATGCAGCGCCCGATGATGCACACCCCGAAGGGAAGCTCTCGTGTACACATGCACATGCATCCCCCCAACACACACACACACACACACAGCGGGGGATGCAGCGGACGCGCAGGCGGCAGATCCAGACTTCGCGCCCGAGGAGGAGGACAGGGACATGGCTCCCAACCCGCTTCCTAGGCCAGGACTAGAGAGCCGCCACAGGCGTCTGGCGGCATGCAGGGCGTTGCGCACGGTGGGTGACCTGATGAGGGTGACGCAGGCCGCCGCATCCGCCCCGCGAGCAGCTGGCGAGTGGGAGGCCTGGGTAACAGCCAACCTTGACCCCAGCGACCCGACAGGCTTCAGGCGGACGACGACCATCGACGCCATCAGCCGCCTCACGGCGGATATTAGCCCGGAATGGCGTGCAGCAGCAGCGACGGTGCTGGCGCACCCGGAACGCGCGACAGGGCTGGATACGGAGGAGACGATACGAGCTCGGTTCGTGAGGCGGGTGGGCTGGCGGTTTGGGGGGTCACTCAGCATCAAGCTGCGCGACCTCTCCGTCCGCCAAGCCACTCAACTGCAGATGCAGCCAGTAACGGAGCGCCGAGCCCGCCTGCACGCAGCCTACGAGCGGGAAGCCCGGGAGCAACCCGCAGCGGCAGCAGCAACAGCAGGAGCCCACCCGCCGGGACATCAGCCAGCCGCCGCCGAAGTGGCGCCAGCAGCAGGCGTACTGGCAATGCTCCGGCGAATGTGGCCCATCAAATGGGAGCGCGAACACTTTGAGACGCTCTGGCGGTTGGCACAGGACGGCGAGCCGCTCCCCGGCAACAGCCACATCAGGGGAGCGGCACCAGAACAATGCAAGTGCGGCGCGTACGGGGGAGCCGGCCCACACGCATGCTCGCCGCGCGCACACCACTTCTGGGAGTGCCCGGTGGCGCAAACGGTGGTGCAGCAGATCGCCGCCCACGTGCCCGGGCCCATCACCCGGGCGAACGTGTGGCTGGCGGAGCCACCGCCAGGCGTGCAGCAGTGCGTGTGGGACATGATCTGCCTGGCGGCGCTCACGGCCATGGAACGGGCGCGCGTGGGGCTGTGGGCAGTCAGGAACTCGCCTACCGCCCCGGATGCCCCAGACCCAGTCGAGGTGGCCAAGGCGCGCGCAGCGCTAGAATTTTGGCAGCGTGTGCGGGGGTTTGCGGAGCTAGACGTGCCAAGGCGGGGATGGGAGGGGGTAGGGCCTGACCATCCCATCCTGGCGGTGGTCAACGGCCACTTTCAGTGTGTGCAGCACGCAGGGATGGGTATGGAGGGAGGGGGAGGGGAAGTGGAGTGAGGGGATGAAGGGGCTTTAGGGGTGAGGGAGGGAACTTAGGGCGTCGAGGCAGGGAGGCGTGAGAGGAGGGGAGGAGGAGGGGGGGGGTCCTTCGGGTCCGAGAGGACTTAGGGTGCAGAGACCGCCGCGGGCTGCCTTTTGTAGGCGAGGGAGGCTTTAGGGAGCGGGTTTAGCGAGAGTGAGGAGAGTTGGCGAGGTGCCGCCTAGTGCGAACTATAGCTCCGTCACCTAGCCCGCTGCCGCAAGGCCCGCTCCCGACCTCCTGCCGCGTCGAGGCCAAGCGGCGCTCTGGAGCTCGGCCTCTAGGGGCCACCCCCCGGCCTCTCCGGGGCCGTCGTAGTAGGAGTAGTAGCAGGGGTAGGGCGCGCGCTGTCTTGGGTTCTCCTTTGGTGCTGACCGCCCACGAGCCGGACCAAGCTCGGGGCAGGTTCTCAGCGCTTTGTTTTCGCGCCTAGAGGAGCACCGCCAGCCGGTAGCAGGCCGGCCGGGCGCCCCGGCGCTGCAAGGACTTCAGGGCGGGCAGGACAGCGCGGGCGCCGCGTAGCGCGCCGGCGCGACTGCTGTTTGTGCGGACGAAGGGCCCAGCTGCCGTATATGGCAGGCTGTGAGCTCAAGCCTTTGGGGAGCCGCTGCGCCGTACACCCGTATATGGGGTGTACGACGCAGCCAGCTCCGCGTCGAGCAGGAGGGGGTAGCGGCCCCTCACGCCCTTCTCCCACCGCAAGGGGGAGAGTGCTTAGGCGGTCTTTCCGTCGGGGCTGGGTTAGCAGCCCCTGGCCAGCGTCAGGGCCCGGTCAGATACTGTAACGACACACACACACACACACACCCCCGGGTGAAAGAGATCGGGGTGTCGAAGGCTGGAGACAATGGTGTCCTCTGGTGCGCGGGGCGGCTGGAGTGGGATGCCACCAAGAAGACTACAACGCTGCCGCAGAGCAGTGGTGGAGGAATGAGTCTGCATAGGGCCTGGACCAGACTGCATAGCAGGTGGTGGTTGGATAACTAAGATCGGGCGGCGGCAGGCTTCCGAAGGATATAGGAGGTGGCAATGGCACCGGTGTGAGTGCCCTGGTAGATTACGCAGCTGTAGAGCATGCGTTCGGTGGACCGAGGACAGTAGGCGCCTGGGGCTAGCTTAGCTGGCACATGGACAATCAGGTGGACGCTGTCCTGTGACGATTACGGCGCAGCGGTTAGCACTTCCCGGTGCAGTGTGCAGACAAGGTGGTACGCCCCTCCTCAACAGAGGAGTGCTTCGGCGGTCTCCCGTATGTGGGCGGGTTAGCGCCCCTGGCCAGTGTCGGCCCGGCAGATACTGTAACAGTTACACACACACACACACACACACACACACACACAGCGTTCTTCCTTTTTCCTTTCCAGCACCCTAAACCCTCCGCTCCTCAAGTGCGACCCTCTCACCCCTCACCCCCACCCCCCAGCCCCACCTGCAGCGGGTCCTCGGGCCACACGTGTTTCGGGTAACGCCCCCGGAGCTCCTTCCGTACCTCGGGGTAGGCACTGACCCAGAAGCTGGCCAGGTCCGAAGTCACCTGCGGAGTACGACGTGGGTCGTTGGGTTAGTTGAGGCAGTTGGACGGTTTGGTGGTTTGGTCGGTCAGTTCTCAGTTGCTATCTGCCCGGAGTTGGTTGGCAGCGGCGTAGTGGTAGACAGCCATAAGAGGCGGAACATCCCCCACTCCCACTCCCACCCCCGCCCCCACCCTGGAGTCGGACTGACCGAGGCGACTGCGACCTCGGGGGCAGGTGCACGATACCGCCAACGCACACCCAGGGGCAGGCACCGCCCACTCCTGCCTATGCCCCCGGGCGCCGGCGTCCGGCTCCCCTTCTCCGCCTCCGCACGCCCCATTACCTCCCCCCCCGCCCGGGGATGGATACCTGACCCTCCACCCCCCTAAGCCCCCAGCCCCCAGCCCGCCCCCAGCAACCCAGCTGACCGCCACTCCTCAGCTGAGCCCAAACCCAACCCAAGACCCCAATCCAACCCTAACCAAGACCCCACCCCAAGACCCCACCCCAAGACCCCATCCCAGCCCCACCCACCGCCGCCGGCCGACCCGCGGGACTGAGCAGCTCCAGGGTCAGCGGCACCCGCCCCCCCGCCAGCAGCGGTGTGGCGGGCAGTCCAAACACCTCCTGCAGCTTGCAGCGCACCGCGGGGGGGTCGCGGCTGTAGTCCACCAGGGCGCGGGTGCCGGTGGGCAGGGTCAGGTGGGAGGGAGCCTCGGACTCCACAAGCTGAGCCAGGTCCCAGGGGACGAGCGACCTGGGTGTGTGTGTGGGGGGGGGGGGCACATCAGGCATCACATCACATCACACCAGATCTAGGTGTGAGTACTGCACCGGACGGAATCGGATCAATCGGGTCCCTCCCTGCCGCGCCCTTCCACCGCCCCACCACACACGTCCGTAACCTACCACCCCCCTTCCCGGTTCCGGTTCCCGCCCCTCCTCCACCCCACCTTTCCCCCACGCCACACCCTCGCCCCCCAACCCATCACCAACCCCACCCTCTCCCCCCCACCCCACCCCACCCTCTTCCCCCCCCCACCCCACCTGATAATCGCCCCCCAGTCCAGTTTGAGCAGCTCCTCCCTTGCTGCGCACCCCCCCCAGGTGGGGACCCAGCCACACAGCGGCTCTAGACAGCAGCCCCGCATCCGACAGGTCCGGCAGCGCCGCCAGCCGCCGGGAGGCAGACGAACCGCCGCCACCGCCACCGCCACCGCTTCCGCCGCCTCCTTGGACTGCGAGGGTTCGCAGCCACACCACTCGCTGCCTCCACGCCTCCAGATCGCGAGATAGCCCCACGCCCCGCACGCCACCCATCTCCTTGAAGCCCTGCGAGCCCGTGTAAGCACGTGCGTATTGTATTGTATTGTATTGTATTGGTGTATGTGTGTGTGGGGGGGAGGTAAGAGTGTATGGTTGTGTATTGGCGAGGAGGGGGCTGGTGGTGTGAGTGTGAGTGTGGGGGTGAGGGGACATCTGTGTACTGGCGGAGGCTGGTGGGCGGTGGTCGTGTGACCCTCCCCCCCCCGGGAAGCTGCGGTACTGCCGAGTCGGTTCCGAGCTGCTCCCCGCGCTTTGCTCTCTTACCATGTTCCAAACTACCCACCACACACGCACACACACCACCACCAATACATCGCATCGCCCTCGCCCTCGTCCCTCGGTTCCGTCCTTTCCCCTTCCCTCCCCCCTCTCTCCTTCCTCTCCCCAGAAATACACAACCCCCCACATACACACATACACACACTCCCCCCACACATATACACGCACACACACACCCGCCCTGACCCGACCCGCCCCCACCTGCAACAGGGCCGGCAGCGCCGCCGCATCGCTGACCGGCGCCGCCCTCTCCGACAGCACCAGACAGCCCAACCGCTTCTGCCTCCTCGCCAGAACCGATTTGCTGCTACTCGCCCAGAACACCACCTCGCGCTCCTGCGGGCGGCAGGAGGCGCAGCGGAGGAGGCGCAGCAGGAAGGGGGAGGATGATGGGGTGGCAGCTGGCAGGATGGGGAGGGGAAGGTAAGGATGGTGGGAGGAGGACCGCGCCCGGGCGCAGCAGCACCGCGTGGCGGCTTTGGAGAGGAGTTACTTGGGGGCCGGGAAGGGCGAGTCGCCCGGTGGAGCCAGCGCTGCCTTGCTGGAGGGCAGGGCGAAGCTGTTGGTGTTGGAGGAAGTGGAATCGCAGAAGAAACCGAATTGGGTCGGTTTGGCCAGCTCGCAGCTTTCGGGTCTGTTGACGGCGCTGCAGGCGACGACGAGCGCGGCAGATGCCTGGCAGGGCAACCTGCTGCCTCCTGATTGGTCACCACAGCGCGACCAGTATGCGTGAGTCTGTGTTGGAAAAGGTTGGGGGCGTGGATGACGGTCGATGTCCGGATGCAAAGCGGTTGCAAAGCGGGGTGCGGGCGACGGTCAAGGGCAGTAATACCCTTCGGACACAGTTCTGAAATGGCTCGGGCTCAGCTACGTGTAACGAGAATTCAATGGCGGTCGATGTCCGGATGCAAAGCGGTTGCAAAGCGGGGTGCGGCCGACGGTCAAGGGCAGTAATACCCTTCCGACACAGTTCTGAAATGGCTCGGGCTCAGCTACGTGTAACGAGAATTCAAAGTATGAAAGTTTGGTGCCGGTAATTGGACTTCCTAAACTCTAAGAACAAACGTCAGATTCAACCGCTCTGATTCCAACCGTTAATGGCCGGCAGCTCGTCCACGGCTCCATGCTCGTCAATTCTTGGTCGTATATATTCCTCTGCACTAGCCTTTTTGTTGTAATAGAAAGGAGTCGCTGAAATATCGCTGGCGAGGTAAGCAATGGTGCAGCTGCAGGGCGGCCCTGTCTTCGACATGCCCAGTTCGACCGACCTTCCAGCCGCAATCACCCGTTTGCATTTGCAGGAACTCTGTATCCAAGCGCCTTAATCCTTCAGTTGGCGATTTTTGGCCGCGCAAGCTGTAAGTGTTACTTCACCGCTGCTGCACCGTAAGCATGGTGGTGCGGTCCTGTTAAAGCTCTTGAGCTGCGTCTTCGGCCCATAGCGACAAGTCATTCCGAACTGCATGTCCGTGTGATGATTGCTCGCTGCATATATCGCGCCGTGCACTTCCTGGTGCGCCCAGCCCGCCCCACGTGGACAACGCTGAAAGCGGCTGCGCTTTGGGTGTTTGTAGGTTGCAAGCAGAAGACGACATTTAAGACCACCGGAACAAGGTGAGTCGTATCTCAGCGCGACACTTTCAGCGGTAGGTAAGTGAAAGAGCGGCCTGTTCTAAAGGCGTTCCTGTCCATCCTCGTATCAGCCATTTCAACAGTCTGTCATGACATCTTGGTTGTTTATATGTTTGTTGCGCAATGCGACCTGACATATGTTCCGAAACTTCACTCGCAGCGTTGCCCTTTACTGGCCCCGCAGGTTCTTCCCGACATCCTCTTGCACAAGATGTTCCCGATGTACCCCGGAATGCCAGGTGCTTACTCTGTCAGGGGGTTGGTGTTACATAAGCGGCGTTAGAAGAAGATCGTAGGGCACTTGGTTGTTGTCCGCGGGAAAGTGTGCCGGTGTCTTCCTCGTCTTGTGCATGTTAGGTGATATCTTGCATTTTCTCGCTTTGATAAAGCAACAGGCATGTATGACATTTTGACGGCCCTCGTCCCTCGCAACGGCCCTTCCCTTTGAAAAACAAGGCATGCCCGGAATGCCCATGGCCCCTCCGCCCCGTCACGGCGGCAAGGGCGGTGCACACGGGAAGGGCGGTCATGGCAAGCCAGAGAAGCCAGGTCAGTTACCGTAGGCATGTTTTCGTGCGTTGCCGGACCGTGACAGGCCCTCGGGGGGTGGGGAAGGGTGGAAGGCCGATCGCACCTTTCGCCTAATCTGTTCAAGGTCGTTGTTGCGGGCCCCTTGCGTCGAGACCTGGCGATATTTTACCCTTCACCTGGCCCCCATCCCTAGCCCCTGCCTCTCCAAATCCACTTAAGATACCGATACACCGGGCCTCAAAAGGATCGCTGACGCGGGTTGGGTTTGCCACTGTTTGCCCGCCCGCACAGACTTCGAGGACTTCCAGGATGCCATGGACGCCATGGGCCAGGGTCAGGGCCAGGGCGGCTTCGACCCGACTGGCGGCATGGGCGGAATGGGCATGGGCGGAATGGGCATGGGCGGAATGGGCGGTATGGGCGGATTCTAAAGCGCTCCACGCCAACATGACCCTGCAATAGTGCGCTCGACTACAGCGACATCTTAATGCGCGCGCTGGTGGCAGGCATTCACATTGTTGCCTCGTGGATTGTCAAGAGGTTCTTCGACGAAAAATTGCTCAGTGGCGCTATTCACAACTCTTATTGGTTCGAGCATCAGATGTTTCGAATCGGCCGTTTTGTGTACCAGTGCGGTATTGCGGTATTGCAGAGTGGTCGGCACAATTTCCACAGCACAGCAATGTATAGGTTTTTGGCGCTTGCTCCAACCGTTCAAGGGTTTGGAAGCACTTCCACTCCCCTGCTTCTTCTGCGCTCGATGAATTGGTAATCGTGTGTCTGTGCCACATCCTACATTGTCGTCGCGTGCGTTTGGATGTCCATGTTTGGGTCAGTTCGGGTCTTCCCCAACGCCTGCTCAAACTCCACATCGTTTCGGTCGCGGAGCCGTGCTGCGGAGACCCCATGATAAACTGGCAGATTGTGTGTTGTGGTGCGATTCACGTATGTATAAAAACTCCCCGGAGACGTATCCGGTCGCCGTGCGTGTCTTGCCGGGCAAGCCGTCGGAAACGCCGGTTCTCCTTGTTATAGATGCAGTCCCTAAACAAGTGCTGATGTACGTACTCGGGGTGCCGTGTGAATGGTGCTGCCGTCTCTCTTGATATGTGCAAATGAAAGCTGTGACGCGTTTTGCAGCCTGGGAGCCTGACGGCTCAGTTGGAATAAGTGTATGATCTGGACGCTTAGGTCAAGGCCCGGCGGCCGTTGTAAGTAAAGACTCACCTCGAACCAAAGACTCATCTCGAACCTGGACAGTGGGCACGATATACCGGAGCTGCCTTCACCGTCAGCAAGGAGTGATGGTAGGAACGGTGGGGCCTGCCTGGAGCAAATCCTACGCCCGGTTATTGTTGATTGGTTTGGGTTTACAAACACAAGAAGCAACGAGACGAGACGTTGCCGCAGCGACCTAAGCCGTGAATACGGTAGGCATCGGGGCGATCGATGACGTACAGGGGGCAGGGACAGGGGCGATTACGAGAGGGGCGGGGAGAAGAGGCGGGCCTCCAAACAAACCAAGTTACCCCGTTGGGGATGCGCTGTTGGTTTATTGTCACTTACCCATGTTGAGGTTTGACTAAAAGGCGTCATGCATCTGGCTGGCAAGAAGACCCAGGCAAGGAGACCTCGATACCTAGGGTTTCAGACCATTCCTACCGGTGTCCTTGAAAGTCACCATAAATGAGTCGTCCGACCGCAGCGTCATCCGGACAATTTAAGCCTCGTAAATTTTAATTTATATTATTCGCACAATTAACGATCTTCAATTCAAATGTTGAGGGCTCGCTGCAAAGGTGGGCTTCGCTGTGACATACACAAGGGCTCTGACATACAACAGGAAGGCATCATACACGACTGCAAGTGTTTCATGTACATACAGTTATATCAGTTATTGACAGATGAAACTGGCGCACAATCAGCCTTGCGATCACTCGGAGGTTGTGCGCCTGCCTCCTCCACCGTACCTCCAAATCGGCCTTACATGCCATGCTCGCTGTGGAGCTTTTATTTAGATATGTATATAACATGGGTGTGGTTATTTCGGCGGAAGAGGCCACTTCCTTAGCGTCAGGTGCGCAGCGAGCTTACAACGGAACCTGACGGAACCCTCCTTGGATGGAGCCGTTCGAAGATGCCTCTACTGTCCCTTTGCACCTTGTCGCTGGTTGTAGTTGGTTCCTCCTTCCTACAAATAGAAATCTTCACATTTGTCGGTCCGGAACATCATAAACAACTGGCCAGGTAAGAGCTGTCGGTCAGGAGGTCAGGTCATGGCGGGCAAAACCTAGTTGGAACGCCAATGGCTCTTCGGACGCTAGTGTGCCCTCCGCCATCGAGCTTAAGAGCTCAACTCACTCGCGTCGGAGGCGGGCTGATTGCACACGCCTTGTCGAGGGTCGATCTGGGGCCTCAAGCTTAAGCACTGCCCCTCACTGCCAGAGCAATGTTTCCACGCACCTAGGTCACCCATGGCGCGGCAATGGGTCGTTTAAAAGAGCGGCTGCTCAAGCGCTGTTTAGACATGTATGTAGAACACTGCGCACGTGGAAACGCAGCGTATGCACCTCACGCCGGCGCTCAGCGACCGCCCCATCGTTGGCCCTTCCCCCCCCCCCTCGACGCCACTGCCTACAGGGTCCTTCCATCCTCTATTACCACCCACGAACCCACAAGCATCTTCCCACACCACATTCGCTCGCAGGTCGTATCGGGAACTTCGGACCCGCAGCGGTACCGACATGAGCGTGGGCAGCTCAGCACCGCGAAGAAGCCGTCTCTCCCTTGCAGCGCCTCTCTTAACACACACACACACACACACACACACACACACACACACACACACACACACACACACACGTACGACACAGATCACCCCCTCGCGGCACAGGACACCCCCCCTTCCTCCAAGGACACGCCACGATCCAGGCGGACCGGGTCAGACCCCCCCACAATCCCAACCCCAGCCCCCAACACCCACAAAAGATAAAACAAGCCCTCAAAGCGGTCAACGTCCAAGACCGAGCCATATGGAAAAACGGGGTCCAGGTCACGCCACGCATCCCGTCCTACTTGCATCCCGTCCTACTTGCGCCTGCCGCCACCGCCGCCGCCCGATCCCTTCTTGCCACCGCCACCGCCGGATCCGGATCCGGGCCCGCCCTTCCCCGCCGACCCCGGGCCTGCACCCTGCGACCCCGCCGCCGCCGCCGCTGCGTTCTGCGCCTCCAGCTGCTTCTTGGTCAGCCGGGTGGCCTCAGCCTGCAGCCCAGCAGCCAGGCGGCAAGCAAGGGGCGATATGTGCGTGAAAGGATGACCTTTTGAGGGCATCCACCGGCACCCAGGCAGGCAGGCAAACGCGCGCCCATGCACTACATCGCCTGTCTGTGCCTGCGCTCTCGGGAGGGCACCTGGGGTCCACTCGGGTGATGCAGCGCCCGATGATGCACACCCCGCAGGGAAGCTCTCGTGTACACATGCGCATGCACCCCCCCCCCACACACACACGTAAACACACACACGCAAGCCGGCGGCGGGTCCGCGCAGCCCTCTTGGCCCCGCGCCCGCGTTCTTTTTTCTTCTTTTCCAGCACCTCAAAGCCGCCGCTCCCCGAGTGCGACCCCCCCACTCCCAGCCCCAGCCCCAGCCCCACCCCCACCCCCACCTCCACCCCCCAGCCCCACCTGCAGCGGGTCCTCGGGCCACACGTGTTTCGGGTAACGCCCCCGGAGCTCCTTCCGTACCTCGGGGTAGGCACTGACCCAGAAGCTGGCCAGGTCCGAGGTCACCTGCGGAGTACGACGCGGAAACGGTTGGGTTAGTTGAGGCAGTTGGACGGTTTGGCGGTTTGGTCGGTCAGTTCTCAGTTGGCTGGCTGCCCGGAGTTGGTTGGCAGCGGCGTAGAGAAAGACAGTCGTAAGAGGCGGAACATCCCCCACCCCCGCCCCCGCCCCCACCCTGGAGTCTAACCGACCGAGGCGACTGCTGCACCCCGCCCCAGGACCCCACCCCACCCCAACCCAACACATTCCCACTCACCGCCGCCGGTCGACCCGCGGGACTGAGCAGCTCCAGAGTCAGCGGCACCCGCCCCCCCGCCAGCAGCGGTGTGGCGGGCAGTCCAAACACCTCCTGCAGCTTGCAGCGCACCGCGGGGGGGTCGCGGCTGTAGTCCACCAGGGCGCGGGTGCCGGTGGGCAGGGTCAGGTGGGAGGGAGCCTCGGACTCCACAAGCTGAGCCAGGTCCCAGGGGACGAGCGACCTGGGGAAGGGGAGGGGGCACATCAGACATCACATCACACCACGTTACGTCACATCACGTCACACCAGATCTAGGTGTGAGTACTGCACCAGGCGGAATCGGACCAGACGGATCAATCGGATCCCTGCAGCGCCCCTCTCACCCTCTCACCACACCTTCCGTCCGTAACCTACCACCCCCCTTCCCGGTTCCGGTTCCCGCCCCTCCTCCACCCCACCTTTCCCCCACGCCACACCCTCGCCCCCCAACCCATCACCAACCCCCACCCTCCTAACCCTCACCCCATCCCCACCCTCTTCCCCCCCACCCCACCCACCTGATTATCGCCCCCCACTCCAGCTTCAGCAGCTCCCCCTTACTGCGCACCCCACCCAGGTGGGGACCCAGCCACACAGCGGCTCTAGACAGCAGCCCCGCATCCGACAAGTCCGGCAGCGCCGCCAGCCGCCGCGAGGCAGAAGAACCGCCGCCGCCGCCGCCGCTCCCGCCGCCGCCTCCTTCGACCGCGAGTGTTCGCAGCCACACCACTCGCTGCCTCCACGCCTCCAGATCGCGAGACAGACCCACGCCCCGCACGCCACCCATCTCCTTGAAGCCCTGCGAGCCCGTGTACGCACGTGTGTATACATATGTATGTTATGTGTGTGTTACAGTGTGGGGGGCTTTCTGGGCCCATTCTAGGGTGAGGGCACCGCCCTCCTATTGATTTAACAGCCACGAGTTTGTTCGCTTAGAGCACCATCCACCACCATCACACTGTCCAACGCCATACGAACTGTGAGTCCAAGGCGGTTGGTCCTGCCGACTAGGACCCCACCTCATCCGTTCACCCGACACCCGTAGAGACTGAGGGCTCAGCAATCGCCACCAATCAATCGTGTCATCTGCCCAATCAACTGGGGCCCAACTCCACATCTCAGCAGCTAGCCATAATCTCGCCGCTCCCGACAATGTCGGGGTCTCTCCGGGAATCGAACCCAGGACCTTAACCGTAACGCCGGTAGTGTCATATCCAGACCAGATATGTATGTGTGTAAGCATGTGTGTGTATTGGCGAAGGGGGGGCTGGTGGTGTGTGTGTTTGGGGTGAAGGGACATCTGTGTACTGGCCGAGGCCGGTGGGCGGTAGTCGTGTGACTCCCCCCCGGGAAGCTGCGGTACCGCTGAGTCGGTTCCTAGCTGGTCCCCGCGCTTTGCTCTCTTTTGGTCGCATTACGGCTTTAGGCCTTACCATGTTCCAAACTCCCCCCCATCACACACGCACACACGCCACCAATAGATCGCCTCGCCCTCGCCCTCGTCCCTCGGTTCCGTCCTTTCCCCTTCCCTCCCCCCTCTCTCCCCCCTATCCCACATGAAAACCCCCCCCCACACACACACGCACCGCCACCACCCCACACACTCGTCCTGACCCGCCCCCACCTGCAACAGGGCCGGCAGCGCCGCCGCGTCACTGACCGGCGCCGCCCTCTCCGCCAGCACCAGACAGCCCAACCGCTTCTGCTTCCTCGCCAGCACGGACTTACTGCTGCTCGCCCAGAACACCACCTCACGCTCCTGCGGGCGGCAGGAGGAGCAGCGGAGGAGGCGCAGCAGCAGGGGGGAGGAGGATGGGGTGGCAGGTGGCAGGATGGGATGGGATGAGGAGGGTAAGGATGGTGGTGGTGGTGGGGGAGGAATGGCGCAGCGGTCACGCTAGACGCAGACGGCGGTGATCCAGGAAGAGGGGGGAGGAGGAGTGACACGCAGCGAGTGGCCAAAGGTGGACAACGGAGGCTCAATCAACCAACCAACCAGCCAACCAACACAACGCCCCAACCGCCGCCCCGTGCCGCCGCACGCTCTTCCCGTGGGCTGCACTGTTCGTGGGGGTGTGTGTGTACCTCGTGTATGTGTGTGTACCGTATCGCACGACACCCCTCTCCTTACCTGCACCATATCTTTGAGGTAGCGCTCGATGGCCGCCCCACTCAGCCCCGCTGCGGACCGGACCGTGTCGTTACCTCCTCCCCCTCCCCCTCCTCCCCCTCCCCTCCAGGAGGCAGCCGGCCCCGAGCCGCCAATGTCCGCCACCGCCAGGTACTCGAACTGGCCCAGAGGGTCGTCCTCGGAGGGAAGTCGAACCACCTGACCTGAGAACAGGAGGGGGACAGGGGGTGGGAAGAGGTGGAGGAAGAGGAGGAGGAGGAGGAGGAGGAAGCGCAGGAGGAGAATGGCCAGCGCCCGGGGGGAAGGGTTGTATGTGTGTTGGCGGGGGGGGGAGGGGGAGGGGCGGGGCCTGGTTGGATGGCGAAGTGGCGATAGAGGTGGAAGAGGGGACGTTCCCTCATCTGACCGGCGGCGAGGACCTAGGCGCCCGACCCCACACACCGAGGTCCGTCTGAACGAACCACCCACCCATGGCAGTAACCCAGCCATCCACCCACCCCGCCAGCCAGCCAGCCAGCCAGCGATCCACCCACCGTCCCAGAAGTCCGCCCCGGCCGGTCACCTCCTCGTTTCACTCGCTTCCCCAAACCCCCCGACCCCAAACCTCATCTCTTCTTGATACGTCCCACCCAGGCCGCCCAATCCCCCAACCCCACCCACCCCACCCACCGGTGGACAGTGTGAAGGCCGGGCGGTTGTTGGGTCGCTGCCTCCGCTCCGCTATGCGGTCGGGGTATGCTGCCGCCACCAGCGCACCCACCAGCCCCTCCCGCTGCATCTGCTCCCGCCAAGCAGCATCGAACGACTCCTGCGACTGAGAGCGCGACTGAGAGCGCGACCCCGGCCCCGGCCCCGCGCCCCCTCCTCCCCCTCCTCCTAAGCTGCTTCTGTTGCCGCTGCTGCTGCTGCTGCTGCCAACGCTGCCGCTGCTCCCCGAGCTCCCGACAGCCGGCACATCCTCGAGATAACCAGAATCAAATCCGTCAGCGCCGCCAACCAACTCAGATCTGGATCCGGATCCTGATTCCGGGCCGACGGCAGCGTCGGCAGCGTCGCCGTCGGCGTCGGCGTCGTCGTCCTCCGAAGCGTCCCCCGACTCCAGGGGACCCAGCCCCGCCTCGCTCAACGCCGCCGCCACCGCCTCCTCCTCATCGCCGGCTGGTGCAGCGGCGGAGGCGGCGGAGGCGGCACCCGAGGCGGTGGCGGCTGTGCGCCGAGCCGTGGCCGCCGCCATGGCCGCCATGGGTCGGGCTCCCTGGAGGATGCGTGCCGCTGCGGCCCGGTCCAGTGCGACATCTGTGAGGGGGGGGAGTGGAGGGTGGGTGGGTTGGGGGGCCCCCTCACGACGCGGGCCTTCCACTGCCGGCCTCCGCAGCCCTAGCCTCCGCAAAACCTCCATCGCCCCATCAACGATAAACCCTAAAACCCTTCCCGAGTTCCTCAGGGTTTTAGGGTTTTAGGGTTTTACAACCACCGAATGCAGCTCACCGTCATTCGCCAGCGCCTCCAGCCGCATCATAATGTCCGCACTGCGACCCGCGGGTCGGTCCCCTCTTCCTCCCCCTCCCCCTCCCCCTGCCCTCCGCAGCACGTCCCTCTCCGAGCCAAGCATGGTCGCCACCACCGCCGCCAACTCGGAGCAACCCAACGCCGCGCCGCGCAGCACCGCCTGGCCCCAGCGCGGGTGCACCCCCAGGCGGGCCAGCAGCCGGCCGTGACCCGTGGGTCGGCCGCTGCCGGGCTCCACCGCACCCAGGTCCTGAGGGCGCGGGCCGGAGGGTCAGTCAGCCGGGCGGCCGTTAGCGCAGGCAGAGGCGATGGGAGGGCGCGGTGACGAAAGCGGGCGGCAGGAATCAGTCGTCGTCGTCGTCGTCATGTGTTGGCGATTGTTACTGATGTGCGTGCATTGGGGTGTCTTGTGTGTCTGTGTGTGTAGTTCAGCAGCGCTGATCGAATGCCAGGTCCCCATTGAGCGCATCCGGCGCCACCCGACCCCATCCGCGACCTCTCGCCCTACTCCTCCGCTCTCCCTTTGGCACGTCCCACAAACCCACCCGCCCCTCCTCCGCCCTCCCCTCCCCCGCCCTCAAACCCACCCTCCCTTCCACCGCCCCCCTCCCCACCACCCTCCACCTTCTCCCTCAGCCTCCGTCCCTTCGCCTCGCTTTCCGCTTCAGCTCCCTCCCCCCCCACCCCCCCCCATCCCCCCACCTGCAGCAGCTCCCTCCCCGCCGCCAGCAGCTCCCCCGGTGGTGGGTCCAACCAGGCCAGACCGCCCCCGTCCGGACTGCCCCACAGAGCCAGCTCCAGCGCCGCGGGGGCCAGGTCCGCTGTCAGGACTTCCGGCTCACTGACTGGCGGCAGCGGGTCGCGTTCCGACCACAGGCGGTAGCAGCGGCCGGGGGCGGTGCGGCCGGCACGACCCCGCCGCTGCTCCGCGGACGCCTCGCTGATGCGGATCTGGGGGTTTTAGGGTCGTTTAGGGGTTTAGGGGTTTAGGGGTTTTAGAGGCCGAAAGAATCAGGGGGCGATCGGGAGGGGGGGGAGAGGGGGAGGGTGGGGAGGGAAGGGGGCCGAGGTGATAGGTGAGACCGCAGCGGTGGCAAGGCGGGGGAGGGCGGGGCAGGGCGTCCCCCCCCTCCCGGCACCCGCCCGCCTCCTCACCCCCCCTTCCTCCCCAACCACCATTCCCCTTTCCTCACTCATATCTCCCAACCCCCAATGCAGCCACCACACATGCAGCTCCTGCCGTACCGTAACCCAAGCACCCTACCGTTTCCAGGCGGTTGATGGCGGTTGACGGGTCGTACCGCGGCGCCCGCCGCAGCCCGCAATCCACCACCGCAGTCACGCCGTCGATCGTGACCGACGATTCGGCGATCGGCGTCGAGAGGATGACGCGCCGCCGCCGAGTCGACGTCGCCGTCGAAGATCCCGCCGGCGGCGGCCGCAGCACCTCGTCCTGCTCGTCTGGCGCCATATTGCCGTGCAATTGCAGTACGCGGGCGCCGTACTTGCGGGCGGTGCCGTCAGCCTTGTGTGTGGAGGGGGGTGGTGGGAGGACAATCAGGTGATGACCTATGAGGTGAGGTGATGCGGTGGTGAGGTGATGAGGTGTTCGTCGCAGGTGTGTGTGTGTGGGGTGTGGCAGTCTGCGACCAGTCGGCCCCATCCAGCGCGGCCCCTCCCCACCAGTCGAGTCCCTTCTGGCATCTTTGATTGTCTCTTCATTCGCGCGGTCGACCCATCAGCTACCTCGGGCTGTTGTCTTCTGTACCCCATACCCGCCAAGCCACTCCCACGCTCGCCCCCCCTCCCCCACCCTTTCTCCCGCCCCCCCCCCCCCACCTCCCCCACGCTCGTCCTCACCTCCAGCAGCCTCTCCACGGACCGGATCTCGCCCACCCCGGGCAGGAACACCAACACATCACCACCACCACCACCCCCACCACCACCCCCACCACCACCCCCACCACCACCACCACCCCCACCGCCCCCCTCCCGGAGCGCCACCGCCACCGCATCCGCCGCCGCCCGCTCCAGAGCGCCACGTTCCACTGCAGGGAGGGAGGGTCAGGAGGGGAGGGGAGGGTGGGAGGTCCCGGGCGGAGGCAGCTCGGAGGACGGGCGTGTGGGGTTTGGAGGGGCCCCTTCCTCCCCCTCCCTGTGCCCTCCCTCATTCCCCTCCTCCCCCTCCTCCCAGCTAACCCCCTTCGCATTGCTCACACACACACATACACACACGTGCGCACCACCCCCGCTACCCCTCCCCTCCCCTCCCCCGCTCTCACCCTCCGGCCTGCCCAGATACGTGGTCCTGACCGGGTAGGACCGCCCCTCGCTGATCACCAGCGGCACCGAACAGCCATCAAGGCCACCACCACCACCACCATCATCATTGGAGCCGCCCTCGGCGCCGTTGGTGTTCGCCTGCCGCCCCTCCTCCTCCTCCTCCTCCTCCTGCTGCTGCTGCGCTCCCTCCTCGGTGTGCATGAGGGCTCGCACCCGCTCCCCCAGGCCCCCACCCAACGTTGCGGACATGACGACCAGCCTGGGGGAGGGAGGGGGGGGAGCGGTGTTGGGGGTGTTGAGGGTGGGCAGGTGGGTGGGGAGGTAAATCCACGGATAGACCGGATCCCGCAAACGGCAGAGAAGCAACGTAATTCTGCGAAGTCCGGGGATAGTATGAAAGAAGATACCAAAATCGGGGGGGGGGGGGCGGGCTGCAGGTGGGGTTCGGGCCCATCACACGAGGCGGGAGCGGGGGGGGGCAGGGGCGGGTTGGAACTAGAGTGGTCGGTCTGTGTACATGTACGTGTACAGGGGAGCGGGGGGACGGGGGAAACGTGAAGAAGGAGGGGGGGCAGCCGCAGGGCCTCCCCAAAGCGCTCACGCCCATCTCGCGCCCATCTCACTTCCTCCCCTCCACTTTCCTGCCCACCCCCCCCCCCCCTCCCCTCACCCCCCCACCCACCTCAGGTCGGGTCTCGCCAGCCTCTGCACGTCCAGACACAGCGCCAGTGCCAGGTCCGCGTCCAGATTGCGCTCGTGGAACTCATCAAACACCACCTGGCGAAGAGGGTAAAAAATGATACCGCAGCGGAGACGGAGACGGCGAGGAGGGGGGGGGAAGGGGGAAGGGAGGGAGGGCGGTTGAGAGGGGGGAGGGAGGGCGGTCCACACCGCTAGCTACTGCTTCCCAGTCGAGCCCCAAACCCCGACCCCCCCTTCAACCCCACCCCCCCAAACCTCGACCCCAGTCCCGCACACCCAACCACGACTGCCAATTCGCCCAGCGCACTTCAGCAACGCAATCCCCACTCACCGACCCACCGACCCATCTACCCTTTCATTCATTCCTCGCCCTGGGTCCCTTCGCTGCGGTACCGCTATCGTTTTTGAACATATTACTCACATTACCCGTTTCACCCCCCCCCCCCAATCTCACCGCCCCCACCCCCGCCAGCTCCGGGTCGCTCTGCAGCCTCCGCAACAGAATACCCTCCGTCACCACCTCTATACGTGTGGAGGAGCTGACCTGCGCGGGGGGAGGGGTAGAGGGGCGGTGGAGGGGGGAAGGGGGGAGGCGGGGATTAGAGTGGCGTCCGGGGACGTGTTGGGGCCCCTGGTTGGAGAGGTGGTGGTGAGACTGCGGTGGAGACTGAGGTTGGGATTGGGACCCTGAGGCTGGCTTTGACCGCGGGGAGGGGGCGATGAGGAGGTCCTCCGCAGAGGGTCAGGCGGCCCCATCGCGGGAGACCCCACTTTGCCGCTTCCCCCCTCTTGAGTCCGCATGGACCGTTAAACCCTAAAGCTTAAAACCCGCCTAATCATCCCCTCCACGCTCCAGCCCCGGTCAACCCCGACCCCGTCACCTCCAGCACACCCCGTCCCTCCCTCCCTCCCTCCCTTAACCCTCCCCCCATACGCACACACGCCACCACCACCACCCCCAACCCCAACCCCCCCCCGGCCGTTCTAATTACCCCCTCTCCTCACCTTGCTGTCCAGCCGCACCCGGTACCCCACAGTGCCCCCCACCGGCTCCCGCAGAGAGGCGGCCATGCGGCGAGCAGCGCCCTTGGCGGCCACTCGCCGGGGCTCCAGAACCTGCGGAAGAGCGACGCACGAATGACCCACGGGTCGGTCGGTCGGTCGGTCACAGCGATCAGCCAACCAGCCCCCCGGGTGTGTCGCGGGATGCAGCCCACGGGATGCAGCCGGTCTCGAATCGGGTCGAGACAGGTGGCGGGTGGAATACAAGGAGAGACCAGTCCATCCCATATTCCCATTACATCGAGGTGGACCTCGCCCTGCCCTGCCCGCCCCTCCCCCTTCTTCCCCACCAGAATGCGCTCGCCGCCCCTCAGGTACTCGGGGTTGTGGCGCAGCATCGCCAGAGGAACCACCGTGGTCTTACCCGCGCCGGGAGGGGCCTGGGTGTGGGGTTGGGGGTGAGGGGGGTGAGGTGGGTGAGAAAGAAGACCCCGCAGTGAATGGGATGGGAAGGAGGGAGGGGGAGGCTTGTCGTGTCCCGGTGGCGGCACACAAGCCGCATGACATGCCGCATCACAGAACGACGGCCGTCGGGTTTCACGTCCGAAGTCCCTCGCTCCCTCCCTCCCTCGTTCGTTCGGTGATCCGCTCCTCCCCGCACCGGTCACCGCACCGCACCGCTCCCTCCTAGAGGAGAGCACCTTCCAGACCTGCTCGCCGCGAGCTCCTCCTCCTCTCCTCCACCACCTCTCATCCACCATCTCTTCTCCTCCACCTCTCCTCCCCCCCAAAACCCCCGCTCACTCGTCCCCCTTGCGTCCGTCCGTCCGTCCGGGTCCGCCTCAGTTCGTTGGCTGTGGCTCCTTTCCACCCCCCTCCCCCTCGCCCTCCCAGTCCAGCTTCTTTGGACTGCTTTCTATACCTCTCCCCCCACCCCACCCCACCCCACCCACCAGCTTCCCCACCTCCCCCCGCACAAAACAACCTCAAAACCTCACAACCCCACAGTGTGCCAGTACAGCACACCCGTACCCGTACTCGTACCTGCAGCACCAGTCCGCTGCTCCGATCCAGACCCGTCAGCACATCCGCAAGACACTCCCTGCGAACCGGTGGGTGATGGAAGGGTGGGTGGGTGGTGGTGGTGGGTGGTTGAGGTTGAGGGCGACATGCGTCAAAGGGCGCTTCCTGGCTGCTGCAGCGAGACCAAAGATCAAGGGGGGGGTCGGACATGCAGAGGCGCGCGGGCACCCCACGCACGCACGCACGCACTCAAAAGAGACGCACGGGCGGGCGGGCGCCCCCCCCCCCGAATGGGAAAGGCAGGTGCAGGCGCACAGCATATTAGTGCGCCTGCTCGCTGCCGAGGGAAAGGCCGTATCAATTGCTTCACTTCGCTTCGCTCTGCTTTGCTCTGCTTTGCTCTGCTTTGCTCCGTTACGGTGCGGCCCCGGCCCCGGCCACTCACCGGATGGGCAGTCCGTCAGCGATGCTCAGCACGGCCGGATCCACAGTGGCGGTAGCGGCCGACGAGGCGGAGGCCGCAATGGCGGCGTCGGCTGCGACGGTGGCAGCGGCAGCGGCGCCAGGTGCTGCTGCAGGGGAGGCGAGGCGGCGTGGTAGTGGTGCGGGCGACCCCCGGCCGGGGCCCCCGCCGCCCAACGGGTCGTAGCGCCAGCCGCCGCCGCTGTGGCCGCCGCCTACGGAAGCGGCGGCGGCGGTAGCGGTAGCGGCGGCTGTACGGTGGGGGCGGTAGCTGGAGCGAAGGTAAAGGCCGGGAGCACTGTGGCTGGCTCTGCCAGCGCCGCTGCCGCCACCGCTGCTGCTGATGGCTCCCGCGGCTGGCGGGAGTGGGTGAGCTGCTGCGAGCGGTCTGTGGATGTGGCTAGGGACTCCCAGTGAAGGCGTGGAAGGCAGCCTGCGAGGTCGCGGAGGAATGTGCGATGGCGTGACGGCAAATGCAGTTACGACGGCGGTGTGTGGCGAGCGGTGGCGAGGGCAGGCTACTGCACGACTCGCAGTAGCTGATAACCCGAATTTGTTACGACTTGAGGAATTCACATATAGGGCGCCATTGGCATTATTAGCTCCAGGCGCCATGCCGGCTGCAAAACCTTGCAGCAGCCGCAAGTAAATAGCAATCGTGTTTGTGGTCCGAAGTGCACCGGCACCTGCGCCAAATGAAGCTCGGCTCCGCCATAGAAGCGCGCTGGCTGCTGAAACAAGCGCGACGTTACTGTTTAACACACATCACTCCCTCAAATGCTCGCGAGTTTCCAAGGACAGGCCAGTAAGCCCCAGGATCATCCAGGTTATTGCGTCCTAGTTGTAAGCGAACCCGATGTCATCGCGCGCCACGACAAACGAGGGCGTCAAAGGGGCGTTTGGTGATTCCACTGACGATTTGCCGTACCAACTGCTTTGCAACTCCTTGACTCCAGTTCAAGGGCTTTTGTCCTTTGTCCCGTTACATAGCCATGTAATTGAGCGTCTACGCCTAGGGCACAAAGAGAGGGTTGTCATATTTGCTTATCGCGTACCATCCTTTTGTTTCTCCGCAAGATACAACTTCCGTGACAGCCTCGATAATATCATCTCTTGCCAAGGCGCCTGCCACGCTTCCAACAAGGGCTGTGCATGTTTTAGGCGAACTGAGTGACTATTGGCTGAGCCCAACTTCCGTTGGGTCTCCCGTTGGAGAATGGACCGGCAGGCGCCTGGACACAACGCATAGCGCTCTGGGGATCAGCATCATTTTCTCAAGCGGAAGGGGCCAAACATGCCCGCCGTGGGTCGCGGCTCGAGCAAGCCGAAGTCGCTGGTCGAGCATCTCAGCGACCATGCCCCCAAACGACTCGTAAATGACATCCTTCCCATCGACAGATACCTCACGTCAGCTAAATACCTAATAAAGCAGGTTGGTCGGGTCGAGAGCTGGAGGACGGGTCCGTGGCGTGCGTGCTGCGTGTTCCGGGGCCTCGGGACGCCTGACCGCTTCTCACCCTCCGCCATCGGCCTGCAGGCCGCAGATTATCGGCGCATCGGAGATGAGGAGCAGCTGTACGTCATGCTGCTCCGATTCGCCAGGTGAGCCCGCTCCCCCCTCAGAAGCGTTTTGCCCGTCGTCGCCTCTCAGAACCTCTTCCCGCCCTCCATCCACACGTCGCGTATCTTTCACAGGGGCCGCATGCCGGGAGGGGGGTTAAAACAGTGAGATGCGTCAGTGGATTTGGTTAGGGAGAGGGAGGGGGCATGGTAATAAAAGATGAGATCGCAGAAGGGGAAATGGAAGCGACGCTCCACCGAACGGGCCCAGGGGACACCCAGGGAAGAAACGAAACCAGCAAACGGAGCTTCAGCACTTGGCTGGCTGGCTGCTGTTGCTGCTGCTCAAGTTTTGAAGGCTAGAAAGCTCAGCGCAGCGCAGCACAGCGCAGCACAGCGCAGCAGATGCGGTCCGTTCGCCGGGGCGCTGCTGCTCGTCCCCGCAAACCCATCTCAGCCCCAAGCCTACCTGAGAGCCCAGACCGCCCCTCTCCCTCTCCCTCTCTCTCTCCTCCTCCTGCCCCTCCCTCTCCTCCTCCTCCTCCTTCTCTTTCCATCCCTGCCCTTCTGCGCCCGCTTGTGTGCCGCTGGTCGCAGTCTGATGGTGGAGACCATTCCGAAGCATCGGGACTTCCGGGACAGCCATGCGGAGTACAAAGTGCTGAAGCGGGTAGGGAGGGATACCGCGAGCGCCCGCCCGCGGGGCCCAGAGGCCGATGCCGCGTGCGTGTAAGGGTTGAATTGAGGCGCGGATTGGGGCGCGGCGCGACGCGGGGGGCGGTGTGTGTGCCGACTGCCGAGGCGACGCGGCCCTGCACGCTACCACTGCCCACAACGGATGCTCTCCGGATTCACCGCCATTGTGGGGGCTCCCCGTTACCCTTCCCTTTCCTTCCCTTCCTTGTCGTGTGGGCGTCGCTGTCCCTTGCTTTCCTTTTTGTTGGGCGAGGCGCCGGGCGCGAAGCGCCGTCGGGGGGCCGAGGCCCCACGGTCTCACCTACCCGGTCCGTCATTCCTTGATTCAGTAATTTTCAATGATTCAGTTGGCTTCCGTTGCCACCCTGCCCTGCCCTGCTGCTAGGACCTGCTGGGGAGCTACCTCCCCGAGCTGGAACAGCTGAAGATCTCCCTGCGGCTCAAGGAGCGCCCCGAGCCCCCCGCCGCCGCCTCCCGCAACCGGCCTGCCTACGCAGTACAGCTCAGCGTGTCGGCCCTGCCGCAGGTGGACTGGGCGTCATCGGGGGCGCCGGTGGCGGCGGCGCCGCCGCCGCCACCGCCGCCGGACGCCGCCGGGGCGCTCCTCCGCGTCGATGATCTGCTGGAGGTCATGGGCCAAGCGCCGCCGCCGCCGCCGCCTCCGGCGGCGCCAGCGGCGCCTTCGGCGCCGCCCGCCGCTGTCGCGGCGGCGCCGACGGATCCCTACGCGTTAGCCGCCGCCGCGGCTGCGTCGCTGGCGGCGACGCCCAGCGCGCTGGATATCCCGCAGTCCAAGTACGCGCTCACCTACTCGGCGTCTAGCGGCCGCCACGCGCTCTTTGGCGGGCCGTCGCAGCCGGCGGGCAGCAGCAGCAGCGGCGCCGCCGGCGCCGTAACCAGGCTCGGCAGCGCCGACGGGCGAGGGCTGCTGCCGCGGTACCCGACGGTGTTGGACGCGTGGCCCGCCGCCGCGGCAGCCGCTGGGGAGCTGACCCAGCTATCCCTATCGCCCGGTCAGCAGCAGCAGCAGTTGTTGGCGCTGGTGGCGGGGCCGCATCCGGCGGCGGGGCCGTCGCTGGGGCCGCAGGAGATCCCGGTGAGTGGTTTGGGGGGGCAGTGGGCGGTAAGGTGTTGGGCAGACCGTCGGCAGGGCAGGGCAGGTTCGGTCGGGCGTTGGCGGGGCCGCGCCGCCTCACATCACTCACGGGGGTTAAGGCGAGGTGGGCGCACGAGGTGGGGACACGGGGTGGGATTAGCATGGGGTGGGGTTGGGCACGGGCGCCGCCCGTCGCGGGGCGGGCCGCGGTGGGGTTGGTTCGGGCCCGTTCGGGCGCCGGGTGCACGTGCACCGGAAGGGCCGTGGCGGCCACACGGAAGACGGGTACCCTAGACTTGTGGAGTTGTGTGTTGGCCAGGTGGGGCCGCCCCTCGGGTGCGGGAGCTTACTGGTAATCCTCACCTCCCACCCATCCACCCACCCACCCACCGCCTTCCTGGCTATGGGGCCTGGTCGCTGCCATCAGTACCCACCACGCACACAGTGCGCTTGCAGAACCCCCCCCCCCCCAATGCCCGCCTCTCCTCTCCCTCCCCTTTCCTCCCCGTCCCCCGCCCCCATATCACTCCCTGAATCCCCCGCCCCCGCAGGTTGACTACCTTCCCGCCTCCACCCAGGGCCTGCCCGACACCTGCCGCCTCCCCCACGCCGCGCCCCCTCCGCCCCCCGCCCCCTCCCCCTCCGCCCCCTCCTCCTCCTCCGTCGGTCCCACCCCCGGCGGTCCCAAGGAGCTCCGCAAGCTCGCCCAGTTGCGTGACGTGCACGTGAGCGTGTCGCTCATGAATGAGTTCCTGGCCTTCGCGCGCAGCAACACGGCCCGCGGCGTGGAGTCGTGCGGCATCCTGGCGGGCCGCCTGCTGGCGGGCGATTCGACGTTCGCCATCACCACACTCATCATCCCCAAGCAGCAGGGCACCTCGGACACAGTGCATGCGCTGAACGAGGAGGAGATCTTCGAGGCGCAGTTCGAGCGGGAGCTGTACCCGCTGGGCTGGATCCACACGCACCCCACGCAGACGTGCTTCCTGTCGTCGGTGGATGTGCACACGCAGGTGCGCGTGCGTGTGTGTGTGTGTGTGTGGTCGGGGGGCGTATCCACGTATCCCTTTCCTCCCTTTTGCAGCCACGGAGTCCGCGGTGTCTCATGTTATATGATGGAGCGTATCACTCCCTTAGCCCCCTCGCCCCTCCCTCTACGGTGGCGGCCCCGTATACCCTCCAACCCCCCTCCCTCCGCCCCCGCTCCTCGCCATCTCCTTCACTTCCCTCCTTCCTCCCCCGCTCCCCACCACCCCGCATCCCCCGCCCCCAGTGCGGCTACCAGACGATGCTCGACGAGGCAGTCGCCATCGTGATGGCCCCCACCGACCCCTCCAAGAAGTGCGGCATCTTCCGACTGTCCACCCCCGGCGGCCTGGGCCTGGTGCAGCGCTGCCCGCAGCGTGGCTTCCACACCCACCCGCCCACCGACAGCGGCCAGGAGCTGTACGAGCTAAGCAAACACGTGTTCCTCAACGAGCGCACCAAGCACGAAGTGCTGGACCTGCGGTGACGCACCGGGGTGGTTTCGGGGGGAGGGGGGAGAGTGAGGGGAGCGGAGAGAAGGGGACGGGAGGAGAGGATTGTGAGAGGCCAAATGGGCAAGCTGACAGGCTGGGTTGCTGGGTAGGGAGGTGAAGAAAGAAGGATTGGAGCAGGGGGTTGGGGGGTGGGGAGGCAAAGGGGGGTGATGGTGGAGGGTGGAGGGGCAGGAGGGGGAAGATGAGGAGGAGGGGGCACCCCGCCACGCCCTCCGCGGCGCTCTGCCGATGGCGTGGTGTGGTGGCAGGGCTGTGGAAGTGTGCTGTGGTGGTGTGGTGTGGTGGCGGGGCAGCGACGCGGGAGGTGAAGGCGGCCGTTGAAAGAGCGGGGAAGCACGCAGTTGAGGGTTGCGACGGTTGCTCGCGCACACGCACACGCGATGCTTGGCGGAAGGGCGTTTGTCGCGGTGTGCGTGTGTTTGTACCTTGACGGGCGTGCCGGGCTGGGAGATGGGGGGTGTTGTGGGGTATGTGTGTGCGGAGAGCCCCCTCCTGCGGCAGAGAGCGGGTTTGGGGTGAGCGGTGAGCGACAGCGAAACGACAGCCATTCGTTGCTCCATTCGTTGGCTGCACCGGCGGCTGTGGCTGCGGCTGCGGCACCCGGACACTGTGTGCCGACTGGCATGGGTACCGCAATGCCAAGGATGGCTGGGGCCGCGGCTGCATGCCCTGTCCTGTCAAGGGCGGATGCCTGCGTCGATGGCGTCGGTGGAACATGGAGGCGAGGAGGGCAGCCCTCAGGCCAGGACGGCCTTCCGCTGCCGATGGCGCGCCGCGCATTCTTAGTTTCCTGGGCAGCGCAGCCTTCCCCGCGCGCGGGATGGGTCGAGGGCGTACCGAGTACTGAGGGGCAGTCCAAATTGCGAAAGCGGGCAGGCTGACAGACGTAATGGATCGGCGGGGCGACGAGGCCGTCTGGTCGCGCCAATGTGTGTGTGCGTAAATGTAGGATGCGAATTTTGCACGCGGCCACTGCCTAGCGCACAAACTTGCGTGGTCGACATCCCTCGATGTTTTACATGAGAATGGGTCCCTACGATAGTCCCGAGACACTGCTCGAGATCTAAGACATGGTCACCACGTGTAAAACACGCCGTTCATGCAGCTAGTTCCCCTCACACCATCAAGGTTCTCCCTAGCTAAATAGCCAGTACAGACTCACGACGGAGATTGCCCGTCAGCAGAGCCTGACACACAAGTCCACATATGTCTTCAGTGTCACCTTCAGTCCTCCCAGCAGGCTGCCCTTACCCTTCGCCAACCGCCTCGCCAGCAGCAAGGCGGGTGCTAAGAAATGTAGGACTGGCGCCACCGTGGCACCGCTTCTTTACGCTACTATGCGCAAGCCATGCAATTGGACGTAAGCCAACATGCAAGGCCGCCAGCGCCAGCGCAGCGTGTACAACTCCGCTTGTACCCTCTAAGGCCGGTGCCGCACGCCCCAAACCCCTCACCGCAATACCACCCTACTATTTGAACAATCACTGACATGGCTGAGATAGCTGTCGATCTACTCGCACTTGATGGCGCGGTAAATGTGCCGGACAAACATCAACGATGCACGCCAGCCAACAGTGCCCAGCATCAGGAAGAAGCCGTAGCAAACCATGGCCATGTAGCCAAAGAAGAACGACGTCTGCATGAAGCCGTTCATGTCAGAGCGGGCGCAGTAGTAGTAGAAGCAGTAGCCATACACGAAGATGCCGGTCGAGCCACCGCAGAGGAACGAGCGCCACCACCACTGGTGGTCCTCAACTGCCAGCTGGAAGTACGTCAGCGCAATGGTGATGAACGCCGTGACGACAATGAGGATGACGTACACAATGGCGAGGATCGACCAGATAATGTAGACCTTGTGGCCCCAAACGCTGGCAAAAATGTAGTACAGCTCCACGTAAATGGCGGAGAACGGCAGGAAGCCGGCCATGATCATCTGGGGAACTGTCGTACGGTACCAGGGCAGCTGAGGGATCTCCCGAGGATACTTGTTCGTGCGGCAAGGCGCAAAGAACTCGGCGCTGAAGTAGGGCACGGAAGTCGAGGGAGCGCAGAGGCGTCAGGTGCATTCCGATGCTGGTGAGGCGTCAGGTGCATCCCGATGCGGGCACCCCATCGCGGCACATCCAAGCGGCTTTTCTAATCAAGACGAGTGCGGTTCCGGAACCACACAGAAGGCCAGGCGCAATTAGCCAACTAGCAGATTCCGCGTCGCGTGTGCCAAGCCACTCACCGGTTGTTCTTCCCCGCAATGCCGCCAAAGACCGTCAGGGGAATGGTCACCAGGCCCCAGATCAGGCACATAATGACAATGGTGCCAAACGGCAGCGCCGCCGTCGACTGTGGGCAGGAAGGAGACGACGGGAGGGTGCGCAACAGTTCAGAACGCTGCCCACTCGGTTTGCCAAAGGGGTGACATGGTGTGAAAGCGTTTGACGTTAGGAGACATCCCACAAGCAAGTCGCTGCCCGGGATACGCACCAACCCTCGCCGCATGCCCCACAATCCTCACGCACCCGGTAGACGATGGCCACGGTGTTCAGGAAAGCGAACATGCCGAGGAATGGCCCGCAGAAGACGAAGCAGGTCAGCAGGATGTTGCGAACCCAAAGCTCGCCCTCCATCTGCTTATAGTACGAGGACGCAACGAAGCCCGCGATGCAGGCGGTAAGCGCGTACAGGACGATCAGGGCCGTGTACAGCGCGCCACGGTTGTATGGGTAGAAGACTCCCACGAGCGCCAGCACGAAAATGAACATGGCCAGGTAGAAGAGCTGCACAAGGGCACAGGGGAGGCATAAGGACCTTAGTCAACAGTCATGCCAGAGCGCAAAGCTCGGGTCCGCATGGTAGCGAAGCAGGCCCCCGCGGCCTGCCAAGCACATCCTTTCAGCGACTGTCGTACCTGGGTGCCGGTGCCCACGAACGCGCAGAACAGGTTCTTCTGGGGCGGGAAGCGGAAGACGTCACCGTGGACGTACTTCCAGCCCGACTCCTCCTCATCCATGGCGGCTGCGCATTCGAGGAATGACGCAGGTCAGCATATTAGGATGGCATCTGCAGCCATAACAGAAACCCACCCCGCAACCTTTACTGGCCGAAGGCGAACTACTTACGATCATCCTTGGAGTACTTGATGAAGTCAGCTTTCAGCACACGCATCAGGATAGTGGCCAGGAAACCAGTGAGGAGCAGCACGGTGACGCAGGAGTTGATGATGGAGAACCAGTGGATCTGCGCGATGGAGAGACCCAAGGGACGGTTTGTTGTCCGCCGTACTAGCAGGTGCACTTGAGATAAGCATTTGGTTTCACGCCCCCCCCCTCCCGTTTGTTACGCACCTCCAGATGAACTGGGTTCAGCGGGAAGCGCTCATAGCGCTGAAGGCGCTGCTCGAACTTGGTTGCCGTGGGGGTCCACTTCACCGAATAGGTGAATTTTGCCTTAACAGTGCTAGTCACATTATCAGAAATGTCCACCGCTTCCTGGGGGTCTGTGGAGACGTTGATCTCAATCACGCGGTCATCGTTATACTTGATGTCGAAGTCAATGTGCGTGAACAGGAAGTATTTGAACTCTGTGACACCGCCCGGCTTGAAGAGCTTCTCCATCTTGCCGATGAAGCCCCAGACTGGCAGATCATCATAGTACATTTGAAAGTACCAGTCCTCCTTGACGGCCTGTGCGCGGGAGGGCACCTTTAGGCCCAACCTTGCATAGCCCACGTCCAGCAGCGGCATCGCACCTTGCGGAACTTTGCTATGCGATCACCGTCCAGCAGCTGCTCGCAGACTGGCTCCCGCTGACGGTTCTTGCGAAACTGCAGCTGGTAGGGCGTGCTGGCCATGCGGTTTGCATCGACCACTTCGCCCATGCCCAGCAGCTTGTGCTTCACTCCGCCCTCGGGCTGGCAGTAAGGCAGGCTGTAGTACTCATAGGTCTCGCTGCACCAAATGTCAGGCAGGCCAGTCAGTCGTCCGCTGGCTGTTGTGCCGGTTGCCAATTTGCTGAAGCTCTAAGCTGGGCTCCTCCTCCTCCTCACCTGGGGTTGGTAAACGGCCCAACCTTGCTGGCCCACAAGGGGACGGCATCGTCCGGCTCGTATGTATGGTCCTTTTCGCTCAAGAGCTGGCGCCCCACCACGGCCTCAGTCACAGAGGGAACGCGCACCGCTGCGCTAAGCTGCAGCAGTGCTAATAGTGCAAGAGGGACTAGCCGGTTCATGGCAGTGCCTGAAGCCTGCTTTGGTCAGCAGGTCTAGCCGAAGATCTCCTTTAAGGAATGAATTGCAGCATCCCAGGCCCAACCAAGATGATGCTGTTAGACTTTCGTACCACTAATGGACAGTGACCTACACATAATCGGCGCGTCTGAGAGTTCAGGCAAAATGAACCCGACTTTGGAAAATACGGCACCATTCGCCCAAACGCAAAGCGTCAAAGCATTCTTGTCTCCTCACCCTCGTCGTCACACTCTGTGCCATTTATCATAAGCATGCATTTTTGATTTATTCACTTAACTGTGCTTCGCACTTCCTAGCTAAAGGAATGCCGCACCAAGAATTGTGATATGGACATCAGACCGTGGCTTCAGGACCTCTATGCACCTGCGGTCCTTGTGGCCGCAACACCAGCGGCGGAAGCAGTGGTGCAAGTCAAGAATGGATTGAGCCTGGTTGACCTGCTGCGCCCATACAGCAGCGTCTACCAACTGAATGGTAGGGTTGGTGGGGAGATGCCGCCCCATGTGGCGATGCCCGGGTCGCGATAGACCTAATCGGCGCAAGCAGGCAACCCCCGGTGTGGGGTATTGGCGCCAACCGTCCCCAGGGCTTCAAGCCCGTCAAGCCGATCCCCAAACCCGTTTCCCCGGCGCAGTACCCGTACGTGTCGGGGAGTCGTCTGTCCGCGTTCAGGACCTCCGAGTCCGCTTTTACGATGCCGCCACCTTGTACCAACCGCCTCCGGAGGTACGTGGTGGACACGAAAGCCCGGGGCCGACGGCGTGTCCGGGCGGTCGAGATTGGGGCCACCTCAAGTGCTGTATACACCCAAGCCACTTTGCTGTCGGCGTCGGTGGCAGGCGGCCAACTCCGAAGCTTGCACATCTCTTTGCGAGCGTTGAGCGTCTTCCCCAAATCGCGAGCTTGTGTTGTCCTCCGCCTCGACCTGCCATTGCGCTGGGACGAGACGGACATTGACACGTGTACTACCTGCAATGCATCAGCGCTCCCCGCATTTTTCGTCGCCTCCACCCATACCACACCGCACTCCGCTCCCGCCGGCTGTACCGCGGCCGGGCACGACCGAAACAACGACCGCAGGTGATTGAGGAGCAGCTGCAGGAGGTGCTCAAAGCGGCAGCCCAGCGTCATGCCCGACTGGACCCGGTGCCGGACCTGTTGCAGCGCTTCACGTCAGGTATGCGTGTGTATGTGGGGTCAGGGAGTGATATGCTCCTTTATATGTATGGGGCGTTTTGGGGTCGCTCCCGGCGGGCAGCGAACAGACGCGGCAACAAGGAAACAGCAGCGCGGCCTGGCGTTCACCGCGGCTTCCCCTCCCGAAACGACCCCGTGGGCCGCCCGAAGTGACCAGGGTTGAGACGGGAGGGGTATGGCCATCCCCCGGAGCGGAGCGCGGGAGCGCCCCCATCGCAGGCGGTGGCGCCCTGGTGTCGGGGCCCCAAGCCGCAGCTGCGCTCAGGCGCTCCTTCATTCCTGCACCCGGCCATCGTGCGGTAATCGTGCGGCCTCAAACATGCCCCACGCCCGTGCAGACAACCCGCCGGACATGCGCGAGCTGACGCCTTGGTTCAGCGCCTACCGCGCGGAGTTCCTGCGGCTGCTGCGGTTCGGCGACCACGAAACGCTGGACTATCCCGTCGCATGTGAGCCGGATGGATGAGCCGGTGCTCGCGGAGGTGTCCCGGGATTGCGACCGCGATCAGCGCCCGCCCGGGCTGCAGGGCTTCCGCTCGCCAAACCACTTGGCACGCCGGCGGCCTGCACTGCGCCCCCTCCCATCGTTTGCTGCTGCGCGCCAGCGCTTGCTGCCGCTTTTGGCTTCGCGCAGCTTGCGGCTGGATCTGGCACAGCGACGCCGGCCCCCCTCCCCTCCCCTTCCCGCGGCAGCACGCGGCAGGCCCCCACTGCAACAAACAAGCACGCACGGCCGGCGTGCGGTGTGGGTCCCATGTGGCAGCTAGCTACCTAGCATGTCCCGCCTTCGTGGTGGCTGCCGGACGCAATCTTCCCCAACCTTCCTAGCCCCGAACCGCCCCCACAGAAGGAGGTCGTGGGACACAATCTGTAACGAGTTGTTGTCGCCGCATCGCCACCCGGCCTGTTGTCTCAGGCGTGTACGCCATCCCCGCTGACGTGGTCAACCCCGCCTCCCACTTCGACACGCTGGTGGCTCAGCTGGTGATGCCGCCGCTGATGCAGCAGGACGTCATGTACACGGTGCGCGACAAGGACTTCCCGCGCCACTACGTGCTGCTGCTGGACGTGGCGGCGGGGATGAGCGAAAAGAGGTGAGGTGCGAGGCGCGGCGGCGAGGGCCGGGGGAGGGAGGGAGGGGGGCGGCGAGGCACGGGGGGCATTTGCGTGCTTCCCGCAAACCGTTGGTGCGGGAGTCATGCCTGTCGGCGATGGGGCTGGGGCTGCCACCTCGTCGGTCCTGGGCCCCGCGCTCGGCAAGCTGGGCGCCGCACACGAGCGGCCACGATGATAACTGGTGCGAAGGGGGTCGTCCATCCCGGTTTGGCGTGGCCATGACTTACCGACGGCTGCCTCCATGAAGCTGCGTGACGCAAGAGTCGTTCAGCGCATGGGGGCCGCGCAAACCGTGGCAGTCGCTACGCACGCGCTGGAATCTTGGGGTGTGCTCGACTTGATCCCGGTTCAGGTGCCTCATGGATGGATGTCGTGGTGCGTGTGTTCGCTTCCTGCTCCCGCCGGGCAGGGCCACGGAGAACCTGGCTGCGATCCGCAAGCTGTACGGCGAAGCGCACTGCTCGCTGCTGCGGGTGAACTCCGGCAACGGTGAGGGCCCCCATGGCGCGCACGCTACGGCAGAAGCAACAGGCTGGGCTGGACTGGACTGGGATGGGATGGGATGGGATGGCGCTCGTTGCGAGCAGGGCGCGGCCTCGGCTGTGCAACGGGTCAAGGCCGGTGCGACGTTGGCTTTTAAAGGCCTCGCAAGGGAACTGCTGCACTGTGTTGCTGCCGCACTTCAATGACGTAGTCGCGTCCATGAAGGAACACTTTGTCATGGAGCCTGCTGCATTGCCGCCATCGCCCACCCACGCCGCCGCCGTCTTCCTGCCGTCTTCCTGCCGCCCTGCAGGCGATCGGGCGCACAGCGGCGCGCCCGTGGACTTTTTTGCCCGCTACCAGCACGCCTGCCTGCGCAGCGGCGGTGCGGGGGAGCCCCTCGCCCGCCCGCCGCAGCCGCCCAGCGGCGTGGGCGCGCACCTCACGGTGCAGGTACGCGCAGGGGCTGGGTGACCCTGAGGACGAGACCTTGCGCACTACTAGCGTCAACAGCCGGCAAAGGACTGGCGAGGCATGAGGCATTACACGTGTACGAGCCAAAAAATGGCTGGTAACATGTGTCCCCCCACAACGGTTATCCGTCAAGGGCCGCACATTGGGAAACTGGCGAGGATGGCGTTGTCACGTACATTCCACACACCCAAACCAACCCGTGCGGGCGTCCTCAGCCACGTGTGTTTGACTGCCTTCGCGACGGTTCGCGATGGTTTCCTCCCGTAGCATGTGGGCTGCGAGCGAGCACGGTACCCTGTTGCGAGCGTGTGCCCCGCCCTCGCCCCCCGGTTCGCGTCTGTCGCGCAGGACCTGGACTCCGTGGGGTCCCTCGTCCGCGACGTTGTGTCGCGGACGCTGCTGCCGCGCCTGGAGGAGCGGATCGCGCGGCTGAACGCGTCCATCACCGCCACCCGCCGCGGCCTGCGCAACCGGCTCAACCGCTTCTGGAAGGGCACGGCGGAGGACCGCCAGACGGACAGGTGCGGTGCAGTACAGCTGCCGCGGTGCGCAGGGGCTCTGCCTCCGTAGGACGGCATCAGGGGTCGCGCCGATGGCGGCGCGATGGCGCGTTGGCGAGATGGTGGCCTCGCCGCGCGCGAGCTGTTTCGGATGGCCGGCGTTTGCCCTTTGGATGGTCGCGTGTAGGGTTGTTGGTCTTGCAGCAGCGTTCAGCAGCTCGCCGCACCCCACTCCACCCTCACCTTCCGATGGGTTTTGCTCTGGCACCCCACGAGCCGGCCGCTGACGTCGTCCTGCCCGCAATTCGCGATCATCCCCCCCCACCTGCTCGGCCTCCCCTGTCCCATCCGCGCCGCTGACGCCGGTCTGTCCGCAATCCGCGTTCACCCCTCCCCCCGGGCCGTTCTAATTACTCCTCCCCCCACCTGCTCGCCCTCCCCTGCCCCGGGCGCCTCATCCACCCAAGGCCCTACCCCTGGCACAGCGTGGAGGGCCAGATGCGGCAGCTGGGCGACCTGGCGTTCCTGCTGCGCCAGTACGCGTTCGCTGAGTCGACCTACCGCCTGGCCGCGCAGGTTGGGCGCCGGGGCGGGCGGGTCGTGCGCCTGTAACGCTGTAAGCCTGACTACGCCGAGACGAGATGCGCCGAGCTGCGTTGCCCCGCCTGTGCCGCTTTCGGCCGCCTTGTTTTCTTTGTTTTGTCCAATCCTGCGCTTCCGCAAGGCTGCCACCGGCATATTGCCGTGCGTAGGGAGGACTTGTTGCGGAAGGACCTCCGCGGGCTCCTTGCCGCGGGCATGTCGTCCCTTCCGCGCGAATGCAATGCAACGTCCCACAGCGTCCCTGGCCCTGGCCTTGGCTCTGGCCCCCTAACAGGACTACCAGGCGGAGGGCAACAGCAAGTGGTACGCGGGCGTGGAGGTGAGGGCCTGCGCGCGGCGACCACACACGGGTGGGCATGTGTGGGTGCGGGTTTCCAAAGCCGTAGCCAGCCAGTGCAGTGCTTCCTGGCGGAAGCCTTGCCGGGACAGGTCAGCACAGCCGTATGAGCACACGGGTCACCACAGCCGCCCCAGGCGTCATGAGCCTCCACAGCCGCGGAGTAAGGTGTGTCACGGCACACCACAGCCTACCGTATCCTAGCACCGCCTGAGCTTTACCCTACCAGGTCGAGTGCTGCCTCGCTGGGCCTTGTAAGCGCCGCACGCTGCCTGGCGCCCAGTGCTGACGCCTCCGGGCCGCCGTTCTCCTATCAATTATTGTGTGCCCACCCCCTCCCTCCGGGCCGCCGTTCTCCTATCAATTATTGTGTGCCCATCCCGTCCCTCGGGGGCCGCCTTTCACCTACCGATGTTGTGTGCCCACCCCGTCTCTGCCCCCTTGCCTGCCGGTGCCGGCAGGAAATGATAGGCCTGTGCACCGTGCTTGGTGAGCCCGCCGACCCCATCGCGGCTGTGCTGCTCCAAAATGACCCCATGAAGTACTTCATGCGCGCCTACGAGCACTACATCAAGCCGCCGGCCGCCGTGCTCGCCGCCGCGGCGGCAGTCGTGACGTCGGCCGGCGGCCAGGGCGCCGCGGCGGCCGCGGCTGCGGCGGTGCAGGCCCCGCCCGCGGCGGCCGTGGCCGCCAGCAAGGTTGGCCGCATGCTGGCGACGCGCGTGATCCTGCTGGGCGCTGCGGTGCAGAGCGCCGCGGGGCGGCACCGCGCCACCAGCGACGCGCTGATGCGGGCGCAGTCGGAGGAGGAGAACGCGCGCGCGGGGCTGCTGCTGGAGCAGGTGTGGGCTGCGACCTGCGGGGCGGGGCGGGGGTGAGAAAGGAACGACCAGCCACAGCGAAGTACGGGGTCGTCAGGGGAGCCTTACCAACCAAATGGCCCAGCAATGCTCACCATACAGACGTGTTACCAATGCCGATAAGCTTTGACCGTGTCGCCGCCGGAACCCGCCCGGCCCGAGCGGGGGCGCGGCGGCGCAGGGAGGAGCGACGCGGGCGGATGGCGTGGGTCATGGTGGGGCGGTGGCGCAGCGGCCGGGCAGGGATTTGGGTGGTCCCTGGGTCCCGGGTGCCGTTGTTGTTCCTGCCGTGGCCGTCTCCGCCTGCGCGCCGCCGCCCTGGACGCTGCTGTCGCCTTCCACCGCCCCTTCCCTTCCCTTCCCCTTCTTGCCGTCGCAGTCGGCCTACTCGATGCTGTATGCGCGGCCGCCGCTGATGCGCAAGTTCGCCTTCCAGATGGTGCTCGCGGGCATACGCTACATCTGCTGCGGCCAGAAGCGCATCGCCATACACGCCTACCGCCAGGTAGAGGTCTGCAGGTCGCTCACTCCATCGTCCATCCGCGCACACGCCATCCACCCACCACCATCGCTCCGCTCCTCACGCTTCGCCTCGCTCCTCACGCTCACGGCTGGCTGGCCTCGCTCCCATGCCGTAACCCACCCTCGCCCACGACTGGCTTTTTGACTTACTTTGCTGTGTCCCACCTCCGCTCCGCTCCAGGTGCTGGCCCTGTACCTGGGCAAGAAGTGGAGGTACATCGAGGAGCACCTGCACGCGGTGCTGGGAGCGCAGTGCGTCGAGGTAGGAGGCGGGCGCATCGGGTACCCGCAGTGCAGAGGTTCATTCCGAACACGGCGTGGCGGGGGTCCCTCTTGTACCCCTCGATAGCCCCGAGAAATGGCTCTTGGCGCCCCGGGGAGCACCGGGCCAAGACGCGGCTCAACCGCCCCCTCCCCGCCGTTTTCTCGCCCTATCTCCCCCCCGCCATCTTCTGTGCCCCTCTCTCTGCCCCTCTCTCTGTCCCTCTCTCTCTTCCTCTCCGCCTGCTCCTGCTTCCTGCGCGCGGACACACGCAACGCCCGGCAGTATGGCGACAAGGAGCGCGCCCTCTGGCATTTCTGCTCGCTGCTGGACTGCGGCCACCGGCCCCCGGCGCAGCAGGCCAACAACGTGGCGCAGTTCCTCAACCTGCTGACCGGCATCCGGGACCAGCTGGCAATCACGCAGGTAAGGGGGGTTATCCACGTATAGGCCGGAGCCCGGGGGGCGGGCGGGGCGGGTGAGGCAGGCCAGCCCCCGGGCCGCGAGCGAGAAGGGGGGCCGCGCGGAGCGGTGGTGCGAAGGCGGGGAAACCGCCCAAGACCTCTGTTGGCGGGGCCCCACTGCGGCCGAATTGCGCGCGCACCACGGCTCGCGCGCGCCGCCGCGGGGTGGTGCCGACGTCCGCTGCGGCTAATTGACGTCGAACGCCCCGTAGCCTTCGACGAGCCAGTTGTTCGGGCTCCCTTTTGCATGCCAGCCAATGGCGCGTGTTTGTGATGCCAGCGCGTTGCGCTCCCGGCATGGGCCTCCCTGCTCGCGTTTCCCTTCCCTCCCCTACGGGCCCTACTACCGTACCCACGGCCCCTCCACCCATCCGCGGTCCCACTACCCCCCTCCCATTCCATCTCCCCTGCCTCTGCGCGATGCGGGATGCCGCGATGCGCTGCAGGATGGCGCGAGCCTGGTGGACCGACTGCCTTTGCCTGTGGTGAACCGCCACGACGTGCGCGTGCTGTGCAGCGACAGCGCCTGTTACGCGGGGCCTGCCGCCAGGACGGTGAGGCTGCGGTGCGATCGGGGGGGGGGGCGGAGGGGGGTTTGAAGGGTCGGCTTGCTCTTGCGGTTGCGTGCGGCGGGCGCCTCCCACGCAGCCGGGCTGCCAGGGCTGAGGCTCCCGGCGCGCTGCGGGGGGAAAGGGACACCTATCACCCCCCGTTGCCCTTGTACCGACCGACGCCCGACCCCCGGCCCCCGCGCGTGGCAAACGCCCTTCCCTTCACTGTTGAAGGACGGCTTTGCTTTCCAACCAATTTCAAGGCCCGGGCGCCTTCCGTCTTGTACGCAAGGCGCTTTCTGTTCGGCTCCAGAAACGCCAGGGCCTTGTCCTGTGGCCCGCGCTTTGTTGTCAGCAGGTGCCGGACAGCACGTGGGTCAAGATGGAAGCCTGCTGCACCAGCGGCTCCAACAACTGGCTGGTGGACCCAGGGGGTCTCAAGCAGGAGAAGGACGTGAGTGCGGCTTTGCGTGTGTGTGTGGCACCGGCCAAGCTGGCGTGCGCGTCGGGGAGGGGAGGAGGAGGGGCGTGCGCGGGCCGCCAGCGGCATCGCCGCTGTCTCCAGTCGGGGCGGGGGACGGGGGCGGCAAGACGGGGCGGCACAGCGCTTCGTCCTCGGGGAAGCATTTCGCGCAGGAGAGCGCCTTGGCAGGGAAACCCTAAGGTCCCGCAGCGTGCCTGCCCCCTTTCGCGCGGCGCGACGCGATGCATGCGGCGGCTTCCATGGGCGGCGGGAGCTGCGGCGCGCCGGCGCCGGCGCTACCCCTGGTCCCCGGGGACATAGCGCCTCCGCCGCCTCGGCCACCGCCGTTTTTGGCGCCCTCACTCGTCCCCTCCCCGTTTTCGTACGCCAGCCAGCCAGCTCACTAACTCCGGCTTTGTTTTTGCTCCTTACAACCCTTGCGGCTAACCCCCACCCTGCGTCACCATCTTTATTCTGCCCTACCATTGCCGCCTGCCGAGCCCGCAGCACGAGGAGTTCACCATGTGTGTGCGCGGCGAGGAGGTGGGCGTGCAGGTGGAGTTTCGCAACCCGCTGGCGGTCAAGCTAAAGGTACCGGGAGCGAGCGGAGCGAGGGAGGGATGAGGGGTAGCGGGGGGTCTGCGGGCGGCAGGGGCGGGTGCAAGGGGTGGGTGGGTGCGAGGGGGGGTGGGGCCTGGGCTTCCGCCGGCTGGGTCGGGTCGGTGCATCGCGTCGTGTGCCGCAGCCACCAGGTGCGCGAGCACACACACACGCGCGTGCGTGCTTCCTGCGCACGTACGCTGCCGTATCAAAGCCAACTCGGTCACTTCCCCGACGAAGCAGGCGGGGACGGCCAAGCTGGGGTTGGTTCCGTGGGCGTAGCTGCGTCCGAAGCCCCGGGTCAATAAGGGACCGTGTCACCCCAACTGGCGCTCTTGTCCTGTCCGATATACGCGTAGCAAGTCCAAGGAAGGCCTGGCCAGCCCCGCCATCCACCGTGCACGATCAGTCGATCACAGAGCTTTCCCATGCTGCTAGCTCATTAGCTGCAGCACTATCAGAGAGCGATGCACTTGGTTGCGGCACTGAGGGCACTGCCTCGGCTCGCAGGTCACGAACGTCCGGCTCATCTGCTCCTTCACGCCCGATGGCGATGTGGCGCCGACCGCCGCCGTGCCTGTCGGCCAGGCTGCGGCGGAGGGCAGCGGCGGCGGGGGCGGCGGCGGCAGCAGTGTCTTGCTGGCAGACGGGGCGCACCCGCTGCTGCCCGGCCAAGCGCCGGCGGCGATCAGCGCGCAGCCCGGCAACGAGTTCGTGAGTGACGGGGGGAGACGGGATGCGGCGGGGCGGGGGCGGGGCGGGGGCGCCTGGCCCGTTGTGGCGGCATCTGGGGCTGTGCGGGGCGTAGCGCTGCATGAAGAGGGGCGCGGGATTGAGTACACACACGCGCACTCACTCACACGCACCCCGATCGTCGGGGTCGGGAGCGCCCCCTTTCCCGGATCGCTAGCAGCGTCCCCAGGCTAGCGCCAGGCCTGATGGACATGTGACACCACACACACACCACACACACACACACACACACACACACGCCACACACACACACTGCATACGTCCGCCGGCACACGACCCCCCCCCCCCGCGCAAGCGGCCGCGCGTCACACTGCTGCACAGATGCCATCTGGGACGACGCTCTCCCCAGGTCCCTCGAAACCTTTCGATTGGCACGTGTTTTCGGCCAGGTTGGAAGTGTGGCCGCACGGCCATGACCCCACGAGGATCCATTGCCATGGACTGCCGCGGCAGCCTTTTAACCCCGAATGCCAGGTCCCTCTGCCGGCCCCCGCTGCTCCCCCGCCGCCGCCGCCTGCCCGGCCGCAGATCATGGTGTCCGAGGCGCAACTGACGCTGCATCCCGGCGAGGCGCTGGTGGAGGTGCTGCGGGTGGCGCCGCACGCCCCCGGCTGGCTGCGCATCACGGGCGTGACGTGGACACTCAACGGCGTGGCGCACGGCCGCATCGCCTTTGACGTCAAGGGCCGCCGCCGGAAGCGGCCCAAGGGCACCAGGTCGGCGCCGCGCTCTCCGCCGTGGCTCGGGGCTTTTGGGGGGGCGCGGGGGGCGGTACTGGCCTCGGGCTGCGTGGAGGGAGAGTGAGGAAGATGCCTGGGTGGGCCCTGGGTGGGCGTTTCGCGTGGCCGCGACCGCCGTGGCCGGCGGTGTGACCCCGTGTGTCTCAAGCGCACCGCGTTGTCGTCGTCCACGACACGACACGGTAGGCGAGTCGAGGCGGCCTCAGCCGGCACTCTGCAGCAGGCCGCTTCGGCGCTTGCCTAGTGCACGTCCACGCCTACAGCCCGGTCCGCGCAAACTGCACCAACTGCTTTACCCTCCCGCCTCCTCCCGCCCCCTCCCCCGCTCCCTGCTCCCTGCTCCCTTCCGTTCCGCCGCTGCGGTTCCGGGCCTCCTCCCCCCTCTCCCAGCAGCTTGATCAACAACGTCCGCAGTGACTCGTTGTTATATAAAGGAGCATACGGTATCACTCCCTGACCCCCCTCTTCCCCGCGCAGGCCCGGCCAGCTGAAGCACTTCCCGCCCCACCGGCGGCTGTTGTTCCAGGTGGTGCCCACCATGCCCCGACTGGAGCTGCTGGCGGACCCGCTGCCGCCCGCGCTCTACTCGGGGGAGCTCTGCAGGTGGGCGCGTGGCCGCGTGCGATGCGGTTCCGTGGCAGCGGCGCCTCCTGCCCGGAGGGGGGAGGTTAGATCCTGCCGGGAGCGTATGTTGGGCGAGTGAGGGCCGCGTGGAGGGCAGATGGGATGGGGCCAGCCTGGTCAGGGAAGGAGGCCCCGGCCGGCGGAGCGCCCGAATGGTTCCGCACGCCGAGGGAAGAGGGCAGGTGGGGGTAATAAGAACGGCCCGGGGCGAGGGAACGCATCGCAGTTACCTGGGATATTACCTGAGGATTACCTGATATCTCCAGCAGAAGTAAAACGAGCGCGCGGCCGCGTCGCCGCCGACCAACCCCAGACAGACCAGCACACGACAGCACGACACCAACACAGACAAACAGCCCGGACATCACAAAAAGAACGATGGATTACTCACCTGCGCTCAGTGGAGGAAAGGAATCGGAAAGAAGCGAAGGAAAGGGTGTGAGTAACGGCAATGGGCAACGGCAATGTCAGCGAAGCAAGGAGCGAGCAGGCAGGCAAGCAAGGCAAGACACACGGAAACCCACGAACGAGCTGGGGCGGCGACGCGGCGCAAAAGAGGGCGGGGTGGGAGAGCGGGGCACAGAAGAAAGGGATACGGAAGGGCAAAATGTACGACGGCAGGGCGGCGAAAGGCAGACAAGAAGGGGCAAAGGGAAAGAGAACGGCAAGGAGAACGGCAAAGGGACAGCGACCGGATGCGGGGAGAGGGGGCATGAGGGCATGGGCGAGGTCGAAGAGAGGGGAAGAACGACGGCAGGATGGAAGGGGCAGAGGCGATGCGATGCCGGCTGGCGAAGGTGGAATGGGGTGAAGATAGGAGAAGTGCAAGGGAGCAGGGCGGGTCGGGAGAAGGGAAACCAGACGGGGAGATGCAATGGGGTGGGGGGGTGAGGCCGGAGCTGCCCCCTGGGGGGCGGGTGGGCAGGTAGGGCCCCAGGCCGGCCGTCCGGCAGGCAGGCAGGCAGGTGGTGGAGCGTGTACCCCGTCTTGTCGGTCGAGGGAGGGGGGCGGGTTGCCAGCCAGTTCTGAAAGCGCGAATGTGGGGTCTGCCTGCCCAGCTCCGTGACACCACGGCCCCCGGTGCTCTGGGGTGCATTGATTGCGGACTGCTGCGCATGTGGGTGCAGGGTAATGATGCGCATCCGCAACGGCGGCGGCCTGCCGCTGCGGTCGCTGGCGCTGGTGGTGGGCCACCCGGAGGCGGTGGTGCCAGCCACGGACGCCAACAAGGACAGACCGCTGCTGGACAGCCTCACGGGTGCGTGGGTGGGTGGGTGCGTGGGTGGGGGGTTGGGTGCGTGGGTTGTTGCTGGTGTCATTTCATTGGGCTCCCGACCCTCGGATGGGTAGGGCGTGCATGCGTGGATGGGTGCGTGCGTGCGTGCGTGGGTTGTTGCTGGTGTCGTTGGGCTCCCGACCCTCGGATGGGTGGGGTGTGCGTGGGTGGCTGCGTGCGTGCGTGACCGGTTGGGTCGGGTTAGGAGGTGCGATGGTGAAGGCGGAGGAGGTAACCTTCGTTCCGCTTTCCCTAGCTGCCTGAGCACCGTTGCCCGGCTTTGCGCATCCACGCTGCTGCCCTGACCCATGCCTCCCTGACCCGCTGCCCCGCTCACTGCCCCTGCTGCCCCCCCCCCCCCCCGCAGACCCCCGCGAGGTGGTTCAGCTGAGCAAGGTGCCCGCGTCCGCGCGCGGCGGCCTGCAGCTCTACCGCCTGTGGCCCGGCCGCGAGCTGGCGCCGGGGGAGGTGCTGGAGTGGCCGCTGTGGCTGCACCCGCGAGGCGTAGGCACGCTCAAGCTGCCGCTGGTCTGGTACGGCGAACCCGCGGTGAGCATGGCCCGCCACCGTTCCATGGTTCATTGAGCAACTCGAACACAGCCGCAAGCAGCAGCAGCAGCAGTAGCAGTAGCAGCAGCCAGCGATGGAAGGAGAGGGGTATAGGGAACAGCAGTCCAAGTAGGAAGGCAGGCTGGTCAAGTGGGTGAAGTACCGGTAGGAGGGGGGGTGGTGGGAGGGGGTCCGGACTCCGGAGTGTCGTTCCGCGGGCGTCGCCCGGCGCTGTGGCGCTGGACCGGCGGCACCCCGGCGATACGGTACCCCGCGCGCCTCCGTGCCGCTTCAGCAGCGCTGGCCCCCGTGCCCCCCCGTGCACTGCTGCGTCGCGGTTGCGAAGTGGCCTGCACGAACAAGCGACTCATGCTGCTGCTGCTGCCATTGCCCTGACGGCGTTGCTGCCTACCGTTGTGCCGACCTGCTTGCGCACTCGCCCCCGCCCTCGCCCTCCCCCCGTCGCCCGACGGTATCTCCTTTTTACCCCCCGTCAGATCCCGGGCGCCAAGGGTGCCATGCGTCACCGCACGCTGCGCATCTGCGGCAGCGTCGCCGTGCAGCCGCTGCTGGCTGCGCGCCCCACCGTGTGGCCCTCGCCCACGCACCTCTCCCACTCCCTGCTGCGCCTCGCGGTGGACAACAGCAAGGTGCGAAATGCGTGTGTATTTGTGTGTGTGTGTCGTTACAGTATCTGACCGGGCCCTGACGCTGTGTGTGTGTGTTGGGGGAGGGGTGTAACACAGAAGAACCCGCAGCGAAGGGACGCAAGCGAGGCGAGGAGACGCAGGCCAGCAAACCCAGGCCGGGATGCGGGGGGCGGCCAAGGCCGTGGCCCCACGGCCCCACAACCCGGGACGACGGTTTCGGCACGCTACCGTACCGGTGCCCCTCTTTCCTGTTCGGTGCGGTAGACCAAGGAGGGTTACGACCGGTATCGCACGGCGCATCTGCAAGGGGAGGGCGTTGCCCCTCCCCTTGACCTGGCGTAAAGTGGCCAAGGAAGCGCACACAGGTACTCGGCTCATCCCCGGCACCGCTCCCGACCGGGGTGAGCCGAGTACCTGTGTGCGCTTCCTTCGCGTTCGTGTCCGCGGGAGAAGGAGAGCGGCGTTCACCGCTCCTGGCGTGCGCAGCTCCGCGCTTGGCGTCCTTCCTTCCCCGCCCCTTAATCTCCTTTCCTTCACCGTGTCCGCTGGTCATGCGCCGCGCAGGAGGGCGAGCGCGTGGTCTTGCAGCAGGTGGCCGCGGTGACGGTGCCGCCCCTCAACGGCGGCGGTGGCGGCGGCCAGGGCGCCGCCACCACACCCGGCGCCGGCACGCCACCCACGCCGTCGGCCTCCTCCGCCCGCGCGCCGCCCGCCGGCTGGCGCATCTCCCTGCTGGGCAGCCAGAGCTCCTCGCCGGCAGGCGCGGCTGCAGAGCAGCCGCCGCCGCCGCCGCCCGCGGCGGCGGCAGCCGCCGCCGGCGACGGCGACGGCGCCGCGGCGGCTGCGCCGCCGCGCAGCCTGCCGCTGGCGGTGCCGCTGCAGCCCGGCGAGTCCGCCAGTCTGTTCCTCCAGCTCATCGCGCCGCCGCCGCGGGCCCCGCCCCCGCCCCAGCAGCAGCCACACAAGCACGCCGCGGGGGCGGCATCAGCGGAGGCCCGGTCGAGAGGGTCGTCGGCGCACGGCATGGTGGCCGCAGCAGCAGGCCACGGCGCGGCGATCAGCCCGCCGGCCAGCGGCCTGGCGACGCCGGGGGCGGCTGGGTCGGAGGACCCCGGCCTCGCGGTGGTGCAGGCGGTGGAGGCCGTCCGGTCGCTGGCGCTCACCGACGGCGGCGCGGCGGCGGGACCCAGCGGCCGCCTGCCGTACGTCGACGGCGCCGACGTGAGCCTGCAGCGCATGAACCTGTACGGTCCCGGGGTGTTGGCGCACTTCTATCGGCGAGGGCGACGAGGCATGGTGGCGACCATCGGCGCCGCCGCGGCGGCGGCGGCGGCGGCCCCCACCGGCGCCGGGCCACCAGGCCCGGCGGGCGCGGGGCCACGCGGCGCCGCGGCGCAGGCGCTCGGGCCACCGCCGCCGCCGCCGGGCGCAATCATGCCGCCGACGCTGCAGCACTCCGCCAGCACCGGCGGCCTGCCCCATCACCCCTTGGGAGGGGCCGGACTCGGTCCGGCTTACCCGGGCCTTCACGGGCCCACGCAGCAGCAAGCACTGCAGCAACAGCAGCACCCGCACCCGCACCCGCAGCTGCTGCAAGCCGTCGGGAGCTTCCAGCGCGGGACTCCGCCCTACGGCCCCGGCGGCGTGCCGCAGGGCTTCAACCCCGTCGGGCCGCAAGGCCTTCTCGCGCCCGGGGCCGGCGCCGCGGGTCGGCCGCTGGGCCCCACCGGGCCGGCGGTCGCGGCGCCGGGGGCTGTTGTGCCGGCCTCGGCGCCAGGCGGCTCGGGCCCGGGCCGGCCGGGTCAGTCGGTGCCGCTGGCGGATCCCCCCCTGGACCTGCTGCTGCTTTGGCACGTGGCCGTCAGCACGCGCACGGGGCCGCACCAGGGCCAGCAGCGGATCGGGCTGTGCAGGCCGTTCGACCCGCCGTCGGGGCGCGACCTATCTGGCTGCCTGCAGGTGCGTTGGGGCGGCTGGCTGCGGGGCGAGGGCGTCGGAAGGGGGAGCACTCGCTGTGTGCTGGTTTACCTCCGCCCCGGCTGCTGCAGACGTGTCTCCTCATGATAGTCCGTGCCGTGCTGGTCCGTGCCGAGCCGAGAGCCGTATGTCTCGTGTTGCTGAACCCCGTTCCCCGCCCGCCCGCCCCGCCCCGCCAGGCCCAGACGGCGCCCATCCGGATGCTGCTGACGGGGCCCAACGGGGCGAGCAGCGCCGCCAGCAGCGCCGGCAGCGCGGGCCCCGTGGTGCGCCACGACTTCCGGCGCAGCGCGCTGGCGGTGGTGCCGCTGCGCCTGGTGGTGCGGAACAACATGGGCGTCGAGGCGCGGCTGCAAGTGGAGGTATGAGGGGGCATGAGGGGCGGGGTGGTGCTGGTGTCGGGGTCTGGGCGGCTGGGCAGGGACCGGGGAGGGGCGGGCTGTGTTTCGCCTTTGCTCCTCCGCCTCCTCCGCAACGTCCGGATGGGCGCCGTGCCGCGCGCTGCCGCTCAGGAGGCCAGGAGCGTTGGGCACATGCGGGGCTGGCAGTGCCGGGGGTGCGGTGTGCGCCGGTGGCCGCTTTGGGGGTCCCCCTGGTAAAGGGTTCCTTCACTCGTGCAGGCTGACCGCTCTCTCCGCGTCCAGCTCTAAGAAATCGGTGGCTTGGCGGCTCGGTGGCTTGCGGTGACTAACCCCCCCTTCCTCGCGTCCCCGCAGGTTGGTGAGGGCTGGCAGTCCACTGACGCGCCCCACAGCTGGCAAGCCTCCACCGCGATCCTGGGCTCCAGCCCCGGCGCCAACCTGGGCCCAGCTGCACCCAGCGCGATGAGCCAGGGCGTCAGCGGAGGCGGGGCCGGCCACCAGGCCGCCAGCGCAGCGAGCGGCGCCTACGCCGGCGCGACGGGTGGAGGCGCAGGCGGGATGGCGGCCGGACCCGCTAGCGCCGGCCCCACCGGCGGAGGCGGAGGCGGAGGCGCAGGCGGGGGTCTGGGTGGCAGTGGCGGCCTGATGACCAGCGGCAGCAGTATCACGTACCAGGCGGGGCTGCCGCCCTGCCCCGAGTACTCGTGGGTGGGACCCACATCGGTGGCCGTGCCGCGGGTGGAGCCGGGCGGGGAGGTGGAGGTGCCGCTGACGGTGAGAGAGCGAGGCGGGGGGTGTGTGGTGCGTGGGATAGGGGGCGGGGCAACCCGCCGGGTGGAGGCGGCAGGAAGTATGGAGCGGGGCAGGGCGCGGCCGGACTGGGGTAGTAGCCGGAGGATCGCCTGTCGAGATGGGGGCGAAAAGGTTCGCAGGTACCGTTCGCAGGTTCGGCCAGCTATGCGTGCCGTGGCACCTAGTGTAACTTGGTAAGTGACGAGATGGCTTTTGGAGGACCTCTTCGGCGGGACCCTTTCTCTGCCTGATCGCTGACTTCCCCCGGGTGACTCCCCCCGTGCTCGCCCCGCAGGTTGCCGTATTCCGGCCCGGCGCGTACTGCGTGGCGGGCTACCGGTGCACCGCCATCGCGGAGTCGTCCGGCGCGGTGGAGGTGCAGCGCGGGGAGCCGCTGTGCTTCCGAGTGGAGAGCTGAGAGCGGAGGGCGGAGGGCGGAGCGGAGGGCGCGGGACGGCACGGCACGGCGCGACTGGGCTGGGCTGGAATGTGCCGGAGCCTGGACTGTGGGTGTGCCGGGGGGGCCTTTGCGCATTTGGCGCATTCGGCAAGCAGTCGCGGCGGTGGGGCGGCCCGCGACGCCCCTGGGCGGCCGTCGGGAAGGGACGGTGTTCTTGGGGGGCGTGGCCGTGGCCTTGGCGGGGTGGTGGCGGTGGTTGGTGCATGTCAGCATGTGCTGGGGGGGGGGACAAGGTGGGCACCGGGCACCGGAACTCACCACCGGTAGCCGTGTCCCTTGGCATTGGCATTGGCAGGCTTGATAACAAAATACCGGTAACTGGTCCACCGGTGACTGGTCTCTGCTTTTCGTGTTTACTGCGCACGGACACGAAGTTGGGGTGCGGACCAGGCACTCTGTGTCCAGCCGGGGTCCTGGGGGTAAGGGTTGGCATTCGCCGCGCAAGGCATCGGCCAACGCCAAATCGTACGTCCAAGTCCGTCAGGGTGATGCTCCACTGCAAACCCTTGGGGGCAGGGGACAAAGCCGAGGAATACGAGGTTTCGTGGTCGGTGAAAAAACAACTCCGAAGCCTTAGGGAAAAAAGAGCAAATGTACCATACACACAGCCTGTCGGGGCCGAGAGTGACGCAGCCCCCCGCCGATGTGCGGCCAGCTGCTTCAAAGGCCGTTCGAACTCGGCGGCACACCTTTACCCAGAGCAACACTGACGAGCGTCACCAGCACGGCCGGTTGCCGGCCGCTCGCCTGCGTGGGCCCTGAAAGGACATCCTTGGCTGGCGCTACCCCGCCGCCTGCCGCCGCCACAGCCGCCATTCCCGACCGGCCCGAGTTGCGCTTGAGGAGCTATCTGGACCGCGGATTCTACCAGGGGACACGGTGGACCTTTTGGCTCCACTGTAGAAGAACGTTCAATTTCAAAGTTATCACCAGCAGGCCCACTAGGAGGTCAAAGTCGCAGGTGGAAGCGTAGTGGCCCTGCTGGGCATGACTGAGCCGGCGGGCGGCGGCGCCATTGCGCTGATATGCAATATCGGCTACGGTGAGCACTGAGGCGGGTCCCAATGGGGCCGAAACCGTGGTTCAGGGACCGAACGTTCGAACCCCTTACCCACGGGAAAGGGAAGGGTGGAGGCCTGCAAGCGGCAGACCCGTGGGATTGGGCGGTGAGGCCCTTTGCGCTTCCCTCGTCGCCAGACCCCGCATGGGGCCCCTTCTGTGGCCCCCGCATGCGGCCCCTTAAACTACGCGTCCTGCGGTGAGGGCCCACAATTGCGGCGGTCGCGGCGGCGATGCCTCCGAATCGTTTGCACCAACCCGGGCGACGCGGGCCGGCTCCGCGATGTCCTGTCTGAGGCGGGGATAGGGCTGTGGAGGTGGCGGCCCGCGCCCGCCGGCCTGTTAACCGCGGAAGCAGCAGCGGGCGAGGGATAAGGCGGCTGCTGGGATGCGAAGAGTGTTGTGTTGTAGTGGAGGTAGTAATGGGCAGCAGGAGAGTTGAGAGCGGTGAGCAGCTGGGAGAGGGATGTGGGGGGAGCAGGATACGGGGCACTGCCCGCGTTGAGGCGGCGTGCGGTCGTGCAGCGTGGCTGTGAGCGTAACTGTAAGCGGGACTGGCAGAATCCCAGGGGTGGTCGTTGTCCCACCACGCACACGCATGGGCCTGTCTGCACCGACGTGCCCTGAGCGCCCTGAGCGTGTTGGCGCCTTGCCCGGGGAGGGGGCTGCGTCGCAGCAAGCTCACAGTGCTGACGACTGACGCGCCGCACGCGAAGGACGACTTGGTTAACACCAACTGAAACGTGGATACTCCTGTACGGTTGCCGTACAAGTCTTACTGTTCTCTTGTCGTTTCTGCCGCCTCTCTGAAGCAGCCATACAATCGGTCCGAGCGGTGTTATGAAGCGCATAAGGCGACAGCCAATACTCCATCCGCAGTCGTTTCGTCAAACACAACGAGAGTAAACTTGTTCCAGCGCAAGATTTAAGCTATTGCTTGCCGTTAAGCGAAAGACATCTAAACAATGGACAGATCCCCCACCGCAACAGTCTTCAGTGAGCTTCGTTTTGTCGGCTAAGTCGATATCGGTGATTCCTTAGTCTAAGTAATTGATTTCTCTGGCGCAGTCGGGAACATTCCCTATGATGTCACGGAGCAAATGCTTATGGAGACGTTTGCCCAGGCGGGCCCGATCAAATCTCTTCGGTGCGTCTTGGCGGCGTCTGTAAGGAAACAAGCATACCTCCAAAATGACTAGCACTGTGCCTAATATGCAGATTGTTGTCAGACAAAGACACGGGCAAGCCAAAGGGTTACGGGTTTTGCGAATTTCACGACGTTCAAACAGCTCAGTCGGCAGTCCGCAACCTGAACAAGTACGAGGTGAATGGGCGAATGCTTCGTGTGGACTTCGCGGATGAACATGCGCCAGACGCGCGGGGCAAGCGCGATAAAGGTGGGGGTTGGAGGTGGGGGAGCGGGTATGCGGTTTCGAGGGCCGTGCCCCCCCTGTACCCAAGAATGCCCCCTTCATTATACCTTTTCAAACTGCAAGACATGTGAATATGACCAGTACTGGCCGCTGCCGGGGCTGGCAGCCTGGCGTCCGGCGCTGCTCACAACACACTGGGCTGAGCGAGTGGGCTGCGGACCAGAGGTCCGAAGGGGCTCGTTTATGGCCGGTAAAGGGCGCTGCAACGTAGACGCCGACCCCAGCTGCATGCGATGGCGCGGATCTCGGCTGCCAGGCGGCGCCCGCCGCCGCATAGGCGTTTCTGGCCGGGGGCAAAGGGGCCGTCCCCCCCCCCTCGCTGTTGCCCTGCGGAAGGCGGACAGGTGCAAAAGTCGACACGCCACCCGCGGCACGAACCGAACGCCAAAAGACGCCGATAAGCGGCTCTGCTGGACCGCTGCCGGTGCTGGATCCCCGTTCCGCCATCGCGTCCTGGGCATGCGTGTGTGTGTTTGCGGGGTGTGTGGGCAATTTCAGCAGCGGCCGGAGGCGCGGAAGGCGAGCGGGTCGGGGCATCGAACAGCCGCTGCGTTCCCTTTGCTGGCGCCCTGGCGGGCGACGGTGCTACATGTGCGCACACACCGGTGCACGGCCTGACTGCAGCGGCAACTACCGGTGGCCCGGTGGCCCCTTGCCGTCTTTCCTGCGACTGCAGAGCCGCGGGGACCGGAGGGGCGGAGAGGAGGGCCAGTGGAGCAGTCACTCGCCCCGGGGCCACCCCCAGGCACCAGGGTGAGTTCGCACCCCAGGGGGAAAACGAGGGCGCACACGCGCGTGTGTGTGAGTGTGTGTGTGTGGTGCGGGCGTGCGCGTGTCGCCCGCAACGTGCTCCGCTGCGACAGAGACTCACTCGCACGGCGGCCAGTGCGTTACCTAGTCTGGCGTCCGTGATTTTCAAAGAGGTTGTAATGGGGTCGCCCACGTTCGGGCCGCGTTGCAGACATGCAGTCCTTTTCAATCGCCAATTTCCTTTGTTTTTTGCGCGGAAGTTGGTGTGTAAACGCCAGAGCACTGTTGTAGCAGCAGGCGTTACCGCGCGCCGCGCGCGCGCCAGCGCCACGCATGACACGCATGCCCCGTCCGCCCGGACGATCATGGCGCGCCTGAGCGCCCCCTTTCCGCGCCTTCAACGCCGCGCCATTGTGCGCGATTGTGCTTGTGCGCAGCCGATCGGGCGCGAGGCCGCGGGCGCCGCCGCAACCCAAATGAACGCGCTGCTGGGCAACGCGCCGTACACGGGTCCTTCCCAGGAGAAGATCTCGACCGTCATCGCGGGCATGACGCCCATGCAGCTGTTCGAGATCCTGTCGCAGATGCGCACGCTGTGCCAGCAGAACCACGCCGCGGCGCGCTCCATCCTGGTCGCCAACCCGCAGCTCACCAAGGCGCTGTTTCAGGTAAGGGGAGGTCTTGGGGGGGGGCGGAGCTTGGGACATGGGAGGGAGTGGGAGGGGGAGCTGGGAGGAGGATGAGGCGGTTGGCCAGGGGCAATATAGACGATGATACCGCAGCGGGGGGACGGAGGCGACTTTGGCGGCGCTAACCTATTGCCGGACTTTGCCACCTGTTACCGGTAGGGAGTGAGCCTACCCGTTCCAGCGTCTTACCGAAACTGGAGGGCCAGGGATGCGGGGGCACGGGCGACGGTCAAAGCCCGTTATCACAGGGGCATGCATGCGTGGTTAAGTTGACGGGCCGGTAGAGCATGCCGCCGCAGTCTGGAGGTTGTCGGAGAGGATGGCGGCTGACTGCTGCGCCACATCCGCCGCCTCTGTTGCCTGTGTTGTGCCCTGGCCGTGGCGCCATTTCGTGACAGGCGCAAGTCCTGCTGGGGATGGTGAAGGGCAGCGCGCCGCCGCCATCCTCCATCGTCGCGGCGCTGGCACCGCCGCCCATGCAGGGGCCGCCGCCGCCCCAGCAGCCGCAGCCGCCGCAGCCGGTGGGCCCGCCGGGGCAGGCGCCGGGCGGGCCCATGGGACCGCCGCCGCCGCACGCGATGGTCCCTCCCCCGGGTGAGGCCCTGCGAGTAGGGAGTGGCGTCGTGCCCTACTTATCGGCTACGGAATTGTTGGTGTGTTGGGCGTTGGGTGTTTGGGTTGGCAGAGAATGTACGGCTGGCCTCCCCTCCACCTAGCACCCAGCAGCAGGCCTGGCGGTCACCGCGCCCTAGCAACGCGCGCTGCGCGGCCGTGCGGTGCTGGCGCTGGCACGGGACAGCCGCACTCGCGGCAGCGCTGCGTGCCAGCAGAGCTCGCAACGACAGCGCGGAGCACGCCTTGGGAAACCTGAAGGGAAACAACCGCATCCCACACGCGACATGCCGTGTCCACCCTGAGCTGTGAGCCCATATTCACGTCGTCCCCCGCCTGCGTGCGGCCCCGGTTTGTGGTTTGCGCTGCAGGGGCCCCCCAAATGCAGCCCCCGCCCCAAGCGCTACCGCCGCAATACGGCGTCGCAACTGGACCCGGAGGGCCCTTCGTCGCCGCGGCGGTACCGCAGCCGGGTCAGCAGGCGGTCACCGTGGTCAGCGGCTTGCCACCCGGTAAGGCCGGTGAGGCCGGCGGCGCCAAATTCTGGACTGGATTGGACTGGACTGGACTGACTGGTGGGCGGGTTGGGACTTGGGAGTCGGTTGGTTTCGTGCAGCGCTGCGCCGTGGCTCCGGCACCACCGGACGGAGTATGCCTGTCGTGACGTGACGTAACGTGGTGACTGATGGAGGAAGCCTGGGGGCCTGCGAGTTGCTCATCTTGCCAACCCCGTAACACAGGGGCGTGAACACGGCAGGTAGCCAACGGGGGCTTTGCAACCGCACCCGGGGCCCGGGGCGTCTTGAAGGAGAAGGAACGCCATTGGCTTTCATTTCTCAGAGCTCTCTGGAGGCAGCAAAGCTGATCCTCGACCCCTGCCCCCAATGGCCCGCAGGTCCCATGCTGATCGACCCCGCAACCGGCCTGCCGTACACTGCTCCGCCGGGCGCCGTGATCGTGCCCACGGGGCAGCCCCAGCCGCAGCAACCCATCATGCAGGCGGCACCGCCGCCGCCGCCGCAAGCGCCGCCGCAGCCGGTGCCGGAGGCGCCGCCCGCGCCCGCGCCCGCCCCCGTGCCGGCGCCGGCGGCGCCCGCGGGCGCGCCTGGCGGGCCGCCCGCCACCGTGCAGCTGCCCGCCAATCTGGGCCCGCAGCAGGCACAGGTGCTGCAGCAAGTGCTGAGCCTGACACCCGCGCAGATCGACGCGCTGCCGCCCGCGCAGCGGCAGCAGGTGTTGCTGGTGCGGCAGCAGCTAGGGCTGGGAGCGCCGGGGGCGCAGCAGTAGAGTGGGCTGGGACTGCCGGGGCTGGGGCTGGGCCGGGGCTGGGAGCGCTCTCAGGACCCAGCAGCAGAGTGGGTGATAGCTGCCCCCGGACCGGACCGCGTCGCGGGGTTTTGGGTCTGTGGCAGCGTCTCCCAAAATGTGGTCTGTGGACTCCCTACATGCACAATAGACTGTGGGATGATGTTTGGGTGAGCGTGGCTTGGGTGGTGCGCTGGTGCCTGGAGGGATTCGGGAGCAGGCAGGTGATGGTTCTTGCAGTGGGCTCCAGGCGGCCCTCCGACGAAGCAGTTGTGCCGCCTTTCACAACCCCGGCAGAATCTGCTGCGGTCTCTTTTTTTCTTAGCCCCGGCAAGACATGCTGTGCGTGACTGGCTGGCCGTGGCTAGCCTGGGCTGGGGGACATAGGGCGTCGCTATATGAATGCGGGGGAAGCTGCATTGTCACATTATCCATCCCAGTGTCTGTTGGCTGGCCGGCCACGTGGAGTCCGGCGGCGCATCTACGGATCGAGGCGTATGAAACATGACAGGGGCCGTGACAGACAATAGTTTACAGCACTTGCACGCATGCCTACATAATCGTTTACGCGCCTGTGCCTGTCAGCCACCAGCGAATCACAGGCGTGCGCGGCCCAACCTCCTCACGAGGGCGTAGGAGCCCACTGTAACAACGACAACAACAACAGCAGCACAGGCACTCGGCTGTAAGACGAGGGAAGAGGACTCCCCAATCGTGAACCCGACATAGATACCGATCAACAATTAAAACGCGGACGCACATCCAGAGGCTCATAAGAGAATCCCACTGCCACTTTGCATACGACGAAACACACATTGCAGTTCGAAACAGCTCTATTGAATGGTGTTAAGGTAGTAATTAGCACCACGGGAACGCCTGCGCGCGCGGGACGCGCCGTGCGAATATATCCCGCGCAACGTCTCCTCGCCCGGCAGGTGCCGGGGGTTTGACAGGCTCTTCGAAATGTGCCGGCACCCGTCCGTGAAAGGCACCCTGGCTGCGTTGGAAACCCGTGTCGAACTCCCCTAGCAGGAGGCCCGCGGTCGACCGGTCCCGGGCCAGAAATCCAGACGCCTGTCGTATGCATAAGCTACCACTTCATCTTCTCTGCAACGCCCCCGAATACAAGATCAAATATGTCATATTCCGGCTGCAAGTCTACAGACAACCCCCAACAGCTCACGCGCTCCACACTCCGGTATGTAACGTGCGTTATTATCGTCAAGGAAGTGCCAACACTGGGTGGGAGTGCCGGCAGCGGTGCGTCAGCGCGGGGCCGAGAGGCGGCACAATCGGTGCGCTGCCACGGCCCAGCCGCGCTGCTGCGGAATTACTCCCCCTCCCGCACGTCGCGCCCATCTCAGCGCGCCGTCCAATGCTTGTGTGCCTTTCGTGTAAGTCTTCGGGAAGCCTCGAAAGTCGTGCCAAAGCGGCAGACAAGCCAGGACAGCTACGGACAAAAGAAACCATATTCGGACAAAAGAAGCTAGACTCCCTCGACCATGGATATAAGCCCATACATATGGTACGACGATCTCTTCTCTCACGCTCACTGCGCGGTCCAACAGTCCCCTAAAAGAAATTGAGAGTGCAGATGAAATTTTTCGAACCACCGCCACGCTCCTTCTCCATGCTTCTCCTGTAACCCCCCCCAGGTCCAGGTGGCTGCAAGGGACACAAGAGGCCAATCGCAGCCCCACCTGGGACTATTGATGGGGTTGGCCCAAACTCATCCATCAATGCTGTGAATGCACTGCGACCAGTCGTGTGTGTGAGTGACGCCGGCGTAGGCCTCGCGGGTGCGCCGCCCAGCCTACCGTAGACGACGACGACCAGCGCCTCACTTTCGGACGTTGCCGGGCTTGAGCTTGGACAGCATCACCACGGCGTCCTCCTGCGCGCAAACCATTTGTGCGCATTCACCGTTACGAGCCGGTCTCACGAGTACAACACGAGTGAAGGATGCGGTTCACAGTAAGCCTAGACGGTCTATCCTCGGGGGGAATCAAGGCGGTGAACAGCGCACGCACACGCAAGGGGGCTTTCTAAACCCTATCGCCACATCTCTCCCCACCTGCGGTCTCATTTTATTTTTGCCTCAGCTTCGACAGCTTCTGTTCCCACACAACCGAACCCACCTCTCCTTAAGTACGAACCAGTAGTATTAACCAGAAAGCAACCACAACTCCACAAGTAACCACCGCAAAGCCAGAGGTAACACCCACCCATCCATCCATCCACCCACCCATCCATCCATCCATCCATCCATCCATCCATCCATCCATCCACCCACCCATCCATCCATCCATCCATCCATCCACCCACCCATCCATCCATCCATCCATCCATCCATCCATCCATCCATCCATCCATCCATCCACCCACCCATCCATCCATCCATCCATCCATCCACAAAACCCCACCTTCTGCAGCATCGCATTGATGTCCGGCACGTCCAGCCCCGTCGCGGTCTCCAGCTCCCGCACCGCCGCCTCCAGCTGACCCAGCTTCCAGTAGGTCCGCCCCAACTCCACTCGGTGTATCAGGTAGTCGGGTCGCAGCCGCACCGCCGTCTCGTAGCACAGCGCCGCCTCGCGGTAGCTGCCCGCCATCAGGGAGGTGCCGTACAGCATCTGGATGAGCGTCCGTACCACCGCGTTCACGCTTGCCATCTCGTAATTCTGCGTTTTCGAGGGGCGGTTTCCGGGCGGCGGGTAAGGGGAGGCGGTTTCCGGGCAGCGGGGATAGGCGAAAGGGAATGTGGGTCGGCTGACCCGGGCGCTGCACGTGCGTTGCCGCGAGTTCCCTGTCCCCAGGCAATGATACACCCAAGCCCCGGCGTGCCATTGTAGCAAACACGCCCACACAATCGACGAGTATCGGCAGGCCGCGGGGGAGGCGTGTCATGGCTGGCGAGCGGGCAGATCAAGAGGAGGCGTTACTAAGCACCGCGACCTCGCGCATCAGGCCTCGGCGAACGAGGCGCACAGCGAGGCAACAGGGACGCCGCCTGCACATGCACGCGACCCACATGGGGGTTCGTGAGGCCGTGAGCCCGTGACGACTCACCCAGCGGCCCAACAGGTGGTGCGCCACATCGTTGTCGGGCTCAAGCTCCAACGCCGTACGCACGTCGTCCTGGGCCTGCCGCGCCAGCGCCACCTTGCTCCGGTTGTCGAGGTACAGCGCCAGGCGGCCCCGGCTGACGCAGCAGGCCACGTGGCCGAACGCGGACTTGGGGTTGGCTTCCACGGCCTGGAGCGCCACCTCGATGGCGCGCCTGTTGAAGTCCATGGCGCGATCGGGCCGAGTGCCGGGCAGGTAGGAGCTGTCGGACCAGGCCTTGGAGAGCCGCGCCCACATCTCGGCTGAGCCCGGGTCGGCCTGCGTGGCTTGCTCGTAGCAGCGGATGGCCTCCTCAAGCTGCAGCTCGCGCTCGGCCGTGAGGCCCTGCTCCGCCCAGCGGTGCGCCTGGCGGGCCGCGCGGCTGGTCGGGGCACCGCAGCGGCCGGCCTCGTCGGCGCCGCCGTGGGGATGCCGGAGGCGGCGGAAGGGGCGCCAGTGGGCGGTGCGGTCCAGCTGCTGGCGGATGGCCTGCTGCATGCGCACGAGGAAGCCCAGCCGCGTGAGGACGTGGAACTCGAAGGCGCGCACCGCGACCTCCGCCTCAGGGGGCAAGCTGAGGAAGTGCTGCACCTGCCGCGGCAGCTGCTGCTGACGTCGTGGGGCTACACGAAATAATGCGTCCTGGAGGCTGTCGGTGATATTAGGGCCGCTGGCTTGGTGAGCCCATGCCAGCGGCAAACAGGCCCTCCCCTCGAACAACCGTGCTGGCCTGCTCCGTGGGGAGGCTTCTGAGGTGCTCGCGTGGCTGTGGCTACTTCGCCTCGTCATTGCGTCGCTGATGCTCGCGACTAGAAGCGAACCCGCGAGCGTTTCAGCATGGCTTGCAAACAGGCCTCCAAATCCAGGCAGTTGGGGTGGCGCGAAGCGCGCTTCGGGTTTAGACATGCCTGCTTTTTGCAAAAGAACCGCTTATTCTCCTGGGGTGACCTAGCGCTGAGGTCAGACGTGCTCGGTCACAGTGCACAGTGTGTGTAAGCGTTATAGTGCTAACTCAGGGAGAGTATAATATATTTGTTGTCGCGGTAATGTATAGTAGAATGCCTATTGGCTCAAGAAACGCATGTTCTGAATCTACGCGAACTTACGGCAAGTCGAGTCAGCAGGCGAGCAGGGCCCGCGGGCAACCCACTTTCCACATCACGGCACATGAGACAGGGCATCCAGCATGGCCGTCTCTAGATGTAGCACAGTAAAGGTCGAACGCACGAAGCTCTCTTTTGGGTGGCCGTTTGTATTCAGAATTTTGGAGTGTTCCCATTTTGACAGCATTCTGCTGCAGAGCACATTGACATTGACAATAGACACGGGAAATTTTTGAAAGAGCAAAGGCGCCGACAAACGAACAAACTTTAGTCATTCAAACATGAGTGTTGTCGAATACCTGGAGCCCGTTCAGCTAGCAACTGCGCTAAGGCATCCACAGCAGAAGGACAGGGTTCTAGTGCTGGACGTTCGCGATGAGGTGGGTAGGTTCTCGGGCCAACTGCCAACGGTCTCTGAAAATTTGGAGAAGAAGTCGAATTGCCCACATAGCCAGCGCCGGTGTGTTGCCTGGGATGGGGGATCTACGTGCACTGCCAAGCGTGGTGGGGATTTGCACCGGGACCTTGTGTTCCACACCCCTGGTCGGGCAAGGGCGCAACACGCAAGGCGCTATCGCAAGTGGTACCACAAGATCATAGAGCTGCGGGTCCAGTAACAACCCATGGGGTGCTTGCTGATCCGGCCTGTCCTTCGAGCGTTACCCTATGGACCCATGTCGCCGACGCTCGCGCTTGCAGGACTTCGCCGGCGGCCACATACGCGGCGCAGTGAACGCACCATCGGAGGACTGGGCCGACGACCCCCACATCGACGGTCTCATCGACGCCCACCTGAAAGGGAAGGACACGGTGCGTCGCGCTGTTGCGTGTGCTTCCGCCGGCGGCGACCATGGGGTGGCTCTTCTCTTGTAGATACGTGATGCGGAGGCTTTGACGGACGAATATCGCCCACGGTGTGAACTTGTGGGGGTTGCACCCTGACCCGATTTGCGACGACCCCCCCCCCCTTTGCGGTGCCCCTCCGGACAGGTGGTGGTGCACTGCATGTTCAGCCAGCAACGGGGACCCAGGTGCGTGGCTCCCTTGCAATGCGCCCGAGCCACTGTCGCAGCTGTCAAACAGGCATGATCGCAGCAATCTGCACTGCTAAAAGTACCAGATGCATGCTGCAGATCACGTTCCAAAAGGTTTTGAAGGACACCTCTCCGTTCAGAGAATTGTCGCGCGTCAGAGCTTCAGCACACAACTTCAGCCCGTCCCTCTGCTTAAGGCTTTGCGGCCATGCTGCCATCCGCCATGCAGGTGTGCTATGCGGTTGGCGCGGCGGCTGGACGCGCGAATGGACGCGTCCAGGCCCGCTGTGTATGTGCTCCGCGGCGGTTTCACCGGCTTCGTGCGGCAATACCGGCACGAGCATGACCTCGTAGAGGGCTATGAGCAGGCGTGCTAAAAGTGATTATGTTCGTGGGGGCTCCCATGGTGTGAAAGGGACGTTCCTAATATGGGTATCGTGTTGCATCGGTCGGGTTTGCTGGAGGGGTGTAGGTGCTCACAGTCGCCGAGCGGCTGTGGCCGGACAATGGTGGCGACTTCAACCGTGCCGGCGTACTGGCATATGTATATTACTGAAGCACGTCACTTGTGGCTGTCACGCAGCGAGGCTGGAGTATGCCGTTCCCCGTGCATAAAGGCGGACAGCGTCACTGTACGACAGAAGAGCGCGACGGGACCTAGGAACGACTATCAAACAATATTCGTTATTGTGGAATGATTATAGGTACTGACTGCGACTTGTAACACAAAACCGTGTTGCTCAGAGTCCTTATGCCGCAGCTCGAAGGCAATCGTTAGCGGTGTTGCAGCAACCTGCTGACTGCTTAGTCAAGGCATTTATTATGATCTGCGCAATTCATACAAACTGATTTGATGGATGACAAGCGGACAAGGCGCAGATAGGTTAAATGGTCGGAAGCGGTGGGACCCTGCGCGGAGGGTCCTTGAAACACCAGGAGAACCTTCCAAAGGCAACTTTGAAATACAAGAAATACAACGGCGATGTGGATCCCAGCCAACACGCCAAGGTACTTGCCATGTCCAGCGCTGACGACTGTGTAGACCTTGCGAGCGGCGTGCAAGCCTCCATGCACATGCCTGCAGAAGCTGCCAAGCCAGCAGGTTGCAGAGGTATCGCAAACAGGGCGGAACGTGGACGGTTGGCGGCCGCGTCCGCGGATTATCGAGCACCTGAACATCGCCGACTTCAGCCACCATGTGAGGCGGGAACGCCTTAGGGGGGGTCCAAGCGGCTGTCTTGTGTTCGGAGGGGGTCAAGGTTTCGGAGGGGCCGCTACCGTCATTGGATTAGCGGTGGTTGACCTAACCGTGCACACGCGCAACCCGCGCCCCAGTTGTGCCGTTCGCCAACAACCCACTTCGCCTTGCCTACCCCTCTGCAGGTTGAGTGTAAGGTGCCTGTTGACGAGCCAATCTTCCAGCCCTTCCCTCCGGAGGTTACTTTTCACAACTATGAGGCGTTTCAGACTTACGAAGCCACGCTATACCTCCGTAACAATGACAATGTGAGGCGCAGTGGAGGCGGCGGGATCAAGGGATGGGTTATGGGAAAGTCCTTAAGCTTAGCCGCAATATGGCGAGGGCAGTGCACGGTGGGGCGGGGCGGGACTGGGCAGGGCGAAGCCCAGGTACGGTCGCACCCCGTGGCCACGAACGGACGGATTTCAACCCCGTCACCGCCATCCCAGCAGCGGTGCCCGCCATCCCAACCGATTTGCAGTTGACCCAACGGGTGGACAGCTGCACGGGTGCGATCGGAACTGCCAGGACCTTGCGGCAGGCCGGGGCAGCGGTGCCACCGCTGCCAGCGACGTGCAAAAGCAGCTTCTTATACGACGCATTCCAAGGAGTGGACAGGCAGCAAGGGGCAGCAATCCCGCGCCACACACACTCTTACACACACACACACTCTTACACATTTGGCCGATGCATCCCATCCACCCTGGACAACACTCCTCGGCACCCGCCTCCAGGTGTCGCGGCGCGTCAAGGTGCTGCCCATGGAGTCGCCGTACTTCTCCGTGCGGCGCGCCGTGGCGGCGGGCAAGGAGGACAGCAAGGTCGCCACGGGCATGGAGGTGGCGTTCGTGGTCACCTTCCGGCCCGAGTCGCGCGACGACTACTCGTGTGACCTGGTGGTGTGCACCGAGCGGGAGAAGTTCGTGGTGCCGGTGCTGGCGGTGGGCGCCTCCGCGGCGCTGGACTTTCCCGACCTGGTGGAATTCGGGTCGGTGCCCGCCAAGGTGGAGGCGCGCCAGACGGTGTTTGTGCGCAACGTGGGCAGCAAGGCCGCGCACTTTAGCCTCACCGCGCCGCCGCCCTACGCCGTGAGCCCCACGGCGGGGCACCTGGCGCCCGACGAGACGCTGCAGTGCAGCGTCACCTTCGAGCCGCCGTCGGTGGGGCGGTACGAGGGCGAGCTGGAGATCCAGTACGACAGCGGGCGGTGCGTGTATGCGGCGCTTACGGGCGCGGGCAGCGAGCTGGACGTGGGGCTGTCGCAGGGCGTGCTGACCATGCTGTCGACCTTCGTGACCAAATCCAGTCAGAAGACGTTCAAAATCTTCAATAACAGCGACAACAGCATTACCTTCGCGGTGAAGCAGCGCCCCTCGGCGGAGCTAGACGTGGCGCTGACGTCGCAGCGCCTGAGCACGCTGACGGTGGCGAGCTCGGTGCCGTCGGGTTTCGGCGGTTCCGGCGGCGGCGGCGGCTACCGCAGCGGCGGCGGCGATGGCACGGCGCGCACGACGGACGGCGGCGAGGAGTCGGAGGACGAGGACGCGATCCTGGCTTCCGCCGCGGCGCAGCTGGGCCGGCGGCTGCACAAGGCCCAGCGCGACGCGCTGCTGGACGGCCACCTCTTCTCCGACCGCAATTTCTCGGTCAGCCCGGCGGACGGCACCATCTGGCCGCGCAGCGAGGTGGAGGTGGTGGTGACGTTCAGCCCCGACCACGCGCGGGAGTACGAGGTGGTTGCTTACGTGGACGTGGCGGGCCGCGCGGAGCGCCTGCCCGTGGTGTTCAAGGGCCGCGGCCTGGGCCCCGCGGCGGTCTTCTCCTTCGACGTGCTGGACGTGGGCGACACGTGGGTCAACACGCTTCACCAGTACGAGGTTGAGCTGCAGAACCGCGGCAAGATCGACGTGGAGTTCAGGCTGGTGCCGCCAGGCAGCCCCTTTGGCAGCCGCTTCAGCTTCGAGCCGCCTGCCGGCCGGCTGGAGGGCGGCCAGATCCAGGTCATCAAGGTCAAGCTGCTGAGCGACCTGCTGGGCGCCTTTGACGAGACGTTCTCCTGGCAGGTCCGCGGGTCCAGCGAGCCGCTCAGCCTGCAGTTCCGCGGCCGCGTGTGCGCGCCGTCGTTCGAGGTGGATGAGGAGGCGCTGGACTTTGGGGTGTGCTCCTACGGATTCAGGTGCGGCGGAGGGAGGTGGGATGCGGACGGGCGTGAGTTGGGCTGGGCTGGGTTGGGTTGGGTTGGGTCCAGCGCGGCTGGAGGGGCGGGTGGGATCGAGGGAGGCTGGCAGGGGCAGGATTTCCGGGCTGCGCGAAGTGGCGCTGCTGCCGAGGCTTCAGGAGGAGCGGCAGCGAGGAGGAGTCTGGCGCTTGTCGTGGCTCCAGGTAGGTTTAGCAGCAGCGGCTGGCGCGGCCAGGTCGTGTCAGCCGGCCGGGAACAGCAACCAGGTGGGCGCTGGGATGGACGGAATCGGGGTGGCCCGGGACAGGATGGTGTCCACGAGCACCCGGAGCTGCTGTCCGGGGAGAGGTGCCATAGAGGTGAAATTCGTCAAAGGCGAACGGCCGGGCGGTGACGCTGGCGGCGCTCGTGTCTGCTGCACGGGTAAGGTGCACGGCCAGGGCAGACTGGCTGGGGGGCGCCCAGGACAACAGACGGAGCTGCGTGCGCCAGCGCCGGGGCTTTCAGCTATGACGGCGGCCTGCAGCCAGGTTGAAGGGCGGGAGCACGCCCGGCGCGGCAGTGTGCATGGTGTCCGTCCGCCGGCCCGCCGCGGAGCTGGCCCCAATGCCAGACCCTGGAGGGAGCAGGGCCGAAGGGCGACCGGGGTATCCTAGATGACCGCGCTCGGGCAGCAAGCTGGAGGCTGCTGAATACGGCGACCCGTAGGGCCGCGGTGCCTTGCACAGACCTGGGAAACATGCTTGGCGCCCAGCGGCCTGGCCCTTGCGAGGGAGGCTTCTATTCTTGCCCTGTCCAGCTCCACCCCAAGCCCCGACATTGGCGCCAGGCGTTGTTGGGTGCGCCCAAGGACCAGGAGTCCAGGACCCGTCCTACCGCGTGGGGTTTAGCCTGCACACCCTTCCCGCGTGGGCAGTGAGGATTGGGTCCGCCTGCCCTACCCGCACGTCCACCACCTGCAAGCAACGGCCCACCCGCTCGTGCGCCGCGTTGCTGTGCGCGTTGGCCCTCTGCAGGTACACGAAGGAATTCACGCTCACCAACACCAGCGATATCCCGCTGCGCTTCCTGTGGCGGGTGCCCACCGACCACGAGGAGCCGCGCGAGTTCCAGATCCTGCCCGCCAAGGGCACCATCCTGCCGCACGGCCGCGTCAAAATCAACGTGGAGTTTATCAGCAGGACGGTGAGCGCCGGGGGGCGGGGCGGGGGTGAAGGGGGGCATCAACGCAGCAGCTGCGGGCGCAACGGCGCGAGGGAGCCGCCAGGACGCGGGGTGCAATGGTGTTCAGTACAACGCCCGGGCTGGTCGGCCCCCGTTGCGGCACGGCGCTTTCCCGCTGCCGTGCCGTTCCCGTCACCGCCCTCTCCGTCACGCCGGCTGCCGCTGGGTTTATGGTTTTAAGGGTGTGTGTGTGTGTGTGTGGTCCTGCAGGTCCAGCGGTACCGCACGGAGCTGGTGATGGACATCCCGGGCGTGGCGGAGCGCCAGCTGGTGCTGCCGCTCACGGCGGAGTGCGCGGTGCCCAAGCTCAGTCTCTACTCGCGCACGCTGGAGTTTGGCGAGTGCAGCCTGCGCTACCCCTACAAGCAGGTGCGCGGGCGCGTGCGTGGCATGCACCCATGCCGCATATGCATGTGATACATGTGCTGATGTGTTCTGCAGGATCTTCAGGGCGGGTAGGTGGGGTAACTTGCATGCCCATCCCTTCCCCACACCTCGCTCCGTCCGTCCCCTGGGTGCCGTAACCTCACCCGCCGGATCGCAACTCGCAAGCCCCTGAAACCACCTGCCGCTCCCTGCCCACTCCCTGCCCCTTTCCTCCTTGTCAGCCTGTCAACTTGCCTCTTGATACTTACTTTTTTACCCTACCCCGTGTCCTCCCTCCCTTCCGCCCGCCTCCCTCCCTCCGCCCTCAGGAGATGCGCATCGTGAACGAGTCCAAGCTTCCCGCCAAGTTCGAGGTGCTGCCACAGGAGCACAACTCGCTGGGCCTGGCGTCCTTCACGGTGGAACCGTCCTCGGGCGGCATCCCCGCGCGCGGCGAGCAGGCGGTGGAGCTGACGCTCACCACGTACACGCTGGGCAGGATCCAGATCCCGGTGCGCATCAAGGCGCTGGGATCCAAGGGCCCGCCCCTGGAGCTGGTGCTCAACGCAAAGTGCATTGGCCCGCAGCTTGACTTCGGCGATGACATTGACGGGCGGTAAGTGGCGCGGTGGGGGTTTCCGTAATGGTGGTGCCTGTTGTCCATGGGGTTTTTTTTGCATGGCGTTGGGTATGAGGATTGCCGTGGGTGTGGGGTTAACGGTGGGTGCGGGCAGCGGGGCTCAAGTCGGCGCTTTTGGCGTCTTGAGGCTGTTCCCTTCCCCTCCTTCCAGCTTCCACAAGTTGTATGTCGTTCACCACACCTCTTGTCTGCCCAGTCTCCGCCGCTGCGTGCTTCGCCCTGGTTGTGGTCTGTAGCAGCCAGACAAACCCCCGCCCTCCCTTCCCCTCCCCTCGCCTTCGGCTCTCCACCACGCAGCACCACCACGCCCTCGATCTCCTTCGACAAGGTGCCCGTTCTCAAGGAGCACTCGATGCCGCTGACCATCAACAACATCTCCGCCATCGCCGCGGACTTCAAGCTCTTCATCGAGGCCAAGGACAGCGTCTTCAGCGTGGAGCCGCGCCAGGCGCACCTGGAGCCGGGCGAGAGCTGCACGGCTCACGTGCTCGTCAAGATGGACGAGAGCATGGACTTTGCGGACACGCTGCACGTGCTCATCCAGGAGGGAGCGGACATGCCCATCCCGCTGACGGCCAGCGGTGAGGCGGACTGCGGCGGGCAGGGGCCGAGGGCAGGGGGCTTTCGCTCTTCTTGACTCTTCCCTCTTCTCTCGTATACACAAAAAGAGGGGGCCGGGGTAAGGGAGCCGGAGCTGGGAGACAAGGAACCCTGGACAGCAAGTCCCAAGTTGACGCAGAGGCGGGGATGGGGCGCGCGGCTGGCGCGGAGGAAAGGGATCGGGCCGATGGCTTTGCGTCTGACCAGGGCCTGCCCCTCGCCCTTCTTTCTCGACTTGCTCCGGCTCCTTTCCGTGCCGCTTTCGTTCCGATTTGCCCCTGATTGCCCGTCGGCCTGGTCGTTGGCCTGGTCGTTGCCAGGCGTGGGCAGCGCCGTCCTGGCTGAGGACCTGTCCAGCGGCCTGGTGGACTTTGGCTACCAGTTCGTGGGCCGGCAATTCAGCCGCGAGGTCACGGTCTACAACATGGGCCGCAAGTCGGTAATGCTGGTGTGGAGCTCCAACAGGTGGGTGTGTCTGCGTGCGCGACGGCGTCCGTGTAGACTGGAACGGGGGGCTGCGGGGCCAGCGTGGTGACCGTCGGGCAGCCGGGTAAGCGGCTGCGCCGGCGGCGGCGGCCCTGGCGGGCGGTGGGCCGGCCCACGGCTGTGGAGACGCGTGGGGCGGCGTGTGACGTGCTGTCAGGAGGGAGGCTCTAGGCTGGGCGTTGGGTAGGCGCCACGCGTGCCGCGGGCGGCGGTTGTCAGGGGCATCGTTCGCTGTGCGTGGGTCTCCCATGCTCACCCAGGCTGCGGCATTTGTGGTGCAGGTTTTCCCTGGTCGCGACCTGCTTTTCTTGTGCATGGGGTCTTTAAATGCCAACCCTCGCTCGCATATCCGGCCCTGTCCCGCCCAGGTTCGAGGAGCTGAAGCGCGATTACGCCCGGGCGCACCGCGGGTCGGGCAAGCGGTTCGAGCTGTCGCTCATTCCCCCGGAACAGCACCCCGTCTTCAACATCTCGCCGGACAAGGTGGGCGCGGCCGTGACGCATGCGGGGCCCGGCTGCGGCGACTCTGGTGGCTCAGACCCCATCTTTTGCACCTCACACGCGCGGCCTGCATGCTGCTGCGGCCCTTGATAAGTAATCAAAGTAAACGGCGGTTGTGAATTCTCATACGCCTGCCTTCACTGCCCAACCGTTTCTACACTTCAACCAACCCTTTCGCGGCGGCGCAGGTCCAGCTGAACCCCAAGGAGGCCGCCACCTTCACCATCACCGGCAACGCGCTGCTTGCGGGCGAGGTGCGCGAGGTGCTGGTGTGCACCGGCACCTTTGGCAACAACGCCAAGGCCGCTCGGCGCGTGTTCGAGACGACCATGCGCGCCGACGTGGCCACGCCGCTGCTGCACTTCTCCGAGCGCCTGCTGCACTTTCGGCACGTGTACAAGAAGGGCGTGCCGACGGAGCCGCAGACGCGGCCGCTGACCATCAAGAACATCTCGCCGCTGCCGCTCACCTTTGGGCTGCGCCCCGCGCCGCCCTTCATCGTGGACCGCACCTCCTGGACGCTGGACCTGGAGGAGAGCGGCACCGTCAACGTCACCTTCGACCCCAACTTCAAGGATGACCTCCAGGTACCATACGGTAGTACCATGGCAACAAACAACAATGATGATGATATGGCAGTGCGGCAGTACGGCAGTAGTATGGTGGTAGTGGTATGGGAGGGATGGAGCGCACGCAGGCGCTTGGGGAACCGCGCCTCACCGCACCTCACCGCATGTCGGGAGGACCGGCCACGACCTCACTTATCACTCACGAAGGGCTGTTCCACGCTGACCCCAGCTTCATCCATTTCGCTCCTTTTCTTCCTCCCTCGCGACGCGCCCCGGCCATGCTCCCTTCCTGTCGCCCGCAGAGCATCCAGACCCGCACCAAGCTGCAGGTGGTGTACTCGGACAACCCGCAGCGCGACGCGGTGGACCTGCACGGCGACATCGACTTCCCCAACCTGTCCTTCGAGACGTCCACCATCGACTTTGGCTCCGTGCTGCTTGACACCACGCGCCGCGTGCCCGTGCGGGTCACCAACTGCTCCAACGTCGATGTGGTCTACTCTTGGTCGTGGGACAAGGCGTCCGTGCAGGAGGACGTCAACTCCATCGCGTCCATGTCGCTGCGCCAGGGCGGCCGCCCCAAGCCGCCGCCCACGCAGCTCTTCGACGTGATGCCCATCCGCGGCGTGCTGCGCCCCGGCGAGGCGGAGACCATGACCTTCTCCTTCTTCGCCTACCCCGGCGTCAAGGCCTCCTGCTCGGCGGTGTGCCAGGTGGAGGGCGGACCCGCCTACGCGGTGAACCTGGCAGGGGAGTCCAACAACATCAAGTACTCCGTGGAGCCGCAGGTGGGTGTTCCGGCTGGTGGGCTGGGCAAGCGCCAGAGTGGCAGACTGGCGGACTGGGTGATTGACAGACTGGGAGATTTGGTCCGGAGTGGCTGGCCGGCTGGGATGGCAGGGCGCTTGCGTGGATGAGTGGGGCGGTGGACGGGTGCGAGGGCGCGGCACGGACTGGCTGGGTGGATAAGCGGGGCCTGGGCAGCGCCACGAACCGACGCCGGCGCCGCGACTTCCGCCGCGGTCTTCGTGGCGTGGCGTCGAAGCGCAGCCGCGCCCCGGCCCCGTTTTCCCTGGGCTCTGCCCTGGCTCCCGCCCCGCAGATGCTGGACTTTGGCGTCCAGCTGTACGACCGCACGGTGGAGCGCGAGCTGACGCTGAGCAACTCGGGCAAGGTGCCGTTCAACTTCGCCTTCAACTTCAGCCGCCTCTCGCGGCCCGGCATCGTGGAGGCCATCCCAGCCAGCGGCACCATCGCACCGCTCACCAAGGAGACGGTCAAGCTCAAGGTGCGCGGGGCCGAGCGAGCCGCGGCGCCCGGCGGCAGCCATCCGGCGCACTCCCGGCGCCAATGCACTGCGGAGCCGCAGCACGGCATCGGGCGGCAGAAGCGGCTCCCAGAAACCAGCTCGAAACGCGCGCCGGGCGCATGATGATACCACAATAACAGCCCAGGCAGTCCTCCGCCAGCCATGCGCTTGTTGCGGCGCTTGCACTAAGCGCGCTCGCGAAAAGCGGGCCCAGTCACTGTGATGCACATGGAGACGCGATGAAACGCACGCACACACGTACAGTCGGACCTTTTCTACTGCGGCATTGCGACACTTAACATCCACGCCTAGCTCGCTCGCTGCGCGTAAGAAGCATGTGTTTGACTGCCCTGCCGGGAGCAGGTGTGCCCGGGCATTCCCGAGAAGCTGGTGGAGACGCTGCTCGTGGAGGTGGCGCACTTTGAGCCGATTCCCGTTCAGGTGCGGGGTGTTGCTGCGTTGGGAGGAAGGACTGTGTTGGGAGGGAGGTCCGCAGCCGGGCGGGCGGCCTGCGGGTGTCCATTGGCCACGCGCGCTCTTCGTCTTGTTGCGTTGCGGTGGTGCTGCTAGTTCCCTGCCGCTCCCGCCGCCAACGCGGTTGTTCTTGGATACCCTGTGTCAGCCTGCGCCAGTGGGGCGCCTAGCGTAGACGGTCGCAACATCGGGAGGGTTGCGGATACGTGCCCGTTTGGTGGCGGCAGCCACTGGCTCTTCAATCTGGATGGAGCTGCACCGCAGCTGAGCGCACCTCATTCCCCCTCATTCCATCGCTTCCAGACGTCGCCCACGGTTTATGGCCCGGGATATGGCCCGGCACGGGAAACGGCCCTTATTGCCCGGGACATTAACTCTCCCCCCGTTCTCATTCTTTTCCTCTGGCGGCAGATCTTGGTGGAGGGCGCCTACGCGGCCGTGTCCATCAACCTCCCCCGCGTGCGCGACGAGCAGTTCACGTCCTGCCTGGAGAAGGCGCGCCTCTCGCTCATCAACGCCGCGCTGTCACACGTGCCCGCCGATGAGCCCAACAAGCCAGGCGACGCCGCGCTGTCGCTCACCGGCGGCGCCACGCTGCAGCGCAACACCACCCGCACCATTCGCGGAGGGCCCAGCGGCAGCGCGCTCGTGGAAAACGGCGGTAGCGCCTTCGCCGCTGCCTCCCCCGGCGCGGGGGCAGGCGAGACCGCTGCCGCCGCTGGCGCGGCGCCACCAGGCTCCGCACCACCGCCGCCGGGCTCCGCGCCGCCGGCCACGGCCGCATCGTCGCGGGCCGTGCCCGCCGGCGCGCGCAGCATCCCGGGCGGCGCGCGCAGCATCGGCGGCGGTGCCGGCAAGAACGCCGTGGGCCAGCGCGTGGCTTCGGCGCACTCGACGGGCGGCGTGGGCGGCGCCCAGCTGACCGCGGAGAAGCGCGTGGAGGTGGAGGCGGAGAGGCTGCGGTTGATCCATGCACTGCTGGAGCGCGAGGCGGAGCGCCAGCGCCACGCCGAGCGCATGTCGGCGCTGAGCGTGGCAGCCGGCGGCGGCGCCGAGTCGGCGGTGGACGGTTCCTCGTCGGCGCAGCACCTGAGCGCCTCGCCCACGCTGGCGCGTGAGGGCAGCAGCGCGCTGGCCAGCCCGGCCTTGACCGCCTCTGGCGAGGTGCGCGCCGGCGCGCTGCGGTCCAGCACGGGCATCAGCAAGGGACCGCTCACGCGCGCCGTGTCCATCGCGACCATCGGCACCGTCGGCTCGGCCAACCGCGCCGGCGGCCTGGCCGGCGATGAGGAGATGCGGCGCGCGGCGCGGCTGGCGGCGCTGCAGCCGGCGCTGCCGGCGCTGGCGGCCGCGCACTACGTGCTGGACTTTGGCTACGTGGTCAAGGGCCTGACGCGCACGCGCAAGTTCCGCATCACCAACACCAGCACCCAGCAGGTGCGTGGCGGGCGAATGCGGCGACTTTTTGCGGTGGGGCATCCTTGCAGCGCCGGCCGGGGGCGTCACGGCTGCGCACACAACCCCTTATCAGTCCTTTGGCCCGTCCGGCGCCTGCACCGTTCCTGCTCAACCGTGCCTAACCCGCTGGCGCCGGTGCTGTCCTAAGCCGCCCCGTTCCGCCCCGCCCCGCGCCGCTCCGCAGGTTTCTTTCCGCTTCGACAAGGGCCTGTTGGAGCAGCACGGCTTCAAGGTGGACCCCGAGGTGGTGGCGCGGCTGCCGGGCGCCCCCGACTTCGCGTCCGTGGAGGTATCGGTCACCATGCAGGCCAACAAGTCCAGCGTCACGCCGGGTCCGCTGGAGCTCATCTACCCCATCAGCATCAAGGGCTCGCCGCCTGTGCTGCTGACGCTGCGCGCGCACGTGCAGGTGCCGGACGTAAAGCTCAGCGCCGAGGTGGGTCGAGCGGCGGCTCGCAGAGCGAGCAAGCGAGCGGGCGGGCGCTGGCGCCGGCGCGCGGCCGCCGACCGCCCCTTGCTCGCCTGCCCTCTAGACCTGCTCGAGAGTAAAACGTCTGTTAGGCCTCGGGTCAATGTGGCTTTTGTGCCCCGTCGTCTCATTATAGGAGCCGCCGCCAAAGCCACGCCCTCCATTCCTTGCCTCCTCCTCCGCGCCCTCCTGCTGGATCCGTTTCGCCTCCAACGTCGCCTCCATTCCACCGCAGCGGTCTTGCCTCGATCACCCGTCCCGTGGCCCCCTGCCTTGCCGCTTGCCGCCCCGCAGACGTTGGACTTCGGCGCCTGCCTGACTGGCCAGTGCAAGGTGTTCACGGTGCAGATGCACAACCAGAAGCAGGTGCCGTGCGAGTTTGCGATCAAGCGGCCGGTGGAGGTGATCAAGGCCAAGGACTGGCAGTTCTTTGTGTGCGAGCCGTCCGAGGGCACGCTGGAGCCCGACCAGCGGCTCAACCTCAAGGTGTGTATATGTGAAAGGGGGGGCTGAGGAATGGGCAGCGCGGAGCGCGCACACAGCAGCCCGATCCGGACCCCAGATGGGCCCGTCGGCACTCGGCATGGGATCAGGAAGACGGCCGACGCTTGACGCCTGCAACCCCTGGGCGCGTACACCGCGCACCCGCGACCCATCTAAGAGACGGGACGCACCGCCACGGGACCGGTACCGCCGTTAAATCCGATCCAAATCGACGCCACCCGGCTGGCTGGCCGCGCTCGACCCTCACTACTGCGCCCCTCACTGCCTCCCTGGATGCTGCAGGTGATGTTCACGCCCATCCTCAACCGCGATCAGCCTTACAGCCAGGTCATCCCCATCCGCATCAGCCTCAACTCCAAGGTCAAGGAGCTGCAGGCCAGCGGCCGCGGCCTGACGCCGCGTGTCAACTTCAGCCCCACCTTCGTGGACTGCGGCCCCATCCTGCCCTTCTTCGAGGGCCAGGCGCCCAACGAGGCGCGCGTCACCATGTCCAACCCCTGCCCCTTCCCCATCGAGGTGGTCTCGCTGGACTTCGACTCGCGCTACGGCGCGGACGAGGAGGCGCTGCGCGGAATGGAGGGGTGAGAGTGATGAGTGGACGATGGACGCGCGCTGACTGCCGTGAGGGCGGCTTGCTCGGCATCAGAGGGCTGGGCGGGGGCGGATGTGTGGGGCCTTGGGCTTGGGGGGGGCGAAGGCGGGGCCGACACCGCAGTGCCGTGCCGCGGGAGGGCCGGCTTGTCCACATTCGGCAGCACCCGGACGGCTGCGTCGGCGCCGGCACTGGTGCACCGGACCCGCTCCTCGCTTGCGCACCTCCAGAGCGGGGCGGGGCGGGCTGGCAGCGCGACACCGGACACCGCCGCGCCAGCCGCGCCAGCCACTGTAGCGCTGCCGTTTCGCCCGTCGACCGGATGGTTGAGTGGCTGACGGACTGATTGACTCACTGACCCGTCCCCGTAATTCGCTGTTGGCAGGTACAACGAGAACAGCGTCCTGTACCTTCCGCCGCTGCACCCAGGCGACCCGCTGTGGCCCCAGGTGGCGGAGGCGGCGGAGCAGCGCAAGCGCATGGAGGCAGCCGCGGCGGAGGCGCAGGCGGCCGAGGACGGAGCCGCAGCAGCAGCCGCTGGCAATGGCGCCGCGCCGGCTGCGGATGCCGCCGCCGCGGAGGAGGGCGTGGGCAGCCTGGAGGCGGTGGCGGGAGGCGCCGCTGCGGCGGCGGCAGCCGACGCCGCCAAGAGCGTCCCGCAGAAGACGATTATCCTGTTGGTTGGGCCGAAGCTTGTGGGCAAGACCACACAGGCGCGGCGGCTGGGGGTGCGGTACGGCGTGCCCGTGTCGCAGCTGGACGAGCTGCTGCTGGCGGCGGCGGACCTGGAGCCGCCAACGGCGGAGGAGCTGGCGGCAGCTGCAGCGGCGGCCGCAGCAGCGGCCGCGGCAGCAGCTGCGGCTGCGCCGCAGCCACCAACGGCAGATGCCGATGGCGGCGAGCCATCAGACCCGGCAGCCACGGCGGAGCCGGTCGCGGCGGTGGCCGCCTCGGCCGCCGATCCAGCGGCGCCGCCACCGCCGCCGCCCTTCGACATGGAGATCTCGGACCTCCTGTTCGATAAGGTCCTGGCGGACCCCGACCACGAAGGTCAGCCTGACTACGTGCCGCCGCACACGAAGCTGACACCGGAGGAGCTGTACGGCCTTGTCGTACGCGGCTTGCGGCACCTGTTTGCTCAGCAGCCGGCGGTGTACGGCAAGGGCCTGGTGCTGGACGGCCTGACGTCGCGCTACCTTCCGCCGGCGGTTGCCGCCAAGGCGCTGCTGGAGGCGATGGGCATGGAGCAGATGCTGCCGCCGCCGCCGCCGCCGGAGCCGCCGGTGGACCCCAAGGTCGTCAAGAAGACGCTGAAGAAGGGCGAGGAGCCGCCGCCCCCGCCCCCGCCGCCGCCGCCCGTGCCGCTGGGCTGGCGCGGGCCGCATGCGGTGCACGTGGTGCACCTGGCTCCGGAGCCGCCGCTGCTGGCCGGCCGGCTCAGGCTGCAGGACGATATCCGCGCCGCGGAGGCGATGCTGGCGGCCGGCGACAGACCCGGCGGCGAGGGTGAGCCGTCGGCGGCGGCGGCGCCGTCGTCGCTGCTGGGCGCCGACGGGTCGCCGTCTCCTGCGCCGGAGCATTCAATGTTTGCGACCGGCGAGGGGCTGGTCGCCGCCGTGACGGCGGTGGCGGCCCGCGACGGCAGCGCGCCGACGGCCTCCGCCGCCGCGCCGACGGTCTCGATGCGGCTCTCCGGCGGGGAGGAGGGCCCGTCGGCTGCGGTGGTGCTGGCCGGCGCGGGCGGCTCCGTGGACGAGGCCCAGCAGCGCTACCTGGAGGAGGCTGCCCGGGTGCTTGCCGAGTTCGCCGAGGGTGAGCTGACGCCGTTGGAGGTGGAGCTGGGGCCGCCGGGGCCGGACAACGCCGTGTCGTTGCGGCGCGTGGCGGCGGAGGGCAACGAGGACAGGGTGCAGAAGGCCGTGGTGGGTCTGGCCTTCCGGCTGGGCGTGCTGTCCACGGCGCTGCCCGGCGCGACCTGCGACGCGGAGCTGGTGCCGCCGCGCTACACGATGCACATCGTGCCGCGGCCGCGGCCGCGCCCCGCGCGCACGCCCGTGCAGCGCTTCAAGATCTTTACCTTCATCGACCTGCTCAACGGCGCCGAGCCGCCGCCGCTGCCGCCTCCCCCTCCGCCGCCGCCGGCGACGCCGCCGTCGCCGCCGGCCTCCTCCCGGCCCAAGGGCTCCACGCGCGGCAAGAAGGCCGCCGCGGTGGAGGAGCCGCCGCCGCCGCCGCCCCCGCCGCCGACGCGCGCGCTGATCCCCGACACCCGCTGGGTGCTCCCCGCCGGCGGCAGTGTGGAGCTGCTGGTGCAGTTCGCCTCTCCGGAGGTGGGCAAGTTCACGGAGACGCTGGCGTTTGACGTGCTGGGCGGCGAGCGGCTCAACACGCTGGTTCTGACCGGCACCTGCGACTACCCGCACATCTCCACCGACTACCGCAACGTCTTCTACAAGAAGGTCAAGGCGCGGCCGCAGACGCCGCTCATCCGCGGTCAGTACGTCATCAGCAAGGGCATGTTCGAGTTCGGGCCGCTGCTGCACTCCAAGGACGCGACCGGCTACCTGGAGGGCGCGCACCCCGACAACACTTCGCGCATCCGCATCACCAACAACGGCCTCTTTGACAACCTTGTCGAGTTCAGCCTCAAGTCGGTGGAGCTGGCGGCGGCGGCGGCCGCGGCGGAGGCGGCGGCGGCGGCGACGCCCAGTGAGTGGTTGGGCCGGGGCTATGGGCTGGGCATGGGCGTGGGCGTGGGCGCGGGATTGGATCGTTCGAAGGGATGGCATTTGTGGGGGCTGGGCTTTTCCTTTGGCGGCGAGGGAGGTCACATGCGCGGTGGTTGCGGTGCCACCTCTCGCCGCACGCTGTCATGCCTCGAACCCTCGCGCCGTGCGCCCTCCCTGGCACTGCAGACAGCGGCCGGCCGGGCAAGAAGGAGCCCAAGAAGCCGGAGCCCAAGAAGGCCGAGCCCAAGAAGGCCGATCCCAAGAAGGGCGACAAGAAGGGCGCCGCTGCGGAGGTCGAGGCGCCCCCGGCGGGCCTGCAGCTGGAGCAGGTGTTTGTGCTGCAGCCGACCTCCCTGGACCTCAAGGTGGACGAGACGCAGGAGCTGACTGTGTACGCCTTCCCCAAGGCGGACGGGCCCGTGGAGGACGTCATCGTGTGCAGGATCAAGGACAACCCCACGCCGGTGGAGTTCCCCATCTCGGTCATCGGGGCCAAGCCGCAGGTGCAAGTGCGCCTCAACGACGGCACGACGCCGCCCGACCCGGCCGCGCCGCCGCCGGCACCGCCGCCGGCGCCTGGGAGCGGTCTGCACCCTCCGCCGCCCAACAAGCTGCTCACGGAGGGCATCCTGGTGAGAGCGCAAGCGAGGATGTGTCGCGCGTTGGGGCGGGGGAGTTTGTAGAGATGCTAGGCGCGCACAGGGGGGCGGCGGGCGGACAGAGCGCAGTCAGGGCTGGCTGGCTTGCAAACACACCGCTTGCCTTGGGCTTTGTGGTGCGAGCCTGCGAGCACACGCCGCCTGGCCCGCCGCCCCGCTTCGCCTGCTCGGACCTGCCCCCACCTGACCTGTACCTCTTTCTCCCATGCCTGCTTACACGTGCCTCCATTGTCCCGCCCCGCCCCGCCCCGCGCGCCACCCGCCCCAGTTTGAGCGGCTGCTTGTGAACAAGAAGGACGTCAAGACGTTCACCATCACCAACCCCGGTCTGCTGCCCATCAAGTGGCGCCTCAACAACCTGCAGTCGCTGCCTCGGGAGTTCGCCGTGTTCCCGCAGGTTGGCCGGAGGGACTGGGCACACGGGCACATGGGCACACGGGCAGACCGATGGGCTTGCGTTGTGTCTGGACGCCGCCGCTGAGACATTGCAGGGTGGTGCAGGGGAACACATGCACTTTTGGGGGGTTTTGTTTGCGTTGGCGCAGAGAGACGGGCGTTTGGTTTCTTGAAAGGGTGGTAGGGCCGTTGGTCTTTTGGGAATACCGGTACTGCGGCGCCGCGGCTACGTGCATCTCGACGCTCTCCGTGTCTTTTCATCGTCATCGGGTCAATGCGACTGCCCAAACCTGCCATTGCACATCGCCAAGGCGCACGTTGCTTACCCATAACTGGCCAGCCCAACACAATTTCTCTCACCCGCTTGCTGCATCTGCTGCCCGAGCTAGCATGGCCCGGTCTGCGTGCCTCTGCCTTGACTCCCTCCCCTGTCCCCCTCTCTCCCTACCTCCGCTCCCTGCCCCCGCAGTCGGGCGAGCTGGCCGCCCGCTCCGACGTGGTTGTGACGGTGGAGTTCTCCGCCCTGGAGAAGCGGCTGTGCGAGGCGCGGCTGGTGCTGGAAGTGCTGGACGTGCAGGAGCTGCAGGGCGTGGCGCACAGCCTGCCGCTGCCCATCAAGGGGGAGGCCTACAAGATCGAAATAGACATCAACTTCCCGCAGGTGAAGGGCGGAGCATGAAGGGGCTGTGCGTTGGGGAGAGCCGGGGTCCGCCGCGTTGCCCCGCGTTGTCCCTTGCCTGGCATTCTGACTGCCCGGGTGCCGTTGCTGCCTAGATGCTGTGCCTTGCTGTTGCTGTTGGGGAGGGTCCACAGCTGGCGTCAGATCCCGAGCGCAAGTGACCTACCGCCTGCCGGGCCGTTGCATGACCACCCGCCCGGATCCGCCCTTGGCTGGTTGCGCCGCAGGTCAACTTCCCGGGGGTGGACTACGGCACGTTGCGCGTGGTGGACGAGGTCACGAAGCCCATCATCATCAGGAACACGGGTACGTGTCTGGATGTCTGTACCCTACTATACATAAACCCTCTTCGGGACTGGGTCGGGCTTGGGTTTAGCTGGAGGCTTTAGCCACTCACAACGGTGCCCACCCAACCCCATTCGCTGCATCGCATTGCAGCGTCCTGCGCTCCACTGCAGCTGCCCGGCCTACTCTCTCTCCCGGCCACCTGCTTGCTGTCTTGCTGCTGACCGACCCCGCGCTGCTGACCCCGCTTTGCGCCCCGCTGCCCCGGTGCCCGCGCATGTGACACAGGCAAGTACGCCATCGCCTACAACTTCAGCATGAAGCCCGGCTCGGTGCTGCAAGGCCTGCTCACCATCGCGCCGCCCGCCGGCAGCATCGACCCCGGCAAGGAGGCGCGCATCGAGATGGGCTGGAACAAGGACAAGTCGCTGCGCAACGAGGTGACGCTGGTGGGCAACGCCGACGTGACGCTGTCCATCATCGAGCCGCTGACCACCAACCGCGAGGACACCATCCCCATCCAGATCTCGGCGCGCGCGCTCTTCTCAAAGTACGCCGTCACGCCCGCGCGCGGCATCTACTTTGGGCCCGTCACCTACAACACCGCCTCTAAACCCAAGGTGGTGGAGATCACCAACCTGGGCCAGTTTGAGTTCCGCTACAAGCTCTTCAACTTCGCCAACGGACCGCCCCCGCCGCCGGCGCCCGTCGTGGCGCCGGCGGCCGGCGGCGGCAAGAGCGGCGGCGGGCAGGCGCCCAAGGCCGCCAAGGTGCCGCCGGTGGTGCCGCTGGCCATCGGGCCCTTCGTGTTCGACCCGCCCGAGGGCGTCATTCCGCCGGGCGGCCGCCGCGAGGTGGCGGTGGTGTTCAACGCCGTCGGCGCGTCCAGCTACGCTGAGGTGCTGGGCATAGACATCTCGGAGCGCGACTTCACCGACCAGACGGGCGGCATCCCCATCGAGGTCGCCGGCGAGTCGTGCATCCCGGGCATCGACGCGGACAACACGGGCGCCATCTTTGAGGAGCACATCATCTCGCCCTCCCTGGACCCCTTCAACCCCGTCAACAACGAGTTCGCCACCCGCGAGCGCGTGTTCAACTTCGGGGCCGTGCTGGCGGCGCTGGGCGCCGCGGAGCCGGCGGGCGGCCCCCCACCGGCGCCGGTGGAGGAGCCGCCGCCGTCGCCGACGCGGCCGGGGTCGCGCGGCGGCGTGAAGAAGGGCAGCGCCAAGGGCAGCAAGGCGGCGCCCAAGGCGCCGCCGACGGAGCCCGCCGCGCCGATGCCGACGGCTGCTGCGGCGCAACACGCGGTTCGCGCCAACCTCAAGTTCATCAACCCGGTCAAGGTGCCGTGCGTGGTCAACTTCACCATCAAGCCGCGGGGCAACCTGCCGCCGGGTGCGTCGTTTCAGAGTGCCGGCGGGGCTTGAGCGTGCGTGTTGGCGCGTGGGGAGGTGTGCGCGCCCTGCACGGACCGACCGCGCTCCAAGGGAAGCGCTGAACCACCGCTTCCTTCCTCTCTGCATGCACACGCACACGCGCGCCGCGCCACGCGCCCCGGTAATGAATAAAATGGGCAGCGCTTTGGCGTTGGCTCCACACACAGTAACCGCTGGTGACCGCAGCCGGATGTGTGATGTGTGGTCTGCACTCCTCGGTGCCGCTTCCATCCCTCTCCTTTTCAAGTTTCACCGCCCGTCCGTCTGCACCGCCCCGCCTGCCCGCCCGCCGCGTTCGCCGCGTCCGGCCCTTGCTCTCTTTGCAGGCGTGTCGCTCCCCATGGAGGTGTTCCCCGCGCAGCTGGTCATCCCGCCGCTGGAGTACCGCTACATTGCCATTTACTTTGCGCCGCGCGCCATCCAGACCTACGTGGCCACGCTGGAGGCGGTGGTGGAGAACGGCGGCGACCCCAAGACCCGCTCCTTCTCCTGCGAGGTGCGCGGCGAGGGCACGCTGCCCACGCTCTCCATCACCGAGCCCAGCCAGGTGGACAGCCAGGGCCGGCCCGTGCTGCGCTTCCCGCGCCTGCTGCGCGGCCGCACCGCCAGCCAGCGCATCGCGCTTAAGAACAACGCCATCCTGCCGGCCAAGGCGCGAATCGAGATGGCGGCGCACCCGGCGTTCCGGCTGGAGGGCGGCGGCGGCGCACCCGTGGGCGCGGAGACGTTCACGGTGGAGAGCAAGAAGGGCGTGTCGTACAATGTCGTATTCACGGCCCAAGAGCTGGGCCCCGTGAGCCACGAGGTCCGGCTGCGCGTGGCCAACAACCCGTTCGAGGACTACCGGCTGCTGCTGACGGGCGAGGGCTACCAGGAGGACGTCACCTTTGACCTGCTGCCAGGCGATGCGCTGGACGTGCTGCGGCTGCAGGACGGACCCGTTGGTCGGCCCGTGCAGGCCGTCTTTGCGCTGCGCAACAACTCCACCGCCAAGAACTTCCGCTTCCGCTGGCCGGCGGCCGGCGCGCCCAGCGCCAACCCGCACCTGACCATCTCCCCCGCGGTGGGCCACCTCCTGGCGGGCGCCAGCAAGGACATCACGCTCACCTTCTCCGCCGCCACGCCGGTCAAGCTGGCGCCCCACGACCTCAAGCTGGCGCTCACGCAGGTCAACCACGCGGCGGGCTCCCAGCCGGTGGACTGGGACGACCGCTCCGTGGTGGTGGACTACGGCCTGCCGCCGGGGCCCAACGGCCAGCCCGTCGCGACGCCGGAGCCGGAGCCGCCGGTGACCGACGTGGCCGGCAGCGCCCGGGAGCTGGTGCTGCACGTGCACGCATGCGCGGACAATGCGCGCTACACGTGCGAGGCCGGGCCCATCCTCTTCAAGCCCACCATGATGTTCCAGACGCGCTCCTACACCTTCCCGCTCACCAACACCTCCTCCGCGCACCTGGACTTCAAGTTCACCATCACGGCCGCCGACGGCGCCACCGCCGACGACTCGGGGCTGTACTCGGTCAGTCCGCTGGGCGGCGTCATCGAGGCGGGCCAGACGGCCCAGATCACGGTCAAGTTCTCGCCTAGCGAGGTGGAGGACTGCAACCGCGTGCTCACCTGCCATATCCCGCACCTGGACGCCTCCTGCCCGCCGCTGGCCCGGCCGCTGGGCGGCCGCGTGCTGCGCCCCTGGGCGCACTTTGAGCTGCCCGACTCGGACTACGTGTCGGGCGGGCGGCGCAGCCCCGACATGCCGGGTCCCTCGGGCTCCATCGAGCCGCTGGACCCCGCCACGCGGGTGCTGGAGGTGGAGTCGCTGGGAATCCGGGTGCGCAACACCAAGCGCTTCTTCGTGCTCAACCCCACCGGCATCGCCTACGAGTTCTTCTGGGAGCCGGTGCTGCCGCCGCCGGGAAGCAAGGCGGCGGAGATGCAGCACCAGCACCAGCAGGCGGCAGGCGGCGGTGGTGGCGGCGGTGGTGGCGGCGGCGGCGGCGGTAGCCCGTTCACGTGCCTCACCCGTCGCGGCGTGATTGGCGGCGGTCGGCGGTTCGAGATGGTGTTCGAGTACACGCCGGTCCACGACGCGGTGGTGGAGTCGTTCTGGCGCTTCCGCATCCCGGAGCAGGCCATCGAGGTGCCGTTCCTGCTGGTGGGTCTGGTCAGTGAGCCGCGCGTGATGCTGGACCGCCCCTCCATCAACTTTGGGCAGATCCTGCTGGGCTGCAAGGGCCACGCCACCGTCACGCTGCTCAACAACGAGCACCTGCCCTTCCACTTTGCCTTCGACAAGACGTCGTACGACGCAACGGACGAGCTCATCAAGGCGACGGGTGGGTGGCCAGGCGCTTGGGGGGCGGGGCGGGGCGGGGTGTTGCACTGTGCAAGGTTGGGTTGGGTGTCCGTGACTGGATTTACGATTTACGATTTACGATTTACGGGTTCTTTGGGTTGCGCTGGTTGCGTTGTGTCGCACCGGGTGGTGCGGAAAGGAGGCGGGTCGCAGGGCTTGGGCCAGCCGCGGCGCGACCCAAACTGCTGCCCTTCCTCCTCCCCTTGATCGCTGCGCCTGGGCCCGCGCCGCCTACTGCCCCCGCGTCCCGTCCGTCCCTCGGCCTCAGGTCTTCGCCCGGTGGTGGAGTTGGAGCCCTCCTCCGGCGTGGTCCCCGCGCAGGGCAGCGTCACCATCTCCGCCACCTTTACCCCCCGCCTGGAGCGCGACATCAACTACAACGTGCAGTGCTCCGTCAAGAACAAGCCCAGCCGGCTGGCGCTCAACGTCAAGGGCGAGGGCACCGCCATCCACGAGGCGCTGCAGCTGGAGAACGCGGACGGCACCACGGTGGCGCTGGCGCCCAAGCAGCCCAACAGCGTGGACTTTGGCCAGGTGAGGAGGGACGAGGGAGGCGTGCGTGTGTGGGTGCGAGGAAAGGCGGGTGAGGCTGTGGGCGGGGCGTCCGTGCTTGCCATCGGTGCGGTGCAGGCAGGTACCAGTAGCCATGCTGGGCCAGACTTTTCATGACTTGGATGAATCGGTGAACAGCGGACCCCTTCCCCCCTGAGGATCGCCGATGCATACCGTCGCCTGACACTGTCGCGGCACCTGCCTGCTTGCCATGGCCGCCGGTCCCGCCTGCCCTGACCCCTGACTACTCCCCTACTCACCCCCCTACGCTCCCGCCGCCTGCCCCCGCCCGCCCTGCCCCTCTCGAAGGTTCTTGTCAACGAGCGCTGCGTCAAGGGGCTGGCGTTCGTCAACAGCGGCCAGGTCAACTTCAACTTTGTGTGGGACGTGGGCACCAACCCGCGCATCAGCATCCATCCTGAGGGCGGCACCGTGCCGCGCGGGGAGCGGCTGCTGTGCGAGATCGCCTACAACCCGCACGGGCCGGACAAGTGAGTGTGTGTGGGGTGGGGGGCGGGAGAGGGGACGGGGGAGGAGGGTGAAGGGGGCGGGGCGGGTGACAGGAAGGGGTTGTTGGCGCGGATGGACCGTCATGTGCCATGGCCTGTCACCGAGGGCAGTCACGACTCAGGAGGGGCCTTTCCTTGCGGTGGGGAGTGCCTTGGGGCCCGCAAGGCCTCAGATGGCCGCACCTCTCCGCAGACGTCCTGCGCTGCGCACTCACCCCCTGATGGCTCCTGCGTCACCTCGCCCCCCGCCATCGCATCCTCACAGGCTGCAAGACTACAAGGTCAGCTGCCAGATCCTCAACGGCCCGCGCTACACGCTGCTCCTCAACGGCGTCGGCCACAAGCCGCGCCTGGAGCTGTCCTGGTTCAACCACGACTTTGGGCTGCAGCCGGTCTGGCAGCCGGGCATGGCGCCCGCCCTCAAGACCCTGCGCCTGCGCAACGACGACTCGCAGCCCATCGCCGTGGACCCGCATTGGGACGCCGCCGCCTCGCCCGGCGCCGCCGACTGGCACGTCGACTGCGGGCCCGTGGTGCTGCAGCCCGGCGACTCGCGCGAGTGGGCGGTCACCTTCAAGCCGCGCGCCGCGGCGCCGTGCGCGCTGTCGCTGCCGCTGGAGATCAACGGCCTGTACACGGTGCACGTGGAGGCCAGGGGCGAGGGCAGCCCGCTGCGGGTGGAGGTGGCCAACCCCGCGCAGCGCACCATCAACTTTGGGCCCGTGGCGGCGGGCGGCTCCGCCACGCGCGTGGTGAGCGTCGTCAACCGCGGCCGCGTGCTCGCCACCCTCAACCTGGTCCCCAGCGCGGAGCTGCTGGCGCGGTGCGGCATCGACGTCATCCCCGCGCCCACCACGGACGTGCTGCTGCGGCCGCACGAGAGCCTGGACCTGACGCTCTTCTTCCGGCCCGCCGGTCGCATGCGGCCCTTCACCGAGGAGCTGCTGCTCAACCTGTGCGGCGTGCCCACGCCGCTGGCCACGCTCACGGGCGCCTGCCTGGGCACGGAGCTGCGCCTGGCCTCGGACTCGCTGCCGTTCGGGCCGGTGGTGCTGGGCAGCCGCGCGGTGAAGCGGCTGCAGCTGGAGAACACGGGCGACGTGGGCACCAAGTTTGCGTGGGACACGCGCGCGCTGGGGCCGCACTTCTCCATCTTCCCCGCCGACGGCTTCCTGGCGCCGGGCCAGGACGTGAAGCTGGACGTGACGTTCCACCCCACGGCGGTGCACCCGGACGTGCGCGTGGACAAGGTCCGGCTGCGCGTGGAGGGCGGCGCCGACTGCGCGCTGACGCTCACCGGCGCCTGCATCGCCTCTGCCGCGCAGCCCGAGGTGGTGTCCTTCTCCTGCAACGTCCGCGCCTCCGCCAGCGCGTCCATCACCATCGCCAACACCTCCTCCAGCTCCTGGACCCTACGCCCCGTCATCCAGAACGACTTTTTCTCCGGCCCCGAGTCGCTGACCGTGCCCGCCGGCGGCAAGGCCTCCTACACCCTCACCTTCAAGCCGCTCTCCATGTCCTCGCCCGAGCAGCCCCACGAGGGCAGCGTCTTCTTCCCCATCCCCGACGGCACCGGCCTGCTGTACCGGCTGGTGGGCCGCGCCGAGGCGCCCGTGGCGGAGGCTTCCCTGGAGCGCCAGATCCAGGCCAAGGCGCTGCACACCGAGGTGCTCAAGTGCCACAACTGGCTGCACCGGCCGCAGCGCTTCCGGGTGCTGCTGGAGCGCAAGGCGGGCGACAAGAACACGCAGCTGGCGCTGCCCGAGTACGTGGACGTGCCGGCGCTGTCGGCCAAGGAGGTCAAGCTGGGAGTCACCAGCTTCACGGCCTCCACCACGCATGTGGTGGTCAAGTTCAAGAACGAGGCGTCGGGGTGAGGAAGGGAAGGGCGGGGGCCAGGGAGGAAGACAGGGAGGGGGTCTTGACGCATGGGAGGTGTGGGGATGCTTAGGGTTTTGATTTTGATAGAGCCCGGGGTGCCCTGGGAGCCCTCCCTAACCCGCCCCAACCCGCCCTTACCCGCCCTCCCTCTCGCCCTCCACCCCCCTCAACCTTCCCGCCACGTAACGCAACACAGCGAGTACCTGTTCTACGACCTGAAGTTCATCGCCTCGCCGCCCGGCCAGCGCGGCGTGGTGTCGCTCGAGTGCCCGGTGCGCACCCAGACCTCGGGCCGCGTGCTGGTGTCCAACCCGCTGTCCGAGGACGTGACGCTGCGCGGCTCCGCCACCAACAAGCACGTGGTGGTGCCGGCGGCCACGCTGGTGCGCGCGGGCGCCTCCGCGGAGGTGGAGGTGCGCTACCGGCCGCTGGTGGTGGGCTCCTCTGAGGCGCTGCTGCGGCTCGAGTGCGCGGAGCTGGGGCTGTTTGAGTGGGGCCTGCGGCTGGCGGGCACGCCCACCAACCCCGAGCGCGGCCTCACCTTCAACGTGCCGCTGGGCAGCCGCGAGACGCAGGTCTTCCGCTTCACGCACTGGCTGGACGAGCGGGCGGACTACAAGGTCAGCTTCAAGAGCAGCGGCACGCACGTGGCCGCCGGCGGCGCCTTCACCGCGGCGGCGTCCGTGGCCGCGCCGGCGGCGGTGGCCGGCCTGGCGGCCGGCTCCGAGGCATCGCTGGACGTGCACTTCGAGCCGACGGCCATCGGCGAGAACATCCGAGACACGCTGGTGGTGGCCAGCTCGGCGGGCGGCGAGTACCAGTGCCCGCTGGTGGGGCGCTGCATCCCGCCCAAGCCGCAGGGCCCCGTGGACGTCAGCCGCGGCACCGCGGTGTTGCCCTTCACCAACGTCTTCCCCGCCGACGCCGAGTTTGCGCTGGCGGTGGACAACCCCGCGTTCGCCGTCAAGGCGGCGGAGAAGATCCCCGCCAAGAAGTCCGCCAACATCGCCATCGCCTACAAGCCGCAGCCGGCCGGCGAGGCCGGCGGCAGGCCGCCGCAGCGCACCGGCAAGCTCACCATTTCCTGCCCCGCGCAGACCAGCAGCCAGTGGGTGTACTACCTGCAGGCGTGAGAGGGCGGAGAGTAGGGGCGCGGGGAAGGGAGGGAGGGGAGGGGAGGGGAGGAGGCAGTGGCTGTGGGCCGCCTAGGAGCGTTGGTGACTTGGTCGGTGGTGTACCGAAGTAGGGAGCATCCTTGTTACCCATGCAACACGTGTGTATCTCTGGCATTGCGATCCAATGTTGGTGGATACAACTTTTACCTGGGGCGCCGTGCTGGCGCGACCGACCGCATGGAATACCCACCACCCAACTGCCGGTACGGGTACGGGTACGAGTACGGGTACAAATGCACGGCTGACGTACTAGTTATTGGTGCACTGCTGACACAGTGGCGTATTTGGTGCACGGGTATTTTTGCATGCAAGCAACCCACGTGCCTGCATGCACGCTGGGGCGACGCAGCGGCGGGTGGCGTCTCGCTCCGGGACTGCGCCGAACGGACAACGCCGAATGCGAGAGCGCAGGAAGGAGCGGGGGCATGGAGGTCTGCCCTCCTGGCCGCTGTGTGCGCCTGGATTAGCGTGCCCATTCACGGAGGGAGGAAACTACCCCCGGCTTGGCTTGGATTGGCTTGGCTTGGATTGTAATGGAGGCACTACTGGGAGGGCCGTTGGTGAGGGAGGGGCGCGGCGGGGGGCGGGGCGGGGCCGGACGGGGTACTGCGCGGCGGCGGCGTGCGAACGGGGTTGCTCGAAATGTTGGGCTGGCTGCCTCTGCCGCAACACAGTGGCTCAGAGGAAGGACCACATATACCGGTAGTCTCGATCAAAAGGTCGATCAGGTGGTGTTAAAGGGGGGGGCCGCGTCACTACCCACGCAACGAGGTGCCGCCGCCGATGCTGCGATTGGGGCGGGTGCGGCGTGAACGCGTTAAAGTACGGCATGCCGTGATTGCCACATCGTGACAAAGGACGGGATGAAGGTGCGTGGCAGCTGGCAGGGACCAATCACGCAAGGACGGTATTCGCTGCTGACAGCTGCTGACACGTGCGGCGTGGCGATTGGGCGTTTCGTGGGTGGATACGCCCGCATCGCGCTTCTTGTACAAACTGAAACACATACGGTACGGTAGATGAAGAAGACGTGGGATCGGGGGGACACGTCGGGGACTACCACGGGGGCGGGCAGGTCACTTGGCAGGGCAGCGAAGGGTCCGCCTCCTCCCTGTAATGGGGGCTGGGGCGGGGATGGTGATTGTTGGGTGTGAAGTCATGCGTGTTGTGACGTTACGGTTTTAGTTATTGTAGGCGTTTCGGGGGCCTCTTGTGTGGCTTTTCTTGTCTTGTAGGCTCTTCTTGTCTTGTAGGCTTTTTGGGGAGCGCATGGATTAGCGCGTTTCCCGAGCAGGAAATGGTGGTGCGTCAGCTGTTTTTCCACCGTACAGTTGCGGTACAGTTTTGGTTGGCGCGGTACGCCAACAGAGCGGGGTAGGTGAACTGATCACGTTCGAACTTGGCGCGCGTGTGTACGCATCGTTGGGTTTTTTCGGGCAGCAGACACGAACTGCTTCACTGTAAAAGGATACGAACACGGCGGCTCGCGGGACCACGCACTGCACATTACACACGGCGGTAGAAGCAGAGGATGGGGACACAGGGATGGCGGCCGTCTGGGCCGTGCCTACACGACAAGGAAAGTGGCCACGAGGACGCGTCGTGGTGACTACCAGTAGCAGGTACCGGTACTACTTAGATGCGCGATGCGGTGATATGTGTCACGGCCCGCAAATTGGAATGTATCCGTGCAAGCTGCGCGCGCTTACGAAGAAAGCTCCCCTCGACCGCGGAAATCGGTGGGTTGGCACAGTCGGGTCTGCAACAAGGCATACGGCACACGAAGGCGTGTCACCTCGCCATTGCGGCCGCAACACTTGCGAGCAGCTGCGTCTGAGGCTGCTACTGATGGTAGCGCGCAGCACTAAAGCTTATACGGGCTATGCGCCTTGACGTTGTTGCCTGGTGGGACGCGAAAGGATCAACGGCCCACAACAGTACTGTCCAACGACCAACGGCAAAGAGACGAACGGTGCGCTATAAGGAGTCGCCTGGTGCGTCTTTCGTTGCCCCAGGCCAGCGACTTGGCAGTGATGTTCCCTGCCTGGCCCGACCGCATCTCTCGCTGCTCATCCTGTCCAAAGCTCATCGGATGCCTATTTGCCCGCCTGCTTTCCCTTCGAATGCAATGAAGATATACCTGCTATCCCACGCAGATTTCTTTGACTCGTATATAAGGGCTTGACTTTGCCCCAGGGGCTTTTGGACGGAAAGCCGGCTAGGGCCAACACGGACCAACCGTCACGTAACCCGCGTTACCGTAGCCTTGGTGTTCTTCGGGTCGCGAATGATGCCATGAGTTTCGCTCAAATGGACTTCATGCACAATACAATTTGACTAATGCTAAGCTGAGCCGCCTTCTGCTATGCTGGGACCGAGACCAAAAACCAGCGACGGCCATAAGATCGCAGACAATCCTTGCCTACGGCAAAGATGGTAAGGTCATGACAAATAAAGCGGGTCGCTGTGTGGTTTGATTCAGCGCTCGATGAACTTGGCGCAACAACCACTCGCCAACGGCTTGTTTCTCGCTGTGCCGCCGCAACGCATTCCGCCCAGCTTTCCCATCGGCGCCCAAACCTCGGCTGTCATAAGCCTCAAACCACCGCAAGTGCGCCGTGCGCACCTTCTGCCCTGCAGGCGACGCGCCATGTTAACCGTCTGTCCCTCGCGCCACAGCTCCGAGACCACCTCATCGCCCACAACCTCGTGAGTCGGTGCAGTCCGTCTCCGCAAGCCGCAGGAGTAGAGCATTTTGCGGAGCACACCAGGCAGACGAGCTTTGGCCCGTCCCGTCTCCCCGGTCGTCAGAACCCCTATGTCAACTCGCTCCTCCGCCCCGTACCCTGCTTCCTCCCCTTGGGGCCCCACAACCGCACCAAATCGGCGAAATCACACCATCCCTCGCGCTCTTCTCCCAACCAGTGCCAGCGGGTCATCCGCGCAGCTAACCCTAAAACCCTTAAAACCTCCTCACACGCCACCGGTGCGCGCAGACCACCGCCCGCGATGTGCTCCTGCTGGGCCCCCTGGACCTGATGGAACTGCTGGGCCTTACCTGGAGCCAGGCCGCGCAACTGCTGGCTGACGTCAGCGCCCAGATCACCCCGCCGTACACCACCGTAAGCGTGCGGGCCGGAGGAGAAGAGTTGGCAATTTTGCTTTTGCTGTTGCGTTTGCTTTTGCTTTTGCTTTTGTGCCCGTGAGTGGGCGAGGGGCCCTCAACAGTCAACACTCCCGCCGCCGCCTCTGACGCCCACACACCTCACCTCCCACCTACATGTGTACCTCACCTCGGGCCCAGGCGTGGGAGGCGTTGGCGCAGCTGACGGCCGCCGAGGGACCTCCGCCGCTGCGGACCGGCCTGCCGGTGAGTCCGCGGCCCCTCCCCTCCCCTCCCCTTCCCTCGCTGGGGCCCTCCCACATGCCCAGGTGCCAGCAGGTGCCAGCAGGTGCCTAATTAGGTGCCCAGGTTCTGTGACGAACAAGCGCGGCAACACACGGTGGCAGATGCACGCTGTGGGACCGTGGCGGTGCAATCTCTGTTGCAGTCACAGATACAGTGCGGTGACAGATGCTGGTCGGGGCAGTCACAGGGCCGCTGCGGGCACAGGGCCGGCCGGCCGCGGAAGCCGACTCCAGTCTTCGGTCTGACAGGCTTGACCGAGGATTGAGCGTAACGGAACGGAACTGGCGTAATTGAGTTTAGGACCGGCTTGCACGCAATCTGATCGCTGCTTGCTGGTCGCTGGTTGCTGGTCGCACACACAAGTTGCTACGGTACTCCTGCTGCCGCCGCCGCCGCCGTTGCTACTGCCGCCACCGCTGCTGCCGCTGCCGCTGCTTCTGCTGCTGCTGCCGCCTGCTCCCGACGGTGTTCGGATCCCCCGCCCTCGCGCTCAACCCACCCACACGCAAAAGACCCTGGACGGCGCACTGCGGCTGGGTCTGCCGGCCGGGAGCATCACCGAGCTCGTGGGGCCGGGCGGTGTGGGCAAGTCGCAGATGTGCCACATGATGGCCCTGGCGGCGGCGCTGCCGGCGGAGCAGGGCGGGTGAGCCTGGCCTGGCCGGGTGAGCGGGGGGCGGGGGGCGGGGGACACGGAGAAGACGAGCCGCAGCGAAGTCAAGTACGGTACCAGAGGCTCTAATCGCCCCTCCAACACCACCTCCGTTCCATCCACACTTGAAGGTGTCATGTTTGCTACCCTCTCCTGCCCTCCTCCTCCTCTTCCCACACAAACGCACCCACTGGCAGCCTGGCCGCCGGTGTGGTGTACATAGACACGGAGCGCAAGTTCTCGGCGGCGCGACTGGCGGAGATGGTGCGGGCCCGGGCGGCGGCGGCGGCGGCGGCAGGGAATCGAGCCGGCGGCGCTGCGCCGCATGGCGGCAACGGCGACGCCGGCGGCGGCGGCGGCGGCGGCGGCGCCCTGGTTTCGGAGGTGCTCCAGCGGGTTGTGGTCATGACCCCGGGCCGCACGGAGGAGCTGGTGGGGGCCCTCGAGGTGATTGGGAGGGGGTGGGGAGCGATGGGGGAGCGGGTGGGGAAGGTCAATGTGGGTTCCTGGTTCGCGTTAAGGGAAGGTGACCGGGTGGGGGTGGTAATTAAGGGATACCGCGGCGATGGGAGAGGCGGGGGCCTGGGGTCAGTCGGATGGGGTGGGTATCTGGTGCGTGATACGGACAGGGGGCCGCGGGGTGGCGGGGCTCGCACCTTCCGGTGCGGAAGTCAGACTGAGGGGGGAGGCCTCCCGGGAGGTTTGGGTGGGAGGTGGGAGGGGCTGGGCCCAGGGGGCGGAGCGGGCGGCTCGTGGGAGGTGGGCGCCACGTCCCATGCCTCGTGTCCCAGCTGGGCGATGGGCAATATGGGCGATGGGCCGCCGTCTGCGCGTCTCGTTTGTTGAGTGGCTGAGTGGCTGAATGGCCGAAGGGTGGATGGGCGTTGGGGTGGGGGCCGGGGTTGGGGGCCGTTGTGCACGGCTTGGGACGGGGCATCGCTTGGACGTTCGCCAACGCCGTCTCTGCTCTTTGGCTGCGGTATCTTCCTTCTTTCTCTCTTTGTTATTCCTCCCGACCCGCGTTCGTTGCTCTCCCCCCGCCCTCTCTCTCTCTCACACACACACACACACACACACACACACACACACACGCACGCACGCACACGCGCGCACGCACCTTCACCGCAGTCCCTTCAGACCATCGTACTCCGACATAAGGCCCGCCTGGTCGTCATCGACAGCATCGCGGCACTCGCCCGGACGGAGTACGGCAACGTGCCCGGCGGCGGCGGCGACGGGAGCGGCGCTGGCGGCGGCCTCGGCGGCGGCGGCGGTGGGGGGCTGGTGGGCAGCATTCTCGAGCGTCAACAGGTGCTGGGACGCATCGCCTCTCAGCTCAAGGCGCTGGCCGAGTCTCTGCGGGTGCCCGTGCTCGTCACAAACCAGGTGCGGAAACACTCACTCGAGCAGCAAGGAGTTGTTGTCGCCATCCCGTCCCATCCCATGGAAAGGATATATTGATTATCATGATAATGATGATGATGATGATGGGATGGAGGTGTGATGGACGGGGGAGGGACGGCGGGCGAGCGGACCCGCGGGTCCGCTGACACGCAGGTGCTCGGGGGGGGGGGGCGACGGCGGCGTCGAAACCCGGAAGGCCGTTCCGGAAGGAAACGAGGAAGGCAGAAGAAGAACGCTGCAAGGAAAGAAAGAAGAAGAACGCTAGGAGGACGGAGAAGGACGCGGTCGTGTCGTTGTTGTTGTTGTTGTTGTTGTTGTTGTTGTTGTTGTTGTTGTTGTTGTTGTTGTTGTTGTTGTTGTTGTTGTTGTTGTTGTTGTTGTTGTTGATGTTGTTGTTATTGTTGGTGTTTGTGTTTCGGATCGCGGTGGCAGGTGACCACGAGGATAACGCCAGCCGCGGGGGGACAGCAGCCGCCAGGGGGTGGCGGCGGCGGCGGCGGTGGCGGCACGCTGACGGCGGCCCTCGGCACCAAGTGGGCTCACTGCGTCAACCTGCGACTGGTTCTGGAGCGGCTGCACGAGCGGCGGTTCCTCAAGGTACGATATAGTACGACAGCAAATACGGCAGTGCAGTACAGTACAGTACAGTACAGGACAGCGATGAAGCCTCACCAAGAGGACGCGGCACACGAGAGGAGAGAAGAGGAGAGGAGAGGAAGTGCGGTAGGCAGACACACACATGTCGCCGTCTGCATGTGTATTGTGTGTCCTGATGCGGAAAGTCGTCCTGATGGGGACACTGCCCCTGCCCGCATGCTCCTGCCTCGGTCTGTGTTGCCATTCAGGCCGTTGACCGTTGACCGTTGACCGTTGACCGTTGGATCGCCTCGATTTCGGCAGGTTGCCAAGAGCCCCTCGTGCGCCAACGTGGTCCTCGAGTACGTCATCGGACCCACGGGTCTGCAGCAGGTGGAGCAGCGGGGCGCGCCGCCGCCCGCATTGCGCGGCAACGTCATGGACCTGGCCATCCTCAACGAGGTGGAGTACGGCGCCGAGTACGGGTAACCGACAACGGCAACATCATGGTCCTGGCCATCCCATAAACGAGATGGAGTACGGCGCCCCAGGGCAGCCGCTACGCTGACACACATATATACATACACACACCGGCCACCGTACCCTTGAACAAGCCTGGCGCCTGCGCCCCCCAGCGCATCAGGCGCATGTGCCGCAGCGCACAAGGTCAAGTACAGGCGCTGTTATGGGACTGCAGCAACGGCCAACGGCCAACGACCAACGGCTGGCTTGTGGCCTCCTGGCAGGACTGCGGGCGCCCCTGAGCGCCAAAGTTTCATAGGGCCCGGGCCCTAATCGTGCTTCGTGCTGTGCTTGACATTAATTACCCAACAGCCAACCCCGGCACCGTTGGTGTCATCGTGAACTCAATGTGAACCGTACAGGGCGGGGCTTCGTAAACCGCGCTGGGGCGCGTGGCGCTGCAATGCCAGCTGGCGGGATGAACGGGTTCCCGCGAGCCGCAGGCAGATAGGGCAGATCTGTCTTTGCGCGTCTTGAGGTTGTGCTGGCCTGGAGTTTGGGGCCGTTCCCGTCGAGAGGCCTAAAGAGGCCTTCTGGTCCGCGCCGTTGACCCTGACGACTCGATTCCGCAGGACGGGTGTGACGCGTCGCAGTTATAATGCTGGCACATGATCGACTAAGCAACCGTCATTGTACGTGGGTCCGACGGCGCGATGCTGGCAACTGAGTGGGCAGACACGGCAAGTTGAACGCTGAAAGGCACGAAAACCAGTCGATGGGAATTCGGGCTGGAGCAGATATCAATAAACGCCCTCAATCGTCTTGCAGTTATGCAGACCCCGCTTTTACTAAGGTTACGCCCTTTAACCGCCGCTTCTTCCAGCCGCGTGTTTTCGGTATTTTGCCGCCACCGGCATGAACGCAGAACTGCAAAGCGTACAGCCAAGTTGTACACAAGCAGCGAATACAGTAAAACGCCCGTGTGGCTGGTTTACGGATCTCACCATTGTTATTTTCCGTAGAATCCCAACCTTTACGAGAAATTTATGGCGTCCAAAGTCTCCAACTATTCAGGCTTTCCTATCATGTTGCGGTTATCGTTGAGCAACACGTACGGCGCCTCTGCCTCCAAAGCCGCACTTGCAAGAGGACACGGTTATTTTGTTCCTTGTTCGCCTATACATTGGAGTCAAGCTGATCGTTGATTTTCCTGACACGCTCGGCGTAGGCCACAGCAACCGTTCGTCCTGCAAAGCAAGCGCATCTTGCCCGGACACAGTCACAACTATGCGATGCATGCATAAATTTATCAGCGATTGCACTGAGGGATGACTCTTCTCCCTGTTTCAAGGGATGCCTCACGCCGTTGTGGTGGGGACAGACGCGACCGCGCTGCACGTGGGAGGCCAACTTGCAGCTCGCGGCTTTCAAGTCACATTGCTTGAAGCAACTCAGGCGATAGGCGGGCAATGGGTACAGCGTCTCTTCGCAGGAGACAACACCGGTACGTATCTAACTTCAGAGCGCCGTCTGATTTCAAGCGATGTAAGCGGTTGTGTCTCCCGATAGGTATGATAGTCGAAACGGCTAGCCGCGTGTCGGTGCAGTCACGGCTCGAGTGCAGCGACACGACAGCCTGCCCCCCCTGTCTTGCCTCTTCGCTCGCTCAGTTTATTGCGAAACACGGCACATACATTATTTTCATTCTCAGCCAAAGCCACCAATCGCCGAAACTCTGTATGTTTGCGTCATTTCCCCCATTCCATGCGCACCATTCCCGTCCCTGGTCAGACTCCGGATCTTTCAACGCGGTGGATGATGGCGTCTTTGTGGATTTTCCCTGGCCGCGTGCGGCGGCAGGCTACGCCGACAGCCGGCGCAGCGGCGCGGGCGCTGGCCTGGAGCTGAACGATGAGTCCATCGGCGCTCCGGGGGCCGGCAAGGTCCTCTGGGCCCAGCAGCCCAGCGCCGCGGCCCCGGAGCCCCTCCCCACCGAACAACAGCTCCTCCGCCACCTCGCTGATTACGCCCAGGCCGCCGGACTGCACCGGAGCATCCGACTGGGCTGCACGCTGCGCCGCGCCAAATGGCAGGTGCGCGCCGCCACCGCCACCGCCACCGCGCCCTGCCCTCCTCCCGCCGCCGCCTCTCGCCCCTCTATAGGAAGGTCACCCTATCCCGGGGGGGAGGCCCGGAGATGCGGCTGCCGGCTCGCGCGACCGGCGCTGCTTGTCCTCCTCTCTCCCGTCGCCCCCTTACCCTGCCCTGCCCTGCCCGACCCACATCGCGGCTGTCCCACGGCGGTCCAACGAACCAACCCCCACCTCACCTCAACCGGGGTGGGGGGCCGGCTGTCCCCCAGGCCATGAACGGCTGCTGGCGGCTGGAGCTACGGACCGAGTCCCCCGCCCAGCGGGGTGGCTCCCAACTGAGTGCGGATCTGTTGGTGGTGTCCCGCCAGGCGGTGGCAGCGGCCCGCCTGCCGCACCTGCCGGTGGGGGGAGAGGGGCCAGGGAGGGGCCAGGGGGAGGGGTGGGGCCAGAGGCGAGGGGCCAGGAGGGGCCCTGGACCGGGCAGGGCAGGGGAGGTAGGGAGCGACCACCTCGTGTGCCTGCCCGGTCGGTGTTCTGTGTGTGGGTAGGTAAACTTTGCAAGCAGCAGGGGCGTGGGATATACAAACCGGGAGGCTGTAGCGAGTCCGAGCTGAGCCGCCACGTGACGCGGAGACGAGACGAGACGTAATGGTGGATGCTGGAGATTGGCTGAGGCTGTTGGGTGATGCGCTGCTGAATATGGGTCGAGGAAGTGCGGCTGGGATGCAAGGAACGCCTCAACACCCGAAGCCCGCAAGAACCCAGCACCCCACTTCCCTGGCCCGCTTGCCCAGCGGGCCCCCCCAACCCCCCGTGGCGCCCTTCCATGCCTTCCACCCCCAGGGCACCGAGCTGTACTGCGGCACCGTCCTAACGGCCAACGACCAACTGTCGGGCCCCGGCGGTTCCGCGGTTCTGGAGCAGCAGCTGCGCGGTCGTAACGTGCTGGTGGTGGGACCCGCGGGTCACGTGGCGTCGGGCTGGGCGGAGGCGTGTCGGCGCCACGCGGGCTGCGGCGGCAGTGTGGTGCTTCTGGAGTTGGAGGAGGAGGATGAGGGACAGGGGGAGGGGGAGGGCGGCGGCATGCAGGTGCGTGGGGGGCCGCGGCAGGTGAGCCGAGGGAGGGGCCGATAGAGGAAGAGAGGGAGGATGAGAGGGCGGGAGGGCTGTGGGGGCTGTGGGGCTGTGTCCAATCTCCTTTGTTGGAGGCAAGGCGGCGCGAGGCGGGGATCGGCCCGTCCGTCCGTCCGGATGGGGAGTAGCGGTCGCATCGGCCCCTTTCCCTTTCGCTTTGGACGCCTTCATCTTGGACGCCTCGCCTCATCGGCGCCTCCCGCTGCTTGCTTGCATCCGCGTCCGCGTCCGCGGACCCGTTGGGCCCTCTCAACATTACATTCGCCGGCTGGGTTCGGCCCTTCACCCACCCGCGCCCCCGCTCTCTTGCCCCTACGTCCCTCTCTCTCTCCCTCTCTCCCTCTCCGCCAGCGCACTGGCGCAAGGCAGGCCGCTGGCGGCGGCGGCGGCGGCGGCCCGCTGTCGCGGCTGTTCGCTGCATGTTTCGGCGGCGGCGGCGGCGGCGGTGGCGGCAAGTCCCCTCGCCGCCAGGATTCGCCACAGCTGGACCGCTTCAGTCCGGCGCAGGCACCGCCCGACAGCGGCGCCGGGGGGGAGCTGGCCTCTGGCGGCCTGCTGGTTCCGGAGCGGGGCAGCGGCACGAGCGGTACCCTGGAGGACGCCGATGTGGAGGGGGGGGATCTGGACCCGGAGCCGCAGCTGGCGAAGGTTGGCAAGGGCTTGAGCGACATGGCGACGGGCCCGGTGTCGGCCGTCGGCGGAGAGGGCGAGGGCGAGGAGGCGAGCAGGAAGCGGCGAAAGGATGGCGGCGGGGACAGCGGCGGGGACAGCGGCGGCGGCGGGAAGAGGTCTACTCTGGCGGGCGGCGGAGGCGGCGGCGGTGACGGCGGTGGCGGGCCGGGGGACAAGCTGGCGGCAGGTCGCAGCAGCCTCCGCGTGTTGCGGGGTGAGATGGGGCCTGTGGGGTGGGATGCAGGGTTGGGGTGGGGTGGGGTGGGCGAATGGCGCCCTGTCCTGCCCTGTCGCAGACGTTGCGGCGTGTGCGTGTGTGTGCGTGTGTGTATCGGGAACATGTGCACGTTGCGTCGCATTATCTGCGCACGCACTCCCTCTGGAAGCCCGCATCCCTCGACCCGCATCCCTCGACCCCCGTTGCCGCAGCGTTACTCCCTCTCCTCCCCCTCCCCTCCCACCCATACCCATACACACACCCATACTCCTCGCTCCACGCGTGTCACGTGTCATCATGGGTCATCAGCCCGTCCGGTCCGGTCTCCGGTGTAACCTTTTCCCGACCGGGCCCTCACCCCCCACCCGACCCACCGGTGACCCACACGCGCCCGTCCGCCTCTCTGGGCCACCTCACACACGCACACACACCCCTGCTGTCCTCCTCTCTCACACACGGACCCACCATCCCACGCGCACCCACCCACCATCCCACGCGCACCCACCCACCATCCCACGCGCACCCACCCACCATCCCACGCGCACCCACCCACCATCCCACGCGCACCCACCCACCATCCCACGCGCACCCACCCACCATCCCACGCGCACCCCCGCCGACCCAGGAGTCGGTGCGCTGCTCAACGGCACTCACGTGATGCTGAGCACCGGCGAGGAGCTGCCCGCTGAGGTGGTGCTGCTGCTGCCCCTGGGCGGACTGGAGACCAGCCTGGGCTTCATGGACGCAGGCGCGCCGCTGCGCCTCTCCACCGCCGGCGGCAGCTCCGTCGGCGGCGGCAGCTTCCGTCTGGGCGGCACCTCCCTCGCCGCCCCCTCCGCCAGCCTCGCCTCCATGGCCATGGCCGAGCCCCTCTCCCGCCAGCTCCGAAACCTCTACCGCGACATGCTCTCCAGCAGCCCCTTCGCGCCCAACCTGGCACTCGTGGGCGCCGGCCCGCTCGCCAGTCAGCACGACGCCCGAACCGCCGCTGTGCAGGCGGCCTGGCTGCTGGCCACGTGGGCGTGCCTGGAGGGCGATGACGGTGGCGGCGGCGGCGGTGCCGCCGCCGCCGACGGACCCATGGGTCACTTGGGCGGGGCCGGCGGCGGCGGCTTGGATTGGGCGGCGCTGGGCAGCGGGCAGCACGCGGGCGGCTTCCTGCGGCAGGCGTCGCCGGTGGAGGCGGCTGCGGACGTGGCGCTGCGGGCGAGGTGGCGGCGGGAGGCGGCGCGGCGGGGCCGGCCGGAGCTGTACCTGCACCGCTACCTGCTGCAGCTGCTGGCGGACCTGGGCAGGCCGCTGCAGGTGGGGGACTGGGGACTGGGGACTTGGGGGCGGAGGCCGGGGATATTGGGGTGGTAGGATGGGCAAGAGGAGAGATGGCGCACTGTCCACATACACACACACAAGCCACCGCCCCCCGCAGGTGACCTCCAGGTGGCGCTGCGTGTGCGGCCCCGCCCCCGCCCCCGAGCGCCTCTCCCGCCAGCGCGTCGCCAAGCTGCTGGGACTCAAGCGCCTGCGCCGTCCGCGGCCATCCGTGGAGGAGGCGTTCGGACTCAACGGCGGCGGCGGCGGCGGCGGCGGCGGTGGCGGCGGCGGCGGCGGCCTCCGCGACAGCCCCCGCGGCAGCTCCGGCCGCGCGCGCGGCTACAGCTGCAACGGCGTCGGCGCCGGCGGCGCCGGCGGCGGGCCCTTCGCCTCGCCGCACCTCGCCGCGCTGGCCGCCGCCGCCGCCGCCGCGGGCTTCCTCGACGGCCGCGACAGCGGCACTCCCGCCAGTCGGGAAGCCTCCCGGACCAGCTATCAGGGCGGGTACGGCGGCTACGGCGGCGGCGGCGGCGGCGGGTTTGGGTTGCCGCGCACCGGCACCGCAGAGCTCAACAACGTGCCGTACGGCCGCCACAGCATCTCCGCCTCGCAGGCGCTGGCGCTGCGGGAGCGCGGCGGCGGCGGCTCCCGCGGCGGCGCCGGCGGCGGCTGGGACGCGCCGGCGCGGTCGGAAGGCAGCTTCCCTGCCCTGACCCTGACGCTGGCATCGTCGGTGGGCGGCGGCGGCGGCGGCGGCCGGGCGCCCAGCTTCGGCTGCCTTCCGTCGCATCAGCAGCTGGTGGAGGCGGGCTTCAGCACCGCCAGCCAACAGCAGCACCCGCACCTGAGCACGTCCAACATAAACACGAACATGAACCTCACCCACATGAGCACCGGCAACGGTAACGGTAACGGTAACAACTCCCTGTCGTTCGCCACGGGCACAACCAACAACCTCCTGCTGTCGCACGACCTGCCGCTCTACCGCGTGGCGGAACACCCGGCAGAGCACCTGGGGGACGCCGCCGCCGCCGCCGCCGCCAGCGGCAGCGCCGGGCGGCTGCTGCAGTCGCCGCCGCCTTCCCAGCAGTCTCACCCTTCCCAGCTGCTGCAGTCTCAGTCCTTCCACCAACAGCAGCAGCAAGCCCTGCCCTCCTGCCCCTCCTCTCCCAGCATGGCCCTGGCGGCGGCCATGTACGGCAGCGCAGGCAGCCTCAGCGGCAGCATCGGCAGCCTCCGGACGCGCCTCGTGGCCAACATCGGTGGCGGCGGCGGCGGCTCCTTCACCTCCGTCGCCTCCGGCTCCATCGCCACATCGCCCTGCATCCTGGCCGACGCCGCCGCCGCCGCCGGAGGCGGCAGCGGCAGCGCTGGCGCCGCCGCTGCCGCGGCGGCGGCAGCGCCGGCGGCCGCCGCCGCCGCCGGCGGAGCCGCCGCCGCCGCCGATGACGCGGCGGCGGCGGGGCTTCCTAGCGGCGGCGCCGGTTCTCAGCAGCGGCTGCGTTCTCAGCTGCTGCAGCGGCACCGCTCCACCAGTCGGCTGGCGGGGGTGTCCAATGCGTCGTCGTTGCCGTCGGCCTCCCAGGCGCAGGGCGGGGCGGCGAGCGGCACGCTGACCCATCTGCTGTTCGGGCGGCGGCAGCCAGCGGTGTCCACCTCGCAGGTGGGGGCTGGCAGGCAGGGAGGGCCCACTCACACACAGCCCACACACAAACACACACACACTCTCCTCTCTCACTTGAGTAACACCACACACACACCCCACACACGCTCCCTCGCACACCCGCAGGTTAGCTTCGACATCCCCCAGAGCTTCCTCACGGACCGCCGCTCCCAAAACGGCCGGCCCTCCAACGGCAGCGTCCGGCGGGGCAACCACCTGAGTGGCGGCGGCGGCGGCGGCGTCTGCAGCACCGGCAGCAACGGCCTGCTGGGCCGCACCAACAGCGCAGTGCGCCTGCAGCTCCTCCTCGCCGCCGCCAGCTCCGCGTCGCGCCGCCGTACCGCCATGACGCCAGCGTCGCCGTCGGCGTCGTACGACGCACACAGCTACAGCTCGCCGCACGGCGGCGGGTACAGCGGGTACGGCGGGTACGGCGGTGGCGAGCCTAAGCCGCAACTCCAGAAGGCTTACAGCGATGCGCTACAGGCGATGCACGCCGCGGCCTCGGCGCGCCGGTACGGCGCCGGCGGAGGCGGCGGAGGCGGCGGCCGCGTCGTGGACGGCAGGCCGAGCGGCATGGGCGCCTCGGTCGCCGTCATCGCGCGCGCCGCGCGGGTGAGTGGCGGCGCCGCCAACCCGAACGGCAGCGTCAGCGAGCCCGTGGCTGCCGAGCTTGTCGACTCCGCCGGCGGCTCCGCGCCGCCGCGGAACGTGTACGGCAAGCTGAGCGAGACGGTCTCGGCGCAGTTGCCGGCCACCTCGGTGGAGGCGGATGTGGTCGGCGGCGGCGGCGCCGCCGCTGCCGCCGCCGCTTGCCGCGCCAGCGGCGACGCCGCCAGCGGCGACGACCTGACGGGCCCGCAGCAGAAGCAGCAGCAGCAGTGGGGCGACGGCGACGGCGACGCGGCGCTGCAGGCGGCGCACGGCAGCGGCAGCGGCAGCGCCAGCGGCTCTCACGGCTCGCATCAGCCCATCGGTCGGCGGCGCGCGCGGCGGCGGTCCATCACTCTGCCCGACCTGCGACTGGGTGGTCAGCTGCTGCAGGAGCTGGCGGAGCAGTACCTGGCGGAGGCCGACGGGTACGGCGAGTGTGACGGCGGCGCCGTCGGCGGCGGCGCTGTGAACCCCGACGGCGGCGGCGGCGGCGGCGACGGCGACGGTGCGTTTTAGGATGAGGACCTGGCGGGCTGGTTTCTGGCGGGGTACCGGTGGGTGGGTGGGTGCTGGGTGGGGGCTGAGGTCCAGGGGGGAGCCGGAGCTGGTTGGTTTGTTTGTGTGGGTGGGTGGGGAACGGGGGGGCCCTCACCCAGGGCGGAGAGGGGTGGTGGGCGTGGATAGAAGGAGCGACAGCGCAGCGGAGAGACGTGGGCGACCAAGCCAGTAGAACCAAGCCCGTAGTAGTAGAAAAGAAATAATGTGCGTACGTTTGAGATACGCATCTTTCCAGACGTAGCGGTGCCTGCATTGCCGTTCCGATTCTGATTCCGGAAGAGGCCGGCATCGGGGGGCGGGGAAGAGAGAGAGGGAGAGGGCGCACGAGCGTCGGAGCGGAGGGGCGCCTCGGCGAGCGAGCGAAAGGCTGTTGCTGCTGCTGCTGTCACCTGCTGTTGGCACCTGCTGTGTCTGCTGTTATCAAGGGGGGTTCGAGCTCTCCTCGCGCGTGTGGCTCCGCGCGTGAACTGGGTGTTGAATTCGGGCGCTTTGCGCGTCCCGGCTTGGCTCGCTGTTGCGGAGGCGAAGGACCTCCGGGGCTCTGGGCGCGCGCGGCGCGCGCGGGTGACAATTGCGGAATCAACGAATGATTTGAAGCGCTGCTTTTGCTCACACGGCAGTTTGTCTCCGGCGGGACGCGATACGGGACGACACGGGACGACACGGGACGACACGGTACGATTGTTGTCCACTGCGACACGGTATTCATACGACCATGCGATGCGCGATTAGTCGATTACACTCCGATGCAATGCGATACGCGACGTTGCAATACTACCGGTACACAAAAAACACGGTGCAAGCAAGACGGAGCTCGCGGGCCGCGGACGACTTATTGTGTCGATTGGTGTGCAGCCGCTTAGCGGCCGCTTTGCCGCCAGCGCTTAGCCTGTGCAGCGCTTTGCCGTTTTCCCTTTCTGGCATCGTGGCCTGATGATGAGTGCGTGGGCCTGATTCGGAGCATCCGAAGGAGAGATTGGGGGGCGGTAGAAGATCCTTTGCAGCGTTGCGGGTAGAAGAGACGGCGCACGGGGGCGAGTGGGAGGGGGGGTTTGTCGGGAGGTGGCGCAGGGGGAGGGGCTGTGGAGGCCCCTGGCGCACCCACCGACCCGCGGCCCAGACGGGTTTGTCAGGCGTGTCGCATCTCGCATGTACAGTTTGTCGGGAGGGGCTGGCGGGGCTGGCTTCTTCCCCCCCGGTGCCAGCCTCTGTCTGTCTGTCGAGGTTCAGGGCCGCCGAAGTGATGAATTATTGTTACGCGGCCCCAGCGAGCGAGCGCCCATCGGCGCGGAAGAAGAAAGTCGCTCCTTTCTGGTTGTTTCGGTTGTTTCGGTTGTTTCAGTTGGGTGCTGTTGTGGTGTTGTGAACTTGTGATGCGCTCGCATCTGTGATTTGCCCCTCTCCCTTCGACGCCCGGGGAAGGCAGCGTTGACGTGGGCGTTGATTTCGCTCTCCTTGTCTCAATTCTCATAATGTTGTTGTTGGTTTCGGAGCCCCCGGTCCCCGGCGGGGGTCTCCCGCGGGGTGGGGGGAGGACTGGGGGCCCTTTGCTCCTGGGCGCTAGGCTGGGCTGGGCTGTGGGGCGGCGGCATGGGCTTTGTGGGCAACCGCCGCTGGCATCTGCAGGCATGCAGGAGGGGGACGACGGTCGGTTTCGGAGCTGCAGCGGAGCCGTCGCGACGGGCGGGCGGGCCGGGGGCAAGCGCCAGGCGGTCACCTGCAGCGGGCCCGGGGGGAGAACGGAGAAGGGAGACTCCCCCGGCAGATACCCACCGCGCGTGGGGCGTGTGGGTATCTGCAGGGACGGGAGGGGACCTGGGAGAGGGAGGAGGAGGAGGTGTTGGTGTTCTTTTAACTCTCTGACGCCCCGCCCAAGGCCCGACCTCCTGCGGCCTCGCGCCCCTCCTGGTGCCAACTGATTGAAAGCGCTGTCTTGGCGCCTTCCGAGCGCGTGGATATACTGTGGATGCAGCGCTGTGCGCGGGTTTGGGAAGTGTTTGGGCGGGGCAAAAGCAGGGCTGGGGCCTGGAGTTGGGGGCCGGGGGCCAAAGGGGAAGGGGAGAGGAGGATTGTTCTGCGCGGTTCCACATCGATGGCAGTACGGCGGTACGGCGATGGCGATATCGGCAGAGGCTGCCCTGAGTATCGTACGTGTGTATGTGGCTACCGTACATGTGTGCGCACACTGGTGGGGGGTTGGGTTTTGGGGGGTTGGGGTGGGGTTGAGTGAGTGAGGGGGACGATGCTTGCAACCCCGCATGGCCGCAACGCGGAAGAGGAAGGGGGCCCCACCCTGTGGCCAGTGGCCCCGCCTGCCGCAACTGCTGGCCAGCCGCCACCGGCTCTGGTGTGGGACGTGGACTCATCAGCAGCCTGTGGACTCATCAGCAGCCTGTGAGAAAAAGTGATGACGACGATATATACGTATGGAAGGAGCGAGCGGGCGAGCGAGCAAGCGCGCGCGCGCGAGAGAGAGACGGGTACCGGTCGACCGAACTGGTGGTCTGGAATGGCGCTGGCAACGCGCCCATACCTGTCTACCAGGGGGGAAGGGCCCGTGCTCAAACGTCACGAGCGAAGTTTGATGAGGTCTCCTGGCTGTGGCTGTGGCTGCGGCTGTTGTTGTTGCTGCTGCTTCACCTGCCGCCCTTGTTGGGACTTGGTATGGGCTGGGGTGGTGGTGGTGTGTGTGCGTGGGGGAAATGGGGGAGGGGGGGGAAGGCGGGTTAAGCTTGCGGCGCCGAGTTGAGGGGGAACTCCGGACGCCGGCAGTGAGTGCACGCAAAGCCGTTCCCGGCCTCGACTTGCCCGACCGCGACTTCGGATCTTAGGGTACCGTGTGGAAGCCATAAGCTGATTGGCCAATTCTCGTGTTTGGGCGATCCGAAGGAGAAGGCTTTACCGGTACTTTGTCATTACGACGCTCTAGCGCGAACAGAAGAAAGACCCCACACACACACAAAACCCACAACCCACCGCGCGCGTGCTCGAGTCTTCTATACCTTATACCTATAATAGTGTGTGTGTGTGCTCTGCCGGATCCCGACGTGTCCTGTGTGTCTGTGTGTGGATGCGCACGCATGCGCATGCGCTGTACGTGCGCGCGGGTGCGGGGGGTGCGGGTGTGCGGGTGCGTCGCGATCTCCCGCCGTGTGGTGCACTACGGTAGTGTGTACTTTTGAGAGTTTGGTTTATTTGCGGGGGGCCCCGGACAAGGCATCCGGGAGGAGGAGCCACGTGGCGCCTCGCTCCGGGGCACCCCGCCGACCAGCCGCCAACGTGAGCTGGTGCCGACGACGACGACGACGGGGGAGGAGGGGTCGTTGTCGTCCGTTTCTTAATCGTCGTCATCTCGATGACAGTCCGGCGATGACAGTGTACGTCCTTTCGCAGTGGCATACCGCCTGCAGGGCCGCCGCTCCTACCACCCCACCCCTCCCTCCTTGAACCTCCTGGCTATCCTCACCTCACCTCACCTTGCAACCAGCACATACCGGTACACTTACACACGTCACGTGTCTGGGGACTCAGCCACCTGACGGGTGACGGCCATCAGCCGGCCGGCCCCGTCGCGGGTCGCGGGTTGGGGTCACAGCTGCCTCAGGGCCCCTCAAGAGCGCCCTGAAGTGCGCCAGCAGGCCCCGCCCCACACAGCCCACACGTCAATCGCCCATTCCGCCTCGAGCCCACACGTCATTCCGCCTGAAGCCCCCGCACTCGCAAGATCTTTGCGCTCGCGCGCTCCCGGGTCAAACCACCAGCCGTGCGTCGCGGCGGTGCTGCGCCCGATGCCGCCACACGCGCACAACCCAGCAGCCGCTTCTCCGCCCCACTGCGGGCCTGCCACTGTTGCCCCCCCCCTCCGCGTCCGCCCGCCAGCGCAAGACCCCTCCAAACAATCCGCGCCATGGCTTATTACCCAGCTCCGCGCCTTCACCCCATTCCTCCGCTACTGCACAAAACCTTACAAGTACCACCACCACCTTCTCCACATCCTCGCTACCACCACCATCACCTCCACCACCACAGCTTCCTCCTCCTCCTCCTCCCTTACTCCTGCCTGTCCCTCCCCGCCCCAGCTCCAGCCCCCGCCGCCGGCCGCGCCCCCGGCCCCGTCTTGACCAGTCCGGGCCTCACGCAGAAGGAACAGCAGTACTGACTCGGCAGCTCGTTCATGTCGCCCTCCTCATCGGAGAAGGCCGCCACCGCCCGCAACGGGTTATGGATGGGCCGCCCCGCGCCGTCGTGCAGACGCGGCGGCAGCCACTCGCTGGGTTTGTGGCTCCACACGTTGGCGCCCGCCACACGCACGCTGCGCTCGCGATCGAGCGGCACGTCGGGCTGCGGGGCGGTGGCGCCCAGGCCAGGGTTGGCGTCGTACAGATCGTCCACGCTGACCTTGAAGAACCTGTCGTGTCGCACGTGCCGTACAGGTCGCGCAAAGTGTGGCAGGCGGGGCGGGCGGTTGCGAGGGTGGTAGGGGTGGTTGGGTGGGTACGGCGGCCTGGTTGCGCCCACGTGCCTGGCTTCAATGCCACTTGCAGAGGCGGCAGCAGCGGAAGGGGTGGGGATGTGGTGGTCAGGTGCGCTGCCCAGATAAGCGTAACGTCTCTCCCAAGCGGCTCGCCGCAATCACCCGGGCCCGGCCCTTCCCCACCCATTACCCATTACCCTGCCGCTCGCTCGCTCGCAGTGCCACTGCCACCGCCACCGCGCGCGCGTGCGCACGCACGGGACTCCGCTCCCTCGCTCCCTGCCCACGCACTCCCCGTCCCCGCCCCTTGCGGGTGAGCGGGCGATCCCTTCCTATTCCTAATCAGGACATCGGTGTAAAAAGAAAATACCGCAGCGGACATCGGGTTATGGCCGGGCGTTACCTTGCCACGTCAGCGAGTCTGTCCCCCGGCTGCAGCGTGATGGCCACGTCCTTGTGCTGCACGTAGAAGTGGTGGTCGCAGTAGTTGGCGGCGGGGTCGTCCGGGGGTATGGGGCTGGTGAAGGCCATGACCTTGTAGGAGCCGGCCGGGCAGGGCGCGTCGGGGAAGGCGCACTGGATGGCGTCGCCGCCGCCGCGGCTCGTTTGATCCACCAGCACCTGGCACGGAGCGCGGAGCATAATGAGGACGGGGCCGTAGCGGTGGCGGGCGGGGGTGTGAGGAGGGGGTGGAGAGGAAGGGGCGGGGGGTGTGGGTTGGGCGGAGGGGCAGGGTAGGACACGACCAGAAAAGGCGGGGTGGTGGGCTGTGCATGGCCCATGGGAAGGCGCATGGAGGAAAGGAGGTAAGGATGGGGGGCCCTCGCGAGCGCCGTGACGCACTCTCACTCTCACGCGCGCACCTGCTTGACCAGGTCCCGGCAGGTGAGCACGGGCGCCAGCTCCACATCGCTGGGCACGTCGGCGCGCCAGACGTCACCCGGCACCGGCGCATCCTCGCGGTCCGACTGGTAGTCTGCGGGGGGAAGGGGGTGGGGTGGGGAGCGGTCCGGGGTCATATATGTGTGTGCACGTGTTGCGGGGAGGGGAGAGGTGAAAAGCGGGGGAGGGGAGAGGTGAAAAGCGGGGGAGGGGAGAGGTGAAAAGCGGGGGATTACCGTAGCACTGGTCGCCGCAACCAGCTGTTGAGAAAACACACAGCCAGCCAACCAGCCAGGAAGGATCTCCCAGTCCGTCCGTCCCCGCGTCCGCGCGGGCGACGCCGCGCTGTTGTCGAACCCACCCACCCACCCACCCATCCATCCATCCATCCATCCATCCATCCATCCACCCACCCTGGAGCGCCCAGCTGTAGCTGCCGTGAAGTGCCGTCTCCTTGGTCGTCCACCAGCGCGTGTCGCGATCGTCGTACACGGGCTCCCAACCGGACAGCGGCAGCGTGTGGCGCGGCCTGCGGATCGGCGGCGGCGGCGGCCGGCGGCGGGGGGGGGGGAGGTTGCTACGGCGGTGGTTTGCGTGTGGTGGTTGGTTCGGGTTTCCGCGTGTGCGCTCGGGGAGGTAGTAATGCGCTCGGGGGAGCGGCGAGGTGGCGGAGCAGCGGCATGGAAGCAGCCCCGCTGCAACGATAAGACTGCTCTATCCATCCATCTATCCATCAATCTATCTATCTATCTAGGTGGAGTGAAGGGCGAAGTGGGTTTCGCTGATGCGGGTTCGCAGCGCAGCACGGCGCCATTCGTGCACCGGATGATGGTTGACGTGACCCGTCTTCAGGTGCTTAGTTAGGACACAGACGCACACACGTGAGTGGCGTGGGCGCGCACCTAGTGGCTATGCTGCGCTTGCCGACGAGGCGCGGCGTGTCTTCGGAGTACTCGAGCTGAGCGGCCGCGGGGCCTCTCCGCGCGGAGGGCCCCCGCGGGGCGCTGGTGCTTGCGACGCCGCCCCTGCCTGAGCTGGGATGGAGTCCTGCGGTCACGACCTCTCGGAATTGTCGTACAGCGTCGGCGGCCGACTGAAGCCGTGAGCTGTTGCTGCTGCTGCCGCTGCCGCTGCCGGTGTGTTGCTGCGCTGGCAAGGGAAACGGTATCTTGAAGGGCCCTAGAGACCATCCTTGGTCGCTCGGATTGGCTTCGCCGTCAAGCAATCCTGCGGGAATGCTTGCGGACGCGTACGCCATTGGTGGCGGCAGGTTTTCCAACGGTGATAGGACGGCAAGTAATTCGATGGCACACAAATAAATGTAGCTCCCAGTAATGTATGCATGCGCGGAAACGGCAGTCGGTGGCTGCATGGAACATTATAGACGGGACTTTCGTATCGTACGCCGACGGCAGTTTGTCCGCTAGCCGGACTCCAGTCAATCGCAGAGGACAAATAATAATTTGTTACAATATCAAGATAATTGCCTAGAGTACTTGGACCTGGACCTGGGCCATTTAGCGGCTTACAGTTCTGTATGAGTTACCAGTAGGGGCGGGACTGCCAAGATGGACGCCACTGCTTTGATGACGAGGCGTGCCCAGCATCGTCTAGCCGGGCCCAGCAGCCATTGCCCGCCGCCGTCCTCCGTTCGGTGCCCAGCCCGTCGCTGCCCAGCAGTCAGCCGCAGAGCCCATGGCCAGCCGGACAACAGCCTTCAGCCTCGCAGGACGGGCGTTTGCCGATCGACTGGCAAGACGGTGACGCCGTCGCCCATGTTCGAGGAGGTCGCCACCGACGATGGCTTCCTGCAAATCGTCGACCGCGACAACGCGCTGCCGGACTTCGACGACCCTGATTGGATATCAAAGGTCGACGACTGGCATGAATTCTGGAACTACCAGAACTGGGAGCTGGAGGTGGAGGACCTGGAGACGGAGGAGGGCAACATGGCGGGGCCGATGGAGGCGCTGCGCCGCGCCGAAAAGCTCATCGACGCCTTTGCGGAGATGGACATGCGCTCCGACATCGAAAACTGGATGGGCAGCCCGCACTCGGAGGACGCCTTCGAGGAGGACAAGTGGGGCGACCCGCCCGCGGACGCCGAGCGCCCCGACCCCAACCCCGCCCTGCACGAATGGGACCTCCGCGCCCGGGCGGAGAAGCGCCAGCAGCGCGCCGCGCTGGACGCGGAGTGGCACCGCCGCCAGGACCGCATCGGCAAGCTGACCTACCCGCACATGGACCAGCACCGCGACCTGCGCGTGCAGCGCCTCACTGGCGACGGCTACCGCTACGACTGGAGCGAGGACGAGATCCGGCAGCTCATCGTCAACAACGGCCTCGCCTGCGCGCCGGAGCACCACGGCGCGCTGGTGGAGAACCCGCTGGCGGTGCAGGACTACCATTCGCTGGGCGTGCGGTACATCGAGGAGACGGAGGAGATGCTGCAGCGCACCGGCCACCTGGCGCCCAGCGACCTGCGCAAGCAGTTTGACCGGGAGTTCATCCTGCATGGCGAGGGCTACGAGGTGGATGCCGAAGAGGCGGAGTTGGAGGCGCTGTCGGAGCAGGCGGAGCGGGAGGAGCTGCTGGAGGCGCTGGAGGCGGCGGGATACGGGGAGGAGGACCTGCTGGATGAGAGCGAGACGGTGGTGGGGGAGATTGGCGGGGAGGAGGACGAGGAGGGGGAGGGCGAGGAGGAGGAGGCGGGCGAGTGGGAGGTTGAGTATGAGGAATGAGGGCGGGGTTAGGAGGTGTGGGGATGGGGCGGGGAGGAGGTGGGGTGGAGGGGTTTGGTCGTGTGGGAGATGTGGTCGTGTGGTTGGCGAGGACGGAGGAGGGTTGGCTGGAGAGCGTAGGGAGGCGGTGGGGTTGTTGCTCGTGTGTGGGTCGGACAGGGGCGGCGATTTGGGTCGGGCGGCGGCGTTGGGTAGGCCGCTTGCGCCTGGGCGGTTGTTTAGTTACCGGTATCTTTGACCCGAGTTTGGACTGTGAGCCAGCGAATGTGTCACGAAAGGATGTTTGTCGGTGCTGACGCAATGGGCCAGGGCGGCTGGCAATGGGGTGTGGACAGGCTGTGCGGGTGCGTTGTTATTGGTGTTGTGATAGTGCCCTTGTTCGGGAGGGTACAGCCAGGCCTAGCCAGGGGGCCAGCTGCCCGGGGTTTTGCAGCGGCCCTCATGTAGCATGCTGCGCTGACTTGAAGCAACCGCCATTTGTCGACCCTATGCCATGTCCCGATGCTGCCATTTGCGAACAGCTGAAGGGAACACGCAAGTTGGATGAGCAGCAACGTTAGCAACGAGTCGACACCGGTAGTTGATGCGACTTCGCACTTGCAGCCGAAGGATCCATTTGGCAGCCAGTTATCCACTTGAGATACGCGATCTTCTACCCTTGTACGACGCAAAACCTGGCGTCCGCGCAGGACCGCAAGGAACGTACTTAACCAAGCCAACAATTGATTGGGGGGCTGACCCACGGGACAGTGGCGACGGTTCACCGTAGTAATTTTCCTGGCATTACGTCATAACTCATAAGCGGTAGCAAACACATATATTTTCCGATCCGGCGTTCCATTACTGCAAGTTGTGCCCGGCGTAGCAGACGTCGTCTAAAACCCTGGATCAAGTGCGCTGTAGCTTTCATGGAAACATTCATGAACTGAAAAGGCCATGACTTTATCACTATAAGCTTGGCAAGCTGATTTGAGCTCTTGGACGAATGGCAGGGCGTTGATCGTGGGTTGTTCGTTAGCCGATCGGTAAAGCTAAATCGGAAGTGTTTCTCCAAACATGCCCTTTCCTTTCCTAGACAGCGAGGTTATAATGCATATAGTGCACCCAGCCGGGCGCTAGCCCTTCGTTAATAAGACAGTTTGAAAGCCCTACTGGAAAGTCATTGAGCGGTGAACTTGCAGCAAAAATGATGGCCGTATCTGGTCGCGTTGTGAGCTATGGAAAGAGAGCGTTGTTGGCAGGGGTCTGCCGACCGGTCGCCATGCGATGCTTGCGTTCGCATCGCCACACCGCCGTCTGCGTGCGGGCCATGACGCTCAAAGTGGGTTGCCGATGAATTTTTGGGTTGCTTAATATGATTGAATCTCAGCAGGAGCCCCCGGATTGCAGGCCCTCCCAGTGGAGGCGTCCGTCCGCCCCGCATCACCACGTACAAAGGAGTTGGCGAATGTAAGCGCCAGCCAAAACGTGTCGCTCCTATCTTCTGCTTCGAAAGTCTGTTGTATATGCTCGCTGATTGGGTCCGTTTCCTCCACAGCGGATACTCTTGGCGCCGGGTGTGGTACCAGGAGCCCGGGCGATTGTGGTGGGGTCGGGCGCCCTGCCCGTCATCGATGTGCTCAAGTACCTGGGGGTGCAGGTGAGCAGTCCCGAGACATAAAACGATTGGTAAGATGTGGGCGCTGGCTGCCGGTTATGGCTTCCAGTTGTGCTCCCCGACACTCGTACCGACGAGCCACGCCTGGCACCTGAACGGCACGCTTCACAGACATGCCCTCTGAAGCGCCTGCACCCCCCCGCCGTGGCCCTTGGCCCTGATACCACCGCCCGCTTGACTGCTGCGCCGCCAATCAGTCGTGCCCGCACGGCTCACGACGCCTGCCGCCACCCTCCCTGCAGGACATCCTTGTTGTGGACGCGAGCGCCGAGTTCCTGGATGTGGTCACCACCGCCCACGGCGCACCCTCTGCGCTGGGAAACCAGCCAGGTGCGACCCGCCAGCCCCGCCAGCAACGGCGGAACGGCATTTGGGTTTTGAATCTTGGATATCTAAAATCCGGCATCCGCCTGCTTGACGCCGATGGCCCAGCGGTGCACGGCCCCTGGGAAAGGTCCGAGATGGGGACGTGGGGTCCGGCCCCCGTTGAGCAGGGCCGGGGCGCCGGGAAAGGGAGGCAAGGGCGGCAAATGGCAGCGGAAGCGAGGGGCCACCACCACCACCGCCACCAGGAGGAAGAGCAGGACAGGCTGCCAGCGCTCTCGAGCTGCTGCGTGAGTGGGCGAGAGCTCACGTCTCTGCGAACGGGCTGGCACGTGCACGCCTGGCGGAGACGCCGAGAGGGGACTGGCCGACCCCAAGCCCAGAGCACACACACGTAAAACGGACTCTCCCTCCCCCTCCCCTCCCCCTCCCCATGCCCATCCCCATCCCCTCCTGACCGTTCCGCAAAGGCGTGCGCGTGTGGCGCGGTGACTTCACGGAGCTGCCCGCCTACATGTGCCCCGCGGAGGTGGTGGTGTTCACCGATGAGCCCTTCGGCACGACCCACTCGCCCAGGTGCGTCGCCGGGGCGGTTGATGGCGGTTGAGCGACAGCTGACTCGGATTCAGGGCCTCGGAATTTGGGTCGGCGGTGAACGGAGGGAAGCGTTGGTTGTGGAGTTGGGCTTGGGGGTTGCCAACCTTGCCAACCTTGCCATTTAATATGGACTGGGCCGCCGCCGCCGCGGCGGCGACTGTGGCTTAAGCTGCCGCAACTCCCGCATATCGTCCCTGCTGCTGGCGGCTGGCGCCTCGGCCGTGGCGCCTCCTGGCCGCTGCTATCCGATGTGCGATGTTGCTGCGCGCCGCCGCCGCCGCCGCCGCCGCCGCCGCCGCCGCCGCCGCCGCCGCCGCCGCCGCCGCCCCTGCCCACCTCAGGGATGCGTTGGTGAAGGCCTGTCTGGCCACCGCCCCGGGCGGCTCCGTCATCATCAACTCGGAAGCGGAGAGCCGCCGCTGGCAGGTGGGGCCGGGGCGCGGGGGGACCAGGGAGTAGTGGTATCGGTTCGATCTGCATATGCCTTCGTTCGGCTCAGGGACGAAAGAGGGGCCGACGCGGAGGAACGGGAGCGACGTTGACGAACGGACCCAGCGGTACTTACCCTTACGGACCAAGTATACCTGCAATGTGCACCAGTAATGGATGAGCTGGTGGGGGCGGGGGCGGGAGGGACAGAGGCGCAGAGGGCTGTGCCCCTGCCGCAGGGAACGGGCCGGGAGGTGGGCCGACGAGGGGAGTGATGGCACCAGGGCGAGGGCGAGGTGGCGGTCGGGGGGCGGCGGCTGACGGCCGCGGGTGATGTGCTGTGTTGTGATGAGATGGAAAGGGGCCTTATTGCATGCTGTACCGCCACCCATTGCACAATTCGAAGCCCCCAACCACCGGGCTACCGGTCGCCGCCTGATTGTGGCGCCTTGAATTGTCGCTGCAGCCCAAGTACCCTCCCACACGTGATGCCCTGGCTGCGCTGGTGGCGGGCCTGCCGCTGCAAGTCCACAGCGAGCAAGAGGTCGCCAACGGGTACAGCGGGATTCTGCAGGTGTGCTGGGGCTGGGTGGAGTGGTGGCTGGGTGGCTGGGTGGCTGGGTGGAGTGGTGGCAGGTTAGGGCTGGTTAGGGCTACGGTGCTGGGGCGGCACGAGGGCGGGCGGGTGCAGGCTGCCGGGATGAGCGGAGCCGTGCTTCGTGCTGCGTGGGCTGGGCTGGGCGGGCCAGGCGGATGGGTGACGGCTGACGCGCACACTCCCAAGAGCGCGCGCCTTGCACCGCGCTACAAGTCCGGCTCCCTCCCTTTCCAACCCTTTACGGCCTCTTTCAACTGTCGGGCTCTTTTGCCATGCTCGGCCTACGGCCTGCCACGCAGCGCCCAACACCGATGCCCGACACCGGAGTCCGCGCTCCCGCTCCGCCTGCTCCCGCTCCGCTTGCCCCCTCCCTCCCCCGCCGCATCCACCGGCCTGTTCCGCCTCGTCCCTTGCCCCGCTCTCCCCCCTCCACCGCCGCAGCTCCCGCCCAACTACCGCCTGCGTTCTCCGGTGATGCTGTCGGGGGAGGTGGTCCGCGGTTTCGGGCGGGGCAGCCGCCAGATGGGCACCCCCACCGCCAACATCGACCCCGCCCCGCTGAAGCAGATCCTGGCGGACCTGGCGCCGGGGGTGTACTTCGGGTAGGGTGGGCGGAGCGGGCGGGGAAGGGGGAAGGGGGAGGGAAAAGGGGTTACGTGTGTTGCAGTCCGTAGAGGCAGGCTGACTGTGGCTGACATACGAGGACGCACGTTGACGTAAAACGTAGTTTACGTAGGTAAGCCGAGGGGTGGAAAGGGGGAGAGGCAAAAGGCATGGTGGGCGAGGGCGTGGGCGAGTAAGGAGGGCAGGCCTCGACAGGAGCCGAGGAGGTGCACATCAGCACACGGCGTGGCGGCGCGCCCGTGAGGGATGGGCTGATGCCCTATTGCCGATTCCCGACCCCCGGTACTGGCACTGGCAAGCAGTGGTGCCGCCGCTCTAAACCTCCCACCTACGCCCTCGTCACTGGCGTCAGGTTCTGGCGCGAACTCCCGTTTCCTGTATGCTTGACTTGGCCGCTTCCGTACCGCTTGCAGCTTCGCCAAGCTTGACGCGCCGCAGGGCTGGCCGGAGGTGGACTCCAAAGTGCACAAGGCGAGTGGCGCAGTGGCGTGTGTGTGTGTGTCTGTGTGAGGGTGTGGGTGTAGCGGGGAAGGCCGTGGTGCTGCCCGCGGGGCTGCGGGTGAGAGACGCCAGGCGCTAGGCTCGAGAGCAACGGGGCGAGCGCACCGCGCGGCGCCGGGCCTGGTTCGAGCGCCGCAGGCGGCTGGGGCGGTGGGCTGGGACTGCTCCCTGAGCTGCGGTGCAAGGCCCGGGCCGGCGCCGGGAGCAGTGGCAGGTCTGCGGCTCTGCGCGGGCGCCCGCGGCCCCTGCCCTCCTTCCGGCCCCGCACTCCCTCGTCATACCCCCATCCGCCATCCCGACCCCACCCCATCCCATTGCGGTATCTTCTTTTCTTACCCCCGTCCTTATACCCTGCTAGGCCCAGATTCCGGCAATCGGCCAACTCACCCGTCACTCCCACTCCCGCCACCCTCCCTCTTCTGTCGCGTCCTCTGTCCCGCTCCCTGGCCCCTGCCCTGGCCCCTGGCCCTGCAGGCGGTCCTGAACGTGGGCTCCCGACCCACCGTCAACCGCGGCGGCGAGGCACCCACCGTCGAGGTCCACCTGCTGCACGAGTTCCAGGGAGGGCAGGAGTTCTACGGCAGCCATCTGCAGGTGCCGTACCAACCGTGCCGCACGCGTTGCAGCGGTTTGCGGGGCGTCGGAGGGTGGGGGAAGCGTGTGGGGAGTTTTTTCGGCGGGTCGGTGGGACCTTGGCGACTGCCTGAGACTGGGCCTGGGCCGGCCGGCGTATCCGTAGATGACCCCGTCAATGCACACCTGGGCCACTGGCCCTGCGTGCGAGCGTGAGGTGAGAACGTGAGATGCGTCCTTTGCCTGCCTGCCCGGTGCCGGCCTGGCGCCGCCTGTCCGCGCGCATTACCGCCCCCCCGCTGCAGTAGCACACGCAAGATCAGCATGCCGTATGCGCCCCTCTCAAACAGCGGCTGCGATGCGGCGGCCAACCCCTCAGCTCGCAGCCCTTAACCCTCAACTCGCGGCCCACCGTCCCCAAAAGCCGCGCTTCGATTGCTTGCTGTGGCTCCGAGTTGACTGCGTACCAACCCACAAAACGCAAACCCAACCCACCCCCGCTCCGTGCTTCCGAGCACTACCGTTACCTACCCGCCCGGACCCCACATCCCCACCCCGGACCCCACATCCCCACCCCGGACCCCACATCCCCACCCCACCCCCCCTTCCCGGCTCAGGTGCTGGTGCTGGGCTTCGTGCGGCCCGAGATCCGGTTCAGCGGCGTGGAAGCGCTCATCGCTCGCATCCGGACCGACACCGCCATCGCACGAGTGCAGCTGGACGCGCCGGAGCTGCAGCCGGCGGCGGCGGCCCTGGAGGTGGAGGTGGAGGCGGCGGCCGCAGAGAACTGAGCGCTGCGCGGGAGATTGCGGGAGGGGAGGGGAGGCGGCTCGGAGGCGCAGAGAGGGCAGCGGAGAGTGCGTGCAGAGAGCGCGACCCCGGGGGGCAAAGGGGGGTGGGGGTTGAGATAAGAAGGTAGCCGCAGCGACGGAACGGAGATGGCGTTGGCAAACGGACCTGAATGGTGGGGGTGGTTGGAGGTTGAAGGGCAGGGCGTTGCTTTGGCAGCGGGTGGGGGAGGGCTTAGCGTGTTGGGACGGAGGTGGATGGCAAGGTTGGGGAGGGCTTAGGGTTGGGGGCTGGGTATGGCGGCCTGGCACCGGTGCCCTCCCTGGGTGTGCTCACCGGGCGGGTTTCTCACCGCTCGTCTTCTTGTCCCCGTGCGGTTTGTCGTAGCGGCTGCTGGCGGCTGCGAGGCTCTGGCTCTGGCTGAGCATTGTTTTGCCGCTGGAGGTACGGCACGCTGCCTGCTAGCGCGTGCAAGCACACAGGCCCGCCCCCCTTCTGTCTGTCTCTACCTCCCTCTCTCTCTTCCTTCCTTTCTTCCTTTGTTTATGTTTTGATCAGGAAGTATATTGGTGGTATAGTTTTGGGTTGCTGGGTAGGCCAGGCCAACGCTGGCGAGGACACTTACGCTTATGTTTGTCGGTGGCTGTGTCACGTGAGCCTCCTGGTGCTCGTGGTGTGGTGTGCGGTGGAGTGGAGTGGCGCGTTGGCGGGCCGCTGCGCGCAGTGAGCCGGTCGTTTTTGGGTGGTGCAGTTACGTAGTGCGGCTGATGCGTGGCACAAAAAGGTAAAGGCCGCCGGCGGGGTGAGCGTCGGCGTGGGGGGACATGTTTGGGGTGGGTGGGTGCGTGCCGGTTGGCCCTGCCCCGCCTTCCAAACCTCAGTACGGTATGCAATTACCCGCGGTGCGGTGCGGCGCGGCACGTGCGATCAGGCCATCACGGCGCTTTGGCGTGGAGGGCATGGGTGTGCATTGTGTGTCGATACGGGGGTGGGTGGGGGCTGCGGCCGTGGACGCATCCATACTTCCGAACCCTTTTAGGGCGAGTCCCAGCTCCCAGGATTCTGCTGCCTTTTTGCCTTGCAATTGGTGCCAACGGTGACACTGTCTGGGAGCCGGCGCGGGGGAGCGTGAGACGGTCCAATACGAAGGCGGACCAACTCTCGTGCGGCTTCTTAGCCCGAGTCACCAGGGGGTATGAGCTACCGTATGAGGGGTGGATTGGCGGTGGGAAAGGCGCACTTCGAAGGTGCGGAAATGGCGGACATCTCGGGTGGCATACATGCAGTTGCCGTACTCGAGACCGGCCGTCCGCGTGCAACTTCATTCGGGCTGCCGAACGTCAGCTTGGAATGCCAGCTCTGTGCACAGCCGGGGCATGCGGCAGGAGGTCGGCGGCAAGACGCCCCTCGGGAGCCGGGACCGACCTCCGGCCGAGGTGCAGCAGGAGGTTGGGCATGTGGCGACGAATCTACATCAATTGCTCAAAAGGATTGGGTGCTGTTTCTGGAATGCGTGCATGGCAGCCGGCTCGTTGATGGCAAGGGGGTCCCGCCGCCGCTGCTGTCACAGGCAGTGCGTCCGTTGGGGCTAGGGTGTTCGGTTGGCCCCAGCTGTCGAGCGTCAGCGTCAGCGTCAGGCCAACCTGAGGCCATGAACCAATCATGCTATGCTGTTTGCTTCCGGTGGCAAAGCAGGAGGTTCCATGAACAAAGATAGAAGGTGCCAACCGATGCCGAATGTCGAAGCATGTGTCGTCAGTGCCATGAAGCATCTAGCCATAGTCTGACGCGGCCGATAAAATGTGAAAATCCAGCCCTTGAACGCCTGTGACTCTGGACAGGAAACGATAACGCCAAGATGCTTCGGCAATTGTGCTGCTGCTCCTTGCACAATTATGCCGGCTGCGTCGCCTATTGGTGCCCAGTGCCGTGAATGAGAATCTGAACCTGCTTGGTTGCCCCAGACTGGTAGTTTCCAACGTCCGCGAGCGGCCCGCCAAAGCGATACTGTTTGTTGCTGCTGCACGAGCAGCTGCACTGACGACGCCGAGGCGCGCGGGTTGTGGTGCGCACCAGCCTGGTGGCTGGTGCACGTGCTGCTGCTGCGGTGGCGGCGGCTGGGGTGCGGCGGCACCACCCGAACCGTTCTGCGCCCAGCCGTACTGCCGGGTTTGCTGCATGACGGGTATGGCGGGTCCACCGGGAGCTGCTGCTGTTGCTGCTGCGGTTGCAGTGGCTGCTGCTGCTGTTGCTCGATAATGCGGTCAAGCATTTCAGTGAAACCGCCCGTGTCCTGTGTCCCCATCGCCACGGCCTCTGCAACGAAAGACAGGTGTGCTGGTAACGCAGATGTGCTGGTGGTTGACAGGGGCGCAGTCCTCCTGACCCACATCGCACCGGATCTGGCCTCCTCTTGGAAAGGCACGAGAGTCACCCGGGGGCCGCACCTCCCGAGCGTCACACCCACATCACCCCAGCCCGCCCTGCCGCACCTCCCGAGCGTACAATCCACATCTCCCCGGCCCGTCCCTGGTCACTTACCCCCAATGTCTCCTTGTGTTGTGCCAAACGGGAAGGGCATAGTGTTGTGGGGGTCTTGAGTGCCGACCATCGTTGGGCCTCCGAGCCCACCGAGGAAGGGGGCGATGTTGGGGGCGCCCTGGAGAGTTTGCCGTGAACGCCATGCGCGCCAGGGAATGCGGTGTCGTTGATGCCACCGTCGGTAGCCGCCGTCGGTGCGCCTGAAAGACGACGTACAAGGTTACCCGTTGCTCCATCACAACGCCAGCCACCCAAGGCACGCTCTCTTACCTGTGACCGGTGCCGCCTGCCCCAGACCGTGCCTGAATGTCCCTACAGTATACAAGCGCGCAGTATGGTCAGAGTCTCTTGACGAAGGACCTGAGGTGGATTCCGAGACCCTGTACCGGTCGGCGGCGTGCACCACAGCAGGGCGGTGCCTGGCGGTGCAACCGGAACGCACGGAGGGTAACAAGATGAACGTACCGGGGTCATGGCTCATGGGTCTGGTCCCAAAGATGAGCAATAAAACTATTTTAGATAGCCTTGGAGGGCTGTTTTTCCGCATCGAAGATGCCTGCTGGCCCCCCTGCACACTTCTCTTAGATGGATGTTTGGGGCCCCCGTCTTCCAGCCAAGATGGGAATGTGGCCCCCCCTTCGTGAAGTCCAAGATGGGGATACCGACGCCCCTCAAGACATTCTAGACAAGGAATGCGTCCCCATTACATCACTCTCAGCTCTGCGTTGTCAGCCTGGCACTGCTCTACGGTTGAACGGCCGTACAAGCTAGAAACGTTGCCTTCCCGCCAAGTGGCTCGCTGTAAAAGACATTTTCCTATCCTAACATGCTATCTTTCTTTTACAAAAAGCCTCATGCTACCACCCGGGTAACCTTCTTCGCTCAGTCTCGCTCCTGTACATACGCGCAAATCAATGAGCACGAGGGGACAGCAGGATACGTAGAACGATACTGTACTGCATCCTTTGGCTCGGGTGTGTCAAGTTGCACAGTCCTGGCAGGTTGCTTTGCTGAGTGCACCGGTGGTGCACCAGTCCTGTCATGTCAATTCACTGTGCAACTGCGTACACCGCCATTCGCCCACTCCCCATCCAGCGGGCTCCAACCGATCGCCGCTGACAACGTGAATGCCAGCGCACGCACAGAACGAATCGCGGTTGTAACGGCAACGCAAGTGGATGGGTAGGGGCATATGGGGTAGGGCCGATTACGGGCATCTCGCGCATCCTGAGGCATCGTCATTTGCGCCTTCGGGCACAATGACCGCAAGCGACCCCCGGCGCTGCGAGGCTCAGCCATGTCATGCTAGATAGAGCGCCCTCAGCGATTTCCTAAAAGGAAAGCGGTTTCATGGAAACGATGCCCGAGGCCGTACCACCCGTTGTGTTGACGCACGGGATGGCACGGGATGGCACGGGACTCTGGGACCCGTTCGTTCGACGACGTAGCTGGACAGGCTGCACCGACGCGGCCGAGTGACCCATGATGGCATCTTTTAATGTTTTATTCCATTTTATCTACATTCGTTCTTCATTTGTGCCTGCCGTAAGCGTCTTCCGGAGCAGCGGGCATCATGGCAGCACGCTGAGATAGAGTGTAACTACGCCCCCCATGTGCGAACGTAAGCTCTTTGCTTACGCTGGCAAGTCAGTGGTGCAAAATCTTTATCTTACTAAGCCGCAGTGCCCGCTGGCGCCACCGCGCAGCTCACCTCACGGGCGGGTTCGTTAGGATCAGCCCGTAAAGCGATGTCGGTCTTCGACGGAAGCTACGGCGAACGCCCTCATCACATGACAGTATATAATACCGGTAACGAGCCATGCCAAATCAGCAGAGACTTTATTTCAGTATTTTGCATTCTGTCAAGTGGTGCCGATAACTTTCCCGTTCCGCCCTCGTGAACGGCTAATTACGTACTTTGCGAGTGACGAGGTAAGATAGACCGGAGCACTGGACTGACACGCAAGGGCAGCCCTCAATCTCAATCTGACGCAGTATGCCCTGGATTCATTGAGATTTTAGTCATGTCCTCCGCCTGTTCTCGGCGTCGCGCGCAGGTTACGTCCCCCGCGTTGCAGGGCGCCAATCAAGTCTCCGAAACCCGCACATTGGCCAATCGCCGCGGGCGCGATGCGAGCTGCGCTTCTAGTGCTGCTGGCTTTGTTGCCCCTAGGGGCAGTCGAAGGTAAGGGTGGTAAGGCTCAAGACACCTGGCCTTGCATCTGGCGGGCCAAGCGGTTGGGAAGGTATGTGTGTAGTACCGCTGCGGTAAACGTTCCCGACAGCTAGCGCAACCAACTGGCTGGGCGTTTGCTGATATGTATACGACCATACATGAAGGTACCTGTCTTAATCGTGCCTCAGCCCCCTCCCGGAAGCGAACCCGCCAAAATCCAACCTGGGCCACATGTGCAGGCAAGATTTGGCCTTCCAGCCCGGCTCCAGGAGGGCCAACAATCGACGTTGTGGGCCAGCTGACCTTCGTGGACACGCACGACGGCAACGAGCGCTATGCCCTCATTGACGCGGAAGGCCAGGTGACTCCCTTCAGCGCCAACTTCAAGCCGCCGGAGGTGGACAAGAACGAGCAGGAAATCGAGACCGGCGCAATCGTCGGAATGGTGAGCTTTGGGCGGGGTGGGCTCGTTGGGCCTTGGGCGGCGGGCGGCTGCCCCCGTGTCGTACCACGCACTGCCGGCGAGCCTCATCCTCGCTCCTGACCCCGCCATCTCACCAAATGCCCTCGCTCGTCCGCCTCCTTGCATCTCTGAAGGTCGCCCTTTGTAATTATCGTCGTGTTTATCGTTGTAAAGCTGTCCTCCGATGTGTCTCCATACAATCACGTCACTAGCTGGCTCACACCCGTACAACCCCCTGCCCTTGCCCTTTTCCTCGGTGGCCCTCACCGTTGCCGCTTCCGCCATAACCGCCCTAACCACCACCACCACCACTCCGCGCAGACCTGCACCGTGGGCTCCCTGGGCTACTGCCCCGGCTGCAACTACACCGCCAATCCCAGTTGCACCTGCGAAGACGAGGGCACGCCGGCCTGTGCATCCGCCAAACAGACGGACGTGAGCCTTGTGAAGTCCGCATATCAGGTGGCGGCAATGGAGTCGCCAATCACCAGGCAGAGACTGCTGGTCATGATCCTCGACTACTCCAACTGCGGCTTCGCACCCACGCTGGACGAAGTCACTGCGACTAAACTGTATCTTGGACCTAATCGGGACGGTCAAGGCGGCGTGGCGAAGCAGTTCGAGCTATGCTCGTACGGCAAGCTCACACTCAGCGCCAACGGCTTTCGGGCGGCCAAAATCGCACCCGTGTGTTCCACAGCCGTCACTGCTTCTTGCAGCTGGTGGGCCATCTCTGCCGGTGCTGACAACGCCGCCAAGAAAGCTTTGGGGGCACAGTTCTACAACTTCACGCACTACACGTATGTGGTGCCGCCGGGGCTGCAGAGCGTGTGTCCCTGGGCGGGCCTGGCGCTGCTGCCCGGGCGACAGACCTGGCTGCAGACCTCGTCGTACGGCGTGTATCGCTGGGGCACGGTGATGCAGGAGAGCATCCACAACTACGGTGAGGTGGTTCGTGGCTGCCCGGACAAGATTATTCCGCTTGGTTTGTCCTGACGGACAACCTGACATAGGTCGCCATGGCTGGGATGGGTTGGGCTCGGCTGTCTAAATGGAGCGACAGCGTTGTTTTATTTGGGGGTTGTGCTCATTCCGTATTCGGTATTGATCCCGCCGCGACGCGCCTCTATCTATTCCACCAGGTCTGTGGCACTCGTGGCGCAATGGCATCGAGTACGAGGACTATTCCACGGCGATGGGCCGCGGCGACGCCTGCCCCAGCGCCCCGGAGATTTCCCGCATGGGCTGGGCCACCCCCGCTGTGGGCGGAGGCGCCATCAATTCCGCGGTGCTTCCCCTTGCCGGCCCTCGCTCCTGGACCCTGCCCGCCACCTATCTGACGGGAGACAACAACTACCTGCGCATCCAGCCCGACTGGCTGCCCGCATACGCCGCCACCGAAACTGCCAAGAACCTGTACATCGCACTGCGGGTGGCCAAGTCCGGTGATGCGGCGCTGGGCAGCTTCTACGCCAACAAGCTCAACGTGCACGAGGTCAATGCAACCATGGTGCGTGGGGTGAACAAGTGGCCAGTGTCTGGGCGCTGGGCAGTGTGGTGAGAGGACGGGCCCTGACCCTGGGGCCGTCGTGTTGTTGCACGGAGTCAAGTTTGCCGGCAGCAACAGGGGCGAGGGGCCTGTGGGGCAGCTGTACGTATCTGGGCGTCGAGATCCGGGCAGGTCCATTCTTGCATACGTATACACGGTTACTGTTCACTCTAGTTGCTGGGCCGTTCGGACAGCAGAGCTGTGCTCTGTGTGCTTTACGGTTGCTGTGCCTGGGGCTTTGCGGTTGAAGCTGGTCTGGGGGGATGCCGCGGGTTGCGTCTAGTCCTCAACTGTACCGCACCATCCTACCTTCTGAAACCGGTGGCCGCGGCACTTGCGCACACCCCTTCCCGGGCCGCACGCAGGAAGACGTCTACCCAATAAAGTCTCCGAATGCTGATCGTCGCATTGCGTTGATATCTGGAGTGGATCCCATGGCGACCAGGATCCTGGCCGCCTACAACCTCGTCGTCTACGCCGGTTCCTGGGCCGGCACCGACATCATCCGGGTGCACCTCTGCCGCTTCAGCGTCAATGCATCCGAGTGCCCGCCCCTGGCTGTGATCGAGAATCGGCCGCCATTACCGCCCTCACCTCGCCCACCACCTCCGTCCCCGACGCCGCCTCCGCCGCCGTCCCCAGTGCCGCCTTCGCCACCTCCGCCGCCTCCTTCCCCCAAGCCGCCGGCGCCGCCACCGCCCTCCCCTAGGCCGTCATCACCGCGCAAGATGGCTCCGTCGCCCAGGTCGCCGCCGTTCGCCAAGCCGCTGCCGTCGCCCCGCAAGCCGCCAAGGCCCCCAACGGTGCGTCTATGAGCGGCCGTTGCCGTTGCCGCTACAGCCCCTCCCCCTTTGCTTGGCGCGGCCAGGCTGCTACTGCGGCTGTTGCGCCTCGTCTCGTTTGGCAGAGGTCTCGGGCGGGTCAGCACGAGGCCATGCGCAAGGTTTGAGCACCCACACTTACTACATAATCGTTGAATGGGTAAGAAACGCCACGGGTGCGTTCGCTACGCCCCCTTGCGGGGTACGGCTGTGGCCACGCCACGCCTCGACCCGCGCGCCACTGCCCCCGCTCGCGAACACGAACAATCCGCTTCCTGCGGTGTGCCTGAGGAGCCTCCTCCGTCCTCCCCCGCCTTCCTATGCTGTTGCTGCGACGCAGATCGGCCGCCGCTAAGTGGAGCCTGTCATGGTTTTCTGGGAGGCCGGAGAGGAATAAGAAAGGAGATGCTGCAGGAGACCGGGGAGCTACCGCTGCTACCGCCACCGCTGCCAGGCGCAGCAGTCGGCGTCCTGGTACCCGGATCCAGTCAGATTCAGATCCGGATCCAGGACGAAGTGTTTGCGTGATGCCCAGGTGCTGTCGGGTCAAGCACGCGGTGTGAGCGTTGAGATGCTTGCAAGCGGGTCACCCAATTCCCTAAAAGGTCTACCACCCGGCCCTAACTGGACGAGGCCGGGGGGCTCTGAGATGGTGTTACTGGTCGAGTTGGTTTTGCAGGGCCGGTACCGGATCGTATGTCGGTCGGTCGGCTGTACTGTCTCGCAGCGCTGCGCTGCGCTTCCACATTCCGTAGAACCGACCCCGCCCCGCGTGTACTGCGGACAATCACAATTCGCTGTACTGCAAGGTGCATTGGGAGATTGCTGTGGTACTTGCTGTGTCTTGAAGGTAGTGGAAGTGGGAGGCGGGTTTTGGATGGATGGGGCCGACAAGCAGTGTGTTGGGGCCGATAGGCGCGGCGGGTCCTGGTCAGCAAGTAAGGGCCAGCACGCTGGTTTGGGGAATGCAGGGGCGCCTGGTCGGAGGTTGCGGGGCCGGCCTTGGGTGGCCTGGCCAGTTTCGGCACGGGCTTGACCCGTGTCCGCGCGGCTGGAGCATCGCCGTGGTGGCGAGCAGCGCGGCTGCCGAGTACACTAGCTTAGTAGGCAGGCTCAGGTAGAAACTGGAAGAACTACCTATTTAGGCATGTTTACTCATTAAGCGAGCGAGTCTGCTTTAGTTGTTTCGGATGCATGTCGTTGGCAGCTGACATTCCTGCAGTTCCTTCCCGGGATCGTGGGGGTAAAGCGGCACTCTCGAACAATGGTCCCCGTGTGGCGCGCTGCGATAGATGTGTGCCTTGAGCTTATGCGAATGTCCGTGCCTTGTTTACGCGATGGCTTGTGCAATTAGGTCTTACAGATTTTTAAAAGCAAGCTAGCTAGCTTACTGCGGCTGACCGATACGATCCTACGACGGTAGGTGACGCCTCGTGAACACATGTTCGTGGCTTCGTCTGCAAGAGAGGGGTGTTGGCGGCGGGCCGATGCTGACGGCACCGAAGAAAGCGTACGTACGAGAAGGTGTCCATGGTGGTGAAGGTATATGGGAGTGTGTGTAAGCACGAGACTACCCTCGTGGGTGGAAAGTGCGTGCGTTTCCATCCTGCTGTATGCTGACGACGTTAGTTTGCTGGCGACCTCCCCGGAGCGTATGGTAGAGTTTCTAATAGATCGTGTTGACCTGTTCTGTGGGGTGCCATGCGTGCGTCCCAGTGTTTCCAAGTGTGAAAGGCTAGTCTTTGCGTGCAACGATGACCTGCGTTCTCAAATTAGCACGGCGTGTGATGCGCAACGAGCTTCGACTCGCGGGGCAAGCCGTACCGGCCAAGGACAGCGCGCGCTACCTAGGGCTGGTGTACGGACCCGACCGGTCTTTTTGCGCTTGCCGTCAACAGTTGTGTGATTCGGCGCGATCTGCCTTGTTTGCTCTAAGTGCCAAGCTTGACAAGTTAAAGTTGTTCTGAGCTGATGTTCGGATGCGGTGTTCCACTACCCAGGTGCGCGCCATTCTGTTGTATGGCTGTCAGGCGTGGGGCCCGTTTGCGATAGCAGAAGCGGTTCGAAAGGGTTTCTTCTGGGAGGCGTCGTCATAACAACAACCTAGCGGAGGGCCTTTCGAAGCTTGTTTGCAGGATGATGCGGTACAACTACACATCATTTTTATGCGGCAGATTGGGGGGGGGGGCGGCGAGGCCTGCCCATCGGCTGCTGTTTGCCGAAATGGCACAGCTCGCTCCCGTTGCAGTACGATACTACATGGCCAAACAGGTTGTAGGTTTCTGGAATCGTGTCCAAAAGCAGGCTGGTTCTCTCGCTTTGGCGGTACTACGTACGGCAGGAAATACACGACGCACTTGCTGACCCAGCTGGGTCGTCTGGCTGGGGTGCTGCAGTGTTGCGGTTGCTAACGTATATTAAAATTGACATCTGGACTTCTGGAATGGGATGCCACAGGACGTCATCGGTTTCGATAACCGCGTTTATTGGTTGTTGAGTAAGCCACTCCCCGAAGGAGCGATTGTGACAGCGCTGAGGATGCGATTGATGAACGGGTGGGAGCACGAGCGTTTAGGTATATCGCCATCCAGAGGCTTATTACCCTTCGGCACGCGGCGGGGTTAGTTGGGGTTGGGAAGGCCACCAGGGACGGATCCAAGTCATGGCTGTCGAGATCCGCTGTCAAGGTAAAGCCACTGAAGAGCTGTTGGGTCTCCCGCGCAAGTAGATAGATAGACGACAGGACCCTCAACTTTGACTCTTCCGACTCGCACGCCTATCCTACACTCCGGAGTCCGTAGCCCTCAACTTCGTCTCTTCCACGTAGCCTCGGACTCAGTCTCTTCCGACTCGCACACCTACCTAACGCTCCCAATTCCCTAGGATGCGGGTGGGAATACCGATGTTGAGTGGACAGGAGCCGACCTGTTCAGCCGGACGTACATTCCGCGCCGCCTTCCCGTCGGCTACATCCCAACGTGGCAGACGGCCACTTTCTGCACAGGGCCCACTCCCCGGGCAGGGCCGAAGCCCCACCAGCTGACTCGGTTCGATTGCATCTCGAACCTTTCGCGGTGAAACTGCCCGAAACCAGGTTGTCATAGCCCCAGAGGCGTTCTCGCTTCATCCAGCGGTTCGGCCCAAGTCCCTAGCACTCAACTCCACCCGTACGAATTAAACGGGGCCCCGCCCTTTTTGGGCGGGGCCCCAGCGCGAAGCGCTGGGGCCCCGCCCAAAAACCATTTGCATCCGAAAACACGTGCATATTATGCTGAGGCACAGCTACGCTCGCTCATGCATAATGCCGCCATCTAAATTTCATTGACTGGGAATAGTCGTCCATACTTTGAAGCTGTTAAATATTATATGAAATCAGGATGGAGCATAGGAAGCTTAGTAAAAACTGAGTTTATTATGTTGGCGACTGCCTGAGACTGGGCCTGGGCCGGCCGGCGTATCCGTAGATGACCCCGTCAATGCACACCTGGGCCACTGGCCCTGCGTGCGAGCGTGAGGTGAGAACGTGAGATGCGTCCTTTGCCTGCCTGCCCGGTGCCGGCCTGGCGCCGCCTGTCCGCGCGCATTACCGCCCCCCCGCTGCAGTAGCACACGCAAGATCAGCATGCCGTATGCGCCCCTCTCAAACAGCGGCTGCGATGCGGCGGCCAACCCCTCAGCTCGCAGCCCTTAACCCTCAACTCGCGGCCCACCGTCCCCAAAAGCCGCGCTTCGATTGCTTGCTGTGGCTCCGAGTTGACTGCGTACCAACCCACAAAACGCAAACCCAACCCACCCCCGCTCCGTGCTTCCGAGCACTACCGTTACCTACCCGCCCGGACCCCACATCCCCACCCCGGACCCCACATCCCCACCCCGGACCCCACATCCCCACCCCACCCCCCCTTCCCGGCTCAGGTGCTGGTGCTGGGCTTCGTGCGGCCCGAGATCCGGTTCAGCGGCGTGGAAGCGCTCATCGCTCGCATCCGGACCGACACCGCCATCGCACGAGTGCAGCTGGACGCGCCGGAGCTGCAGCCGGCGGCGGCGGCCCTGGAGGTGGAGGTGGAGGCGGCGGCCGCAGAGAACTGAGCGCTGCGCGGGAGATTGCGGGAGGGGAGGGGAGGCGGCTCGGAGGCGCAGAGAGGGCAGCGGAGAGTGCGTGCAGAGAGCGCGACCCCGGGGGGCAAAGGGGGGTGGGGGTTGAGATAAGAAGGTAGCCGCAGCGACGGAACGGAGATGGCGTTGGCAAACGGACCTGAATGGTGGGGGTGGTTGGAGGTTGAAGGGCAGGGCGTTGCTTTGGCAGCGGGTGGGGGAGGGCTTAGCGTGTTGGGACGGAGGTGGATGGCAAGGTTGGGGAGGGCTTAGGGTTGGGGGCTGGGTATGGCGGCCTGGCACCGGTGCCCTCCCTGGGTGTGCTCACCGGGCGGGTTTCTCACCGCTCGTCTTCTTGTCCCCGTGCGGTTTGTCGTAGCGGCTGCTGGCGGCTGCGAGGCTCTGGCTCTGGCTGAGCATTGTTTTGCCGCTGGAGGTACGGCACGCTGCCTGCTAGCGCGTGCAAGCACACAGGCCCGCCCCCCTTCTGTCTGTCTCTACCTCCCTCTCTCTCTTCCTTCCTTTCTTCCTTTGTTTATGTTTTGATCAGGAAGTATATTGGTGGTATAGTTTTGGGTTGCTGGGTAGGCCAGGCCAACGCTGGCGAGGACACTTACGCTTATGTTTGTCGGTGGCTGTGTCACGTGAGCCTCCTGGTGCTCGTGGTGTGGTGTGCGGTGGAGTGGAGTGGCGCGTTGGCGGGCCGCTGCGCGCAGTGAGCCGGTCGTTTTTGGGTGGTGCAGTTACGTAGTGCGGCTGATGCGTGGCACAAAAAGGTAAAGGCCGCCGGCGGGGTGAGCGTCGGCGTGGGGGGACATGTTTGGGGTGGGTGGGTGCGTGCCGGTTGGCCCTGCCCCGCCTTCCAAACCTCAGTACGGTATGCAATTACCCGCGGTGCGGTGCGGCGCGGCACGTGCGATCAGGCCATCACGGCGCTTTGGCGTGGAGGGCATGGGTGTGCATTGTGTGTCGATACGGGGGTGGGTGGGGGCTGCGGCCGTGGACGCATCCATACTTCCGAACCCTTTTAGGGCGAGTCCCAGCTCCCAGGATTCTGCTGCCTTTTTGCCTTGCAATTGGTGCCAACGGTGACACTGTCTGGGAGCCGGCGCGGGGGAGCGTGAGACGGTCCAATACGAAGGCGGACCAACTCTCGTGCGGCTTCTTAGCCCGAGTCACCAGGGGGTATGAGCTACCGTATGAGGGGTGGATTGGCGGTGGGAAAGGCGCACTTCGAAGGTGCGGAAATGGCGGACATCTCGGGTGGCATACATGCAGTTGCCGTACTCGAGACCGGCCGTCCGCGTGCAACTTCATTCGGGCTGCCGAACGTCAGCTTGGAATGCCAGCTCTGTGCACAGCCGGGGCATGCGGCAGGAGGTCGGCGGCAAGACGCCCCTCGGGAGCCGGGACCGACCTCCGGCCGAGGTGCAGCAGGAGGTTGGGCATGTGGCGACGAATCTACATCAATTGCTCAAAAGGATTGGGTGCTGTTTCTGGAATGCGTGCATGGCAGCCGGCTCGTTGATGGCAAGGGGGTCCCGCCGCCGCTGCTGTCACAGGCAGTGCGTCCGTTGGGGCTAGGGTGTTCGGTTGGCCCCAGCTGTCGAGCGTCAGCGTCAGCGTCAGGCCAACCTGAGGCCATGAACCAATCATGCTATGCTGTTTGCTTCCGGTGGCAAAGCAGGAGGTTCCATGAACAAAGATAGAAGGTGCCAACCGATGCCGAATGTCGAAGCATGTGTCGTCAGTGCCATGAAGCATCTAGCCATAGTCTGACGCGGCCGATAAAATGTGAAAATCCAGCCCTTGAACGCCTGTGACTCTGGACAGGAAACGATAACGCCAAGATGCTTCGGCAATTGTGCTGCTGCTCCTTGCACAATTATGCCGGCTGCGTCGCCTATTGGTGCCCAGTGCCGTGAATGAGAATCTGAACCTGCTTGGTTGCCCCAGACTGGTAGTTTCCAACGTCCGCGAGCGGCCCGCCAAAGCGATACTGTTTGTTGCTGCTGCACGAGCAGCTGCACTGACGACGCCGAGGCGCGCGGGTTGTGGTGCGCACCAGCCTGGTGGCTGGTGCACGTGCTGCTGCTGCGGTGGCGGCGGCTGGGGTGCGGCGGCACCACCCGAACCGTTCTGCGCCCAGCCGTACTGCCGGGTTTGCTGCATGACGGGTATGGCGGGTCCACCGGGAGCTGCTGCTGTTGCTGCTGCGGTTGCAGTGGCTGCTGCTGCTGTTGCTCGATAATGCGGTCAAGCATTTCAGTGAAACCGCCCGTGTCCTGTGTCCCCATCGCCACGGCCTCTGCAACGAAAGACAGGTGTGCTGGTAACGCAGATGTGCTGGTGGTTGACAGGGGCGCAGTCCTCCTGACCCACATCGCACCGGATCTGGCCTCCTCTTGGAAAGGCACGAGAGTCACCCGGGGGCCGCACCTCCCGAGCGTCACACCCACATCACCCCAGCCCGCCCTGCCGCACCTCCCGAGCGTACAATCCACATCTCCCCGGCCCGTCCCTGGTCACTTACCCCCAATGTCTCCTTGTGTTGTGCCAAACGGGAAGGGCATAGTGTTGTGGGGGTCTTGAGTGCCGACCATTGTTGGGCCTCCGAGCCCACCGAGGAAGGGGGCGATGTTGGGGGCGCCCTGGAGAGTTTGCCGTGAACGCCATGCGCGCCAGGGAATGCGGTGTCGTTGATGCCACCGTCGGTAGCCGCCGTCGGTGCGCCTGAAAGACGACGTACAAGGTTACCCGTTGCTCCATCACAACGCCAGCCACCCAAGGCACGCTCTCTTACCTGTGACCGGTGCCGCCTGCCCCAGACCGTGCCTGAATGTCCCTACAGTATACAAGCGCGCAGTATGGTCAGAGTCTCTTGACGAAGGACCTGAGGTGGATTCCGAGACCCTGTACCGGTCGGCGGCGTGCACCACAGCAGGGCGGTGCCTGGCGGTGCAACCGGAACGCACGGAGGGTAACAAGATGAACGTACCGGGGTCATGGCTCATGGGTCTGGTCCCAAAGATGAGCAATAAAACTATTTTAGATAGCCTTGGAGGGCTGTTTTTCCGCATCGAAGATGCCTGCTGGCCCCCCTGCACACTTCTCTTAGATGGATGTTTGGGGCCCCCGTCTTCCAGCCAAGATGGGAATGTGGCCCCCCCTTCGTGAAGTCCAAGATGGGGATACCGACGCCCCTCAAGACATTCTAGACAAGGAATGCGTCCCCATTACATCACTCTCAGCTCTGCGTTGTCAGCCTGGCACTGCTCTACGGTTGAACGGCCGTACAAGCTAGAAACGTTGCCTTCCCGCCAAGTGGCTCGCTGTAAAAGACATTTTCCTATCCTAACATGCTATCTTTCTTTTACAAAAAGCCTCATGCTACCACCCGGGTAACCTTCTTCGCTCAGTCTCGCTCCTGTACATACGCGCAAATCAATGAGCACGAGGGGACAGCAGGATACGTAGAACGATACTGTACTGCATCCTTTGGCTCGGGTGTGTCAAGTTGCACAGTCCTGGCAGGTTGCTTTGCTGAGTGCACCGGTGGTGCACCAGTCCTGTCATGTCAATTCACTGTGCAACTGCGTACACCGCCATTCGCCCACTCCCCATCCAGCGGGCTCCAACCGATCGCCGCTGACAACGTGAATGCCAGCGCACGCACAGAACGAATCGCGGTTGTAACGGCAACGCAAGTGGATGGGTAGGGGCATATGGGGTAGGGCCGATTACGGGCATCTCGCGCATCCTGAGGCATCGTCATTTGCGCCTTCGGGCACAATGACCGCAAGCGACCCCCGGCGCTGCGAGGCTCAGCCATGTCATGCTAGATAGAGCGCCCTCAGCGATTTCCTAAAAGGAAAGCGGTTTCATGGAAACGATGCCCGAGGCCGTACCACCCGTTGTGTTGACGCACGGGATGGCACGGGATGGCACGGGACTCTGGGACCCGTTCGTTCGACGACGTAGCTGGACAGGCTGCACCGACGCGGCCGAGTGACCCATGATGGCATCTTTTAATGTTTTATTCCATTTTATCTACATTCGTTCTTCATTTGTGCCTGCCGTAAGCGTCTTCCGGAGCAGCGGGCATCATGGCAGCACGCTGAGATAGAGTGTAACTACGCCCCCCATGTGCGAACGTAAGCTCTTTGCTTACGCTGGCAAGTCAGTGGTGCAAAATCTTTATCTTACTAAGCCGCAGTGCCCGCTGGCGCCACCGCGCAGCTCACCTCACGGGCGGGTTCGTTAGGATCAGCCCGTAAAGCGATGTCGGTCTTCGACGGAAGCTACGGCGAACGCCCTCATCACATGACAGTATATAATACCGGTAACGAGCCATGCCAAATCAGCAGAGACTTTATTTCAGTATTTTGCATTCTGTCAAGTGGTGCCGATAACTTTCCCGTTCCGCCCTCGTGAACGGCTAATTACGTACTTTGCGAGTGACGAGGTAAGATAGACCGGAGCACTGGACTGACACGCAAGGGCAGCCCTCAATCTCAATCTGACGCAGTATGCCCTGGATTCATTGAGATTTTAGTCATGTCCTCCGCCTGTTCTCGGCGTCGCGCGCAGGTTACGTCCCCCGCGTTGCAGGGCGCCAATCAAGTCTCCGAAACCCGCACATTGGCCAATCGCCGCGGGCGCGATGCGAGCTGCGCTTCTAGTGCTGCTGGCTTTGTTGCCCCTAGGGGCAGTCGAAGGTAAGGGTGGTAAGGCTCAAGACACCTGGCCTTGCATCTGGCGGGCCAAGCGGTTGGGAAGGTATGTGTGTAGTACCGCTGCGGTAAACGTTCCCGACAGCTAGCGCAACCAACTGGCTGGGCGTTTGCTGATATGTATACGACCATACATGAAGGTACCTGTCTTAATCGTGCCTCAGCCCCCTCCCGGAAGCGAACCCGCCAAAACCCAACCTGGGCCACATGTGCAGGCAAGATTTGGCCTTCCAGCCCGGCTCCAGGAGGGCCAACAATCGACGTTGTGGGCCAGCTGACCTTCGTGGACACGCACGACGGCAACGAGCGCTATGCCCTCATTGACGCGGAAGGCCAGGTGACTCCCTTCAGCGCCAACTTCAAGCCGCCGGAGGTGGACAAGAACGAGCAGGAAATCGAGACCGGCGCAATCGTCGGAATGGTGAGCTTTGGGCGGGGTGGGCTCGTTGGGCCTTGGGCGGCGGGCGGCTGCCCCCGTGTCGTACCACGCACTGCCGGCGAGCCTCATCCTCGCTCCTGACCCCGCCATCTCACCAAATGCCCTCGCTCGTCCGCCTCCTTGCATCTCTGAAGGTCGCCCTTTGTAATTATCGTCGTGTTTATCGTTGTAACGCTGTCCTCCGATGTGTCTCCATACAATCACGTCACTAGCTGGCTCACACCCGTACAACCCCCTGCCCTTGCCCTTTTCCTCGGTGGCCCTCACCGTTGCCGCTTCCGCCATAACCGCCCTAACCACCACCACCACCACTCCGCGCAGACCTGCACCGTGGGCTCCCTGGGCTACTGCCCCGGCTGCAACTACACCGCCAATCCCAGTTGCACCTGCGAAGACGAGGGCACGCCGGCCTGTGCATCCGCCAAACAGACGGACGTGAGCCTTGTGAAGTCCGCATATCAGGTGGCGGCAATGGAGTCGCCAATCACCAGGCAGAGACTGCTGGTCATGATCCTCGACTACTCCAACTGCGGCTTCGCACCCACGCTGGACGAAGTCACTGCGACTAAACTGTATCTTGGACCTAATCGGGACGGTCAAGGCGGCGTGGCGAAGCAGTTCGAGCTATGCTCGTACGGCAAGCTCACACTCAGCGCCAACGGCTTTCGGGCGGCCAAAATCGCACCCGTGTGTTCCACAGCCGTCACTGCTTCTTGCAGCTGGTGGGCCATCTCTGCCGGTGCTGACAACGCCGCCAAGAAAGCTTTGGGGGCACAGTTCTACAACTTCACGCACTACACGTATGTGGTGCCGCCGGGGCTGCAGAGCGTGTGTCCCTGGGCGGGCCTGGCGCTGCTGCCCGGGCGACAGACCTGGCTGCAGACCTCGTCGTACGGCGTGTATCGCTGGGGCACGGTGATGCAGGAGAGCATCCACAACTACGGTGAGGTGGTTCGTGGCTGCCCGGACAAGATTATTCCGCTTGGTTTGTCCTGACGGACAACCTGACATAGGTCGCCATGGCTGGGATGGGTTGGGCTCGGCTGTCTAAATGGAGCGACAGCGTTGTTTTATTTGGGGGTTGTGCTCATTCCGTATTCGGTATTGATCACGCCGCGACGCGCCTCTATCTATTCCACCAGGTCTGTGGCACTCGTGGCGCAATGGCATCGAGTACGAGGACTATTCCACGGCGATGGGCCGCGGCGACGCCTGCCCCAGCGCCCCGGAGATTTCCCGCATGGGCTGGGCCACCCCCGCTGTGGGCGGAGGCGCCATCAATTCCGCGGTGCTTCCCCTTGCCGGCCCTCGCTCCTGGACCCTGCCCGCCACCTATCTGACGGGAGACAACAACTACCTGCGCATCCAGCCCGACTGGCTGCCCGCATACGCCGCCACCGAAACTGCCAAGAACCTGTACATCGCACTGCGGGTGGCCAAGTCCGGTGATGCGGCGCTGGGCAGCTTCTACGCCAACAAGCTCAACGTGCACGAGGTCAATGCAACCATGGTGCGTGGGGTGAACAAGTGGCCAGTGTCTGGGCGCTGGGCAGTGTGGTGAGAGGACGGGCCCTGACCCTGGGGCCGTCGTGTTGTTGCACGGAGTCAAGTTTGCCGGCAGCAACAGGGGCGAGGGGCCTGTGGGGCAGCTGTACGTATCTGGGCGTCGAGATCCGGGCAGGTCCATTCTTGCATACGTATACACGGTTACTGTTCACTCTAGTTGCTGGGCCGTTCGGACAGCAGAGCTGTGCTCTGTGTGCTTTACGGTTGCTGTGCCTGGGGCTTTGCGGTTGAAGCTGGTCTGGGGGGATGCCGCGGGTTGCGTCTAGTCCTCAACTGTACCGCACCATCCTACCTTCTGAAACCGGTGGCCGCGGCACTTGCGCACACCCCTTCCCGGGCCGCACGCAGGAAGACGTCTACCCAATAAAGTCTCCGAATGCTGATCGTCGCATTGCGTTGATATCTGGAGTGGATCCCATGGCGACCAGGATCCTGGCCGCCTACAACCTCGTCGTCTACGCCGGTTCCTGGGCCGGCACCGACATCATCCGGGTGCACCTCTGCCGCTTCAGCGTCAATGCATCCGAGTGCCCGCCCCTGGCTGTGATCGAGAATCGGCCGCCATTACCGCCCTCACCTCGCCCACCACCTCCGTCCCCGACGCCGCCTCCGCCGCCGTCCCCAGTGCCGCCTTCGCCACCTCCGCCGCCTCCTTCCCCCAAGCCGCCGGCGCCGCCACCGCCCTCCCCTAGGCCGTCATCACCGCGCAAGATGGCTCCGTCGCCCAGGTCGCCGCCGTTCGCCAAGCCGCTGCCGTCGCCCCGCAAGCCGCCAAGGCCCCCAACGGTGCGTCTATGAGCGGCCGTTGCCGTTGCCGCTACAGCCCCTCCCCCTTTGCTTGGCGCGGCCAGGCTGCTACTGCGGCTGTTGCGCCTCGTCTCGTTTGGCAGAGGTCTCGGGCGGGTCAGCACGAGGCCATGCGCAAGGTTTGAGCACCCACACTTACTACATAATCGTTGAATGGGTAAGAAACGCCACGGGTGCGTTCGCTACGCCCCCTTGCGGGGTACGGCTGTGGCCACGCCACGCCTCGACCCGCGCGCCACTGCCCCCGCTCGCGAACACGAACAATCCGCTTCCTGCGGTGTGCCTGAGGAGCCTCCTCCGTCCTCCCCCGCCTTCCTATGCTGTTGCTGCGACGCAGATCGGCCGCCGCTAAGTGGAGCCTATCATGGTTTTCTGGGAGGCCGGAGAGGAATAAGAAAGGAGATGCTGCAGGAGACCGGGGAGCTACCGCTGCTACCGCCACCGCTGCCAGGCGCAGCAGTCGGCGTCCTGGTACCCGGATCCAGTCAGATTCAGATCCGGATCCAGGACGAAGTGTTTGCGTGATGCCCAGGTGCTGTCGGGTCAAGCACGCGGTGTGAGCGTTGAGATGCTTGCAAGCGGGTCACCCAATTCCCTAAAAGGTCTACCACCCGGCCCTAACTGGACGAGGCCGGGGGGCTCTGAGATGGTGTTACTGGTCGAGTTGGTTTTGCAGGGCCGGTACCGGATCGTATGTCGGTCGGTCGGCTGTACTGTCTCGCAGCGCTGCGCTGCGCTTCCACATTCCGTAGAACCGACCCCGCCCCGCGTGTACTGCGGACAATCACAATTCGCTGTACTGCAAGGTGCATTGGGAGATTGCTGTGGTACTTGCTGTGTCTTGAAGGTAGTGGAAGTGGGAGGCGGGTTTTGGATGGATGGGGCCGACAAGCAGTGTGTTGGGGCCGATAGGCGCGGCGGGTCCTGGTCAGCAAGTAAGGGCCAGCACGCTGGTTTGGGGAATGCAGGGGCGCCTGGTCGGAGGTTGCGGGGCCGGCCTTGGGTGGCCTGGCCAGTTTCGGCACGGGCTTGACCCGTGTCCGCGCGGCTGGAGCATCGCCGTGGTGGCGAGCAGCGCGGCTGCCGAGTACACTAGCTTAGTAGGCAGGCTCAGGTAGAAACTGGAAGAACTACCTATTTAGGCATGTTTACTCATTAAGCGAGCGAGTCTGCTTTAGTTGTTTCGGATGCATGTCGTTGGCAGCTGACATTCCTGCAGTTCCTTCCCGGGATCGTGGGGGTAAAGCGGCACTCTCGAACAATGGTCCCCGTGTGGCGCGCTGCGATAGATGTGTGCCTTGAGCTTATGCGAATGTCCGTGCCTTGTTTACGCGATGGCTTGTGCAATTAGGTCTTACAGATTTTTAAAAGCAAGCTAGCTAGCTTACTGCGGCTGACCGATACGATCCTACGACGGTAGGTGACGCCTCGTGAACACATGTTCGTGGCTTCGTCTGCAAGAGAGGGGTGTTGGCGGCGGGCCGATGCTGACGGCACCGAAGAAAGCGTACGTACGAGAAGGTGTCCATGGTGGTGAAGGTATATGGGAGTGTGTGTAAGCACGAGACTACCCTCGTGGGTGGAAAGTGCGTGCGTTTCCATCCTGCTGTATGCTGACGACGTTAGTTTGCTGGCGACCTCCCCGGAGCGTATGGTAGAGTTTCTAATAGATCGTGTTGACCTGTTCTGTGGGGTGCCATGCGTGCGTCCCAGTGTTTCCAAGTGTGAAAGGCTAGTCTTTGCGTGCAACGATGACCTGCGTTCTCAAATTAGCACGGCGTGTGATGCGCAACGAGCTTCGACTCGCGGGGCAAGCCGTACCGGCCAAGGACAGCGCGCGCTACCTAGGGCTGGTGTACGGACCCGACCGGTCTTTTTGCGCTTGCCGTCAACAGTTGTGTGATTCGGCGCGATCTGCCTTGTTTGCTCTAAGTGCCAAGCTTGACAAGTTAAAGTTGTTCTGAGCTGATGTTCGGATGCGGTGTTCCACTACCCAGGTGCGCGCCATTCTGTTGTATGGCTGTCAGGCGTGGGGCCCGTTTGCGATAGCAGAAGCGGTTCGAAAGGGTTTCTTCTGGGAGGCGTCGTCATAACAACAACCTAGCGGAGGGCCTTTCGAAGCTTGTTTGCAGGATGATGCGGTACAACTACACATCATTTTTATGCGGCAGATTGGGGGGGGGGGGCGGCGAGGCCTGCCCATCGGCTGCTGTTTGCCGAAATGGCACAGCTCGCTCCCGTTGCAGTACGATACTACATGGCCAAACAGGTTGTAGGTTTCTGGAATCGTGTCCAAAAGCAGGCTGGTTCTCTCGCTTTGGCGGTACTACGTACGGCAGGAAATACACGACGCACTTGCTGACCCAGCTGGGTCGTCTGGCTGGGGTGCTGCAGTGTTGCGGTTGCTAACGTATATTAAAATTGACATCTGGACTTCTGGAATGGGATGCCACAGGACGTCATCGGTTTCGATAACCGCGTTTATTGGTTGTTGAGTAAGCCACTCCCCGAAGGAGCGATTGTGACAGCGCTGAGGATGCGATTGATGAACGGGTGGGAGCACGAGCGTTTAGGTATATCGCCATCCAGAGGCTTATTACCCTTCGGCACGCGGCGGGGTTAGTTGGGGTTGGGAAGGCCACCAGGGACGGATCCAAGTCATGGCTGTCGAGATCCGCTGTCAAGGTAAAGCCACTGAAGAGCTGTTGGGTCTCCCGCGCAAGTAGATAGATAGACGACAGGACCCTCAACTTTGACTCTTCCGACTCGCACGCCTATCCTACACTCCGGAGTCCGTAGCCCTCAACTTCGTCTCTTCCACGTAGCCTCGGACTCAGTCTCTTCCGACTCGCACACCTACCTAACGCTCCCAATTCCCTAGGATGCGGGTGGGAATACCGATGTTGAGTGGACAGGAGCCGACCTGTTCAGCCGAACGTACATTCCGCGCCGCCTTCCCGTCGGCTACATCCCAACGTGGCAGACGGCCACTTTCTGCACAGGGCCCACTCCCCGGGCAGGGCCGAAGCCCCACCAGCTGACTCGGTTCGATTGCATCTCGAACCTTTCGCGGTGAAACTGCCCGAAACCAGGTTGTCATAGCCCCAGAGGCGTTCTCGCTTCATCCAGCGGTTCGGCCCAAGTCCCTAGCACTCAACTCCACCCGTACGAATTAAACGGGGCCCCGCCCTTTTTGGGCGGGGCCCCAGCGCGAAGCGCTGGGGCCCCGCCCAAAAACCATTTGCATCCGAAAACACGTGCATATTATGCTGAGGCACAGCTACGCTCGCTCATGCATAATGCCGCCATCTAAATTTCATTGACTGGGAATAGTCGTCCATACTTTGAAGCTGTTAAATATTATATGAAATCAGGATGGAGCATAGGAAGCTTAGTAAAAACTGAGTTTATTATGTTGGCGACTGCCTGAGACTGGGCCTGGGCCGGCCGGCGTATCCGTAGATGACCCCGTCAATGCACACCTGGGCCACTGGCCCTGCGTGCGAGCGTGAGGTGAGAACGTGAGATGCGTCCTTTGCCTGCCTGCCCGGTGCCGGCCTGGCGCCGCCTGTCCGCGCGCATTACCGCCCCCCCGCTGCAGTAGCACACGCAAGATCAGCATGCCGTATGCGCCCCTCTCAAACAGCGGCTGCGATGCGGCGGCCAACCCCTCAGCTCGCAGCCCTTAACCCTCAACTCGCGGCCCACCGTCCCCAAAAGCCGCGCTTCGATTGCTTGCTGTGGCTCCGAGTTGACTGCGTACCAACCCACAAAACGCAAACCCAACCCACCCCCGCTCCGTGCTTCCGAGCACTACCGTTACCTACCCGCCCGGACCCCACATCCCCACCCCGGACCCCACATCCCCACCCCGGACCCCACATCCCCACCCCACCCCCCCTTCCCGGCTCAGGTGCTGGTGCTGGGCTTCGTGCGGCCCGAGATCCGGTTCAGCGGCGTGGAAGCGCTCATCGCTCGCATCCGGACCGACACCGCCATCGCACGAGTGCAGCTGGACGCGCCGGAGCTGCAGCCGGCGGCGGCGGCCCTGGAGGTGGAGGTGGAGGCGGCGGCCGCAGAGAACTGAGCGCTGCGCGGGAGATTGCGGGAGGGGAGGGGAGGCGGCTCGGAGGCGCAGAGAGGGCAGCGGAGAGTGCGTGCAGAGAGCGCGACCCCGGGGGGCAAAGGGGGGTGGGGGTTGAGATAAGAAGGTAGCCGCAGCGACGGAACGGAGATGGCGTTGGCAAACGGACCTGAATGGTGGGGGTGGTTGGAGGTTGAAGGGCAGGGCGTTGCTTTGGCAGCGGGTGGGGGAGGGCTTAGCGTGTTGGGACGGAGGTGGATGGCAAGGTTGGGGAGGGCTTAGGGTTGGGGGCTGGGTATGGCGGCCTGGCACCGGTGCCCTCCCTGGGTGTGCTCACCGGGCGGGTTTCTCACCGCTCGTCTTCTTGTCCCCGTGCGGTTTGTCGTAGCGGCTGCTGGCGGCTGCGAGGCTCTGGCTCTGGCTGAGCATTGTTTTGCCGCTGGAGGTACGGCACGCTGCCTGCTAGCGCGTGCAAGCACACAGGCCCGCCCCCCTTCTGTCTGTCTCTACCTCCCTCTCTCTCTTCCTTCCTTTCTTCCTTTGTTTATGTTTTGATCAGGAAGTATATTGGTGGTATAGTTTTGGGTTGCTGGGTAGGCCAGGCCAACGCTGGCGAGGACACTTACGCTTATGTTTGTCGGTGGCTGTGTCACGTGAGCCTCCTGGTGCTCGTGGTGTGGTGTGCGGTGGAGTGGAGTGGCGCGTTGGCGGGCCGCTGCGCGCAGTGAGCCGGTCGTTTTTGGGTGGTGCAGTTACGTAGTGCGGCTGATGCGTGGCACAAAAAGGTAAAGGCCGCCGGCGGGGTGAGCGTCGGCGTGGGGGGACATGTTTGGGGTGGGTGGGTGCGTGCCGGTTGGCCCTGCCCCGCCTTCCAAACCTCAGTACGGTATGCAATTACCCGCGGTGCGGTGCGGCGCGGCACGTGCGATCAGGCCATCACGGCGCTTTGGCGTGGAGGGCATGGGTGTGCATTGTGTGTCGATACGGGGGTGGGTGGGGGCTGCGGCCGTGGACGCATCCATACTTCCGAACCCTTTTAGGGCGAGTCCCAGCTCCCAGGATTCTGCTGCCTTTTTGCCTTGCAATTGGTGCCAACGGTGACACTGTCTGGGAGCCGGCGCGGGGGAGCGTGAGACGGTCCAATACGAAGGCGGACCAACTCTCGTGCGGCTTCTTAGCCCGAGTCACCAGGGGGTATGAGCTACCGTATGAGGGGTGGATTGGCGGTGGGAAAGGCGCACTTCGAAGGTGCGGAAATGGCGGACATCTCGGGTGGCATGAAAGGTTGGAAGAGGTCGTGCAGTGAATCGGATTTTTGGGCGGGGCCCCAGCGCGAAGCGCCTAACAATTCTTTAACTCCATCATGTCTACATGAACAATATGCAAAGCCCGCCCAACATCGCATATAATTGCAAGACCTGCGCGACAACAAACAGACGGCAAACTGCATGGCCTCGCCATGGCAGACTCACGAAGCTTCACACTTACAACCGGACGCGAGACAAACCTAACACATCTTTCAGTTTGCCCAAAACACGAGCCCTTCCCAACACATATCCTTTCCGAGCGCATATCCTTCCGTACATGCCCATGGAATATCCTTATGCCCTCACTTATAAAGAGGCCCCGCCCTGTAGGATTGCCCATGTTCCCGGAGCAATCGTAGATTGCGGAGGGACTGCATACCCCAAAAAAAATGTGATGTCACAAAACGCACTCGTCTTTTGCGACTTCTGGCCACCGAAATTTCTAGGAATCAGCATTCTATATTATTGATGGCTGCCTCCGTGTCGGAGAGGCAGGCACGCCCACGTCGCAGCCATTCAAAGGCTCCATGGACGAGCGACCCACCGGCGCGCGACCACAACGCCTCCAATGAAGTCTTTCAATTGCAGTCAATGCCGCATTGTAAACAACGTGCATTGCACGATGCGGCGTGACCTCAGGCGCCGGTCGCAATACATTCACAAACGGATAGCGACCTGAGAGGGTAACTTCAGCAAATATATACGCCGGCACATAAACAAAGATGACATGGAATTATGTTGCATATTAAAGTTTGACAAAAGCTCAGTATCAGATAGGTCGCAGCCGGCAGCGGTTGCAACATGTTCAATGGCCGTAAGGCGGCCTAAAAAATAGGCGTAACGGCATACAATCAGTTCTACTGACATCCCGCTAGGGCATGCTGTAAGCGCGGCTTCACCGATGGGGTGTCGGTGGTACGACGACGCTTATGATGAAACGCCAAGCATCCGGTGCCAAACTGTATTCGGACAAAGCAGACGCCTGCGACAACATTTAGTATAGTGGCAAACTGGGGCCCAGGGCGTACAGTGCTCGTCACACTCATCCTCGGAGCTATGTCGCACCTGTTGTCAATGAGCGGGACCATGCGGCTTCTGGAAACGAGGCAACACAACACCTTGCCACGCCTCAACATCGCTAGTCGGAATGACTGAGCCGCGCGCCAATCGTTGTCGAATGCCACATCGGAGAGACCGGCAGCAGCCAGCGGGAGGCAGAAGGACCGCTTACGGTAATAGTAAGCACGCGCAGCCGCTCAGGAGGCACTCGAGGGCTTACTGGGCCTAGGGCGGGACCAAACAAGGAAGGCATGCCACCCTCGGGAAGGTACGCCAACCCCTCCAGCAGGAAGTCGAGGACCGTTGCCAAACACCGAGATGGGGAGACAAGGCTTGGGCCTGCGGCTGCCGGGCAACAGCCCCACACGTCAAGTAACAGAGCCACCGCCCCCGGACACCAAGGTTGAAGGCTCGGCCCGCGCGGGCCAGGTCAGTCAGCACGACGAGCCTGGGCTTACGGAAAAGACAGGGGTCTCAGGCCAAGGCCACGGGGAGCAGCAGGCGACATGGGAGACGGATACCACCACACACAGGTCGTTCACAACTGTGCACCGTGCGCCCACACCTTGAGGGCAAGTTGCGCGTGGGACCGGTTCCAATGGGGAGGGGCGGCGTGTGCCGCGGGTATGGCAGCAAAGGGCCCATCTCGTGCGGGGCCGGGTTCGGGGGGAAAGGGTGGTGCGCACCGGGGGGGCTGTAGGCGGGGTGCATCACGCACGGAATAGGGCACAAGGCAGAAAGGGGAAGCGACACGCACCGTGGGGTCGGCCGAAGAGGGGCGCATTACGCGCGAGACCAGGTACCAAGGGACCGGGGGGGGGGCGGCGCGCGCCGCTGAGGCATGGTGCACCACGTGCGGATCGAGTCCATGGGGATACGGGAAAGGGCGGCGCACGCCGCTCGGACGGCAGGAGGGGACACATGGCCCGCGGCATCGAGTACAGGGTGGGAAAGGAGGAGGGTGGTGTGCGCCGCTGGGGTTGCCAGGAGGGGTGCATCGAGCGTGAGACCGAATACCGTATAAGGAGAAGGGCAGCGGCGTGCACCACGGGGAGGGCGCACCAGGCGTGAGACCGAGCCAAGGGGAAAGGGGGGCGGCGCACGCAGCGGGGTCTGCAGGGGAGGAGCACACCACGCACGGGACCGGGCACAAAGGAACTGGGCGTCACGTGCCTCAGGCAGTGAGCACATGGTAAAGGGGAAAGGGACGGCACGCGTCGCTGAATCGGCAGGGAGGTGGCGTGTCGCACGAGGGGCCTGGCCCAAGGGGGAAGATACGGCACTCGCCGAGGGGTCGGTCAGCGAGGGTGCACTGTGTGCCAGATTGGGCCTAAGAGGGGGAGCACACCGTGCGGCCGAGATGGGGCAAGCGGCGTCGATGGGTACAGGGTGGGGCTCACGGCATACCAAAGAACCCAATACGGGCCAAATGGGGACGGCTAGCACGATTGTGGGCCGGTGGGGCAGCCGGCGCTCGCCAGAAAGGGCGGGCATGCATAGGGGTAGGCAACTGTACGGGGCACCGGTAGCCTGTTTCCTGAGCGACACACTGCACCCGAATGCCGTCGGGAACACAGGGGATCCAACCTCCCGAGGCCGGGACCAGGGCCGGCACCAGCAGGAGCGGGACGACATGGGAGCGGTCGCGGCGCCTACAGATCTGCCCCGCAAGCGGGTACAACTAGGGTAGGAGGGCATAGGCCAGATCGTGGGGGGCCTGGAGTGATACCCTACAACCGTTTCCTGCACCGGCTATGGGTCACGCGTGAGACCGGGTACTAAGGGAACGGGGGGGGCGGGGAGCGGTGCACGCCGCTGAGAAATGGTGCACCACATGTGGATCGAGTCCATGGGGATACGGGAAAGGGTGGTGCACGCCGCTCGGACAGCAGGAGGGGACGCATGGCACGCGGCATCGAGTACAGGGTGGGAAAGGAGGAGGGTGGTGTGCGCCGCTGGGGTTGCCAGGAGGGGCGCATCGAGCGTGAGACCGAATACCGTATCAGGACAAGGGTGGCGGCGTGCACCAGGGGGAGGGCGCACTACGCGAGAAACCGAGCCAAGGGGAAAGGGGGGCGGCGCACACCGTGGGGTCTGCAGGGGAGGGGTGCACCACGCACGGGACCGGGCACAAAGGAACTGGGCGTCACGTGCCTCAGGCAGTGAGCGCATGGCAAAGGGGAAAGGGACGGCACGCGTCGCTGAATCGGCAGGGAGGTGGCATGTCGCACGAGGGTCCTGGCCCAAGGGGGAAGACACAGCACTCGCAGAGGAGTCGGTCAGTCAGGGTGCACCGTGCGGCCGAGAAGGGACAAGCGGGTGGGGCTAACAGCACACCGAAGAACCCAATACGGGCCAATTGGGGACGGCTAGCATATTTGTGGGCCGGCAGGGCAGCCAGCGCTCGCCACAACGGGCGGGCATGCAGAGGGGGAGGCAACTGTACGGGGCTCCGGCACCCCATTTCCTGAGCGACACACTGCACCCCTGGAGCTGGACCTTACGGCGGGCGAGGCTTGTGTGGCCGAGGACTCCCTTACACGCGGGGGGGGGGGAAATCTCTTGGGATTTGTGGGAGCTGGGGATTGCGGCCGTGACACCGGCGTGGACACCCTCTCGCGCCGGGGATGCCCCCGGGGCCCGGGATCCTATGCCACGGGGCGGTTGCTCTTGGGGCCTGCTTGCCCCAAGTGTTGGCCCTGGTGTTGCCTGTTGGCTTCTTCACCGTCCCCGTCCTTGTAACACCCCTCGCAGAGGACAAAAACGCACTGCAGGCCACACCCAACACGTGCAAACCCCCTACCCGTCACCTGCCGTACCTCCCTCCCATCGCCCGGCGCGACCGTTTCAAATTGCTCCGGGAAGTGTTGCCGCAGGCAACACGTGTCATGTCCGTGCCTGTGGACTGTGAACTGTGGTGTCCTAACAAAAGTGCGGAATCTCGGCCAACGGAAATACTGCATAAGTAAAAGATTACATTCTTTATTGCACGGTAAATTTATTATTGGAACCCAACATCGCACGAGTAAAAACCAGTTCGGCAGTCTCCATGGACCGAGGCCGAGGTCAAACCAACGCCTCTCGGCCTATAATTATTTCCAGAAGATTCATCGTTCCTCAAAGTGGATTTCTGACATGACGGCGTGAAATGAATCTTCGTTTCGGCAACCAACTATGTTTGCATTGCGAACATTCTTCCCGCGACCACACCACAGCTCTGCTACCCGGTCCGACCGACTTGACGCACATTTCAATTACAAAGGTTGCAAGGAGCAAACCATGAGGGGCAAACTGCTGGTTGTTGGACGCCAAGCCGCAAATGCACGCATGATGCAGCGGTCTTCAGCGGGCCGCCCAACAAGTCCAGTCGGCAACCTAGGGGATGGACTTCTACATTCCCTGTCCTAATGTTAAAGCAGTCAAGCCTCCTCTACGGCGAATACCTCAGTAGCGAAGCCTGTGCACTCTCGTCGGCAACTGCACGTCGTCGCAACCCTCGCAAACAGTTTCGCTGTCCTTCTATTGGCAAGTCAGCCTGCGTGATGTGTAAATGATACACTCCATGTCTACTGTCAAGTAACTTCAGCCAATGCGCTGGCCGGAAGAGTTGCACAGTGCCGAGACGGCGCGCGATGCTAAACATGGGTCGGATTGCTGAAGCCGCAGGCATTTCAGATATAAAGCTCTGGCTGCCTATCAGCAGGAATGTCGACACTCTCACAGTTGACGCCCTCGCCGCTCGCTTTGGAAATGCCGTATTTCGGTCGATGCGCACATGCGCTCATGCACCCGACGGGATGACGCGCTTCGCGCGGCGCCGGCAGGCCTTGCTAACGACTCGACTAGCAGGCATTTCGGGAAAAAGCTCTGGCTGTCTATCAGCAGGAATGTCGACACTCTCACACTACTTCACGCCCTCGCCACCCTAGCACTCAACTTAACCCGTACGGATTTAGTGGGGCCCCGCCCTTTTTCCGGCTTCAAGGAAGCCGACACCAACCCCTTGTCCGGCTTCAAGGAAGCCAACACCTCCATTTTTCCACTCTAAGCACAGGCCACTGGCCCACAGGCTGTGAGGGGGGCCGTCGAGGGTGCTCCGTTCCCCCCACGGATCATGCTACGTGCTACATGCGCAAGCAGTAAACTTTGCTCCCCGTGGACGCCCCATACTTGGCTGGTGCCCTGTCGCCTAATAATGCATGTCTTCATTTGAGCCTGCCGTAAGTGAAATGCGCTGTGTGGAAATACATGTTTCGTCTTCCGGAGCAGCGGGCATCATGGCAGCACGCTGAGATAGTGTATCTACGCCCCCTTGTGCGAACGTATGCATAAATTACAGAGGAGCTGGATAGCAGCTACATAGTGCGATCGCACGACTCTGTGGGTCTAACGTCGGTTCTTTGTTTACGCTGGCAAGTCGGCGATGCGAAATCTTTATCTTACTAAGCCGCAGTGCCCGCTGGCTGGCGCCATCGCGCAGCTCACCTCACGGGCGGGTTCGTTAGGATCAGCCCGTAAAGCGATGTCGGTCTTCGACGGAAGCTACGGCGAACGCCCTCATCACATGACAGTACATAAATACCGGTAACGAGCCTTGCCAAACCTGCGGAGAATGTATTTTAGTATTTACCATTCTGTCAAGTCGTGCCTGTAACTTTCCGCCCTCGTGAACGGCTTAGTATTTACGTTGCAGGTGACCAGGCAGGTAAGATAGACCGGACTGACTCGCAAGGGCAGCCCTCAATCTGAATCGGACGCAGTATGCCCTGGATTCATTGAGATTTTAGTCATGTACTCCGCCTGTCCTCGGCGTCGCGCGCAGGTTATGTCCCCCGCGTTGCAGGGCGCCGAGTCTCCGAAACCCGCACATTGGCCAATCGCCGCGGGCGCGATGCGAGCTGCGTCTCTAGTGGTGCTGGCTTTGTTGCCCCTAGGGGCAGTCGAAGGTAAGGGCGGTAAGGCTCAAGACACCTGGCCTTGCATCTGGCGGATCGAGCGGGTTGGGAGGGTATGTGTGTAGTACCGCTGCGGTAAACGTTCCCGACAGCTAGCGCAACCAACTGGCTGGGCGTTTGCTGATATGTATACGACCATACATGAAGGTACCTGTCTCAATCGTGCCTCAGCCCCCTCCCGGAAGCGAACCCGCCAAACCCCAACCTGGACCACATGTGCAGGCAGGTTTTCATTGAATGCGCCTTCTCCCAGCGTTGAAGCGCCAACAATCGACGTTGTGGGTCAGCTGACCTTCGTGGACTCGCACGACGGCAACGAGCGCTATGCCCTCATTGACGCGGACGGCAAGGTGACTCCCTTCAGCGCCGACTACAAGCCACCGGAGAAGGACAAGGACGGGCAGAACATCGAGATCGGCGCAATCGTCGGAATGGTGGGCACGGGTGTGGGATGCGGCACGCCCCGGAACTGCTGGACGTGTTCCCAAGTAGTCCAGCTGCCCACCGCATATACCATCTCTCCAGGACAACAGGAACCTCGAAGCCACATCTCATCACAGACCTGGGGCCCACAAGCATAATCGCGACCACGGCCACGCCACCACTACCACGTACCACCACCACCACCACCCGACCACTGTCCTGGCACCACCACTGCACTCCCCCGCCTCCATCTCCACCACCTCATGCAGCATCGGCGCCATGTAGCTTTGGTTCCAAGCTCCTTGCCACCCCACTTTTTTTCTTAAACCCCCTTTTTATCTTTGTGCTCCCTTTCTTGCCCACCACCACTCCGCGCAGACCTGCACCGTGGGCTCCCTGGGCTACTGCCCCGGCTGCAACTACACCGCAAATCCCAGTTGCACCTGCGACGACGAGGGCACGCCGGCCTGCGCATCCGCCAAACAGACGGACGTGAGCCTTGTGAAGTCCGCATATCAGGTGGCGGCAATGGAGTCGCCAATCACCAGGCAGAGACCAGGCAGGTCATGATCCTCGACTACTCCAGCTGCGGCTTCGCACCCTCGCTGGACGAAGTCACTGCGACCAAACTGTATCTTGGACCTAACCGGGATGGTCAAGGAGGCGTTGCGAAGCAGTACGAGCGCTGCTCGTACGGCAAGTTCAACCTCAGCGTCAACGGCTTCCTGGCGGTCAAACTCGCACCCGCGTGTTCCACGGCCATCACTGCTTCTTGCAGCTGGTGGGCCATCTCTGCCGGCGCCGACGCCGCCGCCAGGAAAGCTCTGGGGGTGGAGTTCTACAGCTTCACGCACTACACGTATGTGCTGCCGCCGGGGCTGCAGAGCGTGTGTCCCTGGGGGGGCCTGGCGCTGCTGCCCGGGCGACAGACCTGGCTGCCGACCTCGTCGTTCGGCGTGTACCGCTGGGGCACGGTGATGCAGGAGGGCCTCCACAACTACGGTGAGGGGGCTCGTGGCTTCCCGGACAAGATTGTTCCGCTTGGTTTGTCCGTCTCGGACAACCTGACAGAGGTCGCCATGGCTGGGAGGGGCTGGGCTCGGGTGTCGAAATGGGGCGACGGCGTTGTTTTATTTGGGGATTGTGCTCATTCCGTATTCCGTGCTAAACCCGCCGCGATGCGCCTCGCTCCATCTACCTCATCCACCAGGTTTGTGGCACTCGTGGCGCAATGGCATGAAGTACGAGGACTACTCTACGGCAATGGGCCGCGGCGGCGACGCCTGCCCCAGCGCCCCGGAGATTTCCCGCATGGGCTGGGCCACTCCCGCTGTGGGCGGAGGCGCAATCAATTCCGCGGTGCTCCCCCTTGCCGGCCTTCGCTCCTGGACCCTGCCCGCCACCTATCTGACGGGCGACAACAACTACCTGCGCATCCAGCCCGACTGGCTGCCCGCCTACGCCGCCACCGCAACTGCCAAGAACCTGTACATTGCACTGCGGGTGGCCAAGTCCGGTGATGCGGCGCTCGGCAGCTTCTACGCCAACAAGCTCAACGTGCACGAGGTCAATGCAACCATGGTGCGTGGGGTGAACCACTGGCCAGTGTCTGGGCGCTGGGCAGTGTGGTGAGAAGACGGGCCCTAGGGGCGCTGGGTAGTGCCTGGGCGCTGGGCAGTGTGATGAGAAGACGGGCCCTGGGGCCGTCGTGTTGTTGCGCGGAGTCCAGTTTGCCGGCAGCAAGAGGGCCGACGGGCCTGTGGGGCAGCTGTACGTATCCGGGCGTTGAGACCCGGGCAGGTTCATTCATTCTCGCAAACGTATACACTGTTACTGTGCACTCTTTTTGCTGGGCCGTTCGGACAGCAGAGCTGTGCTTTACGGTTGCTGTGCCTGGGGCTTTGCGGTTGAAGTTGGTCTGGGGGGATGCCGCGGGTTGCGTCCAGTACCGCACCATCCAACCTTCCGAAACCGGTGGCCGCGGCGCTTGCGCACACCCCTTCGTTCCCGGGCCACACGCAGGACAACGGCTACCCCATGAAGTCTACGTATGGTGACATCCCCTAGGAGTGCCTGAGAGTTAGGGCACTAAATTGGTGACCGAGAGGTCACCAGTTCGATCCCGGCCTTCGCAGAGGGCTGGGTGACCGATGGGGGCCCTGGTGTGGGAACGAACAGAAGGTGATCGCATGGCTCTTTAGCCATGTCCCTGTCCCCTGCACTGGTAGAACTCATCACGGTTGAATGTTCAACAATGATGTGTCTGGCATATCTGGGAAAAGTGCGTGCGGGTACCCAGATGTGATCCGAGTGAGACGGAGCCCAGACACGGAGTGGGTGGGAGAAGCAACCCATCTTAGTCAAAAAGGCGGTCACCGCGGTAATGGGCTGAAAGTACCCGCCGAAGAGGCATCAGTCTGTTCCCTTAACCCACGCTCGGGCTTACGGTCCAGTGTAAACTTTCTTTCTTTCTTTCTACGTATGGTGACCGTCGCATTGCGTTCATATCTGGAGTGGAACCCGTGGCGTCCAGGATCCTGGCCGCCTACAAGCTCGTCGTCTACGCCGGGTCCTGGGCCGGCACCGACATCATCAACGTGCACCTCTGCCGCTTCAGCGTCAATGCATCTGAGTGCCCGCCCCTTCTCGTGATCGAGAATCGGCCGCCCTCACCACCCTCACCTCGCCCACCATCTCCGACCCCGCCGCCGTCGCCGCCGCGTTCCCCAGTGCCGCCTCCGCCGCCTCCTTCCCCCAAGCCGCCGGCGCCGCCACCGCCCCCCCCTAGGCCGTCATCACCGCGCAAGATGGCTCTGTCGCCCAGGTCGCCGCCGATCGCCAAGCCGCTGCCGTCGCCCCGCAAGCCGCCAAGGCCCCCAACGGTGCGTCTATGAGCGGCCGTTGCCGCTACAGCCCCTTGGCGCGGCCAGGCTGCTAGTGCGACTTTTGTTCGCTTGCGCCTCGTCTCGTTTGGCAGAGGTCTCGGGCGGGTCAGCACGAGGCCAAGCGCATGGTTTGAGCACCCACACAAACTACATAATCGTTGAATGGTTAAGAAACGCCACGGGTGCGTTCGCTATCATACGCCCCCTTGCGGGATGCGGCTGTGGCCGCGCCACGCCTCGACCCGCGCGCCACTGCCCCCGCTCGCGAACACGAACAATCCGCTTCGTGCTGTGTGCTTGAGGAGCCTCCTCCGTCCTCCCCCGCCTTCCTATGCTGGTGCTGCGACGCAGATCGGCCGCCGCTAAGTGGAGCCAGTCATGGTTCCCTGGGAGGCCGGTGAGGAATAGGAATGGAGAAGATGCTGCAGGAGGCCGGGGAGCTACCGCTACAACCGCCACAGCTGCCAGGCGCAGCAGTCGGCGTCCTGGAACCGGGAACCTACCCGGATCCAGTCAGATATGGATCCGGATCCAGGACGAGGTGTTTGCGTGATGCCCAGGTGCTGCCGGGTCAAGCACGCACGCGGTGTGAGCGTTGAGATACTTGCAAGCGGGTCACCCAATTCCCTAAACGGTCTACCTCATTTTTCAAGGTAGACATCACCGCCCGGCCCTGACTGGATGGGGCCGGCGGGCGCTGAGATGGTGTTACTGGTCGAGTTGGTTTTGCAGGGCCGGTACCGGATCGTATGTCGGTCGGTCGGCTGTACTGTCTCGCAGCGCTGCGCTGCGCTTCCACATTCCGTAGAACCGACCCCCCCCCCCCGCGTGTACTGCGGACAATGACAATTCGCTGTACTGCAAGGTGCAGTGGGAGATTGCTGTGGTACTTGCTGTGTCTTGAAGGCAGTGGAAGTGGGAGGCGGGTTTTTCGTTTTTGGATGGATGGGGCTGACAGGCAGGTGTCGGGGCCGATAGGCGGGTCCTGGTCAGCAAGGGTCAGCGTGCTCGTTTGGGGAATGCAAGGGCGCCTGGTCGGAGGTTGCGGGGCCGGCCTTGGGTGGTCTGGCCAGTTTCGGCACGGGGCTTGACCCGTGCCCGCGCGGCTGGAGCATCGCCGTGGTGGCGAGCAACGCGGCTGCCGGCTACACTAGCTTAGTAGGCAGGCTCAGGTAGAAACTGGAAGAACTTGTACCTATTTAGGCACGTTTATTCATTAAGCGAGCGAGTCTGCTTTATGTGTTTCGGATGCATGTCGTTGGCAGCTGACATTCCTGCAGTTCCTTTCCGAGATCGTGGGGGCAAAGCGGCACTCTCGAACAATGGTCCCCGTGCGGCGCGCTGCGATAGATGTGTGCCTTGAGCTTATGCGAATGTCCGTGCCTTGTGTATGCGATGGCTTGTGCAATTAGGTCTTACAGATTTTTAAAGGCAAGCTAGCTAGGCAGCTTACTGCGTGTGCGCCCAGGCCGTCGTCACAGTATCGGGTCAGTTCACCGTCACCGACAGTTTACCGTTTTCATTTCCAGTGATTGCGGTTTTGCGTAGATTTGTAGGTTTGCTTTTGAGTTCTGTAACGTTGTTGACGTGAAGATCTCGGGAGTAGGATGTCGCTCGTACAGTCGTTTTTGAGTATTTTGGTCGAATCCTTGGCTGCGGCGTACGGTTCGCAGCTATGGGGCGCTGACTTGGTTTTAGCCATGATAGAGAGGGGTTTTCCGGCTAACGAAGCTCCGCGTTCTTGTTATTTTGAGGCCGCTATCCGGGACCGTATGGTTAAGCTGCAAATCGCGTTTATGAAACAGCTGGTTGGAGCCGCCGTTCCACCCCTGCAGTTGTTGTTTAGAGAGCTCGGGCAGATGCCTCTACAGTTGCATTGGGCTGAATCCGTTTTTCGTTTTTGGAACAGTTTGGTGGAGGACACTAGCAACGTGTATCACAGCGCTTTTCGTCATGAGATCCGTTTGGCTTTGGAATCGGATCTGCAGGCAGACGGTTGGGGCTCCAAGGTCATTCGGGTTCTGAACCTCTTAGGGCACGACTGGGGCGAAGAAGCGGCGGTGGGTAACATGGACACTAGGGTTAGGCGTTTTTCGGCGTGCAGGCTTGACGTTGAGGCGCTGATGGACACCCTCAGGGGTCGCGTCAACGACGATTGGGGCAGTGATAGGTTGGCTGTGGACCCGGGCGCTTTCGTTTCGGACGGCAGGAAGCCTGGTGTTAAGGTGTGCCGTTACAAGCACTGGATGGGGTTACCGAAGCAGTTCGAGGAGTACATCCCGCCGGCGCACCACCGTTCCTTACTTCGTTTTCGTTTGTGTGTGTCTGACTTAGCGATTAATAGCGAGAGCAGCAGGTCTAGGGAGCTTCGTGTGTGTAAGGCGTGTCGCTCTAATGGTGCTGTGGAGGATGAGAAGCATTTTCTGCTGGAGTGCTCTGCGCTTGCGTCTGCGCGGCAGAGGCTTTGGGATTTGGGTGTGCCCGTTATTAGTGCGTGTGTTAACGATGTCATGCAAGTTGACGACCAGCGTGGTCTTGCTATTGCTATTTTCGAAATGTTCCGCTTACGGCGAGAATGCATCTCTTCGTAAAGTTTGCTTGGCATTTATCTTTCAAGTTATGTCATTCGTCTGTGCTTCTCCTGTATCCTGACGTTACATCGCTTCTTTGGTTACTGTTTCTCTTGTTTTCGTTTGCTTTTCTGCGTGGCTGAAGCGGTTCATGAGCCTCCGGGTTCGTTTGAGCCGTACGAGCTCGTTGAAGCTTGTAACATCATCATCATCATCATCATCATCATCATCATCATCATCATCATCATCATCATCATCATCATCATCATCATCATCATCATCCTTGGCTTGTTGCCTTGCCTCAAATAATAATAATAATAATGATACGCCCGGCCGGTAGCCGAGGCGTGGGCTATGGGAGCAGAGGGGGTGGGGTGACGGGTTTCCCCGGTCCCAGCCCCCCCCACCACCACCACAAACCCACGCCTTGCCTCGATTTGCTCTCAGACAGTCGCATGTGAGCAATTAGTATGCCTATTTCGTTAGGTTATGGACCTGGCCTAGCGGAAGAGACATGTAAGGTCTCCCTTGCCTGGCCGAGACACACCCATCATCATCACCATATTTGCACCGTTTGTGCAATACTCAGCGTCATGTGTTCAGCTGTTCTGCGTGGAGCCCACTTCGTCAGCAGCGCTACCGGGTGACCAATCCTACGACGATGACGCCTCGTGAACACATGTGCGTGGCTTCATCTGCAAGAGAGGGGTGTTGGCGGGCCGATGCTGACGGCACTGAAGAAAGCGTACGTTGCAGTACTACATGGCCAAACAGGTTGTAGGTTTCTGGAATCGTGTCCAAAAGCAGGCTGGTCCTCTATTGAAATTGACATCTGGACTTCTGGAGTGGGATGCCACAGGACGTCATTGGTTTCGATAACCGCATGGATTGGTGGTTGAGTAAGCCACTCCCCGAAGGAGCGATTGTGACATACAGCGCTGAGGAAGCGATTGATGAGCGGGTGGGAGCACGAGCGTTTAGGTATATCGCCACCCAGAGGCTTATTACCCTTCGGCACGCGGCGGCGTTGGGGTTGGGAAGGCCACCAGGGACGGATCCAAGTCATGGCTGTCGAGATCCGCTGTCAAGGGAAAGCTGCGGAAGAGCTGTTGGGTCTCCCGCGCAAGTAGATAGATCGACGACAGGACCCTCCTTTACTCTTCCGACTCGCACGCCTATCCTACACTCCGAAGTCCGTAGCCCTCAACTTAGTCCCTTCCACGTAGCCTCGGACTTAGTCTCTTCCGACTCGCACGCCTACCTAACGCTCTCAAGTCCCTAGGATGCGGTTAGGAATACCGATGTTGAGTGGACAGGAGCCAACCTGTTCAGCCGGACGTACATTCCGCGCCGCCTTTCGGCTACACCTCAACGTGGCAGACGGCCACGTTGTGCACGGGGTCCACTCCCCGGGCAGGGCCGAAGCCCCACCAGCTGACTCAGTTCGATTGCATCTCGAACCTCTCGCGGTGAAACTGCCCGAAACCAGGTTGTCATAGCCCCAGAGGCGCTCTCGCTTCATCCAGCGGTTCGGCCCAAGTCCCTAGCACTCGACTCCACCCGTACGGATTTAACGGGACCCCGCCCTTTTCCGGCTTCAAGGAAGCCAACACCTCCGTTTTATCACTCTAAGCACAGGCCACTGGCCCACAGGCTGTTAGGGATGCCGTCGAGGGATGCTCCGTTCCCCCCACGGATCATGCTACGTGCGCAAGCAGTAAACTTTGCTCCCCGTGGACGCCCCATACTTGACTGGTGCCCAGTCGCATAATAATGCATGTCTTCACTTGTGCCTGCCGTAAGTGAAATGCGCTGTGTGGAAATACATGTTTCGTCTTCCGGAGCAGCGGGCATCATGGCAGCACGCTGAGATAGAGTGTATCTACGCCCCCCCCCATGTGCGAACGTAAGCTCTTTGTGTACGCAAGCAAGTCGGCGATGCAAAATTTTTATCTTACTAAGCCGCAGTGCCCGCTGGCTGGCGCCATCGCGCAGCCCACCTCAAGGGCGAGTTCATTCGTTAGGATCAGCCCGTGAAGCGATGTCGGTCTTCGACGGAAGCTACGGCGAACGCCCTCATCACATGACAGTACATAAATACCGGTAACGAGCCTTGCCAAATCTGCGGAGAATGTATTTTAGTATTTACCATTCTGTCAAGTGGTGCCTGTAACTTTCCGCCCTCGTGAACGGCTTAGCATTTACGTTGCAGGTGACCAGGTAAAATAGACCGGACTGACACGCAAGGGCAGCCCTCAATCTCAATCTGACGCAGTATGCCCTGGATTCATTGACACTTTAGTCACGTCCTCCGCCTGTTCACGGCGTCGCGCGCAGGTTGTGTCCGCCACGTTGCAGGGCGCCAAGCAAGTCTCCGAAATCCGCACATTGGCCAATCGCTGCGGGCGCGATGCGAGCTGCGCCTCTAGTGCTGCTGGCTTTGTTGGCCCTAGGGGCAGTCGAAGGTAAGGGCGGTAAGGCTCAAGACACCTGGCCTTGCATCTGGCGGACCGAGCGGGTTGGGAGGGTATGTGCGTAGTACCGCAGCCGCTGGCGGTAAACGTTCCCGACAGCTAGCGCAACCAACTGGCTGGGCTTTTGCTGATATACCCATACAAGCAGGTACCTGTGCCTCAGCCCCGTCCCGAAGCGAACCCGCCAAACCCCAACCTGGGCCACATGTGCAGGCAGGTTTTCAATTAATGCGCCGCCTCCCAGCGTGGAAGCGCCAACAATCGACGTTGTGGGTCAGCTGACCTTCGTGGACACGCACGACGGCAACGAGCGCTATGCCCTCATTGACGCGGACGGCAAGGTGACTCCCTTCAGCGCCGACTATAAGCCACCGGAGAAGGACAAGGACGGGCAGAACATCGAGATCGGCGCAATCGTCGGAATGGTGGGCACGGGTGTGGGATGCGGCACGCCCCGGAATTGCTGGACGTGTTCCCAGTAGCCCAGCTGCCCACCGCATCTACCATCTCTCCAGGACAACAGGAACCTCGAAGCCACATCTATCTCATCACAGACCTGGAACACACAAGCATAATCGCGACCACGGCCACGCCACCACTACCACGTACCACCACCACCACCACCCGACCACTGTCCTGGCACCACCACTGCCCTCCCCCGCTTTTCCATCTCCACCACCGCATGCAGCACCGGCGCCATGTAGCTTTGGTTCCAAGCTCCTTGCCACCCCATTTTTTTCTTGAACCCCTTTTTTTGTGCTCCCTTTCTTGCCCACCACCACTCATCGCAGACCTGCACCGTGGGCTCCCTGGGCTACTGCCCCGGCTGCAACTACACCGCCAACCCCAGTTGCACCTGCGACGAAGACGGCACGCCGGCCTGCGCATCCGCCAAACAGACGGACGTGAGCCTCCTCGTGCCCGCGTATCAGATGGCGGCAATGACGTCGTCAATCACCAGGCAGAGGCTGCTGGTCATGATCCTCGACTACTCCAGCTGCGGCTTCGCACCCACGCTGGACGAAGTCACTGCGACCAAAATTTATCTTGGACCTAATCGGGACGGTCAAGGAGGCGTTGCGAAGCAGTACGAGCGCTGCTCGTACGGCAAGTTCAACCTCAGCGTCAACGGCTTCCTGGCGGTCAAACTCGCACCCGCGTGTTCCACGGCCATCACTGCTTCTTGCAGCTGGTGGGCCATCTCTGCCGGCGCCGACGCCGCCGCCAAGAACGTTCTGGGGGCGGAGTTCTACAGCTTCACGCACTACACGTATGTGCTGCCGCCGGGGCTGCAGAGCGTGTGTCCCTGGGGGGGCCTGGCGCTGCTGCCCGGGCGACAGACCTGGCTGCCGACCTCGTCGTTCGGCGTGTACCGCTGGGGCACGGTGATGCAGGAGGCCCTCCACAACTACGGTGAGGGGGCTCGTGGCTTCCCGGACAAGATTGTTCCGCTTGGTTTGTCCGTCTCGGACAAACCTGACAGAGGTCGCCATGGCTGGGAGGGGTTGGGCTAAACCCGCCGCGATGCGCCTCCATCTACCTCATCCACCAGGTTTGTGGCACTCGTGGCGCAATGGCTTGAAGTACGAGGACTACTCTACGGTGATGGGCCGCGGCGGCGACGCCTGCCCCAGCGCTCCGGAGATTTCCCGCATGGGCTGGGCCACCCCCGCTGTGGGCGGAGGCGCCATCAATTCCGCGGTACTCCCCCTTGCCGGCCTTCGCTCCTGGACCCTGCCCGCCACCTATCTGACGGGCGACAACAACTACCTGCGCATCCAGCCCGACTGGCTGCCCGCCTACGCCGCCACCGCAACTGCCAAGAACCTGTACATCGCACTGCGGGTGGCCAAGTCCGGTGATGCGGCGCTCGGCAGCTTCTACGCCAACAAGCTCAACGTGCACGAGGTCAATGCAACCATGGTGCGTGGGGTGAACCACTGGCCAGTGTCTGGGCGCTGGGCAGTGTGGTGAGAAGACGGGCCCTGGGGGCGCTGGGTAGTGCCTGGGCGCTGGGCAGTGTGATGAGACGACGGGCCTGTGGGGCAGCTGTACGTATCCGGGCGTTGAGACCCGGGCAGGTTCATTCATTCTCGCAAACGTATACACTGTTACTTTTTGCTGGGCCGTTCGGACAGCAGAGCTGTGCTTTACGGTTGCTGTGCCTGGGGCTTTGCGGTTGAAGTTGGTCTGGGGGGATGCCGCGGGTTGCGTCCAGTACCGCACCATCCAACCTTCCGAAACCGGTGGCCGCGGCGCTTGCGCACACCCCTTCGTTCCCGGGCCACACGCAGGACAACGGCTACCCCATGAAGTCTACGTATGGCGACCGTCGCATTGCGTTCATATCTGGAGTGGAACCCGTGGCGTCCAGGATCCTGGCCGCCTACAAGCTCGTCGTCTACGCCGGGTCCTGGGCCGGCACCGACATCATCAACGTGCACCTCTGCCGCTTCAGCGTCAATGCATCCGAGTGCCCGCCCCTTCTCGTGATCGAGAATCGGCCGCCCTCACCACCCTCACCTCGCCCACCACCTCCAACCCCGCCGCCGTCGCCGCCGCGTTCCCCAGTGCCGCCTCCGCCGCCTCCTTCCCCCAAGCCGCCGGCGCCGCCACCGCCCCCCCCTAGGCCGTCATCACCGCGCAAGATGGCTCCGTCGCCCAGGTCGCCGTCGCCGTCCGCCAAGCCGCTGCCGTCGCCCCGCAAGCCGCCAAGGCCCCCAACGGTGCGTCTATGAGCGGCCGTTGCCGTTGCCGCTACAGCCCCTCTCCCCTTGGGCGCGGCCAGGATGCTAGTGCGGCTGTTGCGCCTCGTCTCGTTTCGTCGTTTGACAGAGGTCTCGGGCGGGTCAGCACGAGGCCAAGCGCATGGTTTGAGCACCCACACAAACTACATAATCGTTGAATGGTTAAGAAACGCCACGGGTGCGTTCGCTATCATACGCCCCCTTGCGGGATGCGGCTGTGGCCGCGCCACGCCTCGACCCGCGCGCCACTGCCCCCGCTCGCGAACACGAACAATCCGCTTCGTGCTGTGTGCTTGAGGAGCCTCCTCCGTCCTCCCCCGCCTTCCTATGCTGGTGCTGCGACGCAGATCGGCCGCCGCTAAGTGGAGCCAGTCATGGTTCCCTGGGAGGCCGGTGAGGAATAGGAATGGAGAAGATGCTGCAGGAGGCCGGGGAGCTACCGCTGCAACCGCCACAGCTGCCAGGCGCAGCAGTCGGCGTCCTGGAACCTGGAACCTACCCGGATCCAGTCAGATTCGGATCCGGATCCAGGATGAGGTGTTTGCGTGATGCCCAGGTGCTGTCGGGTCAAGCACGCACGCGGTGTGAGCGTTGAGATACTTGCAAGCGGGTCACCCAATTCCCTAAACGGTCTACCTCATTTTTCAAGGTAGACATCACCGCCCGGCCCTGACTGGATGGGGCCGGCGGGCGCTGAGATGTTTTACTGGCGAGTTGGTTTTGCAGGGCCGGTACCGGATCGTATGTCGGTCGGTCGGCTGTACTGCCTCGCAGTGCTGCGCTGCGCTTCCACATTCCGTAGAACCGACCCCGCCCGCGTGTACTGCGGACAAACACAACTCGCTGTACTGCAAGGTTCTGTGGAAGATTGCTGTGGTACTTGCTGTGTCTTGAAGGTAGTGGAAGTGGGAGGCGGGTTTTTCGTTTTTGGATGGATGGGGCTGACAGGCAGGTGTCGGGGCCGATAGGCGCGGCTGGTCCTGATTAGCAAGGGTCAGCGTGCTCGTTTGGGGAATGCAAGGGCGCCTGGTTGGAGGTTGCGGGGCCGGCCTTGGGTGGTCTGGCCAGTTTCGGCACGGGGCCTGACCCGTGCCCGCGCGGCTGGAGCATCGCGCCGTGGTGGCGGCTCATGTGGCAGGCAAGCTCCTCTGCTATTGTCGGAACGGAGCAGCGCGGCTGCCGAGTACACTAGCTTAGTAGGCAGGCTCAGGTAGAAACTGGAAGAACTTGTACCTATTTAGGCACGTTGATTCATTAAGCGAGCGAGTCTGCTTTATGTGTTTCGGATGCATGTCGTTAGCAGCTGACATTCCTGCAGTTCCTTCCCGGGATCGTGGGGGCAAAGCGGCACTCTATCTCGAACAATGGCCCCGGTGCGGCGCACTGCGATGTGTGCCTTGAGCTTATGCGAATGTCCGTGCCGTGTGTGTGTGTGCGATGGCTTCGTTGTGCAATGATCGCTGGTGCGGTCGTGCACATCGCGAGGTGTCGGTGCGGCGCGTGCGGCGTGCAGTCGCGAAGGGTGGCAGAAGCGCTCAAAGTAGCATTTGTAGGGCAACGGCTTACAGATTCCAAAACGGCAGCTAGGCAGCTTAGTACCGAAGGAAGTAGCTAGCTGCGTATGTTTTACCCTGGGCATGGTCTGCCGGCGCCCGGGTTGTCGTCACAGCATGTTGTACCTGCTTCATAAATGGTTCCGGTTCAGGCTTATCCGCTTCCCGCGTCTTTCTGCAGAAACCGACGTGAGATTGCAGGTTGGCCACCCTCCAGGTGATTCGGAACAGGTGAGCGTCATTTGTTGATTCCTGTTGGTTGGGCGCGCGTTCGTGCCGCGCCATCGCCCCGAGCGACTTGCGACCTTGAACAATTGTCGTTGTAATCTTCACCCACACCTATATCTTTATAACTTTCTGCTTTGGCGGGCTAATCCATCGACGAGCGTGCGGCCAGGCCAGGCGTTTTGGCAGCCCGCCGCCGTTTTTGCCGGCAACCATGAACAAATTACAACGCCGTTTCAGACACATGCAAATGTTAAAAAGTGACCCAAGATGATGATGATGTTACAAGCTTTGAGCTCGTAAGGCCCAGACGAGCCAGGAGGCTCATGGACCACTAGAACCCGATAAAACTAGATAGAAAACTGAAGGTTTTCTGAGTGCAACGCTAGAAAACCAAGGTTTTCTGTGAACTCAGAGGAGTTGTGCCCTCATAAGGGCGTTGGTACGGCACATGGTGCCAGTTAAGGTGTCCGCGAAGGCGTGGAGGAGTGATTTTCGGGTTTTGTAGCTACATATGGTGGTTGCTGCGAGGCTGTGGGCATTAAGGCCTTAGCGATAGCTTTCGCGGTAGCCGGCCCTCACCCGGCCTACCTACCGAATAAGGACGGCTTTCATTGCTTGCAGGTACCCTCTGTGTGTAACGAACGATGATTTCTCATGAAAACAAGAAAGGAAACGTAAAGAAATAATTATCAAGCAACCAAGTTAAACTGGTATGCCAGTACTCAGACTTCGTAACCGACGCATCTCGTGGAGCGCTTTAGCAATCAAACGCTGATCTCCTAGTGTCATGACAGCGCACATATTACCATTAGGCAACGCGTCCGATAACTGCAAATTCTGGCGAATGCCTTCATAAGCAGGACACTCCAGAAAAACGTGGCACTCGTCTTCAACCGCACCGGTCCTACACATAGGGCAAACACGATCCGCTCTCGTTCTACCATTCGGGCGGTTAACCTCAATCGCCCAACAACAAAGGCGGAAACGAATCAAACTCCAATGATGACTGGAGGGGATGTACATCTTGAGATGGCTGGGGTCGCCCATCCAGTGCTCATACCGACACATCTTTACCCCCGGCCGACGGTTATCAGAAACAAAGTCGCGAGGATCTACGGTGAGACGTTCATTAGCCCAGCCCGCATCCAGCCTATCCTTAAGCTCACCAAGCAGCCAAGGAATATCTAACTTATGAGAAGACAAAGCATCCACCTTGCTCTCGATATCCAAACTCCCAGTCACACTATCCACGTCATACCCCAGCGCCCGAAGCACCCTTAGAACCTTCGCACCCCACGAATCATGAAGACCGTCTCCCATTAAGGCGAAACGTAGCTCTTCTCTAAAAACATGATGGTAAATAGAACTCTCCGACTCCACCAACTTATTCCAAAAACGAAAGATGAGCTTCGCCCAAAACAAATGAAGGGGGTGTTGGCCAAATTCCCGAAACACCAACGCGGTGGTAGCAGTTTTAACACACGCTAAGGCACGTAAATACGAGAGCTGAAGCCCTACCATCCGATCGGCAACAGCCCTGTCAAACAGGCAAGTCCGCGATTCGTCTGCCTCCAGGATCTGAACAAGAAGATCTGGAGCCCAGACTTGAGCCCCGTAAGAGAGGATTGGCCGGATCTGAGCATTAAAGCATTTTAGCCCTACCCCGGGAAGAAGAAGCCCCTGCCGTCGCAGCTTATTTATTAAAGAGAAAATGGCACGTTGCCCTGCCGCAAAAAGCTCGTTAGTGCATGACACGAAAGGCAAATCCGGTCCGTAGTGGATCCCCAAATACCGCGCACGTCCCACCCAATCGATAGGCTTAGAGGCCCACTGACCGTTCTCCCAGCTAGACATGACGAACGGGGGCCCTAATCCCATCACTTCTCGAATGCGCGGGTTGGCGTGTACGCCTAATATTTCTGTTTTCTTAACATTCACCCGCATACCAAAGGTCGCACACCATAACCCAAGCATCTGCAGCAACCGTTCCAAACGCGCCCTTGAGCGTGCAAACAAACTGAGATCATCTGCGTACAGCAGTAAGGGAATTCTAAAACCATCTGCACAAGGACAATTGTTCGCGTACATGAACGAGGGGCGATCCCTGTCCAAGACGTCAATAAAGTCCGCAAAGCTCTCTCCAAAAATGCCATACAACGTTGGGCTAAGCGGGCACCCTTGCTTGACTCCCTGGGAAGACTCGAAGGGGCAACCCGTTGCGCCGTTAACGCGCAGCTTAAGGGTGACCTTATCGTAGCAGGCTTTAATGGCTTTCAGTGCTTCAGGGCTGAGCCCACGCTCCTCCAATCGCAACCAAAGCAAGTCACGGGGAACCCTGTCAAAGGCCTTTTCGAAATCGATCTGGCAAACGAAGAGTGGATGATTGATAGTCCCACCCGCCCGCCGATGAGAATCTAATAGGTGTCGCAGCGCGAAGATATTATGAACCGTGCCTCGCTTCCTACGAAACCCTCCCTGATACGGTGAACGCGCGCCGCAATTCTCACTCCAGCCGTTAAGACGGTTCTCAAGCAAGAACGCGTACAGCTTAGCCAAAACTCCTCCAACCGCAAGACCTCGATAGTTACTCATGTCCATAACGTCACCCTTTTTATGGATAGGCGTTAGTACAGAGCTAATGAACTGACTGGGGAAATCCCCTGTGGAACGAATGTGCTCAAAAAGAACCCGCAGAAGCGGCGCAACCACATTAACCTCCTTCCTCTCGACCATGCGCGTCGCACGCTTAAGACACTCCGCTGGAATTTTGCCGGGGCCACAAGACTTATTGTTCCGCAACCGTTTGATAGCTTGACAAACCTCCTCACAAGAAAAAGGTGCAGAAATGCCCGCAGCAGAGTCTGCGCGCGCCTTGAAACTGTCTGACTTGACCCAGTCGTTACCATCCTGCAAAACCTGATAGTTAAGCTGGCACAGCATAACTTTCGCCCTGTCAACATCAGTCGCATTCGACTCCCCATTAAACAAATTATCAAAATGAGTGCGCCACGCATCCATATCCTCTATCGGACAAGCAGAAACATCAGAGTCGCCGAGCCGTGACCACAGGGCCCTCGGGTTGCTGCTGCATTCATCCACCAAGGCTTCGAAGTGTTGCACTCGGAAAGCCTCCTTCGCATCCCGCCGCAGCCGCTGATAGCGTGTGCGGAGCCTACTAAACTCGGCCTTTGACTCAGCGTCATCTAAAGCACCTTGAGCTCGCATGTTGGCCTTCTGCTGCAGCATAGCCGACCTGGCATCGGTCAGCTCCTGAGACCACCATGGCGCGTCACCATCACGTCTAACTGATACCCTCGGAGCCCTTTCGACAATCCTACTTCTTCCTCGCGCCTGATCCATCGCCTTCATCAAACATGACGTAAGCGCCTCAACCGCTTGAGTGCTATCAACACCAGCGCCAAGCTTAGACATAACCTGCTCCACCCCCTGGAAAATGTCCCCGTTAAAAAAGATTATTGTATCGCTTCCAACAACTGAAGCAAGTGCGCTAGACAACATTACAACAGATAGCAACGATGAAATCACACAAACGACCTTTAAAGCCCATGCAGCCAATACCAGAACGCCAGCCCAGAGCAACGCAGAAGGAAAAGCCGTACTACGGGAAAGGGACCCCCAGAACCGTAATGGGCAACACCAAGCACGAGTCCCGATGGATGACATGCTGATGGCGGAATTAGCAAGCTGCCAATGCCTAGGCGGACTTCGCTGGCACGGGAGAGATGCAGGGGACCAGCGAGGCCTAGTAGCCAACCAGGAGGGGGACGGAATCGGAGAGACATCCGAGAATGTGATTGTCAGGATGTTACACGCGCCGTGTGGTAGAGTGGTCCCCCAGGGCCAGTGGAGCCCACCCCCCGTGGCCCAGCCCATTAGGCGGAAGGACGGAGGACGAAGCGGATGGCAGGTCGCGGTTCATGAAGCTGTAACCTGCATCCACCATAACCCACCCCCGGCAGTACCCCCTGCGCGCCCCATTAGCACGCCAACACACACACAGCGTGCACAACCAAGCCGCGAGCACATCCGTAGTCATACAACTGCATTACGACATCTGACCCGCATGATCGGATCACCCTTGCCCACACACAGGGCCCAGAGGATTCAGGCACCACACACCCAGCAGACACGTCTGCACCGCCTGACCGTGCTGTGGCCCCCACCCGCGACCATCCCCCCACCCACCTACCACGAGCCACAAGAAGCACAGTTCTGCCAAATACACGCCATTAACAACCTCATGGGCCGTCGGGTCCTTGAGCCACTGACCGTACTGCAGTACTGCAATGCCGTACAGCTCCGGCTAAACGAACTAGCCAGACACAGCCCACGAGAAACTGGCACTGCCAAACTCTGGAGCCATGCGTTTAACCGACATACCGGAAACTTCAGCGTCATGCTGGTGAACCACTACCTACGCCACTGCGTCAATCTACAGGGCGGAACATGCCCCTACCTCGCATCCGTCTCCTGCGGCTACACCATCCCACCCGGAAGCAGTCGTGAAACCATTCTAGCCGGAATTGCGGCACACACATCCAACGGCAGTACGGCCCTCTCACTTGGATTCGTACTGCAAGGGCCAGCCCACGCCATAGCGGTTAAGCGCGCCGGGGACAACTGGTTCCGCATTGACTCAGCTGAGGCGGTTGGGCGAAGTCAAACGCCCCTGGACAACAGCCAGTGGGCACGGCTAACAGGCCACGTCCATTACCTGGCGTCGGTAGACATTTTGACCATCAATCAGATGATGCTGGATTTCCGCCACATCCCGGGGCTGGAAGAGTGGCACACAATGGAAGGTCGCACGCAGACCGCTCAGCTACCCACAGCCCCCACCATCCTCGATCTCACTGACCCCAGCCCCACACCGATGGCACTGGATGAGTCGGACCACCGGCAAAACGCAGCATGCGCGGCAACCAGGTACGATGCAGCCGACATCCACCCCACACCGATGGAGATCGACGAGACAGACCTCACGGGAACCGAAGGACGTACGCAAACCCCCCCATCACAACTCGAACACCCCCTACCCCCGACCCCTGCGCATGAGGATCTGAACGCCGCCGAGCTAAGCGCTGCCCAGCATGAGAACCCCGGTGATAACCCTGCAACCACAGCCGCTGAACCAAGTCCCATGGAAATAGATCCTGCGGAACCCGGGACGGGCGCAGCGCAGCCATTGCCGGACGCTCACAACGTCAAGCTCCACCCGCGTGAAACGCAGCCAGACCTCCAGGGGGCCCGCCCAGCAGACGCGGGCACCACATCGGCGCGCCGCTCCAACGCGGACGGAGCCGCAAACCGCAACCCCGGGCCACAAGCAGCGGCACCTGCAAGTAGAAGCAGGAAACGGACCAGAGGTCAGACGGGAACGACGCCAGCAACCCATACCATCACATACCACCTCCGTCGTATGCTGGGACTCCCCATCCGACCGGGACGGAACCAACGGGCGGACGAAACGCCGGATGCAGCAGAGGCAGCTCGGGGACCCGCACATACCCCTCCCAACCCGGCCCCCGAGCCAACACACACCACGCACACGCCCGCCGAACCAACCGCCCCACGTACAAAACAGCGCAAGCGCCACGCAGACAACCCCCCCATGCCGCAACCCCGCCCCAAACCGAAATCAGGACCCCAGCAACAGCACATGACAAAATACGTGCTACCCAAGAAACCCAGGACGGAGGCCCCTGCCGCACCTGCTGAAACTCCCCAGAGGACCGTGCCAGTGCCACCCGTCCCCGCGCCAGGAGACCCACGGCCCGGCCACCTCAAGATCCTCACGATGAATACCCGCGGCCTGCAGGGGCACCGCGAGGGAATAAAACACCTGTTAGACGAACACAAACCAGACGTAATGGTGCTAACGGAAACCAAACTGAACGCCCATCACCGGCGAGCCATCGCCGGGGTGAAGCACACCCTGAAACCCTACCAGACATACATGAGTAACCACCCGCACGACAGTAACCCCACTATACGGCAGGCAGGAGTGATGATCGGCGTGGCAGACCGCTTCAATCGCCAAGGCAGCGCAACGGCAGAACCTGTGCCCCCGGAGCTCAGTGGGTACATAGGACATGTGCGCATCGCCCCCCCGGGCAGTACGACTCTACATGTCATAGGGGTATACTGCCCGGCCGACCCCGCCGCCAGGCAGAAAATATACGATTACGGACGGGCGGCCGCGCTGCAAGCCAATGCTAAGGGCGAACACCTTGTGATGGCGGGCGACTGGAATGCAACACTCAAACTGAGCGACCGGTCTACGGGCACCTGCAATGCGACAGACCGTGCGCACCGACGCTTCTCAGAAGAAACAGGCCTAAAACCGGTAGACACGGCGCGACGTGAGTACACATACACACAAACACAGCAGGGACACGATACCCACCACAGCCGCATCGACGATGTCCTCCTCGCCGCTCAGACCAGCGACGCTGTGGCAATGGAAGGGAAAGCGTACGAACAAGTTTATGAGTGTGGCGGGAACTTCGACCACAAACCGCTCTGCACCCTCCTACCCCTAGCAGGCATCAGGCTCCTGCCCGCCCCCGCTGCCCAACCCCCCCCAGACCTTAGCCCAAGCTCCTGGAGCCGGATCCAACTACCCGTACAAAAAGAGAGCAAAACCAAAGCACGCATGGAGATGGAGGCGACGCTCACAGAGGCCGTCACTCACCTGTTAGCCGCACTCAGACCCGCACACGAAACCATATCGGCAGCATCCGCGCGACTGGAGCGTGCGGCGAGCAAAGAGGACGCAAGGCAGATCCTGACCCACCTGCGCGATCACGAAGCCGTCCAAACAACGAACGTCGACACTCTCAGCCACGAGCTCGGATCACTTCTGCTGCGGTGCCTCAGGATCCTTGAAAGCCACTGCCAGCACAAGCCCCCCCGCACGGGGCGCCTGCACGCACGAAGAGGCACCGGCAAGCGAATCACCCGTCTGTACGGCGAACACAAGGCGCTGAAATGCGAACTCACCCGCATACTACGCGCGCCACGGCCGGACACCCCATCCCACCCGGCACCCGGCGCCCCGCACGCGGAAAACACCGACGCAGAGACCCTACAACCCCCCACCCGACCCACCCCGCTGACCACCCCTGCAAACCCCAACCCACCTGAGGGTACGACAGCCCACGCGCGCGAAAACCCGGAGCTCCAAGAAACACCAGAGACCCGCGCCCTGCGTGCCGCAATAAGAGCAAAGGGAGGGGAAATTAAGAAGTTGACTACGGAAACCCGTAAATTACATGCGAGCAAAGCCAGGAAACAATTTCAGAGCCTCCTAGCCAAGAAACCGAAACACGCACACAAACAAATTCTCGAGCCCGACGATCAGCCACGCGGCATAACGGCCATTCGCCACCCCGCCGATGGGCATTTGTGCACAACTTCGGACGGCATCCTCGACGCACTCCACACGCACTTCGTGCTCCTAGCCCGGCCCATCTCCGGACCCCGCACTGGCAAATACCTCCCGAGCGAAGCCCCGCGGAACTACCCCTGGGAGACGCCGGGAGCGCCGGACCCTCTACGACGTGGTTTAGCCCAATGGGAAAGCGCACCCCCGTCCCTCCTCCCTGGCATATTAGACCCATGTAACTTCCGCGCATGCTTAGACCATCTCGCCCGCAACAAAGCCCCCGGGCCAGACGGCATACCCAACGAGCTGCTACAGACACTCCCCACCGACCTCCAAACCGCAATCCACCACCTGATCACAGTCATGTGGGTCAAGGCCGAAATCCCCCCGCACTGGACGCAATCAGACACGGTACTCATTCCCAAAAAGGGCGACCCACTCCTCATCAAGAACAAACGCCCCATCGCCCTGGCAAACACACTCTACAAACTATACACCAGCCACATTACGTTTAATATCGTCACCTTTAGTGAACAAGCGCACATCTTCACGGAAGCCCAGGAAGGGTACCTCCGACAGCGTAACACGGAGCGGCAGATCCAAAACGTACTACACGCCATCGAGGACGCCGGCCTAACCAGCCGTGACCTCTACTTACTATATATCGATTTCACATCGGCATTTAACACCATCGATCACGACAAATTACTTATGATCATGTACGACCTAGGATATCCGGAGGACCTCATCGCGGTGGTCGCGAACCTGTACTCGCGCGCCACCACACGCATACGCACCGAACATGGCTGCACCGCGGAGATTGCAATCGAACGCGGCACAATTCAGGGCGATACACTATCACCCGTACTGTTCATCATTTACATGGAGCCACTCCTAAGATGGCTACACAGCGGAGGCCGAGGATACCGCTACGGCTGCCTCCAAGCGGACGAAAATGACCGACACCACTTTAGCTCGGGGGCCTTTGCGGACGACCTAGTGATCCTCACGAACACCGTGCCTGACATGCGCACACAGAGCACAAAAATAGAGCGCTACGCCCGCTGGGGAGCACTCAAGGTCAACGTAGGCAAGTGCCAACTGCAGGGCATTCTGCACGGCCGCGCGCGTTCCGATACTGATCTGAGTAGGGGCCCCGGTACGCAAAAATACAGGGCCGTCGTAGAACGTCTCCTGAAAAACCAAATTCGGATCGATGGCGTACCCATCCCGTACGAACCCCCAACAGGATCGTATAAATACCTCGGCGTACACATCACCCCTACTCTGGATTGGACGACACAGGTGGCCTACACTCGCGCCGAAATCGACCGACGGGGGCAAAGCATACAAAACTCTCTCGCGACCCCAGATCAACGCATAAACATGATCAAAACCCTCATTCACCCCTTTGTGGCGTACAGCCTGCCCACTATGGCGTACACCCCGCACGACATCGCCAGCCTCGACGCCCAAATCGCCGGCATAGCCAAACGCAGCTACGGACTAAAAATGGGCTTCCCAACCCGCGCCATCCTCGGTCCCATATCGCGACTAGGTCTGGGGGTGGGCACCCTACGTACCCTTTATGCGGTCAGAGCGGCGAAGACGCTTGTCCTGTCCCTCAACGACAAGGGACGCCTTGGGGCAGTAACCCGAGCCCTCCTGCACCTGCAGAGCCGATACATGGGCACCATACCAGTGCACACATTCAAACGCGAATGCCGGCACTATACCACACTCAAACAACTTGCTCTCGTGCATGAAGCCGGTATCGAACTCACGGACAAAGGCAGCACCTATGAGCCGGCAGCAGGCAGCCTCATTCACCTGATCGGGGCGCACAACCCGACGGCCGAGCCCAAGGATCTCGCGCTCCTCTTCCGATGCATACAGCCCCTGCTGGAACTTGGCCTGGACCTCAGGGCCCTGAAAGACAAAAACACGGGAGCGCATCTCATCACCACCGACCAGCTGCAACGCATCGGTGGCAGGAAGGTGGGCCCACGCCATCAGATAGCCCTAAACCAGCTCAGCCTCGTCCTGAATGCTGACCCCAGTGTTCGCGCCCGGGCGCCGCGCCACAGAGGTGTAGCACCCTTAACCCCCGAACTACGACTCCTCCCGGACGGCCCACATCTAACCGATCTTGCGATGGAAGCGACAAGACCCACCCCCATCCCCCACGGAACCCTAAGGAAGTACGTACTGGCCAAACCCCGCGACCCGGCCGACACCGTTCCGGCCGCCCCAGCTGAAAACCCACCCCCTCGCCCAGGCCCAACAACCCCTCGTGTGGCGACGGCAACCCAAACCGCGGCAGCGTCGTCCGGCACCGCAACAACCCTCGAGGCACGACGCCCGGCCGCCCGGCCAGCCGCCAGGCGCCACCAGCCGCAGCGAAAGACCGATAGTGAGCTGCTCAAAGCATACCTCCTTCGGCAGAACCTGAAACCAGTCGACGGTATCACAGATGCCGAGGCCATTGGGTGGGACCCCCGGCAAACCCCACTTACCCTTCAGCACTGCGAACGAATCCTGCGCCACCCGCTCCACCGGGGCCTCACGTCCCAAGTAGGCTCCGCCGAACGGCTACTCCACATGCTCCATGGGGAGACGGCGTGGCCTGCGGGGACACCAACCCAGCATGGCCTTAGCATCACACAGCTTCTCTTCGGGGACCAAGAGAGGGTAGCATGTATCAAGGCGGAAATCCGGAAACGGGTCGCCGTCAGCGCTCCGAACCCCAAGCGACAACGCACAACCGACTCGGCTACCCAACACACACACCGAACGTACTACCAGGTTGAATGGGAACGTACTGTCATCACTAAAGGGGCAATAGCACTGTACACCGAGAATGGCTACCACCCGAAGGCAGTGCACCGGTACGAAACCCCCACCGCCCCCACTCACCCCGAAATGATAGTCGAGGTAGAATGGGCCCCCACCGAAGATGAGGAGTCGCGACTGGCCTCGCAAGACAACTGGACAGAGCTGCTGAATGCATTCCGGCATCGGCGCGCCGTTGAGGCCGAACAGGACCCCGGTCGGATGGAAAATGCACGCGACCACCACCTGACGGAATGGCAACAGCAAGGTAGATGGGAGACTGAATGCCTCAACGTGACCCGAGGCCAACGTCTCCTACGGCAGTTTGTCGAAATCAACGTACACCCGGGTAACCCGGACCGGGACATCCACCCGCCGGGGCGGTATACGGTCCAAATTGGCAATCGTAACGGCACACACAGGCATGTACCATGGGACGGCAGCGGGGACATACCCGATGGACTGCAAGCCATTGGGATGGCATTCGTGTACGATCCCCAAGGGCGCTGCGTCGGCCAGGTGTCGGCAAGCCGCCTCCGCAGCCTGTGGCTCCGGTACAGCGACGCCCAACAGAAACGCCCGGAAGAGCACGCACAGATCGCGGCCGCGGGTGGCTTCGCGGAGGATGTCGCACGCCTCCTCCTGCGGTATCGGGACGGAGGGGGCACCAAAGCACACCCCATTCGAGAGGCAGAGGCCCATGAGCGGAGGATATCTGAACGGCTGATGAAACGCCTCATGACCGCGCTGGGCGCCGCAACAGAGCGCTTTGCATCCCCCCTCAACGTAGCAGACAGCACCGCCATCTACTACTCGCGGTACCCAGAAGATCAGCTCTTCGGAGCCAACCACGACGCGTATTCGCAACCGTGCACGGGCGTATCCGTCGCGCACCCTGAACCTAAGCCGGACGAGGGGCATCATGCACTGCGATGGGCGCTAGGCTGGGCCGACGCGACACGGAGCACAGATAACCCCACCGCTACCCTACTCCTGCTGCCCACGTCCCAAACGGCGCCCTACATCCGCTACCTCACCCACCCGCTGGTCACCATGATCGGTACAATAGACGCATTTTCAGGAACGGGGGACCTTTACAGCGAAGTGAGCGTAGACGCTCCAAAACCCTACCCAAACGGACTCACCCTACTCCTGGTTAGCAATGAATCCGGCCGCGCGTACGGTACCAGCCTCCGCAGAGCGCTTGCTATGACGGCAGCCCGCCACGTCGCCACTGGCCCCGCCCTCTCTTGGAAGCCACCCCAATGGGTGCGCAAGCGGCTGCGTAGTATGACCGAGAAGCCACCCGCCGCGGCAGCTCCCTCCCGCACGTGCGACAACCTCTCCACGGAAGAGGGAAGCGCCGCGTTCCTGGCATTTCCTGCCAATTATGCTCTGCGATACAACGCCCAAGACGCCATATACACAGACGGGTCAGTGCAAAAAATCAAAGATGGCGACGAGGAAAGACATCTCCTGGGGGCCGCGGCCGTCGACGCACTTACCAACACAACGCTCCACATCAATGTGAACGCAGGCCACCAGGGCTGCCAAACTATTACACGGTGCGAACTGAGTGCCATCCATCAAGGACTCCAGATGCGCAGAGGCACGCTGCACGACGAAGCTCACCTAACTATATGGACGGACTCTGCCGCGTCGCTACATCTCATTAAAAAGATGATAAACAACCCACATAAGCTTCAGCTTAGTAAGCACAAGGCGCTGCTTGAGGAAATCGTATTAATCCTTAAACGACGAGCGGCTTGTAACCTGAAGACATCTTTGCTTAAAGTGAAAGCCCACACTGGGGTAACTTACAACGAGAAAGCGGACAAAGCAGCCGTACGAGCCGCGCGAGGACTCTCCAGGCTAGACCCCGACGCGCTGAGCGCAACCGAGACCTCAGACAATAATCCTCGAAGTCAACACTGGTGGCTGCGGAAAATGGCTGGGCCTGAGAAGAACGCTGGGCACTATGCAAACGACCTTAACCGCGGCGGTATCGAGTCCTTGGTCAGCCCGGAAACGCACTCGGGATACACGAACGAAACAGATTACATGAAATACGTCGCCAACACTCTGCCCGACCTCGACATAAGCACCAGCACTCGGACTCTACAGCGCAAGGCGGGCCGACACAAGCACGTTAAACGGTGCTTCGACTACCTATACGGCCAGCTATGGAGCGCCAAGCTTGCGAGGCGATTTAAAAAACCAGTGGCACCTGGCCGCCCTGCCTCGTCGGGACATTGCCCCCTATGCAACCAACTCGACTCAGGGGCGCACATCCTCGGAGGCTGCCGTCACCCCCGCATGCGAGCCCTATACATACAGCGGCACAACAAGGCGGTCCAAAACATTACCAGTACGCTAGCCCGTGGGTCCAATGGAGGCTGTTACATTGTAATGGACGCCGGCCCCGCGGACACCCGACCAGACTACGTGGCCGGCACACGCCTGCCCAAATGGCTGCTCCCGAGTATTGAGGATGAGAAACGCCTCAAACTCAGGCCCGATATACTCCTTATACCCGACATCCCCCTCCATGAAACGCAAGCGCAAGGGTACAAGGGACCTCAGGACCCTAGCCAGCACACCGTACACATTGTTGAGGTCGGCTACACCGCCGACACCAACCACACACAGAAACAGCACGACAAGGCCGTACAACACGCAGAACTGGCCAAACTCCTCACGGAAGCCGGATGGAAGGTCCGCTACACAACACAGAAAGCCATCAGCCTTGGCTTTGCGGGTACTATCAGGAAGGACCTACGCCCTCTACTCCACACCCTAGGCACGGGCAGCAAGGAAGCCCGAGCATGCTGCAACGACCTCCACGACCATGCAGTTAGGACACTCAACACTATCGTTATAACCCGCAGACAAATGGAACGCAACCCCCATGCGGAACCGACACCGGCCGGCACGTAACCAACGTGGGACAAGTCTTAAGTTCCTTGCGGTGGTGGGGGGGGCTGGGACCGGGGAAACCCGTCACCCCACCCCCTCTGCTCCCATAACCCACGCCTCGGCTACCGGCCGGGCGTATCATTATTATTATTATTATTATCGCTTCCAACCCTGGGCATCAAGCCGAGATACAGCACTGCGCTTCCCGCGGACAGAGGGAGCCGCCCGCAAGGCTACTGCCAGGTTTAGCATGACGGGGCAGTGGTCGCTTAGCAATTCGCCCACTTTCCTGCCGTCGATCGCTACAGGGATATCACGCACGACCAGATGTGTCGCCCATTGCCTCTGTCCTTGTCGTAATACGACGCCCCTCTGTCGTGTACTCACGGGGGTCGGATTCCTGGAAGTGTGGTGTCACGGGATACCTGGTACTGGCTTATAAAATCAATTAATTTTCAGATACCAATCTTCTTATCTTGTAACGGGTACCTCGTGGCGTTCAACGGATATGCGGTTTCCCCTATCGGATTCCTGCGACCGGCTCCTACCGGCTCTAGGATTCTTCCGACCGGCCATAGGATTACCCTCGCGCACTTCAGAATGACCGCTAAAGGTATCCAACTCTCAATGCCCCGAAAACAGATACTCGTTAATACCAAAAGATTACGCAAAATTATTTTTCCGTTACATGTCGCCATGACACGGCACGTGTATCGGAAGGTATCGGATACCCGATATCGACCCCCGTGAGTACCCTCTGTGTTACCACTTGTCGGTTGTCGCCTCGCGCGATGCTCCGCGATGGCCGAGCCACGCACCCTGTTGTAAACGACTGGCTGACTCTGCCTCTTTCGTAAGTCTTCGCACGAGTACATGGTCGCGCTGAGAGCTTCGAAAGGTTGCACAGGGCTATCACCTATACCTTCCATTGGAATACTTCCAACAGTGGCCCGGGCTAAAGCCGATGCGCCTAGATTGCCGTCACCGTACCTGCCTGTTGCCCGCCGTCCCATTCGACCCGTTCAGCGTATACTGTAGCATATGCGTTGCAACCAAACAACCGGGTGATCTCATTATCGTGGTATGGCTCAGTTAGTTCTATCCTACGTTCCAATTGAGGCGATTTCGCCGGTGATTTGGTTAGTGGCCTGGTCTAGATGTTCTATTGAACATTAGACCCACAGACTCGTGCGATCACATTATGTAGCTGTTATCCAGCTCCTCTGTAATTGATTAATTCATACGTTCCTAAGGCTCGGATCTGCAAAGGTGTTCTGCTTCAGACGCTTCCTCCAATAGTATCGAGTACGTCAGCAACGTTTCCCGAAGCTTGCAACGATAAAGTTGTTATTTGTATTGAATAACAAATGGATATCGATTCTATTGTTCAGCGGCTGCGCCATTCAAGCTTTTACGTCATGCGCGGGTGCAGTATGGTTTCGTCCGGAAGCGGTGTTGGCTGTTCGACGGAAGCTAAGGCGAACGCCATGATCGTTTGATGTAATTATAAATACAGAAAGTAACAGAGCTTTATTTCAGTTTCTGATACAATAACGTCTTCCACTGTCTTACCTAAGAGTTGCCTCCGCGCTCCACCTTACCACCGGCGTCAGAGTGTCAGGTGAGGTAAACAAAAAACATGAGTTCTCATTTAGTTCCTTCCGCTTCTTTTAATGTAATCAGGGGGATATTTAATAGGCTACACTACTCTCGGCATCGCAGACTCAAGTGGAGGCAGGCGCCATCACTCGACTGTTTGAACTCTGCTGAGGGCGCAATGTGGACTGCACCTCTGGTGCTGTTGGTGATTCTATCCTTAGGGACAGCCGAAGGTAGGTTGTGGCTTCGTGCCTCAGGTGTGCCTCCGAGAGTTGCGCGTTCTCCGGACCAGTTTGCAACGGCCCCGGCAAAGCGCGGGTGGGCATAATATACTTGCTGATGTTTTGTGCCTTAGGGCAGGCAGAAACGGCCCGCTGGCGGCCCCACCACTGGTTCCCACAAGTCGCTCAGAGAGGCTGGTGACGCCACGCTGAAGCTTATGCTGCACGCGCGCCTCTGCATGGCCCCATTCCTGACACACAACAGTGACCGCCATTGGAGGCAAGCCTTGGCGCGGCGAGCCGCCTCCCAGTGTGGAGGCCCCAACAATCAGCGTTGTGGGTCAGCTGACCTTCGTGGACACGCACGACGGCAACGAGCGCTATGCCCTCATTGACGCGGAAGGCACGGTGACTCCCTTCAGCGCCAACTTCAAGCCTCCAGAGGTGGACAAGAACGAGCAGAACGTCGAGACCGGCGCAATCGTCGGAATGGTGGGTAAGGGTGCGGCATGCCTCGGAACTGCATTACCCCAGGACAGCAGGAGCCTCGAAGCCACATCTCATCACAGACCAGGCACCAGCACTGCCCTCCCGCCTCCTCCATCTCCACCGCATGCAGTCACCGGCGCCATGTAGTTTGGGTTCCAAGCTCCTTGCTTGCCACCCCCTTTTCTTCTTTGTGCTCCCTTTTTTATCTTTGTGCTCTCTTTCTTGCCCACCACCACTCCGCGCAGACCTGCACCGTGGGCTCCCTGGGCTACTGCCCCGGCTGCAACTACACCGCCAACCCCAGTTGCACCTGCGACGACGAGGGCACGCCGGCCTGTGCATCCGCCAAACAGACGGACGTGAGCCTCATCGTGCCCGCGTATCAGGTGGCGGCAATGGCGTCGCCACTTACAACGCAGAGGCTGTTGGTCATGATCCTCGACTACTCCAGCTGCGGCTTCGCACCCACGCTGGACGAAGTCACTGCGACTAAACTTTATCTTGGACCTAATCGGGACGGTCAAGGAGGCGTTGCGAAGCAGTACGAGCTCTGTTCGTACGGCAAGTTCACACTCAGCGCCAACGGCTTTCGGGCGGCCAAAATCGCACCCGCGTGTTCCACAGCCATCACTGCTTCTTGCAGCTGGTGGGCCATCTCTACCGGTGCCGACGCCGCCGCCAAGACAGCTCTAGGGCAGCAGTTCTACAACTTCACGCACTACACGTATGTGCTGCCGCCGGGGCTGCAGAGCGTGTGTCCCTGGGCGGGGCTCGCGTTGCTGCCCGGGCGACAGACCTGGCTGCAGACCTCGTCGTACGGCGTGTACCGCTGGGCCACGGTGATGCAGGAGGGCATCCACAACTACGGTGAGGGGTTGGGAAGGGCGGGGCGGCCTGATGTCCATAGGCGCACGGCAGCAATGGAAAAGAGACGTGTCGCAGTTCAATGCACGCAGATCCCACCAATGCTTGTGTTTAGGTGCAGCCATGCCGGCCTCGCGTTGTCAACCGGCTTGCTCGCAATCTGGAAGCGCGGTTACCGCTGCATGTTTCGTAAAGTCAAGATTCCGGCTTGCTCGCAATCTGGAAGCGCGGTTACCGCTGCATGTTTCGTAAAGTCAAGATGAAGGAACGACCGTTCCAGCGCAGTTGGCGCCTTTGTCAGGCCATCCCAGCTACCGCGGCTTTGCAAAACCCTCTCTCCGCTGCCCGATGCGCCCATCCGTCCCTGGCTGGCCAGGTCTGTGGCACTCGTGGCGCAATGGCTGGGAGTACGAGGACTACTCCACCGCCATGGGCCGCGGCGACGCCTGCCCCAACGCCCCGGAGATCTCGCGAATGGGCTGGGCCACCCCCGCTGTGGGCGGAGGCGCCATCAATTCCGCGGTGCTCCCCCTTGCCGGCCCTCGCTCCTGGACCCTGCCCGCCACCTATCTGACGGGCGACAACAACTACCTGCGCATCCAGCCCGACTGGCTGCCCGCCTACACCGCCACCGCAACTGCCAAGAACCTGTACATCGCACTGCGGGTGGCCAAGTCCGGTGATGCGGCGCTGGGCAGCTTCTACGCCAACAAGCTCAATGTGCACGAGGTCAATGCAACCATGGTGCGTGGGGTGAACCACTGGCCAGTTGCCTTCATATCCTGAAGCGCCCCTGCGTTTTGGGCCCTGCGGGGTGCGGGCTGCAGCTTCACCCCTGGTACGGCAGAGTGGCTGTTATGTGTTTGAACGAGGAATTGTACGACAATGCCGAGAGAATCGCCAGGATTGTTCTCCTGTGACTGACCTTTTCCCGTGAACCGATCGCGTCCTTGTGATCCCCACAGGACAACGGCTACCCAACGACGTTTACGTATGGTGACCGTCGCATTGCGTTCATATCTGGAGTGGACCCGATGGCTTCAAGGATCCTGGCCGCCTATAACCTCGTCGTCTACGCCGGTTCCTGGGCCGGCACCGACATCATCCGGGTGCACCTCTGCCGCTTCAGCGTCAATGCATCCGAGTGCCCGCCCCTTCCTGTGATTGAGAAGCAGCCGCCCTCACCACCCTCACCTCGCCCACCACCTCCGTCCCCGACGCCGCCTCCGCCGCCTTCCCCAGTGCCACCTCCGCCTCCTCCTTCCCCCAAGCCGCCGGCGCCGCCACCGCCCTCCCCTAGGCCGCCTCCACCACGCAAGTTGCCTCCGTCGCCCAGACCGCCGCCGTCGCCCCGCAAGCCGCCAAAGCCCCCAACGGTGCGTCTATGAGCGGCCGTTGCCGCTACAGCCCCTTGGCGCGGCCAGGCTGCTAGTGCGACTTTTGTTCGCTTGCGCCCCGTCACGTTTGGCTGAGGTCTCGGGCGGGTCAGCACGAGGCCAAGCGAATGGTTTGAGCACCAACACAAACTACATAATCGTTGAATGGTTAAGAAACGCCACGGGTGCGTTCGCTATCATACGCCCCCTTGAGAGATGCGGCTGTGGCCGCGCCACGCCTCGACCCGCGCGCCACTGCCCCCGCTCGCGAACACGAACAATCTGCTTCGTGCTGTGTGCCTGAGGATCCTCCTCCGTCCTCCCCCGCCTTCCTATGCTGGTGCTGCGACGCAGGTCGGCCGCCGCTAAGTGGAGCCTGTCATGGTTCCCTGGGAGGCCGGTAAGGAATAAGAAAGGAGAAGATACTGCAGGAGGCGGGGGAGATACCGCTGCTACCGCCACCGCTGCCAGGCGCAGCAGTCGGCGTCCTGGAACCTGGAACCTACCCGGATCCAGTCAGATTCGGATCCGGATCCAGGATGAGGTGTTTGCGTGATGCCCAGGTGCTGTCGGGTCAAGCACGCACGCGGTGTGAGCGTTGAGATACTTGCAAGCGGGGCACCCAATTCCCTAAAAGGTCTACCACCCGGCCCTACTTGGATGGGACCGGCGGGCGCTGAGATGGTTTTACTGGCGAGTTGGTTTTGCAAGGCCGGTACCGCATCGGATGTCGGTCGGTCGGCTGTCCTGCCTCGCAGCACTGCGCATTCCGTAGAACCGACCCCGCCCGCGTGTACTACGAACAACCACAATTTGTTGTACTGTACGGTGTTGTGGGAGATTGCTGTGGTACTTGCTATGTCTTGAAGGTAGAGGAAGTGGGCGGTGGGTTTTTGGATGGGGCTGACAGGCGGGTCCTGGTCAGCAAGGGTCAGCGTGCTCGTTTGGGGAATGCAAGGGCGCCTGGTCGGAGGCTGCGGGGCACAAACATGTACATACTTAGGCACATTTATTTATTGAGCATATCTGCTAAATGTGTTTCGGATGCATGTCGTTGGCAGCTGACATTTCTGCAGCAGTTTCCTTGTGGGGGTAAAGCGAGACTCGAACAATGGCCCCGGTGCGGCGCGCTGCGATGTGTGCCTTGAGCTTATGCGAATGCCCGTGCCTTGTGTGTGCGATGGCTTATGCAATTAGGGCTCACAGATCTCCAAAGGCAAGCAAGGCAGCTTACTGAAGGGAAGTAGCTAGCTGCGTGTGCGCCCCGGCCGTCGTCACAGCATGTTGTACGTGCTTCACAATTGCAGCAAAATTAGGCTTATCCGGTTCCCGCATGTTTTGCAGAAAACCTACGGGAGGTTGCAGGTAAGCCCCCCTCCAGGTGATTACGGGTGATTCGGGGCAGGGTGACTCGGAGAGTGCCACTTGCTGATTGAGGATACTGGCTGATTGGGCGCGCGTTTGTGCCGCGACATCGCCCCGAGCGACTTGCGGCCTTGAATGATTATCGTTTTAATCTTCATTCAAGTTTATATAACTTTATTTGGCGGGCTAATCCATCGACGAGCGTGCGGCCAGGCCAGGCGTTTTTTGCAGCCCGCCGCCGTTTTGTGAGTTATCGCTCCTCGCCGGCAATCATGAACAAACTACAATGTCATTTCAGACACATGCACATGTTAAAAAGTGGCCCATTGACTCTGCCCTTGTCTTCATGCGACGCCCCTCTGTCGTGTAACCACTTGTCGCCTCGCGCGCGCGCTCCGCTTTGAAACAAGCTAGGGTATCACCCGGGGGGCGTCTCTGATACACGATTGGGCAGAGAATACCTAGTGGCATCCGTCGATGTAAAGGTGTAGCTAGGCAGTGCTGCACGGTTATATTTGCTGTGCTTCGCTGCTTCCAGGTGGGCGAGCGACGTGGACGGTTATGCGGCTGCGATGCCTAACTGTCGTCGGCTGGTGAGGGCCGCTGCTGGCTGCTCAGGGCCGCGCCTGCAGTGCCTTAAGCAAACACACGCGCTTTCTGCGCTGCGCTGCACCGCGCAGTGAGCAGTTTACCGTATGACGTTTATTACAGTGGCCGCCGATAGGGTCGAGTGCAGCGCTGCTCCAAGGGACGCCTCACGCACGACGCTGCGGCGGCCGGTAAACAACCGTCACGGCCTTTCGGCCGAGCCACGCACCCTGTTGTAAACGTCTGGCTGACTCTGCCTCTTTCGCAAGTCTTCGCACGAGTACATGGTCGCGCTGAGAGCTTCGAAAGGTTGCACAGGGCTATCACCTATACCTTCCAATGGAATACTTCCAACGGTGGCCCGGGCAAAAGCCGATGCGCCTAGATTGCCGTCACCGTACCTACCTGTTGCCCGCCGTCCTATTCAACCCGTTCAGCGTATGTAGCATATGTGCTGCAACCAAACAATTGGGTGATCTCGTTAGCGTGATTTGGCTCAGTTATTTATAGCCTACATTCCAAAGACTCGGATCTGCAAATTTGTTCTGCTTCAGACGCTTCCTCCAATAGTATCGAGTACGTCAGCAACGTTTCAGCTTGCAACGACAAGGTTGTTGTTGGTATTGAATAACAAATGGATATCGTTTCTATTATTCAGCGGTTGCGCCATTCAAGCTTTTACGTCATGCGCGGGTGCAGTATGGTTTCGTCCGGAAGCGGTGTTGGCTGTTCGACGGAAGCTAAGGCGAACGCCATGATCGTTGATGTAATTATAAATACAATAAGTAACACAGCTTTATTTCAGTTTCTGATACATTAACGTCTTCCACTGTCTTACCTAAGAGTTGCCTCCGCGCTCCACCTTGCTTACCACCGGCGTCAGAGTGTCAGGTGAGGTGAACAAAAAAGAGTCTTCATTTATATCCTTCCGCTTCTTTTAATGTAATCAGGGCGATATTTAATAGGCTGCACTACTCTCGGCATCGCAGACTCAAGTGAAGGCAGGCGCCATCACTCGACTCTTTGAACTCTGCTGAGGGCGCAATGTGGACTGCACCTCTGGTGCTGTTGGTGATTCTATCCTTAGGGACAGCCGAAGGTAGGTTGTGGCTTCGTGCCTCAGGTGTGCCACGCGCGCTGAAGCTCATCATGCTGCCCGCGCACCTCTGCGTGGCCCCATTCCTGACACACAACAGTGACCGCCATTGGAGGCAAGCCTTGGCGCGGCGAGCCGCCTCCCAGCGTGGCAATGCCAACAATCAACGTTGTGGGTCAGCTGACCTTCGTGGACACGCACGACGGCAACGAGCGCTATGCCCTCATCGACGCGGAAGGCCAGGTGACTCCCTTCAGCGCCAACTTCAAGCCACCAGAGGTGGACAAGAACGAGCAGAACGTCGAGACCGGCGCAATCGTCGGAATGGTGGGTACGGGTGTGGGATGCGGCACGCCCCGGAACTGCTGGACGTGTTCCCAAGTAGTCCAGCCGCCAGTAAAGCGTGCCCAGCTGCCCACCGCATCTACCATCGCTGCAGGACAACAAGAACCTCGAAGCCACATCTCATCACAGGCCTGGGGCACAAGCACAATCACGACCACGGCCACACCACCACTACCACCACCACCACTACCCGACGACTGTCCTGGCACCACCACTGCCTCCCCCGCTCCTCCATCTCCACCACCTCATGCAGCACCGGCGCCATGTGGCTTTGGTTCAAAGCTCCTTGCCACCCCCCTTTTTTCTTGAACCCCCTTTTTTCTTTTTGCTCCCTTTCTTGCCTACCACCACTCCGCGCAGACCTGCACCGTGGGATCCCTGGGCTACTGCCCCGGCTGCAACTACACCGCCAACCCCAGTTGCACCTGCGAAGACGAGGGCACGCCGGCCTGCGCATCCGCCAAACAGACGGACGTGAGCCTCCTCATGCCCGCGTATCAGGTAGCGGCAATGGCGTCGACACTAACAACGCAGAGGCTGCTGGTCATGATCCTCGACTACTCCAGCTGCGGCTTCGCACCCACGCTGGACGAAGTCACTGCGACCAAAATTTATCTTGGACCCAATCGGGATGGTCAAGGCGGCGTCGCAAAGCAGTACGAGCTCTGTTCGTACGGCAAGTTCAGTCTCAGCGCCAGCGGCTTTCGGGCGGCCAAAATCGCACCTGCGTGTTCCACGGCCATCACTGCTTCTTGCAGCTGGTGGGCCATCTCTACCGGTGCCGACGCCGCCGCCAAGACAGCTCTAGGGCAGCAGTTCTTCAACTTCACGCACTACACGTATGTGCTGCCGCCGGGGCTGCAGAGCGTGTGTCCCTGGGCGGGGCTCGCGCTGCTGCCCGGGCGACAGACCTGGCTGCAGACCTCGTCGTACGGCGTGTACCGCTGGGGCACGGTGATGCAGGAGGGCATCCACGACTACGGTGAGGGGTTGAGGGCCGGATGGCCATAGGCGCACGGAAACATTGGAAAGAGAGACGTGTCGCAATTCGTGCCCGCAGGTCCCACCAATGCTTGCGTTACAACTCGTGTTTAGGCGCAGCCATGCCGGGCTCGCGTTGTCATTCGGGTTGCTCTGGGTTGCCCGCAATCTGAAAGCGCAGTTACCCCTGCATCTTTCGTATGGTTGAAAGGAAGGAGCGACCGTTCCAGCGCGGTTGGCGCCGTTGTCAGGCCATGCCAGCGCTTGCAGGGGAGTGGGGGATGCTGCAGGAATGAGTGCGTGTTTGCGGCAGCACGTGGGCGACTGTGTCAGGGTGGCGGGGCGGGGCGGGGCGAGAGCATTGCTTCACGACACTGGCCAGGAGGAGTGTGCGTGTGCTTGATTTGCCGCCGCATGCCGCCTTCTCTTTCACTGCTGGCAGTCCGCCCACTCACACAAGCTGCCGCGGCTTTGCGCAACCCTCTCTCCGCCGCCCGATGCGCCCGTCCATCCCTGGCTGGCCAGGTCTGTGGCACTCGTGGCGCAATGGCTGGGAGTACGAGGACTACTCCACCGCCATGGGCCGCGGCGACGCCTGCCCCAACGCCCCAGAGATCTCGCGAATGGGCTGGGCCTCCCCCGCTGAGGGCGGAGGCGCCATCAATTCCGCGGTGCTCCCCCTTGCCGGCCCTCGCTCCTGGACCCTGCCCGCCACCTATCTGACGGGCGACAACAACTACCTGCGCATCCAGCCCGACTGGCTGCCCGCCTACACCGCCACCGAAACTGCCAAGAACCTGTACATCGCACTGCGGGTGGCCAAGTCCGGTGATGCGGCGCTGGGCAGCTCCTACGCCAACAAGCTCAATGTGCACGAGGTCAATGCAACCATGGTGCGTGGGGTGAACCAGTGGGCAGTGTCTGGGCGCTGGGCAGTGTCTGGGCGCTGGCTAGTGTCTGGGCGCTGGGCAGTGTCTGGGTTCTGGGCACTGTGGTGAGAAGACGGGCCCTGGGGGCGCTGGCCAGTGGCTGGGCGCTGTATAAGGGCTGTTGATGCGGCGCCGGGGATGGGCGCGCTCAGCTGTTGTCTGCACTGCTCACTGCTCAGGCGGCAACAGCTGATGAAGTCCCTGGTCCGGCAGAGTGGGTGTTGTGTGTTTGCACGGAAATGTACAACAATGCCAAGAGAATCGCCAAGATCCTGCAATTGAGCTTTTCCCGATCGCGTCCTTGTGATCCCCACAGGACAACGGCTACCCAACGACATTTACGTATGGTGACCGTCAAATTGCCTTCATATCTGGAGTGGACCCCATGGTGACCAGGATCCTGGCCGCCTACAAGCTCGTCGTCTACGCAGGGTCCTGGGCCGGCACCGACATCATCAGGGTGCACCTCTGCCGCTTCAGCGTCAATGCATCCGAGTGCCCGCCCCTAACCGTGATCGAGAAGCAGCCTGTCTCCAGACCACCACCGCCGTCGCCGCCACCGCCGCCGTCCCCCAGGCCTCCGCTGCCACCCTCCCCCAGGCCGCCGCCGCCGCCCAAGTCGTCGCCGCCGCCCACGGCCGCGCCGCCGCCCAAGGCGTCGCCGCCGCCTCCCACGGCCGCGCCGCCGCCCAAGGCGTCGCCGCCGCCCACCAGGTCGCCACCTCCGCCCCCCAGGCCGCCATCTCCGCGCAAGCCACCGTCGCCTCGCAAGTCGCCGCCGCCGCCGCCGCCGTCACCCCTCCGGGTGCGTAGAGACACTTCACTTCGCACCACTTGAGTTCGAGCTTGCGAATATCTGCAGGCCGCCCCACACAGGAGATACACACCCATTCCGCAACTCGGCCCTGCTGCAGCCTCCACACCATTGTCCAATCTCCATCCGTGACTGGAGCGGCGTGGTTGCCTTTTGTTGCCGGATTAAGCGGCACATGGAAACGACTGCCAGCACCCACCACCCACCACCCAGCGCCCAGCAGAGACGAGATTCGGGGGCGGAAAGTTGCTCACGTTCCCCCCGCACGCACGTGAGCGGCTTGCCTCGAGCTGTCGCCTGGACACCGGCCCGTAGCACACGTCCACATGATCTTGCAGCGGCGGGCAGCGTGCCTCGCCCCCTTGCTGAGCCTCTTTTGTCGCGACCTGAGGACCTGCAGGACCGTCTCCACGATGTCGTGTCTGCGTGTGTGGCCGCCGCTTTCCCGGTCACCCACATGCCCTCAAACCCTCCGCTGCAGCCGCTGCTTCCCGCCCCGCCCCGCCGTGTCCATCCGTCCCTTCGCTGCCGTAACCCATATTCATTTCCCGCCCCCCGCCCCGCCCTGCTCCCCCACCCCCGCCCTTCCCATCCGTGTGTATTGTGTTTCGCAGCCGCGGCGCCGACGACCGCCCCCGGTGGTCGGCTTCACGGGAAAACAGCCGTCCTCGGACCAGCCAGATTACAACGACGATTAAAAGTCCGTGAGGTCCCAAGTCCCGAACGACCCATGGGTCTCGACCCGCACGGTTGGGCGTGCCAAGGTGCCGCCCGAGCTGCGGCTACGCTGGAGGCGATGCCGGTGAGCCGCCGTCGCCGTTCACGATCTCCCAGAGGCCCCCTGGAGTGACAGCGTGTAGGTCCCTCTGCAAAAGCTGCGACCGAAAATGCGAGTTGGGTTGAATGAAGGCGTGCGGCCGTCGCCTCACTGAAGGCCGCAACAGGGGGTCAGTTCCTGTCGTACAGCGCCGTATTTTGGCATACAGTGTATGGACATGAGCGTGTGCCGCCGAGTGCCTCGTTTGAGTGTTATGGAGCACCGACACAGCCTTTGGTTATTGATGGCGTGGATGGATTGTCGAGCAGCCTTACGGAGCTGGGGGAGAGCGTTTGGTGGGGGCCGAGTCCATAGAATGTCGGGTGAGGCCTGCGCCGTTGGGTTGGAGGCGTGTGAAGAGCAGGGCTGCACGGTTGGAAGGAAGCGTGGGAAAGGGTGCGTGCGGGGTTGGGTGTGAAACAACCCGCGGCTGGAAGACGCCGCTGGATTCCGTCGGATGTATGTCAGCACACATGCGATAACGGGAAATGAGGTGCATGCGGTTGCACCGTATCACTGATCTCCGCCGTATGAAGCGCGGCCCGGGAGCGACGGGCGACCAAGGCTTGCTCATAGTTACCCCGTCCGGCCCAGAGCAGGGGCTAGACCCGAGCTTACATAGTGCAGGTACATTAATTTAGATCCGCTTGATGCGTTTTGGATTCCTTCGGTGTACGGTATTTACCGTCGCGGATTGAGCTTGCTTCCAGTTTCTGTTGGCCACAGCGCCATCGCATGTGAAGCACTCGGGCTGCGTCTTTTCGCATTGATGACAAGATTGTTTTTTCGAAAAAGAGGTCCCGTATGTATGCGTGGGTTCCCCTATGTATGGATGCCTGAGCCTGGAGGCGGTTGGACGCTGGTCGGCGGTGGTGGTGGGTGTATCCGCCGACGACGGTGCAGGATTGGGCGGCGCGGCCTGTGATGAAAGACTTTATAACCCGAGGACCTCTCGCGATTTGGAAAGTTGCCGTGTACAAGGTTGAGAATGCCTGGCTTACCTAGGCAGGCGCATGAATGACACGTAGATGTAGGTGGACGGAGTTTTAACGCATGATCTTCCGCAGCAACTGGTGTGGTGTGTTGTTTGTGCGTATGCTCGCGTGCAGCAGCGAGGTGAACTGCAGTATCCCTGGCGCGCATGTTTGTTTGTTGTTTGCCCGCGCTTGCTTCTTCGCCGTGCGTTCACACAACGTCGTCCTTGATGTATGGGGATTTGGGGGAGAAAAGCGAATTGCGGAAAGAGCGATAATGAACTGGACGACGAGGAGGCAGGATGGGCGCCGCGTCGGCCTGCGTGCGCCCCCGTACTTGAACCACGGTAGGCACCCTGCGGGCAGTCTACGTAAGCCGGGGTGTCCACTGTTGAGCGGACGGCTGTTGATGCTGTCGATGCAATGCGACCGGAGGCACTTTTACGGTACAATTCAAAACGCGCGCGCGCGCGTGGCCTGACCGGCTTCCCTGCACTTGCCTGCCCTGTTTCATGCTCGTGACCGTCGGGTCGTGATCGTGGCCTGACCGGCTTCCCTGCACTTGCCTGCCCTGTTTCATGCTCGTGACCGTCGGGTCGTGATCGTGGCCTGACCGGCTTCCCTGCACTTGCCTGCCCTGTTTCATGCTCGTGACCGTCGGGTCGTGGTGAGTGCTACAGGGGCTGCAGGGGCTCCAGGCCCTTGTGGGGTGTCGCGTCGGCGACCCGTCTGCCCCCCGCCTGCCTGTCTGGGCTTCGTTCATCGTCCCACGTTTACGGTACTCGCTCCATCGCTCGGAGCTGCTGTAAGGGAGGACACGTCCGTGCGCCTTGGGTCGTGGATTCGCCCCACCTCCCGCTGTGCCGATGACGTGCGTCCCCTGTGCGTCCGAATTTCCCCTTTGCATTTGTTGGCTTGCGATGGTGCAATGTCGTCCGTGCGCGCATGTTTCGGTGTTGTCATGTAAGGACTACTGTAGGGCATCAGAGTCAGGCGCATCACTGCGTGCCTGCGTCGCAGTCTCGGGTTCCCGACCCCGCCCGTGCTACTTGCGGCTCGAGCGGGTGACGTGGGGTCGAATTAAGTTGTCGGCGTTCTGAAGTCTGAGTTTGCAGTATTGCAATTGGAGTAGCAACGTTTGGCTACATGCAAAGATATTGCTGAACAGGCCAAGTTGGTGCGAGTTTGTCACGCGACCGTTGGCACATGGCATCGGGCCTTCCTGAACTCGGACGCGATTTAGGCGCAGCCGTCAAGGTTAACCGTCAACACGAGAAAACCACGAAGAGGATACGCCGCCACTCCAGCAGGCGCATGCCAGCGGCATGATTGCGCTGCTGTCGGCATGATTGCGACCAACCAGGACAGCCCCTAACGAGTTATGCCACTGGCTCCTGGCGTGGCGAAGATAGTGCTGAATTCACCATGGTCCTGGGCGGACTGGCCCCTCTCAACACCGCTGGCAGGGGCCAGCAAGCAGCACGGGCGCATCTGCAGCAAGGCCAGGCGGCAGGCGTGGCCTCTATGGCTCCGGCCAAGGAGCCTGACCTGTATGACGAATACATCGACTCACACCTGGGTGAGGCCGCCTCTGCGCAGTTCAAGATCGGCACAACCCCGCTGTTTGCGGATCACGGCGACACTGCCAGCGGCAAAGTATCCTCCCGCAGCCTCGCCATCTTCAGCGACGGTGCCAGCATTGCTGACCTTTACAGGATTGCGGAGATGGACTTGTGATGACGACTGTTCGGATGCAATGACTGGAAACCCCTGGTCTTCATCAAACAGAGTGGCAAGTGTCGCCCGTTCAGTGTCGCCATCCCGGAGCAGCATACACCCACGACGGGATGGAGCACTACATCATAGATGGGATTAAGGTTCTGCCAGTTAACATGTACGCCGGCGCGCTGACACTCCTCTGCTACATGCCCAGCATGATCCCGGCAAGCCTGAGCCCGCAACCGGTGCTGCAGATCAGGAGCACGGGTGGATCCAAACGGGTGCTGATGCTGTTTGAGCTCTACGTGCCGGAGGGCCCTTCAGTCGCTTCCCAGGCCCGCTGGACGGCAAGACCGTCAATGGCACCCCGAACCAGCCCAACTATGGCCACCCGATGAGCAACCTGCTCATCATTGCCATCCATCAGCATCGCCAACAACCAGCCGCCGGACACCCAGCTCCGCAGTGAGCTACCGAGCTCAGCGCCCGCAAAGGATGTGCACATGAAGGCGCTGATGCCCATCATTGCCGGTGCCATGTACAAGCTCCACACCGTGGCACCCTACCAGCCGCCACAGGCCAATGCGCCGGAGGGGGCCATGGCTGGTTGTTGGCGATGCTGATGGATGGCAATGATGAGCAGGTTGCTCATCGGGTGGCCATAGTTGGGCTGGTTCGGGGTGCCATTGACGGTCTTTCCGTCCAGCGGGCCTGGGAAGCGACGGAAGGGGCCCTCCGGCACGAAGAGCTCAAACGTCATCATCAGCACCCGTTTGGATCCACCCGTGCTCCTGATCTGCAGCGCCGGCTGCGGGCTCAGGGTTGCCGGGATCACGCTGGGCATGTAGCAGAGGAGTGTCAGCGCGCCGGTGTACATGTTAACTGGCAGAATCGTATTCCCATTGATGATGTAGTGCTCCATCCCATCGTCCGTGGGTGTGTGCTGCTCGCTCTGGGATGGCGGCACTGAACGGGCGCCACTTGCCATTCTGTTTGATGAAGACCAGGGGTTTCCAGTCATTGCGGCCGAACAGTCATCAACACAAGTATGGCAGCGACCCGGGCATCCTCGTGAGTGGGTGTCCAGTCTGGCGCACCAGACCAAAACTTACAGGTCAAATTTAGAAATGTTATCCGCTGTGCAAGTACGACCTTGTCGTACACGGTATGTTGTACAATGGTGTAACCGATCGTGAGGCACCATGCCCCTTGTTCCGAATCCCTTGAATCAACGGGCACTGTGACAACAGGTGTGAACTACTCAACGACGTGTCAAAACGTGCACGCCCCAAATGGGAACGAGTGGTGAGCACACACACACCAACGTCTTGCACAGTTGGCGCCCGCCACCACTCCCCACTCCTTCACCTCTGCGGCGAAAACCTCCCAACTGATTCAACCTTTGTAAGTGCAGCTATCGAGTACGGGCACGCAAACTCACAGACAAACAAGCAGACGCAGCTGCCAGCTGAAGCACTTTGTGTTGCACGGCAATTCGCTTCATTCTTCCAGGGTCTACACTCTACAGGAGGCGGTCGCCGGCAGGTGCCCAGGCATTTGCCGGAATAACAGCCACCTCACTGCTGCCACTACTGCCCCCAACCCTGCACCTCTAAAACCTCTACATCCCAACCGTGCACCCACCCACCACTCCACCGAGTCATCCACCCAACCCATTCACTGGCCAGTGACCATGGACTGCACACTCTGCTCAAGCCGTTGGCTATGTTTGCCCAACATAGCCAACACCAAAACGCTATTCTCCATTACCCAGAAGCGGCAGAACTCTCCCTCTACTACCTCTAACTCTAACTCTACACTAAACAGTAACTGCATGCCGCTAAGCCCCCCACACAGTCCACCGCAACCCCTGGGTGCCGTTGCCAAGGCGCCAACATGGTACAGCACCTGCTGTACGTGAACCCCTGCTAACATGAAGGCTTAGTTACGAACCTGCTCTCATCTCTCTCTCCGCAGTCGTGGCAATGGCCTGACTGTGGACGTGTGCACTTCTATCTGACGGGGGGGGGGGGGAAATAGGTGGTATGGTACGCATATGCCCTGGAGCCCCTCCACTGTCACTGTCTGCACCCCTGCGTGCAATGCCGTGTGTGGTGTCCACCCCCCAAGTAGCCTGAACAGGCAGCACGCCAAGGTCCCGGGTAGCCCCTTATTCTTTACCCCGCCCTTGCTCCTTCCATTCAATTATTAGAGCTGCACTGCCTCGTGTGTAACCGCCTGCTGCACACACATAAACTGACACAACCCCCGAGGCCCCACAGTGGGCACTGCTGTGCACACTCACCCTTCTGAGTACTGGTCCCCTAAACCACCGACCTCCGAAACCACCACCAGACCACCTTATTGGGGCCCGTGCCAACACCGCGAAACCCCGGGGGTGGACCCGCAGCCGCAGCCCAAGCCACAGACGTGGCGGCGGGGCAGCGAGGCTGCAGCCAAGCAAGCGGCTTGCAAGGGGCCCCAAGCACCGCTGCAGCGGTCTTCCCACCGCACGGGTGCTGTCTTGCAGCTGCCCACACCACACCGCACTGCATTGCACCGCACTGCACCGTGCCGCGCCGTGCTGCACCGCACTGCATCATGCCGCACCGCATCGTGCCGCATCGCGCCGTGCCGCATCACGTCGCACCGTACCGCTGTGCTCCCCGGCATCTATCGGCGGGCTGGACTAGTATTGGTGCAGCGGCAATCATCGTTGTCGCCGTTGCACTGCCTTGTTCTGCGGTTGTATCGACAAGAGGAAATGCCAGGGGACAAAAACAACAAGATGAGCGAACGGCGAAGAGAGGTCGGTCCGAAGAAGAGCAGAAGGGATGGAAAACGGGTTCCGTGGGTTTGCGTATGTTGATGCGGACCTGAGAGCTGAGGCCCCGGAATACGTGTGGCAACATGGGGTAGCAGCCATAGAAACGAGAAGAGCGGGGAGGTCCCCATAACCTCTGCAACGCTACAGACATGGTAGTCATGCAGTTGCATGACTACCATGCCTGTAGCGTTGCAGGCATGGTAGTCATGCAGTTGTATGGCACTATACACCGTGGAGAGTACGGCATTGTCAGCACTCACCCTTGGCGGGGGCGGGGGCGGCGGGCTGCGAGGCGGAGGCCTCGGGGGGCGGGGGCTCGGCGGCGGCGGGCTGGGCGGGAGAGGGCTCGGCGGCGGCGGGCTGGGCGGTGGGGGGCTTGGCGGCGGCGGGCTTGGCGGCAGGGGGCTGGGTGGCGGGGGGCTGGGAGGCGGCGGTCTGGGTGGCAGCGGGCTGGGCGGGTCCGGGCTAGGCGGATCCGGGCTGAACGGGACGTTGGGGAGATTGGGGTAAGGAGGATCTGGGGTGGCAGGTCCTTGGGGTGGTACGGGATGGAAGGCTCTGGAAGGCGCCAGGGGAGGATGTGCAGGTGGACTGGGGGGAGGATGGCTGGGCGGCATCAACGGGGGTGGAGGCCGCCTAGGTGACCTTGGCGGCTTTGGGGAAGGCGGTTGTGGTGGTGGTGGTGGCGACAACCGAACTGCTTTCGGCCGGGGTGGGCTGCGTGGGGGGGCGGGAGGCGGCGGGCTGGGAGGTGGTGGGCTAGGCGGGGGAGGGTTCGGAGGCGGGGGTGAGGGAGGGGGCGGAGCAGGGGGGGGCGGGCTGGGGGGCTCCGGACTCGGGGGTGGTGGGCTGGGCGGCGAAGGGCTGGGGGGCGGTGGGCTGGGAGGAAGGGCCTTTGCAGAGCTGGCTGGCAACGGGCTGGAGAGCCGTGGGCCGGGAGGTGGAGGAGTGGGTGGCGAGGGGTTGGGAGGCGGGGGGCTACGAGGAGTGGGTGGCGAGGGGCTGGGAGGCGGCGGGCTAGGAGGAGGTGGAGTTGGGGGTGATGGGCTGGGTGGCGGTGGGCTGGGCGGCGGTGGGCTGGGCGGTGGGGGACTAGGTGGTGGGGGAGGTGGGCTGGGCGGTGGTGGGCTGGGCGGTGACGGGCTTGGAGGCGGTGGCCTTGGCGGTGGTGGGCTTGGAGGCGGCGGGCTGGGCGGCAGACCTGGCGGCGGCGGACTGGGGGGCCATGGGCTGAAATTGCGGATCAGTGGGCTGGGCGGCGGCGGTGACGGCGGCGGCGGCGATGGTGGCGGCGGTCGCGGCGGCGGCGGTCTGAGCGTGGTGCCCGGTGGCCAGGGTGGCGGCGACCTTAGTGGCGGCGGGCGCGGCGGCGACTTGGGGTTCGGCGGTCTGGGGGGCGACGGCGGCGACGGCACGGCCTCGAGGCTGGTGATGGGAGGGCACTCGGTCACCGCGCTGGTGAAGCGGCAGACGTGCACTCGCAGTGTATCGACGTCGACCCACGAGCCGCCGTACACAATGAGGTTGTAGGCGGCAAAGGTCTGCTGGGTGTACGGCGGTACGGCACTGACGAATGCGATGCGGCGGTCGCCGTTCATGTAGGAGGTGGGGTAGCCGTTGTCCTGCAGTTGGTTGGCCGGTTGGTTGCACGGGGGGGAGTGCCGGGGGTGTACGACAGGCGGGACGCGGGAGAGGCGGTCAGAACGTACCGGTATGTTGGCTGTGTGGGGCTTGATTTGGGCTGTGTGTGTGTGTGTGTTGTACGGATGCCGTGATTGGTGCTACGGGCCCTGTGTGTGGCCGCCCTCCCTCCCCGACCTCCTTCCCCGACCTCGTATAGATACGTGATGCGTATGCTTAAGGACCGAGCGGTTAGCTATCAAGCAAGCATGCACGGACCAGGGGCAGGGACGGTGGCGTGACGCCGTGAGTCACGCTGTGGCACGTTGACCTCGTCATCACGTTGAGGTCAACGTGAGTCGCGGCCCGCGACCCACCATCGTCGCGTTGACCTCGTGCACGTTGACCTTCGAGGCGTAGGACGGGTCCAGAGCCGCATCCCCCAGCTTCGCCACCCGCAGCGCCAGGTACAGATTCCTGGCGGTGCTGGCGCTGGCGTAGGCCGTCAGCCAGTCGGGCATGACCCGGATGAAGACGTTGTCGCCCGTCAGGTAGGTGGCGGGCAGGCTGAAGGTGCGGACGGAGCCGGCGGGGAGCGCCGCGGAGTTCAGCGCCTCGCCGCCCTCGGCGGGGCTGGCCCAGCCCATGCGAGAGATCTCCGGGGCGTTGGGGCAGGCGTCGCCGCGGCCCATGGCGGTGGAGTAATCGTCGTACTCGATGCCGGACTGCCAGGAATGCCACAGACCTGCACAGGGGGAGGGGCCGGGCACCAGCGGCCGAGTGAATGCGACGTAGCCGTACATGTCAAGATCATGTCGCGGTACGACAGACCGCCGCAGGCCGCCACAGACCGCCGCGGCGGGCAGGGTGCCCTTTGTTGATGCGGCTCCTTCTTGACACTTTCGAGTGCTTTCGAATGCTTTCGGTCGCTTTGAAGCCTTGGAAGTGCGCGCGACGAATGCACGCGGCCCACCCAGCACCCACCGTAGTTGTGTATCGACTCCTGCATCACCGTCGCCCATCGCTGCACGCCGTAGTTGCTGCTCTGCAACCAGATCTGTCGCCCGGGCAGCAGCGCCAGGCCCGCCCAGGGACACACGCCGGCGAGCCCTGGCGGCACCACGTAGATAAAGTTGGTGTAGCTGGAGAACGCGGCGGTGCCCAGCGCCTCCTTGGCGCCCGTGTCGCCGTTCTGGGCCAACGTGAACCAGCTGCACGACGACATCACGGCCATCGTACAGTTGGCCGGTACGACAATGACGTTGAAGGACGCCGCATCGATGGTGAACTTGCCGTACGAGCACTGCGCGTACTTTTTCGCGACGCCGCCGAGACCATCCTGATTAGGACCCAGGAAGAGGGTTCGGATGTCTGCGGGTGTGAAGCTGGGGGGCATGCCGCAGGCGGAGTAGTCGAGCAGGATGACCAGCGGACGCTGGACGATGGTGGGGTTGGTGAGTGCCGGCACCACCTCCGCCACCACGGTGACGAATGTGCCCAGCACCGGCGCGCACTCGCCCGTGTACGGCACGATTGCGCACGTCTGGAGCGAGGTGGCGGGAGGGAGGGAGGCGGCAGGCGGCAGGCGGAGGCAGGTGGGCGCATGCAGGTCGTCATCGAGGGGAGGGGAGGGGAGAGGGCCCCCGGACAAGAAATCTGAAAGCAGCCTGTTCCGGGCCCATCATGTGCCAAGCCGCGGATCCGAGCAGCACTTTTGGGGCTGATTGGGGAAAGCCCAATTTCTCCCGATGGGCGAAGAAGCGCAGTGACTTTGGAGATACCTTCCAACCCATGTAAAACCCCAAAACCCTAATATACAACCCTAAAACTTCCTGCCCCACGGGACACAGCTCACAATGGACACCACTGCGCCCGGCAGGATGTTTCTTCCGTTGGGGTCTACTTTGGGCATCTGGTAGGTTCGCGTGATGGGCGTCAGACCGCCGTCCCCCGTCCGCATGGTCCAGTACTGGCCGCCGTCGTCGATGGCCACATACAGCAGCTCCCCCACCAGCTCCGTGGGCGTGATGGCGACGATGGCACTGGGCCCGCCGGGCACGTAGCCGCCGCCGCTGCCGTCAGGCGGGCTGCCGCTGCCGCTGCCGCTGCCGCCGCCGGTGTCGGTGTTTGACACCACCACAGATGGGCTCCTGCTGCCGCCACCAGTGCCGCCGCCGCCGCCGCCGCTGCTGCCGCCGCTGCCGTTGCTGCCGCTGCCGTACTCGTCGCTGCTGCCGGATAAGTCATAGTCGTCACGGAGGCGTGTCGGCGGCGGCGGCGGCGGCGGCGGCGGCGGCGGCGGGGGCCGTCGTGGCGTTCGGGATGGGGCGTTTCCGGGTGCGGGGTACGGGGGTTTGGGATCCGCGTGGCCGGGATAGACGGGTACGGAGTGTACGAATCCGGGTTTCACGGGTGCGGGATTCACGAGTGCGGTCTTGACGAACGCCAAATCCGCGGCACTTGGATCCGGATCCAGAGGCCAGTACGAGTCATCAGTGGGCGTGCTGTCACCGTCGGAGAGTGCAACTGCGGCGAGGGGAAGAGGGGAGCAGGGGAGGGTGGAGGGTGGAGGGACGGCTTGTTGGGCGCTCTAGTATAGATCAAGGCGCTCGAGTACCGTATGGGGCCACGGGCGGGTGAAGGGCGGGGTGCTTCTGAATTCGCGATTGTTGGGGTTGAGGGGGAAACGGCTGTTGTAGGGGAAAACGGCCTTCTAAGACAGCAAGACAGTCGTATGGTGCACGTGGAAGTCGCGTGGACCGAACAATTATGCAAAGAGGAATGGGACATGTGCATGGAGGAATGGGTCGTCTTCGTTGGTTGAGCTTGTATGTCGCAAAGTACGACTCTGAAAGCGCCGTAAAGCTCTTTTCGGAACGACGATATAACGGACTATCTCTGGGGCGCGATGCTCGCGCCTGCACAGCAGCAGACAAGCAACACGCCCACGCAGGCGTGTTGCTTTCCTGCTCCAGTCGCCAGTTCGCTTCGCATTGAGCCCGATGGACCGATGGAACGGAACGCACCTTTCGCAACGCTGAAGAGTAAGAGGACCAAAAGCCATTGCTTCAACATGGTCAGAATTTACAAGATTGAGGAATGTGAAGCAAAAGTTGCTGATTTAAGCACGGGCCGAAAAGGGTAGGGGGCTAGGGACCGATACGCCCCGAATCAGCGAGCTCATCAAGTGCTGGAACTATGGATTAAATGTTATGTTAAAAGGATCGGAAATGCACCTGTGCAATGCCTAATAACCCATCCGGCAAGGCCGGCGACGCTATTGGAGACGAGGCCGGTATCACCCGTACTCTACCTAATGTCCAGAAAAATGTCCCAATCGGGGCATGAAATGTTGCCCGTGATCGTGAAGAAACTAAATATCCAGGGTAGAAAGGTCCTAGATGGTGTCAACAGAGCACCCGTGGTTAAGCTTGCCGTACGAATAAGGCCGTTCAGCGTAGCTTCCCTGGCTGCGACCGACCGCCATCGACGGCAACAGACCTCCCCCCCGCAACATACTTCTAAGCGACTTTATACGAACGCATTGAAGTTTTATTTTATAGAATTACAAGCTGATCGGGATTGTGCATTAGGGCCCTAAACAGCGCACTTGCAGGCTGCAAGTGCGCTGTTTAGGGCCCTAATACACAATCGGCTGAGCCGCATCTCTGATGCACACAGTATCTTGTCCACTTACAGCGGTTACAATTGCGGAATATTTTTTATAGTAATGCAGTTCTTGTATGTACAAACTACGGTAAGCTTGCACGCTCGATGGGCCGTGTACGGCGTCCGTTTGCAAACAAGGTGAGCCGGGCAGGTATTTTGCACATAGAAATGTGGTGGATTATTTTGAACAGCCCCAAATTGCCATATTTAACTAAGGGCGGCTCGCTTGTGCGCCGGAGCCCCGCAGTAAAATCGCACATAAAATCGCACATACAAAATTTTGCCATGGTACAGATTACTTTATTTTTTACTATGCTGATAGACTTCAATATACCCCCAACTAGCCGTCTTCTGCAACTGTACGGTGCGCACCAATATAAATCCCAATACTATGCATAAAAGGGTCACAGTGTCAGCCCAGGCTGCAAACATATATATGGATTCCATTCCACGCTGCCAGTTGGCCCTTTGTTTGCACAGGCAAGCCCGCCCGCCCATACCCTACCCTACCCCGCTCCTACCCCGCCTCGAGCCCGCCGCCACTCCCAATTCCACTGCTTTCAGCAAGGGGAAATGCTTCCTTTTTGGATGCGATAATTACAAGGGGAACTCGTTTTCATACCGGTTGCTAGCCGTAATAATGTAGAATGCAATGACTGTACGGCTGAGCGTTTAACGATTTGACGCATCCCCGCCAGAGGGTACTCACGGGGGTCGGATTCCTGTAAGTGCGGTGTCACGGGATACCTGGTACTGGCTTATAAAACAAATCAATTTTCAGGTAGATACAATTCCTCTTTTCTTGTCATTCAACAGATATGCGGTTTCCCCCATCGAATTCCCGCAACCGGCTCTAGGATTCTTCCGACCGACCATAGGATTTTCCTCACGGACCGAACTCCAGAATGACCGCGACAGGTATCCAATCCTCAACGCCCCGGAAACAGATACTCGTTAATACCAAAAGGTTGCGCAAACAAAATTGGTTTTCCGTCACATGTCGCCGTGTCACAGCACGTGTATCGGATACCGGTACCCGAGATCGACCCCCGTGAGTACCCTCTGGCCCAACATCTCCTCCGAGCGGGCTCCGTCGCTCACATCTGCAGAGTCCCTCCTCGGCGAACGAACCACGCTGCACTCGCACTGCACCCAGCCGGGGGAATGCCCCCCCCCCCCACCCTCCACGTGCTTCGGCCTATACGTGGATAACCCCCCACCCGCCGATTGCGCGATCCACGATCCGCAGTCCCGCTCGGCCCCAGTCGACGGTGCCACCACCGAACCCACAGCGCCTGCGCCCACACATCGTGTGCTGAACTACCCTACCCTGAAATGAAGGCGACAATCTATCTCCCAGTATCTACTACGGTAAATCGGTAATGCGCAGCCCTGTATGTGCGCGACTTGCTTGCTTGAGCCCGTTCCGCAGCCGCCCCCCGGCCCCGGAACCAATACGGCACCATGTAGGGCAGCCAGCCCTTATCAGCTACGACCAGTCTCAACCCTTGATGTAGCTCCTTGCTCCACCCGCCCAGCCGGCCAAGTCGCCAAACCCTAAATTTGGCTGGCTGCTCCACCCGACCATCCCGCCAAGCCGCCGCCATCTTGCGTGCCTTCCCACGTTCCGGCCCCCTCTGCCACGTTGCGGCCTTCATTCGATCATTCCCCAATCTCCTTACGATACGCCCCCCAGAAGACCTTCCCATTATTCAGTCGGGGAGGAGAGATTGAACTCTCCTCCCCGCCCAAAAAACAAACAAACGAGGACACCCCCGAGGGCCATGATGCCCGAACGCCTCGGCCCCAAGGTCGAGTCGGGTCCCAAGTTCGCAAGGTGCCGTAGCCATCCTGTAGCAGTCTGCGCGGGCGCCTGGGAGACAGGAACAGCGCCGTTTGCAGCACCCGCGCGCCCCGGCCCCCCGCGCCCCGCCCGCCCGCAGCCGCCTGCCTGTGTTTCCACCCCTGCCAGTCAATTGGTTTCCAGACCCACCCAGCCACCCAGCCACCCTCTCACCCACCCACCCACCCACCTACATACGCATCCATCGTACTACCGGGGCTCCTTAAGCCAGTCTACACACAAACAGCCGACTGACGGTCATCATGGGACGAGCTTGCCGTACTTCAAAAGGTGCAACAAACGACCTAGTCCACCCACGGACCAACCTAACCACCAACCTAACCAGTAACCACCAACGGCACCGGCCCGATCGAGCTGCCTCGACTGCGGTATCTGTCCAGCCAACCAAGCAGCCCCCCCGAACGCCCCAGCCCCCTGTTCCGTGCGCTAGCCTGTCCTGCCCCGTCCCGCGCCCGATGGCAAAACTTCCGCGCACCACTGCTCCACCACGTGACGGAACCCGCCGGCTGCTTGCCGGGAACCTGTTGGCGGCACTGGTTGGGAGGCATCCTCCGCCTCCTCCCACTGGACCCACATTCCTCCATTCATTCATTCATCCATTCCTTCCTAGATCCCAGGGGTGCACCCCCACATGGGGTGCACCCCCACATGAGACCCCGACTCGGCCGTCATCTCGCCACCTCGGTGTGTGTGGGGGGGGCGCTCGGCGCCGCAAGCGGGCTGCGCTACCCGACGCCGCCGCCACCGCCCTCCGCGCCGCCACGCCCACCCGACGCCGCCACCCCGGCGAATCCACTTCGGTGACGGGACGGCGCCTGGCTGCCTCTCCCGGGGCCCTTCCCGGGCTTCCGCCCGGCCACTGGCGGCGGCCGCAACTCCGGCTGCGGCTGTTGCTGCTGCTGCTGCTGCTGCGCGCCGCCGGCGCCACCAGTGCCGGCCGGCAGCGGCCGGGTCGGTGCCGCTTCATGCGTCACGACCGAGTTCGACGGCCTTTGCCGCTTCGCGGGCTGCTTGGATCCCTCAGCGACGGCGCCCGCGCCCGTGTCGGCGCCGCCGGCGGCGGCGTCGCCGGCCGCACCGGCGGCGGTGAGAGCTTCCGTGTCCGTTCTCCGGCGGCGGCCGTCGCCGCCGGATGGCGCCGACGCCAGCGGGAGGGAGGGGCATGGAGGCAGGGGCGGGCCGCCAAACCGCGACAGGTCGATTAACGGCACGCCCAGCGGGAAGTTGAATGCACCGGCGCCGCCAAAGCCGCCGCCGCCGCCGAATCCGGGCGCGAAATGCGCGGACGGGAAGAGCGCCGGGCCGATGCCCAGGCCCAGATTGGGCCCGAATGGGCCTGCGTCGCCGCCGACCCACGGGTCGGGCGGCAGCCCGCTGGCGCCCGCCACCCAGGCAGCTGCAGCCGCCGCCGCTGGGTTGAAGTGAGGCTGGAGCGAGAGCCCGCCCGCGAGGCCCTGGGCAGCTTGTGGCGCCCCCGAGTGCCACGCCGCAACAGGGTGCAATTCGCCCGTCAACGAGGGCGGCACGGGGCCGGAGTCGGACGCCGCCGACGCCGCCGGCGCCGCCGGGGCCGTCGCCGCCGTTGGCGCCGCTGCGGGCGCTGCCGTCGCTGCCGTCGGCACCGCTGCGGGCGCTGCAGCGGTCGTGGTGGGCGCCGCCGCAGACGTCTTCGCGGGAACCCGGGCGGGTGCTTTAGCCGGCAGGCCTGGCAAGGCGGCTGCGGCCGCCACCTCCTCGTCCGTCAGCGGCGGCAGATTGAAGTCGGGGATGCGGCTAGCGGGCCGGCGCTGCTGCTGCGCTGCCGACTCCGCCACCGCCGGTCCTCTCGCCGCCTTCCCCGCCGCTGCCGGCCGTGCTGCCGCCTTCGGCGCTGCCGTCGGCGCCGCTGCAGCCCTCACGCCAGATACCGATCCAGAGCCGGTTCCGACGGCTCCGACCAACTTTTTTCCGGATCCGGCATTCTTGGACCCGGGTAGAGCTCCACCTGCGGCGGTGCCGCCGCCACGCCCCTTCCCGTCCGTCTTGCCGCTACCCGCACGCTCCGAGCCACCCGCCGTGGCCCCCGCTGCCCCGCTGTCCCTGCCTCCGCTGCCGTTGTGTCCTGTGGCGGCCGCGCCGGCGCCGGCACCGCCGCCGCCGCCACTGCTGCTGCTGCCGGCTCTGCGGTCCCTTCTCGCCTGACTTGCTGGCTCGCCTCGCGTGGCGGCCTCTCGTCCTGGTCGGTCTTTCCCGTCGCCTGACGGCAGTGGCGGCGCCGCCGTCCGGGTCATGGACCCCCAATGGCCGCCGTCGCCGCCGCCGCCGCCGCCACCCGTGCTCTCCGCCGTCGCCACTCCACCTGCGCTGCCGGGCGCCGTCGCCGCTTCGGGTGAGGACGACGCCACAGCCTGCGCCCTGGCCGCCGCCACCGCCGCCACGCGCGTCTTGACGGCGGCCGCGGCGGCTGCCGCCTCCGCCGCCGTCATCGGCGGCAGGTTGAAGTCAAGCGTCGCTCGCCGCGAGGCCCGCTCTACGCCGCTGCCACTGCCGTCGCCGTTGCCGCCGCCGCCACCCGTGCTCTCCGCCGTCGCCACTCCACCTGCGCTGCCGGGCGCCGTCGCCGCCGTCGCCGTCGCCGCCTCCGTCGCCGCTTCGGGTGAGGACGACGCCACAGCCTGCGCCCTGGCCGCCGCCACCGCCGCCACGCGCGTCTTGACGGCGGCCGCGGCGGCTGCCGCCTCCGCCGCCGTCATCGGCGGCAGGTTGAAGTCAAGCGTCGCTCGCCGCGAGGCCCGCTCTACGCCGCTGCCGCTGCCGTCGCCGTTGCCGCCGCCGCCACCCGTGCTCTCCGCCGTCGCCACTCCACCTGCGCTGCTGGGCGCCGTCGCCGCCGTCGCCGTCGCCGCCTCCGTCGCCGCTTCGGGTGAGGACGACGCCACAGCCTGCGCCCTGGCCGCCGCCACCGCCGCCACGCGCGTCTTGACGGCGGCCGCGGCGGCTGCCGCCTCCGCCGCCGTCATCGGCGGCAGGTTGAAGTCAAGCGTCGCTCGCCGCGAGGCCCGCTCTACGCCGCTGCCGGTGCCGCCACCGCCGCTGCCGCTGCCGCCGCCGCTGCCGCCGCCGCTCCCCTGCCTGTCGCTCCGAGTGCCTTCCCCCCGGCTGCCGTGCTTGGCTACGATGCGCTGCGCCTCCTCCTCGACACGACCCGGCGCCGCCGCCGCCGCCGCCACCACCGGGGACATCACCGGGGACACCACCGGGGACACCGAGCGGTGCAGGCCACTGCCACCTTCGGCGGCCGTAGCGGCTGCGCCGCCGTCAGCGGCGGCTGCCCGCGCCTTCGGCTCCGACGCCTCACCATCGGTGACCAGCCGCGGCCGCTTCGCGGCCGCTCCGCCACCGGCGCTCGCCTTGTCGCCGCCGGCGTCGGATCCGTGGTCCTTCGCCGCCGGCGGCAGCTCACGCTTCGCTCCGTTCGCGTCCTGCGGCGGCCACGGCGGCGGCGGGGCGGGCGGGGACCATTCGATTCGTTGACGGCCGGAACGAGGCAACGGCGCCGCCGCGGCGGCGCCGGCGACGGTGCCGGCCCGGTCCCCGCGGGGAGCGTCACTCCTGCCGGCCGGGACCACTAAAGCCGCGCCGCCGCTACCGCTTCCGCGCCCGCCGCCGCCGCCATTCCCGCGTTGGCTGGAAGGCTCTTGCGAGGCCGGCGCTGACGCGTCGCCGACACGGGCGCCGGATGGGCGGGTGGTGGCCATGCCGCGTCCTTGTGCGCAGCCCATTACCCCGACTACTGCACCCGCCGCCGCAGCCCCGGCAATCGCGGCCGCAGGAGCAGGAGCAGGGGCGGCGGCAGCAGCCGCAGCAGCAGCCCCCACGCTCGGATAGGGAACAGCAGTGGCAGCGGCAGCAGCTACTGCAGCAGTACCAACAGGCCTCACATCTGCAGAGCCGCGCGCGGGAGAGCAGCGTGGAAGAAGGTGGCGGTGGTGGTGGCGGTGGTGGTGGTGGTGGTGATGGTGGTGGTGATGGTGGTGGCGGTGGTGGTGGTGGTGGTGGTGATGGTGATGGTGGTCGCGGTGGTGGTGGTGGAAAAGGAGGATGGTCGCGTGGGGATGGACGCAGGCGCGAGAGCCGAGAACGGGCAGCACCTGCTTGCACGCAACGCACCGGACCTGCTCGGGCCCAGCGGACAAGAGCGTGGGTTCGGCTGCGGGAGAGCGGCCCGACCCGATGCGATACCCTAAGGGAGGGCAGCCCCGCCACCACCACCGCCGCGGTCACCATCAGCGGACCCCAGAGGGGACCAGCGGGCCTGGCAGCCTACACGCTTCCCCTCCCCGCCTTCACAGCAGGGCAGTCCTTCAGCAGCGACAAGGCCCCATCCACCCACCTGAAAGTTCGGCGCCCACTCCCGCCTCTGCTCCTGCTCCTGCTCCTGCTCCTGCCGCCGCTCCTCCATCCGCGCCCCCGCCCGAGCCCGCGCCTCCCGGGCCTCCCCGGCCCTGCGACGGACGCAGCTCGCAGCCCCTCCCTGCAGCGGAGCCCCCATCGCCCGGCGGCCCAGGGGCCGCGGCCCCGGCCGCCGCCGCATGAGGCCCCATCAGGGGGCTCACCGCGGCCGGTGGCGCCGCCGCCGCCGCCTCGGTTGGTCCTGGTGCGTGTTTCTCGGGCAGTTGCTGCTGCCCTGGCAGCTGCACCAGCTGCTGCTGCTGCGGCTGCGGCGGCGGCGATCCTGGCCGCCGGTGGCCAGGATTCCCCAGCTGCAAAGCCGCCATCTGGGGCGCCGCAGCCCCAGCCACGGGCGCCGCAGCCCCCGAGGTTCCTGGGCTCGCCAACGCGGCTTCCATCTTGACCCCCACCGCTGCCGCTACCACCCTCACCGCAGCATCATGGGCAGGAGCGCGCAAGGCGAGACCGTCCCCGCTCGCTGCCGCTGTTGCTGCTGCGGCGGCCGCTGCCGCTGCCGCGGCCGCTGCAGCCACTGCCGGTGCTGATAATGGCGCTTCTCCTGTCGCTGCTGCTGCTGGTGTTGTTGTTGCTGCTACTGCTGGTGGTGCTGCTTGCGCAGGCGGGGCTGTGACGCCTGGAGTTGGGGCTGGAGATGGAGTTGGAGGTGGAGCGGCAGCTGGTGGTCTCTGCGCTGAGGTAGGTTGGTCCGAGGCTGGCTGTCCGCCGGTCAGCTGGGTCGGCTGGCCTGGTCGCACCCCGAGCTGCGGCTCAGCGGGTGCCGGTGCCTGGGGGGTAACATAGACGGAACCCTGGGAGGGGGCCGGCTGGCAGGGGGGCGGCCCTCGCCCTCGGGTCTGCACTGAGGCCTGGCCGTCGGAGCCCTGCACCTCAAGCTCCCACTCCGACACCTCGCACGACCTCCCGCCCTGCCCGTTGCGGCAGCTGTCGCTGCGGCTGACGTTGCCGTCCTGCCCAGCCGCCCTGGCGGTCCCAGGCTCCGCCAGACGCTGCTGCGCTTGCCCCTGCGCCTGAAGCAACCCTGCCCCGGTCTGCGAGGACTGGCCCTTCGGCGGGGAAGCCGTCCGGCGGCGCTGCGCCTGTGGCTGGTGGAGGTGCTGCTGCCGCTCCTCCTGCCTCCCCTCGTCGTGCTCCCGCCCCCTCTCCCGCTGCCGCTCCCGCTGGGTCAGGCCCAGGCCCTGCCTCCCACGCTCGGCGTCCGGATCCCGCTCGCGCTCGCGCTTCCGATCCTCTCTCGCCTGCAGTGCGGCGGGTGTGCTTCGGAGGCCACTGTCCCGCTGGTCTTGACCCCCCTCACTTTGGGCCTGGTTGGGGCCCTGGTTGGGGCCCTGGTTGGGGCCCTGGTTGGGGCCCTGGTTGGGGCCCTGCGCTTGGCCTTGGCCCTTGCCATGAGCCTGGCTCTGCCCCTGCTCCCGATGGCTGCCGCGTAGCTCCCCATCCCGGTCCAGCCGCCTCGGTGGGCGCTGTGCCTCGCCCGGCTGCTGCTGCTGCTGCTGCTGCGGCTGCTCCTGTTGCTGTTGTTGCTGCTGTTGTTGCGGTTCCCGGGCCAGCGGCTGCGGCTGCTGCTGGCCCGGGCTACCGTTTGGGTGCAGTGGTCGGGGGCGGAGGGGCGAGGGGGCCATGCCTGGCGGCGGCGGAGGTTCCCTCACCATCGGCCGCGGTGCGGGCGGCTGAAGGTGGGGTTGAGGGTGAGGGTGGGGGTGAGGGTAGCCCGGGGGGAAGGCCTGCTGCGGCGGCGGCGGCGGAGGGCCGCCCGGCTGGCCATGGCCACCCACCCAGGGCGGCTCCGGCGGGCCGCGCCCGGACTGACCCGCCCACAGGTGTGACTCGGGGCCCATGGGCGGTCCCTCCGACGGCCCGTGGCGGTACTGCGGCTGGTGGAAGGGAGGCGGGTGCTGGACCGGACCGTCGTTGCGATCGAAGCCAGGCGGGCCGGGATGCTGGTGTTGCTGTGGCTGCTGTTGCTGCTGCTGTTGTTGTTGGGGGCCGGAATGTGGGCCGGGATGGTGCGGCTGTGGCTGTGGCGGCTGTGATTGGTGGTGGAAGGGCGGCGGCTGCATGTGCGGGGGAAGGTGGTAGTGGGGGTGGGGTTGCGGCAGTCCCATGGGCATGGGCGGCGGTCCGAGCGGGGGGCTGCCCAGCTGCTGCTGTGGCGGCTGCTGGTGGTGGTGGTGGTGGTGGTGGTGCTGCTGCTGCTGCTGCTGGGGTGGAGGTGGACCCCGGTGCGGCGAAGGAGGGCGGTGCATTGGCCGCGGCGGGAGGTCGGGGTGGAGCAAGTGCGGCGGCGGTCCCATCATCCCTTGCTGCTGCTGCTCGTGGAATTGTGGGAGCGGCGGCGGCGGCGGCAGCATGTGCTGCGGCGGTCCCTGTGCGCCCAGCGGGAAGTGCAGCTGCGGCTGCGGGCCTGGGCCGTACGGCGGCGCCGCCGGTGGCCCATGCTGCGGCGGCGGTCCCTGCCCGTGTGAAGGCCCCGGCGGCAGCGGCGGCGGCGGCCCCTGTCCATTCGGCGGCGGCGGTGCACTGTACGGCAACCTCTGCTCAAAGTGTGGCAGTCCGCGTCCGTGCGGCGGCTCACACGGCGGCCCCGGCTCGTACCTCGGCGGCGGCCCTTGCTGCTGACGCTGCTGCTGCTGCTGAGGCGGCGGCGGCGGCGGCGCCTGGTTCGAAGGGCGGTCTTGCGGCGGGTACGGCTCCTGGGGCGGCGGCGGCGGCCTCTCGGGCCGCGCGGGTTCGGGCCCCCACGGACCGGAAGGCGGGTGCATCGCCTGCTGCGGCTGCGGCTGCGGCGGCGGCAATGGAGGTTGTTGCTCCGGCGGCGGCGGGTGCTGTAACGGCAGGCGCGGCGGGTTCGGTGCGCCGCTGAGCAGAAAGTGCGGCTCAAGGTACGGATTCAGGGGTACGATCTGAATCGGTGGCGCCGGCCGCGCCGGCTTTAGCAGCTGCGGCAGCGGCGGAAGCGATGGCGGCGGCGGGCGCGACGCGGGCCCGGCGGCACTGCAGCCGGCCAGTGATCGCGGAGGGCTAGCGCCGGGGACCGCTCCGGAACCGGCCCTGAGGGCGGATGTCCCCGCAGGCCGCCGTGTCGCCTCCGCCCCGGCCGTTGGCGGCTGGGCTGGTGCTGCCGCCGGCTGGCTTGCCCCTGCCCGAGCCCCACCATCTCGATGTTGCTGCTGCTGCTGCTGTAACGGTGGCGGCAGCGGTGGAGGAGGCGGCGGCGGCGGCGATCGGTCATCGTCGCTTCGTTGCTGCTCCTGCTTTCGTTGCTGCTCCTGCTTCCCTTGCTGCCGCTGCTCCGTCTGCTGCTGCTGCTTCTCCCTCGCCGCTTGACCTCCTGACGGTGTCGGCGGACGCGGCGGCGGCGGCGGCGGGTGCGCCGACAGCGGTGGAGGGACCGCCGCTGGCGGCGCCGCCTCCGCGGCACCAGCACCAGCACCACCGCCGCCGCCGGCGGCGGCCGCCTGCCGGCCCGTCGGCGCTGCCGCCGCCGTCACCGCCCCGGTTCCCTCCGCCTCGGCCGGCGGCGCCGGCGGCGGCGCCTCGGACACCACCGCCGGCTCCGACAACGACACCTCCATGTCCGACTGGGACCGGGACTCCGCCTCCACCTCCCCAGACTCCAGCTCACTGACCTCCGCCTCCGCTGCCGTCTTTGCCTTCGCCTGCTTTCGCCTGCCTTCGTCTTTGCCTTCGCCTTTGCCTTCGCCTTTGCCTTCACCTGCCGCCGCCGCCGGCGACCGCTGGTCCGCGCTCGTGCGGCCCGCGGCAGCGGCGCCTGCCGCCTCCGCCGCCTCCGCCGCCGCCCCGCCGGCCTTGCCGCCCGCCTCCTTGTTGGCGGCATCCCTCTTGCCAGCGTCCTCGTCCCCACGTCCGGGCTGCTGCTGCTGCGCCCCGCGGTCCTGCTCCCCCCGAGTCGCTCCCGGCTCAGATACGCGCGACACCGGCTGTCTGGGCCGACCGCTGTCCCCGCCGCCGCGCCCACCGCCGCCGCCGCCGCTGCCCGCCCTGTCAAGCGCGCGACTCAAATCGCCGCTTCCCTTGCGGGCCCCGTCCCGTGGGTCACCACCTCGTTCCCGCTCCCGGTAACGCTCCCATTCCCGTTCCCGCTCCAGCTCCCGGCCGCGGTCGCGGTCTCGTTCCCGGTCGCGGTCCAGCTCCCGGCCGCGGTCACGGTCTCGTTCCCGCTCCAGCTCCCGGCCGCGGTCACGGTCTCGTTCCCGCTCCAGCTCCCGGCCGCGGTCACGGTCTCGTTCCCGCTCCAGCTCCCGGCCGCGGTCACGGTCTCGTTCCCGCTCCAGCTCCCGGCCGCGGTCACGGTCTCGTTCCCGGTCGCGATCCGCAGGCCGGCCCAGGGCCCGCTCCCGCTCCCGCTCCCGCAGCCTCTCCCGCTCACGCTCACGCTCGCGCTCCCGCTCTCGGGCCCGCTCGCGCTCCCGCTCACGCTCGCGCTCTCGTTCCCACTCCCGCTCTCGTTCTCGCCGCCGATCCCATTCCCGCTGCCGCTCCCGCTCCCGCTCGCGCTCCCGCTCCCGCTCGCGCTCTCGCTCGCGCTCTCGCAAGTCCCATTCGCGCGGGGCCGCTTCGCGGCCCTGCGCACCAGCCCCGCGGGCAGGTGTGCCGCTTCCCCCGCGTTCGCGATCCCGCCCCGCCGCGGCCGCAGCCGCCCGTCGAGCGGGGCTGCGGCTACGGCTACGGCTCGTGCTGCTGGTGCCGCGGCTGCTGCTCGAGCGACTTGTGCTGCTGCTGCTACTGCGGCTGCGGCTGCTGCGAGTGCGGGCACGGCTTCCTGTGCGGCTACGGCTGCGGCTCCGGCTGCGCTGCGTCGCTGTCGCCGTCGCCCGTCCGTCGGCACCGCCTGCGCTTCCCGCCGGTTGGCTGCCTCCCCCGCTGCGGCTTCGCCCACCGGACTCCGCGCCCGGCGGCTGCGAGGCACGCGGTCGCGGCTCCGCCTGCGGCTCCGCCTGCGGCTCCGCCTGCGGCTCCGCCTGCGGCTCCGCCTGCGGCTCCGCCTGCGGCTCCGCCTGCGGCCGTTGCGGCTCGCCGCCGCCCGGAGGCGCCGTTTGGGCCGCCGGCTGCGCAGCTGCTGCGCCCGGAGGTGAGCCGTCAGCTGCGGCCGCAGGTGTGCCCGCGCGCTCTTGCGGCTGCTGCTGCGACTGGAGCTGCCGTTGCACCTCAGGGAGCGGCTGCTGCTGCTGCTGCTGCCGCTGTGGCTGCGAGGACGCCGGTGGCTCCTGCGGCGGCTGCGCCTGCGGTGGCTGCTGCGGTAGCTGCTGCGGTGGCTGCTCCTGCGGTGGCTGTTGTACCCCGTCTGCAGGGTGGCGCACATCGGGTGGGTTCGCCGGCCCCGCCGGTGCACTCCCTGCCGGACACGGACCCGCATCCATGTCCTTGTCCATCGGCCGATCAGCGCCGGGCTGCTGCAGAGCCAGGGGCTGCTGCTGCGGCGGCTGCTGAGCAGGCGCGGTGGCGGGACGCAGAGACGCGACGCCTTCAGCACCGGCACCTGCAGCAGCAGCACCGGCAGCAGCACCGGCACCGGCAGCAGCAGCAGCACCGGCAGCAGCACCGGCACCGGCAGCAGCAGCAGCAGCAGCAGCAGCCGTCGGTTCGACGGCCGCGGGGGTCGCCGCGGCGGCCGAGACGTGCGTTGTGGAGGCCGCCGTTGAGCCGGACGCAGCCGCGACGGCGCCCGTGGCGGCCGCCCCAGCGCCAGCCACCGCCCTGGGGAGCCCCTGCTGCCGGGGCCGGGGCTGGGGCTGGGGCTGGGGCTGGGGCTGGGGCTGGGGCTGGGGCTGGGGCTGGGGCTGGGGCTGGGGCTGGGGCTGGGGCTGGGGCTGGGGCTGGGGCTGGGGCTGGGGCTGGGGCTGGGGCTGGGGCTGGGGCTGGGGCTGGGGCTGGGGCTGCGTATGCGGCGGCGACTCCTGCTGCTGCTGCTGCTGCTGCGGCGGCGGCGGCGGCGCATTCGCCGGCGGACCCCACTTGCAGCGCCGTGCCTGCTGAGGCGAAGACCTTGGCGCGGCCTGGGGCGCTGGCTGCTGGCCCGCTGCCGCCGCCGCCGTTGCCGCGGCCGGCGCTGGCACCGGCGCTGGCGCCGCCGCCGTTGCCGTTGCCGCGGCCGGCGCTGGCACCGGCGCTGGCGCCGCCGCCGCCGCCGTTGCCGCGGCCGGCGCTGGCACCGGCGCTGGCGCCGCCGCCGCCGCCGCCGCCGTTGCCGCGGCCGGCGCTGGCACCGGCGCTGGCGCCGCCGCCGCCGTTGCCGCGGCCGGCGCTGGCACCGGCGCTGGCGCCGCCGCCGAGGCCGCCGTTGCCGCGGCCGGCACTGGCACCGGCGCTGGCGCCGCCGCCGCCGTTGTCGCGGCCGGCGCCGGCGCTGGTGCTGAAGCCCCTGCGTGCGGAGTTGCGGCCTGCGGCTGTTCAAAGCCTGGGGGCGCTGCAGGCGCCGATGCGGCGTCTGTGGCAACCTCGGCGGCGGCGGCGGCTCCTCCCGGATGCGCCATGTCCAGGCCGAGGGTCTTTTGCTGCTGCAGGTTCCGCCACTGCGCAAGCCGACGCTCCTGTGCGGTCCTCTGCACGTCGGTGTCGCCCTCGTCGCTGCCGCCGCCGGGCCTGACGTCCGCGCCGCTGCCGTCCGCATTGTCGCCAGCCGCACCACCGCCGCCGCGAGCCTCACCTCCGTCTGTGGTACCGGGGGTAAGGTCAGCTGTGGCGCCAGAAGCTGCACGCACATCGGTGTCTACCGCCGCCGCCACCGCCGCGGCGACCGTTGCAGCCGAAGTGGCCTCAGCACCAGCGCCCGCACCAACGTCTGCCGCGGCAGCGGGGGCTGTGCCAACAGCCGCATCAGCACCAGCGGAGGCGGCAGCGGCTGCGCCGCCGTCGCCACCGGCAGCGGGCGCCGCCCGGCCCCCCGCGCCGTCCAGCGCCCTCAGCACCGCCGCCAGGATCGAAGCCGCGTTGCGCGTGTTCTCCGGCGCGAAAAACACTTCCGCAAGGCTCGCCACGTCCGCCACACCCGCGTCGTCGCCGCCGCCATCGCCATCGCCATCGCCGCCGCCGCTGGCTCCCACGGCCCCGCTGGCCGCGCCGCCTCCACCGTCTACGCTTGCGCCGACGGACCAGGCGCCTTGCTGATCCACGCCAACGGCCGCTGGCGCTAGCGCCGGCGCCGCCTCCGCCGGCTGCCAGCCCTTCGAGTTGCTGCTGCTGCTGGGGCTATCGCCCGGCCGCTGCTGGGGCTCAGCCGCTCCAGGAGCCTGGAGCTGCTGCTGCTGCTGCTGCTGCTGCTGTGTGCTCGTGCCTTGGGCTAGCTGCTGCTGCTGCTGCTGTTGCTGCGGCTCCTGCCGCCGCCCCACAAGCCCGGCAAGCTGCCGCTCACCCTCCGGGTCCCGCTGCTGCTGCTGCTCAGTCTGCGACTGCGGCGGCGGTTGCGGCGGCGGAAGCGGCTGGACCTCGGCCCAGGCGCCGCCTCCGCCGCCGCTGCCGTCGCCGCCGCCCGCTACGGGTCCCCTCGGGTCGCCGACACCGCCATCGCCAGCGGCGGCGGCGCCGCCGCCGGCCCCCTGTCCTGCCGCCGCCGCAGCTGCCGCCGCCTCCGCAGCCGCTGCCGGTTCCTCCTCGTTCAGCTCGGCGAGCTGCCCCGGCCGCAGGTCCACCAACTCCCGCAGGTCGTTCAGCAGCTTCCCCACGTCGGGCCGCTCCACCAGCCCCAACGGCGCCGCCGCGGTCAGCAGCTCCCGGATCAGACCACACGCCCTCAGCATCAGAGCCTCCAACCTGGCCAGCTGCGCCGGCCGCACCCGCGGCTGCTGCTGCTGCGGCGGCGGCGGTGTCGGCCGCCGCCGCTGCGCCTGCGGCGCGGCCGCGGCGGCGGCCGCAGCTTGCTCGGCGGCGGCCCGCTCCTCGGCGGCGGCCCGCTCCGCCGCCTCGGCCGCCGCTCGCTCGGCGGCGGCGGCGCGTTCGGCGGCGGCAGCACGCTCGGCGGCCTCGGCGGCGGCGCGCAGTGCCGCCGCCGCCGCCGCGGCGCGCTCCGCCGCCGCCGCCGCCACGGCTCGCTCCGCCACGGCCGTCTCTGCCCGAACGGCCGCCAACCGCTGGGCGACCTGGTCCCGCCGCTGCCGCCGCTCCGCCGCCCGCTGCCGCAGCTGTTCCGCTTCCAGGGAGAGGCTCGCCAGCGGCGCCGCCAGGGCGCAGGCCGGCGGCGGCGGCGGCGGCAGCGGCGGCGGGATCCGGGGCTGCTGCTGCTCCTGTGGCAGTAGCTGAACCTGTTGTGTATTGGGAGCTTGTTGGAAGTGGGTTTGGGGCGGGCTTGGGTTTTGCATGTGTGGCGGCGGCGGCGGTCCGTGAGGTTCTTGCGCGCCTGCGCCCTGGATAACTTCGCCTGCCGCGGGGCCGCTGCGCGGCTGCTGGCGCGATTGCGGAGGATCGAGGGCCGCCGGCACCGTCCCTGCTGGACCGTCATCGGCAGGGGAGTGGGTGATGGCGAGCTGGGCTGGGGCGGTCGACAGGGAGGCCTGGAAGGGCGGCAGGCGCGGGATGGGCAGGGCGTCTGCGCCGCTGAAATGCGCCTGCGCGGAGCGCCCGGCAGGGGGCATCAGGGAGCCCGAGGGCGTGCGGTCCACCGCAGCCAGCATCGCTGCCGCGAAGCTGCTTGGCAGGCTCAGCTGCTGCGTGGTAAGACGGGCCGCCAGCTCCAGCCGCGCCTGGCTGTCCAGCATGTGGCGCATCTGGGCCCGCATGTCGTTCTGAGCCAAGGAAACGAGTCGGCTGTGCAGCAGCGCCGCGTGCGCGGGCGGCGCGGGCCCTGGCATCGGCAGCATACCGGGCCTCGGAGGAAAGGCCACCAGGCCGGGAGGGAATCCATGACCATATGCGCCGTTATAGGAGAGAAAAGGATCTGAAGGTTGATAGTCGGCCCCAAACGGCGGCGGTGGCGTGGGCAAGGAGCCACTCATTTACTTCCTGTTCCACTCGCCCAACGCGTCAGGTGGCCCATATGTCTAGTAGGTTCACCCTGTGAGGCCCCATCGGTGGCGTTAACATGTTCTTGCAAGCAATTTAACAGCGATGGGCACACGATGTCGGAGGCCTCCAGAAAAGGTGTTTAAAGTTAAGGTCTCAACTGCATATACGTGAGATCATCAAAATCGCTTCGTTGATAACGTTGTCAGTAGGCTTCCTTCGGACGATCTGACCCAGACGCCTGGGCGTTGGCGTTGTACAGCGGGAACCGCCTCACTTCGCCATTTGGCTCCACCTCTGCTCCAACACCAGGTAATATTTTAGTTTAAACAGTGAACGTTCGTTGTCATAGCCAACGGGCTATCCATTATAAACTATAAGACTGCGGGAAGGACTCCCATTCATAGCTCCCGATGGCTACACACAGGCTACACCGGGCACACCGGCCGTTCCGGCCTGGCGAACCAGGCCCTGACACTCCGCTTTCTGCGGCCCGACCGGCCCGCGTTGGAGCTCCTTTGCGCCCGTGCTGCGCCTCCGCCAGCGGTGCCGCGCGGGGGCCATCGGACGGCCCCGGCAGACGCAAGGACGAGTCTCCGCTGGTGCAGCCCTCCCTCGTCATCCCCCCTCCGTCCGTCGGCAGCCAGGTGCGCATGAGGCCGCTGCAGCGCTGCAGCGCTGGAGCTGGGAACGGGGGCGGGGCGTCTTCGTTTGTGGCTTCTGGGGATGTGGTGGAGGCCGGCGTCCCGGCGGTGGTTAAGAGTTGACCGCTTGACAGCTCTTGACAGCTGACACAGATGTCCCAATAGGATCAGTGGTCCATGGTTGTGGGAACTGAGAGGAGCCCTGACGCCCCTGCGGCCGGAATGATGAAGCCGGCCCTCGAACGGCCTAATTAAGGAAGTCCTTGGTCCGTACGTTATAGCGCTCCTTTAACCCTAACTGGGCTGCTGCCCCAAGCAGCGAAACCCTTAAGTCCCTTCTCTCTCCAAGAGACCAGCGGCCATGGTCCCACGCCGCTTCCGCCACCGTGCCCTGTTTCGCCGCAAACGGAGGTGTGGTGAATGGTACGGCACGGCCGCCTTTGGACCATGCAGTACGGGCGAAACCGCTTACTGGACATGGCGTTCGGCGGGCCACTGCGCGATGACGATGGCGGCAGCGGCGGCGGCTGGTTCTCCGGAAGCGGCGGGGGACGTGGGCGCGGCGGCGGCGGCGGCGGCGGTGGTGGTGGCGGCGGCGGTGGTGGTGGCGGCGGCGGCGGCGGGAGAGGTGCGGCTGCGACAGCGGCGGGCCTGGTGCCCCGCACGAGGCGCGCGGGGAGCGCCGAGTGGCGCCGTAGCGGTGCCGTACGCCCACACCCTGGCCTGGAACGCGCCCACGTGTACTTGGGACCCCGCCTCACGCCCCGCGCTCGGGGCCTTCGTTCCCCACCACTACCACCACCACTACCACTACCACTACCACCACCACCACCACCACCACCACCGCCACCATCACGGACCTGCACGCGCCCGCCACCTACCCGTCCATCCCCTCCTTCAACGCCGCATCCCTCGCCGCCGCGTCCTGTACGTGCGTACCTCATCCGCCGTCTTCGCAACGTCGCGCCCGCCCAACCCAAACACCACACCGCACGAAGCGCCAACCTCTGCGGCTGCAGCTGCGGCTGATCCCTCACGCCCTTCCCGTCCGCCTGTTGCCTTCCCTCCTCTTTGCGCCGACGACAACCCGATCCACGCGCACCGCCACCTGCCTCTGCCCTCCCTCCTTCCTTGCTCACAGCCTTCCAAACCCTCCTCGCCCCTCGCCTCCCACCGCAGGCGGCGGCGCCTCCGGCGCCTCCGGCGGCGGCGGCGGCGACCGGCGGCGGCGCGGCGCGGCCCTGGGCCTGCTGCCCCGCGCGCTGCTGCTCGTCCAGTTCCTCTGCTGGTCTGTTGTACTCTATATGTTGGTTGACACGGTAGTCAATACGTCCACCCGGGCAGCCCGGCAAGTGTGGAAAGGCGGTGGCAAGGGCCGTGGCGGGAAGCAGGAGGCGCAGGAGGGGCAGGAGGGGCAGGAGGCGCGGTTGCGAGGGCAGGGGGTTGAGGGCGCGGCGGCGGCGGTGGGAATGGAGGAGGAGGAAGAGGTGGAGGAAGTGGTGGTGATGGAGGAGGTGGAGACTGAGGTGGATGTGCCTGGTGTTGCTGCTGCACCAGCTGCTGCTGCTGTCGCTGCTGGCGGGTCGCCCGTTATCAGCGCAGCGGAGGCGCCGCCGGCGGCGGAGGCGGCGGCAGGGTGCGTTTCCAGCGGCGCAGCGGCGGAGGCGGAGGCGCTGAGCTCTGGGCTGCTGCCGCCCCAAAAAGAACAGCAGCAGCCGCAGTCGGGGCAGCAGTCGGGGCAGCAGCAGCAGCAGTCCCAGCGGCCGGCCTTCGTGCGATACGAGGGCGCGCGGCCGGTGGAGTACCCCACGCTGGCCGTGTTCATCATGATTCTGGGCTCCGTGGGCTTCTTCTCGATGCTGGGCTGAGGGGCCGGCCGCCAGCAGCCCCAGGCCCGAGGCCCCCGGCGCACGCCGTCGCACGCCCCCGGCGCACCCCGGTCATCCGTGAGGGCCACTGTCCGCGCGGTTTATTTGGTGAAGGGCGCGGGAAGGGTGGGGTCTGGGTGGAGCGGCGCACGCAGCAAGCGGCGTTGTCGGGCGTGCGTGGACCGTGGAGGAGGGCGATCCGCCTGGAGGCGTCCGGAAACGCACTTCCGAGGATGCGTGACGCCCAAAGACCACGCTCGAACTCTGAAGTGAGCTGCTGGGCCGGGCTCACTTCGACGAAGGCTGACGCGAAGATTGACAAGACGGCATCGGCGGAAGGCGGAAGGGCGGAAGCGAAAGGCGGAAGTGTGGGTTCGCGATTGCCCGTTCAGGAACTGTGACAGGCGGGCCCTGGGCCCTGGAGGGCGCGACTGCGGAGGACCCGGACAGGGGCTCAAGATGGCAGACCGCGGCTACAAGTAAATGTGGACATAGAATACTTACCGGTATTGCGCTTTGTCAGTATTGTAGCGCTGCAGGACAAGGATCGCGTTGGATGGTGAAACATTTGCGAAAACAACGCGAGCCCCGCAGGACACACTACGCTAGGCAGCCACATACACAGCCACAGCAAGTTGCGCAGTTCCCCGCTCCCCTCCGTTGCCTGTACCGCTCCTGTACAGTGCCAACTTTCACTGTGCGAAGGTTTGCTCGCGAGCTTTCCAAACACCGCTTTGCAAAAAACACAACATCGCGTGACAGCCGCCATCCTGCCGCCGTCGCTGCCGCTGCATCCGCTCCGCCCTGCTCCTCCCTGAAAATTTTAGGGTTCGCGGTTTTAGGGTTCGCGGTTTTAGGGATCCTCGCGTCACGTCGCGTCACGCCACACGCCAATGGATTCGCGATCACCCCACCAGTCACCAGCTCACGACACCCCACCCTGCACCAGCACATGCCAGCCGGTGGAGGCACCCCCACCGCACCACCCCACCGCCCGCCAACTCCCTCCATCACTCTCCGGCACGCCGTCTCGCTCCGCTCCTGCTCCGTCAACGCGCTAGCGACCCCATCAGCCCGTTGCCTCTTGCCTTTCCTTCTTTCCACACACTCTCTCTCTCTTCCGCCCTTCAAATCTGCACCACCCTCACCGGCTGCCCGCCCGCCGCCGCTGACGACAGCAGCGCCTCCACAAGCGCCAGGTCTCGACAGCCCTCCTCCGGACTGGACCGAGCCGCCGCGTCGGGAACGACACCGCCGCCGCCGCCGCCGTCGCCTGCTGCCTCTGTTCCGGTCCGGCGCAGCTCCTTCGTGAGACTCACGAACTCGGCGAACTCGTCCTGGCAGCCGGAGAAGGCGAAGGGCAGCACCTGCTGGCCGGTGGGGTCGGCCTGGGGGGAGGCAGGCAGCCGCCACCAAGGGTCGGAGGGGCCGGAGGGGCAACGACCGGGGGGGCGGGGGAGGGAGGAAGGGAGGGGCTGTTTCCTTTAAAGGAGTGCAGCGCGCGAGTTTTGGGTACTGGGTGCAGGCCAAGGGCAGACACGTGTTTGGGCCGCGCTGATGGTGGCGTTGGAAGGGTATGGCGCGGTACGACACGGCATCTCGCCGGCCGCACGATACGGCCACCGTCGAGAGTCGATGCCCGCAGAGTCCTCCGCGCTGTGGCCAGCCAGCCATCACCCGAACCACTCCAACACCCCACCTTAAAAACCCTCCTGAACTTACGGTTTCCCCCTCACCGTCACCCCTCATATACCTTTTCCCTCCTCGGCTGCCTCGACTCCCATCATTCAGTTTCGGAGGTTCAGCGGCCGGAGCAGCTTGGTCAACAACGTCCGCAGTGACTCCTTCTTTTAGAAAGGAGCATATCACTCCCTGACCCCCAACCCCCTACCTGCCCCCCTCCCGGCTGCTGCTGTTGCGGCTCCTGCGGCCGGGCGGTCTTGATGGACAGGGTGTAGCCGGTGCGCACGCCGCCCCAGCCGCCGCGGGACACCTCCAGGGAGCCCTCAGTGCCCACCACACTCAGCGACCAGCGGACCTGCGCGGGCGGGCAGACGGGCGCGTGTGATGACCCGTGGGTCGGTGTGGGTCGGTGGTGACCCATGGGTCGGTGGTGACCCGTGACCACTACCACCACCACCGCCACCACCGCCACCACCCCTCGCATCGCAGCTGCTGCAACCCAGCACCACACCCCCACCACCCCACTCATTGTTGCATAAAGGAGCATATCACTCCCTAACCTCCCACAGCCCCACACTCCACACTCCACCCCCACCCCACCTGGTGCGCTGCCAGGGAGATGCTGATGCTGGCGGGCACTCCCCCGTTGGCGAACAGCGCCACCCCCACCACCGAATCGGGAAAGGACAGCTCAGGTTTGGCCTGAAGGCGGGAGTAGGCGTAGGAGTTGGAGGCGGGCCGGGGCCGGGGAGGGGGCGGGGGAGGGGCGAGGCGGGCGCAGAACAGAGGTGAGGAGAGGCTAGGCGTGAAGAGGGCCGGTGTGGGAGGGGCGGAGAGGCAGGCAGGAGGACAGTCGCAGCACAGCTGTGGAACTCGCGCAAAGGGTGGCCCTGTGTGGGGGCAGCCCGGCTCGACGAAGAAGGCGGAAGAGGGGCAGCGCGCTAAAACTCCGCCCACGACACGGGACCAACACACGCACGTGCAGCACTGCCCAAATCCCCCTTCACTTTATTCCCGCTCGCTCGCTCGCCCGCTCCCGCCCTCGCCCTCGCCCTCGCCCGCCCGCTCTCGCCCTCGTCCTCGCCCTCGCCTGCAGCGCGTGTGCAGTTGCGCTGACCGCCTGCCCCAGCCCCGCCGCCGCCGCCATCATGCGCAGTGCCGCCACGAAGTGCACACTGCTGTCCATGAAGAAGCCACCCGGGCAGCCGGAGGTGTCACGTCGCCAGGAGCTGCCGAAGTACCTGCGGACGGGAGTTGGGAGTTGGGGGTTGGAGGGTTGGGGTGGAGGGGGGCGGGGTTGGGGGCGGGGGTTGGAGGGTTGGGGTTGGGGGTTGGGGGTTGGGGGTTGGAGGGGTGAAAAGAAAATACCGCAGCGGAGAAGGAGACACGGCGTTAGCGAACGGGGTGGTGGGGGGTGGTGGGGGGGGGTGTAAGAGAGTATGAAAGTCCCAAAGCGGCAAAAAGCTGAGACAGGGGCTGACCGGAAGGATAAAGGGTTTATGGAAGGGAGGTATCGCAGCGAAGGGACGGAGAAGGAGTTGGCGAGGAGCGGATCCGGAGCTCCGTGTACGGCACTGTACGGTACCTGTTTCGCTCGTCCATGGGCAGATCCGCGATGAGATCCAGCTTGATGATCTTGCCCAGCTCCGAAACCCGCTGGCAGGCCGCAACGAACACCGCCTCGTACCTGTGGGGAGGAGGGCGTTGGGACGCGCGTGGGACGGGACGCGCGTGGGACGGGACGCGCGTGGGAAGGAGGGGAGGCCCCGAGCCCAGTCAACGGGCAGCCATACATCGATACATGTGATGTCGAGAAGAGACAAGGGAGGGGCCGACATGAGGACATGAGGACATGAGGACATGAAAAAAAGGGGGTGGAAAAAAGAACCCACAACCACCCACCCAACCCACCCACCACCCAGCCAGCCACCCAAGACCCACCCAAACCCACCGGTAGTTCTCCGCGAACAGCCAGAGGGGCGTCCGCTGCGGCCCCTGCGCCTCCGCCTCCGCCACCGCCCGGCGGTAGCGCTCAATGGCCCCCAGCGCCTCCGTCACGGTGGCTGCCACCGGCTTCTCCTGCACCACCGCCTTGCCGGCAGCCAGGCAGCGCTCTACAATCTGGGAGAGGAAGAGGGGGAGGAGGGGGAGGAGAAGGAAGAGGAGGGAGGCACGGCGATGGGAGGGTAGTAAGGAAGAAGGGTGCCACCAGCGGGCGGCGATGGGGGAGGAGAGGGGAGGGAGGGGAGCGGGGCGGGGCGGCGCCCACGGCTGTGTGAGGTGGGGTGCGGGCGGACGCGGGGATGTCGGACGGGGGGCGAGGAAGGGCTCCTTCGGTTATCGCACCCCGGTTATCGCACCGAGGAAGGGGCCCCCTTCCGCGGTTACCGCACCTTGAGGGCGGCTTGTACCGGCAGCACCACCACCACCAGCTGTATGGAGTCATCCTCCAAGATCTGCTGGAGCGCCTCCTCGCCCGCGAGTGCCCGGCTGCTGGGGAAGAACCTGGTGCCGCGGAGGGGGCGTGCGGAGGGGGGGCCGAGGAGGTGGCGTGCGGAGGTGGCGTGCGGAGGAATAACACGAGGCAAACCGCATTTGGACAGACCGCATTTGTGGACGGACAGGCAGCGGCAGTGTTGCAGTGTGTGAATTGGGGCAGGACGGCAGGGGCAGCAGCGGGAAGGGATCAGCGGGCGGGCGGGCCGGGGGCTGTTTTTTTTGGGGGGGGGGGGTATCCACGTATAGGATGCGTGTTGGCGTCCTGGCTGTCCGTGCGCCATCGATCCAGGTAGCGAGGGGTGTGCAGGGTTGGGGAAAGGGCGGGTGCGGCTGCGCGGACTGGGGCCGGTCTTAGGATCCTAAGTACGGCAACCCACTCTTGAACGTATGCTTGCGCGGATTCGATGGTCCGGGACCAGACCGCCCGGAGCTCCACCTCGCCCTCCTTGGCCCTACACGAGGAGGTCGCGTTGGATTTGCGTTCCGGTTGGTTGAAGGGTAGTCCAGCGAGAACGGGGCCGAGCAATGTCCGACAAGAGCCGATAGAGTCGCCTTTCGAAGGCTATGGAAATACATCTCACTTGAAGTTGTTCTTATAGATGTCCTTGGCGAAAATGCCGGTTCCAAGTAAAGCTGCGCCTAGGGGCGCCATCGTCGCGATGAAATGCAAGTAGCTTTCGATAGCGGGCACGATAAACTGATACAGAAAATAAGGTTGACCACCGTGACTTTGTGGTAGTCTCGCTGTTGTGCCAACGTGCACGTTCTGGTTGAAGCGTTCGACAGGTACGCAGACTGTTGCGAACGTACGCCGTACAGTACAGCAGAGTACAGCGACTGCCGAAGCGCGTGTGCGCGTCCCCGCCCGATAAGGTCTGGTAATGCCCTACCTACCCTGCCTTGGCCCTTCCCCTTGCTTATGCTCATATACGAACCGGAAACCAATCACACGCAAGCGATATCTACTGGCCTGGCTCTTCCCCGCCCCGAAGCGCCTGCAGCTCGTCACCCGCGCTGGGAAAGGAAGGCCGTGTTCGAAAAATAGTGCGTGCTGCTCTAAATACGTATTCCAGCTGAAAACGCAAGCCCCACTTTACCCCTCAACCTTCTACAAAGCCGCCGAAGCAGTTGGGTGGGGTAGGGGGCTGGAGAGGGCGCGCACCGTTTTGCACCCAGCGGCTTGGGCGCCAACCCAGTCTACCGGTATCGGGGGGCTTCCGGGGGCGGGGGCTTCGCAAGTCACACCTGCCCGGGCCAAGTTACAACTGCCGCCGTGGGTTGCAACCGGATGGCACACATGACATCGCCGCCAGGCCGTGCCCATCTATCTCCAACCACCCAACTAATCAACCAACCAACTAACGACACCATCTATCGGACCAACGCAGTAATTAATTAATTACGGTAACGCAGGCACGGCAGCACACGGCAGCACACGGCACTGGGGGTCCGTTCGCCAACGCCGCCTTCCGTTCCACCGCTGCAGCCTCACCTCGATGACTCCCCACCCCACCCAAAGTCTACATCCCTAGTCTACGCCAGTCTCCAGGCGTGTAACTAAGGCAAAGCATGACACTCTCTCCCCCGCCTTCCCCCCCGCCTCCCCCCCTCCGTAACTCTCCTTTGTGCTGTCACCCATCTCCTCATCTCCCCCCCACCGCTCCCCTCCCCTCCCCTCCCCTCACCCGCCCCTCCTCCTCCGCCCTTGACGCCCCCTCATGTCGCCTTTCCCCCCCTCCCCCTCCCCCTCCCCCTCCTCCCCCTCCTCCTATATCTACCCCTCGTAATAGGTCTTGTCCACCCAGGCCTTGAACTTGTCGCAGGCGCCCGCCAGTCCCCCATCCTCCCGGCTGTCCGCGATCAGCTCATCCCCGTGCACAAGCCGCACCCTCATGCCCAGGTCGAAGGGCTGGCCGGGGGACACGGCGGGGCCGGAGGCGGCGGCGGCGACGTAGTCGGCCTCCTCCTCCTGAAGCTGTGGGGGGGGCGGAGGGGGGGGGGTGGGGGAGGGGAAGAGGGCGGGGAGGGGCGGGGGTATGTGTGTGTGTATGTGGGTTATCCACGTACCGTATAGGCCGTATAACACCCCCCATGCCTGCACTGCACTCAACACACCCCCACCCCACCCACCCACCCCACCCCACCCACCCCACCCCCACCCCCACCCCAGTCAGCTCACCGCCAGCTCCAGCGGCTTCTCCAGATCCTTCACCCAGTCATCAGCGGCCAATGGCTTACCAGTCAGCCCCGCCACCAGGTCCAGGAAGGGAGCGCCGTTGCCGGGCCGCCAGTAGCCCTCGACCAGGTCCTGGGGGGGAGGGGGGGAGCGTGTCTGTGTGTATGGGGCGCCCGGGGGACCGGAGTCAGATGCATGGCCTCCCCCGAAAACATCCTTTCACACACCAACCTCCCTAATGACACCCGCCCGCCCGCCCGACAAGTGGCGCCAACGCACTCCCCAACCGCCATAACCACCATAACCACTACCGTTACCGTCAAGCACCTCTCGTTAACCGGCCACACCGGCCACCAGGGTCCCCCCCCCCCTGGGTGGCCCCACCTTGCCGATGTTGGGGTTGTCCACGATTTTGCCGTACTTGGACTTGAAGTACGCCCGGGTCTGCCGTACAGCCATCTCAGCCAGCACTACGGGGCGTCACGCAAGCGCGCGTTCGCGTGTGTGTATGTGTGTGTGTGCGTAGGAGAGCGTGCGCGGTTTGGGGCGGTGGGGGGGGGTGCTTGCGCTTGCTCACACATACGGCTTCTTGGGCGTTGTCGTACCCCACCCCACCAACCCCTCCTATGGCCCGGGTGGCACTGGGGGCATCGCGCTGGGGGCCTCTCCTGCCCCCTCTTCATCCCCCCAAACACACACACACACACAGTCAGCTCGCCCCTTCGAACCATTTCTCCTCCAAAACCCACAAAACACACACAAAACACGCACGCATTGCCCCCCCTTCCCTCTCCCCCGCCCCGGCTCACCATATCCGTGGTAGTAGCAGGATGACTCATCGGAGAGCGGGTGAGGCACACTCAAAAGCGGCCGGGGGGAGAGTCCGCCCTGGGGGGGGGGGCCGGGGGGCGGGGCGGGGGGGAGAGTAATGGGGTGGAGCGGAGAGTAACTTGGGGAATGGGAGGGTAATACACGGATAGGCTAGAGGCCGGGTATTAGAGGGGTGGACAAGGGGGGCAATGCGTGGGGGGTCTCTCCATCTGCCAATCTCCAATCACCTCTCCGTGCCTCCCTTCGTTCCAATTTAAAAGAGTAGAGCGTAAACCTCCCCCCACCCCCACCCCCCCACACACATACACACGCACGAAAAAAACACAGTCGTACCACACCACGCCGTCACTCACCTGCACCCGCACCTCCACCTCGTCCGCCAGCGCCAGCAGCCGCTCCACGCTCAGCTCGTCCTCCGGCAGTTCGTACAGCGCCTTCTCAAAGTACGGCACCACCAGCATGCCGCGCAGGGCAAACACGTCGTACGGCTGCGTGGCCTTGAGCCCCTCCGCGATGACGCTCCAGGGAATGACCTCTCCGGAGCGGCTCCGGGCGTACCTGCACGTGTGTGTACGTGTGTGTATGTGTATGTGTATACTGTGTATGCGTATGTACCTTAACCGCCAACCAACCACCAACCAACCACCAACCGACCCCCTAACGCCCCCCTCCCAGCTCCCACCCCCCAGCCGCGCCCCCTCGTCCCTCGTCTCTCGCCCCACCTGCCGAGCCACGCCCCGTCGTGCATGAGTGCGTCCAGGAACATGGACTGAGTCTCCGCATAGGCCACCGAGGTGGGGGCGCGCTCCTGGGAGGAAAAGGGGAGGGGAAGGGGTTTTTAGGGTCTAGGGTTTTTGGTTTTAGGGTTTTTGGTTTTTAGGTTTTAGGGTATTAGGGTTTTAGGGTGCAGTGGGTCGTGATGGGGATGGTGGAGGTTGAGATGACCGAACGAGCAGAGGTCAGCGACGTTGCCCCACCGCCCTTCGGTATCCCTGAACGCGCCGCCTAAGCTGAAACCCCCCCACCCCCCCTCCCACCCATTCCTCCGCTCTCCACACCCCACCACAAACCGCCCGGAACCGCCTTCCAAACTCCGCACGCCCCCAGCCCCCCATCCCGGCTCAAACCCAAAACCCCCCCGGCCCCCTCCCCCCCCCACCGTCCCTCCCTCCCGATCTCGCAACCCCCCCCCTATCCACCCCCACCTGGCTGAAGAAGGGGCTGGGCTGGTCGATGTTGGCGAAGTGCGCCGCGTGCCCCCCCTCATGCAGCAGAGTGCCCAGGGCGGTGCGGCCGCTGCCCACCTGACTGGGGGTGGCCAGGCTGGTGAAGTTGGCCTGGGGGTGGGTGGGTGGGTGGGTGGGTGGAAGTGGGGTGGGTGGGAGTGGGGTGGGTGGGTGTGGGTGGGTGGCTGGGTGGGCGGCCATTCACTTTCGAAGGTTCTGAACACTTCTCACACCACCACCGCCACCATCGCCACCTGCCTACCCTCACCTGCCTTCCGCCCCCTTTCACCCGCCCCCTTTCTCCCATGTTCCGTACCGTGCCGTACCGTGTCGTACCCTGCCGCCGTACCTTTGCCGGCACGAAGGCGCCGTCGGGTTTGCGCCACGCGACCTGGGGCCAGTGACAGAATCCGTTGCTGTACTTGCCAGCCCGGTCGCACAGGTCCAGAGTCATGGTGGAGTCCTATGTGGGGGGAGTGGGGGGGAGGGAAGGGAAGGGAAGGGAAGGGGTAGGGGTAGGGGTAGGGGTAGGGGAGGGGTAGGAGTGCGAAAGGGGGGAAGCGGGGAGGGAGGGGAAATAGATACGGGAGGGCGAGCCGCCGCGAACGAGCCCATGCAGGGAGGGAGGAAGGAGAAGAGGATGTGGTGGAGAAAGAAACGGCCCTCCCCAGTAGTAATCCCCCACGGCCTCTCCAAGCAGCAATCCCACTGCCGGTCTCCCCTCTACCCCAAAACACACACACGCACACGCACAAACACACACAACCCCCCCACCATGTATTTGATACCCAGAGCAGCAAAGGTCCGCGCCCACACATCCACCGCCTGCTCAAAAGGAAAGTACGGGTCCTGAGCCTTCTCCGTGTCGCCTGGGGGGTGGAGTAGGGGGTGGGGGGTGGGGAGAGGGGCGAAGGAGGGGGGTGGGGGGTGGGGGCGGAAGTACGGAAGGACAGTTCGAATGGCCAAGCTGCCAAGCGGGCTCAAGGGGGTTTGGGGGAGGAGTAGAGGAAGCAGTTGGGAGTGGGTGACTGGCTGGGTCACCAAACAGGTTTCATCTTTGATCCTTGTCCCCCCCTCATTTCCCTCCCCAACCCCCGCGGTCTAGCGCCGGCGCGGTCGCTGCGTTTCCGAGTCTTGGTAAGGTTAGCGGTACGTTACGGTAAGTATCTCCCTGCCCTCCCCCCCCAGTCCCAGTCCCCACCCGCCAGCGCATAGCTCAGGTTGTGTGGCTCCAGCGCCGCCGCCCCCTTCTCCTCCGCCAGCCTCGCCCGGGCCGCGGTCATGATGGGCGCCGTCTTGGCCTCCAGGTCGTCAAGGATGGAGAACAGACGGGACTTGCCGAAACCCTCAGCGGCAGTCACCTGCGTGCGCGTGTGTGTGTATTCGGGGTTTAGGGGGGAGCGCCGCGTGTGTGTATAGGGGGGTACGTGGGTATGTGGGTGTGATTGATGGGAATTGTTGCATTATAATAGTGGTTGATGATGCAGGTGAAGTTGTGGGGCTGTGGTTCTGGTGGACATGTTGGGCAGTCCAGGGAGGGGTTTTGGTGCCCCTGGACTCCCCTGAAACCCTCTTCTACCCCCTCTTGGCCCCCTCCACCTCCCGCCCCCTTCCCTCCTCCCCTTCCCCTCCTCAATCCCCCCCCTGCCCCCCCCTCCCTCTCTCGCCTTGTAATCGTAAAAGTCCTCGAAGCCCAGCAGCCGAGCCAGCCGGTTCCTCTCCTTGACAATCTCCAGGAACTGGGGGCCCACGAAGGGGCCAATGGAGCGGAGGCTCTGCGGGGTTTTGGGGGGTCGTCGGGGCGGGTACGTATCAACGGGAGTGCACGGCGAGTACGGCAAAAGTACGGCGAGTACGACAAGCCTGATATGAGTATGGTGTATGGAGAGAAAAAATATATATGGTCATATTCGCCCCGTTTTGGGTTGCTCCGCTGCGGCCCCGAAGTTCGTTGTGACGTGACGTGACGTGACTCAGCGCACCTCGAAGCAGGCCTTGCGCGTGGCCTCGTCGTCGGATACGCGCACCAGGTTTCGGAGCTGTACGGATGAGGCCGCCTTGAACTGGCCACTGACGGGGTCCTGGTAGCCCAGGGCCATCTGGTTGCGAGCCTGGGGGGAGGGGGGGAAGAGGGCGGGAGGGGGGTGGAGGGGTGGCGAGGAAGTTAGTAGAAACAGAGTAGGGCGGGGCGGGGGCCGAAAGGGGCGTATGATGCCGAGAAGGAGGAGGAGGATATATAACCCCAAAAGCTTAGGCCCGGTAGCAGCAAAAGATGCTCCCCTTCAGGCATCCCCTCCGACTCCTCCTCTCCCCCTCGCAGCCATGCACCCGGCTTCTCCTCCGCCCCCCCCCTGCAGCCATCCATCCAACCTCCGCTCCGCTCCCCCTCTGCCCTCCCTCACGCCGCGTGCCTACCAACCCGTCCCCCCACCACCAATCCTCCCCCCCCCACACCCACACTCACCCACCTGCGACAGCGCCGCCTCCAGGCTGTTGATCTTCTCCTTCAGGGCAGCAGCCTGCGTACGACATGGTACGGCACGGCACGGGCGGGTGCAGGTGAGTCCCGAGTGAGTGTACTCCCGGCCTCCACCCCCGGCCGTTTTAATTACCCCGGCCAACACATCTTACAAGACTGAGCCCCCCCTCCCCCCCCACCTCCCCCCCCACACACACCTCCCCCCCCACCTTGGGGTCCTCCATGATGTAGCATTTGAAGGTGCGCTCCATGATCCGCAGTACCTGCTCCTGGGGGGGGGGTCGGAGGGGTTGGGGGGATAAGGGGGTCGGGGTCGGGGGGGTTGGGGGTTGGGGCGGCCAGGAACAGAGGGGAACGCAATCTCGTTGAGAGAAGACCCGGTTCAAATCGAGAATCGGAACTAGAATCAGAGAATCGGAACTAGAATCAGAACCAGAACGGTTGTTAGGGGGTTTCGGAGCCGGGTACTACCGTACCTGGTCTGGGGTGAGGGAGCCGGGCGCCGCCTGCCCCTGCTCCAGCGCCCTCCGCACCGCCGCCAGGTTGGCTGGGTCGCCCAGGAAGGCCTCGTAGGCGGTCTTGGAGGAGGCCAGCGCCTCGGGACTATTACCCTGAGGGTGGCGGGAAGGGGAGGGGGCGGGGAGGCGGGGGGCGTCGGGCAGCGACCCTTGGGGCGCAATCGGCCCCTCCCCGCCCCGCAAAGGGCTGCACTGGTCGCGCGGGCAGCTGGGCTCGATCAGGGTACCTTGAGGGCCATCTTGGTCGCCCAGAAGTTCTCCTCATATTGAACGTGCGCCTGCGGCGGGGCGAGCACGGAGGGACATCGGGTGACGGAACGATGTCGCGTGAATGGCAGCGGTTGGCTGCCTGAGGCGACATTTTCTTTTAAGAGACTTCATAAATTTTAATGTGCTACATGTTTTACCTTCTCGTAGGCCGCGTTCAGCTTGTCAATGAGCTCTTGCGGGCTCGCTTCCGCTGCGATCGCCATCCTGTGCGTGCGTCCGGGCGCTCGGTTATTGTTGTGAGCGTCCGATTATTCATACGGCAGGAAAAGATTCAAAAGGCGTCTCGTTCACCTGCTAGGAGCGGCGCTTGCGACTATTCCGGCTAAACCGCGGGCTTGACGCGATCCCTGCAGGCAAACTCGCGAGGCGCGTCGCACAAGGGAGCTGCTGGCGTACATTGAAACGTAACAGCGAACTGGCTGCACATTTCCGGTCAGTCAGAGGAGAAGCTCCAACCACTGCTGTACGGCAGCGACCGAAGACCAACCGTTTCTGCAATGGGCCTTCAGCGACCTTGAGGGCCGATTGTCAAGTAGACGCATAGACGCAGAATACTTGATGCCGGTTATGACAAGATATATGCTGACATGGGGCCAGAGGGACAAACATGTTTTTGTGCGCAAGCATATGCCACTTATAAGGCAGGAAATGCGCCAGATGCATGCACCTGGGCGAGCATGCCGGGACATTGACCCCTACCGCAGGTTGAGTTATCCTACCTGCGATGCGGGAATTCGCTGGAGGACAGTCGTTGCGAGTTGCGCGAGTATCGTCTCCCGTCGCGACAGCTCGCAGCGTACGCCTACATGCTGTCCGCAAGTTTGATCTGAAAGCGAACGATTACCGGCGAACTGTGAATCAGCGAGCGATCTGGGGGCTGGTGTTCCGCGGTGTGACGACCCCTGCCGTCGTCCATAAATGGGCGATGGCCCCAACTGCTTCAGGTTCATGAAGCTAGCGATAACTTAATTATTCGCACACTTGTTGTCGCAAGTGGCTTTGCACGGATGATCTGCTGGGCTTCGTAGGAACCTGCTGCTTGCGCGACGGCGCAGCGTGGTAGAATTGGCAACTCCAAGGCCAACGCGTGACGTAAATCGTGCGCTTAACGTGCAAGCCTCCTAAATTTCTTGCGAGTCACAGCACAGCAGCAACCACCACTTGCAGCAACAACCACCATTGCAGGACACCATGGTTTCGGTGTTGTGGAGCTGAAGGCAAGCTCACACAGCTATACACAGAATCCTGCCAGCTGTGTACTCAAGTTCAAAAATCTTATTGGATTAGCTATTAATTATCTGGCAGCACGTGAAGCTGTGAAGCAGTCAACTTATTTCCTCTACCTTCCTGACTCAACGCCGCTGCGCCCTCCCTAGCAGCTACCTTTTGTGCTTGAAGTTCTTTATTTGTATTTACAAATGTGTCATTTTGGATAGTAAGAGCGTTCACCTGCGTTCAGCTCCCAACAATGGGGTAATTTACGGCCTCTGCGCCCCTGTGAATAGTTCAATAACGTATTCCATCTAGTTGAACGGAGCATTGCGACTTATTTAGCACAAAAATGGGGGGCCGCTCGCTGCTCGCTCTGCCTGAGGGCTTCAACTGGTTCCTGATTCTGGTTATGGTCGTCGTGAGCTTTCTGGTGCTTGGAGCATGCATATATCTGCTTATCGAATATCAGCACCCGGAGGACCGAAATCAGGCGTGGTTCCCAAAAATCATTGTCATTTTCTCCATGACGCTGGCGATTTGGACAGTACTTCTATTTCCGGCGGATGTGGCGAACGTAAACGCCTGCGCGTCCAATATCTCCCCCAGCGCTTGTCACTACACGCTGCCTATGACGCAGCTCTGGTACGCTGTCTTCATAGCGAACCTGGTCCTGGTCTTCCTCATCATACCCTTCACGCTGTTCTTCTACGAAGCGGACAGTGATTAGTAAGTTGGGTCTGCACTTGGATGGAGGGGAGCAGTCTCTGAAGGGAGTGGGGGGGTGGGACTCGGGAGCCAAAGCCCACTGCGTGTCTGAGTGGATCGGAACATGGGGGCCTCACGTAGCATCCCTGAGGTCGGGCCCAATCGCCAGAGATTATGACAATCGGGGCCTACGCAACCCACTTTTGCGACGGCCATGGGGCGCCTGGCACCTTACCGGTAGTTGCCAGGGTCACTTTACACCTGCAGGTGGTTACGCACTCCCAGCCCGCGGGTTTGTGTCCCGTGCTACACGCCCAACTGCCACACAATCATCCCCACTTCCAGTTTTTTCTTGTCTGGCAGCCCACGAGCTGCATACACCGCACCTCTATACCTCCGACAACTAGCTTTTCACCGCTTTGAGGCTGGTCCTCGACTGCCGGCTTCAGTTCGCAGCGATGCGTGCAGAACTGCAGATGCGCGCTGCTGCACGCCCCACCCCACCCCAACCCCGCTCCCGGTCGGCCTTTTCCCCGCCGACCCAAATCATTCACGCCCTCTTTTCTCTTCCCGCGCTGCATCACCCCCTTCCGCGCAGCACCTTCTGCCAGAAGGTCAAGGGCTCCCTCATGTGGACCGCCGGCTTCCTCGTCTTCATCATCCTCATTATCGTCATCATGTATCGTAAGTCGCGCAGCGTCGGACTGGCAGCCGGGGCCCAAACGGACGGCATCGCGCCTCTTCCCCACCTCAACCCCACCTAACCCAGCGCGGTTGCCCGGTTGTTACGGGCTGGCGCCGGTCCGGTCGCCGCCCAGGACGCAAAGCGCCCCTGCGGCGCCGGAAGCAGCGCGAGGGAGTTTTCAACGTTCCGCCAGGGGGGGGCGCGGCAGTCGGAGGCCGCTGCTCTGCCCTCAGCGCAGATGGGAGGGGAGGGCTTGCCGGGGCAGTTCGCAGATGGGCCCCGCCTGAGGTCCTGAAACGGTACCGCCCACCACCACCACCAATTCCCCCTACAGCTCACGGCGCTGCGTCGTCACCCTGCCGCATGCTTTAAGCTTTATTCGCTTCCTGCCCTGGCTAGGAACGTAGCGAGGGCGTCCTGCCCGCTTGCTCCTGACACCCGGCCTGCCCGCACCCCTTCCCCGCTCACTTCTTACTCCCCCTTACCCCCCGCCTCCCTCTCTGCGGACTCTAAACCCTCCCCTTGCAACTTCGGGTTGCACTCATACAACCCCCTGTCCGCCCGCCCCCGCCCCCGCCCCCTCTCGCAGTGTTGATAGGCTACGTGGTGTACCCCACGCAGCAGCTCACCTCGGGCGTGCGCAGCCTCAACCTCATGCAGGAGCTCTCCGCGACCAACAGCAGCTGCATCCTGCCGCTCACGTCCAACACCACAAACACCACGGTGCTGGACTTGCAGGTCGGGGGGCTGGCAGGCCGCCGCGTTGCGTCACGTCGCGTTGCGTTGCGTTGCGCTCCCCTCCGTTGCGTCAGGCACCGCCGGCGGGGCCGGCCTCGCTGCTGAGGGAGAGGCACACAGAGAGGGCCGGGCGCGGAACGCGCCGCCGAGGGCGTTGCACCGTGCACCCGCCGCCTCCTGAGCCCGATGGCGTGAATGTGTCACTACCGTGGGGAAAGGCTGAAGGCGCGAGGGCTGCAGCCACGAGCCGCTGCGCGTGCCGCCAGCGTGGGCCCCAGCCCCCCCGGGCAGCGCTCTTTCCCCAGGCTCTTTCCCCGGGAGAGGTCGGTGTGCTGGGAGCCGTTCGGCGGCAGCCGCTCGCCTGGGGGCGCTGAGACTGCGCCGGAGCCTCCGCTTCCTGAGGCTGAGCTGTCCGTCGGGTCGGGCGTGTCTCATGGCCCATGGACAGCCCAGCTTGTGCGCCGCGGGGCGGCGCCACGGGGCACGTGCTCTGTCGCGCAGGGCGGGGTGGGGGGCCGTGGGTGGTTGCGCAAGCCGCCGATCGCCTGTCAGGGCCCCAAAGCACGCGGCGGGACCGGGCTGTCCGGACCAGGCTGTTTGGTCTGGTCCGGATCGGCCGGGCAGCAGCTGTCGCGCAAAGGAAGGGAAGGGGGCGAGTCAGCAACCACGTGGACGTGGCTTCCAGCCGCTAACTAGCCGTATGGGTACCGGAATGAGTAAACCTGCTACCCTTGTCCTTGACTTCCCCGGTTGAATCTCCCCCCTCCCGTTCTTATTACCCCCTCCTGATGCGTTGCCGGTTCCTGCTTGCCGCAACCTAATCCAACAACGCATTGCAATCCCTCTCAAGCCCCCCGTCCGACTGCTCTCCCTCCCCGCAGTGCAGCGCCTTCGGCACCACCTTCAAGTTCAACAACTGGAAGCTGCGCGTGTCGCTGCCGGTGTACATCATGGCCATCCAGTCGGTCCTGGGCTGGCTGCTGTTCCTGGTCTTTGCGGGCGTGGGGCTGCTGGCGGCGCCCATCGACTGGCTGCAGGAGTTCCTGGGCCGGCCCAAGGCGGTCATCACCAAATCGGAGTACATGCGGCGAGCGCAGATCATTGCGCAGCGAGCCAAGCAGATCATGGTGGGTGGGCTGGATTGGGGTGGGGGCTGCAGGGAGGGTGGGCGGCTGAGGGGGTGGGTGGCTTTAATGGCGGGGAGGAGGGGGTTGGGAGGGGGAGGGGGAGGGGGGGTTGGCTGTCTCCGCCGGAGGGACGATCCAAGCAGGTCGTGGTGGGTGGGGTAGTTGCGGTGGTTGTTGCGGAGCGCAGGGAAGGAGCGGAGGGAACGGAGGGAGCGGCGTTGTTGCCCTTCCGGTTAATCGCCCTGCGCTGCGCGCGGCTGAAGCGCGAGAGCCCCGTCGTCATGGAAGCATCACCCGCCCCCTCTCTGTGTGACCCCCGTTGGCCCACCTGCTCCCCCGCTTGCCCGCCATCCGGGCCCCGTCTTGGGCGCGACTTTCCTCACGCGCGCGCGTGTGTGTATATGTGTGTGTACAACACAGAACATGCTGCAAATGCTGCGGCGCGGTGATCGCGACCGGCGGTGGCGCAGCAACTTCCAGAAGCTGCAGCGGGAGGTGGCACTGATGGAAGATGACGAGTACCAGCTGGAGAGGGTCTTTCCACAGGTACCTAGGCGCGTCCGGGCGTGTGCGTGCGTGTCTGTGGGTGCGTATGTGAGTGTGGGTGCATGTGTGCCTGCGGACGTGCGTGTGCGTCTTTTGGGTGCGTGCGAGTGAGAGTGTCAGTGTGTGCGTGCGTGTGCGTTTTGGGACCGGACCGGTCTGTCGGGTGCCTCTCGGCTGGCGGGCGGACGGGCCATCGGGCTGGCTGGGACCGGCAGGCAGGCAGGCAACTCGGCGTGCTGCGCAAAGTGTTGTGGCGCGGAGCCGGGACGGGGCGGGACGAGGCTGCAGTGGCCTGGGTGTGGGTGTGTTCTGTGGGGATTGCTGGGGCTGCGCCCCCAGCCCCAGTTGTCCCCGCGTGCCCTTCTGGCCCAGCAGCAAAGTACACGAAGCGCAAACACACAACGGCGCCCCTCCCTCCCCGCACCTACAGGGTCCGCTTGTCCGCTTGCCTCTTTCGTCTTTCATACTCTTATCCCCTCACACGCCCGTTCGCTAACGCCGTCTCCGTCTCCGCTGCGGTATCATTTTTTTGCCCCTCACACGCCCCCCCCCACACGCCCACACTCGCAGGGCGAGGACGGCGAGGTCCGCTGGGTGCTCTTCATGCTTGGCTTCTACCTGCTAGCCTTCATGTCCTTCCTGGGCTTCTGTCTGACGGGCTGCTGGGTGGCGCACATGATTGCCTACATGCTGCCGCCCATCCCCCTCAGCCCGCTGCTCAACACCATGTTTGTGGTGCTGGACGACGTCTTTCCGCTCTTTGGCACCGCCGCCTTTGCGCTCTTCTGCCTGTATCTCATGGCGGTGGCCATGAAGGGCAACTTCATGCTGGGTCTCAACTTCCTGGTCATCAAGCTCTACCCCATGCGCCCCGGCGCCACCATGATGTCGTCCTTCCTGGTCAACACGGCGCTCATTCTGGTCATGGCGCCGGCCATTGTGCAGTTCTGCGCGCAGGTGTGAAGGGGGGGTGCGAGGGAGGGGGGTGTGGGGCCGTGGGTGCGAGGGTGTGGGGGCGTGGGTGCGAGGGTGTGGGTGCAGTGCGTGAGTGTGGGGGCGGCGATGGCCTGGGTGTGAGTGCAGCGCGGCCTGGATGCGGTGTGTGCGTGTGTGTGGAGCGGGGGCTGTGACGCTGTGTGAAAGAGGGCGCATGGCGTAGGCGGTTGGGGGCTGGGTGGTGGGTTGGAGGCAGTAGGGCATGTCGGCGCGGGGCGTGGCCGTAAGCAGGTAAAGGGGTGTCCAAAAGGGCAAAGGGGCTGCAAGGAGGGTATGGGGTGAGGTGGAGTGGAGTGAGGTGCGGACTGCGGTGCGAAGGTTACGTGGGCAGGGAACTGCCAGCTTCCGGTGGGTTAGGATGTTGGGGGGCAGGTGTGGTGAACGGGCTCGCAACGCGTTCGCCGATTCCGCTTGGCCTCCCTGTTACACCCACCCTCCCCTCCCGACTTCTTCCCGCCCCGAACCTCGCCCTCGCGCCCTCGCACCCTCGCACCCCGCGCCCCATCCTTGCACCCTCTTCCCACCACCCAACCCCACCCACCCCTCCATCCTCCCACCACCCTCTTCCCACAACCCTAACCCCACCGCTCCATCCTCCCCCTCCCGCTTGCACACAGGCCTTCGCGGTGTACGCCGACGGCACGTCCATCTTTGACGTGTTCGGCAACCAGGTCATGTACCTCATCGGCATCCGCTACATTTACAACTTCAACATCTTTCTGTACGCCATGCTGGCGGTCATGGTGCTGGCCGGCATCTTCCTGGCATTCCGCGGCAAGAAGGTCTGGAAGCGGCGCAACCCCATGGAGGCATACGCCATGATCGACTGAGGAGGAGGAGGAGGAGGGGGATGAGTATCAGCGGAGGGAGGAGGAGGAGGAGGCGGAGGACGGTCTGGTCTTGGGGTGTGCACCAGCATTGACTGAGGAGGAGAGAAGGGGAGGAGGAGGAGGTGGATGTGATGCGCTGCGCTGATCGGGTCTTTGGACGCACGCTGCGATCAACTGGGGCGCTGTGATTGATCGATTGATTGAGGCGCCAGGATCGCTTGCAGAGGAAGAAAGTGGAGGCGTTAACGCGTTGGTGGGATGGTGGGGTGCGCTGCTCGTTGATGGACCTGGCCTGTTTGGAATCCCTGAAGGGCGCGTCGGCATGGGGCTTCATGTGCTGCTGTCGGGTCCTTCCTCGTCATCGATTTGAGGGCTGCGCGGTGCGAGCACGCCGCGGCGTTGATGAGGGAGAGAAGGAGGGGTACAGTATTTTTTGTTGAAAGCGAGGGGGGCGGGTCCCTCGGCAGTTAAGCACATTTGGGAGACTGCAGACTCTAACCTTGTGGAAGTTGCGTCCTGTCATGGCATGGCGCTGCAGGGGTGCATGGTCTTTATTCATTCTTCCAGCTGCTGCTGGTGGTCTGGAAAGCCGGCGCGGGGGTGGCCTGGCCTGGCGCCAGATGAAGAGCGAGGGCGGCGCGGAATGCGAGCTCTATATGCGGCGGGGAGGGGACTGAAAGCCGGGTAAGGGGGCGGAACGGGGACCGAGCGAGAACAAGGCATGAAAAAGGTACGGAAAAAAAGCGAAGTCCCCGAAGAAGAAGATCGAACGGAAGGTGCGAGCAGTGGCGATCCGTGGGCGGCACACCGCCCGGGTGGCGTTCCGAGGTAATCGAGGCCTGCCGCAGCCCTCGCTCCCGGGCTGCCTACCGCGCGCAGGGAGGGGAGGGGAGGAGGGAGGGCGTTGGGGAGCTGCTTGGGGACGTGTTGGGAGGGCTGGTGCTGTGCTGTCCACGCGGCTCGCTCCATAGGTCATGGAGATGGTGGTAGAGGGCCCATCAAACGCGGCAATCAAACGTAGCTGGAGGGTGGCAGTCCCGGAGGCGACGACGACGACGTCGGGCTGGGAGAAGAATCGAGGAGGCTGATGGTTGGGGGGGACCCGTGCACCCGTCGGGGCGGTCGATGTGACGTGTTTCTTATCCCCCCCTTGGCCCCCCGGCCTCCGCGAGGCTCCGCGCTTGACGGTCAGCTTGCCGGTCGCGAGGGCGGTGAGCCGGTGACGGTTGGCGTTACTGGAGGTTTGGAGCCCCCTGAGCTGTTTGCCCCCCAACCCCCTAGGGGGAGGGTTTCGTTGTTGCTGTTTGTGGACACGTATCGCGGCATCGGGTGGAGTTTCTGACAAATGTATTTAGGACGAGAGGTTTTGCGTTGTGTGGATGGTGGTTCTTTTTATTGGGTTTGTGTGTCGAGTCGCGACCGCCGCCCTGTTTATAGTTAAAGCCAGGTGTGCGCCAGGACCGACCCTGAACTGCTGACACACCCTTTTGTTGTTGTTCCGTAAAGCGTTTTCAAGTGCGAGTGGCGACCATTCAGACTGAGTGAGCGCATGAGCGAGTGGTTGTTAAAGAGTCGTTATGCATCGTTGCAGGAACAGGAAAAACGATGAACGCGCATGCGTCCAGATGTGTGCGAGTGTGTGTGTGTGTGTGTGTGTGCGAACTGCAAGGGGGGCCTAGGGGCCCTCGGTGCTGGGAATCGAATCCTGGGAGGGCTGGCGGCGGGTGTCCGGTTTGCTTTGCAATGCTGATGTACTTTTGCAAGGCATCACGGCGGGCGTTTGGGTGTGCACCACACGCCCCAGGGTGGGTGGCTGGCTGGGGTGGGTGGCTGGGTGGGTTGCTGGGGTGCAGCACTGCGCAGTCCAGTGCGGTGAATGAAAACGATTGGCGCAGGGGGTGGCTGTCCCAGTGTCCCTACGGTGGTGCCAGCGAGGGGGGTGTATACGGAAGACGGACCGCAGCGCAACGCAACGAGAGAGGACCTCGTGTCACAATGCGGCAAGTCTGCGGCCATGCGTTCATTTGGTTCACATTGGACATTCTGAGGCTGTTTCTGGCGCTTTTGGCCTCGTAAGGCTCCCTCAGGCCTCGCCCCTGCCCCCTGGCCGCTTTTGCTGCAGTGCACGGCTGCCGAAATGCCCGCTGGCTGTACCCATACCCGCCTTCAGAACGTAATCGAAGTCGGAACGTAACCCCGAACGAATTCGCAACGTAACGCCGGTCGTCAACGGCTCACACGATCTGTTGTCGACGAAGCTGTGCGCGCATCAGAGGCGGCCTCTCCTGACATGCTACAGTACGACAGCTGCGGACGGCAACTGTCAGGTGCATCGGTGGCCAACAGCCGGCCCCCTGCCTACCCCCTCCTACCCTGAAGTATATGTGCCCATAGATACGGCGGCCTGTATTGGGGAGCAACGACGAAGAGCACCGGCTGACGAGATGGGGTCATACGAGACTGGGTGTCCGGGCTGGTGGGGAGGGCAGGGGCGGGCTGGTACGGCGCAGGGCCTGGGGAAGCACTTTCCCTGACATCCAAAACAGAACAACTGGCCGATGGGAATTTTGCAATCAGCTACTCGCAGACACGCTTGTGGCGCAATCGCCGTACAGTTCGGGCCAAGCAACCTGTGCCCTCAAAGCCCAAAATATTCTGGGGGCATGCGCTTGGCTTGGCGCCGAAACCAGGCCGGGACCAAAGTCAATCGGCCTTCGTCGCAGCACCACAACGCCGTGTTGATGTTGATTATCCCTATTGCTACACGATTCATCTGGCCACTGCACGATACATCTGGCGACTGCCCTGTGTGCTGCAAGCCGGCAAGTATTCATCGCTTCGTGTGCTGCTTTCCAGGCTGCGAAACGGTCAATTTGGAATGAGAAACAATGTTTTGCTCAGATAATCTAGGACAACGCCGAAGCCCCGAGCAGAAGCGTCGCGGCTAATCCTTTGGAATAATTAGCCACCTGATTCTAGCCAAGTGCCCCAGCGCTGCGAAGATAAGATGGCCTTGCTGCAGCACTTTGGACGCCAGACAGGAGTGCGGCACGCCTCCGGGCTGCGCCGCGACTGCGCGCTGCACGCCCCGCGGCTGGCTTGGACCCATGGCCACCTCGGGCCCGGCGGGGCTTCGCACCGCGCCGCGCCGCCACCCTCTATAGCACGCTCCACGCCCGTTGACGCTGGGGTGCTGGCCAGCACTTCGTCTGCGGCGCCCGATTCCGCCGCGGCTGCCGACAGCGCGCCCGCCGCTTGTTGCCAACAGCTCCCAGCCGGCCCCTCAGCGTCAGCCGCTTCGCCCACCGCAGCGGAGCCCGCCGGCCCCGCGGCAGCGCAGGCTGAGGCCGCCGCGGTCCCCGCAGTACAGCCGGAGGCGCCCGGCGACGCCGCCGCCGCCTCAGCGGCCTCGGCCGAGGAGGCCACGGCTGAGGCCCGGACGTCATCCGAGGCTGGGACCAGCTCCAGCGGTTCCAGCACCGCCTGGCCGGGTCGGGGTCGCCGCAACACCACCATCACCAACACCAACACCAACACCAACAATCGCAACTACACCAGCCGCGGTGGAGGTGGAGGTGCAGGCGGAGGCGGCGCCGCCGCCTCGTCGCGGCCGGCTCCGCCGCCGTACGCCGACGCGCTGACGGGCATGTACGTCGGGCCGCGCCAGCGGCCGGCACGGTTGCGTCCTGCCTTCCTGGAAGCCTATCCGGTGCCGCCCGGCAAGATCTTCAACGTGAACTCCTTCCTGGGCAAGCGCGACGCGCACGGCGGGCAGTACCTGGTTCCGGAGCGGCACTACCGCGACTTTTTGGCGTCGTACTCTGCCGCGCTGGACGACGGTTACATGCTGTACCTAACCGAAAACTACCACCAGCGGGTCTACAAATTCTTCCTGGAATTCGACTGGGACTGGAACACGGATCTGGCCCTGGTGATGGAAGTTACGCCGCAGCTCGTGTCGCTGGCGACCTCCGTCGCCAGCGAGTTTTACCGTACGCCGTACGCCAACGTCATCACGTCCATCCGTACGCCGTACAAGATCCACCTCAACTTCCCGCAACTGCTCACCACGGAGCTGCTCGCCTGCCTCTGCCGCGACCGCCTGCTGGAGGAATGTACGGCAAAGCTGGGGCCGCAGTACGGCAGTGCCGTGGACTGGGAGCGACTGATCGACTTCCCGCACGGCAGCCTGCGGCTGATGGGCTCACGTAAGGCCCCCCACATGGACTCCGACCCGGCATGGGTTCTGGAAAAGGCCTACCACCCGGCCCGGCTCACCACCACCACTTCGGATGGCGGCAGCGGTGGGGCTGGTGGGGCCGTGGTGCGGTGGCAGCCCGGCCGCATCACTCCCGCGCTGCTGCTGGCCTCGAGCATCGTCCCGCAGCGGCACCAGGTGGCGGCGTTTGAGCGCTCCCCGGCCTACCTGGACCTCATCTTCTCGGACCTCGAGTGAGTCCCTTCAGGGAGGGAGGGAGGGAGGGAGGGAGGGAGCTGGGAAGGGGGCTGCAGAGAGAGTCGGGAGAGAGTCGGGAAGGTCGGGAGGGTCGGGAGAGAGTCGGGAAGGTCGGGAGGGTCGGGAGGGTCGGGAGGGTCGGGTCTTTCCTGGTTGGTTCGGTCTCGGAGGAGTTTGCCGTAATCCCGCCGGGTGTATGCGTGTGGGCTGTGGGGTGAGGGGGGGGTGTGCCCGCGGCTGTAGGCGTCGGGCAGGTCACGGCGCCCATGTTGGATGTGCATGCGTGCATGCCTGCTCGCGTTCCTGCAATGCGCAGGCACGGAGGGCACGGACGGCTTCTGAGTACGCACCAGAAGGCCAACCTCCCCTCCTTCCTCGCACCCGCCCAACCTCCATCCAAACCCACGCCTCCCCTGCCCTGCCCTGCCCTGCCCGTCCCTGCCCGGACCCATCCCGTCCAATCGCGCCGCCCCTCAGGGCCTACACGAAGAAGATGGAGGAGCGGCGCCAGGAGCGCGCCCGCCGTCGCGCGGAGCGGGAGCAGCAGCAACGGGACGGCTCGCAGCCCAGCCCGGACCCCGCCGTGGTGATTCCCAACCTGCCGCCCGGGAGCAGCAGGAACCCGCTGTACGTGAGGCTGGAGGTGCAGCCAGACGACACGGTACGGGGGGCACGGGGGCGCGGGTGCGGGTGCAGACGCGGGCATTTGTGTTTAGACTCTCGGGTCCCGGACGGCGGAAGGCGCTGTATCTCTCACGCGCGTGCGCAGGGGCACACACATCTCCGGCCCCGCCCGCGGAGTCGCGCGCCGCTTGTCGCGTCGATCACCGAACACTCTTGCGGTGCTCACACTTGCACACGTGCCGCCGGTGTCGCCTGCGAGCAATTTTTGGTCTCGTCTCGTGTCGTGTCGTTTCCTTTCGTTTGTTTTGAGGTGGTCCGTGGTCCGGTGGTCCCCTGTTTCCCAACAGGTGGCTCTCAAGGTGCACATCAAGTCCAAGTTTCGACGCAAGGGCATGCAGGCCTTCGTCTCCTCGCGACCGACCGCGCCCTCGGAGGCCTCCTCGGAGACCTCCTCGCAGCCAGGCGCCCCACCGTCGGCCGACGGCGCTGCCCTGGAGGCTTCGTCGGAGCCAGCAGCGGCGGAGGCGGGGGCGGAGGCGGCGCCGTCAGCAGCAGCTGGCGACGGCGCGGAGGCGTCAGCTGACTCGGCCGGGGCGAGGTCGTTTGTGTGAGGCCCGCCCCCGACTACACGCCCTTGTAGCCCTCGTGGCGCGAGGGCGGCGAGGGAGCCCCGCCTGCCAGGGGGAGCTGGTCCCTAGGGTCATTGCGGCAGCCAGCCGCGTGGAGGTCTGGGCCGCGGGCGGGGGGACCGCCGCTTGGTTAGCGGGCTCGGCGGGAGGCGGGCGGGCGGGTGGGCGGATGTAATACAAACGGTACCGCAGCGGAAGGACGTAGTGGGCGGGTGTTGTGACTGACTGGCTGAAGGCCAGCCGACCGTGTTTGGGAGATTGAGGTGCAAGCATGTGGAAGCACGCGGCCCCGCCGGAGACCGCCCCATCAACACAGCAACAGCCGGGGCAGTTCAGAGGCCTTCAAGTGAGGCCCAGTGAGGCCGCCGCGTGAGGCTGAATCATCCAGACCACACCATACCCTGGAACCTGGACCATGCGGGAGGGAATATGGGTGGTTGCCCACTTGCCCTTCTCCGTTGTCTCGGGAGGACGGCCGGGAGGGGGCCACTGGGGAGGTGAGGGGCGTAAGGCAGCTGCTGCTGCGGCCGACGAAGCGGGCGTTGTGACCTGTGAGCGCACAGACATGCTCGCTTGTGCGCGCGGGATTTCCGGTCAAACAGCCCCCTGGATGAATATTATAAGGGTATAGGAAGCGGTGGGGGTGTGTGGGCACCAGGCAGGCAGGCGGCCTTTTGCGGTTGCTAAGGGGCGCCCCTTCCTGCCGCTGCTGCCGGATTGCGAGCTAGCGAGCCCCAATCCCTAAAGCCGACCCGGGGCTCGGGCCTGCACTCTTAGCCCCTCCGCTTAGGCCAGACCCCCTTTATTACCAAATAAATACACATATCACAGCAGAGCGCGTCTTGAGCGTGCATGGAGAGCGCTGCATCGGTAACTTCGTGACTCGATCCCCACCACGCACCCCTCGGGACACGCGAACCTGCAGCGCTGCGCGTCACCACCACTCGGGGAAGGTCCTGCGGCCCGGAAGGCAAACAACCCAATCACTGCGGATCCATGGCCGCACCATTGCCGGCACATCCGAAGCATCCAGAGCCCCGACAAACACGAGTGTGATCAACCAACCCACCAACCAATCAACCGGCAAGCTTAGGGAGCCTCTCGGGGCCGTGCGGTGTTTTGACCACACCGCACACAACGACGCGGCGGCGGCGGCTTCGCAACAACAACAACCTAACGGACAACAACAAGGACAAGAACTGGAGTGGTTGCAATCGGAAATCAGCCGCCAGGCCTCCCCTGGTCCCCTGGAGGGGGGATCAGAAACCCCCCCGGGGTCCCCTCCCCTCCAACAACGCAGCAGTCCTCTGCTCCCTCTCATTGTTACGGACGCAAACTAAAAAGTGCAGCAGCAGCAGCAGCACTAATGATGAGAGGTGCGGTGCTGGACGCTTGTTGTCCTCCGGTCCAGCCGTCCTCGTCAGGCTCAGAGCCACCCGCAAAGCGTTTTGGCAGCAACGACCCCCCACCCCCTCCTGCCGCGCAATCGCGCCCCTAGCCCACGATTACACCCCTCGCACTGGCACGACACTTCCCCCTTCCTATACGTAGATAACCCCCCCTTCCACCAACCCCATACCTCGCACAACGCTCGCTCTCCCTTCCCCGCCTTTCCCACCTCCCCCTCCCTGCCCCACCCTCTCCTCATCCACGCCCCTCTCACAGGCCCTTGAGCTCCGTTTCATCAAACACCAGGTAGCCGCCCGACTCGCGGTTGCGTTGGTAGCAGGCCACGTCGTCGGAGGCGCACTCCTCGCAGTCCTTGCAGGCCAGTCGGCAGTTGCCGATGCCCGAGCTGCTGCCCAGCATGTAGCCCGGGTTGTTCTTGCACTCGCCGGCCTTGGCCCAGGTCTCACACATGTCGTGGAGGTTGGTGCAGAGGCCCGGATCGGGGTAGGGCTCGAAGGGCTCCTTCAGCGCCTTCGTGTAATCATCGACTGGTGGAAGGAGGGGGGGAGGAAGGAGGGGCAGGAGGGGGTTAGGGTGTGGGGAGGGAGGGGGTTAGGGAGTGGGGAGGAGGGGGTTAGGGAGTGGGGAGGGAGGGGGTTTCCCACCTTCCTTTGCCCGCGCACATCACGCGACCGCCCCTCTCGCCAGTAGCCACCAACAGTCATCACGGCACGGGCAGTGAGGGCACCGGCGGCGGAGTCCAGTCACGCACCGCCCCCCTCCCTCCCCCATCCACACACACTCACACGCACGCCCCCATCCCCCTCCCCCACCCCACACGCCCGCGGTCCCCCAAACCCCCACCAATCTCACTCCCTTCCCCCCAAACACAGACACGCCAGCAGAGCCCCTCGCAGACAGGCAGGGGCGCCACTCCACCGCACGCTCTCCCCCTCCCACCCCCCCCATCTCACGTCTGAAGGGCTTCCCGTGGATCCACTTGACTGCGTTCCACTTGACTCCCTCCACCACCGGACAGCCCGTGTGCATCGAGTGGCCGTCCGTGGCCTTGTAGTCGGGCTTCACGTCAAAGAACATGAGCGCATCCCCCCGCTTGGGCTTGTAGGCCACGTGGCCGCGGGCGCAGACAGACAGGTTGGCGGCGGCGGCCTCGGCGGCAAGTTCCGGGTGAGACCACACGCTGCGGGGTTTTTGGGAGTTTGGGGGGTTTCAGGGTTTTTTTGAGGGGTTTTAGGGTTGGAGGGTTTTGGGCTTGGGGGTTGAGGCTCAGCTCAGCTCGGGGCCCATCCCATCCCATCGGTGTTAAAAGCGGTAGATGAATGCGCATACGTGAAGACCGCAACCCGCGAGGCTCCTGTGTGTGCGTGTGTACAGACTGGAGAGAGATGGCAGGAAACCACACCACCACCACCACCACCACCACCACCCCTCCTCCACCGGGAGCCCCGCGGCCCGGCGGCGCCCCGCGGCTCCCGACCCACCTATCCGTGAAGGCCGTCTCGCCGCCCGCGTCCGGCGCTGCGTGGGAGAGGACGGTGGGGGCAACAAAAGGGAGGACGGTGGGGCGGCGGGGGCGGGGGGCTAAACAAATTCAAGAGTCTTGATGCAAAGGGGGGCCGAAAAAAGGGCCGAAAAGGGGCCCACTCACCCACGAGGTACATCAGCACCGTAGCCACGCGCTCCAGGCCGTCAATGTGGGGACCGTACTTGTTCGTACGGCCGTACCGCAGTACCTGCACGGACGGGGCGCGCAAGAGGCGGGCAGAGATGGGATTTACGCGCAATCACACACACACGCAGACACGACGCTGCCTTTCCCTTCCGAGGGGATTTCCACCAGTCGCGGGCGTCCCCAACCCCTGTGCGTGGATAGCCCCCCTCTCTCACACACACAAACACACACACGCACGCCCACACGCGAAAACGCCCACCCCCACCCCCCTTACCGCACCCCCACCCGTCCCTTCGCTGCGGTATCGCTTCCTTCCCCCTTCCTCCCCACCTGCATGTCTTCCTGGTGCGATGCCGGCAGATGCGACCACAGCGCCAATCGCTCCTCAATGGCCGAAATCACCGGGTCCTGGGCCCGCCTGCGAGGGGGAGGTGAGGTGCGGTTCGGGCTCGGTGCGGGCTCGGTTCTGATCCCGGATCTAGGATCTCGGATCTAGGAACTAGGATACCGAATGCCAAGAGATCCCGGATCTCAGATGGGGGAGCTAGCTACACGGGGACAGACAGACACGAGAAAGATCGCAAGGAAGCTTCCTCGTGGGCGTTTGGGCGTTGGGCCTCGCGGATTGTGTCGGACTGCGGTGCGGGGGCAAAAGCAGCGTGGGCTGCTGCGTTGTACGGAAAAATATTCCCTGACGTGGAATGACGCCCGGGCCGCCCGTCCGTCCGTCCACAAACCTGAGGAACGTGCCGTACGATGTACGGATGTCGTCCACGACACCCTCGTTCTTACTGCCCACGACCGTGGACCGCTTCATCTGCGGAGGACGGGGATTCATCGTAGGCGCGCCCGGGGGGGAGGGGGGGAGGGCGACGTCAAGCAAACACATACGGACCATCCATTTCAGATGCAAGCTCGGAGGAGGCCGGTCATGCAGAGGCTCAGACTGGGGCTCCACGGAAAGGCTCGGTCGGGCGGGCGCGGGGGCGGCGGGGGAGGGAGTGCCCCCGCACCGCACCGCACCGCCAACCGCCGTGCAGCCGCCCGAGCGACCGGACCCCCTCGGCTGCACACCCACCCACCCACCCACTTGTTTACCGCATATCCGCGCCCCCCCCCATCCACACCTCCCCACCTGCGAATGCGCCAGATCGATGATGTGCCGGGCCTCCTGGTCGCTCAGAAACTGCACACGGGAAGGGGCCGCACCCACGAAACCATGGAAAGAAAAAACACATCGGGCATGGGCACACATGTCGTACACATGTCGTACAAACGTCGTACAACAGGCGCGGAGAGGAAACTTTGGCCCGACCAGCTACAAGGCGAAACGTCATTCATGCATCCTCCTCTCCTTCCCAACCCGGAAAACTGCAAAGGCCACTCAGCGATCCAGGGTGGGCTCCAGGGCCGGCCGGAGGCCCCCTGCTCCGCCATCCCCGCGCCGGTGTACGTCACCCGGGGTTGGACGTACGGCCTGAGACTAGCTTTGCTTCGGAACCCGTATGACAGCGCCTCGCTAGGACGGCCTGAGGCGGGCGCGCTCCGCCCGCCAGCCCTCGCCCCTCGCTTGTGATGCGGGTGGGAAACCGGAGAGAACAACCCCGCAAGGCTGCCGTACTGCCGTACTCACGTTGTGGTACACCACAGCCCTCGGCTTCCAGCTGATGGTCTGGATCCTGTGTGTCGTACACCAGGCGGGGACGGGGCCGGCAGCGGCAGCGGGTGCGGATGTGGGATGTGGGGGGGAGAGAGAGAGGGGCGTTGAGGTTTGGCGTCGTTTGGCGCCCGCGCGCCAGGCGGGCGCTGGAGGGTAAGGGAGATACCGCAGCGGGGATAACGCAGCTGAGAAGGTAAGGAAAGGCGAACCGCAGCGATTAGTTGTTGGGCACTGGGAAGGAGGGGCCCCTCGGGCGGGCGCGCACACGCGGATTTCAAAAATACATTCGCCTACAAGTGGGGACCCCGGCGAGGCCAGGGGCGGGGGCGTGGGCATCAGGTACGGCATCCAACGAGGCACGCGTGCTGCTGCTTCGGGTGCGGTTTATTGAGGCATGGCAACGAGGCTTGGCGGGGTGCGGGCTGTTTCACCCTCGCCACCTCGGCGCCTCTCCGAGGACCCCGTCTTCCCCCATCCCGCGCCGCCGCAGCACAATCCCGCGAAGTCGGATTAACCTTAACCGGTAGGCGTCTGAGAAGGGGCAGCACGGAACACGTGCCTGCCCACTGTGCCCACCCACCCACCATCCTGCTCGCTGGCTCTCGTTCGCCGAGTGGAGGTTGGTCGTATGGAGGCCTCCGCTAGCGTCATTCGAGAACGGGCTGTACTTCTCGCCTTGCCAACCGATCAAGCGCTCCTCCGCGAGGCGGGCGCCTGCGGGACAATGTGAATAGGGCGCTACAGCTTAAACTGCCGGTCGAAAGCAAGGAGACTCAAAGGAATATGAGCAACACAAGAAACACCTCAGATGTGAGGGAGGCGGTCCTTAGAGCTGGTGACGAAAGGTCATCGGGACCTAGCGCGAAGTGACAGGCCCGACTCGCCCCATACCTCTTGAGGTATGTAGTAGTGCCAATGCAGCGGCTAAAAGCGGTAGTATCATCCTCATTCTCCCCTGCCTGCCTCCAGGCTTAACTCTTAACTCACGAACCAAATGGACAATGGCTTAGTTGACCGACCTACGGTGAATACTTTGCGCAAACTTGCTACGAGCGTCAGCGTTTAACAATATAGGCCTTTCCCACTTGCTGGCAGGGTTCGCACACCGTTTGGAAACTGACTGACGCCGTACATGATGCCGGGTAACCGGTCACAGGGAGCCGCTGTGCCGTTTTCAACACAGAAATGGCGGGTGGTTGCCCTCGGCCGCTTTACCCGCTGCCGTTTAGCATGCAAAGGGGAAGATTTCTTTCCAGAGCTCCGATTGAGCTACCCAAGTGGCAGTGGCTGCCGTACACCTGGTGAAAGCCTTGTGCTGAGACGCAGGGAGGCAGGCCGACGCCGGGCAGGTCACGCAGTGCCATGGGGGCGCTGTCCCGCCGATGTGCTGCGAAGCCATCGACATGTCATGGGGCGAATGGACCGTTTTTATAGTGGCCCCAATGTACCTTTGGGTAGATTTCTTAGGAGAGTGCCCTAAGTGCCGATTGTAATCCGAAAGCCTCACGCCCAGCACGCTCGGCTACGGACATTACGTCGTGGGATGCCGCGACGAAGACACACCTGGGCGCACGTGGCTGCTTACATCGTATCCGCCACCACCGCCCCCAATCCGGCGAGGTTTGGGAGTAAGTCATTGACATGATGTCTGGCGCCGACCTTTCCAAATGCAGTCATTAGTCCTCCTCTATTGCCGACGCCGGCGCGAGCTCACGCAAGTGTCAGGTCACAATGCCCTAGCAGCACTTCTCCATATACCTACAATCCAGTGCGGTACCTAGCAACAGGTTGGGCAGGCAATGACGCTCCATGTCGAACCAACCATTTGGGTGGGTCTCAGAAGGATACCGCTGCCTGAACACACCCAGGCACATGTCCAGGCACACACACCGGGGCACATACTCATGTCATTCCTAATAAACGCACACCCAAGCACAGACCCTGCAGATGGGTAACACGCACACCACATACATCGCACACACCCACAAACTCCACGCAGCCGCATACGCATGCACACATCCATTACGGTATCTACACACACAAAGTAGACGGGCGGGCGAGCATATCCCCAGTGTTAAGCGGGTCAAACCACGAACAGTACAGCTTCGTTATGGACTTTCCATCCCCAGCAGCAAAACACATGCAGCTACGTGCGAACCCCCAATCCCGACCCGTCCGACCCAATCTGATGCCACATGACTCCACGCAATGCGCCCTTTCACAAGTTCGCGGTGACGAAAATGACGGCGCGCATGAATCAGACCCTCATTCAAAAAGCGCCCGTCATTTCTACAGCCGCCCGTCCCTGTCGCCCTCACAGAGCGAACACGAGCGCGCACATCCCACCCTTGTCGAACCGTCCATAAGCCGCCGTCCCGCAAACTTGAGCGCCTCCGCAGCGCCGTACAGCAGCAAACAAAGCATCACGCGCCCTGTGCACCGCGCGAGGAAGACAAGCCCGTGTCCCCATCGGCCCGTTTAGTGCGTCTAAATGTCATGAAGAGGGCGTCATTAGTACAGACTTGCTGGCGGGAGCAGCGCCCCAACCCTAAGGGCGCCGTTATGCCTCCCCCCGCCAGGGTCGGCCGGTGCCGGCCAGTCATGTCGCGTCGCGACACGCGACGCTATCTTAGGCTAGGGCGGCGAGCTAATATATCTAGAACGGCAACTCCATGCCGCGTAGCGTAGCCACTTCTTCTCTCGACCCTGACCACGGACCAAACCTGAATGGAATCAGCATTGAATCTGTCTAACCCGCATGCCTAACCCGCACCCGACCGAAGACACCCCCTAACGTGCACCTAACAAGGCTATCCACCCCTTCCATGGCCTTCACAATTCCAGCAATACTACATATTTATGATGACAGAGTCTCCACTCTGAACACCTCTGCATCGACGGGGCGCCGGCGAGCTCCATGCGACCAGGGAAACGCGATATTGGAAGCGATACGGCCGGCCAAGCGCTGCTTGCCCACCGCCAGCCGCCCCGAGAGAGCTGCGTCTATGCTGCGCTTGTTGCAAGTTCATGATGTCTATGCCCGCGTGAAGAGTGCTTGCTACAGAGCAAAGCCAAGGAGCGTAGCGTAGCGGGACAGGGCAAAAAGCCATGGGCACCACGTTGGCGGCAAGAACCACCACTCGTGCGTCGGGAGCCGTGTGTGCTTGGCACGCAGTGCCGACTGCTCTGAAACCACCGCGCAGACAACGAGAGCGATCTTCAATGCCGCTATACAAAAAGAAGGCAGTGCCGCGGCTGCGTGCTGCATCTCACGTCAACCGCCGAGGACAGACAGGCTTGCCGCGCGCCGGTGCGCCGCTGTTGCTGCTACTCATGTGCCACCAACACATGACTTACCAATGTCTTCCGCATCCCAGTGCCCGCGCGCGCCGAGCCGGTGTGGACCAGGTCCTTATTCCGGTCTGCCTCCTCGTCCCTGCAAGAGGGCAACATAGCACTGCTCAGCGCTATCCTCTGAACAACCGTGCTCAACGCGGTCACACAGGCCCATGAAACCCTCGCTCCCTACCCCCCTTCGTCCGCTTCGGAGAGATTCCCATCGACACACCATGCAGCTACCCCGAAGGCTTCAGGACCGTAAGGCTATCTGGATGCGGAAACTGTGACGTCCTGGAATCTTTTGCGTCCGGCCCACACGCTCGCGACTTCCCGCCTCGTCTCCTGTAGGTCCCACGGTATGCCAGCACCCGTGCATCGCTTTGGAAGCCCTGCGCCCACACGCCACTCGCATCCTGGCCGCCCGTCATGTGAATCCGGCCACCAGCGCGCAGCCGGCACGCGTCCGCGAGAACACCATCGCACGTGGCCCCCGGTCCAATCCTTGCCACCCACACGCTCCCGCCAGCCTGAAGTCTGTAACCGCACCTAGGCGTGGCTTGGGTTGTAGAATGCAGCTCACCTTCACGCGCCACCACTCAAACGTCCCAGCCTGATTCTGGCTACTTCCCAGCCTCGACCCACATCCCCAGCGCGCCTTGGCGGGCTCCCACATAACCAGACACAGCCTCACCGCCGCACTCGCGAGCCGCCCGCCTCCGCGTTCTCCTGCAACGCCGCTGGCCGCGCCGCTGTGGCGTCTGGCAGTGCGACTGGCCGCTCCACGTTGCCGTTCGCGGAGCGCTGGTACTTGAGGATCGTCCAGTCAAAGACGTAGTCCCAGGTCCAGCCTGCCGGGTCCAGTCCGATGGTAACGGAGCGCGCGGCGGGGCTTCAAGACGTGCCATGATGCAGCTCAGGAACTCGTACGGTGTGGGCTGCGCTTCGCCGCGTGCCGGACCACAACCCACGGGAGCAAAGTCAAGCCCAACAGGTACCAAGCAGCGTCCGTACTGCCCCACGCGGATGCGCTCCTGTTGCAGGGCGTTCTGCTGTCCATGGCGGAGGTTGTGCAGCTCCCCACCCCCCTCCCCCCACACACTCACCCTCCTTCGCAAACAGGTCGCGGAAGAGCCGCCGCAGGTACGCGTAATCGGGCTTCTCCTCGAAGCGCTGGGCACGCACGTACTGGAAGTACAGCACGAACTCCTGGGGAAACCCCTTGCACAGCACCTCAAAGGGGGTTTTCATCTTCTTCTCGCTGATTTTCTCGTACTTCTGCTTCTTCGTTGCCGCCTGCAACCCCTGCCACGGCAAGCTGCCCCGCAGGAAGTACATGAAGACGTAACCCAACGACTCCAAGTCGTCCCGCCGGCTCTGCTCGATGCCCATGTGCGTGTTGACGCTTGCGTAGCGTGCCGTCCCCGTCAGGTTCTTGTTTTCGCAGTATGGGATGTGCTGATGCGTCTTGGGGTCCCGGTACTTCTTAGCGAGACCGAAGTCGATTATATTAACCTGGTTGGCACGCTTGCCAAGCCCCATTAGGAAGTTGTCCGGCTTTATGTCGCGATGGATGAAACTCCGCGAGTGCAGGTACTCGACGCGGGAGATCATTTGATCGGCCAGCATCAGCACCGTCTTCACGCTGAATTTCCTCCCGCAGAAGTTGAACAGGTCCTCCAGGCTTGGCCCCAACAGGTCGATGACCATGACGTTGTACTCGCCCTCGATGCCATACCAACGCAGGTTTGGGATGCCGACTGCAAAGATGGGGTGAATAGGCTAAATAAGGCGAGTCCATTTGGATGCAAGGACGCCACAAGCTGGTGTGCCGCTGTGACCTCCACCCACCGCCGCCTTGAAGAATCTTGTAGAGCTTGGACTCATACAGAAGCTGCGGGTGTCGAGCTTTGACTGGTTCCTGCGTGCGAAACGATGGTGTCCCGGTTGCGCCATATCAACTCACACCCGCGCGCACAATAGGGAAACGACACGCACCAGCTTTACTCCAACTTCCTCTCCAGTCTGGAGGTTTGTTCCTGCACACCGTGTGCAGGAGGGGTAAGCCAAGGCTTCCCTTGGACCAGACATGCCTTGCTACGAGGTGCACACCTAGGAAGATTTCGCCAAAAGAGCCACCACCAAGCTTCCTTCCAAGCCTGTATTTCCCGCCAACGATTGTCTCATTCATGGTGACCCCTCGAGCCTTCGAACAGCGTCGTCCGGAGCGGCTGTCTCCTGCTGTAGCCCTTACTGGCCGCCCGCTGAACTCAACTGGTTCACAGCAAAGTGACCAGCGAACTGGCCCTAGCTCAACAGCTTCTTGTCATGCGTACAGCCAAACTGGGCGTATTCTCATACCACAACGAAAGGAGGTGGGAAAGGGTTATTTATCAAACGGCCATAAAGTTTCGAGGGGCGTTTACATGCACACGTGTAATTATAGCTCTTGGCTTCGCTGTTGCAAAAGCTCACAGACTTATGAGCCACCGTACCCGGTTGGCCGAGCGACGTACGGAGAAAACTACCCCGTTGCCCGAAATGGGCGTCAACGCAAGCTGCAGTAAATACATCGAAATATTTCCATTGCCATTCTTTCAATTCGTTTTTTATTACAGCTCTTCGGCGCTTCCTCGATGGGTGCCGGAGGCCGCACGTGGAAGCAGTTGCTACCTTTGCTACCGGGCACACCCGTCCGACATCAGGTCGCAGGCTCGCAGCTCCTGACTCTGAGCCTCTCCCCACCCGGGTATAAATACATCACCCATGCAAGCAGCTTACAATCCAATTCAACGCCCAATATCACATTTCACGTCGTAATAAGCGCCGCTCTCGCCGCTGCCGCAGCCCCGCCAACCTCCCCGCCACTCTTCACCGCCGCTGACACCCGGATAACTGGTACAAACCTTGAGTTAGGTAAGGTCCGTAACACTCCGTCCTGATCACTATCTGCCAACTGCGTCCCTTCGACCAATGGGGGCCCAGACTTGGAGCACAACTACCATGGAACGCTCTGCAACACAAAGCGCCCGCGTTGCAGGCAGGCTTCCCACTGACACGTGCGCCTGCCCAACAGGGCTGTACGTGCTCAGGAAAGGGTTGTCGCACCCACGTACGGCAACCCTTAGACAACAGCCTCAATCGCCATCATGTACTCATCGTGCTCACGCCGGCAACGGGACAACGCCGCCGATATCCCTTTCCCGTTCATCCGAGTGTGTCCGTTATTGGCGCGGGCATAGTGTAACAACTAACGATGAAAACCCATTATTTCTCTCCGGCGTTGCTTGATTTTTCGAACTGTCGTACTGCCGTACTCTGACATGACAAAACTCATAACTCTGGTTAATCCTGTCACATTGGTCTCAGTGCCAACCAACATATTACAAACGGGTTAGATTGCGCCCCCTCAGTGTGACATCACTCTTCACGACGCCCCCTGTCGTATAGGCCTCCTCACACACAGGATGCGGATTACCCCCCGCGCCCCGTGGCCCCCCGCCCCCCCCCAACACACACATGCACGAACGTTGTGCGGAGGCTTGTGCGGTCACAGGCTCGCGCGGACACGGGCCTTGCAACAGCATCCCTGTAGGAGATCCTTCCATGACGCGGTTGCCCTACACAACCGCGGTGTGCCGGTGTCATCGCCCAATCTGCAGCCCGGTGAGCCCACCAAATCGAAGGTAGGTGATGCGTGGGACGTGCCGCACCCCACGATGGTGGACAACCTCCCCGCCGCAAGGGCACGTCCTGAACAGGCAGCAGCCCCTCAGCCCCCCCAGCTATACGGTGGCATGATGTCACCGAAGTGTGGGCGGATGACCCCTTCGCGCCCCGTTGATGTTAACTTACAAACCCGAGAGGGGCACTACCCAGATCCGTGCCTTGTCGGGGGCCTGCGTGGAGCCATGTGGTGGCACGTGGCAGGATGCCGCGTGAGCACGGCTTTGCAGCAGCTACGCGTGTTTGCTGCTTGCTTGCTGATCGGAAGGCTGTGGCGGTCCATTGGTTACTTGTACCGCTCGATCGTAGCTAAATTGGATAATAATCTCGCACGTCGATTCCACAAGTCTTTGATGCGCGCCTCTGCACTGATCGCCGCGAGTGCAATGCACGGGATTTGGTTGCTGTGGCAGGTAGGGGGAAGGTACGTCCCGTCGACGTTCGAAGTTTGCACTTGTCCAGCAACAGCCCACGCACTGACGGCCCATTGACGTTGTTCTTTCTTATAAAATTTTGTGATGCAGTGTGCATTTGAGTCCACCCACAACGTGCATTGTCCGATGGTAACGAACTTTTAACCTGGAAGCTGGCAGCTGGGACATTCCGTTCGCGCAAACTAGCAATAATGGCCACTGGCTACAGACCTCGTTAGAATTCTGCACCAACTCAAAGGATTTCCATAATTCTGTTCGCAAATGCTGCACGCTTGCTGTATTGGGCGTCAAGGGGTCTTGAACAAGCAAGACTGAATCACGACAGGATTGCACCGGCATCCAGCAACGCATGCTTATGATAACAGTTCTGATCGTTGGTGGCAACTTCACAATTCTTGCCACATGCGCGCTGGAACAGAAGTACGGAACGCGGTCGTCTGCGCTCTGCGGTTGATCAGGACGGTCCGACATCCGAGCAAAGACTGTACGTTCGTAAACAGCGACAGGTTTCCGTGCCTCAACTATGTTATGCCGCACGACAAGGCTGGGCTCGTGTATTTCTGTAGATTAAACAAATCATCAGGCGTAATGTGCGGCGTGGAATCTCTTTTCCAGTCGTTCGTCCATACAGTAGAGCCCTGAAGAGCTAGCCCGACGACAATACAAGCACCGGCTCCAACATGTAACAGCTCGCAATTCACACCATGACCGCTTCAGCCGCAATTCTGTCCCAATTCTTACCGTGCACGAGGCGCCAGTGTCCTTTCTTCCTGGCCTAAACGCATGTGGCCAAAGCTCCACGCACGTCTTTCCCGGCTCTGTTGTGGTGGAGTGCGCTCGAAAGCATCCGCACTGCACGATGCAGCAGCTCAGGACGAATCGCCCCTGCAGCAGAAGGACCAACTGCAGCCGGAGCCGACAGGTGCTTATTTCCAGCTGCAGATACGCGGATTGTTCTCAAGTTTTCGTATCAATTTAAACCATAATAATCGTAATTCGCTGTACGCTTCCACAGCGTCAGCCCGTGTCAGTCCAAGCAGCGTACGCTCGGCGCCTTCGGAGTCGTCAACACTTCAGTCTAAGCTCATGGTACCATTCTCGGATCTAACCTTTCACGCTTTAATTGGCAAAGGCAGTTTCAAGCAGGTCGGTCGGTGCCGAACCCAGACCGGGCGTCGGGCGCGGGGCATGGCGGGACTTGGCCAGAGCGCCGAGTCACAAGTGCCCTCCGAACCCGCCCCCGACCTCAAATCAAACGCAGGTATACCGCGGCAAATGGAATAACACGAACGTGGCAATCGTTGCAATGAGGCAAGTCCCGCGCTCTGGGTCACAGCGGGCGAGCGGGGGCGTTGACCCCGCGATCGCAGAGGCCGTACTCGTGACCGCCGTGAACACATTGATGACCGTGCCAGCTTCTCACGACCCCACCAATGACTGCAACAGCTTCCAACCCAGCCCTCCCTTACTTCCTGACGCCTCTCTTAACGTGCCGCCACCACCCGCGGCGGCCGTTGGCGGCCCACCGCAGCCAACACCAGCCCAAACTCCCTTCCCTCCGTCTTGCCGTTCCCCGCCTGTCGCCCTCCTGCCGCCCTCGCCTAACCCGCCCCCACAACTGTTGTCTTCGCACTCCCATTGCCCCCTCTCTCGCGCCTGCCCCCCCACGCGCAAATCCTTCATGCACACGACCGCTCCCTTCCCCTCCCCCTTTCCCCCCTTCCCTTTTCGCCCCCGCCCCCCTTGCTGCCCCACCCCACCCCCCGGTCCGTCACCTCCGTTCCTTCGCTGCGATTCCTCTTTTAACATTTTCCTTACCCCAACCCTGCTACTCGCCTGGAGCCCGTGACGCCGAGGCGTGCCAAGAAACCCGCTGTCCAGCTTCCGCTCCAGACCTCCACCAACCCCGCCATCCAGCTTCCTCTCCCAACCCCTGCCCTAAGCCCCGAGGCTGCTGCTGCTGCTGTCCCCGCCGATCCGCAGGCGCGGTGGCCTGGTGACGGAGGCGCGGCTCATGCAGCGACTTGGAGCGCACCCCAACCTCGTGCAATTCTACCGGTGAGTGTGTGTGCGTGCGCGTGTATGAAAAAACCTCAAAACCTCAAAACCTTAAAACCCTAAAACCCTAAAAAACCTTAAAACCCTAAAGCCCTAAAACCCTAAAACCCTCCCCCCAGCTGGTCCACCGATCGTCGCGGCAACGAGTACTGTATTGTGGAGCTGGTGCCCTTTGGCTCGCTGGACCGCGTGCTGGGTCAGTTCGGGCGGCAGCTCCGAAACCGCTGCAAGCTGCTGATGTGCGAGCAGATCTGCCACGCCATGTCTGAGCTGGCGGGGGAGGAGGTGCTGCACCGGGACCTGGCGGCGAGGAACATACTGGTGCAGTCCCTGGAGCCGGTGCATGTCAAGGTGAGGGGAGGGGAGGGGGGTGCGGAGGGAGGGAGGGGTTGGAGGGGGAGGGGGAGGGGGAGAGGGAGGGGGGGTGAGGTGAAGGTGAGGTGAGGTGCGGGAGGGGGTCTTTGTGCACGTCAGGAAAGGGTGAGGGGGTGCGCGAGGGAGGGGAGGCTTGTGGTGTGTGTACAGGAGAGAGAGGGAGGGGTGGGAGAGGCAGAGGGAGAGGGAGAGCGCGGGGGGCGGGTTGCAGGCCTTCTCATCCGCCCTTGCCCGTGGCCTGCCGGCCGCAGGTTTCAGACTTTGGCCTGGCAAGGGTCTCGCCCGACCCAGAGACGCACCAGGCCCGCCCGGACGCCGGGCCAGCCAGCGACGGCCTCGCCGCCCCCGCCCCGACCCCCGCCCCCTCCCCGGCCGACGCGCCGACGCGGGTCGACAGCTGCTGCGACACAGCCACGGAGCTGCCGCAGCAGCAGCGGGGGCAGGGGCGGGCGCTGCGGAGGCAGCGGCAGGGACCCGGCGGCTATTTGGTGCCGGTGCGTTGGAGCGCGCCGGAGGTACTGCGGAGCGGGGGCGGCTGGTCGGAAAAGTCGGATGGTGGGTCGCGGGTCGGGGGTAAGGGTTTCGGGTTCTGGGGTGGGGCGGGGTGGGGTTGGGGTGGTGGCGCGGCGCGGCGCATTGTGCACTTGTCCACGTGCATACATGCATGCGTTGGGCTGGGCTGGGCTTGGGTTGGCTTCGGGCTGGGTTGGGGCTGCTGCTGCTGCTGCCGCGGCGTGTGCTGTGCCCGGTCGCGGGACGCGGCGGCGGCGGCGGCCGGCGGTGCCAGTAGCGGGGCTCATGCATCGTGCCTCGTGCCGTGCCAGCAGCATCAGCCGTAGCCGTAGCAGGGCTCGGAGCCGGAGCCGCCCGACCCACACATACACAGCCGCGCTGGCGCTGGCGTTGCGCAATGCAACGCAGCCCGACCCACTTCCGGTCTCCAATCTGGGGTGTGATCGCTGATGTGTCGTATCGTCGTGCAGTGTATTCGTACGGCGTCACCATGTGGGAGATCTTCAGCAACGGCGCGGAGCCGTACGCCAACCGCCCGGACGTCGAGGTGAGGAAGAACTCGCACTCGATCGCTCGATCGCCTGCGTGCGGCGTGTCTGTGCGTGTGTGTGTCCTCTGTGCGTGTCTGTGTACCGTATCGCATGGATGAATACGAGGCGGGCCTTCCCTGACATCCACCCATGGGCGTCCTTTGGTGAGATGCAACAGGAGGAGCGGGGAGAGTGTGTGGCGCTGTGGCCGTGATGTGACGTGGCGTGACGTGTTGGGTCTGCGTCCTCTCGGGCAGCAAGATGGGAGCAAGCAGGATGGCGCGGGGGACCGCTCGGCGGGCCTTCGGTGGGGGGGGAAGGTGAAAAGGGCCGACGAAGCCCCAGATCCAGAGCTAGATCCAGATCCGTGGAACTCAGCCACACAAAGTTACACGTTCCGTTGTAAGAGCAGGGGTGCGTCTGAACCAACCGACCAACTGAACCAACCAACCGTGCCCGTACTACCAACTACGGTAACCGCCCGCAGGCCGCCGCTGCGATCGTGGGCGGCGACATGCTGCCGCGGCCCGTGAGCTGTCCGCATCCGGTGTATGCCCTCATGCAGGGTGAGCGGAAAGCCGAGGTGGGGGTGGTGGGGGGGGGGTTCAGGGGGGTGGTGTGGATGAGGCGGCGGGGGCGACGAGGCGGGGGAAGCGTGGGAAGCGGGGGGCATCCGCGAGCGACGCTCCGCACCCCCCCCCCCCCCCACACACAAACCCCGCATGCGCCCGAAGCACCCGGGAAGCGGAGAGAATCGCGGGCGGGATCTCGTATCTCTGGATCTGGTTCTGGTTCTGGATCGAGATCTGTTGTTTGAGTCCCCTGTCCCCTCCCCTCTCCCCCCCCCTCGCGTGCCGCTGTGCGTGTGTGTGTGTGTGTGTGTGTGATGTCATGTCATGTCACGTCAGACTGCTGGCACCCGGACCCCGCGCAGCGACCCAGCTTCCGCCAGATCATCGGCGTGTTCCGCCGCTGGAGGGACATGACGATGGCGGCGAGGGGGGCGGGCGGCGGCGGCGGCGCCGCCGCCGCCGCCGCCGCCGTCACCGCTGCTGTACCACAAGCCCCTCTTGCCAATGCTGCCGCCGCTGTCGGCGCCGCCGCCGCCAGCGGCGGCGGCGGCGGCGGCTATGTGGAGTTGGCGTCGCTTTGGCACACGCCCGGCCCCGCGGTGCTTGACGTCAACGCCGCCGCCTCCGACGCCGCCGCCGGCGGCGGCGGCGGCCTCACACCCGCGGCGCCCCTGCCGCCACCCATACGGGCGCCCTGCACTCTGACCTACCCGCTGCCCGCCATCCCCTCCGGCGAGCTCCTGCGCCTGTCAGGACCACACCCGCCCCAACCCCAGCAACGAGGCCCGTGCCCCTGCTCCTGCTCGGGAGAACGCACCGCCTCACCGCCTCCAAGCACTGCCACCGGCATGGCCCCCGCCGCGGCCAGCCCCGCCGTCGCGGCCGTCCGCGACGTCGCGATTGTCGATTTGGCGACTGACGGCGGCGGCGGGCTCAGCCCGCCGCCGCCGGCGCGGGAGCAGCAGCAGCAGCAGCAGCACCAACTGCAGCAGCAGCAGGCGCCGCAGCGCGGGCGGCCAATCGTGAAGGTGGTTGTAAACCAGAGCGCGTGGGCGGCGGCGGCGGCGGCGGGCGCGCCGCCGCACGACAGCGTCAGCTCCGCGCTCTGCAGCGGCGGCGGCGGCGGCGGCAGGAGCAACAGTCCCAGTCAGAGCCGCAACCAGCACTCGGGTATGTTGCGGTTGTTGGAGCAGGCTGCGCAACAGCCCTGGGACGCAGCAGCAGCAGGCGCCGCCGCGGGGCCGGCGGCGGTGGCGGCGACGGTGAGGAGATGCGTGGGCGCCGCTGTCACCGCCGCCGCCGCCGCCACAGCAGCAGCAGCAGCAGGAACGTCGGGTGAGGCTGCCTCGGCAGCGGCACCGGCGGAGGCGGCGCTGCTGCCGCCGCCACCGGCGTGCGGCGCGGTCCTGGGCCATGGGCGGGGGCAGAGGCGTGGCGCCGTCACCGCCGCGTCGTCGTCCGTCGTCCCGTCGGCCGCCTTTGCAGCTCAGCTGTCTTCGGTGCCGATCGCAGCGCCTGAGACGGGGGCGCTGCCCCCTGCGTTACCGCCTGAGACGGCAGCGGCAGCGGCGGCGGCGGCGGTGGGGCGGGGCGGTGCCGGATCGGTGCCTCCGAGGCCGGTCGCCGCCGCCGCAGGCGGCGGCGGCGGCGGCGCCGCCGCCGTTTCAGGCTGGGGCGCTGCTGCTGCTGCTGCCGCTGTTGTTGCTGCTACAGCGGCTGGCGCCGGGGGGCAGCCGGCGGAGGCTCTCCGACAGGCCAGGCGCCTGATGGCGATCGTAGAGGGGCAGGGGAACACGCAGGAGGCGGTCGTGGAGGAGGAGGAGGAGGTGATGGTGGGTCCAACCGACAGCGACGACGACGACGAGGGTGGCATTGCTAATGGCGGTCCGGTGGGCGCGGCGGCGGCGGCGGCGGCAGGGGTGGGTGGTCCATCGGAGCGGCTGACGGCTGGCAGCGGCAGCGGCAGCGAGGCGGCGATGCCACAGCAGCGGCAGCGGCAGCAGCAGGAGCTGATTCGGCAGCAGGAGGGTCAGCGGCAGCAGCAGCGGGGCTTGCCGCAGAAGCGGCGGATGCAGCAGCAGCAGGGGCAGGGGCAGAGGCAGCAGCAGCAGCAGGGGCAGCGGCTGGTACTGCTGGGGGAGCGGCGGTCGTGGGCGGCGGCGGGGCGGCGTCCAGGGGAGATCGCAGCGGCCAGCAGGGCGCCGCCGCGGCGGCGCAGCACCGCGGGGCCGGGCCTGGGCCAGGCGGGGCGCCCGAGCCCGCTGCGGCCCGCGCCGCCCGATTCGACAGCGCTGTCGGCGGAGGGGATGATGAGGTGAGGGGGGTTCCTGGGTGGCCTCTCGAGGGGGCGGCTCCCGAGTACCGGTACCGGTAGTCTTGCAGCGCAGCGCAGCGTTGGGGGCAGCAGCGTTGCTCCTCCTCCTGCTCCTGCTCCTGCTCTTCCGCAGTGTGGTTGTTTTTTCTTTCTTCTTGTGGTGGTGTCTTTGCAGTTTCTCTTTCGCAGTGTCATTGTGCCAAGTAGTGCACTGCTACAAAGAAGGGGGAAAAGGGAGAGGGGGCCGCCGGTCGTCGTCGTCAGGTCGGGGCTCGGGGGCGCCCCGCGCCTGCACACATCACACCCCACGCCTGCACACACACCTCACACCTGCACACACACCTCACACCTGCACACACGCCCTCAAAAGGCGCCTGCACACCCAATTCCAAACACCCACACCCACCGCCTCCCTGCCGCCATTCCCTCGACGAGCCTTACTGCTGCCCGCGTGTCTGCCCTGCCCTTGCCTGCCCTGCCCTGCCCTGCCCTGCCCTGCCCTGCCCTGCCCTGCCCTGCCCTGCCCTGCCCTGCCCTGCCCTGCCCTGCCCTGCCCTGCCCTGCCCTGCCCTGCCCTGCCCTGCCCTGCCCTGCCCTGCCCTGCCCTGCCCTGCCCTGCCCTGCCCTGCCCTGCCCTGCCCTGCCCTGCCCTTGCCTGCCCTTGCCTGCCCTTGCCTGCCCTTGCCTGCTCTTCCCTGCTCTTCCCTGCCCTGCCCTGCCCTGCCCTGGCCGGGCCTGGTGCCCCTCAGGGACACCACCGACTCCGGGCGCTGCCACCTGCTGCCGCTGTTGCTGCGTGAGGCTGCGGCCATCTCGGCATGTGGCAGCGCCGGCAGCGGCCCTTGCGCCTCAGACGCCGTCGGGCGCTCGGATGTCGTCGCTGCTGTCGCTGCCGCCGCCGCCACCGCCGCCGTCGGCCTGGCGGAGCGACTCAGTCTCGGCCTGCGCCCCGGCGGCGGCGGCGGCGGCAGCGGCAGCGCCGGTCGCGTGCCTAGCGGTTTCCCTCGGGGTCATCGCTGCGATGTGGGAGGTCAGGCCCCGAGGGCGCGCGCGAAGCATTTCGGTGCGGAGGTCCCGGTGGAGATGAGCTTGGTGGATGCCGGCAGCAGCAGCAGCGGTGTTGGCGGCGGCGGCGGCGGCGGCCGGGCAGGCTGTGGTCCCCTGGCCGCCGCCGCTGATGCCCGACACTTCCGCAACTGGACCAGCGGCGGGTCGGAGGAGCCTGGCCACAGCAGTCTGCTGCGGCACGCGGTGCTGATGGCTGGCGGCGGCGCCGCCGCCAGCGGCGGCGGCGGCGCCGCCGCCGCCGCCGCAGGCGGCAGCTGCGGGCCCTGCATGTACTGCAGCGGCGGCGGCGGCGGCGCGGCGGCGGCGCCGGCGTTTACCTTTGGCAGCACGGGCGGCGGCGCTGGCTGCGGGATCTGCGAGACGTGCAGGCTCAGTATGGAAATCGAGGCGGCGATCGACCCCATGATCTCCGGCTCCACGATCATGTCCTCGACCCGGGGGCTCAACCGCGACGCCGGCGGCACGCTTCAGCAGCTGTTCGGCAACGGGAACATCACGCCAGGGCAGCTGCCGTCGCCGTCGGCGGCGGCGGCGGTGGCGACTTCGCGCGGCAACCAGCAGCAACAGCAGCAGCAACAGCAGCAGCTGCAGCGGCGGAGGGTGTCCGGAGGACTGGGGCGGCAGCTGATGGCGTCGGGCAACAGCGAAGCCGTGCTGGAGGAGTCGGTGGGGCTGGAGAGCCCGCAGGCGGCAGGCGGCTCGAGTAATGACGGTGAGGGGTTCAGCGAGGACGCCATCGGCCTGGCTTGGCCTCCCTGGAGACAGGCGCCTGCGCCGAGGCGACAGGCGGCGGAGGCGCCTTCCGTGCCGCCGCCGCCGCCGCCGCCGCTGCCGCTTTCCTCGTTGCCCGGCGGCTCGTTGACGGCGGAGGCGGAGGCGGAGGCAGCCGCTGCGGCAGCCCTTCGGGCAGACATGGGCCGGTGGGCGGCAGCAGCAATGGTGGCAGCGGGGGGCTCGTGTCGCGGCCCCGCGCCGCACAACCCCTACGTGTCGATTCGGAGGGTTTGAGTGCGGAGGGCGGTAGGGCGGTGTGCGCTTTGCTGCGTGTGTATGCCGCGGCGCAGCGGCGCGCTGTGATAGTGGTGGTGGTGGTAGTAGCGGTAGTAGCGGTAGTGGTGGTAGTGGTGGTGCTTCTGCTGCAGGGGTTGGTGGTTGGTGGTCTTGCCGGTTGGGGGTTACAGAAATAACATATAACGAATAGTCGCAGCGAACATGAATGGCGGCAACGGAGTGGTCCTGCCGGTCGAGGGCGAGAGGTGGGGAGAAGAGAGAAGAGAAGAGAAGAGAAGGGGACAGAAAAGGAGATTCCCAGCCTATCGTGTCGTATCGTATCGTATTAGTTTATTTGTGCATGGCTATCGTATCGCAGTAGTTGATGCATGCGTGCTTGCGTGCGTGCATGCCTGTGTGCATGGTGGGTGAATGGATGCATGAATGTATGGATGGGTGAATGGATGAATGGATGGGTGGATGGAGTTTGCGGGTGCACGGTGTGCTGTCTGTGTGTGTGAGCTGCTGGGGATGTGCGTGTGAGGTAGGCTGAAGCTGCGGCTCCTTGCCGCCGGGACTAGTGTGCTGTCTGGGATGTGCGGAGAGCGGAGAGCGCCCGTGCATCAAGCATGCGTGGAGGGAGGGAAGGGACCGACACGCGGGCGGCGGGGCTGAGCGGCTGGCCTCCCAGGTCCCAGCCCGCGTCGGGCAGCTGTTCTTGATGAGTGCCCCATTTTGTGAGAACACACACACACGCAGGCGCTTGCTGATAGCGTTAGAAAGAGGGGCGAAGGGCGCGAGGTGCCGCTGCGCTGTGCTGTGCTGTGCTGTGCTGTGGCGAGGGTTGCAGCAGCAGTCCCCGCCTCGTTCCGTCGTGTGTATATGATGAACATGATGATGAACATGATGATAATGATAATGATAATGATGACGAACATGATGATGATGATGCTGTAGATGTGATGTGCAGCAAAATGCTGTCTATAAAGCTGCTGCTGCTGCTGCTGCTGCTGCTGGGCATGTGCGCCTGGATGGCATACGAATGTATTTACATGATTTTGGGACCGTCTCCGTCGTGCGGCGCGCATGCATGCTAGTACCATACGCACCCTTTCCCAGGTTTTGGGTGGGTGGGTGCTGGGTGGGGTGGGGTGGGGGGTTAATTGGAGTACGTATTCGGGAGGTCCGTGATGGGGAGGTCAGTTAGTTGTTGCGTGATACTGCATCGAAAATATGCATGGCCTGGTGCCTGAACTTCCATGTGTCGTCGAGCGAGGGTCGTCATCAGAGCATATTCGTCTGTACCGATACCCGTATGCGTTCGTTTGCAAAGGGCTTTATAACCTGGTGAGATTTCCAGCCAGCCGCCACCAATGCGCGCTGTGTGAACTGCTCCGCCGGTGGACTGCTGCTCGCTCGCTCCATCGGCCGCGCGATCCGTCGTCTGCGTGCGTGTGTGTGTGTAGCCAGCTAGCCACCACCCGTCCGCCCTCCCACTAAAAGTATTCTTACTTCCTAATAACTGAATGAGTTTCAAGGGCTAGCGGCTGCCGCTGCAGCACTAGCGCTTCGGACAGCAAGACCATTAGTCGCGACAAGTAGGGTGCAGACTCCAGCTTCTCTCCAACCATTCTCTGCTACACTACACAACCAATGCGGTGGTCTGAGAGCCAGCTTGCCCCCCGGCGTGCGGCCGGTCAACCCCCTGTGCTACAAACGCGTCAATGGCGCGGAACAGGGGACCTGCGCTGCTGCCGGACCGGGAGGCCTGTGCAAAAGACCACAATGGCTTGGTTATCGTGCTTTGGCCAAGCGTAGACCGACCGGCGCTTCTGCTGTGAGCGCAGACGACCCGGCCCTTTCCCATGAGGCCGGGGAGCTCTGTGATCACGACAACTCTGCGGCCTCATTCTTGCTCCAGACTCCTCACAACGCTTGCAATCCATTGCGGCGAGCCTGGCTGTCCACTGGAGGTGGGCCCGTTAACTCAACCCGATGCAAGAGAGCTCGCTCTCGCACTGGGAAGGGTGCGGCGCCAAATCCGGACCGGAAGCTCAGAGCCTCGGGCCTTGGCATTGAGCAATTGATACAACGACGCGGTCCTCTCCGGACTCGGCTCTCGACTCGGACCAACCACAGACCCATGGCTCCGCGCACTCCAAGCATGACGTATCCTTACGATAGAGGAAAACTATCTCTACTACATTCCTCGGAGGAAATCGACAGCCCCCGCGCCAGCCTGAATGACAGCGCATCGGGACCATACTTGCCTCTACCTTCAAGAGACCCTGGCTCCGTATCCCCAGCCATAACATCTGAGCTGACGCTCAAAGGACGAATTATCACCTCGGCGGCCAGCGTAAGGAAGTGTAGCGGAAAATGCCCACGGATTCAGAGGGCTTGGAATATACGAGTGCGCAGCCGCAACGGGACCCCGTCTCATGCTGATAATACGTATGTGCAGCGTCTCCAAAGCATATGCGACCTCAGCTCCTTGCTCTCGCAGAATGGGCAGCGCGGCGACATGTCCGAAGGAAATAACCAAGAATCTGATACAAGCGCTCCGGACAACATCATAACAGATAGAATTGACGAAATAACATCAACGAACATTACAGCGCATGCAGCCGACAACAGAAGGTCAGCCCAGAGCAACGCAGAAGGGAAAGCCGTACCACGGGAGGGGGACCCTCAAAGGAGAGGTTCAGTGAGGGTGGAAGCAGCCAACTGCCACTGCCCACGCGAAACTAGCTCGCCTAAAAAGGGTGCTCGGGGGAAGATGCGGCTACCTTCCATGGCTGCAAGACTCCGCGCGGCCGTAACTAGGCAGGCGGACGGAGGGAAGGTCGCGACTCATGAAGCTGTAACCAGCAGTAGCGCATTACAACCCTGCCGCGTCAGAGCTGCTACCCGCAGCCACCATAACCCACCCCCGACAGCCCCCCTCGCGCGCCTCATTGGCACGCCAGCACGCACACAGCGCGCACAACCAAGCCGCGAGCTTAACCACACGACTGCACCACGACATCTGACCCACATGATCGGATCACCCGTGCCCACAAACAGGGCCCAGAGGACTCAGGAACCGCACACCCAGCAAGCTCGACTGCACCGCCTGACTGTGCTCTGGCCCCCACCCGCGAACACCGCCCCACCCACATATCACGAGCCGCAGGTAGCACAATTCTGTCAAATACACGCCATCAACAACCTCATGGGCCGCCGGGTCCTTGAGCCACCGACCGTACTGCAGTACTGCAATGCCGTACAGCTCCGGCTCAACGAACTAGCCAGACGCAACCCACGAGAAACTGGCACTGCCAAACTCTGGAGCCATGCATTTAACCGATATACCGGAAACTTCAGTGTCATGCTGGTGAACCACTACCTACGCCACTGCGTCAATCTGCAGGGCGGAACATGCCCCTACCTCGCATCCGTCTCCTGCGGCTACACCATCCCACCCGGAAGCAGTCGTGAAACCATTCTAGCCGGAATTGCGGCACACACACCCAACGGCAGTACGGCCCTCTCACTTGGATTCGTACTGCAAGGGCCAGCCCACGCCATAGCGGTTAAGCGCGCCGGGGACAACTGGTTCCGCATTGACTCAGCTGAGGCGGTTGGGCGAAGTCAAACGCCCATGGACAACAGCCAGTGGGCACGGCTAACAGGCCACGTTCATTACCTGGCGTCGGTAGACATTTTGACCATCAATCAGATGATGCTGGATTTCCGCCACATCCCGGGGCCGGAAGAGTGGCACACAATGGAAGGTCGCACGCAGACCGCTCAGCTACCCACAGCCCCCCCATCCTCGATCTCACTGACCCCAGCCCCACACCGATGGCACTGGATGAGTCGGACCACCGGCAAAACGCAGCATGCGCGGCAACCAGGTACGATGCAGCCGACATCCACCCCACACCGATGGAGATCGACGAGACAGACCTCACGGGAACCGAAGGACGTACGCAAACCCCCCCATCACAACTCGAACACCCCCTACCCCCGACCCCTGCGCATGAGGATCTGAACGCCGCCGAGCTAAGCGCTGCCCAGCATGAGAACCCCGGTGATAACCCTGCAACCACAGCCGCTGAAAGTCCCATGGAAATAGATCCTGCGGAACCCGGGACGGGCGCAGCGCAGCCATTGCCGGACGCTCACAACGTCGAGCTCCACCCGCGTGAAACGCAGCCAGACCTCCAGGGAGCCCGCCCAGCAGACGCGGGCACCACATCGGCGCGCCGCTCCAACGCGGACGGAGCCGCAAACCGCAACCCCGGGCCACAAGCAGCGGCACCTGCAAGTAGAAGCAGGAAACGGACCAGAGGTCAGACGGGAACGACGCCAGCAACCCATACCATCACATACCACCTCCGTCGTATGCTGGGACTCCCCATCCGACCGGGACGGAACCAACGGGCGGACGAAACGCCGGATGCAGCAGAGGCAGCTCGGGGACCCGCACATACCCCTCCCAACCCGGCCCCCGAGCCAACACACACCACGCACACGCCCGCCGAACCAACCGCCCCACGTACACAACAGCGCAAGCGCCACGCAGACAACCCCCCCATGCCGCAACCCCGCCCCAAACCGAAATCAGGACCCCAGCAACAGCACATGACAAAATACGTGCTACCCAAGAAACCCAGGACGGAGGCCCCTGCCGCACCTGCTGAAACTCCCCAGAGGACCGTGCCAGTGCCACCCGTCCCCGCGCCAGGAGACCCACGGCCCGGCCACCTCAAGATCCTCACGATGAATACCCGCGGCCTGCAGGGGCACCGCGAGGGAATAAAACACCTGTTAGACGAACACAAACCAGACGTAATGGTGCTAACGGAAACCAAACTGAGCGCCCATCACCGGCGAGCCATCGCCGGGGTGAAGCACACCCTGAAACCCTACCAGACATACATGAGTAACCACCCGCACGACAGTAACCCCACTATACGGCAGGCAGGAGTGATGATCGGCGTGGCAGACCGCTTCAATCGCCAAGGCAGCGCATCGGCAGAACCTGTGCCCCCGGAGCTCAGTGGGTACATAGGACATGTGCGCATCGCGCCCCCGGGCAGTACGGCTCTACATGTCATAGGGGTATACTGCCCGGCCGACCCCGCCGCCAGGCAGAAAATATACGATTACGGACGGGCGGCCGCGCTGCAAGCCAGTGCTAAGGGCGAACACCTTGTGATGGCGGGCGACTGGAATGCAACACTCAAACTGAGCGACCGGTCTACGGGCACCTGCAATGCGACAGACCGTGCGCACCGACGCTTCTCAGAAGAAACAGGCCTAAAACCGGTAGACACGGCGCGACGTGAGTACACATACACACAAACACAGCAGGGACACGATACCCACCACAGCCGCATCGACGATGTCCTCCTCGCCGCTCAGACCAGCGACGCTGCGGCAATGGAAGGGAAAGCGTACGAACAAGTCTATGAGTGTGGTGGGAACTTTGACCACAAACCGCTCTGCACCCTCCTACCCCTAGCAGGCATCAGGCTCCTGCCCGCCCCCGCTGCCCAACCCCCCCCAGACCTTACCCCAAGCTCCTGGAGCCGGATCCAACTACCCGTACAAAAAGAGAGCAAAACCAAAGCACGCATGGAGATGGAGGCGACGCTCACAGAGGCCGTCACTCACCTGTTAGCCGCACTCAGACCCGCACACGAAACCATATCGGCAGCATCCGCGCGACTGGAGCGTGCGGCGAGCAAAGAGGACGCAAGGCAGATCCTGACCCACCTGCGCGATCACGAAGCCGTCCAAACAACGAACGTCGACACCCTCAGCCACGAGCTCGGATCACTACTGCTGCGGTGCCTCGGGATCCTTGAAAGCCACTGCCAGCTCAAGCCCCCCCGCACGGGGCGCCTGCACGCACGAAGAGGCACCGGCAAGCGAATCACCCGTCTGTACGGCGAACACAAGGCGCTGAAATGCGAACTCACCCGCATACTACGCGCGCCACGGCCGGACACCCCATCCCACCCGGCACCCGGCGCCCCGCACGCGGAAAACACCGACGCAGAGACCCTACAACCCCCCACCCGACCCACCCCGCCGACCACCCCTGCAAACCCCAACCCACCTGAGGGTACGACAGCCCACGCGCGCGAAAACCCGGAGCTCCAAGAAACACCAGAGACCCGCGCCCTGCGTGCCGCAATAAGAACAAAGGGAGGGGAAATTAAGAAGTTGACTACGGAAACCCGTAAATTACATGCGAGCAAAGCCAGGAAACAATTTCAGAGCCTCCTAGCCAAGAAACCGAAACACGCACACAAACAAATTCTCGAGCCCGACGATCAGCCACGCGGCATAACGGCCATTCGCCACCCCGCCGATGGGCATTTGTGCACAACTTCGGACGGCATCCTCGACGCACTCCACATGCACTTCGCGCTCCTGGCCCGGCCCATCTCCGGACCCCGCACTGGCAAATACCTCCCGAGCGAAGCCCCGCGGAACTACCCCTGGGAGACGCCGGGAGCGCCGGACCCTCTACGACGTGGTTTAGCCCAATGGGAAAGCGCACCCCCGTCCCTCCTCCCTGGCATATTAAACCCATGTAACTTCCGCGCATGCTTAGACCATCTCGCCCGCAACAAAGCCCCCGGGCCAGACGGCATACCCAACGAGCTGCTACAGACACTCCCCACCGACCTCCAAACCGCAATCCACCACCTGATCACAGTCATGTGGGTCAAGGCCGAAATCCCCCCGCACTGGACGCAATCAGACACGGTACTCATTCCCAAAAAGGGCGACCCACTCCTCATCAAGAACAAACGCCCCATCGCCCTGGCAAACACACTCTACAAACTATACACCAGCCACATTACGTTTAATATCGTCACCTTTAGTGAACAAGCGCACATCTTCACGGAAGCCCAGGAAGGGTACCTCCGACAGCGTAACACGGAGCGGCAGATCCAAAACGTACTACACGCCATCGAGGACGCCGGCCTAACCAGCCGTGACCTCTACTTACTATATATCGATTTCACATCGGCATTTAACACCATCGATCACGACAAATTACTTATGATCATGTACGACCTAGGATATCCGGAGGACCTCATCGCGGTGGTCGCGAACCTGTACTCGCGCGCCACCACACGCATACGCACCGAACATGGCTGCACCGCGGAGATTGCAATCGAACGCGGCACAATTCAGGGCGATACACTATCACCCGTACTGTTCATCATTTACATGGAGCCACTCCTAAGATGGCTACACAGCGGAGGCCGAGGATACCGCTACGGCTGCCTCCAAGCGGACGAAAATGACCGACACCACTTTAGCTCGGGGGCCTTTGCGGACGACCTAGTGATCCTCACGAACACCGTGTCTGACATGCGCACACAGAGCACAAAAATAGAGCGCTACGCCCGCTGGGGAGCACTCAAGGTCAACGTAGGCAAGTGACAACTGCAGGGCATTCTGCACGGCCGCGCGCGTTCCGATACTGATCTGAGTCGGGGCCCCGGTACGCAAAAATACAGGGCCGTCGTAGAACGTCTCCTGAAAAACCAAATTCGGATCGATGGCGTACCCATCCCGTACGAACCCCCAACAGGATCGTACAAATACCTCGGCGTACACATCACCCCTACCCTGGATTGGACGACACAGGTGGCCTACACTCGCGCCGAAATCGACCGACGGGGGCAAAGCATACAAAACTCTCTCGCGACCCCAGATCAACGCATAAACATGATCAAAACCCTCATTCACCCCTTTGTGGCGTACAGCCTGCCCACTATGGCGTACACCCCGCACGACATCGCCAGCCTCGACGCCCAAATCGCCGGCATAGCCAAACGCAGCTACGGACTAAAAATGGGCTTCCCAACCCGCGCCATCCTCGGTCCCATATCGCGACTAGGTCTGGGGGTGGGCACCCTACGTACCCTTTATGCGGTCAGAGCGGCGAAGACGCTCGTCCTGTCCCTCAACGACAAGGGACGCCTTGGGGCAGTAACCCGAGCCCTCCTGCACCTGCAGAGCCGGTACATGGGCACAATACCAGTGCACAGATTCAAACGCGAATGCCGGCACTATACCACACTCAAACAACTTGCTCTCGTGCATGAAGCCGGTATCGAACTCACGGACAAAGGCAGCACCTATGAGCCGGCAGCAGGCAGCCTCATTCACCTGATCGGGGCGCACAACCCGACGGCCGAGCCCAAGGATCTCGCGCTCCTCTTCCGATGCATACAGCCCCTGCTGGAACTTGGCCTGGACCTCAGGGCCCTGAAAGACAAAAACACGGGAGCGCACCTCATCACCACCGACCAGCTGCAACGCATCGGTGGCAGGAAGGTGGGCCCACGCCATCAGATAGCCCTAAACCAGCTCAGCCTCGCCTTGAATGCTGACCCCAGTGTTCGCGCCCGGGCGCCGCGCCACAGAGGTGTAGCACCCTTGCCCCCCGAACTACGACTCCTCCCGGACGGCCCACATCTAACCGATCTTGCGATGGAAGCGACAAGACCCACCCCCATCCCCCACGGAACCCTAAGGAAGTACGTACTGGCCAAACCCCGCGACCCGGCCGACACCGTTCCGGCCGCCCCAGCTGAAAACCCACCCCCTCGCCCAGGCCCAACAACCCCTCGTGTGGCGACGGCAACCCAAACCGCGGCAGCGTCGTCCGGCACCGCAACAACCCTCGAGTCACGACGCCCGGCCGCCCGGCCAGCCGCCAGGCGCCACCAGCCACAGCGAAAGACCGATAGTGAGCTGCTCAAAGCATACCTCCTCCGGCAGAACCTGAAACCAGTCGACGGTATCACAGATGCCGAGGCCATTGGGTGGGACCCCCGGCAAACCCCACTTACCCTTCAGCACTGCGAACGAATCCTGCGCCACCCGCTCCACCGGGGCCTCACGTCCCAAGTAGGCTCCGCCGAACGGCTACTCCACATGCTCCATGGGGAGACGGCGTGGCCTGCGGGGACACCAACCCAGCATGGCCTTAGCATCACACAGCTTCTCTTCGGGGACCAAGAGAGGGTAGCATGTATCAAGGCGGAAATCCGGAAACGGGTCGCCGTCAGCGCTCCGAACCCCAAGCGACAACGCACAACCGACTCGGCTACCCAACACACACACCGAACGTACTACCAGGTTGAATGGGAACGTACTGTCATCACTAAAGGGGCAATAGCACTGTACACCGAGAATGGCTACCACCCGAAGGCAGTGCACCGGTACGAAACCCCCACCGCCCCCACTCACCCCAAAATGATAGTCGAGGTAGAATGGGCCCCCACCGAAGATGAGGAGTCGCGACTGGCCTCGCAAGACAACTGGACAGAGCTGCTGAATGCATTCCGGCATCGGCGCGCCGTTGAGGCCGAACAGGACCCCGGTCGGATGGAAAATGCACGCGACCACCACCTGACGGAATGGCAACAGCAAGGTAGATGGGAGACTGAATGCCTCAACGTGACCCGAGGCCAGCGTCTCCTACGGCAGTTTGTCGAAATCAACGTACACCCGGGTAACCCGGACCGGGACATCCACCCGCCGGGGCGGTATACGGTCCAAATTGGCAATCGTAACGGCACACACAGGCATGTACCATGGGACGGCAGCGGGGACATACCCGATGGACTGCAAGCCATTGGGATGGCATTCGTGTACGATCCCCAAGGGCGCTGCGTCGGCCAGGTGTCGGCAAGCCGCCTCCGCAGCCTGTGGCTCCGGTACAGCGACGCCCAACAGAAACGCCCGGAAGATCACGCACAGATCGCGGCCGCGGGTGGCTTCGCGGAGGATGTCGCACGCCTCCTCCTGCGGTATCGGGACGGAGGGGGCACCAAAGCACACCCCATTCGAGAGGCCCATGAGCGGAGGATATCTGAACGGCTGATGAAACGCCTCATGACCGCGCTGGGCGCCGCAACAGAGCGCTTTGCATCCCCCCTCAACGTAGCAGACAGCACCGCCATCTACTACTCGCGGTACCCAGAAGATCAGCTCTTCGGAGCCAACCACGACGCGTATTCGCAACCGTGCACGGGCGTATCCGTCGCGCACCCTGAACCTAAGCCGGACGAGGGGCATCATGCACTGCGATGGGCGCTAGGCTGGGCCGACGCGACACGGAGCACAGATAACCCCACCGCTACCCTACTCCTGCTGCCCACGTCCCAAACGGCGCCCTACACCCGCTACCTCACCCACCCGTTGGTCACCATGATCGGTACAATAGACGCATTTTCAGGAACGGGGGACCTTTACAGCGAAGTGAGCGTAGACGCTCCAAAACCCTACCCAAACGGACTCACCCTACTCCTGGTTAGCAATGAATCCGGCCGCGCGTACGGTACCAGCCTCCGCAGAGCGCTTGCTATGACGGCAGCCCGCCACGTCGCCACTGGCCCCGCCCTCTCTTGGAAGCCACCCCAATGGGTGCGCAAGCGGCTGCGTAGTATGACCGAGAAGCCACCCGCCGCGGCAGCTCCCTCCCGCACGTGCGACAACCTCTCCACGGAAGAGGGAAGCGCCGCGTTCCTGGCATTTCCTGCCAAATATGCTCTGCGATACAACGCCCAAGACGCCATATACACAGACGGGTCAGTGCAAAAGATCAAAGATGGCGACGAGGAAAGACATCTCCTGGGGGCCGCGGCCGTCGACGCACTTACCAACACAACGCTCCACATCAATGTGAACGCAGGCCACCAGGGCTGCCAAACTATTACACGGTGCGAACTGAGTGCCATCCATCAAGGACTCCAGATGCGCAGAGGCACGCTGCACGACGAAGCTCACCTAACTATATGGACGGACTCTGCCGCGTCGCTACATCTGATTAAAAAGATGATAAACAACCCACATAAGCTTCAGCTTAGTAAGCACAAGGCGCTGCTTGAGGAAATCGTATTAATCCTTAAACGACGAGCGGCTTGTAACCTGAAGACATCTTTGCTTAAAGTGAAAGCCCACACTGGGGTAACTTACAACGAGAAAGCGGACAAAGCAGCCGTACGAGCCGCGCGAGGACTCTCCAAGCTAGACCCCGACGCGCTGAGCGCAACCGAGACCTCAGACAATAATCCACGAAGTCAACACTGGTGGCTGCGGAAAATGGCTGGGCCTGAGAAGAACGCTGGGCACTATGCAAACGACCTTAACCGCGGTATCGAGTCCTTGGTTAGCCCGGAAACGCACTCGGGATACACGAACGAAACAGATTACATGAAATACGTCGCCAACACTCTGCCCGACCTCGACATAAGCACCAGCACTCGGACTCTACAGCGCAAGGCGGGCCGACACAAGCACGTTAAACGGTGCTTCGACTACCTATACGGCCAGCTATGGAGCGCCAAGCTTGCGAGGCGATTTAAAAAACCAGTGGCACCTGGCCGCCCTGCGTCGTCGGGACATTGCCCCCTATGCAACCAACTCGACTCAGGGGCGCACATCCTCGGAGGCTGCCTTCACCCCCGCATGCGAGCCCTATACATACAGCGGCACAACAAGGCGGTCCAAAACATTACCAGTACGCTAGCCCGTGGGTCCAATGGAGGCTGTTACATTGTAATGGACGCCGGCCCCGCGGACACCCGACCAGACTGCGTGGCCGGCACACGCCTGCCCAAATGGCTGCTCCCGAGTATTGAGGATGAGAAACGCCTCAAACTCAGGCCCGATATACTCCTTATACCCGACATCCCCCTCCATGAAACGCAAGCGCAAGGGTACAAGGGACCTCAGTACCCTAGCCAGCACACCGTACACATTGTTGAGGTCGGCTACACCGCCGACACCAACCACACACAGAAACAGCACGACAAGGCCGTACAACACGCAGAACTGGCCAAACTCCTCATGGAAGCCGGATGGAAGGTCCGCTACACAACACAGGAAGCCATCAGCCTCGGCTTTGCGGGTACTATCAGGAAGGACCTACGCCCTCTACTCCACACCCTAGGCACGGGCAGCAAGGAAGCCCGAGCATGCTGCAACGACCTCCACGACCATGCAGTTAGGACACTCAACACTATCGTTATAACCCGCAGACAAATGGAACGCAACCCCCATGCGGAACCGACACCGGCCGGCACGTAACCAACGTGGGACAAGTCTTAAGTTCCTTGCGGTGGTGGGGGGGGCTGGGACCGGGGAAACCCGTCACCCCACCCCCTCTGCTCCCATAACCCACGCCTCGGCTACCGGCCGGGCGCATCATTATTATTTATTATTATTCAAGGGCTAGCTACATGAGTGGTCTCAGAGCCAATGGGTCGCCAGGGCACATCGCCGAACGCCGATAGATGGAAGCACTGCTGGCGGCGGCGACGCGGGTCGCCGCGCTTCTCGTCCTGGTATTATGTTACAGGTGTATGTCCGTCCGGCAAGTTCTGGAACCCGGGTTCCGGGCCCGGTCGCCAACGCCGTCTCCGTCCCCCTTCGCTCTGCGTGCGGCATCTTCTCTTTTTATTTTACACCGATCGAGCGCGCGCACCTTGCTGCATTACTGCAATCTTTCGTCATCCCTGTCGCTCGGCCTGCTGCATGCATCCTTTGCACCGTCTCCTGGCGGAATTCCACGTACTGCATATTATTCTCCCTCCCTCCCTCTCTCTCTTAGTAATTGCCGTAATTGCCGTACATCCCCGTCCGCCAAAAACCCAATATTCCTTAGCCCCGGCGGCAGGTCGGAACCATTCTGCCCGCTAAATCAACAGCTGCCGTAGCATAGTATCCATCAATCCATCTATCTGTCCAACCACCTATCTATCTATCCACCCACCTATCCAACCATCTATCTATCTATCCAACCATCTATCAGTCCTACCAGTATCTACACATCTAGCTACCTAACCCACCAAGGCCATTTTACCGGTGGTCTCTGCGGGACAGCACGCGGCGTCCACGTTACGATCCAGCAACGAGTACGTACACACTCGCTCGCCCGGCCCCTCCTCGCCCTCGCTGCCAAAGCACAGCCCCTCCGGCCTGCCGCAGCCGTCGGGGGCGGTGGTATTTAGCTCCAGACAGAGGTAAAAGCCCTGGTTGGCGACGCGCCCGACTGTGAAACCCAGGCCATCGCTGCCGTTGCCGCGAACGGTCAGGACGCCGTACTGGCCGCCGTTCTCGCGCGAGTAAATCGGGGTCACCGGCACGCCGTTGAGTGTGGCGCGCTTGGCGGGCTTGGCCAGGGCGCAGCTGGGTTCTGTGTGGAGCGGAGGGGAGGGGAAGGGACAGGGGGAAGGGACAGGGGAAGGGGGCAGTGAGTGCGGGTCGCGGCGGGGGGTCTGGTGGAGATGGGGGCGGGAAAGAAGGAGGGGGGAAGGGAGGAAGCAGGGGAGGATGGGAGGAAGCATGGAATGAGGCAGCAGGGCCCGTGGGCTAGCTGCGGCTTCATGGGTTCATTTGCAGTCTCCTCTCCTCTCCTCTCCCAGCGTGAAGACCGGACCAGAAACGAGCACACGAGCACACGAGCACACGACACGACGCGACACCTCGCGCTCGCGCGCGGACTGCGCGGACTGCTCATACAGGTGGATACAGGCACATACAGGTGGATACAGGGCAGGTGGGATACAGGTGGGATACAGGTAGATACAGGTGGATATATACAGGTGGGATACATCGACAGGCCGCCGACCGCGCGCGGGGGTTCTCACTTATGAGGAACTGCACCCTGGCGATGTTCATGGCGGCGCACCGCGCGCTGTCGCCGCTGGCGCTGCCCACGAGCGCCGCCAGGTCGTCTTTGACCGTGATGGGGAAGCACCACGTGGCAACGGAGCCACTGTTGACGCTGCCGATACTGAGATCCCGGATCGCGTTGCCGAACTGGTACGGAAACACGTCGGTGCGCTTGCGGCTCGCGGCACAGGTGTAGAACGGGAACAGCGGCAGCGCCGGCGGCGGCGGCGGCGGCAGCGGCGGCGGCGGGCTTCTTTGCGTCAGATTGGTGGTTGATGGTGGGGGGCTGCGGGCCAAGAGGCTAGGAGGCGGCGGGCTGGGTGGGGGTGGTGGCGGCGGGGGCGGCGGCGGACGAGCGTCGGCGGCGGCGAGGGGCGGCGGCGACGTCAGCGGCGGCGGGAAGCTGGGCGGGGGTGCCGGCGGCGGTGGAGATCTGTTGCAGACCTGGAAATAACCGACCGATATGCAGTTGGACCTGGGCGGCTTTGGCGGGCTAGGCGGCGGCGTCTCCGGGGCAGAAGGGGGTGGCGGCCGCCGCCTGCGTGCAGCCTCCGCCGGCGTCACCGGCAGTGTCAGCGCTGTGAGCAGCAGCAGGCTGCTGAGCAGGGTTGGAAGCGCCGGGAGGGCGGTGGTGAGACCCCATGGCCTGGCGCCGGCGGTGCGGTGCGTCGACGCTGCGCGGCGCTGCGTCATAGTCGCTGGTGAGACAAGGATGGAGCCGCAAGCGGCGAGAGCGCGGGCTCACTGGGTGGGGGTTTGTGTTTCAAGTGTGTATCTGCACTTGCACGCGATCTCCCTAACAAGTGATGATGATGATGCTGCCTCTCTGCCCGGATTCCAAAAGGGCCGTCGCGGCTCCGAAACACCTTGGGTCGTGTTTCCCGCAATGCTGCCGCAGCAACGTTCCGAAGGGGTAGGCCGCCTCGTCGCTGCGCTGTCCTGCTTTGCTTTGCTGGGCGTGCGCCGCCTGAGGAAAAGGCAGCGCGGGGAAATAGAGGGCCGAAACGCGAGGTTTCAGGGGGACAGGGCGAAAGTGGCAAAGGCGTCGGGTGCTGGCGCCGGGCACCGGGCTCGTTGAGCTTAGGTGGATGGTGGGTGCATCAGTGTATGTGGGTGTGCAGCTCTGCAGCATTGGCAGCATCAATTGACGACGGTCGCGGGGTAAGGGCAGTGGCGCATCGGCAGTACGGGGAAACGAAACCGAGGAAAACCTGCGGCGTTAGTTAAAAAAACGTTTTGAGGCTCACGGGGGCAGCTGCTATGGAAGTATGGTATGGGCTGCTGGAGGTCGTGTGCGGACGCAGGTAGGCGTGTGACCGAAGCTGCCGCGTGAGTGGAAACAACGCGCTTGCGGTCGGCGGACAAAGGTGGCTCGAGCGACCATACCTGCAGATGTTGAAGTGGCGACCGACGGAGGGGAGCGAGCGGACGCGGAAGCGAATCGTGCGCCGATGGACTGGTGGTTCTCGCTGCCGGGAAGGACCGAAAAGGTTTGCAGAGGGGGTGGCGAGCGCGGGTCGCATTTATAGGTCTTGGGTTGCGAGCCGGAGGGGCGCAAAGGCAGGTCGGAATTGCGAATTGGGCCGATGCAGTACGACGACCGTTGGAAGCCTAACGGTTCCGTCGCAGGCTGGCAGCTACCCGTTGATCGGTTGGTCTTCTAGCAGATCGGCGGACATGGGTGAGCGACTTTTGTGGCCACCAAGGAAAACGTCAAGGAAAAGAAATTTAGAAAGTCTGAGATGATGCAGTGTTCACCGCGCGCGCCGAGGGATACGCGTTGCGAGGAATGCCGAGGAGCGCTCAACATGCATCTGTAGCTGCGGCGATACAAGTCAGGCCAGTTCGATAGGACAGAAGCCTCGCAGCAGCTGCTGCAATTCCGGCCAGTAACGACTGCTTATTTCCAGGACATAGACGAAATAGTGTGAAGCGACAAACCGGTAATTACCTAAACAGCGACGAGCAGCGACTGGTCCATCCATCCGTCGGCTCGCAACTACGTTAGATGCATTCACGGAAGGCGTCTCGAGTTAATTAATTACGTCGTCTCGATCGTTTCGTCCTCCCGTCGCCTGGCTCGCCCATCGCTACATCCACAAATCGCCGAAATATGGCCCACGCGCGTTCCTGGCACACATACATCCCAGCAGGGCCCCTCGCTCCCAAAGCTTATCCGTTCCCTCTTCCCGGCGCCACCAGGCCTATCTCTTGCTTTGCCCTGCCACCGCAGCGGCACCAACCTCAGCACGAGCTACTGGGAGCTCAGCTCAAGCATCCTCAGGGCCTCGACCTCGTGGGGGTGCGTCTTTCTACACAGCAGATTGTAAATATCATTTTTCGGGCGTGGGGCCACGCTGATCCCTCACCGTTGCGTGGGGCCACGCGACTCCTCGTAAAAGGCTATCGCAGATAGAGCCATGCATCATATCTGTGTGGTTGTGGGAAACCAACTGGGAATGTGATGAGCTGCTGCTGGGGCGTGGATATGGACGTATCGCTTTATTCGCAGAGCTTTGCAGAGGACCCCGACCCGCGCAGCGAGTCGCCGGCGTTTGAATCGATCTGCAGTGTTGTACAATTATTTGGCGTTTGTGTTACGTTTCTGTGTTACCGTTTGTGTTGATGTTGATGTTGACGCAGGGCTGCAGGGCACAACCTGCTGCCACTCAACCACTGGCGGCGTTCGTTCAAGTGGCTCGGGACCGGTGGCCAGTACCCTACGTGCGCGTTTCGCCGCATGTACCCGCCCCTCTCCCCGCCACTGGTAGCTACATACATGGTGTGTTTCGGTGATCGCGCCTGCGCGGCTGCATCCCGGCAGAAGGTTATTACCCAACGAAAGATGCGCACGCAAACGAGTTTAGAAAAACGGCGGAACGAGGCTCTGAGATGAGCGCCATCCCAGGTCGTCTGCCCTTGAGCGCACGGCCAGCTGGCCCGCTGGCTCTGCTATCTATGTTTGGCCGGCACGGTCCGAAAGTCGAGGCAGCCGCCGCCTCTGAGGTTAGTCGGTGGCGCCTTTACGTCCCGCCGCTGGAGACCGCCGCTCGCTGCCGTACGTACATACATGGCATTCGCGTGTTCGGTTTAGTTTGACATGCGGCGATGGCTGGGTTTGCTCACATCCTCACGGATAGGAACCAGCAAACGTTATACACGATGCAGTCGCGGACAGAATCTCTTACATTTCATCATCACCGTACATACCCCCTGCGTCTCGACAAAGCTCTTTTTTTTAAGAACCGCGCCCGCGCGCGCGCTCGCGGCGGGCGTGTACGAGCAACCTGTCAAGAGTCAACTAACTACCTAACCGAGCTAACACCGCCGACACGCACGCACCAGCCCTGCAGCCCGCTGCCCGCAAATAAAGTCGTACACCCTTTTTCAGAAACCAACGCAATGATATATATGCATATCCATCCATCCATCCATCCATCCACTCTTATCCAATCCAGTTTTCGCGCGCGCTTTCCTGCAACTACCGCACTGCTTAGCTCCTAGTGCGATTACCAGCAGGCGGGGATGCAGGCCCCCACCCACCACAACAATAAAAAACCGGTGCGTGCGATGCCGCCGCCGCCGCCGCCGCTAGCTCCCTCCCCGGCAGCACAGCCGCACACAATACTCCATTCACACCCCCACAGCCCACCCGACGCAATCGGCTGCTGACTGCTTCTCCTCAGACTCCCCAGCTTGGCGAGCCGCCGTTGGCCTTTCCAGCTCAGACCTCGACTTCGCAGCAGCGTGAGCGCGTTTTCAGTCTCCCGGAAACCCATTTAGGGGGGATGTGAGGGAGAGGCGACGACTCCTTCACGGGCGACGCAAGCGACGCGGCCGCGGGGGCGGTGGCGGCGGGGGCTGCGGTGGCCTTGGAGGCCGCAACGGCGAGGGGGGCAACGGCGAGGGGCGCGGCGGCCGCGGGGGCCGCATCGGCGAGGGCGGCAGCGGAGAAGGCCGCGGCGGCGCCGGCGGCTTGGGCGGCTTCGGCGGCGGGGAGGGCGGCGGCGGCGGCTTAAGAGGCGAGGGGGGCTTCGGGCTCGGCGGCGTCGGAGGCGACGGTGGTTTCGGAGGCGCCGATGGCGCGGGGCTGGGTGGTTTCGGAGGCGACGGCGGCGGGGGCGGCGACGGCGGCGAGGGCTTCGCAGGCCGTCTCGGGGGAAGAGCGCGGGGGCATATTGTGGCGGGTAGGCCATAGAAGGTGGCGCCGGTATCACAGTCGGTGGAGGGAGAGAGCGGTGGCCGAGGCGAGGGCGGCGGCGGCGGAGGTAGCGGCGGCGGCGGCGGGGACGGGGAGCGTGGGGGAATGCAGCGGCTGCCGACTGGTTTGCAGTTCGCAACGAAAGAGGATGGGGGCGGGCGGGCTGCCGCCGCCGGCGCCGGCAATGCCATTGCTATGAGGATCAGCAGGCAGAAGGCGCAGGCTGGCAGTGCACGGAGGGCGGCAAGTCCCCACGGCCTGGCGGCACCGCCGCCGCCGCTGCGGCTGCGGCTGCGGCTGCTGCGGCCATGGCCCATGATGGGAGTGGTGGTGTTGTGATGTACGGCTGCCGTACTGTAGAGCGTTCGTACAATATCTCAACAGCGCCCGCCGCAGGCGAGAGCGCGTGCGACCGTGCGCGCGTGTGTATATGGTGAGCTGATTGTGTCGCGGGGCGGGGTGCAGGCGAGGTGGTGCTCCACCAACCTCCGGACTGTCGGCAGGAAACACGGAAGGGCCGGGGAGGGGAAGTGGGATCGAGGTGTGTCAGCGGCTTAGCGCGCATACAGCCGGCAGTGCGCAGTTTCTTTTGCCCATTGCGGCGCGATTCGTCAACTTATTTCCGGCCCATCCATATCAAAATCCTAAGCTACTCTCTTATAAAAGGCACAGCAGGGTTCGCAGGCGGCGGCGATCGGTCGTAAACGGACTGGCCGTCTTCCAACCTACCGCCGCCGGCGCCCCCTTCTGAACAACGCAATTGTATGTCGTTCGATGCCTTCGGATGCCAACCTTGACCAGAGCCGCGCGCGCTTTGTGACAATTCCGATCCGCCAAGTAAAACCACCCACCGGCGTTGCGTTCTCCCAAGGGCAACGAAGAGCAATGTATTCAACCTGCTCGCGCTCCCTCACTTCCGGTAGCGCCGATCGGCAGACAGGCAGGTAGGCAGGCGGGCTGGGCGCTCGGGGGGACACGTGCTCGTCGTCGTCGTTGGCGGTTGGCAGTTGGATCGGTTGGATGGTCGGGGCACGAGCTCACCGCCTGCTGGGGGGCAGCACAGCAGGGTTCACAGCAGCAGTTGGCAAGGGCACGAAAGGTGGGAGCGAAGGAAAATGTTGTCGGATGCTGCCGGATGGATATGGGCGGGGCTCGCTCTGCGGCGCCGAAGGAACGAGGGTCTCTGGGCCTCGGACGGCGGGCAGACGGTGGCCGCGGCTGCAGTGAACTGAAAGAGAGGCCGTTTCCTCTCCCTACTAGGGCTGACGCGCGAAGGAACACCGAGCTCACGCAACAAGCAACATGTCGCATAATATATAATACGTAGGGAAACCGTGTTGGCCTGCAATCCGCGCATTTGGATGCAGGCAAGGAAGCAGCTATTATTAATCAATTACAGAGGAAGCAGGCAGGAAGGAGGGAAGGAAGGCAGGCAGGCATCCATGTATGCCTTCCTAGCAGCCGCAGCAAGACGGCGCTCTGTCGCGGTTTTGGCACAACTTCGTTACCTAGGTCGGCTCGGCCGGCAGGACTCCAGCTTTTAATTTATTTAGCACAGCATAAACTATATAATCAACTTAGTTGAAGCAGCCCGCAATTTATTTAGAATAAATTGTGGGCGCGACGTCAACGGTTGCGAGCTTCGACGTGCCGTACATACGGCAGCCCGTCGAATATCGTGGACGCTGGACGGTTTATCTTCCGGCAGACGATGAGGCGGAACCTCAGCGGTCGGCAAATCCCGGAAACCTGTTCATATGAAGGAAGCTCGGCGGGATATCAGGACTCGCGCGCAGATCATTGCGACGAGGCGGTCCATTTAGGGTTCTCACTTCATGGCGATTCATAATTCGTTCCTAATCCATCTCGTTGGATGGATCCAAAGGCCGTTTTCACATGTAGCTAAATTTGAAGCACGGTAGCTCAGAGCCTAAAATTATCAGTATAATACGTAAAGGGGTGAGACCCCTGGACACCCCGCTGTACGGGTCACGTGAGACTCCGAGTGGACGGCCATCGGGCTCCCCGGGGGTCTCAGCCCTGATACCGTAGCGCGCCCTTCAAAAGTCTTCAATGCGCGAGTCTCAGAGGAATGAACTTAACAGCATTTTTAGTGCTTTGACTGCCTGATCAAATATGCGTTAGTTTGAGGGCCGTCAGCAGGTCATCAAATCCGCGATGAACGGAAGAACGGTCTCTGCACTTTGGATAATAATAAGTTGTATACTTGGTTGTATCCTTCGTACTCATTGTAAGGCCGCTTTGAGCCTCCATGGTCATGGGAAAATGGATCCACCGCATCTTCGCACGTGTACGTGTCTCGCCCGCCACTAATCAGTACAATTTTTTGCATAGAACACACAGCAATAGACTGACTAGTGTTGGCTGAGACCGCGAAGGGGTCTCAGGGGGTCTCACCCCTTTCGATAACACTCTGTTCGACTGGGGTTAAAACTGCGATCGAAACAGCGGCGAAACAGAATCACGTGCGTGTGACGCACGAAAGTAAGCCTGGGGGTGAGAGCGAATGCGAGTGGCCGTTATTGAAGAAAAACACGACATAGAGCTAAGGCGGTTCCAATCGCTAGCTGAGCGACTCTTGAAACAAATAAAATAAAAAAACTCTCAAGCCGATCGGCGCAAGTATGTGCTTTTGAAAGTGCTCTCAGCGTACGTTATTCGCTCACTGCTACATACCGTAACTGTCGGAAGGCAGTGCGTGGCCTACGCCACATACGTAGAGCTATGCAGCTCTGCAAAAAATTCAACACAATATAGCTTTTGTAAATGCTTTGCCCGTAATTTAAACTGCACATATTAGAACCCGCACAGACCCCGGCCGCTCTTGAGCGGCTCGAGGCGGTCAGGGGCTGCTGACCAGCCCTGACCAGCCCGCCGCGCGCCGCCCCCACTGGATTTCCCGGCCCCAACTGAAAGCCCCAAAGGCCTAATCAGCCTCACCAGCCTACAACCATTCGGGTCTAGCTCCCAATCCAAACTGTAAATCAATACCAAGGTACCCCGAGAACTTCCCGGTAGTCACATCTGGATTGTTTCCTGCCTGCGGCAGCACAAAACTGCTGGGGGCCGCAGGTGCGCCAAAGCAAGCCTCCCGCGTCCCGCCTACATAGGACCTACACAGGGCCAATCACTGGGTTGACCCAACTACCCACATCCGAAGGGTCCATCCTTCCATCCTCCTATCCCCCTCACACCCACACCCACACCCACACCGGCACACACTCACACAAACACACTCGGCCTATCCAACGATACCCTGAAGGCGGTGGAGGAAGGTAGGATGCGTGTTCTGCAAGGAGGGCCTCCCGGTCCCCCGCCACCGTGTGTGGCCCTGCGACGAATGAGTGTCTTCGGTTTCTCGTCCTCAGGGGATTCTGTGGTTGGTTGGGTGCAGCCTTCCCAGATTGATTCATTACCTAAGCTGGAAAACAGCTGTACATAGTGCGAACGAGCGACCTTTTGCGTGGGCCCAATCCTCAAGTGGGAATTGTGTTGTCCCAAGGGGTGGTGGTGCGTGGTGGGCAGCATCGTCCTGGCATTGGGCGTGTGTGACCGTGTGTACGATTTGCATACAACAAGCGGCGGGACAAGATGCCAGTGCCACGTATGCATGCGCGATAGGCACGGGGACTACGGTTGTACGGTAGAGTCGAGAGCGGGTCTCATACACGGTATGTTACAATTTGAATGTTTGAATAATACCGGCACCGTACACGGGCGCGAACTCGTCTGGAGAGAGGGATGGCTTGAAGGCCAGTGACATCCATGAGTAGGCGGCGGTGCATCCCGAAACATCCCCGTGCGCGCATCCCGGCACGCATCCCGGTGCACGCATTCCGGCACGCATCCCAGTGCACGCATCCCGGTGCGCGCATCCCCTGACAAACAACAGAAGTAGGGCCACGTTGCGCGTGTAACGCTCAACGCCGCATCGTCCCAACGGCTTCCCTACGAAGCCTGTTCCCAGCTCCTCTGTAAAACCCACTAAGCTCTAAACAGTCCACTAAATTCCCTGCACACCGCCACAGCATGTCCCGCACGCAGCTTCCTCGACCAGATGGCCCGTCCCATTGCTCCGCCCCGCGCCGTGCTACATGCAGCGGTCTTTTGCCTACCGCCCCGTCCGTCCGCTCCGTCCGTCTGTCCGATATGGGCTTCATGCTTCGCGAATGCACACAGGCAATGCCTCGGTTTCCATGCTTCCCGCGGAATGGGCTCTGCATGTTTGCAGCAAAGCCCCAGCTCGCCGTGCGTGACATACGGCATGCGTGCCGTACACGCGGCCCGGGGATTGGCCCCTAGCAGGATTACTAACGCGCGCATTACTACAGAGCACGCCGGTACATACAATCGCGTCGAGCCGAGCTGCCCGAATAAGAATGATCACACACAGCGGCACGGACCGAAAAAAATAAATCAGCTGCTCAGTTCTCGGGTGATCATCATCAGTCATCAACATCTGCTGGATACCGCTGAAGTGATGTGACAGCAGTACAGTGCGCGCAGACATTGCTGCAAACTTGAACATTTCTACATCTAAATAATGACTAGCTAGTTAGTACACATCCTACACCCTTCACGCAAAAACACATTCAAGGAATTCGCTCGGCTCATCATCCGCAGTTCGGCCCGCCATTCATCCGTGCAGCCCGCCATTCATCCGCCGTGCATCCCGCCAATTAATAAGACCGCTAATGAGCACTAATCGGTGAGTGCTGTCCTACGTGTCTTGGCAGCGGCAGAGGGCAGAGGCAACCCTCATGCGGACCTGGAGCGGGGCGGTGAGGGGCGCGGCGTCCGTCGGAAGCGCGGCGGGGAAGGCGGCCGCGGTGGCGGCGACGGCGGCTGCGGCGGCGACGGGCGCGGAGACGGCGGCCGCGGTGGCGACGGGCGCGGAGACGGCGGCCGCGGTGGCGGCAAGGGGCGCGGCGGCGAAGGGCGCGGAGACGGCGGCCGCGGCGGCGGCGAGGGGCGCGGCGGCGACGGCGGCCTCGGCGGCGGCGGAGGCGAGGGGCTCGGAGGCGACGGCGGCGATGGTGGTTTCGGAGGCTTCGGAGGCGAGGGGCGCGGAGAGGGAGGCTTCGGAGGCGCAGGCGGCGGGGGGCTCGGAGGAGGTGGCGGCGAGGGAGGCTTTGGAGGCGAGGGAGGCTTTGGAGGCCTGATGCACAGCGAAAAGAACTTCGGGGTGGTCATGCACTTGGCGCCAGGAGGGAAAGGTACCCGGGGCGGCCGCGGCGGCGGCGACGGAGGGGCCGGCGGGCGGGGCGGGCGCGGCGGCGGCGACGGTGGGCGCGGCGGCGGCGACGGTGGGCGCGGCGGCGGCGATGGCGGCGCGGGCGGGGACGGGGGAGGCCTGCGAAGGGTCACCGGCCTTGGCATTCCGCGTGGCGAGGGGCGCGGAGGCGAGGGTCTGGGGCTCGGAGGCGCGGGTCTGCAGAGGAGCGCTCCAAAATAGCACTGGCGAGGAGGAGGAGGAGGCGGCGCGAGTATGATACTGGGCATAATGGGGAAATTGGGCTCCCGAGGAGCGTCGGACTCCAGCGGCGGATTTGACGCCCATGGATCAGAATCGGGCGCTAATGGAAGATTCGGCGCCCATGGAGAATCGGGCGCAAGTGGTGGATTCAAATCGAACTCCGTAGGCGGATTGGACTCCAGCTGGGCGCGTGCAGCCTCCGCCGGCGTCACCAGCAGTGTCAGCGCTGTGAGCAGCAGCAGGCTGCTGAACAGGGCTGGTAGCGCCGGGAGGGCGGTGGTGAGACCCCATGGCCTGGCGCCACCGCCGCTGCCGCTGCGGCTGCTGCGGCTGCTGCGGCTGCCGCCGGCAACTGGGTGCATGGTTGCTGTTGGTGGTGGTGGTGGTGGTGTTGGCCTTGAGGTGGGCTGGTGGCTGCGTGGGTCACTGGTGAGGTGGCGCCGTGTACTGCGACCAAACTGCGATTCGATCGAGCGAGGGGCCGCACGGAGGGACACAGATATCGGCTAAATATCGTCCAATTATAAACATGCCCAATTTGCCAATGCCTTCGACCCGGAAAGTGTGGCTGTTACTGATATATTTCAGCTGTAAGGCTTTTGCAAGCGCTGACGCAACTGGTTGGAACCGGGCAGTTACACAACAAACCCAAAATAAAACCACAAGGAATAAAATTGGACCCGAGCAGCGCTTGACAAAGCAAGCGCCTTCAACGAAGCACTGTCGACCGTCGCGCCGACAACCGCTCTCGCACCGTCGAGCGGCGCTTGCCCGCAACTTTGCCAACCGGTGGGGGTCATCCACCCATCCACCCACCCACCCCTGTAATTTAATTAACCCACCTGCTGCACGTGCAAATCGATTCCGTTGAAGCCCCTTCCTCCGCCTCGCTCGGCTTCGACGGCGCAGCAGGCAGGCTGAGAGTCCGTGCTGGGTGTTGGCAGGACGTCCTCGTCTTCGAGGCAGGGGTTTGGTCGATTGGTTGGGGCACGAGCGCACCGCCCTGGGCGCGCGGAGGGTCTGCAGCAGCAGCAGCAGCAGCAGCAGCAGCAGCTGTCAGTTAATTTAATTGCCGAGGAGCTGGTTAACAGCTATATAGTGCGACAGCTGTCAGGAGGCGCAGGAAAGAGGCAGGTGGTGTGGATAGGGGGTTTCATGCGCGTGTGCGAATCGGCAGATCTGAGGTGGGGCCGCGGCAGTCGTGGCGATTCCTCTCCTTCGGGCTTAAAGAGGAAGCGCGGGCCTTATGGGCTGATCTAAGTACCGTGAAATCACACTCGCAGCACCAGATCGTCATGCAACACCCCACGCTGTGGATTGATCGCATGTGGCATCTCGTGCAAGCATTTCAGAAGGAATGGGCGCGCGGCAGTGATTTGGCAGCATTGATTTTTGTCACGATTCGCTTACCTTCAAAACCGCTCCGACCGTCCAAATCGCAAGCTCCGAGGCTAATCCGAGGACTCAAAGGCGACTGCCAAGGTGTGCTTGTTCTTACCCAGAGAAGCTCGCGGTTTTTATATCTGTTTGGGGATGCGAGCCGAAGGGTTGCGAGCCACTTTGACCGTCGACGGGCCCGATGCCGTACCTTGGAAAAGTATGAACTTGCGTCGGTCGAGCTTCCGGCAGATGGCGAGACGCGCGGCGGCAAGTCAACGGTCGCCGAGAAGGGATTTTAGCGGTCGCCAAAACAGATTAATTAATTCCTGAGGAGCTGGATAACAGCTACATAGTGCGATCGCACTATGGCCAAAGCAGGCCAAAACCAAACCGGTGTATTATGGTAAGCCCGATCGCGCCTTTAGACCCTCACGAGAGCAGCAATTCCTTCCACAAGTTCGCGGTACCGTCGTCATGATGATGATGATGATGATGGTGATGATGATGATCAAGGTGTTCGGTCATGATCGGAGGTCAAAGAAAGGTCCGAGTCCGGACAATCGGCGGAAAACGCGAACGATTCGAATTGCTCGCAGTCGGACAGATCAGCAGCTGATGCGGAGGACCGAAATGCAACTTGAAGCACATTTTCGCAAACGCGATAACAAACCTAAAATAAATCTACAAATTTAACTCCTAAATGTTCTTGACCCGTCCCTTCCACATCCGCCCGTCCCCTCCCACTCCTTCCCACACTTGACCAGTTTCGACACAATCCGCCGCCGCTGGCGACGCGCGCGGGCTGTACCCCGCTTCGGACCAACTCCCATCTCCTCTCCCCTCCCCACCAACCCCACACACCAAGCAGCAGCAGCAGACTCCTGAAAACAACAGCACTCCCCATTCGCGGAGTAAGGAAAAGTTGGGCGCCGAGGGCCGCACACCCCTTCATCACACATCCACCCACATCCATCCATCCTTGTATGCATGCCAGCGACCAAGGTCAACCAACCGCAGCGTGGATGGGCAGAACGTAGAAGGCGGGTCGGCCCGGGGGCATGCGCATGGCATCGCCCGCTGCCGGTGTGATGAACCAGGACTGGAGCAGCTCGGGTCGCTGTGCCCCGGTTGAGCTCCTCCGCGCGCCTTCGTTCGGTTAGGACGATCCAACCGCCGCCAACCGCACGCCAACCACCTGTACGCAGCCCACAACATCACAACCCACATCGCCGCCTGGCGGTGCTCGGACCTAGGGGGCCCTTTCGGAACCTGCACCAGCGCCGCACTGTCAACCGCTCGCTTTATACCATTGGCCGCCGCGAACGTCAATTTCGCCAACACTACCGTCCACACTGCCCTTTATCGCTCGTCCATTATCGTCCATTATCGTTCAAGACTCGTTGTTCCCGTTGATTCCCGGTCATCCATCCATCCGCTGCGCTCTCAGTCATCTGCCGTCAACCCTCTGCCGTTCCCCCTCTGTACCCTCTGTACCCAACAACGTCCGCAATGACTCATTGTTTTATAAAGGAGCACATCACTCCCTGACCCCCTCTGTACCCACCACCCACATTGGGCTGGAATGGGATTTGCGTTTGTCTGGGGAAACTGGCTAGGCGTCGTTACAAGAGGGGATGGGCGCCGCCGAAAACCTCCTCCCCCGCCCCCCTGGATCTCTACGCCTCCCGCAGCCGGCCAGCCGCCTGCAGCACCCTTTAGGCTACCGTACCTTACACGCACACATACACCCATACGCTAGTGCATACACCACCTCCCCATCTGCGCACAACGACATCCGCCCAAACTCGCCCCGGGCCTTTCCCGCGCTAGCCTTTCCCGCGCTAGCCTCTCTCCCTCATTAGTCACGTCCTCGCCGCCGGCGGCGACTCCGTCATCCGCATGAAGCCCGGCCGCCCGGCGGCGGCGGCGGCGCCGCCGCCGCCGCCGCCCGGCGCCGACAGCCTCGCTCCCAGCTGCGCAACCATTGTCCCGGACATCGGACCCACAGCGGCCTCCACCACGCCTGCTGCCGGCGGCGGCGGCGCCGCCGCTGCTGCCGCCGCAACCGCTTCCGTAGTGCTGCTACTAGGCAATAAAACGCTTAGCCGGCGCTCGTTGGGCGAGCCCGCTGGCCCTGCCCCTGCCCCTGTCCCTGCTCGCCGCCAGCTGGCGGCGGCATCGCCGCCGGAGGCGGCGGCGGCGGTGGCGTGTCGCGGCCTGCCGGCCGCCGCCGCCGCCGCCAGCTCCGCTGCGTCTGGCCTGCCGCCCGGCCCCGTCGAGAACGCTCTCTCCATTTCAAATACGTTGGCCTCAATGGCCCTGCGTGTGGGGGGGACAGGCAGGGGGACAGGCAGGGGGAGGCAGGGGGGGAGGCACCCGCGGTGAGATGCGGGGGGGGGGTGCGGTGCGGTGGAGTGGAGTGGAGCGGAGCGCGTTGTAGGGACTCGTGGGCAGCACGGACAGCTGCGGGTTCGGTGCACGAGAGTGCACATACACGCACACACGACACAACGCAATGCAGGCCGGGTGCGCGGCCCCCCCGGGCCCGGCCCGGCGCAGCAGCACAGCGCACCGCGCCCCGCCGTACTGTACGGCACGCACCTGCAGATCTCGTTCAGCGGCAGCACGTGGAAGGGCTCCTCCACCTTTTGCAGAAACGACGTGGAGCAGCAACAGCATCATCGGAGCAGCATCAGCAACGGCGCAGCATCAGCAACGGCGCAGCAGGGAGAAAAGAATAAGCGGCAGGAGAACGAAGGAGAAGTCACAGGTCAGGTCAGGTCAGGTCAGGTCAGGAGTCAGGTCAGTGCATCCCTCCTCCTCCTCCTTCCCCAGGTTATTCGTCCTCCGATGCTGCCGAGTGCACCGCACCCTATCCATCCGCAGGAGCTTTGTCTCTCTCGCTCTCGCTCTCACTCTCTCTCATCACACCGCACCCCCCCACCTGCACTCCGATGTTCTCCACCCCCAGCAGCAGGAACGCAATCACCACCGCCACCAGCGGAGTCAGCCACCGAGTGGACGGCCACAGCAGCACCGGCGAGGTGACCACGTACAGCATCAGGAAGCGGGAGGTGTGCCTACAGGGATATAGGGATATAGGGATAGGAAATTAGGATAGGGATAGAAATTGGGGTAGGGATAGGAATGGGGGTAGTGATAGGAATTGGGGTAAAAATGATACCGCAGCGGAGACGAAGACGGCGTTAGCGAACGGACCCCGAACGGGGGTAGTGATGGTGGGGCCAAACACAGACACACATACACGCCGTAGACCATATTGGGCACAAGGATGATGAGAGCTAGTGCGTAGAGTTTAGCTAAGGCAAGAGTACGGCAAGTAGGCGAGTGGGCTAAAACCCTAAAACAACCTTAAAACCCTCACCGGGCGTAGGCGGGCGGAATGGGCGTTTTGAAGATGCGCTCACAGCCGCCCGCGCAATTGGTGTACAGCTCAACCTGGTCACGACGGGGGGAAGTGGGGTAAAAAGAAGATACCGCAGCGGAGGAATCGGGGAAGGGGGGAAGGGTAGCACCACAACGATTTTGCGGTTGTCGGTTGGCCGTTGTCCGTTGGCGGTTGAGGACAGTTCAATGGGGCAAGCTGGCAGGTGGTCGAGATGGTCGAGGAGGGCAGAGGCCACCTGAGCGGTGATGCAGACGATGAGGTGGTGCAGGTGGGGCGAAGATGGGGCGAAGACGGGGAAGGCCGAGAGGAAACGCCAGCCTCGGGTGTCGAGTGTCGAGTGTCCCCACCCTCTTTCCACCTGTAGGCCCCGCCCCAGTCCCCGCTCCCCGGCCCCCCGGCCGGCCCCGCACCTGTTTCTGCATCTCCGCCTCCAGCTGCTGCGGCAACCCCGCCGCCACCACCAACTGCCCCAGAGCGGTGCCCGCACCCAACGGACCGTTGGACCAGCTCCGGAGCCACTCTACCTGCGGGAAGGAGAGTACGAGTACGAGATTCGCGACAACGCAGATCGCACACAATTAAAGCTTGGCAGCAATTGGTTTTCTCCTTTCGTCGACAGTAATCTTACAGTCCCCCCAGAAGTCAGCCGCCTCTCAAATCTCAAATCTCAAATCACGGAAGGCTCTCATGTCACCGTTTCAGGATCCGTGTTGGGAAAAGGCGGCCGCACGTGGCAAGCGGAGACACGTGCCGAGCTTGTCGTGTACATCCATACACACACGCCCCCGCAACTTTACACACATCATCATCCCCCTCATCCTCATCCTTATCATAACCACCCCTCCTCCTCCCCTGCTGCTGCCGCTGCTGCCGCTGCTGCTGCCGCCTGCCGTCCTTCCCCTCGCACCTCTTCGTGGGTGAGAATGCCCCGCGCCTCCGTCACCGCGTCCGTGCCCTCCCGCACGTGGGCCAACAGCACCCGGGGGGCGGCGGCCGCCCAGCGCACCGCCGCCGCCTGCAGCTCCGGTCGATCGGCCGGGAACCACATCAGCGCCTTTTTTGGGGGGAGGGTAAGGGCAGGGGGACAGGGGGGCGAAAAGGGGCGGGGGCCGGGGAAGGACACACGCAGCCATCCAGTCAGTCAGGCAGCCAGTCAGGCAGCTATCCAGGCAGGCAGGCAGGCAGCCGTGCGTCCGTCAGGCTCGCGCACCCAGCATCGTCAACAGAGGCAGCACCACCAGAGGCAGAGGCAGAGGCAGAGGCAGTGGCATCAACACGTCAACGCAAACGACGTACGGGCAAGTCGGTGCGGGGTGCGGGCAGCGCAGGGCAGCGCAGGGCAGCGCAGGGGCGGCTGAACGTCGGCAGGGGCCCCTCGGGCCCATTGGATGCTTTGGGAAAAGGAGATTTAGCAGGAGATGGAGCAGGATTGATGTGGACAAGAGGTTAGAATGGCGCAGACACGGCGCTGATTAGCTGATTGGGTGATTGGGTGATTCGAGAAGCTTCCGACTTCGCCGTGCGGTGCAGTGCGGTGTGGGTACAGCGACGCACTCGGGGCACGGCGCGGCACAAACACGCCGCCACACCTAGCCGCCACCGACATCCACCCACCCACCCAGCCACCCACCCACCCCCACCTGCCGAGCGTAGTTTCGGGCGAAATTCACGATCTGAGGGGTCCGGAGAAGGACAAGGAGGGGGGAGGAGGGCAGGACGAGGCAGCGGAGTTAGGTGATGGGGCAGCCGCAGCCGCAGCCGCAGGAGGATGTGTCCTTTTGTGGTGGTGTCGTGGTGTTCAGCTGGGGGAAAAAGAAGATACCTCAGCGGAGGGGGCCGTGAGTGCTCGTTAGTTGCCGTACCTGCCCCCAGATGATGCGGCCCTCCCACCAGCGGCTGTACGACGAGTTTGTCTTGAACACCAGCAGCAGGGACAGAGCAAACGTAATCATCCTGCGGAGGAGGGGAGGTACCGGTGCGGGGCGTGTGCGTGTGTGTGTATGTGTATGGAGCTGAAGACACGACACGGTACGACAAAACACACAAAGAGACACGTCCTGGTCCCACACCACCACGTCAGGGCTCTTGCACCCCGAATCCATTCGACACGGCCGTCCTGTCCCCCCCTGGAGCGGCATGTCTGAAAACACCGCGGCGCCTCTCCCCCTCCCCCTCCCCGTCCCCCCCTAACCTTCCGGTACCTAAACCTAGGATGGTCGGGGAAAAGAGGTGTTCCTATCGAAAAGAGGGCACCTGTTCGTCCGCCCGTCCTCCCATCCGCCCCAGCTACGGCACTGCGCTGTACGGCCGGTACGACAGCATGCCCGGTACGGCACATCTTACGAGAAGGGCGCCACCAGGCGCTCGCTGGAGAGGAAACTGTCGCGGCCGCGCTGGAGGTCGTACGGCGAGTACGACACGGCAACATGTGCGGGGTGGAGGGGGGGGCGGCGCAGGGGTCAGCGAATATGGCACGTGTGTAATGTACGGCCCAAGCCACGAGCGGGCGGGCGGGTGGCGGACGGCGCCATGGACCGGCGCGCGGCGGCGGCGGCGGGGAAAGGGTTGCAGCGTGGGAGCAGCGCTGCGTGTGTGCGTGGGACGGGGTGATGGTGTGTGAGGGGGGGATGTGTTTTGTTGTCGTACATCGCCCGGCGTACATCGCCCGGCGCACGCCCCCCGGCCCCCGCCTCCACCCCCACCCACCCCCCACCCACCATCAGGGTGTGCGTCAGGCCCACCGCCACCGCCACCACCGCCACCGCCAGAAGCTGCCAGATGAAACCCACAGCCACCCGACAGCTGCAGGGAGGGCGGGGAGGAAAGGGAGAAAAGGGCGGGAAAGCAACCCCCCCCCAGAGCGAGCACGCCAGCGAGGGAGGAAGCGAGCGAGGGACGGAGGGAGAGAGGGCAAAGAGGACAGTAGAGAGTGAGAGGATGAAGAAGAAAAGGTAGCGATGGTTAAGATGCAGCTGGTTGGGATTTGGAGGCGGAGCAGAAGCGCTGGCGAGGGTATGGAGAGACGAGGTGGGCGGGCTGGGCTGGGCTGGGTTGGGGCATCTTACAGAAGGGGGAAAAGTCGGACGATTTGAGTGTATGATTATTACGATAGTATGCGGGGATTGAGGATTTAAAACGCAGGGGCGAGTAGGGGGCGTGCGCAGTGCGCTCACGGCTCGCACGCGGCCCCGAGCCCCCGACACGTTGTCGCTTTTGGGAAAGGCACCCGGGCGCTGGTCGGGGCCGGCGCCTTGATTTTTTGCGTGTTGGTCGTTTTCCGCCAAGTTAGGTCAGGGGACCCAAGCCCTGACTTATGCGTGCACATGGTACAAACATCGCTGTCGGTGCCAGGTCAGCGTCGCGCGCCCGCTTACAAGACCGTGGGCTCGACACGATGTCGCCAGGCGGCATTCCTGTGCCGCCGCCAGTCGTCGTGCCCAAACACCTGTGGGTCGATGACGGATGGTCGCCTTTAAACAATACTGCGGTTGCACTGGGCGTTGCCCTCACACCGCGCTGCAAGTGCGTTCCGAAGGCGACAGCTGACGACCTAACGGTTCCACAACCGACAAATGCAGCCAAAACGAAAGCCGTTCTGCCTTGCCGCGCACCTTATCTTCAAAAAGCGTTGCATGAATTGACGGCTGGCTGAATAAGCGCTCAAGCGATTGCAGCCGCTGGAGTCGCGGCGACCTCGGCGAGGTGCCTACCGAGTTGGGACCCATCCTAGCTAAAAAGAGGCCAAGCGCAATGCTCACAAAGTGTATTAAACAAGTTGTGTCGATACTAAGTCACTTCATGATAACTCTTACGATTACGAATACGACGCACTCGCTTGCTTAGTGTATGACAAAGTGCACTAAGCATTGAGCAGCGGGAATCAATTGATGAAGCCTGATTTGACAGGCTTAAAATTCAATGGCGTTGGCACGCTATAACCAGTAAGCGATTTGCAACTCCAACGGAAGCACTTGTACGGCATGTCTTTCCCGCATTTCAAATAAGGAGCCCTTTGGCGCTCTCCGTGCACCGTCTGAACCACCGTCCTGACTCCCAAGAGTTATCGCTGGGGCCTTGCCCATCATGTACCTCGCCTCATGAGGCCTTCTGTTGGTTGGCTTCCGTACCGTTTGGAAGGTTCCAAAGGCACCTCTCCACCACACGGCGCAGCCGCACTGCACTCGGCGCCCCACACTTCTTTTCCCGAGTCACCACTTTTCACGTCTTGACGCGATTCTGGAGCTATCTAAAGACTCCTCGTGGAGGGGTTTGGCAGCGTCGAGGCTTTGTCAGCATCTGATTCGTGTGGCACTGCGTGGCTTGAAGGTTCCTGGCACAGAGGCCGGCTGTGTGACCGTAGCAGCTGTTGCGATGAGCCCTGTTCATGTGTGCGCGTGCGCGTGTGGTCTGGGCCTCTGGGGGTTGGAGAAGGGAGGGACACCTGGCCGCCGCGACGCGGTACGGCAACCGCAAATGCCGTCTTGACGCGTCAGGATCGCCGGATGGTGTTTCAATACGTTTCTGTTCCGGGGCGTCATCTTCCCATTGGGTGGGTCGCATTGCGTTTTGCGTAACAGCGTTTTGAACGGCAGCAAAGTTCAGTACATTCAGTTTGCATTCAACAACCACTCAACCAGATTATGCGGCGAGACAGATAAGCATCGGGGGCGGCCGGTGTCCCGCGAATCGAAGGGGGGAAGGCTGAAAACGATGCGCGCAACGAACGGGCCGAAGAGATGGCCCTCAAGGTCGTACCATGTACGAACGTACGATACTACTAGGAAAACCCGTCGTACCCGGACTCCCACGAGCGCCCATGGAAAGGAACAAAGATCGGGCCTGCCGATCCGCGGCATGCGGAATGGCGGAAAGCGCCTTCCCAGCGGGCCACAGCTACAACTGCAACGATGCCATTTAACAAAACACGCAAGCAAATCTGCGCAACCGAGTGTGCAACATCCAGTTTACTACCCTTATTATCCAGACGTTTCCAGCAGCAATTTCCAGCAGCAATATCCTTTGCGGCAGTTTAAGCTCTGCCCGGGCGAAAAAGCATTGCACTGACGCCATCCATGCATCCTACCGCAAACCCTCTTCGCTTGGGATCGAACAGCGACTGACCTCCGACGACGGCGACGAGGACGACGACGCGGCTGCAAAAAGCAGTCGCCAAATTTTAACGCCACCAGAAAGGGGCCCTCGGGGGGGGGGGGCACCAGATGGTCAAAACCTCAGAAGCCCCATTCAGCAATTCGACAGGATGGACACCGTCTCGAAGACAGCGCCCAGCAAAGCGGGTACGCATACGTGCGTGCGACGCCAGCAAACGCACGTACGCATACGTGCGTGCGACGCCAGCAAACGCACGGTACGCATACGTGCGTGCGACGCCAGCAAAGCGGGTACGCATACGTGCGTGCGACGCCACCAACCAAATCCACAACGAAGAAACCAAATCTGCAGCACATCCGGCAACATAACAGAGAACGTTGCTGATGGGCTCCGCTGATCGTAAGCAAGACTTTCAACTTTCCAGCTTTCCAGCTAAATGAGCCTTATACGGACGGACACCGCGGGCGGCCTTCCTGCGGTTGCTTCCGCCGGGGCAGTGTTCGCGCCTTCAGGGCCGCGCCGAGTGCTCCGCCGGCTGCGCCGGCGGCGGCGCGACGGCGCCGCGCGACTCGCCGCCGCCGCCAGCCTCCGGCCCCGCCGCCGCCGGCGGCCGAGCCGACCCGCGGGTCGCCCACCGCCGCCGCAGCCACGGCAACATCACCGACCACACCGTCACGGCTACCGCCGCCGCCAGCTTGGCATCCTCAGTTACCTGGCTGCGATCCACTGTACGACTGCCGCCGCCGCCGCCTCCAGCCTCAGCCCTGGCGGCGCTCCCCTCGGCGGCATCGGCGGCGGCGCCCCGTCGCCGCACGACCTGCCGTACCCATCGGCCCGTGCCGCCGACGGCGCCGCCGACGCCGGCCGCGACGCGCCGCGCCAGATCCCTGCCCCGGCCGCCGAAGAGCCCCGTCCGCGGCGGCGTCACCGCCGCCGCCGCCGCCGGCGGCGGCTGCCAGTCCGCTCCGCCGTGCAGTAACGCCTCCTGCGCATCCGTCACCCCATACCCGCCTCCCACCGTCGCCTCGCTGCCGCCATCTGCCGCCGCGGCCGCGGCGGTCTTCTCACCCGCCGGCGCCGGCGCTGCCGGCGCGGTGGCGGTCTCCGCCGCCGCGCCGCCGCCGCGACGGTGGCCTCCGAACAGCGACGCCAAGCCGCTGAAAAAGTCGCCGCCGCCGCCGCCGCTGCCGTCGGCTTCCGCCGCATGGAGCATCTTGGCGCCGCCGTCACGGCGGCCGCCGGCGGCGGCGGCGTGGCTCGTGGCGAGGTGCGCTGGGGCCATGGCGCCGCCGTCGCCGTCCGGCGCGCCGGCCGCCGCCGGCAGCAGGGCGCCTGACGGCGGCGGCGTCACTTGTTGTTGTTGCTCCTCCTCACTGACGCCGACGGGGTGAAGACGATTGAGGGCGTAGCGGCGATGGTGGTGGTGGTGGTGGTGGTCTTCCGGGTGGTCGTGGTCGTGTGGGACCTGCAGGTGCTCGCCTGCACACACCACACACATCACACACCACACAGACACCACACACCATACACACCACGCAACGTGCAGCAACAGCAGCGGCGACGAAAGTGATCCGGTAATCCAATCGAGCCCAATAAAGGTAAAGTAACGCGAAGGGAGATGTCATCGTTTTATTTACACATCTCCTGGGTTCCTCGCAGAAATGAGGACAGGCGGACGGGTGGTCAGGCAGCAGGTGGAGACCGCCGCCTTCCGCGGGACTCCCATTGGCTTCCGTTGGCGACGAGTGGGAGGGATTTATGTGTGGCGCGCGGCAGGTACGGCAAGTACGACTGCCGCCGTTTTACGGTATTTCTTCCATGCCTGCCGTACCTGGGTGCTGCACCTGCACCACATCCGCACCACCGCCAGCAGCACCACCGTCGCCGCCACCACCGGTCCCGTCAGCGGCAGCGCCGTCGCCGCTGGCGGAGGCCTCCCGCTGCCGCTGCTGCCGCCGCCGCCGCTGTTGCTGTTCTTGTATCCGCTGCATCCGCTGCCGCTGATCCTCCTGCCTGCGGAGAGGGGGCGGTCGTCGGGGCGGTCCGGACGGCCGGGGCGGCCGAGACAGGGAAGAGGCCGGGGGCAGGGCCGGGCGGCAGGGGCCCTACGCCCGTGAGAGGCGTGAGGGGAGAGGAAAGGAGGGGAGAGGAGAGGGAAGAGGCCGGTGGCAGGACTCGTCCCCCCAGAGGAGGAAGGAAGGAGGGGAATTTTGAAGAGTGAATTCGCAAGAAAGAAATGGGGGCGTGAGTGAGTGCGTGCTGCGTGGCGAGCTGGTGTGGGCGAGCTGGGCGAACGCACGAGACGAGACGGCGGCAGGGGCAGGGGCATGGGCAGGTCCAGGGGGGGAATGGCACGAGATGGGGCACAGCGCCGGTGCGGGTTCGGGCGGGGGGGGGGGGGGTCAGGGAGTGATATGCTCCATCGGGCGGGGGGGGGCGGGGGGGCAGGCGGGTTCAGAGGCACAGCGCCCGTTCTCCCGTTTTCCGGAAGGCAGCTTCCAACACCGCTGGGGCTGCAGCTCCGGTACCGTGCGCTGGACCCGCCCGATTGGGGGCTCCGAAACCACCCCCGACCTCACAACTGTCCACCCAAACCCTTCTCACGCAAGGGCGGGTCACCCACCACTGCCGTACCGCCGTACTTACTCCTCTGTGGCGATGTCCGCCGCCCGCCGCGCCGCCCGCATGGCGCTCAGCTGCGCGCCCGGCCCGCCGAACTGCGCCGCCGCCGCCGCCACCGCCGCCGTCGCCGCCGCCGCCGCCGCCCGCTCCGCCGTATGCTCCGCCACCAACGCCGCCTCCGCCGTCAGCGCCGCCTTCCGCCCCTCTCCCTCGTCTTCTCCCTCTCCCTCTTCTTCTCCCTCCTCCTTGCCGGCCGCCCCCGCCCCCGCCTCCACCTCCACCGACCCACGGGTCATGGCCGACGCGATGCGGCGGTTGGCGTTACTGATGTTGAAGCCCGCCACCGCCGACGTGACGAGAGTGACGAGTCCCGCCAGGTGAGTGGCGATCGTGACGGCGGCGAAGAGCGCGATGATGGCGGCGGCGCCGATCCAAACGGGCCAAGAGATGGCGTGCGGCCGCCGGACGGGGCCATGGGACGACTCGTCGCCGTCGCCGCCGGCGCCGGCGCCGCGGCCGCCGCCGCTACCTGCAAACGCAAGGCCAGGGCCGCCGCACGAATGCGTCAAAGAAGGATGCGGGGAAAAGGATGCGTGGAAAAGGATGCGTGGAAAAGGATGTGGGGAAAAGAAGCTCCGCCCGGGCCCGGGCCCCGCAGTTGCCTGCCAGCACACGAAGTTGCCCGCCCGGCGCCCGCCCGCCCGCCTGACTGCCGGATGCTGGTTCCGCAGTGCAGGCGCGGAGCACGAGCTGCTGCTGCTACAACCTCCGTACATCAAGTACGGCAGAAAAGCCTCAAACACACACACACCATCCCTTCTTGGGCGCTCCCCGGTTGCCCAACTCGGGTCGCCCAATGGCCCGAACGAATCTTACTCACCGCCGCCACCACCGCCGCCGCCGCCGCTGCCTCCATCAGCACCGCCACCGCCGCCGGCTCCGACAGCAGTCAGCTCGCGCTGACGAGGCACGGGTGTGCCGAACTGCCCCACCGCGTCACCTCCTCGGGGGCCAACACCGCCGCCGTCGCCGCCGCCGCCGTCGCCGCGAGCCGCGGCTGCGTCCGCCGCAGACGCTGTCGCCGTCTTCAGAGTCGGCGGCGGCGACGGAGCCGCGGGAACTGCGCCGCCGCCGCCACCGCCGCCGCCAACCGCGGCCTCGCCGCCGGCGTCGGCGCTGGCAGCGCTGGTTGGTTCCAGCGGGCCTCGATCCAGAGCAGTGGGCGGCAGCTGTGTGGGTGTGTGGGTGTGTGGGGGTTGGGAGGTGCGCCGGAGGAGGGAGGTGGCACGTGGCGGCAGTGGGCGCTGGGCGGTCTGAGAGCGGGCAGAGGCACAGCCCGATTGGAGACGAGGACGTAAAGGCAACGAGGACGGGGGAGTAGGGCGCATGGGCAGGGAGAAGGGGGTTCTCGTTGGGAGATGCATAATCCTTCTCCTTCTCCCTGCTTCTCCATACACCATACTCCTCTGAACCCCCAACAATACGGCATCGTACCTGGCCCGCCTTGACCTGCCGTACAACCTCGATGTACTCGACCAGGCTGTCCAGTCGGCGGTAGCCCTCGTCCAGCTGCACATCAAGTACGGACATGTACGACAGCAGCGCGCCGCGCGCGGCCGACAGCTCCTGCGGCGGCGCGCCGCGCGACTCGGCGGCGCGAAGCGCCGCCAGCGCGGCTTGGACGTCCTGTCGACATTGCGGCGGCGGCGGGTGGCGGCGCAAAGAGGCGGGTGGCGGGCGGGCGAGCGGGCGAGAAGGTGAGCGTTACAGCATTGTCGCGCGAGAGCGAGTCGAGCGAGCCAGTCGGTTGGGAGCGAGTGGGGCGAGTCGAAGATATAAAGACACCGTGTCCGTGAATCTCCTCCTGTCCCCTTTCTCAAGTACTGCAGCACCCTCTCTGGCGGGTGATGAACATCTTCCCCACCATGGTGCCGTACTGCCGTACCTCCAAGATCTGGATGTCCTGCTGAATGTTGCTCCGTACACCCGTACGGTCTGACAGCGCCTCCTCCAGCCCCTCAGCCAACCGCCCCGCCGTCAACACCACCCCCGATCCTCCGTCTCCGCCGCCGCCGCCAGCGGCACGTGCGATGGCGGCAGCGACATCCGCCGCCGCCGCCGCCTCGGCCTCCGCCGCTGATCCCGCAGTTGCACGTAGCACCGCCTCCAATGCGCTGGCCGGCGGCGGCAGCGGCGGCGGCGCGACCTCCTCCAGCATCGCATCCGTGTCCGTCGCCGCCACCAGCGGCGCCGACGGCGCCGCCGTCGCCGCCGCTGGCGCCACCGGCGCCGCCGCCAGCGCACCCTCGGCCTCCAGCATTGCATCTGAGTCCGTCGCCACCATCGCCGCCGCCGTCGGCGGCGGCGCCGCCGCCGGCTCCTCCTCCAGCATCGCATCCGAGTCGTCCACTACCACCAGCGGCAGCCGCGGCGGTTCCGCCGCCGCCAGCGTCGGCAGCGGCTCCGCCGCCAGCGCGCCCTCCGACTCCAGCATCGCGTCTGTGTCCGTGTCCGCCGCCGCCGCCGCCGCTGTTGCTGGCGGCAGCTCCTCCTCCGAGTCCGTCACCGTCGCAGCCGTCGTCTGCGGCGTCGTTGGCGGCGTCGGCGGCACGACGCTCGGCGTCGGCGGCCGCCGCGACTCGAACCGCTCAGCGAACACGCGCGTGGCGGCGCCGCCGGGGCCCTCCGCCGCCACCGCCGCCGCCAGCTCCTCCTGGCTGGCGCGTTGCCACATCTCGACATCGTCGACGGCGGCGGCGCCGCCGCCCCCGCCGCCGTTCTTGTGGAGCGCGGCGGCGGCCGCCGTTGGGTCCATTTGCACGTTGAGGTCGTGGATGAAGCCCAAGGAATCCATCCCTGGAGGTACGACAAGCCGGGGTTTGGATTTTTTGGGTTTTAGGGTTTTTAGGGTTGTTTTAGGGTTTGGTGGAGAGGTAAGATAACGCGTTATTGGTCTGGACGGCAACAAGGAACCAAGGAACCTCCAATGTGCTCTTGCTCTGTGGGCCCCATCCCCACGGGAATCAAAACCCTAAAACCCTTCAAAACCTAAAACATCCTAAAGCTACCCAGCTCCCCAGCTCACACCCACCGGTAGCCTCAGTGAAGTGCTGCATCTGGCGGCGCCGCTCCTCCTCATCGCTGCCGCTGCCGCCGCTGCTGACGGGCGGCCCGCGCGCCGCCTCCGGCGCCGCCGCCGCTGCGGCGTCGCTCTCACCGGATCCATATCCGGATTCAGATTCCTTGCCCTCGCCGCAAAGCGGATCCTCGTGGATCACGTGTTGTACGGCAGGATCCACGGAACGCGACATGCCGAACGCCTGCACTGTCCGCTGGCCCGGCGCCGCCGCAGCCGGGCCGCCGCCGCCGGCGACACGGCCCGCCGCCGGCTGCGCCTCGTCGGCAGCGGAGCCCAGGGCGCCGGCGGCGGCGCCGCCGCCGCCACCAGCGGCCGCCGCCGCCGGCTGCGTCCATGAAGCCACAGGACTGGCGGGGTGATGGTGGTGGGGATGCGCCGCCGCAGCGCCGCGCAGGCGGCCTGGCGCCATGGGCAAACCGCCCTCCGCCGCCTCCTCCGCCGCCTCCCCCTCTTTCCCCTCCTCCTCTTTCCTCTCCTGCTCCTCCTGCTCCTCCCAGTCAGGCGGGTGGGTCAGGCCCTGCTTCTGCAGGCGTTGGTGCTGCGGAGTGCCTAATGGGAGGACGGGGGCAGAGCACCAAATACAGAAGGGGACATCGGCACGGGGGCCAGGACGGGATTTGCTAGCATGGCAAAGCATGCGCCAAAGTAAGATGTGTTGGGCAGCATGAGCCTCTGCTGCTGTGCGCTCGGTGTGCGTGCGACTAGCTGGGTCAGCTAGCCGTACTCTGTACAAGTGGAAGCGGAGGGAAAGCGGCTCTCCCTGATGTGCACACCTCTGCTGCTCACATGTCCACCGTACTGCCGTGTCGTCTTACTACCGTCAGATCTTAGTATTGTCGCACCACTGCCGTACCTATTTCTGGATCCTTGGCGGCCTCCACGAGCCCCATCACGTAATCTGGGCTCACCCAGCCGGGACCCTCCTCCTCCTGAGCAGCACCAGCAGCAGCAGCCGGAAGAGAGGCAGCAGCCGGACAACGAGGGTTGACGGATGTGGGTGAGGTTGGGAGGTACGGGCGGGGTCGTGAGTCAGGGGGGCACGGGAACATCAACGCAAGCCGCAAAAGGATCGGAGGATTGGCGGCTTGCTGTGTACGGTTTGCTGGCTTTGTCGCAGTCGCGCCAGAAAAGCGGTGGGCGGTTGGGCGGTTGGGCGAGGTGTTACGCCCCCCCACCCCCCATTTCCCCCCACTCCCCAACTGCCCCCCACTTCCTCACCCCCTCAAAAGCCCTAAAACCCTAAAAACCGCACCTGTAGCTCCTCGATAAACTCGCGCGGGTGAGTCAGCAACTCCACCACCTTGACCGTGGCCGCCCGGGCCGCCTCGTCCGAGGACGCGTCGCCGTTCCCGCCCGAAGAACAAACCCCTCCAGCCTCGCCCTCGGCCCCCGTCTCGCCCTCTCTCTCGCCCTCGGCCTCGCCCTCGCTGGCTGATGTGGGACCCGATCTGGGCCACTGGGGGGACTCGGCGCCGCCAGATGTCTCTGCAGCCGCCGCCGGACCAACGCCAACGACACCCACGACCGCCGCTCCCCCTCCTGTCCCTGTCCCTGTCCAGATCCAGGACCGGCGGCGGATCAAAATGCTCAGAAGTTCAGAACACATAAAGCACATCGGAAGTGCGTGCATCTGAGCAGGCAGAAACGGCAGCAGCAGCCAAGCAGCAGCCAAGCAGCAGTAGCCACAGCAGGCTGCGGCCCTTCCAAGGTGCGCCCCCCCCACCCCCTCCCCTCCTCCCTCCCCTAAGCGCCACTCCATCCTAACAGGGTGGCTATCTGAAGATATGGATATATATTCGGGAGAAAATTTTGGAAATCTGAAGGTAATTTTGCCGTGCAAAAAAATAAGGTGCAAAAATTTCCTAAGATAATCCGGCCAGGTGGGCATGATATCTCCCGGGGCCGTGTTCAGCCGGGAAAATCCCTTCCTAGACAGATCCTGATAGATATTAACCTGGAAAGATAGCCACCCTGCATCCTAAACCCTATCAAACCCTTCACTCACCCGCGAGTCCCTCCGCCACCTCCGCTTCCATGCTGCCGCCGTACGACAAGTCCCGGCGGCGGCTCTCCGCCTCCAACCCGCCCTCCGCCGCCTCCGCCGCCTCCTTCCTCGCCGCCTCCTCTCCCACATCCGGCGGCCCAGTCACCAGCCCCGCCGCCGCCTCGGCCTCGACCATGTTCGTGGCATGCACGGCCGCCTGCCGGAGGGGTTTTATAGGGTTTATGGGGCTTAAGGTTTTTTAGGATGTTGGGGGTGCACGATGCACGCAACCCAACCATATCAACCAGGAAACCGCCATCTCGACCCACCCCGACCCACCGATCCGCCAACCCACCCCGACCCACCCCGACCCACCCCGACCTGCTCACTCAACGACCCACGTCGACCCACATCGACCTGCCAACCCGCCGACCTACCGACCCATGTCAACCTACCCTGACCCACCGACCCACCGACCCACCGACCCACCGGCCCACCGACCCACCGACCCACCGACCCACCGGCCCACATCGACCCACCGACCCACCGACCCACCGACCCACCGACCCACATCGACCCACCGACCCACCTGGTATCCCCGCGGGTCCTCCTCCGGCGTCGGCCCCTTGCAAACCACCCGCTGCCCAGGCCCTCCCTCCTCCTCGCCGCTGCCAGCAGCTGCAGCACGGGCGATGGCAGCAGCGGCGCCACTGCCGCCGGTGCCGCTGCCGTCGTCCACCTCGCCGATTCGGCCAATGGCGGCGTCGCCGCCCCCGCCGGCGTCGCCGTAGCTGGGCAGGTCGTGCAGTACGTCAGCGGCGCCGCGGTGAACGCTGAGGCCGCTGATCAGGCCCGGGTCGGCCACAAGTAACGTGCCGCCGGCGGCGGCGCCGGTCTCGCCTGTCGAAGGGTGGCGGGGCTGCTGCTCCTGTTGCTGCTGTAGCTGTTGCAGTGCGGCCAACTCAGCCTGCCTCTCCACCGCCAAGTCCTTCAGCCAGAAGTGGATGTTGCCGATGCCCGGGCCCCATTGCCGCCCCGGCGTTGGTGCGGGCCCGCCGGCGGCGGCGCCTTCCTCCTCATCGGTGCTGCTGCTGGCGGCGCCGCCGCCGGCGCTGCCGCCGCCGCCGGAGCCACCGCCGCCTCCGGCGGCGCTGCCGCCGCCGCCGCCACCGCCGCCGCTAACGGTATCCCTGACTCCGCCTCCGCCGCCGCCGCCGCCAAACGACGGAGTGGAACTCCCTGGAGCGCTTGGGCCTTGACTGGTAGCCGCACCAGGCGGTGCAGTGCTGCCGGCGGCGGCGGATGCCACGACCGCCACTTCCGGCCCGCTTCCCTCGACTTCGACCTTTCCCGCCGCGTTGCTGTACGGCACTGGCGGGGACGCCGCAGTGCTGTCCGTTCCCTCCACCGCCTCCTCCTCCTCTTCGTCGCCCACAGCCATATGAGCAATGTCGCCGGGCGGGCCGACCCGTGGGTCAGCGCCAGCCGCCGTCCTTCCGTCGGCCGGCGGCGCGCCGCCGTGCAGCGCCAACTCCGAGGCCCGCTGCTGCTGCTGCTCAGCTGCGGTGGTGGTGATCGGGTGCCGCGGCAGCGGCGGCTCCCACGTCGGGCTGCCGCTTCTGCTGCCGCTTCTGCTGCCGCTTCTGCTGCAGCCTGGGCTGCTGCCTGGGCTGCTGCCTGGGCTGCTGGGGCTGCCGCCATTGACCTCCCAGTCCAGGTCGAAATGATCCTCCACGATGGCGCGTTTGATGAAATCCAAATCCTCTTCACTTAGAACCTCGCCGCCGCCGCCGCCGCCGCCAGTCGCGTCGGCGGTCACGACGCCGGTCACGTCGCCGGCGGCGCCCACGACGTCAGCATTAGCCATCCGGCCGCCGGCAGCTCCTGGTGTCTCCCTGGTCGGTCCCGCCGCCGCCGCGACCGTTGCCTGCCCTTCAGGCCCCGTCGCCGGCGGCTGCAACAGGCCTTCCGGCAGGCCCACCGCGCCCATCCAGCCGCCGCCCGCATCGCCGCCCTCCGTCGCCGCCGTCGCCGTCGCCTCCAGCGCCCCCACCATGGCCGCCAGCCCCTCCGCCAGCCGCTCCGAAGCCTCGTCCACCTCCATGCGCCGCTGCGCCGCCGCCAGCAGATCTTGCTCCAGGGAATGCGGTGCGGAGCTGCTCACGACGGCGCCGTCGCTGTCGGCGCCGCCGACGTCGACATCCTGGGCCGATCCGACGGCGGCGGCGATGTTGGCGGCGGCGGCCGCCGCCGTCGGGGCGGCGGCGGCCGGGGCGGCGGCACGGCGGCCGCGTGACTTGGCGCGGCCGCTGCCGGGGCCGAGCTGTGGGCCATGGGCCGGCGGCTTCGCGGTCGAGTCGGCCACTGGGTGCAGGCCCTGCGCGTTGCTGAAGCCAAAGGTGGCGGGCGGCGCGGGTACCACTCGACCCGGCGGCGCCGTCGCAGCCCTGCTCTGCTCGTGCCGCTCCTGCCCCTTCGCTACCGCGTCGTCTTTCCCCCTGGGGGCCTTCGGCGGCGGCGGCGCCGCCGTAGCGACGCGGTCCGCCACCTTGGCGGCCTGGCGGCTGACAGCTGTACGGCTGTACGACGGCGTCGCGGGGGCCTGCGCCGTTGGAACAGCCGGCACGCCGCCGATTTCTTGTCCCGGCGGCGGCGCCGCCGCCGCCGCCTTGGGCGCGCGGGCCTTGCTCGCCTTGGCGGCGCCGAAGCCGACACCGGCGGTGCTGCCGCTGCCGCTGCCGCTGCCGCCGCTGCTGCCATCGGGTTTCCGCTGCTTCTTTCTGCCTTTGGCCGCAGTCGCTGCGGTGGCGGGGCTGGCCGCAGGCGCGTCGGCGCCGCCGCCGCCGCCGCCGTCGCTGTCAGCAGCGGTGGACGCGCCGCTGCGTTTGGCGGCGGGCAGCGGCACCGCGAGCGCGGCGCGGCGGCCAACGGAGAAGCGACGCGGCGGCAGCTGCGGCAGCCACGACGCACCTGCCGTCGCCGCCGCCGTCGTCGTCGACGGCAGAGCGCGCCGTACAAACGCTGACGTCAGGGCGCGGGCCCGGGGCGTCATCTGCGACGCACGTGGAAAGAGCCACCGGCCGCCGCCGCCGCCGAGTACCCTCGGTGCCCCGCCGCTGCTGGCGGCGCCAGACCGCGCCGCGGCGCCGCCGCCGCGCATCGCGGCGGTCTGGGCACCGCCAGCACCCCGCGATCCGTCATCGTCGTGGCCCGGCGGTGACCCGTGGGTCGGCAGATCGCCGATGTAGAGCTCGCCGCCTTCCTGCAGCGCCTGCACATCCTCCCAGAGCTGGTCGCGCCGCCGCGGGTCGACGACCGCCGGCGGCACCACGACGCCGCTGACGATGTCGTACTGCAGATGCTGCTCATGCGCGTCGTACGACGCGGAGCCGTGGCTAGGGCGCAGGTGCTCATGGCCGCGGTGACCGCGGAAGTGGTGGATGTGCGCCGCCGTGTGCGCGGCGCCGCCGGGCTGCAGCGCTGGGACGCCGGTGTCGTACGGCCACCGCGTCGCCTCCGTCGCCGCCGTCGGCGGCGCCGCCGGCACGCCGCCCTCGTCTCGGCCGCGGCCCAGGATGAACATGTCCACGCCGTACTGTTCGATCTCCTCGGGCGACAGCCCCGCGTTCTCCGCCGCCGCCATCGCCACGGCAAAGGTATCCGCCGCCATGTCGTACATCTCGTCCTGTCGTACGGCAGGCGTGCGGCTGCCGCGCTCCAGCGGCAGGTCAACGAGGCTGGCCTCGTCGATCGTGATCACGTCGTGGGCGGTGGTTCGGGTGGGCAGCAGCGAGCGGTGCAGCTCCTTCAGGTCGGGTGACAGCAGGTAGCACTGGCGGTTGGTGGCGCTGCAGACCTCCTGGGGGTGGCCTCGCGTGAGCGAGCGAGTGGGGGAGCGAGTGGGGGAGCGAGTGGGTGGGAGAGACAACAAATGTTGAGACAATTTAGCTTCAGGGCTCGCGCGAGCGAGTGAGAGAGCGAGCGAAGAGGATGCTGTGCATGCACCGTATACGGTAAGAGGAAGTGCGAGTGACAATGCAGGTGATGTGAAAAAACGTCAAGAACAATAGCTGCAGCAACAGCAGTAGCAGCACGGCGCTGGTGATACGGGCAGCTAGGCAAAGCCAGGAACAACACCAAGTGCCCAACCACCCCACGCCCACGCCCACGCCCAACCCAACCCACCGCACCAACCACCCACCGCCCACCAACACCCGCGGGAGCCCTCAGCCCTCCCCAATCCGCCCAAACTCACCGCCAACTCGTCGGCCGACGACGACACGGCGGCGGCTCGCGCGGCGGCGACGCGCTGGTTGGGTGCCGGCGGCTCCCACCCCAGGCCCACCGCCGCGCCGCCGCTGCCGCCGCCGCCGCCGTCGTACTCGCGGCCGGCGTCCAGGGAGCGAAGCGCGGGGGCGTGGGCGTGGTGGTGGTGATGCTCGGGCTGCGGCTGGGGCGTGGGCTGGGGCTGGCCCTCGGCGGGGGGATGTTGGTGGTGGTGGTGCCGATGTCGCCGCTCCACCAGATCCAAGGTTTGGAAAGCGGGCGGCACTTGAGAAAGATGGTGGTGGTGGTGATAGTGCTCTTCTGGCTGCTGCGAGTGCAGGAACGCGTCCAGCCGCGGCGGGTTACCGGTGACTTCCGGTTGGTGATGGGCGGCGGCGGCGGCGTCAGCTGCCGGCGGCGGCGGCGCAGCCGACGTTCGTGGCGGCGGGCCGCCGCCTCCGCCGCCGGGTGCCTGTCCTGATGGCCCGGCGCTGCTGCTGCTGCTGCTGCTGCCGGAGCCGCCTGCGGTGATGAGGTGGGTCGGTGGTGGATGGATGGAAAGGGGCGGTTGGGAGGAGGGGCGGGGGCGGGGGTACTTCCAGGCGTTTGCCGAGGCGGCGGCGTTTGCCGCCCCAGAATTCCAGAAGTCCGCCAGCGTCGGTCGGTCGGTCGATCGATCGACCCACATACGGTAGCTCAGTTCAACAATCAGGACCTGTGTCGCAGCCCCCCCCCCCCTCCCTCATTGCCCCCCTCCCTCATTCCTCCTCAGAACCACCCTCCCTCAACCTCCCCGGAGAGGCCTGTCGTTGTCATTGCACAACCACCAACCGCCAACCGCCGATCGCCAACCGCCACAGCCGGGACACGGCCCGATCCCCCGAACCCAGATCCCCAGAAACCAAATCCCCAGAACCCAGATCCCCCAAACCCAGATCACCCGAACCTATCGGCGGCGCACCGGGAGTCGCCGCCGCCGCGGCAGCAGCCGCAGACGGGGCAGGGCGGCCGGGATGGTGCTTGAGCTGCGGAGCAAAGGCCGGCGGCGAGGCGCCACAGCTGGCGGCGCCGCGGCCGTGGGCGTGGCCGGGCGGGGCTGCTGCGCGGGCGGCGGTCCGCATGCTCACAACAGACTCACTGCCGGCCGACTGGGGCGCTGATTAGCGCGAACGCACGTGCGGCCCTGCTTAGCGCGAGCGCGAGCGCGAGCAGGAGCGAGTTGGAGAGGGCTGGACGTCGCCAATGATGTCGGGCGGATCGAGTAAACGACCGCAGTCGCGCGGAGAGGCGTGACGGCTGTGTGGAAGCTTGCTCCTGCTGCTGAGCTTGCTTATGCTGCTGCTTCTGCTTCGGCTGCGGCTGCTGCAGTTGTGAAGAGAGAGCGCGGCGCGAATATGATGGTGCTTGTTTTTTTGTCGATCTGGTCGGTATCTGGTCGGTCTCGGAACGAGGCTAGCCAGGGTCAGCGCGCCTGCACCGTCGTCAGCAAGAGTCAGCGAGGCCAAGAGAGAACGAAAGGCTTGGACGCCCGCATCGATCGGCGCCTATGCAAACGTTTTTTTCATGGCCTAAGCCTTACCGTAGAGCACGACGCGCCGACGGCGCTGCACAAGGGCTACACAAAGGTGGGGACAAAGTCGGTCCGTGCCGGAAATTAAGATTTTTATTCCGAAATGCCTTTCTTTGAGAGATCTGCCTCTGTTGCGAGGAGCCGAGGACAAGCTGCTCTTGTGCGCAGTGTGTTCGCAAAACGTGTCTCACCGCGCACCGGCCGCTGGCCGTAAGCCACCTTTGTGTTTTCGGGAGGACCTCCCATGTGAGGTGTACGGCAGTGACGCAAATCGCTCCTGGGCAGCCGCCCAGGTAACCTTTCAGGATCCTCGCGTTGCGCCACCCCCAGATTTCGACCCAACAAACAAAGATGCGGCGCCTCCCCTACACAAACTCGCGCCGGAGTACCGGCACTTTTGATTACGGAGCGATGTAACTTTCTTATTTTTAAAAGCGGAGGCCCGCAAGCAGCAAAGAGTGCGAGCTTTCTTTGCTTTCTTTTCCTTGCTCTCAAACGCCACCGCCACCATCAAATCAACAATATCAACACGATTATTCAAATATCTCCAAATATGTTCAAGTCCAAGAGCGCCAATCTGCTTCACGAGCTGAAGCCCAAGACCTACCCGACCGACGCCTCCCAGTATGAGTTGCTGGAGGAGTGCGGAGCCGGGGTGAGTGGAGTGGCGCGGGGCTTTGGGGCTTTGAAGCTTTTGGGGTTTGGGGGCTTTGGGACGTGATGGAAGGAAAGGGCCAGCGCCAGCGCGCGCGGCAGATGCATGATTGCGCGGGGCGGCCGCGGCCGCAGGGCGCAACGCGCGAAACAATACTGAGCGCTCCGACCCGTGGGTCAGCGTCTGCCAGCAACTTCCTGCCCAGCGCAGGAAGCCAGGCCCGACTCCCTCACCTCAACCTTGACAGTTTGCGGGCGCAGTTTCCATCATAGGCGTTGATGTTGATGTGTGACCTTCAGGGAACTCGTTCTGCGGTTGGGAGCTTTATTTTGAGCCAGGCCCGTTTGGCAGCCTCCTTATATCTCATTTTATTTCTTTTAGGGGAAATTTAAGGTATCATGGTTCACATTTATATCGCATTCGTACCTTGCTGCGCCCTTTGGGCGTTGCGGAAGCTTTGATTCTTCGACTTCAGCAGTAACCCATTATTAAAGAAAACGTTTTATTTCCTTTCCAGCGACCCCATGCCGAACCGCCTCTTCGAAAAGAATACCAGTCTGAGGTCCTCTAATCGCTGTGGATCGGCGGCGGCGACGCCGCCCGCTCGCGCCGCCGCCGCCAGCCGCCAAACCGACCCTCTTTCTCCGCGGATTGAGTCCTCCACTCCTCCTCGCCGCCGCCGCCGCCGCCACCGCCGTGCCCCTTCTCGTCGCCGGCGCGGCCGCGCCGCCTTCTTCGCCCAACTCCGCCGCCGCGCCCTCCACCCGACCCAAACTGCCCAACGACCACCTGGCCCCTTCGCCGTTCCCAACCGGATTCAAATCAACCGCAAAACCTTACAATGCCGGCCCCACGCCGCACTCTCACACGCACACACACCCGCCCCCCTCTCCTTCCCCAGGTGACCTCCACCGTTCACCGCGCCCGCTGTTTGCCGCTGGGTGAGATTGTGGCCATCAAGAGGTGCAATCTGGACCTCTCGGATGCAGACCTGCAGGTGGGGGGGGGGGAAGGGGGGGGGAGGGGTGGGGGCTGGGGGAAATTGTGTATGTGGGCGTTGAGGGGGTGCGTGTGTATATGCGTGTGCGCATGTATGTGTGTATGTGAGGGCTGACGGTTGGTGTTGGTGTTGCTCGTCCCAACTGCAGGTGGTTATCGAGGAGGTGGCCATGATGCGGCGCTACCAGCACCCCGCGGTGCTGCCGCTACTGTGCTCCTTCGTGGCGGACAACGAGTTGTGGCTCGTCATGCCGTACATGGAGGTACGGTACGACGGTACGACCGACAGCCATCGCGGCAGATTGGTGCAGCACGGCCGGCCCGGCCCCCACCCCTATATACGGTAACATGCATCCGTCCTTCCCCACCTCACGTCCTCACCCCACCTCATCAGTTCGGACTCTTTTATCCCCAACCCCCATTTCCCCACTTCCCACTCCAACCCCGCCCCCAACCCCCACCATTACCACGCTCACCTCCCCCCCAACACACCACACCACACACACAAACACGCCTCCCGCCCTCCCTCCCTCTCCCTTAGGGCGGCTCGGTGGCTCACGTGATTCGTTACGCGCACACCGACGGTCTGGAGGAGCCTGTCATCGCCACCATCGCCCGGGAGGTGGCCAAGGCGCTGGAGTACCTGCACAAACAGGCGAGACAAGAGACAGACAGACAGACGCAGACAGACGCAGAAAGACGCAGATAGACATAGACAGACGCAGACAGACACTGTCCGTCCGTCCGTCCGTGCTTCCTCCCTTCGCCGCCCCAACCCCACCCTTAACCCCCCATCCCCCTGAAACACACCCATACCCACCCACCCAGCACCCATCCAAACCCTCCAAACCTCCCTCAAACCCAGGGCGCCATCCACCGGGACGTCAAGGCGGGTAACATCCTGCTTGCGGGTGACGGCACCGTCCGCCTGGGGGACTTCGGAGTGAGCGCCACCCTAGAGCGCAGCGGCAGCTGGGGGCACGACTACATGAGGCGGAGGACGCTTGTGGGGACCCCTTGTTGGATGGCGCCCGAAGTCATGGAGGCGAGTGGGGAGGGAGGGAGGGAGGGGGGGAGGGAGGTGGTGGGGAGGGAGGGAGGGAGGGGAGGGACAGTCCCTTGTGCGTGGAATGTCATGGCTATGTAGATAGGCGGGTTGCTGCGACCAGTATCAGTACTCATTTCGCATTTCGCATTTCGCATTTCGCATCGCGCTGAAAAGATTGAAGCCCGGCCTCTTGGTGCACCCGCACCCGCCCCCCCCATCCACCCGACACCCCACCGGCACCCACCCGCCCATCCCTTCCCCCAAACTGGATCAGGAGAGTGCCTACAACGACCGGGCGGACATTTGGTCGTTCGGCATCACCCTGCTGGAGATGGCCCATGGGTCGGCGCCCTTTGCCCGAATGCCGCCGCTCAAGGTGAGTCTCGAGTCTTGAGTCTCGAGCCTCGAGTCGAGGAGGATCTGACAACCACTAACACGCAAACGCACACACGCACACGCACACACGCGCAGGTCCTTTTGATGACGCTGCAGAATCCGCCGCCCCAATTGGAGGACCGGGTGGGGCAGCGAACCTTTTCAAAGTAAGGTGACTAGGCGAGGTCGGGGGGGGGGGTCGGAGGGGAGGGGCGGAGGTCCGGGCGATGAGGGGCGGCGGAGGTGAGGGGCTAGGATGGGGCGTGGGGATCAGGACGAGGTGTACTGGTGGGGAGGGGGCAATGGGGTTTTTTCACAAAGGGACAGGAAGGGGACAGGGGCCCAGGGACACTTCGCCACTTACCACCACCCTCCCTCCCACCACCACCACCACCACCCTCCCACCGCACTTTGCACCGCCCGCTTCATCACGGCTTCCTCACTGCCCGCATCACCACCGTCGCTTCTTCTCCACCGCCACCCATCGCCACCCACCGACTTGTTATACCAAGGAGTCAAATCACTCCCTAGCCCCCCACCGCCCCCCACCGCCCCCCACCTCCACACCCCCGCCCCCCAGGTCCATGCGCGAGGTCGTGGCCCTGTGTCTCCAGAAGGATCCCATGAAGCGACCCTCCGCCCGCCAGCTGCTGGAACACCGCTTCTTCCGCACCCAGGCGAGAGATAAGGCCCACATCGTGAAGCACCTGCTGGCAGGTGGGTGGGTGGGTGGGTTGGGGTGGGTGGGTGTGGTGGGTGGGTGTGGTGGGTGGGGTGATGTGATGTGGGGGGTGTGCGTGTGGTGATTGGGTGGGTGGGTGATGTGGGTTGGCAACGCTTGTGCGTACATGCTGGCCCCCCCCCTCCTACGCACCGCCACTGCCCCACATCGCCACACGTCCTCGTGCCCCGCCCTCACCGCCCTCACCATCCATCCCTTGCCTTGCCCTGCCCTGCCTTGCGCATCCACCCGTCCTACGTTGAATTTCAACACCATCCATCCATCAACAAAACAACGCTTTGACACACCGCCATTCGCTCGCTCGATCGATCGATCGCTCGCTCGCTCGATCGCCGCAGGTCTGCCGCCCCTCACGGAGCGCGTACGGCAGCTTCGCGCTGGTTTCGGAGGACGAGTGCCCACTCAGCAGGCGCACAACCGGGAGCTGCGCAGCCGAGCCAGGTGGGATTGGCGTCGTCCCAACCCGAAACCCGAAACCCTAAAACCCCCTCTAGACAACCCTAAAACCTAATCCTCCTTGGCCCCGCCACCTAGATTAGCTCTGCGTGCCCAACCCATCCCTGGCCGCACCGCACCGCACCGCACCTCACCTTACCTCCCGCTCTGTCTCCCACTCTTGCCTCCCTTACCTCGCTCCCCTCCCTCCCCTCCCTCCCTTCCCTCCTCTCCCCTTACCTGTCACCTCGCAGCTACATGAGCGGTGTCCTAAACTGGGACTTCAACCTCCCTTGCGTCGCCGCCGCCGCCGCCGCCGCCGCCAGCAGCACCACCGACGGAAGCTGTGCCGGCAGCGTCACCGCCAACCGCGATCAAGGCTCCCCGACATCAACCAGCGGCAGCGGCGGCGGCGGCGCCGCCGCTGCTGCTCCCGCTACCGCCGCCAGCGAGCCTGCGCCGCCGCTAGCGGCTACGCCGCCGCTGCCGTCACAACCCGAGCTGACAACGCAATTGCAACCCGCGTCGCCGTCCTGGGTCCCCCTACTCGTCACCGCCACACCCGCCGCTGTCGCACGGCCGCCGCCGGCGGCGGCGGCGGCGGCGGTGGTTTCGGAGCAGCCGCCGTCACCGGCGTCGCCGCCGCAAGTCGTACCATTGGAGCAGCGACTGACCCACGGGCCACCCGCGCTGGCGGGGCCGCTGGTGCGCTCCGCCTTCGCCGACGCCGCCAAGAACGCCGCCTTCGCCGCGGCGGCGCCGCCGGGCGACGCCGCCGCCGCCGCCGCCGCCGCCGCCGCCGCCGCCGCGGAGCTGCAGGCCTCCCGGCGCGCGTCGCTGCGCGCCAGCATTTCCCTGCCGGACCTAAAGCAGAAGCAGCTGCAGGCGGCTGGAGGCCAGGGGGAGGCGGGAGGGATGCCGGGATTGCCAGAGGAGGAGGACGGCGCAGCGCTGGAGTCGGGGCAGCGGCAGCGGCAGCGGCAGCGGCAGCGGGAGGCGGCCACGGTGACGCCGGGGATGACCGGCGCCGGCGGCGCTGTCGACGGCGGCGGCGGCGGCCGGGCTGGCGGCGGCGGCGGTTTGCGTGTGAGTTTCGCGCCGGACGTGCTGGGCGGCCTGGGCGGCGGCGGCGGCGGCGGCGGCCGTGGCGGCGGCGTCGTGACGAGGAAAGGCCGCTTCCAGGTGGGATGGGGTGGGGTGGGCGGCGCTGTACGTACGTTTTTGTCTCGAAACGGAGCCTTTGTCTCTAAAGGCGAACCTTTCTGGAGATGGGTCTAACATCGCGCTTCCCTCCTGGAACCCCCTGATGTGTGCCTGTGTGTGTGTTCCTTCTTGACCTGACCCGACCCGACGCGACCCGACGCGACATCAACACATAATAGCTGCCGTACGGCCACGATCTCTTGCCGTGCATTCGTACAGGTGTACGAGACCACACAGCCTGTACCCAGGCCAGCAACCGCGCCGCTGCCATCATTCGTCGTCAAGAAACCGCCGTCAGCACCGCCCGCCGCCGCTGCCACGCCCATCTCCGGCCAGCCGCCAGCGTCGGCGCCGCCGACGCCCGCCGCCGCAGCGGCGCCGGAGGGCGACCTGGCCAAGGTGAGCAGCCCCGGCGCATCCAAGCCACCGCGACCGCCGACTCCGTTGACGGCGCCGCCGCCGCCTGCCGCCGGCGCCGCCGCCACGGCGACGCCGCCAGGCAAGGTCAAGCAGGCCGTCGTCGCCGTCGCTGCGCCGCGCTTCCCGCCTGACTCGCTGGCGGCGTCGCGCGCGGCGGTGTACGGCATCTGGTGTGACATGGCGCTGCACAGTCTGCTGGCGGCGGAGCGCGACGCCGAGGCGGCGCTGCAGATGGCGCTGGTGCTGACGGCGGCGCCGCCGCCGCAGTACGTACCCAAGCTGCGCCTGCTGGCGTCGCCGTCAGCATCCGCGGCGGCGCCGCTGGCGCCGACGCCGCTAGCGCCGCCACCGCCGCCGCCGCCAGCCCCTCCTGTGGAGCTAGCTCATCCTGTGCCCCGGCGCACCACGGCGTTTATAGCTGCGGCGCCGATGACGTGTTTCGGAGCGGCACCGCCGCCAGCGTCGCAGCGTCCTCCCCAGGGCGAGCACTTCCCGCCGCCGCCGCCGCTGAGGCGTCTGCTCATCCCGTCGCTGTACCCGCCGCGAGGCCTGTACGACGAGTCTCTCAGCGGCACTGAGAGCGATACCGGCAGCGAGGCCAGCGCCGGCGGCGTCAGCGTCGGCGGCGTCAGCGTCGGTGGCACCAGCGTCGGCGGCACCAGCGTCGGCGGCACCAGCGCCGGCGGCGTCAGCATCCGCGGCGGCAGCGTCCGAGGCGTCGGCAGCGGCGGCGGCGGCGGCGGCGGCGTCAATGGCGGCGGTGGGAAGCTGGTTGTCGTGGAGGTGGACGAGACCCATCCGGAGTACGTCGGGTTGGCCGAGCTGTACGGCAACAGGCACGGCGGGGTCTGGGCGCCGGCGGCGGGGTTGCTGCAGCCGCTGCTCCAGTCGATGCCGGCGGAGGTCGAACGGGAGGCGATGTCAGTGCCGGTGCCCGCACACCACGCGCCCACGCCGCCGACGGCGGCCGCAGCGGCCGCCGCCGCGGCGGCGGCGGCGGGCTCGTCGCGGCGTCAAGGCGACAATAATCCGGACGTCACAGCTGCTGCTGGAACGTCGGGGGAGCATCAGCGTCAGCGGCAGCACCCGGACGACGCGTGTTCGCCGTTGCGGAAGGCCGTGCCTGACGGCGGCGGCGGCGGCACCGCCGCCGCCGCCGCCGCCCCATCTGTAGGCCGCGGGGCGCTGCAGCCGGGCCCGCCCACACCGCCCCACGGTCCCCACGTGCCGCTCAGTCGGGGGCCCCACGTGGCGGCGCGCGCGACTATTGGAGCACCCGCCATGTTTGGAAGGGAGCCGGGCCCTGCAAACCCGGATGGCAGCAACAGCAGCGGCAGCCGCAGCGGCAGCGAAAGCAGCATCAGCAGCGGCGGCAACGGCGGCGGCGGGTACTACAGTAGCCCTGGCAGCGAAAATGGCGGCCACGGCCATGGCCATGGCCATGGAGGCGGGAGGAGCAGCAGCGAAGGGAGCGGCGGCGGCAGCGATGTGAACAAGTCCATGGCGGCTCTGCTCAGCGGCGTCGAAGCTTCCGTGGCGGCGCGGCGCGCCCAGCAGCACGACGTGTACGGCAGCGGCGGCGGCCATGGCGGCGGCGGCGGCGGCGGTGGCGATGGAAGCAGCGCCGCGTGGCGAGGTGACGGCAACAAGGCTCCCGCGCCTCGTACCGCTTCCTCGCCGGCGGCAGCGACCCTGGAGCCAAGCTTTCGACCCATGGGTCAGGACGACGCCGCCGGCGCCGGCGCCGCCGTCGCGCGGCGGGCCTCGCTGATCCAGGGAGGCGGCGATCAGTCGACGACAGCGGCAGGTGTGGGTGGCGCCACTGACGCGGCGGCGCCGCCACTGGCCCGCGGGTCGGCGGGTGGTGCTCCGGCGCGCGTCGCCGCCCGGGCCGCCGCCGCGGCGAGCGGCCGGGGCGTCGCACGGGGGCGGTTCATTGTGCTCAGCGAGCGAGCATGATGACCGATCACATCGCAGGGCGGGGATGAGGCGAGGGATGAAGCTCCGAGGGGGAGGGGGCACGAGGGCGGGCAGGAGGGACGAGAATCGAAGGGCGGGGGCATGGGGGGAACAGGTGTTACTCTTTTGAGGGCTCAGGGGCCTCCGTATACCATAATCTGCGGTGCCAAGCGGGAGCAGAGACGGAGGCAATAAGCTGAGGCACGTGCGTTGCGCGTGGAGGCGTGGGTTTGGGGTTGGGAGTGGTTGGGCGAATGCGGCGGCGGGCGAATGAGAGCGGGTGTCGGGCGAGAGTGGGATTACCGGGCGGGGAATGGGTGGGTGGGTGGGTGGGTGGGTGTGCATGAAACGGTCTTGATTTTTAGGTTTGGTGTTTGCTACTTGGGTTTTTGAGGTGGTTCTCTGTTGTCAACGCAGAAGGTGGGTGGTGCGTGGCGCGCGGAGAGTCCGATGGTGTGGGGTTGCATGCATGCTGCACCTGCATGGAAGCATGGTTCATATTTTGCTTTTCGTTCGAGGGATGGTGGCGGGAACTATGTTCGCCTCGCAGCGTCGCAGGAAAGAAAACTGCTGTTGCGTGGAGCACGGCGAGCCGGACGGGTTGGTAAAAAATGTTGTTGTCTTGTCTGCTTGACCAGAGAGATGCATTCAAGAGTGATTGCGCGTGTCGCGTGTCGTTAAGGAGTTCCGGTACTGTCCCCGCGACGTTCTATCTGTGACTTTTGCGGCGGAAAGTTGGGCCCCCCTGAAAAGAGAGAGCACCGAGGGGCAGAAACCGCCATGTTTTATGGTCCAAGAGCCCTCCGTAGTGGGGCTTTGGTTCTGAGAGCAAAGCTCTGGTAGTGGCAGGATGGATGGTACGGCTGCCGTTTCACGCCTTCAAAGGTGCTTGTTGGACTACGGTACCGGTAATGCATTTGGGAAAAGGCCAGGTCGGGCACTATGTGCGTTCCTTGCCTCTCTGTGTTGTTTTTTTGAAGTGTTTCTGCAACAGCGAGTCTAGGGCCTGCTTATCATGCCGCTGCGTGCCCATAACGGCGTTGTGCAGGGTTGGTTGTGCTTTTCGCGGCGGCCTGCGCTGGCAGCTCGCTCGCTCGCTCGTTCGCTGGTTGATTAGCCCAATGGGCCCTTCTCGTGCCTCGAAACCCTAAAAAACCCTTCGGGCCGATCTTGTGTCGGATAAAAGCTTTCGCGCTTTTCGGAAGGCCTCGGGCAGGCGCGCGGGGGAACTCAACTGGCCGGCGGGCGGGGCTGTGTTCCCACGTGTCGTCACTTTGCAGACGAACCGAGACCGAAGACTAGATGAGACAAGTGAAGAACATGATGTGTGCATGTGGGGGTTTGGCTGTGGGGCCGGCGTGGCGTGACGCTGCTAGGAAGGAGGAAAGGCAGTAAGGCGGGGCTGCAAGCCTGTTCAGGACAAGGCCCTTATCCGGAGAGCCCTCGGGAGGTTAAAATGAAGATACCGCAGCGAAGGGACGGAGACGGCGTTAGCCCTCGGGAAGGCACAACAGGCGCAGGGTTGTTGTTCCGTGGTAATTCAAAACGCGGAGGGGGCTCTTTTGATGCGGGGCCCCGACTCCGGGCGGTCCCATCTGCTGGGGGCGTGATGTGTGTGTGTAGCCGTAGCGCCTCTAGCTTTGCTAGAGAAGCGGAGGCCTTACCCCGACTAAAATGTCCGTCCGTCCGTGTGTGTGTGTGCTGTGTAGTAGGTCTCTCTTGGGGGTGGCGCCGGTTGGTACACAGCAGCAGCGGGCGTCGATCGTCGCGGGGAGGCAGCTCGCATCGCATGTTCACGGACGGCAATAAGGAAAAACCCAAACCCACGGATGAGACGCGCTGCAACAAGCCAGCGTTGGTATCTGTCGTATTGTACTGTAGTGCCTTGCCACGTGGATGTCTCCGTCGCGAGTTGGGCGCCGCCGGCTGTCGGCCGCGTTCCGTATTGCGTATTGTTGCGTTGCGGTCCGTATTGGATACGATCGAGCCGCGTAAAAGAGGGCAACACGTGCATTATGCGGGCGCTGCCTTGAATCGGCACTTCGGCAGAGGCTGTAATGGGTCTCTTTAGGGTTTGCTTACGATTTGCGGCGGTACAGACGTTTGTTTCGTGCACCACGCCGGGCGCGGGAGCGCTGAGCAGCGAACATGCGGAGGATGGGTGGGTGCGAACTGCCGAAGATAGGTGCACACGGCAGCGTCGCAGTCATGCTGCTCCATACACCCTCGCGGGCCCGACAAATACTGACCAGTACCGCCCGTGCTTTGTTGTAGGCTCTTCGGCGCTGCCAGCATCGAGGAGAGATATAAGACAGGACGCGCTTTAGATCTTCCAACCCTTGTTGTTGCAGTGGCAGTGAAGCGGCGAATGCTTCTTGTGGAAAATGCTTCTTCACGGTCGACAGCGCCACCTGTACTTCGCGGCAGCTTTATCCTCTCGGCGTTACGTTACCACAACAGAGTGTAATAACTCCTCTCGGCATTACGTTACCATGACGGCAACGTTACCGGCAACTTTGCGTGCCTGTTGTACACCCGCACATACACCCGCGCGCTTGGGTGGCACACGGAGGTGGGATGGGGAGGGGTGGGGCGGGGAACGGCCCATTCGTGAACGGCGTCCACGCCACATGTTGCATCATCCTCACATACGGTACCCGTCATCCACCAGGTCGGGGACCCACAGCCCGTCAGCCCGATGTGACCGGCAGCTAGCCTGTCAGCATGGGGCCCTCTGTACGTGAAGTCAGCGACGCCATCCCGGTTCCGGTTCGACCGCGGGTACCTGGCCCACACCAGTCATCAGGCCAGGCGCACGCACGCACCTCCACAGTCACACAACGCAAACGCCAGGCGACCGAAAAGCCCGCAGCTGCCAGCCTCTCCGCAGGCACCCTAGGGAGCAACCCTAACTTCCATCCCTTACTCCATTCAACGGAAGACAAGAACGTCTCTTTGCTCTTGTGGGGTTCGCTTCGAGGCGGCGGAAGCGGTCCTTATGAGGGAACGAGGGGTGTCGGCTTCCTCGAGGCCGGAAAAAGGGCGGGGCCCCGTTAAATCTGCACGGCTAGGGTGGAGTTGAGTGCTAGGGACTTGGGCCGAACTGCTGGATGTTCCTTGGCTGCCGCCGCCGGCGTTTTCGGTACGTCCAATCGACGCGCGCAAGGCACGCAAGGCAGCAAGGCGCACATGCAGGTGCACAGATGATACGGTACCCTAAGGAAGTAAGAACCATCACGTTTCACGTAAGAAACACGCCCGGTCCGATGCGGTTCGATCCGGGCCGGTCCGAATATACGCGTGCGCGTGTGTGCGTTTGATAGCCTGGAGCCGCACTGACGGACGCGAGCACTGACGCCCTGCCTGCGCATGCACGACATCTCGGCCGTACATCTCGCCGCCGGGCATCCCCTCGCCATACCGCCCGTCCTCTCTCCGGCCCTCCCGCCCTCCTCTCGCTCTCTCCCTCACCGGGAAATCAATCGCGTCGTCACGTTCGATCCGCTGTTCCGCTTGGGTCTTTCGGGCCCTCCCCAAATACTTACTTCCTTGACTTTCGTCGCCCTCCGCAACACTTCGACATCGTTCAATCGCACGTTTGTACCCGTTTCCCCGCAGGACGGCCCGACAGAAGCCAGGCCCCCCCACCCTGGATGGTCGGTTTTGTGCAGCCCCCGCGCGGCATGGGTGCGGGCGCGCATGATACCTCTGTCCTGTTGTCGCGATTGGCTGCTGTCCGAGCTGCTGCGCACTGGCGCTGCCGACGGCAGCGACTCGGCGCGCTCGCCCCAGGCAGTCGACACCCTCGAGAGCTCTCAAGGCGCACAGCAGGCGTGTGAACGGGGGGCCGAGATGCGGTCCCCTGGCCTTCCCCCTGCCCATTGGTCGCCTACCTCCCTCCGCTGCGGTTTCGGTTTTACTATCCCATGGACCCCCTAAGCCTCCCCTATCGCAGCGAGACGCCGCACGGTCGAAGCGGGGCCATCATGTTGCCGTGGCCCCCCGCCCCCTCCCGACCCGCCCCGCCCAACCTCGCCCGCTTGCGAGTAAACCCACTGGCCAACGCGCACGCAGCTCAGTTTGTTATGGCAGCGCCTGCCGCCCCCGTTGTTGTTGCTGCTGCTGCTGCATCCTTGCCATCCGCTGCCCGCGGCCGCAAGAAAGCCTCCGTGCGGCGCCGTACAAGGTCGTACAGCTCTGGCCGTTGCTGGATCCGCTGTGGCAGGGGACTGGTGGGGGACTTGAACGCTGCGGCCAGCGCCTGCACCACAGGCGGAAGTGGAGGAGGCGGCAGCCGGTGGAAATATGTATACGAACGATGGCCGGAGCCTGAGCTGGAGCCCGTGCCTGCGCAAGTGCCCGAAGGGCGCACCTGTCGTGATGTAGCCATCATTGACCGAGGGGTCGGTGACCCAAAAGGGTCGGTGACCCACGGGTTGAGGACCCACGGGTCGATGACCCACGGGTCGATGACCCACGGGTTGATGACCGACGGTTCAGTGACCCGAAAGGGCCAATGACCCATGAAACAGACATCGAGCACCCCGCCGCGTCGCCCCTCCCCGAGCCCTGCCACACCGCCAACCGCAGACCGTGTGTGGGGGGAAGGGGCTGAGGGCGGCCAGGCCGCGGGCCTCACCCACCTTCTTCACCGCTGCGTACATAAAGGGGCTGAACACCCTGAGCACAAAGGAGATGATGAAGGGCGGCACGTGCCGCAGACCGGGGTCCACATAGCACTGCACCTCGCAGTGCGTGCGTGTCGGGCCGCCGGGCGACTTGGGCGGCAGCGGCCGGAGGCTGATGCAGGAGGGCGCCAGCATACGGACTCTGGTGTGCTTCTCAGACCCGGGCGGGAGCGTCGGCGGCGGCACCGGTGGCGGCACCGGTGGCGGCGCCGGTGGCGGCGACGCCGGAGTTCCGTCGGAGCCCTACAGGGAGGGGCAACGAAGGGTGCAAGGGCGGGTCATCATGGGTGTTCCGCCTGAGGCCGCCCACCGGTGACCACCACCGGTGGTGAGTGTCTCTCCGTCCACTCCATTGCCAGCAGGGCGCCGATCTAGGCAGGGCGGGGCCGGCGGTGCCTCTTGAGGTTGGGGAGCCACACGTTGGGTAGCGGTACACAGGGCGCAAGGCCGAGGCAGCCAGGTGCACCCTCCCAGGTCCCAGCAGCGCGCGAACCCAGGGCCCAGCCCGCCGACCCGGAGCCCCTCCTGTGTGCATGGCCGCATGGCCCCGCATGCCCCCGCGGCCGCGGCGCGGCGCGGCCGCGGCGTCCCCGCGGCCCCCGCGGCCGCGGCCGCGGCGCCGCCCTCGCGGCCGCCCCGCACACAGGCACACGAGCACGCACCTGCGCGGGTCTGGTGTTGGGCGACTGGAAGCAGACGAGCAGGCGGCCCTCCTCCTCGTACAGGTCCGCGCCGTTGGCTTCCAGCAAGAAGCCCACATTGTGGAAGGGCCAGGGCACCCACAGCGCCATGTACACCTGGGCGCGGCGGGGCAAGGCAAGGCACCATTGTAAGTACCCATCCCATGTTCCCATTTCACCACCAAACAAAAAGGAACCAAACGGCAACGGCAACGGCAGTAGTAGCGTTTGACGGCGCCCATACTGCAGTACCGGTAACAGCACTCGACAATCAACAACAAGGCCGAGGCAGCGCTGCCGGCGGCAGTGCCGCCGGCCCCTCCCCTCCCCTGCCCTGCCCTCACCACAACGTCCGTGACGCTCATCTCCCGCAGCACGCTGGCGGTGGTGCAGTACTTGTTCCAGGAGGGAACCAGGTCCACCTCCCGAGTCAGCGCCAGGAGTTGCTGCCACAACAGCAGCCGGGCGGGGTGAGGCAGGGGTGAGGCAGGGGCGAGGCAGGGGCGGGCGGGCGGGGACCGACGGCGGGTTGGGGCTTAGGGTGTCTAGGAAGAGACATGTCCGGTCCTGAGAGCACGCCCCGCCCAGGCACCCCCCGCCCCCTCTTCCCCGCGGCCCTCACCTCCACGGGGTGCTCCAGCGTGCATCGCGCCCTGAAGGCGTGCACGCTGCTCCCCGGCAGGTTCCGGTACAGCAGCTGCAGCTCGTCGTTGCGGACCATGTGCCAGCCCTCGTCGGATGCCAGGTCGGCCAGGCGCTCAGACACGCCCCGGACCACCTGAGGTGGGGGGCAGGGGCGGCGCAGCGGGAGGCGGTGGCGGAGGATGTATGGGGTGGTGAATACAGCGGCGGCGGCGGAGGAGGATGTGGATGGTGAATATAACGGCGGCGGCGGGGCGGCGGCGGCAAGCTGACGTGGCGGGTGAAGTGACAGTCAGCTCCCAACCCCCGGCACGTACCTTCGTAAGCGCCTCCGCGTCTGGCAGGCCCCGAGCTTGCAGCTCGCCCGCCAGGCTCTCCGGCGCCACACCGTTGGCCTTGCAGAAGTGCAGCAGCGTCTGGCAGGCCTTGCAAGGCCGAGCCTGAACACCGTACAGATCCGCCACCTGATCCAGTACGGCATCGCGGGAAGAGGCGGCGGCGGCGGCGGCGGCGGCGCCAGTGCCCTGCGGCTGTGCCGCCGCCGCGGCCGCGCCGCTGCCTTCCGCACCGGCGTTGCTGCCGTTGGCCCAGGCCCCGACGGCGTCCCGTCCGCCGGGGCTGGCACCCTCTGCTTGCTGCTGCTGCCGTTCCTGCTGCTGCTGCTGCGGTTCCTGCTGCCGCTGCTCGTGGCCGCCGCCGCTGTCGCCACCCAACACGGGGCGCCTTTCGGTGCCTTCCGGGTTTTCAACCGGCTGATGCACTGCGTCCACCAGGGGCGGCGCGGACGGGCTGCTGCCGGGGCCTGCCGGCGGCAGCGGGGCGTGCGGGGCGCTTCCCCGCAGCGGCGAAGGCGGCAGCCCGGCCGCGAGCCCGCTGCCCTCCGCCGGCGCAGCACCAGTCGCCGGCGCGCGGCTGTCAGCGGCAGGGGCCTCTGCACGGGACGCGGGCCCGTCCTCCGGGCAAGGTCCCGCGCGGTGATCACGCTGCTGCTGCTGCTGCTGCGGTTCCCGTTCTTGTACATTGCTACAAGCTTCGTTATTGGAAGCGTGTTGCCCCAGCATTGCGGCGGCAGCAGAGCCAGCAGCAGCAGAACCAGCAGCAGCAGAGCCAGCAGCAGCAGAGCCAGCAGCGGTGGTGGCCGGGACATCGGGGACTTCCAGGGAGTGAAAGAGGCTGAGCGCCGCCGCCGGGCCGCCCAGCAACTCGCCGTCCTCTCCCCCGAACTGCGACCAGCCGCCGGCGCTGTAGAACTCTGTGGAGCAGCGGGAGGAGACGGTGGACAGCGCAAAGGCCTCCTCATCGGGGGCAGGGACCGCGTCGGCCGCCGCAGCGCGGACTGCACCGGCCGCGCCGCCGGCGGAAGACGTTACGGCGTCAGGCAGTGCCGCGGTCGCCGGATCGGTGACCGCTGTGTCGTTTGCCGGCGAGGTGGAGGCTGGGTTACCCGGGATGGTCGCCACCGCGCCAAGCACTGAGGCTGCGGACCCGCCGGCTTCGTTGGCGGCGACAGTGTCGGGCTCGGGGGCCCCAATCGCGTCGGGGACCTCCGTCGCTGCGGCCGCGTCGGTCGCATTGGCGGCAGCGGCGGCGTCAGCAGCAGCAGCAGCAGTGGCTGCATCAGCAATTGCTGCGGCTGGATGAGTCGCAGCCGCGGCGGCGGCGGCGGTGACCGACAACGACCCTGCCGCGTCAAAGCCCCGGAGGGAGGGGGCAGGCTCGAGGAGGGAGTCAGCGGCTTGCGGGGGCGGCGCCCCGCCTCTGAGCGCAGGCGGCTGAAGGGTTGTGGCAGAGCAAGCGCTGGGGGGTGTGTGAGCCGCTGACGCTGTGGGCACGGCCGCCGCCGGTCGTAAGCCAACGTCCGTCGCAGGCGGCGCTTGGGCAGGTGCAACGGGGCTGGTCGGGCCGGACTCTGGCGGTGTAGGAACGCCGTCGCTTGCTGTTGCGGACACGCGTACTTGCACGCCGGGCTGGGGTTCGCGTTCTGCGGGCAATGCTGCGGCGACTAGCCCAGGCTCAGCGGTCACGCGATGGGCGGCTCCCACAGCTACCGTGGCGCCTCCGGCGCCCTTGGCTTTCCCAACCTGAGGAGATGGCGTCCGATGGGGAGACGCAAAGGCTTGAGCGTGCGGTCAGTAGGGAGACGGTTGGCCTCACGAATAGCTTAAACCATTGGACAGTCATCACACCTTATGATCTCTCCGGAAAAAACAGAAGCAGCCAACGGGCTGTCGCTCCACCGTCATGATGGCGCCTGTGCCGCTGACTTTGGTTTGTTCCGGCAGTCCGTCCGCCGTGGTCAGGTAGGTTAGTCTACGAAATTAAGGATCCTCCCCGGCCCACATGGTAAGCGAAGCGCCAGCTCATTGGAAGTGAGCGCAGAGCGAGCACCCCGGAATTCGAGCAGGCAAGCTTCTGGTCAACATAAATACCTCTGAGCTATGAAGAATTAAGTATATATGTAGGGAACTTTTTAACGCTCGGTCAGCATCAAATTTAAAAAGAGCGACAAGACGAGGCGAAAAGACGCGACAAGAAAGTCAGAAGCTCGGTGATCTCTGACAGAGATATTTTGCTATAGGCCATCTATACCGCTTTGAATTGCATATGACTTCGGCGAAGCATCAAGCCCGTTGTGTACGGCATAACCCAACGGGTCAACAACTGCCAAGTCAATGCCGTAATGCCGTATGCCGTTTGCCCGTTCCAACCTTGCGCACATCCCTTCCACGATTCCAGGATACCGCTGTTTGCTCCTTCTTACCCCGCCCGGTGGAACATGCCGTCTGCAGATGCCTATCCACAGACGGCCAAGTTTGGTCACATGGCAATGATAAAGCAGAAGATCCAACCAGCGAGCAAGAATATCCCTGGTTCGCAGCTGTCTTGAAGAAACCCCAGGTCAAGTCGCGAGTCAAGCTTCCAGACGGCGGTAAATAACAGCGCTGTCTGCACCCTTCTGCACTGGAGGAACTGGCCGGTGTGTCGCCGCTGTTGCCGTGATACGGTACGGTACCGTACTCGTTTATGAGGAAATGAGGGCTGCTACGCCATCCCCGATCAAAGTCCCAAGGGTCGGGCGCCCAATGTAACAACAAAACAACACGCAGAACAACACGGAACAACTTGACAGGCTGGCTTGTATAGCGCTCGACCAAACGAACGATGTGACTACCGGTAGTCCGACTAAGGCTTGCGCCTTTCGGCTTCGCTGTTCTGGGTTGGAGATGCTTCTGAGCAATCCCCTCCGCCACGGACACCAAGAATCGGCCAGCTGTAGCGGTAGGTGGCACTGTTGTGGGGGGCGTCTCGCAGCGCAGCGCCGCTGATCCACACGTATCCAAACCAATTGTTCCAACTCCCCCCTAGAGAGGCTGCTGGGTACTACAGAAAGGCCAAACCAGACAGGAGGATGGGCCACTGACATGCGGTGACACGTACAGTCTGTTCGGTGCACCCAAGAACCGGAAGCATCGGCAGTTCGGCGCTGGCCAGATTGCCACCTGGGTTGGACCTGGTCGGGATGCTGTCGGCGATAGAGTCAAGCCGCACACGAAGCACAACGAGGGGCACGCGTCACGTCGAGAGGCCGAGTTTGCGTGTCCTGGCTGGAGAAGGCGCAACCCCGGTGCGACATTGCACTATGGCTGGAGGAACCACTCGTCCTGCTTGGGGGTTCGGACAACAGGCCTCAGCGTTGCTGGCGGAACAATGCGATGTTGCTTTAACATTGATTGGACATCTAGGTGAGACGTGTGCGTAGCAACTTTTTCGCGTTCGGTTTCGCGTTCCTCCAAGCACCAGCCGCGAGACTGCACCATCATCGGGGTACCCGGGCAAATGATGTAAAGCCCTTCCCAACCCTTTGCACTCATCCACAACTTGGTCCTGCCAAAAGTATACTCCACTTTCTCTTGCCTAGTCGATGGAAAACGGGAAGGAAATTTCGGAGCAACGTACGACATCGTGGGAGCACGTGTGAGGCCTTCCGTCGCTCCCAACCCCGTTCAGTGTGGTAGAGCGTCATCGGGAAGTCGCAACTTTGCCAAGACTAATTACGTAGAGCTGCGACGTAGAGATTTTCCGAGACACGCGTTGATCGTCGACTCGGCACTAATCGCTCCATCGCGCTGCAACGCGTGGTCAAGGCGAACGCCTGTGCTCTAAATAATTGTACCAAAATGGCGCTCTTGGCTGCCAAGACAGGAAGCCCTAGCGTGACTCGCCGCTCGGTCGCAGCTCGCCCTTGCTCGGTTGCGCCTGTCCGCCATGTAAGGCCGTGCCGACAGCATGCTGACGTGCGCGCCATGGCAGCTGCTACTGCTGAGGAAGCAGAGGTTAGTCCGTGTTCTCCCGTGTGGGTTGCCTTTCATTCCGGTGCCGGCACAATGCAGGCAGAACAATTCACCGTATCTTTACACCGCATTATGAGCCTGAAGTCAATTGATTTAGAGCCATCACCACTGATTGCTTGTATGGCCTCTGCAAAGCGGTCTTTCCCGACGACATCTGCTTGACGGACTAATCCCTTGTGGGCACGTGACGATGTGCTTGACCGTGTAGTTGAGGAAGCAGCTCACGAACCTGGACCGCGTCACGATTCTGTCGGAGGCGCTGCCGTATCTGCAAAAATTCCGTGGCAAGACGGTCGTGGTCAAGTACGGCGGCGCGGCCATGAAGGACCCCACCCTCAAGGCAGGGCGACGGGTTCCGGTCCCGGGGGGACTGGCCACTGGGGCGGTCGCCACGGGGTCAGCCGCAGACGGCAGCCCGGGCCTTGACCGGCGCGTCGGTGGCACCGCAGCGACTGGACACAACACAGCAATCCCACTGCCGGCCAGGCCAGCCATAACCATCGACGCAAGCACCGCCTGTGCCACCGCTGCTCATCACCGTGCCGCAAACCCTACTATGCACTGCCGCCGCCACCACCGCCGCCGCCACCGCCGCCGCTGCCGCTACCGCAGGCGGGTGTCATCACGGACCTGGTGCTGCTGTCCTGCGTGGGCATCCGCTGCGTGCTGGTTCACGGCGGCGGCCCGGAGATCAACTCCTGGCTGGCCAAGGTCGGCATTGAGGCGGTCTTCAAGAACGGACTGCGCGTCACTGACGGTGAGCCGCTTCGCACATCCCGAGCCCCTTCCCACATCCCATCCCGGTGCGCCGCCCCCCGCTTGACTCGCTTCACCACCGTCATGTCCAAGTTCCCTAGCCGAATCCGTGCCCGCCTTCCTCTCCCTCTCTCCCTCCCCCTCTCCCTCATTCCATTGGGTCCGCGCGCCAACGCCGGCTCCGTTCGTTCCATCGCTCCATGCGGCTTCGTGAGTCCTCCCTCCCTCCCTCCCTCCCTCCCTCCCTCCCTCCCTGCCTCCCTCCCTCCCTCCCTCCCTCCCTCCCTCCCTCCCTCCCTCCCTCCCTCCCTCCCTCCCTCCCTCCCTCCCTCCCTCCCTCCCTCCCTCCCTCCCTCCCTCCCTCCCTCCCTCCCTCCCTCCCTCCCTCCCTCCCTCCCTCCCACCCTCCCTCCCTCCCTCCCTGCCTCCCTCCCTCCCGCCCTCCCTCCCTCCCTCCCTCCCTCCCTCCCTGCCTCCCTGCCTCCCTGCCTGCCTGCCTGCCTCCCTCCCTGCAGCCGCCACCATGGAGATCGTGGAGATGGTGTTGGGCGGCCGCGTCAACAAGTCGCTGGTGTCGCTCATCCAGCAGTCCGGAGGCAAGGCGGTGGGCCTTACGGGCAAGGACGGACAGCTGCTGCGGGCCAGGCAGGTGCGTGGCGCTGCGAGGAGGACAGCCACGGGGGGGAAGGGGTTATCCACGTATAGGCCGGAGCCCGTAAACGGTATCGAATCAGAAGAATTCCTTCCTGGGGGGGCCGCGGGCGGGTTCCGGGGGGAAGGGGTGGAGGCAAAAACAGAGACGAACTGCAGCAGCGGAGAGCGGAAGGGGGGATGAGGGTGAGGGAGGCAAGAGCGCGACGCGTGACTCGATCTCGGGTGGCATACCGTATGCAAAGGCCAGAGGGGAGGCAAAGCCCGGGGGGCGCAAGGCGCCGGTGGCAGCTGGAAGAGGGTCGGGGTGGCGACCGAGGCGGGGCCGAAGAGGCCGACCGGGCTGAGAGGCGCTCGGATGGCACAGAAGCGGGCCTGGTCCCGGGCGTGACGCGAGTGGCGTGGCCGACGTGACGTGACGAACGTCGGCCACGCCACTCGCGTCACGCTCTTGTTGGTTGGCGGGAGAAACGAACGAATGCCACACCGCTGCCACGTCCCATGGGTCGGGAGCGCGCGGGCGTCACCTGGGGGTCCTGGAAACCCAGCTGGGCGCCCGGTGGGTCCGGGAGGCCGCGTGTGGGACGGACGGGCGGGGCCCACCGCGCTCGGCGACGACGTTGGTCCAATCCGAAGTCGGCGGCGCATGGGTGCGGCATGGGCCCGCTGCTGCATGCGCACACCTGCCTGCCATTGAGGGCGCCGTTTTTCATCTCGGTGGTCATGTTTGTCAAATTGGTCAGATTGGTCACATTGGTCAGATTGGGGCGGCGGCTGACAGGCAGCCCGCGAGCAGCGAAGGCGGCGACCGGTGCGTGCGTCTTTGCCTGCGCCGGGGACCAGCAGCGTGGCTGGGAAGAGGCGGAAAGATCGGCCCCCTGGGCCCTTTCAGGCTCCATGTCACGACGTCTTCCTTTGGTCCTGACTTGGGTGGACAAGGCCCCGGACCAGCTGTCCGCTTGGGCATGACTAGGCGGCATGTGGCATCGTGCAGGATAGCTGCGTGTCAGTGCCCGGGGACAGCAGCCTAAAGAGAGCAGCCTGCTCAGGATCGCTCTCGTGGACAGGACGGGGACGGGGGGTGGCGCTGTCTTTTTAGGAACAGACGGAAGGAACCGGGCGCGAGCGCGCATGCCGTGGCCACCCACAAAGAGAGACGGTCGCGATGGCGCGAGTCGACGGCGACTGGTGCCCAGCTGCCGGTCTCAGGTCGCTGTGGGATCACTGTGTGGACTCACTACTCGGTCTTTACCTTCGGGTTTGAAGTGCGGCGAGGGAAACCGAGGGAAACCACCGCGCAGGGGGAAACGCGCCCCTTTGCGCTCTCTTTCCGTGCTCCGCTGCGCACCTGCGCACCCGCCCGCGCCCACCTGCTGCTGCTGCCACCACCCCTACCACACCACCCCTGCCACACCACCCCTGCCACACCACCCCTACCACACCACCCCTGCCACACCACCCCTACCACACCACCCCTGCCACACCACCCCTGCCACACCACCCCTGCCACACCACCCCTGCCAGATGGTGGAGCTGGACATTGGGTACGTTGGCGAGGTGACCCGGGTCGACCCCACCATCCTCAATGTGCTGGGCAACGACGGATACATCCCCGTCGTAGCCACCATCGCCACCGACATCTCCGGACAGGCGCTCAACATCAACGCGGACACGGCGGCAGGAGAGGTAAAGCAGGCGACTCTCTTTTTTGGCTCGCGGCTCTTATTTCGCGCCATTGCGTTGTTGGGAGCGCTGTGCCGCGCCGCGCTGCCAGCCACTCGCACCCATGCCTCACCTCCGCGCCCCGATTGCCCCGGTTGTTCCGGACTGCTGTGCGTATTACGTTGCCCACCACATCCCCGTCACCCGGCCCCGCCCCGGCCGCCGGTGCACATCGTTGGCGCCCTGGCACCCCGGTCTGTCCAGGAGGTCCCCTTCCGCCGCCTCTTGCTGCGATCTGTGTTGCCCTCCGTCTCCCGCGCCTCCGTGCCCTTCCGTCGTGCTGTCGCATTGCATGTTATGATACCGTATGGTGTACCCACTTGACCGGTCAGGCTTAACACCGCATACGCGCGCGACGCCATACGCCTTGCAACTCTCGCCATCGCCTCCTCGCCCTTTCGCTTCCACGCGCTTGCAAACCCCCCACCCCCACCCTCGGTTTCCGTCCACCTCTCGTCTAGGCCTCCCAGTCAACGGCAACCCAGTGTGTCGGTAGCCTGCTGCCCGCAACGCATCAGCCTGCCATGCCAAACCCTCCATATCGAGGCCCGCAAGATTGCTGCGTGCGCGCTCCAGGCGCACACACATCTCTCGTATCTCATTATATACCATTTCAGCTTCATCTTGCAAAAATCCTGCGTCCCCCGGCCCGCCCCATCCGACCCAGATCGCCGCGGCTCTCAAGGCTGAGAAGCTTGTGCTGATGACGGACGTGCCGGGTGTGCTGCGCGACAAGAGCGACATCTCCACCAAGATCCAGTCGCTGGACATCCGCCAGTGCCGTACCCTCATCGCCGACGGCATCATCGCCGGCGGCATGATCCCCAAGGTGCGGCTGCGGGGGCTGCGAGGGTGTGCGGGTGCGGGGGGTTTGGTGGGCGAGGGTGCGGCTGCGGGGGCGAGGGTGTGCGGGTGTGCGGGCCGGTGTGCGGTGCGGGGCGCTGGGGACTGATGCCGCTGGTCTTGCGAGCACCCCCGCCACCTCTCGAGGGCTGCCCCACCAGCGAGGGCCTTTCGGCGGCGCGATGCGACATGCCCACATGCGAGCCCGCACAGCAGGCGGAGACGCGCCGGTGCACGTCCGCACGCGCGTGGGCATACGAGGAGCCCGGTGTGCCTTGGCGCACCTGCCGCGAAACACCTCGCCGCGCCCCGTCCCGAGGCCCCGACCCGCTGGCCGCCTCCTCCTCCTCCTCTTCCGTCCTGCCCTTCGTTGTGCGTGTGGCAGCCGGCCAGCCTGCCTAGTCCCTACCGCTAATCGGACTGCGCTGTTTTGTGCCCTCTTTTTTGCCTCTTTTTTCTCGGTCCTCGCGCCCCCGCCCCCCCCCCCCCCGCAGATCGAGTGCTGCATCCGCTGCTTGTCGCAAGGCGTCAAGGCCTCGCACATCATCGACGGCCGGGCCAAGCACTCCATCCTCATGGAGCTTCTGACGGACGAGGGCGTGGGCACCATGATCACCGGCTAAGCGATGAGGACGGCGGGGGCGAGGGAAGTGTAGAGAGAAGGGGAGGGGGGAGGGGCGCTGCGTCGTGTCGTGTCGCGTGCTGCGCTGCGCGCTGCGCAGCGGCTCACTGGCTGAAAGACTGGAAGGGGTTGCCGGGTTGCCAATTCACGCCTCCCCGCGCTGCGCCGTTGTGCTCTGCGTTGTACATGCAGAAGCCATTTAATTGGGGCTGTACTTTCCGTTCGGCGTGCGTCATCATAAGAAGCCTGCTTTTGTGCCCGAGCATCGCGCGGCAATATGGATTAGGGGGGAAAGAATTCCGGAGGGGGTTGGAAGCGACAGCCCGAGCCCCTTTTCTGACGGCGGGGCCCGGGTTGTTCAGTTCGTGACCAAAAGGTGCGCGGTGCACTCCCTCTTTAGGGACCTTGAGAAAATGTGCAGCCATTTGTGCGGCCTTTTGGGCGCGAGTACAAATGGCGCTTTGCCGGGTTAAGCAGGCTCGTGTGTGTCTGCAGTACGGCATCGTACTGCAGGAGTGGCAAAGCGGCACGATGTAATGTTTTCGCGTATTATTGTTGTCATCGTTTTAGGTATTAGATAGCTTGGCAGGGACACGTGCCGGATCACCAGCAGCGACACAGACCAGTTGCTTCAGCTCCAACAGGAGGCTCTCTACTAAGCACGGCTTGTTCTTGTAGTTATCATAAGCCTTTTGCATACGCTGTCTTTCATGCCTTTGCTACCTAAAATGACATAGCGGTGAAGGGGCTGGTCTGGCGAGTTATGACTCTGCGTTATGGAAGCGATAGACCAGTTCCGGGCCCAGGTCCAGCGGATATTGGACAAACAATGCAAGGTACGCTGTCTCGCGGTCGCGTTTCCGGTTCAACACCCTGCGTGCAATGCGGCTTGCCTGGCCCCAGTCGTCTAGGTTATCTTGTAATTGCGTGAATAAATGTAGAACAGGATCACGGTGCTGGCGGTGCCGCGCTTATTGATTGCGTCCAGAGCGCCGCTATGATTCGCGCGGTTTGCTGCAACCTTCTGGCAGGTCGACTGGGGCACGGACGGAAAGTTTTGGGGCATTGTCAGCAAATATGATGGCTCGCATCCTGAGGCCCCATGGACCATCTATTACCCGAAAGATGGCGACGAGGAAAACGGCGTTTTCACGTCGGACTTCTCGGAGTGGCACGTCGAGGATGAGGAGCACCCCAAAGACCCCTTCACCAGGCGAAAAATCATTGCCTGGAGGGATGGCAAGGCGCCCGCGAGCTTGCCGAAACCGCCGGCCGAGCTCGAACACACGCACTTCGTGCCCGTGCTGGGCCTCAACCCGGAGCTCCCCCACAACCAACCGAGCGGATCCGAGGGCAGCGAGGAGGAGCGCGAGGAGCACGACCGGGGCGTTGGCGCGAGCAGCAGCAGCAGCGACGAGGAGGAGGAAGCCAATGGCAACGACGTCCGCTCACGCCGGCTGTCCTCTGGGGGATCCATGTCCAGGCAGTTGAGCGGCGGCGGGAAGCTGCTACCCAAGATCGCCGCTCGGCGCCCCACGCCGGACGAAGGCGCCAAGCTGCACCGCTCCGTCGGCGAGACGTCGGCTGGCGCGCAGTCCGACGAGCAGCAGGTAGTTAAACGGAAGCCCGGGCGGCCGCGCAAGCACAGCCTGCAGGAAGGCGAGCAGCCGCCGGCCAAGCGGCCCCGGGGCAGGCCGCCAAAGGGCACTGGCGGCGGCGGCGGAGGGACAGCCAGCGGCGGCGGCGGCGGCGGACCGGGAGCAGCAGCGAAGGGCAAGGGCGGGCGGCTGAAGAGGCTGGCCTCCTTGGAAGGGACCGGCGGGAAGTCCACGGCAGCTGCGGGTTCGGATGCCACCGCCGGCAGCGGCGGCGGCGGGGCCGGCGGCAGCGGCGGCAAAGGTCGCAGCGGCAGCGCGGAGCCCGGAGGCGCAACGCCCAAGCCGAAGGTCCGTATGGTCAGCCTGGACTCGGACGAGCTGGACGATGGGCCGGACGACAGGCCAGCCGCCGCCAAAGGCACCGGCGGCGGCGCTGCCGCCAACGATGGCGAGTCCCCTGCCGACGACGAGGCAGCTGCCAGGGACGTCGACAATGCAATGGACGGCGATGAGGCGCCCTCCGCCGGTGCCAAGGCCGCAAAGGCCAGCAAGGCCGGCCAAGCTGCTGCGGATGGGCAGCAGGAGGCGGGGCAGCAGCAGCAGGCGAAGGAGCAGCGGGTATCGGGTGCGGCCGCCGCGGCGGCGCGCGCGTCGGAGCCCAAAGCCTCGATTGGCAGCGGCAGGCCCAAGCCGCTGTTGAATGAGGAGCAGCTGGCGAAGCGGAAGATGACGTTTGGCGGGGGCGCCGCGCAGCGACCCACGGGTCTGCTGGGCGGCGTGCCGACGGCCAGGGCGCAGCGGGAGGCGGGGCACGTGGGCACGGTGAAGCTGGAGGGGCCGTCCGCCAAGGCGGCGGCCAAGGTCGCTCCGTCGAGACCCACGGGGGCGGGCGGCAGCCAGCCGCCGGGCGCTGCGGCAGCGGCGGCGGCGGCGGCAGGCAGGCAGCAGGACGGTGCAAAGCCGGCCGCCGAGGCGCTGGATAAGGCAGGAGCAGCGGTGGATAAGCCAGGGCCGTCTTCGACGCAGGCGTCGGCGCCGGCTCGCGCGCTGGAGCCGCAGCAGCAGGAGGAGCGGCCTTCCGCGATCGACACGCGCTCGCAGCAGCAGCAGCAAGGCCAGGTCACGCCGTCCGGGGGGCCGCCAGGCTCCAGCCCGCCGCCGCCGGCGGCGGCGCTGCCGCAGCCATCGCTGCCCGCCAGCCTCCTGCTGCCGCCGGGCGTGCCGCAGCCGCCGGCGATCACCAAGATCTCCCTGCCGCCAATGCCGGTGGCGTCCCTGCCGCCGCGCACCGCCTCCTTCGCCTCGCTGGCAGGCGCGGCGCAGGCCACGCCGGCCGCGGCGTCGCCGGCCGCTGCCGCCGCCGCCGCCGCGGCGGCGGCGCAGTTCGCATCGCAGCTCAAGCAGGAGTCGTCACAGCCGCAGGAGTGGTCGCAGGTATCTATGTCGCAGGGGTACCAACCAGGGCCTAGCCAGGGCTCGCTGTCACAGCAGGATCCCGCAGCCGGGCTGGACTCGCCGCCGCCGCCGCACCCAAAGGCCGCCGCCGCCGCGCGGCTTCCCGCGGCCGCCGCCGCCGCCGCCGGCTCACTCGCCGCCGTTGCGTCGGCCGTGTCGTCGGCGGTGGCCGTCGCCACCCTGTCCGCCCGGCCGTCTCTGCCGGCCGCCCCCGCCCTCGCGGCGCTCATCCCCTCCGGCCTCGTCTCCACCGCCAGCCTGCCGTCCGCCGCAGCCGCGGCGGCGGCGGCGGCGGCAACGCTCCCCACCGCTGCGGCAGCGGCGCCGCAGGCGCCGCCAGCGCCGGTGCCCGGCGCCGCCGCCGCAGGCGGCGGCGGCGGCGGCTCCGCCGCCGACGCGCTGGCCGCCGCCGCCAGCGCCGCCATCGCCTCGGGCGCGACGCCGGAGGCCGCGAGCCCGGAGGTCCAGCAGCTGCTGCTGCAGCTGTTGGCCTCTGCGCTAGATGCGCTGACCAACAGCCAGAGCGCCATTCGGAGTACCGCCAACAGCGCCATCCTCATGGCGAAGGCGGTGGGCGCTAATCGGGTGGCCCGCGGCTTCTTCGAGAAGCTGCGCACGCTGGGCGAGGAGGTGGCGGTGTTGGCGCCGGAGGGCTGCACGGGCGATGCCAGCGGCTGCGACCGGGTGGCGGCGGTGCTGGCCAAGCGGCTCAACGTGTTTTACGTCATGGACAGTATGCTGCACAGGTGGGTGGTGGGGTGGGGGTCGCCGCCCGCGCGCGCGCAGGGCTTTGGAGGTTGTTTTGGGGGCTTCCGTCGGGTCGCCGCCCGCGTGCGCAGGGTTTCTCATGAAGATTTTGGGGGGTTTTCCGTCGGGTCGGGTCTTGGTCGGGTGTTTGGACGGGGGTGTGCGCTGCGGGGATGCAGGGCGATGCACAGAGGGTTAGACCCCACACGCCCGCCCGCCCCCCCGCGCGCGCGAGCGCGCGCGTGTGCCATACCACCGTGCCCATACGCCATACCGTTACGCGCAGTTGGCAGTTCTTTTCCTTCCATGCGCGTTTGCTGCTGGTGCGCCCGCCCCCATGCGCGCCGACGCCTGCCGAGACGCTCGCGCGCGTGCATGCGTGCATGCATGCATGCCGGCCTTGTCCCGTGCCTTGCACTCGCACCTGCGCAGGTGCACCAAGGAGGAGGCCATCGCCTCTTGGCCCCGAATGGTCAACAGCGGGCTGCAGGCGTCGTTCCGCCTCAAGGTCTTTACGGAGCACCACCTGAGGGGCGTGAGGAAGGTGAATGGGGCGGAAGGGGAGGGGGCCAGGGGAATGGTGGGATGAGGGGCAGCGATGAAAGGTGTGCGAACGGGAGGCGAAGCGGTGCGGTGCGAAGAATGGCCGACGAGGCGAGGCGAAGAATGGCCGGCCAGGGCCGTTGGGATGGGGCCCGGATGAGGTGCACGGTCGGAGTTTGGGGGGCGGGGGGCCGGTAAAGCCCGTTTGAGGGACGTGGGTAATCCCGCCGCGCCCCGCCCCCCGCGTCGGCTTGTTCCGCTCCTTGATACCGCCACGCCACGTCACGCCACGCCACCACCACGCGCTCTCGCCCCGAAACCAAACCACCGTCAGGTCACCGACGTGTGGAAGAAGCGCAGCCTGTTGGACGCTGCCGTACTCGACATGGCGGACCGCATCCTGAGGGAGCAGGAGAGCATGCTGAGACCCAAGTCCGCGGCGCCGGACCCCGCAGCAGCAGCAGCAGCGGCGGCGGCGGCAGCCGCCGCGGCGGCGGCGGCGGCTGCGCCGCACCCGGGCGCCCATGGCGCTGCCGACGGCGGGCACGGCGGCGGTGTTGGCGGAGCCGCGGCGGCGGCGGCCGGCGGTGGCCCGGCGGTGGGGCCGGAGGCGGGCGCCGTCGACCCGGCGGCGGTGGCGGCGGCGCACCGGCACGGGGTCCATCAGGCGGGGCCCCACGTGGCTGCGATTCGCAGGTGCGACTCGTGCGGGGGGTTAGGTGTGGCTGGCGCTTCGCGCCGCCCCGTTTCTGGTGTGCGAGGTGCTGGGGTTGGGAGATGCTGGGTCCTGGGAGGAGTTCGGCGTTGCATAACCCCTAACGCAACGGTAACTGAAGAACACGCCCTCATGCCCCCCTTTTCCGGCTCTTCCCTCCCTCCCGCCCTGCCGCCCCCCCTCCTTCCTGCACTCGCACCCTCGCTCCCCAGGCGTCGTCCCTACTGCATGCTGCTGCCGCGCCCCGCCGCCATGAGTCGCGTCCGGTACCCGATGGGCGAGTACGAGACGTACGTCACCAACAGCTTTGGCCCAACTGCCAACCGCCTGTACGTTGAGAATCCGTACGGCTCGCTGGGCGACGCCAGGGACGAGGCGACCGGGGAGCCGCTGGCAAAGCTCATCGACGTGAGCCTCTCGGAGGATGAGGACGAGCCGGATTTCACAGGTGGGTGGTTGGGGTGGTTGCGGGCGAGGCGTTGCTGGTGGTTGGGACGAGCCGGGGAGTGCGGGGGGTGGTTGCACTGGCTGGGCGGTTGGAGCGGCCATGCTCGCTAGGTTGGGCGTGAAAGGGTGGGATTGGGCTGTGTGGGTTAGGAGGTGACAGATGCGGGGCCGGACTGGTTGGGCGGTTGGGGCGAGCCGAACATGAAGGATGGGCGCTGACCGGTTGGGAGCTTCGGGCCAGTTGCGTTGCCGTGGGGTCTGGGAGGATGGAATGAAGCTGCGCCAGTGGGAGGGAGCTCTCTCCCCTCCCATCACCGCCCTTCCGCGTGGCGAAGAGGCCGCGCCGACCCCCGATCCCCGGCCCCCGACCTCGTGGGCGCGCGCCGCCCGTTGTCTGTCTGTCGTGCGGTGGTCCCTTCATGACAAATGACCGTCCGTCGCTCCGTCGCTTCGTCCCTCCGCTGCGGTATCTTCGTTTTTACCCCGCAGGCACGGTCAGCTGGCGGGAGGTGATTGCGGTGCAGCTGCCGCAGTTCAACCCCGAATCGCCGCAGCGCGGCGGCCCGCAGCCCGCCTCCGTCACCCCGGCTCACCCCTCCCTGGAGGAGGACCTGCGGCGGGAGGCCCTGGGGCTGTGCAAGACCCCCTCGGCAGCGCTGCGCACCGGTCTGGCGCCAAAATTCCTGACGCCCATGCCGCCGGGGCTGGCGGCAGGCGGCGGCGCCGCCGCCGCTCTCGCGGCGGCGCCGCCGCCGGCCGCCGGCCCGGCGTCGGCGCCGCCGGCGACCCGGCCCGCGATCGTGGGCCTTACCCCGCCGGCCAATGACTTGGACGAGCTGGACACGTGGGCGTACGGCGGTGAGCCGGCGGTGGCGGCGCCGCCGGCCGGTTCGGCTGCTGCCGCGGGCGCGGCGGCCGGCGGCGCTGCGCCGTCAGTCCAGGCGGCTGCGGTGGGCGCAGGCGCGGCGCCGTCGTCATCGGCGGGGGCGGTGGGCGCCGCCGCCGCCGCTGCCGCGAGCCGCTCGACGGCGGACGAGGAGACGCAGCCCAACATATTCGACATGCCGGCGGCGCCCAGCCACGAGGTCGCGTCCACTGGCCGAAGGTGAGAGCGCGAGGGGGGCCCATCTACCGTACTTTGATTGTTTTTTTTTAATGTCGATGTCAAGGCGGGGACTAGTTGACCGTGCCTGTCTGTCGTCTGTTGCCATGAGGGGTCTCGTCTACCGTGCCTGCTGTCTGTCTGTCTGTCTGTCTGTCTGTCTGTCTGTCTGTCTGTCCGTCTATCTGTCGCCCAGGACGCGCACCGCACTCTCAACCCCGCCCTCACCCCCTTCGCCTACCCCTCCGGGCAGGGCTTCTTGTTTCATTGTTGCAAATTCACCCTTGAAACCCCCCCTCCGGTCGGGAACCCGCCCTCAGGTCGGATTGGGACGACGTGGACATGGACATGTCGGACGACGACAACGAGGACGGAGAGTGGCAGCCGCCGCTGCCGCCGCAGCCGCCGCCGCCGCTGGCCGCAGCGGCGGCGGCGCCGCCGCCGCCGCAGCCCGCCGGCCTGGCGCCGCTGCCGTCGCTGATGCACCACCCGCCGCGGCCCCCCGGCATGGCCATGGGCATGGGTGCTCCCGACGGGCTCCTAGCGATGATGGGACCCGGGCCCATGGGCTTTCCGCTCGGCCTCCAGCCGCCGCCGTTCATGATGGGCATGCCGCCGATACCGCCCCTGTGGCCTGGCCAGCCGCCGCTGCCGCACCACCCGCTGGCAGCACCCCTGCCGCCGCCGCCGCTGCCGCCGCCGCTACCGCCGCCGGTCCCGCCGGCAGGGCCCCCGCCGCCGCCGCAGGAGCCCGCGCCGCCGCCGCCACAGGAGCCTGCGCCGCCGCCGCCGCACGGCTCCCCGCCGCCGCTGCCGCCCTCTCACCCGCCGCTGCCCGGCGGCGGCTCGCCGCCGCCGCTGCCGCCGCCGCCGCTGCCCTCCGCCCCGTCGCTGCCGCCGCCGCTGCCCGCCGCCCCGTCGCTGCCGCCGCTGCCGCCGCTGCCGCCCTCCGGGCACGGCCACTCGCCGCCGCGATCCGAGGACCGGCACCCGCCGCCGCTGCCGCCGGAGCAGCCGCCGCAGCCGAAGCCTGCGCCGCTGCCGCCGAGCCCCGCTCGCCCGCCGCCACGCCAGCCGCCGCCGCCGCTGCCAGCCGACGCCCCTTCTGGGCTGCCGCCCAGCCAAATGTCGCCGCCCCTCCGGAACACCCTTCCGCCCCCGCACCTACAACCCACCACACGACCAACCCCAACGGCGAAGCTGCCGCCGGCGATCGGGAAGCCGCCGGTGGCGGCGGCGGCGGCGGCGCCGACCGAGGCCGCCGCGGCTGCCGTCGCCAGCCCGGCGGCGCTGCCGACGCCGCGGCCGGAGACGGCCGGCCCGCAGCGGCCATCGCAGGATGGCGGCGGTGGCGACGCGGAGACTGCTGCCGCGCCTGCCGCCGCCGCCGCCGGGACGGCGGCGGGCAGGGGGTCGGCCCCCTCTTGCGCTGATCGGGAGGGGAGGTCCAGCTCCAGGGAGGGGCGGAAGCGGGAGCGTGAGGAGCCCGATAAGGCCCGTGAGGACACCGATAAGTTCCGCGATATCGACCTCGATAAGGCCCGTCGGGAGGGCAAGGAGCGGGAGGGCAAGGTACGGGACAAGGATCGCCGGCCTCGGGAGGAGAAGGACAAGGAGAAGGACAGGGACCGGGCGGCCAAGGAGGGGAAGGAGGGCGGCGGGAGCGGCGCGGCACAGGAGGAGCGGGCGATGGAGATGGATGAAGAGAAGGAGCGGGAGAAGGAGCGGGAGAGGGGCCGCAAGCGGGGCCGCTCCTCGCGAGCGGCATCGGAGGAGCGGCAGGAGGAGGGGCAGCAGCAGCAACAGAGACAACAGCAGCAGCAGTCGCAGACCTCGCCTTCGGCGTCCCCGCCGCCGTCCTCCCACCACCACCAGCAGCAGCGCCAGTATAGAGAGCGGGACAGGGACCGGGCTGTGGATTCGGAGCGACAGGAGCGCGACTCGAGCAGGGCGGAGCGGGACCGCGGGCGGGAGCGGGAGCGGGAGAAGGACCGCGACCGGGAGCGGGACCGCGACCGGGAGAGCAACAAGGATCGGGAGCGGGAGCGCGGGCGGGATGCCTGGGACCGGGATCGGAACCGCGACAGGGACAGGGACAGGGACCGGGAGTTCGTGCGACAGCCGCCGCCGCTGATGCCGCCGCCGCTGTCCTCCGCGGGGGGCCCCCGCGACGGCCGGCGGGGACGCTACGACGACCGCGACGCGCGCGACTGGCCGCCGATGCCGCCGCCGCCATACGGCGGCGACCCACGCGACGCGGATCGCGGTGACCCACGTGACTGGGACGGCGGCGGCTGGGAGCGCGATCGCGACCGCAACCGGGAGCGGGAGCGAGGGGCCGACCCTTGGGACCGCGCGGGGCCGCCGCCGGGCCCGGCCCTGGGGCGCGGCCGTCGGGATTCCGATCCGTTGCGCTGCGGCGGCGGCGGCCCGCCGGGGGGCCCTCCGCCGCCGCACCTGCAAGGGCGCGGCTACCGGGAAGCGGAATGGGACGACTTGCCACCCCGGGGACCCGGGGGCGGCCGGGATCCGCCGCCGTCCGCGCTCCCGCCGCACATGCGCGGCCTGCCGCCGCCGGGCGGGCCCCCAGCCCGCGGCCGGCCGCAGTCGCCGCCGCTGCTGCCGCCGCCATCGCATGGACGGTACGGCTACCGTGACTCGCCGCCGCGCGATCTGCCGCCGCCGTTGCCCCAACAGCACGGCGGCGGCGACTACGCGAACGGCCGCGGCGGCAGGGGCACCGCGGCGCCGCGCCACGGCGGCGGCGACGACGGCGTCGGGGGGTTGGACGAGCGACGCGGGAGCGGCGCCAGTGGCCTGAAGCGGCCCGCTGGCTTCCTGCCGGACGACCGAGCGGAGGGGGAGCTGCCGCCGCCGGCGGAGGGAGGGCCCGAGGGGCAGCAGCGGCACCACGACCGGGATCGGGATCGAGAGCTTCGGCGGGAACACAAGCGGGAGAAGAAGAAGGCGAAGCAGCAGCGGCGACGGGAGGAGGCGGAGCGGGGGCACCGGCGGCGCGGCAGCAGCGGCGGCGGCGGCGGCGAGCGGGAGCGTGACCCACGGGACGGTGCCGAGGAGGCTGAGGAGGGGGAGGAGGCAGAGGCGGAGGCGGAGGAGGGCGAGGAGGGGGAGGGCGAGGAGGGAGAGCTTCCGGAGGGAGGAGCGGCCGCCACCAAGGACGCCAGCGGTTCTGGCCGGCGGCACGGCGGCGGCGCGGGATCCTTGCGGCCAGCTGCCGCCGCCGCCGCCGGGGCCAGCGCGGAGGCGGAGGAGGGCGAGGTGGAGCTGCCGCCGCCGCCGCCCCGGCGGCCGCAGCCGGGCCTACCGCCGCCGCGCTCGCCTCCCAAGCCCCAGCCGCCGTCGCTCCAGGGACAGAACGCATCACACGCCCGTGTAGCAGCAGCCGCCGCGCCGACGCCGACGCCGACGCCGCCTCCGGCGGCCCAACAGTCTGCCGCCGCCGCCGCCCCCGAGGCACGGCCAGAAGGCGCAGAGTCGCGCGAGGGTCAGCGGCCCGGGGGCCAGGAGCAGGGCCAGTCCCAAGGCCAGGGGCAGCAGGGGCAGGGCCAGGGCCTGCCGCCCCGCAAGCGCAACGTCATTACCTTCAATTTGGCGCCGCGGGACAGCAAGGAGGGCTTCACAGTCACGGCCGCGCCGATGCGGTTCAAGCCTTCCTCGCCGGTGGCCGGCGGTGGGAGTGGCGGCGGCGGCCGCCCGCCGTCCGCGGTGCTGCGCAGCGCCTCCCCGCCGGCGTCGTCCGGGCGGCCGCCGCGCGCGCCGCTGACGGTGGGGTCGCAGCTGCTCTCCAGGGAAGGTGGTGCCAACAGCAGCAGCGGCGGCGCAGGTGCGAGCAAGGGCGATTGATGTGTCATTGAGCAGACGGGGGGGACAACAGCATTCATTCAGGCGGGCTGTTGCGAAACAGCAGCGGCGACGGACGGCGACCCGCGGTGGTAGGGACATTGCGGCGTCGTCGTTGTGGTGGTTGTGGTGGTGGTGCTGCTGGTGGGTGGGTGGTGTGTGAACATCGTGCGCTGCTGTGCTGCCGCGCCTCGCGCCTAGTTGGTGGCGAAGGAGAGCGGGGCGGGGCGGGGGCGGACGGAGACCGGAGGGGCTTGGGCGCTTGGGCTATGGCAGCCCGCGACCGGGAGCTGTAAACGGCCGCCCTGGGCTTGGGTCGATATGCGATGACGATCTGCGATGGCGATGGCGACAGCTTGCGCGGCCCCGGCCGCAAGGGCGGCTCTTTTTGCTGTTGGTGGGTGCGCCAGGACGGAGGCTTTTTCGGCACCGTTGGTGGCACATGGAGCGTTTCTGGGGAAGCCTCGCCTCGCCTCCATTCCCGTTCCGGGCATCGGCCTTGGTTTCGGAGTTTCGGCGACACAGACACGCCCATGTCCCTCTCTTTCTCTCTCCCGCTCTCCCTCTGCGTTCGTCTCTCTCTCTCTCTCTGTCCGTGTGCGTCCCCGTGTGCCTGTCGCGTTTCCTGAGCGAGGGAGGTGGTTCGCCTGCGTGCCCCCCGAACCGGCTGCTTGCCCCTGCGCTGTACCGCCGCCGGCGTCCCAACCTCGCCGGCTTCAGCACCCCAGCATGCGCCAGCATGCGCCAGCACCTCGGCGCGCTTTCCGGTTCCGGTTCCGTGCGACGCTCTTTTCCGCTCGTGCGCTTCGGCCGTGCAGTGCGTCGGCGATGCGAGGCGACTGTACTGGGGCTTCTGAGCAGGGCAGGGCGCGGCCGCCCGCCTGTGCGTGCTCGCTCTTCTTCGCAGGTTCCGCCTCGTCCCAGGGCCCCAGCCGCGGCGGGTCGCAGGATCATCAGCAGCACCAGCAGCAGCCGCAGCCACGTCACAGCCACAGCCACGGCCGCGGCCTGGGCGCCGCGGTGCATGCCGGCATAGCGATGGCGCTGAGTGCGGTGGAGGAGGCGGCGGCGGCGGCCGCAGCGGACGCGGGGCGGCAGGGCCCCGGTACCGGCGGCAAGCGGCGGCGGGACGTGGAGTGGGAGGGCGGCGGCGAGGCGGGCCGCAGTCAGGTGCGGTCTCTGTCGCCCACCTCGCTGCCGCCGCGCGGCTGAGCGCAGCTGCACAGGCCGCACAGGCCGCCAGAGCTGGTGCGGCCAGAGCTGGTGCGGAGGGGGCAGGGAGTGCTGCTGCAGGGCGTAGCTGCATGCCGGCCAGCCAGCCAGCCAGCCGGTCCTTTCATCAGGAGTCAGTCAAGCGTCTGAAAAACTGGCGCGCGGCGGCAGCCCCTCAAGTCTCGTGCGGTGGTGCGCCGTGTGTATGCAGCCGCCGCCGCCGCGGAAGGGCCGTGGAAGGGTTTTGTTTCGTTTGTTCCGCGCGTGCTCCGCATGCCCTCCCCGGTGTGTGTGGGAGGTTTATGGAACTCCGCTCGGCTAGGAATGAGCAGTCGGTGGGAGCAAGTACCGTACTTTTGACCGCCAGCCAACCAGGCCGAATACGGTGGTGGATAGAGGATGGTCGCTTGTTTCCCAATGACGGGAGGATCGTGATGGGGAGAACTCAGTAGAGCAGAGCAAAGCAAGGCAGCATGGTGTGTCGAAAGATTTCCGAGAGTTTTTAAAGCTGAGAGCTGAGGTAGGGCCGCAGTGTAGCGCGTCGTCTGGGGCTGCTGTAGGGCTGCGCATGGGCGGTCCGGCGGCACACTACACATACACAGGCTGGCGCTGTGATGATGTGCAGGCATGCATGCATGCAGGCTGACAGGACAGGACAGGTAGATTGGACCCGGGGTAGCGGGGCCGGAGCGCCGGATTAGCGAGCTTGGAGCCATGTAGCCTTTGCGGCCCTCGAATCCGCTGCTGTGTTGCAGCAGGAGCGTCAGGCCCCAGAGAGCAAATGCTAGGATGCTCGCATCGTTGTTCGCGCCGCCAAGAGTACGGAAATTGCCGTACATCACGTCATGCCATGCCTTGCCTTCCGAGTCTGGGAGCTGAGGCCCGGAGTGTCGCCGTATAGGGGGCCCTTAGGAAAGCCAGCCAGCGGCGAGACCCGCGGCCTTTGCCCGCCCGCCCGCCCGCACACACATGCGCACACCAACGGGTGACTGGGACCCACGCGGCACAATACGGCCACCCAGGGCCACATACCAAACGCGCGCAGCGGCAGGCCGGGAAGGGCGGAGCGCGGGCGAGCGCCGCGCGCCTCCCCGGAGGCGCACAGCCGGTTGGCCGCCGGCGTCCCTCATTTGCTGCTGGCGCCGCCGCCGGCGTCGGAGCCCCAGCAAAGACACGGAGCGCCCCCGCCGCCCGCCCCGCCGTCGCTTCCGTCGCTTCCGAGTTGCCTCCAACGCTTGTGGCGCTCGTGGCGCTGCCTCCTCCCAACGGCGCGGTGGGAGGTGCGGTGGTGTGGGCTGGAGCACCGTGTGGCCTGGCGGTGGGTGGAGGGCCCTTGGCGCTGCCGCCTGATCGATCCGGCAAAGGGGCACCGAATCCAGGCGGTGGGGACAGGCCGCTCGGGGCGCCGTCGCGGCAGCGACAGCCGTCTGTGGCGCGGCTGCGCGGCCGCTGCGGGTGTCGATGCGAGTCCGTTTGTACCAGGATGTCGTGTTTTGCCCTTGCCTTTGCCTTTGCCGGTGGCAGAACACGACATCCCTCTTTCTTGCTTTCGTGGGGGCCTTCCGGTCTTCTCCTGTTTGGCACGGGACTTTTGGTTGATTGGTTGGTTGGTTGGTTGGGCGTTGGAAAGTCACCGAAGTACCCCCAGTAGGAGTAGTAGATTAGCATCAGGCTTGGTACGTACTTCTTGGCGCGCGCTTCGAGACATCGAGAGGACGTAACTACCAATTTTTTCATGTAGGATCATATAGAGGGTTGCACGTCGTGCGGATCGATCGGGCTACCAACATGACTAGAAACAGGACGAGCAAGCAACAGGACGAGCGCACGACCCCGTGGGAGGGTTGCCCTAACCCCAGGCAGCATGCGTCGGCATCCAAGCCAATATGAGTTGGTAACGGCCTGCGTATGCAAGCAAGTAAGCACAGGTTAATGCCGGTGGGGTCTTCGTTGGGTGGGGCCTTGGAGGGGCACAGGGGGAGGCTAGAGTACGGAACGCGTGGAGAGGTGCACGGCACTGCGCGTAGGTCAGGGCCCGCATGACTTTGTGGTTCGGGGGGCCTGGAATTTAGGGGAGGGGAGGGGTTTAGGGGAGCGGCGAAGGAATGGTGGTCGGAGGTGCAGTGACCGTGCTGTACCGGTTGGGGCGCCGTGGATGGGTGCGGCGGATAGATTTGAACGGGCGCGGTGAACGCAGCAACGCACGTGTCAGCCGGCACCACCGTCCGGCGTCCGCGAGATGGGGGCAGGCGCGAGCTCAGTGTCCACTCCCACCGCACGGGGTCGTTATGTGATCATGGCGCCAAGACGCCCGTCACGGCGCGCGAGGTGTTGGGAGGTGGGGTTGGTTGGGGTGCAGCAGGCAGCGCAGCGCACCGCGACGACGGGGCGGCGGCGGCGGCGGCAGCCGCTTCTCCCTTTGCGCGAGGGGCTTCGCGCTAGCAGGAGGGCGACCCGAAGCGAGAGAGCGGGGCTCGGCGGCAGCAACAGCGGTGAGTTTTGTGATTCGCGTGCGGGCCGCGCGCACGCACTCACGCACACACGCACATTCGCACGCGGACCCGGTCAGGTCATGTCAGGTCGGGTCAGGAACCCGACTTGGTAACGATGTGGAAGAGGCTCTCGGTCAGTTGGCTCCAGGAGGGTTATAGGTTGGAGGGCCAGGCCCCCACCGGCTCAAACATCGCTTAGTTACAGAACCGACTAAGCCGGCTTGCAAACCAAAACTACTTTGAGAACGAGACCTGCGACCGAGCTGTAGGGCCAATTGGCCATCCCTGCAATTCCTTGCCCCAGCTGGGGAGGGAGGGAGGGGGCCCGGCAGCCGGCACACGCCTGTTTGGTGTCTGGTGTGCTCTGAGGGGAGATAAACAAAAAGAAGCGGGGAGAGGGGAGGAGGGAGGCTCTCCAGGGAAGGCAGGTCACAGGTGCAGAGGTGCGCCGCAGGCACCTGGACGGACGTCGTTCTGGTCGTCGTCGTTTCCTTGCCGCATGTGTTGGTCGCCGTTTGCCACCTCGTCGCCCGCCGCCGGCCCCCACTTTCCTGTCTCGCCCTCTGCCCACAGGGCCTCCTCGGAGCCTCCTGGAAGCCCGACTGGCCGGCGCTGATCGCGGTGCTGAGGCGCGGAGACGCCCCTTTTGCCCCTCGCGTTTGATGCGGCAAAAGGGAGCCGGAAGGGGCCACCCGCAGCGGATTACCTCCTCGGGGCAGCCACCCTCGCCAGCGGGGCACGACAGAAGAGGCGCGTTGTCGAGCGCAGCGCAGCGCCGCAGGCGGGCGGGCGGGCGGGCGGGCGCGTCTCCGTAATGCGGCTTCTCCGTAATGGGGCTTCAAGGTAACACACACTCCAGTCCCGATCGGCGGGGGAGGGAGGGGACGCGAACTCACCTTGCGGAATTGCGGTGGCTTGTTTGGAGGGCGCGCAGTGAGAGCGCTGCGGTGCTTTGCTGCTGCTGCTGCTGCTGCTCCTGCTATCTGGACACCGCAACGCCGAATGGGTGTGGGGTCGGGGTCAGGGTCGGGGTCGGGGTCGGGGTCGAGGCTTGGAGAAGGGCCGAAGAGGTCGGAGCAGCCGCCCACACAGCAGCTGCGGACAGAGGCGGGTCGCGGCGGCAATGAGTGAGTTGAGAGAGCGGGAAGGGGCGGCGCGCCCGCACCCAAGACGAGGCCGGAGACGAACCGCGACAGACCGCCTCAACAGACCGGTGCTCTGGCGCTCAGCTGCCTCTTCCGGTGCCATTCCAGCGATGCGGCACCTTGCCAAAAAAGACAAGGCAGCGCAACGGACATCAGCGCAGCGCCGGCGACATGCCTTGCTTCGACCCCCCTCGCCCCCATCCTGGGATCGGATCGTGCGCCTCCCTTGATGATGCCGCCGCCGCCGCCACCTGTGGGCAGCTGGAACTGATGGACCGTAGGACAGGACAGAAGAGTGGCACGGCCGGGTGGTGGCGGAGCGCAGTAGCGACAGCCAAAAGGGAATTTGCCGGGCGGAGCCGTGCAGGCGATGCAGCAACGCAACAACGACGAAGCGCCTGAGCAGATTGTCGTGAGAGTGTCCTTCCAGCTGACACCGCCCGCAATTTTCGCCCGCAGAGGAGGGAGAGAGTGACAGAAAGAGAGATACACTGAGAGAGAGTGATAGAAGGAGAGAGAGACAGAGAGAGAAAAAGGCAGGTATTGAGGTGTTTGCAGCGGGCTACGGAGAGGTGTGCCGGGATTGAGGGCTTGGGGATGCGGGAGCGGCTCGGTCGCTGTAGGGGTCCGCCGCCCCTGAGAGGTGGTGATGGGCCTGTGCAAGCCTCGGGCGGCGGTGAGAGGAAGGTGCAGCAGGCGGCCGAGCGGGAAGTCCTGCTGCGCCCCCAAACGCGGTCGCTTCAAGGTTCCAACACAGGGGAAGCCCACGGCGCCGGGCCTCTCCGCGCCAAGCCTCTCTCCGCGCGCGTCGGTGGGTGGGGGTTGGGGGAGTGGGTACTGGGGAGGCGCTGCACCGCCGAAACAGGGCCATTTGATGCTGATGCGCATCGCGCTGGGGCCGGAACGCCGGATGCGTGCTCCTTGCTTTACGGGAAGGGAAGGCAGAGCTGCTGTAGTCTTTAGTTGTTGCTGATGTGTGAATGAATGCGCTGTTTGTTGACCCAGGGTAGATCCACAACTTGGTCGGATGGCGCGCATTGCGAAGGCCGGTAGCAGGTACGCCCCGCACTCGACCTGCACCGTCTCTTTCCGATGACCGCATGTCTCCATGTTCCGATGACGCGCTGGCGGTCCGATGATGCCGTGTCGCGATTTGCGTCAAGACTGCCTTGCGGGATGTGCAGCATACAGTACCGGTATAGTATACTGGCAGAACCACAGAACTATCTGGTTTCGACGGATTGGAGTGCGACGCATACGGGGGGCGAGGGGGGCGGGAGGCTGGATCTCGTGCGAGCGAGCAGCACGTCATTTACCCCTCCTCCGTCTCTCTTTTTCCCCTTTTGATGAACAACCGTTCTACCCCTCTGGCGCGAAGCGCCTCTCCCACCTCTCCCCGGGGCCGGCTGGCATCGATTTGCCGGGTCGATCCGAGTAACTGTACTGTTGCCATGGCGCGCGGTGCAGCCGGGTTTCAACCCCGCAGTCAGATTTTGCCACGCGTTGCGATACACTGGATTTCATTTCGATCCGCAATGCACCGGACACAAGTAGTGCCCGCCCTGGCCCCTGCATACGGTAATGATAAGGCTCTCAAGAGTCGCTGCTCGGCCTGGGCCAGGTCGCGTGGAGTTGGATCGGGTGCGGGTTCGGGTTCGGGTTCGGGTGCCGCAATCAAAGGCCAGTCAAGCTACAACGCCGACTTCGGACTGCGACCTGTGCTGGTGGGTGATGCGGCACCCGCCTCAGGCGCCCGCTGCACGCGCGGCTGCGGCCCGCCTCCGCCTCCGCCTCCGCCCGCCTCCGCACCGCTGCCGCCGCCGCCACTGCCACAGCCGCCCCCGCCACTGCGCCGTATCACGATGACCCGTGCGAAGGGCCGCTGCTCCAGCGCCTGCGGCTGCTGCTGGGAACCGGCGGCGTTGTTGCCGCTGCTTCCGCCGCCGCCGCCGCCGCGGAGTGCCGCCTCCATCTTGCCCAGGAACCGCGCCTCGATATCCGCCATGACTGCGTCGCCCTGGGCCAGCCGACGAGCCCGCCAAGGACCCCCATACGTCATGACCTGCGGCCGCAGTGGGGCGGCGGAGGGTGCCAAACGGTTAGTGTTGAGTGTAAAGTGTGATTGTGTGTGTATGTATGTTAATGTTAATGTTAATGTTACAGTGTGGGGGGGCTTCTGGGCCCATTCTAGGGTGAGGGCACCGCCCTCGTATGTATGTATGTAAAGTGTGTGTGTGTGCGTGAAATGAGGTGGTGGCTTACGGGTCGGGTCGGGTGTGGGACCCTGGCGCTTGCGGGTGTCGACCGACGAGGGTTCAGGTGGGCGGCTGCCGGTGCGGCCCCCCCCCCCCCTGGCTGCCGGTAGGCACCCACCCACCCACACACCTGCCACAAGTGCGCAGCCGACTCCCAAACCACGCTGTGCTGCTCTAGCCTGTCCACCTGCGCATTGGGAGGTGAGGTGAGAGCAGTGGAGAGGAGGTGAGAGGTGAGGAGAGGAGGTGAGAGGTGAGAGGAGAGGAGAGGAGAGCAGGACAGGAAGGGGAGGATCGGCACTCCACCCTTCCCCAGATCCCCCCACACATTCGCCGTGATGTCGTTTTTCTTTCCCAACACCTTACCTCCCTCCCTTCCCAAACCCTGTCTTTTACGCTCTGCCCCCACTCTCCTCTTACCAGCAGCTCCACCCCCGCCACGTCCCGCAGAGCCGCCTCGGTCAGCCGCGCCTCCCACTCGGCCGGTGCGGCGGCGGTGGCGGCGTCGGGCGGCGGCGGCGGCTTCCCCGCCACCTCCGCGGCCCTCTCAAGCACCGCCTGCCGCCGCAGCAACAGAGCAGGGCGGGCGCAAAGCAGGGCGGGCGCAAAGGGGGGGAAGGACCAGGAGAGTTGAGGGCGGGTCGCAGCCTGGGCAGCAACACCCCCCCCCTTGCGACACAGGAGTCAACGTTGGGAGCCAAGGACCAGTGGCCCCGTGCAGCAAAGATCGGATCGATTTCGCACGCGGGTCATTGCACTCAGTGTTGAATTGTCGATACTCGATAGCCAACGACGCAACGAGCTATAAAATGGCCTGCGGGCTGTGTCGTTGCGGGGGCAAGGGCACAACACACAGCGCCTGCCTGCCAATGGCGGCATCGCTGGACGCTGAGAGGGGAGGTGGCGCAAAACCCAAACCAAAACAGCGCTTTGGCGGCAGCGAGTGGATGGCGGCCGAGTTTGTAACGGCGGCCTGGTGGTGTACACACACACAGACACCCCTGTGGCCTGTGCGCCATGCCGCCATCCACTTTTCGTTTCGTCCCACCTGGTCAAAGGCAGCCCAGGGTCCGGTGGGGTCGGCTCTGGAGGGCCACAGCACCACCACTGCCACCCCGCCGGGAGCCAGGCAGCGAACCCAGGAGGCAAGAGCCTGCGGCGGCACCACATCACAACTTTCACAGCCTCAAAACTCAACACACCGCAACAAACCGCACCGCAACGCACCGCAACGCCACACCCCGACCCTTCTTGGAGGGTCCTGAGAGCCTCAGACTGTAACAACAACAACAGCAACAACAACAATAACTACACCAAGCACACCGCAACACAGCCCGGCCACGCTTAACCACCCAGCCGCGTGGTTAATCGGGCGCCGAAGCGGCAACGGCCTCAGCGCACGTTCTCCTCCGAAACCACCGCAGGAGCCCGTAGCAGGCTCCCCCCTCCTCTGAAACCCCCCACTCCCACTCCCCCTCCCAATCTGGCGCTGACCTGCGGTGCCGCGGGACCCATCTGCTGCAGTCCAAACACCGACAGCACCGCCGCCGCGGGGCCGTAGCCGTCCAGACAGCTGGCGTCAGCCACATGGGCCTCCAGCGGCGCGGCAGCACTCGCCTGACCTCCTGCGTCCACCTCCTTCACCTCCCCCCGTTCCTCCTCTTCCTCCACTTGCTGCTGCTGCTGTTGTTGTTGGTGTTGCGGCGGCGGCGGCGACTGCGTCGCCGCCTCCGGCCCTGTCGCCTGCGGCGTGGCACTGTCGGCGCCTAGCTGACGACCACCACCGGCCTCATCTAGAGAGGGGCTGCTGCTGAGGAGGTGGGTGCGGATGGCCGCCCGCGCCAGATCAACCATGCCCTGCGACAGATCAAGGCCGTTCACCGCCCGCTTACCGCCGTACAGGCGGTGCAGCAGCACGAGCTCGTGGCCTGTGTCGGACGGAGGGACGCAAAGAGAGGTCAAGCAGGGAGGGAGGGAGGGCGAGGTCGAGGGAGACACAGCGAATGCGCGGCGGATGGGGGAGGGTGGGAGGACGGGTGGGCGGTGGCGGTGGTGGGCGAGGATGGGGCGCGGGGGCGGGGGAAGGGGCAGTGTGGGCGGTGGCGCGGCGCTCGAGGTCTGCTGGAGGGTTGGCGACGGTGGTGGGAGAGAGGCGCATGTGGAGTTGTGGACAAAGGGGGGACAGGGCAGGGGAGGGTAGGGCATATACACGTCGGTGCACCGGCGGTGCTGCGCGCTGCTCCGCACGCACGTAGGAGGGAAAAGGGGTTTGAATGAGGAAGGGCTTGGGTGAACTGAGGGGCTGGGATGCGGGGTTGGATGGAGGAGAGAGACCCAGGGCGCAGGCGCCGGAAGGCCGCAATGGGGAGAGGGATGCGCGCACACCACAACAGCAGCACGTGGGCCGCTGGAAGAGGAGAGAGTCGCTTTTCGCTTACAGGGTTACAGATATTACGTATGAATGTAGGCGGGCGAGTGGGCTGCACGCGGTGGCCCGCCGACGCCGCTACAACAATGGACGTCCGACACCAGCACACGGCGTTGCGGGCAGGCAGGCATGCACGCACTGTGCGGTACCCCCACCACCCACCACCCAGTACGCACGCAGTCCCGGCGGTCACGGCACAACCCGCCAACAACAGAGTTACGTGGCAACGTAAGGGTGCCTGCCGGAATAACGAGCAGCGCCGCACCGCACGACGCGGGGGTGGTCGCCGTCGTCGTAAGCCGGCTCAGCGTATACGATCAAATAAATCACACCCACAAGCACACCCACACCTTTACCCGCACGGCCCCCCCACACACGCACCGCGGTCCGGGCCACCCTATCTGCGCCTAGACCCCTACCTACCGTATATATCTGTACACACCTCAATTCAAGCTGGAAAGACCGCCTGCCGCCCAGAGGACAGGCAAACCCCAACGGACGCCAAGTCAAGGCGAGACGCGGCAACTGATAACTCGGCACGTCCGCTCCTTCTCCCTCTCCCGTGCGAGACCACGCCTCCCTCTCTCCTTCCCTGCCGCCCTCCCCATCCCCCCGCCAGTCAACCCACCACCCAGCCACCCGCGCCTACCGGTGCCTACCCGCCCGCCCGCCTGCCCACTTCAATCCCCAGCCAGCCAGCCACCCACCCACCGGGACCGCAGCAAGGCACCACCACGGGGCCCGGCGGCAGGCGGTGCTGTCGCAGCTCCCGCAAGGCCGACTGCAGCCAGGGGTCGAAGCGCGGGACGAGCTGCCTGCGACGAGAGACGACACGGACCGGCGCCGGCGCTCTTTTCGTGTCGTCCAGAGAAGCCCTGCGCCCCCCCCCGGGCCCTGCCCCCGCCCGGCCTTCCCTCCCTTCGCTCGCAACACGACGAAGCCACACAATTTCCGCACGACGGGTCCGCGGGAAGCCCACCCACCCGCAACACACACATGGATGGATGGGTGGATGGATGGATGGCGGCAGACGCACGCAGCAAATGCGGTCCGATGACACCCAGGACGCAGTCGTCCTCCACTCGGGCGCCGCCCTTCACAACCTCCCCGCCTGATACCCCGCCTGCGAAAGACACCTACTGCGCATACAACTCCCCGGCGTCAGTCCAGGCCCGCGCCAGCAGGTCCGTCCGGTCCTTGGGCATGGCCGCTGCCGTCGCCGCCGCGGCAGCAGCGCCTGTGCCCGCACTCGACATGACACGGAAGGGCGGCAGCTGAAGCTGCTGGCGCGCCGCGCGTCGCCGGTGCCCCCCGCGGTCGCTGAGTGTGAGTCTAACAACCCTAAAAGGCCACAATTGGTGGCGAGCCAGTAACATAAACAAACCCTATCCCGACAGACCTAGAGTAAAAGCAGAAAAAAGAAGGGAAAGAGAGAGATAGAAAATATATTCATGGTTCTGGGAAAGAGAAAAGGGATGAAGACAGCGTGCTAAAGCACGGCAGAGGAAACCTTTTCTATCCTCCTCCGAAACCCGGTCACCACGTCATCATATATTTAGCAATGTCGGGAAACCAAGTCCCGTCCGATCCGACCCATGACAATCAAAGTTGCTCTGCTTTGGCGGCACGCTTGCGCCGTGGCTTGGGTCGCTCTGCGCACGCCGCGCGGCCACCACATCGCGCGAGCCAACCCACCGCGCAGAGCCCCGCCACACCCGCTTCCTCCTCCACCGCACCAACAAGCGCACCAACGGTCACACCAGTGTCGAGCCGGCATCGCCCTCACCCCTCCTGGAGTGCCAAAACGTCGTTATGCATGTCGTGTGGTCGTGCAGGTTCAGACCGCGCCACGCATCCACGGGTACCACCACCACCACGTCACGAATGCCACACACATACATAATTATCACCACGCACGCCATGCGCTTCACACGTCCCATTTCCAGTCCATCCCAACCCGCCACATGGGGGCACGAGGAGCCTTTGCAGAGCCCATTCCGCAGCAAGCCAGCCAACAGCAAGCCAACAAAAGCCGCCATCATTCTCCTGTTGTATATGTGCGTCTTCATTAGTGACTGACTTCTTCCTTTCCTTTCTTTTCCTTCCCAGACCCAGACAGGCAGTCCATGGGGTTATCAAGACGAAACCGCGCACGGGAAGGGGTTGGTCCGACCCCTCGCGCCCGCATGCACGGCACCGCGGCAGTTGGCCGCGTGCACCTCGGGTCGGCAAACCCTACCTCTGCCACTGCGCAATGGCAACAGAAACAGCAACCGCACGCTTTCCTCGTCGCAAGATGCCGCGAGTCCGCAACCCTCGGACCCGCTCCTGCCTAGCCTAGCCCAGCCCAGCCCAACACAAAGCCCACAGGGCCCCGCCGACAACCACCGCTTCCACGCCGCTGAGACCGCTCAGCTCCTGCCGACGACCTCCGCCACAACCAAGTACCCCACCATGCCAAGCCACGAGGTCCTTCAGAACCAGCCCTTCAGTCCCCCGCGCCTCACAACCCCGCCGCCGCCACCGACGGCAGCGCCGCCGCCGCCGCCGCGGCGGCGGTGCGCAGGTCAAAGAGCGCCTGCATCGCCTCCATTTCGCTCGCGCCGTTGTCGCTGTCACCCTCCGACATCTCCATGTCGCCGCCGCCGCCGCCGCGCGCCCCCTCCGGCTCCTCGTCCCCATCTACGTCCTCCTCGTCCTCGCCTGTGCCCGAGCCCTCCTCCGCACCACTCCGGCCCCGGTCCGTTCGCCTGACAGCCATCGCCGCCGCCGCCATCGCCGCCGTCCATGCAGTCCCTGAGCTCCGGCGGCCGGGGTTGCGGTGGCGGCCCGCCGCCGCCGGCAGGCCGCTGACAAGCGAGTGGTGGTAGCCGCGCTGCGGGCGGCCCGATGGCTGCAGGCCGGCCACTGCGAAGGGCGACACCGCCTGCGCGCGCAGCTGCGCATGTGTGCAGCATCGGGGAGAAAGGGGGCATCGAGGACGATAAGATTGCGTGGAAAGGCGGCTTTCATGGGCGTGCATCGACACTGCGTTGCGCCGCATGCAGGGTGGCGCCCCTCCTTGTGGGTTGGCACTAGGCCCCAGCCCCCGGCCCCAAGTACCCAGCCAGCGACACGACGCAGCGCCGCGCTTCGACTCCCGTACCGCGCTCATAGGTCCCGCCTCGCTGTCATCGCCACCGCCCTCCGACGCCTCCGCCTCCTCCTCCTCCTCGCCCTCGCCATCCTCGTCGTCATCCTGCCAGCTGCCGGCGCGGCTGCGGCTGCGGCCCGTCGGCGGCCGCGCGCGCCGCGCAGCGGCGCCGCGCCAGCCCGCGTGCCGGCTGCGCTTCGGCGACGGCGGCTCCGCCGCGGGGCTAACGGTGCGGTAACGGTGCTGCTGCGGGTGCGGGTGCTGCTGCTGCTGGCCGAGGTGGCTCCGGCGGCCGTAGACGAGCCCATGGGCCTCCTGGAGGTGGTTGTGGTGGTGGCTGCGTCGGTCGGCCGCCACATTCCGATCCTCAAGCTCGTCCCGTCCGTCGTCGAGCTCCATGTCGGCCAGAAGGCTGTTGGGCCGCTTGACGCGGCTGCCGCGGCGGAGGTTCGATGCGTGGGCGGCGGCGGCGGCGGCGCCGCCGCCGGCGCCGCGGCCGTGGGGCGGGGCGCCGCGCGGCGCGGGCTGCGCGTAGGAGGCCTCCGGGCCTGCGTTCATGGGGCGCGCGCGGAGGCGGCGATGGCGTGAGGGGTCGAGGCAGCTGGGAGGAATGCATGACGACGCGCGTGCAGCGTGTGCCTTCTGGCTGCGGAGGCAGTCTGGGTTGGTCGCTCCCCTTGGACCCGATGCACGGCACGGCACACACACATGCACACACAGACGGCCCTCCCTCCGCCAGGCCCTGTCTTGATGGCGGCCTGCGGTGTGCGCTGCGCGCTCCCTCGCGCACCGGGACCTGCGCCCCCTCCTCCCTCCGGCCCATCCGTGGATAAACCCCCCCTCCTTTGCCACACACTGGGCCGCAGAGCGCGCCCAGCCGGCGTTTCACGTGACTAGCCCGACCAGGCGACTAGCCCGACAAGACGATCAGCCCGACTATGGCTCCCGCGTTACAGCCAGCTAGCCAGCCGGCCCCCAGCCAGTCCCGCCGCGACACCACAAACCTGCGCAGGGTCGCCGCGACAGCTCCCTCCCCCGATGACGGGAGCTCGGCCCCGGCGAGACTGTGCTCATGATGGTGGTAGCAGCGCCGTCACCGCCATCGGCACCAGCAGCAGCAGCGGCGGCGACGCCGCCCGCTGCGACGGCAGCGTCTGGCGGCTGCGCGTCGCCGTCCACGTGGCTGCCCGATATGGCGGACGGCTCCGGCCCCGACAGCCGACCGGCGCCGGCGAAGCGGTAACTGCCATGGCCCAGGCGCAGCGCGCCCGCCGCGCCGCCTTGGGAGCCGCAGCTGAGGGACAGCGGCGGCAGGTGGAGGGGCGGAAGGTGCTGGATCCTGCCCGGGGCACTTCGGTACTCCTGCGCGTGCGCGACAAGGCGGGGTAAGACGCGCGTGGGACGGTGCGCGTTAGCTACGGGCGGCTGGGAGTCGACAGTTCAGGACGCTGTGTGGCGCAAAGGAGGGAGACGTGGAGCAGGGTGGCGGGTGCGGGTGCGTCGGCTGGCCGTGCTTGGCAGGCCCCAACACGCGGCACCGGCGCACAGTGACGAGAGCAGGGACAGGGACGGGAGATGAAGTGTGACGGCGGCGGCTGCTTTAGCAATGTGTCGCTGAACGCACCTGCGCCCGCCTCCCAGCGGCACTCTCCAGCCCGCCTCCAACGCCGCCTGCGGGGACGAGATTTCGGGGCCGCCACGACAGGGTGCCTTCAGCATTCAGCATTCGGCTACGGCGGGCAGCCATGTTGAACGCACGCGTTCAAAACGATTACGGTAGCGGCACTTCAGACGACGAAAGGCTGCGGGTTTGGACGCCGCCTACATGTCATCGCACCGTGACAGTGCCAAAGGGCCTGAAAATGGTGTGTGGCCCGACGCGCACCGTTCTTCTTACCGTTGTACGCCGCAGCTGGCGGGATGCCGGCCGCTGCGCCCAGCGGCGGGATAGCGACAGCGTCCTGCTGTTGCCGCTGCAGGGCCTCGTGGGCCTTGCCTTGTGCCGGCGCGCGCAGGCAGGACGTCGCGGCCGCGCCGGCCTGCGCTGCGCCGCCCGCGACCGAGGGCGCGAAGTGGCTATGGGACGCTAGCGGCCGCCGGCCCAGCGACTGCGACTGCTCCCAGCGGGAACACCCCAGCGCGCCGCTCCGGGTCAGGCGGACCGCGCTGGCGGCCATGCACAGGAGCGTCCTGAGGGCCGGTTGAAAAGGCGGCGAGGCAGAGTGGGTGGGTAGAGGGTGGGTGGGTGGGTGAAGTGCATCGTCTATCGAGCCATTGGCACGGCACGCGGCGACAGAATCAGTTCTCCAGGCACAAAAAGGACGAGGCGCGCCAGAGTACGCCGACGATTCCTGATTCCTTACTACGAGCGGGCGGGCTACGCAGCGCCCGCAATGCAACCGGCTGGCTCTCTGGCTTTGTGAGTCAACGCCTTGGACACTGGCTCCCTGCCCTGCCGAGCCTGAAGCACCCGCAGCAAGCGTAGCGGAGTTTCCGCCAGCGGCTCACCTGAGGATGTGCGCTGCCTTGCGCGCCGCCAGCTGCTGCGAGGCGTCCAAACCCAGTTGCGCCGCCAGCTCCTCCGCACGCAGCGGCTCCTCCAGCAGCAGCGTCGGCGCCGCCAATAGGGCTTCCATCGGCGACAACTCATACGCGGCGGCGGCGGCGCCGTCACCGCCGCCGCCGCCACCGCCGCCGCATGGCGGCGCCAGCAGCGGGGCCCCTTGTGGCGGCAGCGACGCCGCCTCACCCACATTGCCGGTGTTGGTAGCCCCCGCGCATTCCGCTGAGGCGCCGACTCGGTCGGCCGCTATGGCATGCGGCGCCGAGGTGTTCGTCTCAGGCGCCGCCGTCGCCGCCGCAGGCGCGGCGGCCGGGGCGGCACCAGCGTCCTGGTCCGTCACCGCCGCTAGAACACCCTCTTCTCCTGACGGCGGCGGCCGCAGCACCCCGCCGTGGGGTACGGTTCCGCTGCCCGCGGGCATGAGCGGCAGCGGGTCCATACTTGCAGGCGGCGGCCCGGGACCGGTGAGGCTAGCGCCGCCGCCGCGCGGTAATGCCGCCGCGTCCTCAGGGTCGGAGCTGTTTCGTCGCCGGATGGAGCCCTCCTCCTTGCGCTCGCCGTGCGCCTGGCCGTCTTCCCCGCGCCGCCCCACGCCGCCAGGCCCGCCGTCACCGCTGCCGCCGGCAGCGCCGGCCGCTGGCTCGGCCTGCGGTTGCGGCGGTGGTGCCGCCGCCGCCGCCTCGCCGCCGCTGCCGGCGCCCTCAAGCGGCGCCCTCCTGACGCCCATGCGCTCCTCACGGGGGTCTGCTGTGGCTGCTTCCCTTGCAGCCGCGGTGGCGGCAGTGGTAGACGCGATTGCCGTCGCTGCAGCCGACGGGCCTGGGGCTCCCGTCGCCGCCGTGTGTTCCTCCGCCGCCAGCACGGCTTCGGCTTCGGCGAACATGAAGGCCGACGCGGGAAGGCGGCGAGCGGCCGCCAAGGGGCCGCCGGGTTTGGCTGCTTGCGTCTGCGCGTCCATCGCGCTCGGCGGGACCTGCGGCGCGGCGGCGCATGGGCACGGGGCAGGCACAAGGCGTGCGCGAACGCATCAGCGGTTCTGCAAAGAATGCAAAACCCAATCTCCTCAAAGCGACCCGCGCGCAATTTGTCAAACAAATCTCTCAGAAATCGAGTAATTTCTGAGGAGAGCCAAGATGCCCCGCGAGGAGAAAGCCCTGCCCGCCATCCGCACACAACAACCCACGTGTGACATCGGGGCGCGCCACGCCTACCTGCGCCGCGCCATCCTGCAAGGCCGCCGCCTTTCCCGGCCCTCCCTCCAGCTTGAGCTCTATAGCTGCTGTCCGCCCGCCCTCCGCTGCTGTGCCGGCATTCTCTCCGGGGGCCGCCGCCGTCCCGGCGGCGGCGTCGCCGGGCTGTCCCATTGCCGAATCCAGAGGTGGTGGATGGCCATCCAGGAACGACAGGCTCGTGAGGCCCAGCGGGCCAGGTTGCAGCGACATGAGGAAGGAGCCGGCGCCGGAGGCCGCGGCGGCGACGCCGAACTGGAACGACCCGTGGGTCCCAAGTGACCCGCGGGTCGGCAGCGCCGTCAGTCCATCGGGGCCCCGCGCCGCCAGGCCGCTGGCGTCCAGCGCGCCTAGGTCAATGTCCATGCCGCTCATGTCCGCTGCCACGAGCGCTGCCTTCTCCTGCAACGCCGCCACGGCGGCCGCGACGGCGGCGGCTGTCGCGCCGGCGCCGCTCCCACTGCCGCTGCCGACGGTAAGCAGCCGGGGCATCAGGAGGTCCGCGGACCCGGAGCCGCCGCGCGCCAGCGGTGGCATCTGCTGAACGTGCGGGATGGCCGTCGTGACGGGCGCGCCGCCCTTGGGCAGGTTGAGGCAAGCCTCGCACCTGCAGGAGGTGCTGCAGAAGACCTGCGCGTCGAAGCACTCGCAATACCTGCGGCGGCGCACAACAGCAGACACCAACGGCGGCAACGGCTGTTCATCTCGGGTTGCACTGCAGGGCGGCGGTATCAGTACTTTCTGGGGTACGCGCCCTCTTGAGACTGCTGCTAGCCCCAGGCCCAGGACTCCGCCAGGGCCTCCTTTCCTCCTGCAGTGTTGCTCTAGCTTCGCAGCCCGGCGCGCAAGAACCTTCCTCCCGTGAAGGGCTCACTTCTTCACGCATCGGCTGCGACGGCAGCGGCAGCCCTTCTTGTGGCAGGCCAACTCGCCCTCCGCCTTCAGCTCAACCTGCGGGAGCGGCGTCATCGCCAAGCGGACAGCAGCGGGCGAGGCACTTCAAGGGAGGGCCCTGGCCTGTCCGAAGCGCATACATGGATCAAAGCATTTCGCAAAGGCGACCTCCACAGCCTTCCCCTTCCGCAAGCCCAACCCCGCGTCGCGGTGCGCCCCTCACTGCCCGCTAGTGCAGGCACGGCAATTCCTGCACCTTTCTCGCCAGTCGCTGCCGGTCGCACTTACCTTCAGCGCAGGTAGTGGCAGATGAATGCTTCCCCGTTGTGGGTTCGCCCCCGTCCCGCTGCCCGCTGTCAGCCGCTGCCAACCTACCTTGGGCGCAAAGGCCCCTGGGCTCGCCGCCAGCTTCTTGGTCCGCTCTACGTGCACCAGGTCCTGGTTCTCCAACGTGTTGAGGCAGTCACGGCAGGCGCAGCCGCTGCAGTACACGCCTGCGACAACAGAAGCCGACAGGACTGGTCAGCAACCCAGCGCCGGGAAACGGAGGCTGTGTTGCGTTGCACCAGTGTTTGGGAACGGGTTTTGGCGGCGCTGATGTGAGCCGCTATGCCCAGCTGTGGATTCCGACCCAGATGGGCAAACCCCGCCCGAACTGTGCAGGGTCACACATCTGTGGCAGCGCGTTGGCCCTGAGCCCTGGCCATGACAGGGTCGAGACGAATTGGGTCGAGCCAACGTAAAGCCCCAACTAGTTAAACGGCCGAATCCTGACTTGAAAGCGGCTGAATCCTGACGCCCCAAAAAAATGCTCCGACGTTCGGATGTCCACTTATCAAAATCGGCTGCATGAGCACTGTCATCCGCTCGTCCCGCGCGTTTCGGCCTTCCAACAGGATGGCGCAGGCTCGCATGTTTCCTGGAGCCCTGGGTGCTCTAAAACATGCAAAGGAGCACGCACCCGCAGAGAAGCAGACGCAGTACAGCTTGAGGCATCGCGCCTTTTTGCAGTTGCACCGCTTGGCCCCCGCGCCGTACAGGATATCCTGTTGGAAGTCCATTCCAGCTCCATCAACCCCCGCCGCATCGAACGAACCATTGTCCTGCAGCGCAGGCGAGTTGAGTCAATTATCGGGAGTGTAGGGAGTCCGCCGTGCGGGTGGCGGATTTTTGAGTAACGTTTCGGCTGCAGCAGGCGGTTTTTGGCCAGTCGTCGTCAGCCATTGCCTGTCAATCCGTTCCGCTTGCCTTGATATCCGACATGGCCAGCGTTTACTCGGAAATTCTCAGCGCTGTGACTGGCGACCGGCGCTAACGTCGTTCGCAAAGTGCAGACCGAACGCCAGCCTCCCACGTAACCACAGCTTCCCTGTTGATCATGGCAGCGCGGAAAGTGTGTTGCTGAGAGTGGAAATATGCCGCCGTGGCTCCGTGGATTTAGCAAAGTCAGCCGCTGGTCAGTCGCGCCCATGCTCCCCTTCCACACCTCAGCTCCGTGGGCGCATCCATCTGCTCATACCCTCTTGATAGCAAGCGTAACAGATATAACGGATGATATTATATGTTAGGCTTGCTCGCTGTATGCTATAAGGTGCCGTAGTCTCAAGGTTGAATTTAATTTGCGCGTGCAGTCAAGTTATCAGTCTGGTGTGAAAAAGCTTTGTAACACATTCGTCAAAGTCATAAGTAACACTGCGAACAAACAGCGATCTATGGTGGGTGGGGCGGCTCCGAAACATTCAAAAGTCAAAAGTCAAAATTGTTTGGAAAGTCCTCCAGATGTTTTATTCTTGGAGGGCATAAACACAATATGCTGCAAGAAGGCATATAACACTATATGCTATTGTTGCCATCTTGCGACTTCAATCCGTGCCCACACGGTACACGGGCACCGTCGGGCCTCGGGCGCACAATGCCAAAAGCTTCCGCCCTGACAGCGTGGCAACGGAGGTAAGTTCTCCCGGTGGCAAGTTTCGCTCTTCCCCGCCCGTCGCCGGGAGCAACCCAGATTGGCATTCGCCCGCAAGGGGAGAGCCGATACGGGGCCAGCAGCGGCCGGCCCCTAGGTGTGGACTGTGGAGACTCCGAAATGGTCATCGGGGTCTCGCATTCCAGCATGCTTTCGTTCCCGTGTCATCGATGCTACGTGGAAGGCAAAGTAAAAAGTGCAAGATCAGCTCTTCGCGTCGCCGGCTGTCGCCGGCGAGGCGTGCGCGGCGGCACACATGACGCGGTTCACAGGCCGATCAGCCAAAGCGGCGGCCACCAGGTTTGGAGGGTCGACAGCTGCCGTAGCTACGTAGCTACGTTCTCCTAGCCACTGCAGCTCCCCGCCGCCGCAACGGACGGACGGCAGTTCGGACGAAACGAAGGTTGATCCTACGAGGGCGTTTGCGCGTTACAGCCGTGAAGTGTCCCAGACTGGTATGGACGCGCGATAGAGCCGCGTTGACCCCTTTATGCCCATGATGCAATAGATCAGCAACTGCGCCATGGCCAAGGGGTGCCTGTGGAAGGTAATGAAAGAGTTACTGAAGCGGAGGGACATGCCTTCCTGCCTAGGGAGGGTTAACTCCTGCGGGCGTCGAGGGAACCAACCGATGCAGATACGACGTGCGTATGGGAAGGAGGGCGGGAGCGGCTGATGGGCGATCTGAACTGCTCGAGTTGCCGAGCGGGGAGTAGGAATGGTAGCGGATGAGTCGGTTGTTTCAAGAAGCCATGCTGTTGCTGCGGCCAGCTTGCCACGTTGCCAGGACTCAGAGCGCACCGGGCAGGTACCCCGATACCGTTGCGCAACTGTCTCAACTGCCATCGCAAGCAGCATAATTTCGCGAGACCGCGAACTACTCACCCTAAGGCATATATGACGACTAAAATATGGAAAAAAATTTACAGACACTTTGGGCTCTCGAAGTAGGCTGCGTCTGAGTTTGGCGACGGATCGTTCGTACGCCCGGATTTCGCGATGGCAGCACAGGCGCACGAAATCCGTTCCGACGATTGCGCCTAAGACTAATTCGTGTTTATTTACGTGCAATAGCTATCTATAGTGTGGCAGAATGGCGCACCGCTTGCGGGGGCCTGCCTCCGCCACGTCGGCAGCCTACAGCGGTCAAGGTGTCTCAAATGGCATGAAACTTACATTGAGCTATTTTAGGCCCTGTATGCGCCAGGGTCGCCATCACTGTTTAGAGGGCCACAACCTTACGAACCACAAAACGACGGACGGTTGCCCTCCACCACTTCGGCTGGTCCACTCGTGCGCGTCTTTAACAAGCGATGCCGCAACTTTAACCTCTCATGAAAGTGACGCGACCTCTAGCGATGCCGACGACGGGCTGGCAGACCGCGCTGAAGCGGAATCGGAGCAAATTTTGGAGTGGCCCGCCGTATGCAAACAGGTGTGGCCCGAAATACTTAAATACTATACATATGTACATGTCTGGCGCATGTGCGCGCAGGTCCAGTTTCGCACCTGGGCCTGCGCATGCCTGACCGTGTCGATGCCCATCGTCCCCAGGTCGCCTGCTTCTGCGGCACGAGCGTCGCCGCGGACCTCGTGGCGCGCGGGAATCTGCCGCGGGGTCGGAGCCGGGAGGAGAGCGAGCTGCTGCTGCAGCAGACCGCCGAAGCCGCGGAGGCCAACCTCGAGTACGTGCCTGTCATGCACACATTTCATACATGTACATGACAGAGTACATGACAGTGCATCCTGCTGGCTGTGGTGTTGCGGCTGGAACACGGCCGCACAAGTGCCACACACACACACACGCACGCACGCACATACACACATGTACAAAGGCACACACACACACTCGGTGCTCCCCGGCCCTCCCTGGCCCCCCTCCTCCGGCCCCAGGGTTCAGGGCTGTTTCGACATCCGGCCGGCGGTTGAGGCGGCGGCGGCGGGGGCCTGCCTCAACGCCAAACAGCTCGAGGTGCGGCCGGCGGACCCACAGACCCACAGACCCACAGACCCACAGACCCACAGACCAACTGACCCACAGACCCACAGACCCACTGACCCACAGACCAACTGACCCACTGACCCACAGACCCACTGACCCACAGACCAACTGACCCACAGACCCACTGACCCACTGACCCACTGACCCACTGACCCACAGACCCACAGACCCGCGGGTCGCTGACAGCAACATTCTTCCCCCAACACGACCATCCACACGCCAGGGGAGGGGTTGGGCGGCCGGACGGCTGGGCTGGGGACTCGGTTGGGGGGCGGGGTGAGCGGCTGGATTGGGGGGTGGGGTGGGCGGCTGGATTGGGGGGTGGGGTGGGCTTAAGAGTGACTCGAGTGACCAGACTGTGCTCCCCCTCCCCCTCCCTCTCCCTCCGGCTTATACGTGATACGCCCCCCTCCCCCTCCCTCTCCCTCCCTCCCTCCCTTCCTTCCGCAGGGTGTGGCTTCCACCCTGAAGGCGGCCTTCGCGCTGCAGATCGCCGCCACGGCTCCGGATGACAACGACGAGGGGGAGCAGGAGGGAGGAGGCGACGAGGGAGGTGCCCGCCCCCGCCCCCGCCGGGGCCGCCGGCACCGCTTCCCGGCTCTGGCTGCCCTGGCGGGGGGTATCGGCGAGGAGGAGCGCACCACGCTGCGAGCCATACGGGCATGCATCAAGGCGAGATCACGTGTGTATGCATGTGGGTGTGTGTGGGTGTGGGTGTGGGTGTGTGTTTCGTGCCCAGCGATTCGCCAGTGATTCACCCTCCCTCCCTTCCGCCCTCCTTTCCTCCCTCCCTCCGTCCCCTTGAAAACCAAAACATGCAACAACAACACCGCCTCGCACCTCCCCCTCCCCTCCCTCCCCCACCTCCTCCTCCCTCCCCCTCCTCCCCCCTAACCTCCCTCCTCCCACCCTCCCCCTAACCGCCCGCAGCTGAGCTCCGTGTCCAGTGACGCCAGTGAGGCCCTGGCGGCGATTCGTGCGGAGCGACAGACCAACAAGGAGGCGCTGAGGGCCGAGGTGGAGGGCTGGGCGAGGCTGATGGTGGCCCGGGGGGCGGCTGAGGCGGGGGCGGTGTCCATCGTGAGGGGCAGGTTCTGCGTGGGAGTGCGGGTGAGTGAGTGGGGGGCCCCACGGGGGGGGGTGTAAAGAGAATTGTCCGGTGTCCCGGGGGGGGGGGGGGAGGGGGGGGAAGGGGGTTGGTGCTGCCGAGCGGGGTTTGCGAGGGTGGCCGTGGGAAGGGAAGGGGATGGGTAAGGTGGGGTTGGGTTGGGTTAGGGTAGGGGTAGGGGTGGGGGTTCGGTCAGGGGAAAGGCATGTGGTTTGTGCTGGGGTTGCATGTGTGTGCGTGTGTGTTTTGATAGGGCGGGAGCCGGCGGAAGGGGGGATGGCGACATCGGGAGTTGGGTGATGGCTCCCTCTCCCCCCGCCTTTCTCTCCCCGTCCCTCGGGGTCCGGAAGCAGTAGTCATATCTGCGGGAGGCTTGACAGACATCTAGTCGACCTTCAGACTACAACGTCCGCAGGGCTTCTTGCTGCATCCTTGCGCAAATTCACTCTTCAAATCCCCTCTCTCCCTCTCTCCCCCTCCCCTTCTCTCTCCCCTGCCGCTGCACTCAGGCCGGCCGTCAGGGCGAGCTGCCCAAGGGCAGTGTACGACTGAGCGCCTCCAGCACCGGGGCCACGCTGTATGTGGAGCCGGCGCCCTGTGTGCCGCTCAACAATGCGGAGGCGCTGTTGCAGGAGAGGGAGGAGGGGGAGGTGACCCGGGTGCTTGCACTGCTGTCGAAACTGGTGAGGGGGAGCTGGGGGGGTATTTGGGACGCAGGGGGGCTGGGGCGGGCTGCGGCGGCGACTGGGTGGTTGGGGGAAGGGATGCGTTTGGAGATGGGGTAGGGTCCACACCCCCGTGTGTGTATAGACGTGTGTGTACGTGCGTGTTTTGTTTGGCGCGCTCCCCTTACTTGCTTAGGTCCTTGGCCGCGGTTTTCACGGTTTTCCGGCTCCCTTGCGCTTCCCCCCCCCCCACACCTCGGGGCCCTGCGCCCCCCCCTGACCCTCCCTCGGGGCCCGGCCCCCCCCCCCCCCCCCCCCCGCCCACCCTCACCCCACTCTCGCCCTCGCCGAGCTCCGTGCATGGTGGCTCTCCCTCTGCTTGCCTTCCCCCTGCCCCTGCCCCCGCCGGCCTCGCATGCTCAGTGGCCCTCCCCCTGACCCCCTTGCCTTGCACTTGCACCTCTGCCCCTACTCGGTGGCCCTCCCCCTGCATGCCCTTCCCGGCGGCCTGGGTGCCTCCCTTCCCTCCTCCCCCATTCTCTCCCTCCTCCCCCTCCCCATAGCTGCCCTTGTCTTGTCTCCCCCCGTGCCCCCACCATGGCCCTGCCCTTGCCTTGCCGCCCAGTGCCCCTCATGCGTGGTGGCCTGCGCACTCGGCCGGTGTGGTGGGGAGCCGACTCCTCACGGTCCGCCACCCGGCCCCTCCTGCACTTCGCACCTTCCCGCGCCCCGCATCGTCTTCCCGCGCCCCGCTGCCTCCGCCCTTTCCGCCCGCCCTGCCGTCGTTCTCCCCTTCTCCTCGTCCTTGCTCTTGCCCTCGTGCCCCCTCGCCCCGCCCCGCCCCGCCTTCCGTCCCTCCCAGCCTCGTCTTCCTTCTGCTGTTCTCCTTCCCTTTGCCGTTCTCCTTGCCATTCTCTTTTCCTTTGCCCTTTCTCCACTGCCTTTCGCCTCCTTGCCGTCGTACGTTTTGCCCATCCGTATCCCTTTCTTCTCTGCCCCGCCGCCCCTTCCTGCCCTCTTTTGCGCCGCGTCGCCGCCCCAGCTCCTTCGTGGGTTTATGTGTGTATTGCCTTGCTTGCCTGCCTGCTCGCTCCTTCCTTCGCTGCCATTGCCGTTGCCCATTGCCGTTACTCACGCCCTTTTTCCTTCGAAATCTTCCCGCTTCGCTTCCTCCATTGAGCGCAGGTGAGTCTACAATATGTCGGGTTGTTCTGTCCGGGCGTTCGTGCCGTTCTTGTGCTGTCGCGTGTAATCGTCCGTCTGGGTTGGTCTGGCGGCGACGCGGTCGCAGCGTATTTTCAGCTCGGTAAGGTTACAGGTATGTTCGGTAAGTATTACTGGATTCTGGGTCCGTTCGCTAACGCCGTCTCCGTCTCCGCTGCGGTATCACTTTATACCCCCCACACCTCGATACCTCACCCCCGACTCCCGCCCCCCGACCCTGAACACGGTTTTACTCCTCACACCCTTCAACCCCCTCCCCCCCACCTCACCCCTCCCCTCCCCCCTCCCCTTCAGTTGGGTTCCCGGGCCCCCCAGGTCCTTCAGCTGCTCGACAGTGTGACCTGCCTGGATGTGGTTGCGGCACGAGCCAAACACAGCCGCTGGCTGGGGGGAGTGCGACCCAGCTTTGAGATCGAGTGAGGGGGGGGGGGTGAGGGGGAGGGAGGGGGAGGGGAGGAGGAGAGAGAGGGAGGGGGGGAGAGGGAGGGAGGGGGAGAGAGAGGGGGAGAGAGAGGGGGGAGAGAGAGAGGGGGTTGTGTATGTGTGCAATGCGAAGTTGCTATTAGTTGCGGGAACGGAAGGGTGGGGCTGAGCAGGGCTGAGGGGCTGCTTCACCTGTGGCACGAAACACCCGTACCCCACCCCCGCCCCCCGTCCCTCACCCCACACAACCCCCCCCCCCAACCCCCCCGCAGGCCCGGCGCCTCGCCCCTGCACGTGCCCGGTGCGCGCCACCCCGTGCTTATGCAGCGGGGCCTGCCGCCCCTGCCTCAGCCGCCCTCGGTGAGACACGACACACCCTCCGCCACCCCCCACCTCCACACACCCAAGGGAGGAAGGGAGGGATGTAAAAGAAAACGGTCCGAGACGAAGGAACGCAACGCAGGGAGGGAGAGAGGGGGAGAGGGGGAGAAGGAAACCCATGATTTCTGTTTTCAAGGGGAGGGGGGGAACAGCACACCCGCCAACGCCCAGCCGCCACCGCCTTGTAGTACCTCAGCTGCTGTCGCATCTCCCTTTGCCTTTCTGTACTGCAAATCTCTAAAACCCTAAAACCGGCCATGAAACCCTACCATAACAACCCTAAAACCAAACCACCCTGCAGGTGGACGACAATCGCTTCGACCGGGACTTCCAGGCGGCGGGCGCGTGGGAGCTCAGGAGGGTGTTCGTACCCGACGGGCCGCGGCCCGGGGAGATGCCGTACCCGGGGAGTACGACAGGAGGAGGGGCGGAGGGGGAGGGCGAGGAGGGCCCGATGCAGCAGCTGCTGCCTCGGCCGCTGGACTTGCGGGTGCCGTCGGGGAGGAGCGTGGTGGCCATCACCGGTAGGGTGTGTGTGTGTGGCTGGGGGTTGCTGGATGGAGGGTTGGTGGATGGGGGGTGTGGAGGTGGGTCGGTTCCCGGTTGTGGCTGGGCGGGGGGGGGGTGGGGGTACAATTTGGCAGTGGCTGGGTGGCTGGGTGGATGCGGATCTGGCCCCCTTACCCGAGGAAACACGGCTGGAGCCACCCTATAGCCGATGGCCCCCCGATGTCCACACCCCTGGTGCCACCCACCCGCATTCGACCAACCTCGGGCCACAAACCCTTCCCCTCCGCCCACACCCACACTCAAACCCGCCCACCCACCCACGGGCCCACCCCCCGCACACACACATACAACTCTGCGGTCGTTTGTTACCGCCAATCCCCCTCCAACCTAAACGTGGATTACCCCACCGCACACACACCCGCACACATACACCGCTGCGGTCATTTCTTACCCATCCCCCCACCCCTCCGCCCCCCTCAGGCCCCAACACCGGCGGCAAGACCGTGAGTCTCAAGGCCGCGGGTTTGATGGTGCTGATGGCGCAGGCGGGTCTGTACCTGCCCTGCGACCCGGCTGCCCTCGCGACCCACGGGTCACCCCGCCTGACCTGGTTCGACCGGGTGTTGGCGGACATTGGAGACGCGCAGAGTCTGCAGCAGAACCTCTCAACGTTCAGCGGACACATCAGGAGGATACGGCAGGTGGGTGCGTGTCCTGTGTGTGTGTCTGTGTGTTTGTGTTTGTGCGTATTTGTGCAGGCGGGCGGGCGGGCGGGTGTGTGTGTGCGTGTGTGCGTGCGTGCGTGTGAGAGGCTGGGGGGCTGGAAATGAGTTTGTGAGGGGAGAGTGTGTGCGCGTGCGTGTCTGTGTATGTGTGCGTGTGTGTGTGGGGTGTTGCCGCCAGCGTGGTTTGCACCACCGCTCACGGTTGCCCTCCCACCCGCCCCCCCCCAAAACCATCTTCACCCACCCCCCATCACTCTCCTCACCTCACCCGCCTCCGCTCCTTCGCTGCGGCTATCCGTATCTCTCACCTCACCCCGACTGGTACCGACTGCCGCAACCAGGACTCATTCCTCGCATCTCACACCAATCTGAACAAGCCCCGTGTGTTTGGCCGCCCCCTACTCCCCCCCTACCCAACGCACACACACACACACACCCCGCACACCCCCCACGCACCCCCCCCAGATCCTGGCCTCTGCGGGTGGTCGGTCTCTTGTGTTGCTTGACGAGGTGGGCAGTGGCACCGACCCGCTGGAGGGGGCGGCACTGGCCCGGGCGGTGCTGGATAGGCTGGCGGGGCAGGTGAGGGGGACATGGGGGGGGGAGGGGGGGCGGGGAGGGGGAGGGGCGGGGAGGGGCGGGGGGTTAGATACGGATAGGCCGGAGTATGAGTATTTGAGGGGAAATGGAGGTGTGTGTTTGTGTGTGTGAGCGGGGAGGGGGGAGGGAGGGGAGGGAGGAAGGAGGGGGGAGGGGTTGGCAGCCCATAAAAAAGTAAAGCCTCCCAATCCCTCCATCCCTCCCTTCCTTCCTTCCGGCCTGCCTCCTCGCTTTGACAGCATGTCTCCCTCCTCCGTCCCTCCCCTCCCTCCCCCTCCCGCCCTCCTCCCCCTCCCGCCCTCCCCTCACCCCCCAACCCCCCACCCGCCATAAGGCCCACCTGACACTGGCCACCACCCACCACGCGGAGCTCAAACGCGCTGCCGATGAGGACCCGCGCTTCGTCAACTGCAGCATGGCCTTTGACACCGCCACCCTGCGGCCCACCTACGTGCTGTGTTGGGGGGCGGCGGGGGCCAGCAACGCACTTGACATTGCGGAGGCGCTGGGATTCGACAGGTGGGGGGAGGGGGTGGGGTTGGGGGGCGGAGACGGGGGTAATAAATGCGGAATCGAAGCCGGGTTGCGAGCAGGATTGTGCCGAGGTGTGCTCGTGCCGTCGTCGCCGTCGTCGCCGTCGCCGTCTCACCCGTCTGGTCAACGTTCCTGCCCTCCGCCCTTGACCGCTTAGGGGCTCCGTCCGATACGTGGATCCCCCCCCGCCAACTGCCCGACTGGCCGTCTCCGTCCCTCTGCTGCGGTATCTTCTTTTCACCCCTCCCCCCCCGCCAAACTGCCCGACTGCCCACCTCTTCCACATTCCGTAGGTCGGTGGTTCTGGAGGCGCGCGGCGTGGCGCAGGCCCTAGCCGCATCCACCTCCTCCACCTCCTCCTCTGCCTCCTCCCCCTCCTCCTCCCCCTCCACCTCATCATCCCCGGAGGATCGGGACAGCCACATTGCGGTCGTAGCGCGCAGTCTCGTACGGCAATTGGACGAGACACGGCAGGAGCTTGAGGCCCAGCAGGCGCTGCGGCTGCGGCGGGAGGAGGCACGGGCGCTGCTGCTGGTGCGGGGGGGAGGGTGCGGTGGGGGAGGGGGTTTCCTTATTTTTATTCGGAGCGTGTTGCGGCGCCGACAAGGCCGCCGCCTCTCTTCGCTCCTCTCCCCTCCCCCTTCCTCCCTTACCTCCAACGAGGGCTCTTTCCGCCGCCTCTCCTCCACTCCACTCCACTCCACTCCACTCCACTCCACTCCACTCCACTCCACTCCACTCCACTCCACTCCACTCCACTCCACTCCACTCCACTCCACTCCACTCCACTCCACTCCACTCCACTCCACTCCACTCCACTCCACTCCACTCCACTCCACTCCACTCCACTCCACTCCACTCCACTCCACTCCACTCCACTCCACTCCACTCCACTCCACTCCACTCCACTCCACTCCACTCCACTCCACTCCACTCCACTCCACTCCACTCCACTCCACTCCACTCCACTCCACTCCACTCCACTCCACTCCACTCCACTCCACTCCACTCCACTCCACTCCACTCCACTCCACTCCACTCCACTCCACTCCACTCCACTCCACTCCACTCCACTCCACTCCACTCCACTCCACTCCACTCCACTCCACTCCACTCCACTCCACTCCACTCCACTCCACTCCACTCCACTCCACTCCACTCCACTCCACTCCACTCCACTCCACTCCACTCCACTCCACTCCACTCCACTCCACTCCACTCCACTCCACTCCACTCCACTCCACTCCACTCCACTCCACTCCACTCCACTCCACTCCACTCCACTCCACTCCACTCCACTCCACTCCACTCCACTCCACTCCACTCCACTCCACTCCACTCCACTCCACTCCACTCCACTCCACTCCACTCCACTCCACTCCACTCCACTCCACTCCACTCCACTCCACTCCACTCCACTCCACTCCACTCCACTCCACTCCACTCCACTCCACTCCACTCCACTCCACTCCACTCCACTCCACTCCACTCCACTCCACTCCACTCCACTCCACTCCACTCCACTCCACTCCACTCCACTCCACTCCACTCCACTCCACTCCACTCCACTCCACTCCACTCCACTCCACTCCACTCCACTCCACTCCACTCCACTCCACTCCACTCCACTCCACTCCACTCCACTCCACTCCACTCCACTCCACTCCACTCCACTCCACTCCACTCCACTCCACTCCACTCCACTCCACTCCACTCCACTCCACTCCACTCCACTCCACTCCACTCCACTCCACTCCACTCCACTCCACTCCACTCCACTCCACTCCACTCCACTCCACTCCACTCCACTCCACTCCACTCCACTCCACTCCACTCCACTCCACTCCACTCCACTCCACTCCACTCCACTCCACTCCACTCCACTCCACTCCACTCCACTCCACTCCACTCCACTCCACTCCACTCCACTCCACTCCACTCCACTCCACTCCACTCCACTCCACTCCACTCCACTCCACTCCACTCCACTCCACTCCACTCCACTCCACTCCACTCCACTCCACTCCACTCCACTCCACTCCACTCCACTCCACTCCACTCCACTCCACTCCACTCCACTCCACTCCACTCCACTCCACTCCACTCCACTCCACTCCACTCCACTCCACTCCACTCCACTCCACTCCACTCCACTCCACTCCACTCCACTCCACTCCACTCCACTCCACTCCACTCCACTCCACTCCACTCCACTCCACTCCACTCCACTCCACTCCACTCCACTCCACTCCACTCCACTCCACTCCACTCCACTCCACTCCACTCCACTCCACTCCACTCCACTCCACTCCACTCCACTCCACTCCACTCCACTCCACTCCACTCCACTCCACTCCACTCCACTCCACTCCACTCCACTCCACTCCACTCCACTCCACTCCACTCCACTCCACTCCACTCCACTCCACTCCACTCCACTCCACTCCACTCCACTCCACTCCACTCCACTCCACTCCACTCCACTCCACTCCACTCCACTCCACTCCACTCCACTCCACTCCACTCCACTCCACTCCACTCCACTCCACTCCACTCCACTCCACTCCACTCCACTCCACTCCACTCCACTCCACTCCACTCCACTCCACTCCACTCCACTCCACTCCACTCCACTCCACTCCACTCCACTCCACTCCACTCCACTCCACTCCACTCCACTCCACTCCACTCCACTCCACTCCACTCCACTCCACTCCACTCCACTCCACTCCACTCCACTCCACTCCACTCCACTCCACTCCACTCCACTCCACTCCACTCCACTCCACTCCACTCCACTCCACTCCACTCCACTCCACTCCACTCCACTCCACTCCACTCCACTCCACTCCACTCCACTCCACTCCACTCCACTCCACTCCACTCCACTCCACTCCACTCCACTCCACTCCACTCCACTCCACTCCACTCCACTCCACTCCACTCCACTCCACTCCACTCCACTCCACTCCACTCCACTCCACTCCACTCCACTCCACTCCACTCCACTCCACTCCACTCCACTCCACTCCACTCCACTCCACTCCACTCCACTCCACTCCACTCCACTCCACTCCACTCCACTCCACTCCACTCCACTCCACTCCACTCCACTCCACTCCACTCCACTCCACTCCACTCCACTCCACTCCACTCCACTCCACTCCACTCCACTCCACTCCACTCCACTCCACTCCACTCCACTCCACTCCACTCCACTCCACTCCACTCCACTCCACTCCACTCCACTCCACTCCACTCCACTCCACTCCACTCCACTCCACTCCACTCCACTCCACTCCACTCCACTCCACTCCACTCCACTCCACTCCACTCCACTCCACTCCACTCCACTCCACTCCACTCCACTCCACTCCACTCCACTCCACTCCACTCCACTCCACTCCACTCCACTCCACTCCACTCCACTCCACTCCACTCCACTCCACTCCACTCCACTCCACTCCACTCCACTCCACTCCACTCCACTCCACTCCACTCCACTCCACTCCACTCCACTCCACTCCACTCCACTCCACTCCACTCCACTCCACTCCACTCCACTCCACTCCACTCCACTCCACTCCACTCCACTCCACTCCACTCCACTCCACTCCACTCCACTCCACTCCACTCCACTCCACTCCACTCCACTCCACTCCACTCCACTCCACTCCACTCCACTCCACTCCACTCCACTCCACTCCACTCCACTCCACTCCACTCCACTCCACTCCACTCCACTCCACTCCACTCCACTCCACTCCACTCCACTCCACTCCACTCCACTCCACTCCACTCCACTCCACTCCACTCCACTCCACTCCACTCCACTCCACTCCACTCCACTCCACTCCACTCCACTCCACTCCACTCCACTCCACTCCACTCCACTCCACTCCACTCCACTCCACTCCACTCCACTCCACTCCACTCCACTCCACTCCACTCCACTCCACTCCACTCCACTCCACTCCACTCCACTCCACTCCACTCCACTCCACTCCACTCCACTCCACTCCACTCCACTCCACTCCACTCCACTCCACTCCACTCCACTCCACTCCACTCCACTCCACTCCACTCCACTCCACTCCACTCCACTCCACTCCACTCCACTCCACTCCACTCCACTCCACTCCACTCCACTCCACTCCACTCCACTCCACTCCACTCCACTCCACTCCACTCCACTCCACTCCACTCCACTCCACTCCACTCCACTCCACTCCACTCCACTCCACTCCACTCCACTCCACTCCACTCCACTCCACTCCACTCCACTCCACTCCACTCCACTCCACTCCACTCCACTCCACTCCACTCCACTCCACTCCACTCCACTCCACTCCACTCCACTCCACTCCACTCCACTCCACTCCACTCCACTCCACTCCACTCCACTCCACTCCACTCCACTCCACTCCACTCCACTCCACTCCACTCCACTCCACTCCACTCCACTCCACTCCACTCCACTCCACTCCACTCCACTCCACTCCACTCCACTCCACTCCACTCCACTCCACTCCACTCCACTCCACTCCACTCCACTCCACTCCACTCCACTCCACTCCACTCCACTCCACTCCACTCCACTCCACTCCACTCCACTCCACTCCACTCCACTCCACTCCACTCCACTCCACTCCACTCCACTCCACTCCACTCCACTCCACTCCACTCCACTCCACTCCACTCCACTCCACTCCACTCCACTCCACTCCACTCCACTCCACTCCACTCCACTCCACTCCACTCCACTCCACTCCACTCCACTCCACTCCACTCCACTCCACTCCACTCCACTCCACTCCACTCCACTCCACTCCACTCCACTCCACTCCACTCCACTCCACTCCACTCCACTCCACTCCACTCCACTCCACTCCACTCCACTCCACTCCACTCCACTCCACTCCACTCCACTCCACTCCACTCCACTAGTCCCCATCGCACCCCCATCTCCCCCTCGATGCCGCCTAGGTAGATGGCAACGGCGCGCCTCAGACTCACTCGCCCCACCCCGCCGTGTGCGGCTTTGTTGTGGCTTTGTGGGTGGTTTGGTTCTTGGCGGCAGCACGCGGCCCTGCCCCTCTAAGCTCTGGGCTGTGACAATAACACAACAACAAAAACAACACCGACACCGACACCGACACTGACACGCCCCCCCCCCCTAAACCCCCCCTCCCGCCTCTTCTCTTCTCCTCTCTTTTCTTGTCGCCCCAGGACACTCTGTCTCAAGTGCGGGAAATGGAGCAACAGCTCAAGCTGTCGCCCCGGGAGGTGGGTGTGGGGGTGGGTATGTGTGTGGGGGGGAGGGAGGGGGTGGTGGTGGTGGGGATGTGTGCGTGTAAGGGGATGTGCGGGCTGGTGGGGTCGGGGGTGTACAGGGTGCGAGGTAATGAACATGCGAAACCGCAGCTGCGGAACGATGGTGACTCAAGAGGTGCTAAGAGTCGTCTGTCGGCCCCCTCCTCCCCCTCCCCACGGGGCAGCCGGGGTTGCCTTTCTGGATGGTCCAACCCTGCCCTGCCCTGCCCGGCCCTGGCCCCCCACCCGTCCCCTCCCCTTTAGATTGCTCCCCTCCCTTCCCTTCACCCTCCTATCCCCCTGTCCCCCCTCCCCTCCCCCCTCCCCTCCCTCCTCCTCTCCCCTGTCCTCAGATCGTAATGGAGCGGGACTCCCTGGCGGCGGAGGTGCAGTCGGCACTGGACGCATTCGCGGCGGGACTGCAGCCACAGGTGGGGGCGGGGAGGGCTGAGGGGGGGGGGGTGTGGGGGGGGGCGTGTGTGTGTGTGCTTGGGTTTGGGTTGGGGTTGGAGTTTGGATTTTCGATCGGGGGAAGAGAATACCAAAGAGGGCGGTGAATGCGCATGCGCATGCGAGTCCGAATGCCCGACCAACGTGAAGCCCGAACCGTAGTCATAACGGGAAGCAATCATCGCACCTTGGCCCCCTCCCATCCCATCCCCCCTCCCTTGGTCCCATTCCCTGCTTCCCGCCCGTGCCACCCCCCCCCGTCCTGCCGATGACGCCCTCCCCCACCTGTGTGCCCTCTGCAGGCTCCCGTGGAGGAGGCGCTCCGGTGCGATTTGGGGGGGGGGGAGAGAGGGGGGGACGGATGGGGACTTGGAGGGGGCGGAGGAGGGGATGGGGTGGGGTGGGGCGGGGCGGGGGAGGAGTTTGGGCAGCTGGCATGCGGCGGCCCGCCGCGCTGTGTGGCGCCTCGTCGTGGTTTGGGACTGAGCAGACGCCTCCCTAACCCCCGAACCTTCCTCATCTGTTCCCTCCGTCCCACTGTCCGTCCCTCCCCCCTTCCCCCCTCCCTCCCCCCCTTCCCTCCGCCCCTCCCCCCCTTCCCTCCCTCCCCCCCCTCCCTCCCTCCCTGCCCTCCCTTCCCTCCGCCCCTCAGCCGTATCGAGGCGCTGATCCCCGAGGAGGTGGCGGCCTACCGGGGCCAGGAGTACGACAGCGGAGGCGGAGGCGGTGACGATGAGGGCGAGCGGGACGGCGGGGAGCAGCAGGCGCTGCGGCCGGGGGACTCGGTGCACGTGAGGTCGTACGGCGACATGGGCTCGGCCAAGGTGCTGTCTGTAAAGGGTAAGAGGCGTTGGGGTTTTAGAGGGGTTGAGGGTTGTTTTAGGGTTTTAAGGTGGCATAGGCTCGGCGCGGCGCGGCCAAGGTGCTGTCCGTCAAGGGTAAGAGGCCCCCTCCTTCGACTCGGCCCTCCTTTCCTCCTCCAACAGAAAGGAGGGCCGAGTCGATGGAAGGTGTTACAGTCTCAATCGCCATCCCTCAGCCGCCATCCCTCTGCCTTCCCCTCTGTTTCCCCCACCCCCCCCTTCGGCCTTCGGAGACTGTCTGCAATGTCTCCTTCCCGCCTTTCCCCACCCCCCTACACACTGTCATACACTGCCGTAAACTGTCGTACACTCCCTCCCTTCCTGTTTGCCTCCCCCCTTCTTTCCCTCCCTCCCGCTTATTCAGGTGATTACGTGACCGTCAAATTCGACATGATGCTGCCCCTGGGGGCCCGGTCGGGTCGCAGCAGAAAGTTCCACAAGCGAGAGGTGAGGTGATTTGCTGTCGCGTGTCTTCGTCGTAAATGTTTATTTTTTGTTCTTGTGACGTTTTGATTGGGCTGACTGGCATTTGGTTGGGTTCGGTTGGGTTGGTTGAATTTGGTTGGGTTTGGTTGGCCATCGCCGTCCCTTGGCTGCGGTTGGTGTTACCGTTTTCTTACCCCTTCCCCTTGAGCGCCTCTCCCCCCCCCAACCCCCGCCTCCCAAATCCTCCCACAGGTCCAGCGAGTGAGCGGGGGCGGTGCGGGTCCCCTGCTGGGCACCAGCGCCTGGATGTACGACAAATACACAGGACTGGAGTCCGACATTCGGAAGGTGCTGGGGCAGCTGTCGGCGCAGGAGCGAGCGGCAGCGGAGGAGGGTGGGTGTGCGCAGCGCAGCCGGGGGGCGGGCGGAGAAGGCGGCAGGAGGAGAAGGTCGTGTGTACTGCCTTGAGTTTAATGTGCGGTGTGTGTCCTTATCATCTGTATCATCTTTATTTGCTCTCTTCCTTCCCTCCCACCCACCCACCGACCGACCGACCGACCAACCGCTCCCCCTTCGTAGCGGCGGCGCGGATCCGCTCGCAGCGCATGGCGGCGCAGGAGGCCGGCCTCGCATCGTACGGCGATCTGTACGACGCGCTGGACGTGGACCAGCTGTCAGAAGATCTGGACGAGCAGATCATCGAGGATCCGGATCTCGCTGAGCTGGTGGACAGCTTGGGACAGGAGGACGAGCAGGACGAGCTGGACGAGCAGGCGGCTTGGTCGCGGGGGCGGCAGCAGCAGCGGGGATCATCCTCGTCCTCGTCCGCATCTGGGGCGGCGGCGGCGACGGGACCTAAACGGGCGGCGGCGGTAGCAGCAGCTGCGGCGGCGGCGGTGGGCCGGACAAAAGGGCGGAGCGACGGCGGCGACAGCGGCGGCGGTGGCAGCAGCAGCAGAGGAGGGGGGGTGCAGCTGGGGGTGCCCGAGTCGACGGAGGACAACACTTTGGACCTGGCTGGGGAGGTGAGGGAGGGAGGAGGGAGGGAGGGAGGGAAGATGAGGGGGGGAGCAGGTGAGGGTGCGTGCGTTAGAGGGGTGTCCATATGTCGACATTTCCGTGTGTCCACGTACGGGCGGGCAGGCAGGAAGGAGGGAGGCAGGGCGGAGGACAGGGGGGGCCAGGGAGCGGACACTGCAACCGGCCCCCGCCCCGCCAGGGTTGCCTCGGCGACTTGGCGGTCCGCGGTTCGTCTTCCTTTCTCTGAGCCTCTGAGCTCCCCCAGACTCGAGGGGCGACGCGCTCGGCTGTTCCTGTGGTCGTTACAGTGGGCTCTGTTGTGTTGTCGCGTACCTAAAAGCACAATGCACGGCGCATACGGCGCAGGTTCCGGAGCTGGCCGCCGCGGACCTGGACGACCGCCTCCGGGAGGAGCCCCCCGGCTCCGTCCTCTTTGTACGGCACGGCCTGGGCACCGGCGCCGTACGAGATGCCGTACATGAGGTGTTGACGCGGCGGTCGTCGCCCAAGGGGCGCGTGCTGGAGTGGCGGGAGGCGCCGGGAAGCCGGGGCGAAGTGACGGTGGTGTGGCTGACGTGATGTGTGAGGGCCCTAATGAAGGTAGATCAGTAGAGAAGAAGAATGTCGCGGAGGGACAGCGGCGACGTGAGGGGATGGGGTGCGTGAGGGGCTCGGGCTTGGGCCGGGTTTGCCTGCCGGCCACGGCCACGGCTGCCCTTACCCTTCCACCAGCGGCCATCGCACCTGAGGAATGGACCCGTTTCACAGTGACTGGACCCAAAAGGATCACCCACCGGTGCCTACTTGGATTTCCGAGCCTGGAACCCACCACTGAAACAGCCACAACAAAGTGGATTGGATTGGGGCCATGTAAGCTTGTCACTAAGCTTCACGCCACAGTCAAGTGCTGCCAGCAGCATCCTCCATTTCAAAGCGCTGCAACGATCTCCATTCCGAGTTTCATCAAGGGCAGGAGACAGCTTGTTCCTCACCCCCGCCACATTCCTTCCTTCGCCTGCAAACGTGTAAACTCCTGACCTGATCCGCCAACCAAGCTGACGGACGCCACACCGAGCACAGCCCACCACCTACACGTGGAGTGGAGTGGAGCCCACCTGCACTGCCGCCCCCCATTCGTTTCGTCTCTCAGGGAGTCATTCGTTTGTTCGTTTGCCGCCTGGACACCCATGCTGGCGCACGACCCCCGCCTAGCCTACAGGAGCCGCGCGTCATCTAAGCCTAAAAGCCTCAACCATTACCGCGTTCCGCCACCAGCAGCCATGAGCCATCCCCACGCTTATTCGATGCCGTAACAATGACCACTCACCCGCAGCTCCTGGACGGTTCCTGAGCCCGTGAGGTACCTCCCCCTGCAGTGTGGTACTTGGCTCACCACGTCCTGTCACTACAATAAGACACCTCCCCGATCCCGGCCGGCCCCCCTCCGGCCTATACGCGGATAACCCCGATCCCTCCGCTGCGGTCCTGGGGGATACGAACCATGCCCATGCCGCACAGCCTCCACCCCCGCGGTGCGACCGCCACTACCGTACCACCTCTGTCACTGCAAGCCCGTGTCATCCGCGAGGCGCTCCAGCTGCCCCTCCCCCCAACTACCTACCGTCCTCTGGAGCCCACTGTACCAATCACAAGTTCCCGCGCTGCACTGCGACCGCCACCAGCTGCCCCACTACCCTTACCCCCTACCACTGCCATCTGCGGCCACCACCCTCAATCACTGCAATCCCTGCCGCAGACAACCCGCTGCCGCTACCACTGCAGGTCCACGTCCGCAAAGCGCTCCAGCTGCCCCACCGCCTCGTTGAGGTCCTTCTGCACCTTCTTGCGGCGGTAGAAGATGGGGCAGTCGCGCGAGGTGCACAGCACGTCCATGTGCAGCGAGCCCTGGCACCGCTGGCAGGCCGTCCAGAGCGCGCCGTACTGCCCCTCCAGCTCCGAGACCGTGTCCAGCGTCCGGGAGTAGATCTCCGCTTCCTGCAGCGCAAGGCGAGGCGCCCGTCCGCGCGGGAAATGCTACGATAAAAAACAACGTTTTGCTTACGCGCGCGCGCGGTACAGCTTCTGGTCGGCTCGTGCCGTCTGTACATCATATCAGGCTGTTTCCTTTCTTTCCTCGATCTCGTGCCGGGACAGGAGGAAAGCCGCCAACTGCACGAGGAGGAAGAGGTGCTCTGGAGCCGCTGTGGAGGTGGGACGCACCTTGGGCTTGCAGTGCGAGCAGAGGCTGTCCTTGGAGCCGGACGACAGGGGCGCCTTGCACGCCAGGCAGCTGAGCGTCACCTGCGTGCGCAGCAGCAGTGCAGCACCAGGCCGCAAATACGCCAGGCGGATTTGGTAGGGGCGGGTCGCCTGCCTGCCTGCCTGACGGACTGGACGGTTCAGAACACTTAGGCGGCGGTGGGCGAAGCGGTGGATGCATACCGGTGCGACGAGGTGGGGGGATACCGGTACGATAGCAGAGCCAATGCACATGGGTCGGGAGGCACTGGTAAACCGTTCCGGCGGCGTTTTTGATCCCGGCCTCCCTCCCTCTTACCTTGGCGAACCGCATGATGCCGCCGGCCGCGTTGCTGGGGGTGGACACCGAGATGCAGCGAGTGTGGTCGCCTGCGATCGACAGACCAACCGACCGGAAGGGAAAAGGAAAAAATAAGCCCCCACAGCGGCACAGACCGTACCAAACAAACAAACAAACAAACAAACACGGACAGCAAAGGTGGGCGTTACGCCTGACACGTACTAGCGCGGCCCTCGCCTGGCACGCGCAGGCGCTTAAGCAAAAGCCGGAAGACCGACTAGTGGGAGGACAAGTCTCCCTCCCGCCTCCCTGCCTGATGCCCGCAGGTCCCTTCTTTACTCCTTTCACCGCAAAGGGCACCGACCCCGGCGCCCGGTCTTGGACCTACCGCAGAGCAGGTCCTTGGGATTCTTCATGACGGGCTCGAAGATGCGCAGCAGCGGCTGGCTGAGGTGGTGCTCCAGGTAGTGCTGGCAGTCAATGGGCAGCGAGTGCTCCAGCGCGTAGATGGGGTCCTCCGCCTTCTCCCAAGCCTTGGCGCCCTTGGCGGCCTGCGCCAAGACACGTAGTAGTGCGAGAGAGAGAGGGAGAGAGAGAGTGTGTGCGTGTGTGTGTGTGGCGGGCAGGCTAGGGGAGGGGTCTACAACTCTACATACATACACAAGCCAAGCAGGCTCTGCAGGATCAAGGCCGACGTTCCTCCCGCACAATGCAATATGCAAATACCACGGCCACCACGGGCGTCAGGAGATTGCCGGGAAGCCCAGGAGGCACAGCGCAAAGCGCGCTCGCGCACGAGTGTGGGGCACTTGCCTTGATGATGACGTACGGCACGCGGTCGCCCACCGCCGGCGCCGTGGCGGCGTCGCGCTTGCGCATCTTCTTGGCCAGCTCCACGTGGGCAATCTTCATGTCGTACTCGTCGCCGTCCTTGGTCAGACCCTGCGGCGACACACGCGGGAAACGGACAGAGGCAGGAACCGGAACCGTGAAGGGGTGGAGGCGCCACGGGTGCTGCATTGACTCAACAGCAGCCTGCCGCATGTACGTTGAGGTTGGGAAGCTGAGCTAAGCTGAGCTGAGCTAAGCTTCCGCAGCGCAGCCCCTCGAGGATCTGGAGCCCACTAGATCAACAACTAGCACAGCTGCATTCCCCGACAACGTGCGTGGCCCCGGTGCGGTTTCCGATTCCGGACCGAAGGTCCGCGCGGCGTGGCGCGGCGCGTGGTGTGGCGAAACAAACATAACATAACAATGTTAGGGAATACGGGACCTGAGCCTGCGCTTTACCTTGCTGATCACGAGCAGCGACAGGTCAATCTTGTTCATGAGCAGGTCCGATATGACGCCCTTGACGTACGACACCGCGCCCTGCACGTCCTTGCCAATCAGGATGCGCTCCAGGCACGTGGTCACCACGTTGCGCACAAGCAGGCAGTTGTCGCGGCGCACCGTCTCGATACCCTGTGTGTGTGTACAACAGGGAGGGCGCCGTGAGGCGGGGAAGGCGGGCCCGGCGTGGCGCGCAAGGTGGCGCAAAACAACTCCCGCTCCAGCGATCCATTTTGGGCTCGCCGTTACACGGCGCATCCAAATCCCGCTCCTCGCCAACAAGCCCGGGCATTGTGCGGGTCGCGTGGCCCTGCCTCCGTACCTTGCTGTCCATCTTGTCGTGCTTGTCCGGCCGCGTCCACAGCAGCCCGGCGTAGCGCTTCTTGTTCATCAGCAGGTACGGGTAGTACACCTGAGGGAGGGAGGAACATGAGGCGGAGGATCGGCCCCTACCCAAATTGAACCCCAAAGCGCAAGCAACGGTCTGGCCAGGCACCCTACACACCTCCCTCCGCCATCCGACGGAACCCCGTGCTTGATAAAGCTTCTGAGCATACGCGACTCCCAAGCAGCCTCTGCGGTGAAAGCGGCGGCCAAGAGGACTGCCCAGCAGGCTCTCCCCCTCACCTTCTCGAACTCGAGCTTGACCGGCGGCGGGAAGGCCTTCGACACAACGGCCGCGGCCTCGCGGCCCAGCTCCATGGCGCGAGTGACGTCGGACACCTGCTCTCGGCGCCAGGGTTTTGCGGGCTTCAGGGAACGAGCGAGGAGGCCCAGCGAACAAGCCCCCCGCCTCGCGTTCATATAATTCACCATCACCACCACCCCGCGGCTCCGTGTCCTCACGGGCTCTTCCTCCTGACAGACTGACGCGCGCTCAGCTCGACGCACCCACCCACCCACCCACCCACTTATCCAGCCACCCACTCAGCCAGCCACCCACCCCCTGCCCACCTTGAAGTGCACCATAACCGAGTCGGTGTCGCCGTAGATGACGTCGCAGTCCGTCTCGTAGCCGTTTGCCCGCGTGTAGTGCTCCTGAACGAACAGCATACAGTGCGGCAGAGCAGCGGCACCAGCAAAAAGAGTGCCACTTGAGGCAGCAGCACACGGCCAAGGAGGGGGAAGGCTAGGCTAGGCTGGCCGGTGGGCGGGCCGGGTGACCCGACCCATGGCAACGATGCCGCTGCCTCAGCGTCGCAGAACGCGGCGCACATTCTCAAACAGTCTGAGATCAAGATGAACGAACCGCGGATGGCGAGAGAAAGCAGTCGGCTTACGCGTGCACGCGCGCGATCGCCTCCCACCTGCACCAGGGCGCGCGTCTTCATAATCATCTCGCGTCCGTACGCCGTGACCGACGCCGAGATGGCCAGGCACGGCATCTTGCCCACCGTCGCGCCCGTGAAGCCGTACACGCTGTTCGCCGACACCTGCACCGCCACACGCCCACACAAGCCGGTCGCTTTTAGTTCACCCCCAACACCGATTCGGGGAGCGCAACGAGACACGAGGGCCCGAGTGACCCAGAGGAACCGAGTGAGCCAGGAAGCAGCGTCACGCACCTTCAGCGCCAGCTGCCTGCCATCCAGCACGGCGCGCTTGAAGGGGTCGGTCTCCGCCTTGAGGTCGTTCTTGGCCCTGCGAAGGCCCGAGGGGTAAAAATTGATACCGCAGCGGAGACGGAGACGGCGTTAGCGAACGGACCCAGAACCCAGGCCCGAGGGCTCTGGTTAGAGACCACCAGCCGGCCGGTCCGTTCTTCGAGCGTTAGGTTCGCTCGAATAAAGGCAGGGTGCCAAGGCGCCAGGAAGGAAACGAAAGCGAACGCCTCGCTGCGGCTGGCAGTGGCCGGCAGTGGACGGGGCTTGCCTGCCTTACCGTTTGCGTGCCGCCAGCAGCTCCTCCAGAATCTCGGGCAGCAGGCCCCGCTGCCGGGTCGACCGAACGAACCAGTCGCCGCAGGGGCTCTGCTCGCGGTCCTCCACGGGCACCATGGACAACCTGCCCCCGGGCAGCACCACACCGTGGGCTCAGCACATACCGTAGCAGCAACACAAGCAGCCAATGCCAGCAGAGCCGCTTAGCATGGCAGCCGCAAGGAGCCACGGACAGGATGTGCAGTTCAGGGTGCAGGGCCGTCGGTACACCTGCACCGACCACTGTCCGCGTCCGCGCCGGACGCGCACACCGGCTTGTGATCGGTCGCTACAGCCGGTGGGGCTTACGCGGGGCCCTCTCTCCAAACTGCACACCGGTGTGTTCACGGCACCCGTAAACAAACACACACACACACCTATCGTTGGGCAGCAGCGTCGTGTAGCACAGGTTGTGGGCCATCATGATGGAGGGGTACAGCGACGCGAAGTCCAGCGTGGCGACTGGGCCTGCGCAGGCGATGGGGGAATTGGGACTTGACGAGGGTAAAAAGAACATACCGCAGGAAACCGGACGAGGGCGGGGGGATCGGGGAGGAGATGCGCGCGTTCGGAGACGGTGCGTAAGGCGTGCATCGCAGGCTTGCGGAAGGGGATAAGACCGGAGGTGGGCTGGGTTGCGTGGGTTAAGCAGGCTGCGGCAGCGCTGGACAGTCGTTGGGCGGTAAAAAGAGGAGGTGCCCGGCAAGCCACACGCTTTGGGGCTTGTAGGCGCGCGTACTCTGCTGCGGTAGAGTTCACAAGTGCCCAGACGGCCGGCCAACTCACGCTCGTAAAAGCCGATCTTGGGCTCCAGGACGGTGGCGCCCTCGTAGCCGACCCCGTCGCCGCCCGCGGCCGGGCCCTGAACCTGCATAGCAGGTGAATGAACCACGATCCGAGTTACAGCGTGGTACCGCGAAAGAGTTGGCATGACTATGACGAAGCGCGCGCGGCCACAGCGTTTCCGTGACGGGTGCTGAAACGCGCAGCGGTGGCTTCGATTTTAAACCAGCCATGTCTGTGAGCGTTGATCCAAAACGCCGTCGAGGGCCGAGGCGAGCGGTGGTATAACACCGACGGACCTTGATGTTGGGGATGACGAAGCCCTTGGCCTGGGCCTTGCGCAGCAGCTGGCTGAACACCTTGATGGACTGGCCGCGGGTCAGCAGGTACGACAGAGGCACGCCTGCGGGCGGGGTTTTTTTCCCGGGCGCGTATGGGTACGTGCGCGCGGCAGTTTCGGCACTGGGGGGAGGCATACATGAAACACGATACGTCGCCACGGTCTGGCTGTGTGCGGCACCGGCTACTCTTTTTTGGCGTCATCTGGAGTCGGTGGTTTCGCGGCACATCGCGTGGAGCACTGGACCGCACCGCTGGTGGGAAGGTAGTGAGTAAGGCGGGGGAGGGGGCAGCACAGCGGCGCCGCGTCTTGGCCTGTATCTTCCTGGATCCCCGACGCCGGGCCACCCGCGTCTGAATCGGACCATTTATCATCAAAACGACGTCGTTTCTGCAGCCCGATCCATCGGCTCTCACCCACCCACCCACTCACCTGTCACCCTGGCCATTTCAATGTAGTTGTAGGTGTACATGAGCTTGTCCAGGAGCCGCTGCGGAAGGTACGCATCCTGGAGACGCGAAATACGCCACACGAAGTGCCGCGGGCGGGAGCGGGGGGAGCACACACCGGATCGATGAGTTGCTGGCGCACAAGCCGCCAGCACAGCCATGCGCTGCATACATGCCAACGCGAGGTTAGGATGGCGGCCAAGGTGCCTCTTGACAAGCACGCGCGCAGCCCGCGGCTGCCTCCAGACCGCTCTGCGGCGCATCCGGCGATGCCGCACCTTGAGGCAGTAGACGGCCAGGCGGCGGCGCGTCTCCTCGTTGCCCGCCTGCAGGTCGGCGATGGCGCTGTGGTGCACGTCCTCCTTCTGCTCGCCTGCGCAGACAGCACAAGACGCCGGCGGCAAGAGTGCCATGCCGTCGTTAGAAATACACGGTGGTAAACAACCACCGAAGGATCCACCGAGCGACGGCGTGAGTTCTGTCGCCGCGGACACGGGCCCGAAAGCGTCGCGCACCGGTGCACGTCTCTCAACCATGAGAGACGACACATTGACTGACACATTGATGACGTATCGGTTGAAACCCAGCGGCGGCGGCGACGGCGGCGCGTCCCTGGCTGTCGTTCTCCGGGCACCCACGCCTCCAACACCGCCCTTTCCTGCATTAGGCCACCCGCGCCCTCCCACCTGCCTCTTTGCGGCCATCCAGATATCCTACCGGCCTCTGCCCCATAATGCGCTCACCCAGGAAGTGCGCCGAGACGCTGTTCAGCGAGTAGGACGAGAGCTTGTGGTCGCGCTGGATGGCGGTCAGTAGGTCAAACTGGACGCGGCCCTCGATGGTGATGTCCTTGTACTCGTGGGTGCCGTACGCCTTGGAGCTGAACTGGCTGTCTCGCATGCGCGTGTGGCTGTTGAGCGGGAGGAAGAGGGAGACGGGGAATCACCGTCGCCGATGACGACATGAGGAGGGCAGGGGCCAGGGTGACAGTCATATTCAGGGTGACAGTCATATTCCAATGGGAACATGAAGCAGGAAGGTGCACGCTACATGATCCAAGCAGAACGAAAGGCAAGAGCCCTAAACCCCAAAACAAGCGCGACAAGAACAGCGAAAGATCTTCATGGCAAACGGTCTGATGCGCTGGAGGAACAACGCCCGGAGACTTCTCGCGTGACTTGAGTTCGCACGGTAAACACGCTGCCTGACGGTACCCGACAGCATGCCAGCCCCGCGTCCCGCACCGCGCCACGCGCCCTGTTGCATGCCATGCCCTTGCCAGCTGACACCATGTGCCGCCCCGCAGCGCCTGGAAGAGGGCCCCCCCTCCTTCGAAGCGCTCCCTCACCTGCCGCGCACTCGGCCCCAGACCTGGAACTGCTTGCCGATCTTCAGCGCGTCCGCCCGCTCGTACAGGTACGGCAGATCGAAGTTCAAGATGTTGTAGCCGATGATGATGTCGGGGTCGGACTCGATGAACAGGTCGCGCCACCGCAGCAGCATTGCCGCCTCGCTGTGACACGATGCAAGCACGATACAGCACGACATGTCGTTGGTGACACGCACCGGGCAACAGGATGATGCGACATGCTGCGACTCCCCCTCCTCGGTGCAGGTACAGGGTACCCGTTTGCACATGCGGAGGGATGATACGTATTACCCCTAACGAGTGAAGCAGCCCATGGGTGCGAACAATCACCCAAGGAGAAGCCCGGCCAGGCACATGCGTACAGAGAACCCAGCGCACGTCTTAGGGTTTTGTCCCTCCTCCGCCTATACCCGGATAATACCCTACCACTTCTTAGGGTTTTGTCCCTCCTCCGCCTATACCGGTATGGGACATAAGTGAGAGCGAGACCAGAGCTTGAGACCGCCCCGCAACCCCCCACCCCCCAGAGCTCACTCCGTGAAGGACATGACCTCCGCGCCGACGATGGGCGCGCAGCTCCCCAGCGTCATCACGTTCTTCACCACCGGCCCCTCCGTGCGGCCGCTGACGCTGACCATGCTGGCGATCTGCAGCGGCCGGTCGGGTCGTTGGCAGTTTGTGGCGGCAGGTCCTTGGCTGCGCCCCCTTCGAGGCCCCCGCCCGCACACAAACGACGCATTTCGTTCTTGGTATCGAAACGACCACAAGCCAAACTGAAATGCCTGGCAGGCCCCTGCTGCATACGCGCTGGCAGCCGCGAGGCTGAGGATTCACCGGCATCCGTTGCCTCCCAGCCCCGTCACGCGTCCACAGTGCAACTCCCGCCAAGTTTCCTTCGCGGGCCATCTTTTTCTACCCACCTGGATGACCGGGTCGATCTTGGCCTCCGGGAAGCAGCCCTTGCGGCCGCAGCACTCAATGTCGATCGACATGATGCGCAGCGGCGCGACAGCCGAGTATTCGCCTGAGGCCGCACCACACGGGTTGGGAGGGCGGTCGCAGGGTCCATGAGCGCCGTCAACAAGAAAAACGGCAGAGAGAAAGATGCAATGGTGGGGTATGCGACGGCTTGGTGCATTTAGGCGGCGTTAGTGGACACTGCGAGGTGTCGGTGCAGCGTGCGACGTGTAGTCGCGAAGGGTAGCAGAAGCGATCAAGGGAGCATTTGTAGGGCAGCGGCTTACAGATTTTCAAACGCAGGTAGGCAGCTTCACGTCGCCACTCCACGCAGCGACCACACACAGTCCAGACCCGACGGGGGGGAGCGTGCGGCAAGAGGAGCCCACCACCCACAAGCGTTCTGGGCGCTCCATTGACAAGTCAAGGATGCATCCAAACCATCTGGCCCGTCACAACAACACCTTTTGCAGTGCAGCAGCCTTGCCCTTAGCGTGTGCAGGTCCGATTTCCAGGCACCCATCCCCTCGTTGCATCCATGCAACCCCATCATGTATATATCTGTCCCCAAGCCCCCCATGAACCTCACCCTCGGGCGGGTGCGAGATGAGGTGCTGGTAGTGGATGTGCGCCTCGATCTGGCAGTGCGTGAGGTGCTGATCGCGCTGCAGCAAGTACTTCCCGGCGGGCAGCTCCACCCAGTTGCCCCCCACGACCTGCACCCAAACCCACCACACCAAGGCATAAGGTGTCAAGACAACCGCACCACACAATAGCGGCCAGGCCGAAGCAAGGCACAACGACAGCTAGGATGCGTGAGAAGAACGGCTCGGGGCACCAGCGGGCGATGGCTTGGGAGGGCTGGTGCGTTCGTTCGGAGAGCGCTGTTCGGAGTTCCCCTTCGACGGCCAGAGCGGCAGTCCTCGTGGTGATCACGACCCACCTTGGTGTCAACCATGAAGCGCAGCGTGTACAGCACGTTGCTCTCGTAGGTCGTACACTTGATGTACTCGCCCATGCTCTTCACTTGTAGCCCGGCCTCGAAGAGGCCTGCCCAGAAGTTGTTGGGTCAACAAGCGGTGTGGGGTCAACAAGCGGAAGCCCGTGCAGGCAAGCCAAACGAGTCGCTACAACAGACGCTCGAGCCGTCGCAACTTTGGCAGTGCCAGATACGATATGTGAGACAGCTCAGTACTAAACAGGGCCGGGTGTTTCAAGACAAGCGCCAAACGCGAGTGCATTCCCAGAAATTACGGACACGTGCGCGCCCGCGCATGCCGTGTCAGCGTGCAGTCGTGCGTGCGCTTAGTGGGTTGGGCCCAAATGGGTAGATTCTGTTTGCCCCACTCGCCTCGCGCTGGCGTCACCAGGTTCGGCACGCTGACGACGATCTTCAGGAAGTGGCGAGGCGCGTCGGGCCCCTGGAAGTTCCAGATGGACGCCCTCTCGCAGGGCTCGATCTTGAGCACGGCCTTGCCGCCCAGGCCCTTGACCCTGCCCTCCAGCTCCTTCTGTGAGGGTGATGGGCGCGTGTGGGTGGAGAGGAAAGTTTGGAGCCAGCACCGGCCGTCAACGGGGCCGCGCAACCATGCATGGACAATGCACGTGTCGATTTACGGGGTTGTATGCGACCGTCTGAGGTGGCCGTGTACGTTCGAGGAGCATCGTGACACGAAAAGCAGCCAGCACGAAGCGCGAATGTCACCTAGAGCGCCTAGCTACCACCAGCTGTGAGGGCCGTGACGGCCTAACAACCCACAAGCACCGAAGTGCGACATTCATAGAATCGCGACGCACCGCGTCGAATTAGGACACACAACTTGGCGAACGACCTACATACTACCGTCCCGCTACCTGCCGTAAAGATCGTATGACGCGTTACGCACGTTCAATTGTTCCCCAAGCGCGTGAATGAACTCCGGACCCCACGAGCCCTTCCGCTCGATGAAGAAGTAGGGCTCGAAGCCGTGGACGAATGCACAGACGCTGTTGCCGGCGGCGTTGACGCCATACATGCGGATAACCGGCACCTGTGGTCCCGGGATGGGAGCTGGTTATTATAAAGGATTCACACTTTCTGTCAACCGTACATCACGCAAAGCTGGATGCATGGGTGGGCTATGTTAACCGAGGGCATCCCCTTCGGTTAACACGTGTCCTTTCATTACCATGCGAACGCCGCCTAGCCAGGCGGAGAATCCCAGGCCGACAGTCGCGCTCGAAAATGTTAAACCTCAGCAGTAGAAGCATGCCGTGGAATGGCATGAACGGGCCTTTCACGTACACGTACGGCACTGTGAGCAGGACCGCTGCGGCCCAGTTTCGCACACTGCAGTGCTGCAGCGCCTTTGGCGGGCACGCGGTAACGTACAGGGCATCCCTCCCCGGGCACATCCCGTCAATGCTTCAAAGAAGTGTGGGCCGCCCACACGGAACCGAGATGGCGCCCCACTTCTCAGTGACAACGCCGCATTGACCCGCACTCGCCAACCCTTTACCAAAGCTCTGCCGGCCGCAGTTCCTCTCAGTCCAACGCTTCCTACCTGCCTGACGCCCTCCTGCACTACATCCACGTTTCGCATGGGCTCCGCAAGGTAGTAGTCCACCTCGACTTGCTGAAACACTGTGGGATCAACGAAAATATGCGCTTGTATTGGGGCTCGTGTGAAGCGGGGCAGAGGGAGTGGCTGCCGCAAAAGGCAATGGGCGTAAGGCATCCCCTGGTTGCAGCGGCTCTTGGGCAGGACCCATCCCATGCTGCTGCCAAGGCGTGCGCCAGACTGAGGGAAGTGGTTAGGCCGGGTGAACGCGTGGCTGGGAAAGGCGGATGCGTGGTTGGGCCAGGCGAGCCGGGTGGGCTTACCAAGCTTCGTGGTCATCGGGTCAAAAGCTGCAGGCTTCGGGCGTTCCCAGTTGCGGCCCGCCTCGCCCAGCTGAATGTCCTCCAGGGGCTCCGGGGGCGCCGCGGGGTCATCCTCGATGAAGTCGTCATCTGGCTCCACCGGTCCCGTCGCCTATGTGGCGCAATCAAGTCAAGCCAGATTTCTGGGTTCGCACCGACATGTGCAATCGCAGACCGTAAAGGTATTGAGGGCTGTCCTTCGGGAGCTGTCGGGCTCAAGTTGGTGAGCCAGGGGCAGGACGGCGGCCCCACCACGGCATAACTCCCCACCTGGCGCTTCATGGGGGGCCCGCCGAAGCGGCCATCGTGATGCTGCCCTGCTCCAGTTCGCTTTCCATAGTCCGACATGATGGCCACACGGTTTCCACTGAACACGAGGCGAGAGCTGTTCCTGCCCACCAACGATTGTGCGACCTTAATCCTGCATCGCGCAAGTACTTCGCTAGCTTGGTCTTGAAGTAGTTCAAATACTAATCTCGTAGCAACGGGAACGAGGGCGACAGTGACGACCTGGTGTAGCGCGCGTAAGGTATTGAGACAGCTTTGAAAGGCCGTTCGCGTGGAAGCTTTGCACGTTCTGGTACAGTTGTGCGATACTTACAAAGATGGGAATTGTTTACCAACGGGAAAAGTACCTCGGCAAACTGAACTGTTTAAACTGGTACGAATGGTTTCGCGGCAAATCGTCGGTTGTTTCGTTGCATGCAGAATTGAGCCCCCTCCAGATTGAAGGTCAGAAGACATCGTGCGAGCTTTCTTGCTCCAAGAGCCGTTTAGTCCTGGCCGCTTCGTGTTGGCAAAGTGTGGCCTTACCTCTCGGGGAGCCATATCAGGACAGCTTTAACCTCGTTCTCAGAGTTCCTTGTATCCTAGCAGCTATACCGATAAAAATATGGCACCTCGTGTTGGTCGACTTGGCATGCCTGCGCATACTCGGTTGAGCGAGTCTTCTTTCGGAGATTGAGCTGCGGTGTGCCTGGCTGTGACTCTCAACAATTCTCAGCAGGTAGAAACTCTACTGGGCCTTTATGTTGGCCTTTCTTCACTTATAAGGAAGGAAATCCTTCGTGCCTTGTGTCCGCGTAGTACGGTACCGTCCCCTCTGTCGACTGACTCTTTCAAGCTACCTGACCTGATCGGACCGAACGCGCAGTCTTACGGGATCCCGATACCTGCTTGGCTGTGGCGGCAACGGCAAGGGCCTGCTGAGTTTGACGTGCAGACAGCTTACAAGGCCGGCCGAGTTGACAAAGCCGTTTTAGGTGAGGTACGAACGGGGTTGCCGCATAGGTGTACATCGCAAGGAGATCTGGGTTGTCACCGATCTGGGTTTCAGCCTTGAAGCTCTCAACCTGCAGATGGGAACGAGTTAGGGCGGGTGCCAGGCACGTGTGCGAAACCCCCACTGTCTCGTGTCCTGCTCGTGCAAATGCCGGGTCGACCGAGCACAACCCCACAAAGCCCACAAAATGTCCTGTCGGCATGTCCTTACATAACCTGCCGCGGTGCACAGCTTCACACTGCACGTTGGTGGCGGATTCCCCATATCCGGGTTTGGAATATGGGTTTAGGCTGTGGCATAACAAACGCACTCTTGGGACAAGAGTGGGAGAGGCCCGTGGCACTTCCCTCAAGCAGGGTCTTATCCGTGCCAGCACCTAGTGCAACCTCATGGCGCTGTACGGATGACCATCCATCCCACCGCACACACATGCACGTGTCTGCTTGTTTCGTTCAGTACTCGGGACTCTCCAGCGCCGACATCGTCACACCTTTCGCACGTGCCAAACCCTGCAGGCGACGGTGCCCAGGAAGTCAACATGAGTGACCTGTACTCCGAGGCTACAAGTAGCTTTGGGGGCGGCCAGTCTCCCTTCTCAGATCACCGCTATTTTTTAATGTACGATGGAATTGGAATTGACCAGTGGGATGACGACAGCGACATGGAGGACGCCTGCGATAACGACTCCGACGGAACCCAAGGTGCGTGACACGGCGATGCCGTTAATCCGCGCCAGTCCACGCTACAGCTCACTGTCCGTCATTCTTGTACTGCTGCCCTCGGAACTGTTCACCAACATTAGCTGCCGCGGCATGAATGGTCCGTTGCAATGCAGCACATCCGTTGTGGAGGGTGTGCCTCGTGTGCCGCACGGCAGCCGGTTTCCGCCGGCCTCCCGCGGCGTTCTTATGTTCCGTACCCGGTATCGCGCATCCGGGATTTGCTGTGCAGGCGCTGACAACGTCATTTCGGGCGCTGGGCCTGCAGGCAGCGCATTGCCGCCTGTGGTGCGCGATGCGACGGCTGTGGCTGGTGATGGCCCACCGGCTGGCACCTCGGCATCCAACGTCATACGGAACGACGCACGGGAGGGCTCCGGAGTCGCTGCCGAGCCCTGCAGCGCTGGGGCAGGGGCGGGGCCCGCTGACGGCCGCATCGGAGCGCTTGCAGAAGCCACGGGCAGCGGCAGCGCAGCGGTGTGTATGCTGTGTCGCGCACGCGCTTTGGGTTCATGTCTTCAAAGCAACCCCTGTTATGTCGACGGCGATATGCGGGTGATATCATCGTGTGCGACTTGAATGGAAAGTGACACCTGCATTTAGTGAGGTTTGGGTCCCATTTTCATGTTCCAGCTGAGCTTGGGTCGAAAACCAACGTTTGCAAGGCACCTCCTGTGAACCCCAAAAGTTGACCTGCTGCAAGTCCTGTTCCGCAACCACCTTTTTGGGTTCGTCGTTGGCTGCTGGCCCTGCTGTTGCCTGAAGCGCAGGCTGCAGCGCAGGCTGCCTCAAGGGTGAGCCTCAAGTGGACCGAGGCGATGCAAGCCCAGTTCCTTGACGCCGTGGACGAGGTTGGCGTGATCAACATGACGGGCCAGAAGATCATGGAGAAGATGCACGTGGATGGGCTGGACCTCACCCGCGTCCGCTCACGCGTTAACACGTACCGCCTTAAGCTCAAGCGCGAGGCCGGGCTGCCCTGTTGTGCGCAGCTGAACGAGGAGAACCTGCGAAAGATGGACTTGGCACACCAGGTGGGCAAGTGCAGTGCACGGCCAGCTGGCCCATGAGCTCTACCCTTCGAAAGTCTAGAGCCCACTGACACAACCACACAGCAGGTGGATTTTCTTGCGCGACTGTCGGAAAATGAAAGGAGCGTGCAAACATGGAGGCATGAATGTGCCAGCATTGGCGACAGCTGATTTAACGGGGGCGGGGCGCGGGGCACGAGACGATCTTCTCGAGTGTCCTGAGTCCCTTGTGAGTACCGTATGGCTCTCGCCTACCCCATTATGCCCAGATGCTGCAGCTCGGAGCCGCTGCAACGTCGGCACGGGGCATTATGCCGCCGGTGGCCAACGCGCTCCCAGCGGGTTGGCCCCGCATCGGCGGCGTGCCTATGGCCAGCGGCGTACTGCCTTTGGCTGTCGCCGGCAACTTACCCGGAATGGGCTACGCGTTGGCGCCGCCGGTGCCGCCCGTCCTTGCTGCTGCGCCGATCCCCGTTAATGGGTCACTGCAGGTGAGGCGTCGCTGGCGGGGGCCTTACGATGAGTACCGTATCTGTTTGCAATGGCCGGCTCGTTGGCGCCTCTGGCTTCGTGGGTTTGGGGCGTGGATGTCATACTGTCATGTCATTGCACCTGGCTTAAGAAGACTCCTGAGATTGCATGGCGCACATCCAGCACTGATGCAGAGCCCATGCTCCACATGCCCTTGGTTAACAGGGACTGCAGCGCGCCGGTTTGGGAGGTGCGGTGCTGGCGTGCGGCGCCTCGGCGGTGGGGGCCGCCCCTGGCACACATGCTGACGCCGGCGGCGCCGGGGGCGAGGATGATGCTCATGATGGGGACGACGCCGGCGACGATTGCGCTGTGTGCGGGCGGCGGGACAGCGAGGGTGGCTTCTGGATTGCCTGCGACTCCTGCAACAGCTGGTTTTGCGGCCGATGCGCGAGGATGACCAAGGCCAGGTCCGGCAAGCTGAAGGAATGGTTTTGCTACCAATGCACCTGACCAGAGGGCAGATCCTTATTATTATGTGTGCTGGGATGGCTAAAGCCCTCGGCTCGGTACACTTTAGGCGTGGGTGGTGCCGATTAGTTTCTGGATACCTGTGCTACGCGCCAAGCAGCATACAGCCGCCGCCGCCAGGCAGCAGGACCGGATTTGTGACCCTTGTTTTACTGGCCATACGTATCGGCGAGCGAGCGTGCAACATTTTATTCCGTCTTACTAGATCCTTTCGATCTGCACCATGGCCATCGGCCTGTTTGGTACAGCGAGCGAGTACTGGATTGCATGGAAATCTGAACGTGTCTGCCCGAAGCCTCAGGAGTCTGTGCCATTAGCGTTAGGCCAAGCAGCGACGATACCGCATGTTTGAGAAGGGGGATTGTGATAAAGCGCTAAACTTCACGGCATTCTACACTCGACTCTCTGGCTGTTAGAGTCCTTCACGGATCGTCCAGGCGGCTACGTGTATCCTTGCGCTCTTGGATTGAGTTCGTTTGTTGTCGATGGTTCTCGATTGAAGCGGATTGCCAATGGAAGCCGATGCAGAGAGTCCATCTACTGTAACGGATCAGCGTGAACAGCCGCTCTCCTTCCATTATCGCACATCCCGTGCGATGGGTGGACTTCGTCAGCGCCCAGTCCACCTTCGGATTGCTGCGGAAGGGGTTATGGGCTTATGATAATCGCGGTTTGTCCGAAAATAGATGCGTACAGCACTCAGGGTTTAAGAAACAGTTAAGGCTATTTGGACCCAGGGAAGGGTGGAGGGAAAATATTTCGGAAGAGTTTCCAAGCAGTTTGCGATTGTTACAGCGGAACCCGATCGGGTCGAGTGTCGGTAGCGCTCCAAGAAACGCCTCCCAAGGAGGCCACGTGTCGGCTCGCAAGGCGAGGCGAGCGAGGTGCTTTACAGCTTACGATCTCGTGTAAGTGGTCCGTGCAAAAGCTCAGATGCCGTAGGAAGTTTTTGCCCTCATTTGCGGCCTCGGCCTGATTATCAAGGCCCAAGGCTGTCCGTGGCTGTCACCCATCCCTACCCATCCTTGGTCGCAAGCTGTCGGCACTCATCCAGGCTCAGTCCTTGCAGAGTAATTATGGGAAGAACATATAATATCGGTAGGAATGTCCTGCAAAAATAAACAAAAATCCCAGTGTGAAGCAATCTACTTTTGTGAATTATACGTGTGTTTCTTGCGTATTAGCATCTAACCATTCTCATCCATGAAAATTTAATATCGTTGCGTTGCATTGAGACATAGAAAAAGCCCCGCTCGATCGCCCACCTTGACGCGTCGCGTCAGCATGTTCGGAAATAGTTGCCGTATGGATCCTGACTAAGGGTGCAACGTATCACTCGCACTTGAATCAATTGTTTAGGGCACACTATTGCTTTGCGTTTTGGCCAGCAGGAGGCCTCACTGCGCCTCGTGGGGCTAGCCCACTTTAGGGCCACAGACTCTGGAGTAGACTTGACCAAGCCATCTGCGTTTCTGTCTGGCGCTAGTAAAATGCTTGCATCCAGCACGGGAGCTTGGGGCGCGCAAGCGTCGTCTTCCAGAGAATGGGTCGCTGCGCATCGACGCCCGTGGAGCTGCGACCACCATCACCGTCGCGCCCAAGTGCAGGCTTCAGCTAAATCTTCTAAACGAGGAGCTGGAGACCTGCACGACCCATGGCGGGTGGGTCTTCCCTTGGGGCTTCCATGGCCAGCGTTCACCGCGCGCCAAGGGCTTGCGACGAGCACACGAACGCGCGTGTCTGCTACATTCTGGCTGTCAGTTAAACAAATAGCTTTACCACTCATCGATAACTTTTGACCAAACATTGCCCCAAGCAGGAAGAGGAGCGGCGCCAGGCGCTCCTCAAGTACGTGCAGGAGGTGCAGCCGCAGTCAGTGACGCAGTTTGCGGAGCAGACGCACCCGGTGGTAAGCGCAGCACCGCCCCCGGAGACACACCCGCTAGGAACCAACCAACCCAACCCCAACCCAACCAAAGCGATGGCCCTTGCACCGCAACCGTGCTCTCCCTGACCGACGCTTTCCTTCGCGGCTCGCCGCGCTTGGCGCGCTTTCTCCCTCCCTCCCTCCCCCCAATTCCAATTCCAATCCCGTCCTCCTCCTCCTCAGGTGATCCAGGCGATGCGCCAGACGGTGCTGAATGTGGTCGGCAGTCTGCCGCCCCAGTACTTCAGCGTGCGCATCACCGCCGTGGCGGAGAGCCTGGCGCAGCTGATGCTGTCCATCATGACCACCGGATACATGCTGCGATCGGCGCAGGTGTGGGTGTGCGTATATGTATGGGATGGGCGAGTGGGCGGGTGGGCACGTGGGGCATGTGTGTTGTGGGACCTGGTTTGATCCGCTTACGTTGCGGTGCACGGGGCGAGGTCGCGCACCTTCAGTTCGTGGGAGCGCTCTGCCCTCCCCCCGGCCCCATCATCACCAACGCGCTGCGTGGAGGCCCCGTCGCTGCTTGTCGTTCGGACGCGGCCAGTCGCGGACTTGTCGGGCGCGGCTTGTCGGGCGCACCCTGTGCCGCCGCCCTGGCGATGCCCTCGGCCAAAACCACCCCCGCCCTCCTCCCTTCCCCCTCCTGCCCTTCCACCAATCCAGTTCCGAATGGAGCTTCAAAGGTCGCTCAAACAGCTGCCGACCCACAGCAGCGCCAGCGCCAGCGCCGGACCCGCGCCCACCACCTCGGCAGCAGCGGCGGCGGCGGCGGCCGCACCAACGGTAGCGGCCTTCTCCCCCGCGGGCCTGGGCACGGGGGACGCCGTGGAAGCGGCCGTTGCGGCGGCGGCAGATTCTAGCGGCGGAGGCGGCGGAGGCGAAACAGCGGCGGAGGGCGCTGCTGGCGCGGCCAGCGCGGCCTTTCTGTACGACGGCAAGGGCTCGCCGTACGCCCCCGGCGTGCAGAAGAAGAACGTGGAGGTGGGCGCGCAGGCGCCGGGAGGGAGGTGGCGCAGTTGGTTTGACCTGCCGGGACAGCCGGTCCCGCCGCGCCGTGTCCCCTTCGGCGGCGGCGCCGCGTGACGGCACGACTGCTACCTGTCCCCCCCCCCCACAAACACACACGGTGGAAAGGGCCTCCTATTCTGGGTTTTCGGCCCCTCGGCTGCGCGGCCTGCTTCGTACTTGACCCTGCTGCTGTCCCTTCCGCGGCCGTCGTGATCGCGGTTGCCCATGCTGCCGTTGCTGCGTTGTGTTGTGTTGTCATGGCTCATGGCTCGTGGCTCGTGGCTCCTGGCTCATGTGTTGGCGCAGGGTGAGGTCCTCCGTTGGCATCTGGCTCGTGGTGAGGTGGAGCGACTGGCGGCATCCGACTACATCGAGCTGCTGGAGCGGGAGGTGGCGGCGCTGAGGGCGCAGGTAGGGCCGTAGTACCGTAGTACCGTAGTAGGGGGCTGTGTCCTTTTGACGAGGTGGAGGTAGAAGGAGGGGGCGGGGGGAAGGGGGTAACGTGGGCGCGTCCGGCTTGCCAACACTTGGGCACCGAAACCCTAAAATCCTCTACCTCTGAGGACGCTGCGAAGCCCCGGGGTGTCCGCCTTTGCTGGCGCTCCACCTCCTCCTCGCGCAGACCCGTTGACCCGTTACCTCCGTTCCGTCCTGCCGCAGGTCGCCCAGTCGCCAGCGGCGCAGCAGCAGCCCCCGGATCGCAGGCCCAGCGCCTTCTCCTCCTCCGCCGCCGCCACCGCAGAGGCGCCCCTGGCCACTGCCGGCGACGTCGAGGTCCTGGGCCCCGACCCCACCGACACCGGCTCCGGAGCCCAGACGTCAAAGGGCCCCAGTCTCAGCTCCAATCAGAGCCTGGCGTGTGTCAGTCCGTTGCCCGGGTTCGGAGAGCGCGCGGGCGCTGGCCTGCCGTATGCCGCCGCCGCCGCCGCCGCCGGCCTGGCGGCCGCCGGCAGCGCGGCGGCGCCCGCCACCATGGGCTGTGGCGGCATCCCGCTGGTGGTGGGGTCGCCGCTGGGGCTGCCGCGTAATGAACTGCTGGACTACCTGCACGGCCTTCAGGTGCGGGAGCGGACAGCGACCGCGACAGCGACGGCCAGTGGAGGGCAACCCGTGCTCCTTTCGCATTTAACTCGGAGGAAACAAACTCCCTCCATCCATCCCTCCATCCCTGTCTGTCCGTCGGTCTGCCTGCCGGTCGGCCCGCCCTCAGGCCAGCGGCTCGGGCGGCTTCAAGGAGCTGGCCTGCTCGCCCAGCAGCTCCAGCGGCCAGGCGGTCAAGGAGGCCATGGAGATGTTTGTGGCGCGACTCATGGGCACATTGGACCCGGAGGTAAGAGGGCGCCGGGGGGGGGAGGGGGGAGGGGGAGGGGGTTGGGGCGGTCAAGAGCCAAGAGGGGGCGGAGGGCGTCAGGCGCGGGCGGTTACTGGGGGGCTGCCCCTCCCCTCTCCTCTCCTCTCCTCTCCCACTGCGCTCTCGGTCGTTTCTCGTTTGGCGGTGGTGCCCAACCGCCCAACCGCCCGCCCGCCCCACCAGGTGTTGGCGAAGGAGGCGACGGAGTTCAATGCGGTGGAGTTGAGTAAGGTGCTGTTCTGGATCATGGCGGTGGGGTACACGCTCAAGAGCATCGAGGTGCGAGCGGGGGGCCTTGGGGGGGTGGGTGGGTGGGTGGTTTGGGAGGTGTCTGGGAGCATCCAGGGCGTGAGCGGCGCGAAGCCGCTCATGCGCCGGAACGGCGAAGGCCTTCGGCCGGCTTGCGAAACTCTCTAGAGCATATCTGGAACTGTGAGGAGCGGCTGGGCTGCGTTTTCGGGACCCAAATCTCGGGGTTTTGATGCGCCGTCGGCTCGGGAAACGAGTCGAGTAGAGCTAGCGTGCGTGCGTGGTGACTGCCGCGTAAGATCAGCTGTGGTAGTTGTGGATAGGTGAACTGGCGAAGGCACCTGCTAGGCCTAGGCTGGTGTTCATCTCTCTCTCTTCGAAAGTGTTCGTTCCTCCGACCCGGGAACCTCCCCCTGTGCAGGCTCGCCTGGATATGGACGATGGCATGGGGGTTGCCTCATCAGGCAACGGCGGCAGCCCGCGCCCCGGCTCGGACGGCGCAGGCGGCAGCGGAGGCAAGGACAAGGGCAGCAGCGGCAACGGCAGCAGCAGTGGCAGGAAGCGCGGCCGCGGCGGGCTGTTCGGCGGCTTGCGGGGCCTGCTTCCCGGCTTCTGAGGCGTTCCCGGCGTCCGCGTTGTTTTTTTTTGTGCACTACCGTATGTAAGCAAAGACACCTAGACAAAGGCAGCCACGGCCATTAACAGGGCTGCTGCTGTGTTGCGATCGTCCCTTCAGTGGGGTTCTTCCTGACCCTCGGAAGGGTAGAGCCAGCGCCCCAACTGGCCTACTTTCGTGCACTGGCCTTTCGGCCAACTGGCCGTTCGTGCAGCGGCTGCAGCTGCTCTGTATTGAGAGAAGATGATGGACGCGGCCGGCGGCGGCGGCGGCGCTGAGGGAAGCCGCCGCCGACGGCGGCGGCGGTCGCACGCTGTATTTTTGAGAGAGAACGACTGGGGGACATGCCGGGAGTGCCGGTATTTAGACAAGGCTGTGGAAGCCGATTTTGTACGTCTTATCAATCATGTGTAACGTACCGTATATCATGCGGGAACGCGCGAAGCATTTTGGCCTGCGTGTTGTGCGGCGCTGGCATGGACGGAGGTTCCAACGGGCAGGGGTGTGGAGCTGTGGACTGCGGCGTTAAAGTCACTTGCTTGCAGTTGCCGTTGTTGAGATTGTGCCCTCTGCTGAAGTGCTGATGAGGGCGTATCGCTTCCGCCGCTTGCTGGTGCTGGTGACGTGGTGAGTGGAATTGCCACACCAGGTTGCCGGCGCGCTTCGCTCTTCGCCGGTGGGTGAGCCACGTGCGGATGCACACCCCGGTGCCGCACCGTGCGTCGTTTCTCGTCTGTATCATCCCATCCGCGCATTTCATGTGTTGCCTAATTGTCCGCCGCTTTCGGCGCTTCCGTCCTGACGATGAAAGGTGTGGTGGACTGGTGGTGGTGGTCTTGGCCGTGCCTAGCCGTGCCGTATTGGTTTGTTGGGCCAATGGCCTTCCTGCCCAGTACTAACTCTTTGCATAAATTTAGTAATCGCGGTAGTCGTGGGGCTGCGTGCGCGTGTCCGGGGAGCGGTGACGCACAATTCGAGGGTGTGAGAGCTGCAGTGACCGCTAGTGACCCAACATCGTGTGCATGCTGCGGTCGGCTTTCCTCAGCGTGACTCCTGCTCCGTTACACACTTACATTGCCGTGCTGTGCGCCACACGAAGTTTGCGAGGGTTGCGAGACACAGCTACCGTGCGTGCTCTTATCGGATGCACCCAAGTATACCGGTACCGTATCTACCCGTACATCAAGGGCACATGGCGTAATGTCCGCCTGCGCTTTTTGTACTTGAACAAAATTTTGAGGCACATGAACGAGAGTTTAACACGTCGGCCCGACGGGGCAGCAGCGTGAGTGCGCGAGTGCGGATGCACAGTCCACGCAGTCCCAATGTGGCTGCGCTGCTGAAAACGTGGGGGCCCAACCCATACGGTACACCCGTACTGCTCTGCGCCGTACTGCGTTGTACCTCGACGCCCAACGCCACATGCACGTGTGTCAAACCCTGGACATCCCCTCCTGCATTCGTATACGCACGCCTACCAAAGCAGCTCCACCTTGCACAACCCACCAACACAGAAGAGTCTGGAGCCAGCTGTCACAACCACACACACGCACATAACACGGCAAGCGGACACAAAAGGAGCACTTCATCTCAATCTGGTAGCCTCTTGGCGGCATATCAGACGTGGATCGGCGGCTCTCACCAATACATTATGGACTCCAGCATTGTCCAGTTGCCCAGAATTGCGACAAAGCACCCCATCGATCCCTGTCCTGACCGTGTGGGTTCAGCACAAACGCAGCGCCCTCGGGCTCGCACAAGTCATGAACCTTATAAATCGTCAAGTCACATCGTGGCCACAGCCTTCATGCGCGAATTGCATGTGATGACTAATGTATGTATGTATCGAGCCAACCAAAAGGAACCGTCATATGTACCAACCAAACAGCCGCCCGGCGCCCCCGCAGCAGGCGACTGCGTCCCTTCCGAGCTTCCAAACTCCTACCTGCCAGCCAAACCCCAGGAATCATATGTACACGGCAACAATGAATGGCCTGTGAGCAGGGTCATAGAAATATGGGGCATTTGCCCGGAGGCAGTGGTGCCCACTTGCATCAGCTCCGGTACGGCACAGCGCCGTAATACCCGCCGTAACCCGGCGCCGGAGGCGGCGGATAATACGACGGTGCTGGCGCTGGCGCCGGCGTACCGTAAGCAGCAGGCCCAGGCGCCGGCCACCCCGGCGCTGGCGCCCCGGGCTGCGGTGCCGGTGGCCCCGGTGGAGGATGTTGGAACGAGGGGCTGTACTGAAACGAGGGGCTGTACTGAAACGATGGCGCCGGGTAGTAGCCTGGACTAGGTCCGTATGAGGGGGCCGGCGCCGGCGCTTGCGGGTAGCCGTAGCCGTAAGGGGCCGGCTGCGGCGGTTGTGGATAGGAGCAGGGCTGTGCGGGGACCGCCGGCGCCGGGTACCCATACGCGGGCGGAGGCACGGGCTGGTAGGCCGGCTGGGCCTGGGGTCGTAGCTTGGAGTTGGGGACGAAGGATAGGGACACCTGCACGAAGCCCTTGTGCTTGTAGGTCTTTTTGCCGCTGCTCACCGGCGCCTGCACGACGTCATTGCCGCGCTCGCGGGCGCGCGCCAGGCTGATGGTGCAGGTCCCTATCAGGTCGTCGCTCATACCGATGTCCTCGTCCATGAGCGTGATGTCCAGCGTGTTCTCGTTGATGATGTTGAACTCGAAACGCTCATCCCAGACGGGATTGCGGCCGCCATCGCGGCAGACCTTTGATCGCTTCTCCTGGTTGCCTACTCGTATCCTACGGATGCGTTGCGTTGCGATGCGGCGCAGGGATGGGCCAGCGGTAAGGAGCAGCGGGAGCGGGGCGGTGTGGCGTTGCGCGCGTGCACGGGCGGGGCCCGAGAACAACGGGCAAGGGGTCCCATGCGCGTGGCTGTCGAGCTTGCTGGCGCTGATGACATCCGCAGTGTATTATGTAAATTATTATTATTTTAGATTGGTAAGCGATATGGCTGCCAGCTCTACGCCTTCAGAATGACGTCCAACCTTGTGCTGAAAGGGCCGCCAAGAAGACACACGCACGCGTGGCCTCATTGCTATAATCTTTTGCGCCAGACAGCTGTATCAACTCCACGCTAGCCGCGCGGCCCAGCTCTAAGCAGCCCCAGACGCACCTGGCATACGGATCTTGTCTCCCTATCCAATCCATGTCCTTAATGCCTTGAGCATACTGTAACGTGACGCTTAGAGTGCCTGCATCAAGTGCCATGCTCACGTCCTGCTTGACGACCACGTTGATGGATCGAAAAATGTAAGAATGAACTCGCTGTAGTATTCAAGGCTTGGAAAAGGTAAAAACAATAGCGACGGTTTTGGCCGCCTGAAAGCTTTTCTGTTTCTGGTGCAACGAAAACGGCGACTTCCGGCAGCCGCTGCCGTACAGGGCCTCGACACATCCAGCACAGCGCCCGTTAACTCCTGTCGCAATTAAGGCGCAATCGCGCAGATACTATGATGTCGCTGCAAGCCAGCTATCGTGCCCTTGTTCCGCGGGCGGCTGCCTGGCCGTCCGCGTATTGTCCGGCCGTTGCTCACTCTCGGCGCAGGCTCCTTGCGACGCGTCGCTCGCGTGCACCGCGGGGGACACCAGCTACGCGGGCTGCACCCCCAAGGGCAGAGTCCCCAGGCACGGCTTCAACGTATGGCCTGTTCGTGTGTTCCGGCAGTCCTGCGATGGCGGAAGCCCTGTCCCACAGCGGCGTGGACTGGCTGTGCCTGGATACGCAGCACGGGGCGGTGGGATACGCCGAGCTAGCGGGGCTGCTACAGGTATGTACGACATTGTACGACGCGGCATGCGGCCACTCAGACGCGTCGACGCGCAGTGGGATGAGGGCCGCCGAGATGTGCGTGTGACTGTGTGTGTGGCTGCGGCATGGTGGCCGCCGGGGCGTGTGGCCGGCGAGAACCTCATCCTTCCTTTCCTTCCCTCGGCTGTCGCCTCTGCACGACGGCTCCCGCCTGCATTCGTGAAACCCCAGGCACGAACGCACGCACGCACGCACGCGCCCTTACTCGCCCGCATTGCGCCCGCCGGCTGTACGGCTGTACGGTGTCGTGTCACTGCAGGCCACGGCCTCGGGGCGCGCGCAGACGATCGTGCGAGTGGGCGGCCCAACCGACCGCTTCGGCATCCAGCAAGCACTCGAGTGAGTGCTACCCCCGCGCAGCCCCCCCGCGGCGGCAGCTGCTCTCCTTCAGGGGTTCAAAACAAATGGCATCCAATGGCCATTATCGTACCGGTGCACGCCCAGGAAGAAGAGGCGCACGACAGCAAACGCGTGTCTGTCTTCCCCCCGCACCGCACATCCCCCCGGTAGCTGCGTTGCGTTCCCTCGTTCCGGGCCGTTTTAATTACCCCCGCGCGCGCGCGTGGGCTTTGGATTGGCTGCCAGGTAATGCCACTCCCTCGGACCTTGGCCCGTGGATGGCCTCTGCTACCTGGGCGGCCCTTGGCCCGGGTGCGCCCGCTTCCGGTCCCCCAGCTCCTCCACTTCCTTCTCCCTCGCGTGCCCGGCGCCCGGCCCCAGCCCCGACCTCAAAATACCGCCGCCCCGCGCGTCCCGGTTGACCAATGCCGACCCTGGCCCATTGTCCATCATTCCTCCCCCTGCGCCCCGGTTTCCCGGTTCCGGCCCCCCGGGGGATTTGCGCCCGGTCTCCCGGCCCCCGACCCCGGTCTCCCGGCCCCCGATCCCGGTCTCCCGCCCGCCCCCCGATCCCGGCCCCCCGGTGCGGCAGTCAGGGCGCCGGGGGCATCATGGTGCCGCTGGTCAACTCCGTGGAGGAGGCGCGGGAGGCTGTGTCGTACTGCAGGTTCCCGCCCGAGGGGCAGCGCAGCCTGGTGGCCCCCTCGCGCGCGATTCTGTTGCAGGTGGGTGCCCTGGGCGGCTGGTGGGTCGACAGACCCGTCGGTCGGTGAATGCCGCCGCATAGCGGCTTAGCGGGCAACGTAGGCACCGTTGGTGGCCGGTGCGTTGTTGTTGTTGTTGGTGGTGGTGGTGGTGGTGGTGGTGGTGGGGAAGCTCCCGCCGCTGCGCTCCTTGCCCCTTTTCACCACGCGCTTGATCCCCCACCGTTCGCTGGCCGGCGCTGCGCCTCCCTCCCGCCCCCGCTTGCCGTGGGCGCTGGAGGGCTCGCGCAGGAGGGCATAGGAGGCGGCGCGGCGGGGCGCTACCTGCGAGCGGCCAACCGGCGGGTGCAGGTGTGGCTGCAGGTGGGGCCAGGTGGTGCGCAGCGCGGAGCGCCGAGCGGCTACCTGCCCTGCCGTGCCTTTCGTTCCACCGGGCGGCACGCAGAGAGTGTGTGTATGTATGTGTATGTGCGTGTTTGTCAAGCGCGTGTGCGTGTGCGGTGCGGCACACACCGGCGATCCTCCGCCCGGGCCCACTGTTCAACGAGCCAATGACACCGTGCACCGGATCTGTCAGTCCCCAATGATGCCTGGGCTGGCACGCAACCAGCCCCACAGGGCGATATGCGCAGAGGCCCGCTGCGCACCAGCAATTCAGATAATAGTCCATGACCGCCGCGACTTGGGTCCGTAACGCGGTACCTTCCGCCCCAGCTTTACCCTACCGCCTTTCCTCCGCACGTTCTCGCAATACGGCCGGCAACCCACATTCCACTCGCCCTCGCCCCTATCAGCGCGCCAGCACGGCAGCGCGCTCGCCGGCCTTTTTGCCCCGCCCCGCCTCGACCGCCGGCTGCTTCCACCCGACCCCAGCCTTCTGCCCCAAGCCTGTCCGCCCTGCGCCTGTCACGACCCCCGGCCGCAGGTTGAGAGCGTGCAGTGCCTGGAGGCTCTGGACTCCGTCCTGGGCTCCGTGCCCGGCATCGACTGCATGTTCCTGGGACCCGCAGACATGGCAGTGAGCATGGGGCTGCTGGGCGGGTGCGGCGATGGCGCTGGCGTCGGCGGTGCCGGTGCAGCCGCCGCCGACGACGACGACGGTGCCGGCGCCGGCGCCGGTGCCGATGCGACAGGCGGGCGCTACACCGACCTGGCGGCGGCGCTGGCGGGGCCCGAGATGGCCCGTGTGCACGAGGCCGTGTTGCAGGTGGGTGTGTGTTGTGTAGGGGTGTGTGCAGGTGTGTGGGGGTGTGTGGGGGAGTGTGGGTGGGGGTGGGTGGGCCCTGGGTTGGCGGGTCGCTTGGGAAGTTGGGATTGTGGATGGGCGTGTGTGGGCGGTCTGGATGTCTTCTCGGGCGTGTCTTTCTCGGAGGGAGGGAGCATTGCTTTCTCGCGTCAGCGCCGCAGCGGTGACGGCCACACGAGGGGGTCGGTGGCTGTCCTCAAGGGCCTTGTGCTCGGGTTGGAAGCACAGAAGCACATGGAGCTCTGGAAGCCCTGGGCTAGGGGAGTGTGTGTGCGTGCGTGTGAACGTACGTGTGTGGTCCTTGCTTCGTAAGCGCTCCAGGGGGGGACGGAGCCCGCCGCTCCACGCCACGTGGCCGCCCACGGCCCCGCCCGTGCGTCGGCTCACCTTTCCCTCCGCCCTCGGCCCCCGCCGCCCGCGCATGCGGCACCCACATCCGGCAGGCCTGTGAGCGGCACGGCGTGGCCGCCGGCTGCTTCTGTGTGGGAGCCGCCCGCGCGCGCGAGCTGGCGGCGCTTGGCTACCGGGTGGTGGGTTTCGACGTGGACGTAAACATGGTCATCAACGCCGCCGCGGCGGCCGTCGGGCAGCTGAAGCTCAAGTGATGGGGGGGCAGCTGGGCACCTACCTGCCGTACCTGCCGTACCTCACGTCGGGAGTTGCCGTCGAAAGGCGCGCGTGCGTGGCACATGCTGGTGCTTTGTGCTTTGTGAAAAGTCCGGGATGCGTTTGCGGAAATGGGTCGAGGGCTGGCATCCACGCGCGCGAGAGGCTGGGCGGGCCCAGCCCTTGACTGTGCGACCGTTTATCTGGTGTACGACAGTACAAGTGGGCTGCTTCTGCGTGGGAGCCGCCCGCGCGCGCGCGAGCTGGCTGCGCTGGGCAGCCGAGTGGTGGGCTTGGGGGTAGCTGTCGGTATGAGGCGGGGAGGCTGGCTGAGGTGCTTTGCTTGGTGATGTGCGTGGGCGTACGGTAGTTTACTGGGCCCGCGCAACGTGATTCACTGGCTGGGTGACGCGCAGTGGTTGGCTTCACCATACCTCCAAGAACTAGCCGTATCTCAGAAGAGAAGTCTGCGCCTCATACCCTAGCCCTGCCCGAGGCACGCCGTACGGTACAGTAACTTAGTATTTAGGTATATCGCCGCACGGATTTGCCATGTCCATAATTTTCCAACGATGACTACGAATCAAGTCCGCTGATGCGGCTATTAATTGAGCTTGCTGTTCTCTGCAATCGTTTGTATTGTTCGGCGTCCTCTTGCCGCATAAATGCCGCCTCGGAGCCGCCCCCAGCGGCGAAAGGATGCCGATGTGATGGATGACAGAATGAATAGGATTCACGGGCTCACAGCTCGCATCGCTCGTGGCGAGGCGGGCGTCACAGCCGACGAGCTCGCAGTCTTTGCGAAGGATTTCAACGTGGGTATCCCACGATTCATGGCCAATCTTGACGATGCGACAGCCGTAGACTTCTTCACGCTGTTTAGCTTGGCGCTGCGCCAATCGAATGCTGAGGGCCAGGAACAGGGTAGCGTCCGATTGTGCTATCGGAAGCTGCGCAAGGGCATTTTTAGGTACCTGTCAGAGGTTCTCACCGCAGAGCTGCCTGAGAATGCCGATATGGTGCGGAAAGCGCTGCTAGTGCGGCTGGTCATGCGCACCCAGGCCTTCAGCTGCTATTCCATACTTCTGCGGGACGCCGGAAGGCAGCTTCAGCAGCGGCCTTCTCGCAGCACCGCAGAGGCTGCCGCCGAGCTACTCTCGGAGGTCGCGGAGCTGGTGGAGGCGCTTGAGCACGCTGCCGTGAGAACCGATGTGCCTCGCAAGGATGCGAAGACAACCCGCAGGCAGAGATTTGCGTATCTGGCAACGGAGCTCCGAAGCAGCGCCTTGCTCGACGCCTGGGCTTCATGCTTCCTGCAGCTGGTGGCGAGCGGCGCGTGTGGCAGCAGCGAGGAAGCAGCGGTGCTTTTGAAGCTCACTCAAGCCCTGCATAAACTTCTCATGTGGGCGAACTTCGGCGTTGCCTCTCTGTGCGCCCCTGGACCTGGGATTATGTACCTCCTGTCCGCGCACGTGGTGCGGGCGGTGGCGATGTTGGATGGCGGGACCACATACGGCATGGCGGCGGACGCACCGCAAGTACCCGTCTGGAACTCCGACCGCGGCGTCGTTCGCAGCGGCAACGGCGGCGTCTTGGATGTCAGTCTCTTGGTGCATGCGCTCCAATTCTGGGGCCACATGCTATCGACTTACACAGACGCCCCTGCGCCGGCAGCCGCCGCCTTGCCGCCATACCATCGGCCCGCCACGTTCGACCTCTGCATTCGGCTGCTGGGCGCCGCTGTCGCCGCCGCGAGGGCTCCTGACGCCGCGGCGCAACAACAGCAGCAGCGGCGGCGGCGGTTGAACCAGGTGTTGCTGCAGCGGGAATCCTGCGGCGAGGTCGCACGCTTTGCGCTGGCGCAGGCGGAGGAGGCGCTGCGAGAGCTCGTTGGCCGCCGCCCGACCGCTGTGCGGCCTGAGGACGGCGAGCGGCTGCGGACGTTTTGGACGGCGCACATGCGGGTGCTGGACGCGGCGATGGAATCGCTGGCCGACGAAAAGGTCAAGCCGGCTGCGGGCGGCTCAGCTGCAAGGGCAGCGGTGCTCGCGAGGCCCGAGCTCGGCACTATCTTCCGCGGCGCCTGGGAGGGCCTGTATGTGAGGGCCATCACCGGCATGACGCCGGTCGCCGCAGGTGCGCGATGTTTCGCTGTGGGGACGGAGTGTGCTTTGAAAGTATTCAGAGTCATGCACCTGGGACCTGGCGCCTAGCGCAGCAGAGAATGGTTCTTTCTCCTTCCTCTCATTCTTTCTCCTGCCGCGCATCCGTCCGGGTCAAGCACGCCCACGCCTGTGCGTCCTTGCGCCTTTCCTCGCCCATCGTGCTGGTCGCCCCCTCGCCTGCAATCCCCAAGATGTGTCATCAGCCCCCCGCATCCTGAGCGCTCCGTCCACAACGAACCCTAAGGCCTCGAACCCTTTGCTGCTGCGCGGCCCGGGCCGGGCTTCCCACGCAGGCCCGCCGACGCTGCTCGGCGCGGAGGCAGCGGCCATCCTGTCCGCCGGCGTCGTTGCGCGCAACGAGCGCCTGATGCGGCTGCGATACTCCAGTGCGAAGCTGCTGTGCGGCGTCGAGGTCTGGGCCGAGGTGCTCATGTTTGGGCCGGCAGCGGAGGTCGCCGCGCTCATCGCCACGGCCGGCAAGTATATCCGGGAGTGCTTACACGCTTTGAAGAAGTACGCGTCAGATCCGCCCAAGGACGGGTCGGACGACTACTACTGGTATGAGCAAATGATCCATCAGAGAATCCCGGAGGTGCTCACTGCTGTGGCGAGCTTCCTGGAGGGCGCGATGCACTGGCAGAGCGAGGGGGCCGCCGCTGGGATCCTGGGCGCCGGAAGAGGGGACGGCCTTCGGGGCAACCTGGAGCACGGCGACACGAGCCAGTTGGTCAGGACCGCGGCCTCGGATGAAGGTGCTGTGGGCAGCGGCAGCGGCGGTGGAAGCGAGGCCGGTAACGGACGCGGTGGGGACGCAGGCAGCACAGCCACGGCCGGGAATGCTGGAGAGGGCCGGGACGCTGGAGACGGAAGCCCGGGCAGCAGCAGCCCCTCTGGAGGCTGCCGGGCTGGCGGCGGCGGCGGCAGTAACGGGCCCGGGTGCCCAGCCCCGGGGGCCCAGCAGCTGTTGGATCTGACCTCCTTCACGATTGTGCGGCTGCTGCCGGCGCTTGCCGCAACCGTGCAGTGCCTCGAGTCACCGGCCCTCGAGTCGATGGCCGAGATATGCAAATGCCTGGCGGACGTGTTTGCGCCGTACGCGGCTGCCCTTCGCGGCTGCTGGGTGCCGCTGACCGCCGCGGCACTGTCAGTTTCGGAGCCAGGCGCGGTTGCGGCTCCCTCGGCGGCGCAGTGGCGGGCGCTGCTGCTTGACGAGGTGGATGTGGTGGGGCTGCTGGGGGCCGCAGCAAAGGCGTTGAGCACGCGCGACGGGCAAACAAAGCAGGATGATGCGCCGGCTTGCGGCGAAGCGTTTGCCGAGACCCTCCGCCTCGCGTGCGCCGCGTTCCCTGACGCGATGCGAGCGGCTATGGCGGTCGGGCCACAGGGCCCCGTGGCGCCTTGCGGGCGCGAGGGCGCGGAAAATGCCGCTATAGCTGCTGCGGTAGCCCCCGTGCCTGCGGGCAGCTGCGAAGTGGCCTCCGGGCCCAGCACCGCTGCTGCCGGCGCAGGGCAGCCCCGCCGCGCGTTCCTCTCGTTGCCAAACCTCACCAAGCTCCTGGGGCCTTCGGGTGACTTCCCTAACGCGCGGGCGCTAGCGGCCGTGAATGCGCTGATGGACGCTGGGGGCTCCGCGGTCGACTCGGCCGTCGATGCGTGCATGGCGGCGGTGGCGGCGGTGCTGCCGCCGCCCGACGAGGTCCGGCGGCGCATGGCGGCCCACTGCTGCGCCAACAACGCCTGCTGCAACCTAGCGGGGCCCAGCGAGCTGTCGCTGCCGCGGCACCGGTGCGGTGGCGCCTGCGGCGGCAGCCCCTGGTGGTACTGCTCCAGGGAGTGCCAGGTGGCGCACTGGCGGGCGGGACACGCGGCGGAGTGCAAGGCGGTGGGCGCCAGCGGGCCGGGTGGCAGCCAGGGACCGGCGGTGTGAGGGACACGGCAGGGGGCAGGGGTGGTGGGAGGATCGGCGGGATGCGGGCACGTTGAAGCGGGCGCGTTGGCCGCCGGGCCGGTTGGTGATTCTGTGGTTTTGGTTCCGGGTCTCCCGCAGCGCTCTCCGACCTGGTTGTTGCGGCATGGGTGATCTGGCAGTTTGAGACGACAGACGGACGGACCCTGGAAGTGCGTGTCCGGGTCGCTTGACCATGGCAAAGCAGCTGCGATGCTGTGGTCGATGGCACGGTTTTGGCGTGGTGGTCTGGAAGGTCTGGTGTACAGTATGTCGATAACTTCTTTAAACAGCAGCCGTCTTAGATGCGGGGAACGGACACGTTCCTCCCTGTGCGTGTGTCGTGTAGTTGTGGCTTGTCGGTGGCAATGCTCGAATCCGAAAGCTTGTTGTATGCGGCATTTTGCTGTTTAGAGGATGACTCGTCACCCACTCGTACGGTATTTGCCCAACGGAACTGTGGCGTTGGTGGTGGATTGGCAAAGCCAAGCCAAGGTCACTCCGGCAGCCGCCGGCGGCGGCCTAGCCTGGTCAGACCAGGACAGAGGGGGCTGAGGAAAGAGGGAGTGGCTGGAGTGACCAATGAATGAATATGAACGTGGTGGTGGTACCGGTAGTCGACCGGACCTCGGGGCCGTGACCTGGTGACCTGGGTGACATGTGGACAGGAGCCGAGGACTCAAGAGCAATGAAGGGCTAAGGCCGAGGCCGCCCTCTGGGGGTGCGGCCAAGGGGCACATGCTGCCGCTGCAGAGCGGAGTCCTCCTTGGGGGCTTTTGACGTGCTGCGGAGAGAATAAGTACGGAGAGTTCAAGTACGGCATGCGCATTCAGTTTGGCCGCAGCCGTATGCAGTGAGCGCCTGCATGGGGTTGGCGGGCTGGGGCCGCACAGGGTACCGCTAGCCGGATGACAGTGCAGCTGTTTGTTGCTGGCTGGTTTGTTGGCTGGCCGTTTCTTGTACAGCTTTCGACCCGGTCCCCGCACGAGCAGCGACACGTCCAAGTCCCAACGACCCAGCCGAAAGCGCATCAGGGCCGTGCGATGCTGTCGTGGCAAACAAACCTTCAAGTGATAAAATGTCCGCTTGTGGTCTGCAAACGTATATGCCACAACCATCCATTTCAGGTACCGACACGCGGTAACCCCGGGTGCGTCACGTGATCGCGTCCCACACCCCCTTCTCATGCTCCGGGAAACTCCGCGGGTTCCTATCGAGGCTATCAGAGCTCCAATCCAACAAAAGGCGGCGTCTGGACTCGGTCAATAAACCATCAAACTGAATCTCCAAGCCCAAGATCGCCTTTGTCCTCTCTTCACAGTTCAGCCCTCCGGGTACGTGCTGCCTGTTATCATATCCGAGTGTTTCAAAGATCCGAAGCATCTTACCCGCCCAACAATACTCGTGTGTGGCTGAGCGATCCGTTTCCAACCACGCCTTGATATCCTCCTCAAGCACTGCCCGCGCCAGCGACATAGTTTGCCGCGCTACTCGCTTCCAAACACTAAATTCTAAATACCTGCCGGGCCCAGAAATAGTACAGTGGTAACTGCGACGTTTCCGCGAAGAATTGCCGATTTGGCGGCAGGCTAGCGCCTACCACCTTCCGCAAAAAGATCCTCTGGAGTTTGGACACCTCTCAAGACGCCTGCCGCGCGCCCTGCGCTCTTCACCCATTTCCCCACTTCTTCAACAACACCCCGTCCCCCCCCGCTGGACCTGAGTCAGGGCCCCGGGCCCAGCGGTGCCACTCTTTGTTTCTTTGCCTCCGCATGGTCCCCAGCGCCTCACGGATAGCGTCGGGGCCCCACATCTCAGCCCCGTGCGACAGTAACGACCTGATTTGCACGTCAAAGCATTGCAACATAAGGTCAGGGGCCCACACTCGATTCCAATCCAGCTTCTGCATCAACGCGAACACCACTCTACGCCCCACATCGCATAGCTCCATACGGCACGAGTCAAGTGAGAGATCCGTACCGCAGTCTGAGGTACTTCGCGCGCTCCTTGATCGGGACAGGCTGCCCGGCGAACTTCAGCCCCAGGCGAGCCGTACAGTACCTTAGTAAGTAGTATGCGCCGTACGCAGTTGCCAGGAGCCTGGTCCATCAGGAACCATGCCAGATCCATACCTTTCCAACGATGGCTACGAATCAATTCCGCTGATGCAGCTATTAATTGAGCTTGCTGTTCCCTGCACTCGTTTGTACCGTTCGGCGTCCGCTTGCCGCATAAATGCCGCCTCGGAGCCGCCCCCAGCGGCGAAAGGATGCCGATGTGATGGATGAAAGGATGAATAGGATTCACGGGCTCACAGCTCGCATCGCTCGTGGCGGGGCGGGCGTCACAGCCGACGAGCTTGCAGTCTTTGTGAAGGAGTTTTACAACGTGGGTATCCCACTATTCATGGCCAATCTTGACGATGCGACAGCCATAGACTTCTTCACGCTGTTTAGCTTGGCGCTGCGCCAATCGAATGCTGAGAGCCGGGAAAAGGGTAGCGTCCAATTATGCTATCGCAAGCTGCGCAAGGGCATTTCTAGTTACCTGTCAGAATTATTCGCCGCAGCGCTGACTGACGATGACGATATGGTTCGGAAAGCGCTGCTAGTGCGGCTGGTCCTGCGCACCCAGGCCTTCAGCTGCTATTCCATACTTCTGCGGGACACCGGAAGGCAGCTTCAGCAGCGGCCTTCGCACAGCACCGCCGAGGCTGCCGCCGAGCTACTCTCGGAGGTCATGGAGCTGGTGGGGACGCTTGAGCACGCTTCCATGAGAACCTATATGCCTGGCGAGGATACGGACACGAACTGCGTTCAGAAATTTGCGCCTCTGGCAACGGAGCTCCGGAGCAGCGCCCTGCTCGACGCCTGGGCTTCATGCTTCCTGCAGCTGGTGGCGAGCGGCGCGTGTGGCAGCAGCGAGGAAGCAGCGGTGCTTTTGAAGCTCACTCAAGCCCTGCAAAAACTTCTCATGTGGTCGGACTTCGGCGTTACCTCTCTGTGCGCTCCTGGACCTGGGATTATGTACCTCCTGTCCGCGCACGTGGTGCGGGCGGTGGCGATGTTGGACGGCGGGACCACATACGGCGTGGCGGCGGACGCGCCGCAAGTACCCGTCTGGAACTCCGACCGCGGCGTCGTTCGCAGCGGCAACGGCGGCGTCTTGGATGCCAGGCTCCTGGTGCTTGCGCTGAAATTCTGGGGCCACATGCTGTCGACTTATACAGACGCCCCTGCGCCGGCAGCCGCCGCCTTGCCGCCATACCATCGGCCCGCCACGTTCGACCTCTGCATTCGGCTGCTGGGCGCCGCTGTCGCCGCCGTGACGGCTCCAGTCGCCGCGGCGCAACAGCAGCAACAGCAACAGCAGCGGCGGCGGTTGAACCGGGTGCTGCTGCAGCGGGAATCCTGCGGCGAGGTCGCACGCCTTGCGCTGGCGCGGGCGGAGGAGGCGCTGCGAGAGCTCGTTGGCCGCCGCCCGACCGCTGTGCGGCCTGAGGACGCCGAGCGGCTGCGGACGTTTTGGACGGCACACATGCGGGTGCTGGACGCGGCGATGGAATCGCTGGCCGACGAAGAGGCCAAGCCGGCTGCGGGCGGCTCAGCTGCGAGCGCAAGTGCAGCGGTGCTCGCCAGGCCCGAGCTCGGCACTAGCTTCTGCGGCGCCTGGAAGGGCATGTGGGTGTGGGCCATTACCGGCATGACGCCGGTCGCCGCAGGTGCGCGGTTATATCGTTGTGGGGGCGGAATGTGCTTTGAAAGCATTCAGGGTCATGCACCTGGGACCTGGCGCCTGGCACCTAGCGCAGCAAAGAATGCATCCTTTCTGCTTCCGCGCATCCGTCCGGCGGTTCGGGTCAGGGCACTCTCCACCACCACAGAGCTCCCCCCACGGAGTCCTGCCCCGCAGTCAGGCAACACAGCCCTCAGTCCCGCTCTCTAAGGTCTCTTTGCTGCTTCGCGGCCCGGGCCGGGCTTCCCACGCAGGCCCGCCGACGCTGCTCGGCGCGGAGGCAGCGGCCATCCTGTCCGCCGGCGTCGTTGCGCGCAACGAGCGCCTGATGCGGCTGCGATACTCCAGTGCGAAGCTGCTGTGCGGCGTCGAGGTCTGGGCCGAGGTGCTCATGTTTGGGCCGGCAGCGGAGGTCGCCGCGCTCATCGCCACGGCCGGCAAGTACATCCGGGAGTGCTTGCACGCTGTGAAGAAGTACGCGTCAGATCCGCCCAAGCGCGGGTCGGACGACTACTGCTGGTATGAGCATATGGTACACCGGAGGATCCCGGAGGGGTTCACTGCCGTGGCGGGCTTCCTGGAGGGCGCGATGCACTGGCAGAGCGAGGGTGCCGCCGCTGGGGTCCTGGGCGCCGGATGGGGTGACGGCATTCGGGGCAACCTGGAGCACGGCGACACGAGCCAGTCGGTCAGGGCCGCGGTCTCGGATGAAGGCGCTGTGGGCAGCGGCAGCGGCGGTGGAAGCGAGGCCGGTAACGGACGCGGTGGGGACGCAGGCAGCACAGCCACCGGCGGGAATGCTGGAGAGGGCCGGGACGCCGGAGACGGAAGCCCGGGCAGCAGCAGCGCCTCTGGAGGCTGCCGCGCTGGCGGCGGCGGCGGCAGTGACGGGCCCGGCCCAGCCCCGGGCGCCCCGCAGCTGTTGGATCTGACCTCCTTCACGATTGTGCGGCTGCTGCCGGCGCTTGCCGCAACCGTGCAGTGCCTCGAGTCACCGGCCCTCGAGTCGATGGCCACGATATGCAAATGCCTGAGGGACGTGTTTGCGCCGTACGCGGCTGCCCTTCGCGGCTGCTGGGTGCCGCTGACCGCCGCGGCACTGTCAGTTTCGGAGCCAGGCGCGGTTGCGGCTCCCTCGGCGGCGCAGTGGCGGGCGCTGCTGCTTGACGAGGTGGATGTGGTGGGGCTGCTGGGGGCCGCAGCAAAGGCGTTGAGCACGCGCGACGGGCAAACAGAGCAGGGCGATGCGCCGGTATGCGGCGAAGCGTTTGCCGAGACCCTCCGCCTCGCATGCGCCGCGTTCCCTGACGCGATGCGAGCGGCCATGGCGGTCGGGCCACAGGGCCCCGTGGCGCCTTGCGTGCAAGCGGGCGCGGAAAGTGCCGCTGTAGCTGCTGCTATAGCCCCCGTGCCTGCGGGCAGTTGCGAAGTGGCCTCCGGGCCCAGCACCGCTGCTGCCGGCGCAGGGCAGCCCCGCCGCGCGTTCCTCTCGTTGCCGAACATCACCGAGCTCCTGGGGCCTTCGGGTGACTTCCCTAACGCGCGGGCGCTAGCGGCCGTGAACGCGCTGATGGACGCTGGGGGCGCCCCGGTGGACTCGGCCGTCGATGCGTGCATGGCGGCGGTGGCGGCGGTGCTGCCGCCGCCCGACGAGGTCCGGCGGCGCATGGCGGCCCACTGCTGCGCCAACAAGGCCTGCCTCAACCTAGCGGGGCCCAGCGAGCTGTCGCTGCCGCGGCACCGGTGCGGCGGCGCCTGCGGCGGCAGCCCCTGGTGGTACTGCTCCAGGGAGTGCCAGGTGGCGCACTGGCGGGCGGGACACGCGGCGGAGTGCAAGGCGGTGGGCGCCAGCGGGCCGGGTGGCAGCCAGGGACCGGCGGTGTGAGGACGCGGCAGGGGGCGGGGCTGGTGGGAGAATCGGCGGTTGGGGAGTGTGCGGGCGTGTGCGGGCGGGCACGTTGAAGCGGGCGCGTTGGCCGCCGGGCCTGGGTGGGGGTTCTGTGGTTTTGGTTCCGGGTCTCCCGCAGTACTCTCCGATCTGGTTGTTGCGAAGCATGGGTGATCAGGCAGTTTGAGACGACAGACGGACGGACCCTGGAAGTGCGTGTCCGGGTCGCTTGTCCATGGCAAAGCAGCTGCGATGCTGTGGTCTATGGGACGGTTTCGTCGTGATGGTCTGGAAGGTCTGGTGTACAGTATGTCGATAACTCTTTTAACCAACAGCCGTCTTAGATGCGGGGAACGGACACGTTCCTCCCTGTGCGTGTGTCGTGTAGTTGTGGCGTGTCGGTGGCAATGCTCGAATCCGAAAGCTTGTTGTATGCGGCATTTTGCTTAGTTGTTTAGAGGATGACTCATCAACCACTTGTACGGTACCGGTATATTCCCAACGGAACTGTGTGCACCCACCCGGGTGGCGGTGGTGGTGGATTGGCAAAGCCAAGCCAAGGTCACTTTGACAGCAGCCGGCGGCGGTGGCCTGGCCTGGTCTGACGGACAGAGGGGGCTGAGGAAAGAGGCAGTGGCTGGAGTGACTAATGAATGATTGTGAACGTGGTGGCGGTGGTCGACCGGACCTCGGGACCGTGACTTGGTGACCTGGGTGACATGTGGACAGGAGCCGAGGACTTAAGAGCAATGAAGGGCGAAGGAGGAGGCTGCCGTTTGGGGGTGCGGCCAAGGGGCACATGCTGCCGCTGCGGAGCGGAGCCCTCGTTGGGGGCTTTTGATGTGCTGCGGAGAGCAAAAATACGGAGAGCTCAAGTAGGGGTAGGCGTTTTCAGTTTGAAAGCATCAGATGCGCATGCGGCCGCAGTCGTATGCAGTGAGCGCCTCCTCCGGTGCCCCTGCGCGGATTTCTGCCACCGCCCTTTCATCTTGCGCAGTACAAGAAAACAAGAAGACGGCTGCCGCGCGCCTTGCGCTCTTCACCCATTTCCCCACTTCTTCAACAACACCCCGTTCCCCCCCGCTGGACCTGAGTCAGGGCCCCGGGCCCAGCGGTGCCACTCTTTGTTTCTTTGCCTGCCCATGGTCCCCAGCGCCTCACGGATAGCGTCGGGGCCCCACATCTCAGCCCCGTGCGATAGTAACGACCTGATTTGCACGTCAAAGCATTGCAACATAAGGTCAGGGGCCCACACTCGATTCCAATCCAGCTTCTGCATCGACGCGAACACCACTCTACGCCCCACATCGCATAGCTCCATACGGCACGAGTCAAGTGAGAGATCCGTACCGCAGTCTGAGGTACTTCGCGCGCTCCTTGATCGGGACAGGCTGCCCGGCGAACTTCAGCCCCAGGCGAGCCGTACAGTACCTTAGTAAGTAGTATGCGCCGTACGCAGTTGCCAGGAGCCTGGTCCATCAGGCATCATGCCAGATCCTTACCTTTCCAACGATGGCTACGAATCAATTCCGCTGATGCAGCTATTAATTGAGCTTGCTGTTCCCTGCACTCGTTTGTACCGTTCGGCGTCCGCTTGCCGCATAAATGCCGCCTCGGAGCCGCCCCCAGCGGCGAAAGGATGCCGATGTGATGGATGAAAGGATGAATAGGATTCACGGGCTCACAGCTCGCATCGCTCGTGGCGGGGCGGGCGTCACAGCCGACGAGCTTGCAGTCTTTGTGAAGGAGTTTTACAACGTGGGTATCCCACTATTCATGGCCAATCTTGACGATGCGACAGCCATAGACTTCTTCACGCTGTTTAGCTTGGCGCTGCGCCAATCGAATGCTGAGAGCCGGGAAAAGGGTAGCGTCCATTTGTGCTATCGCAAGCTGCGCAAGGGCATTTCTAGTTACCTGTCAGATTTATTCGCCGCAGCGCTGACTGACGATGACGATTTGGTTCGGAAAGCGCTGCTAGTGCGGCTGGTCCTGCGCACCCAGGCCTTCAGCTGCTATTCCATACTTCTGCGGGACACCGGAAGGCAGCTTCAGCAGCGGCCTTCGCACAGCACCGCAGAGGCTGCCGCCGAGCTACTCTCGGAGGTCGCGGAGCTGGTGGGGACGCTTGAGCACGCTTCCATGAGAACCTATATGCCTGGCGAGGATACGGGCACGACCTGCGTTCAGAAATTTGCGCCTCTGGCAACGGAGCTCCGAAGCAGCGCCTTGCTCGACGCCTGGGCTTCATGCTTCCTGCAGCTGGTGGCGAGCGGCGAGTGTGGCAGCAGCGAGGAAGCAGCGGTGCTTTTGAAGCTCACTCAGGCCCTGGAGAAACTTCTCAGGTGGTCGGCCTACGGCGCTACCTCTCTGTGCGCCCCTGGACCCGGGATCATGTACCTCCTGTCTGCGCACGTGGTGCGGGCGGTGGCGATGTTGGATGGCGGGACCACATACGGCATGGCGGCGGACGCGCCGCAAGTACCCGTCTGGAACCCCGACCGCGGCGTCGTTCGCAGCGGCAACGGCGGCGTCTTGGATGCCAGGCTCCTGGTGCATGCGCTCCAATTCTGGGGCCACATGCTGTCGACTTATACAGACGCCCCTGCGCCGGCAGCCGCCGCCTTGCCGCCATACCATCGGCCCGCCACGTTCGACCTCTGCATTCGGCTGCTGGGCGCCGCTGTCGCCGCCGTTACGGCTCCAGACGCCGCGGCGCAACAGCAGCAGCAGTCGCAGCAGCGGCGGCGGATGAACCGGGTGCTGCTGCAGCGGGAATCCTGCGGCGAGGTCGCACGCTTTGCGCTGGCGCGGACGGAGGAGGCGCTGCGAGAGCTCGTTGGCCGCCGCCCGGCAGCAGTGCGGCCTGAGGACGCCGAGCGGCTGCGGACGTTTTGGACGGCGCACATGCGGGTGCTGGACGCGGCGATGGAATCGCTGGCCGACGAAGAGGTCAAGCCGGCTGCGGGCGTCTCAGCTGCGCGTGCGGCGGTGCTCGCCAGGCCCGAGCTCGGCACTATCTTCTGCGGCGCCTGGAAGGGCTTGTCGGTGTGGGCCATTTCCGGCATGACGCCGGTCGCCGCAGGTGCGCGATTATATCGTTGTGGGGGCGAAATGTACTTTGAAAGCATTTAGGGTCGGCGAAGGATGTTGCCTGCTCCTGCCTCTCGTCTCATCTCATCCGTCCGGGTCAGGGCACCCTCACCACAACGGAGTCCTGCCCCGCAGTCAGGCAACACCGCCCTCAGTCCCGCTCACCCACGCCTGTGCGTCCTTGCGCCTTTCCTCGCCCATCGTGCTGGTCGCCCCCTCACCTGCAATCCCCAAGATGTGTCATGAGCGCCCCGCATCCTCAGCGCTCCGCCCACACCGAACCCTAAGGCCCCGAACCCTTTGCTGCTTCGCGGCCCGGGCCGGGCTTCCCACGCAGGCCCGCCGACGCGGCTCGGTGCTGAGGCAGCGGCCATCCTGTCCGCCGGCGTCGTTGCGCGCAACGAGCGCCTGATGCGGCTGCGATACTCCAGTGCGAAGCTGCTGTGCGGCGTCGAGGTCTGGGCCGAGGTGCTCATGTTTGGGCCGGCAGCGGAGGTCGCCGCGCTCATCGCGACGGCCGGCAAGTATATCCGGGAGTGCTTGCACGCTGTGAAGAAGTACGCGTCAGATCCGCCCAAGCGCGGGTCGGACGACTACTGCTGGTATGAGATTATGATCAATGAGAGGATCCCGGAGGTGCTCACTGCTGTGGCGAGCTTCCTGGAGGGCGCGATGCACTGGCAGAGGGATGGGTGCGCTGCTGGGGTCCTGGGCGCCGGAATGGGTGACGGCATTCGGGACAACCTGAAGCACGGCGACACGAGCCAGTCGGTCAGGGCCGCGGCCTCGGATGAAGGCGCTGTGGGCAGCGGCAGCGGCGGTGGAAGCGAGGCCGGTAACGGACGCGGTGGGGACGCAGGCAGCACAGCCACCGGCGGGAATGCTGGAGAGGGCCGGGACGCCGGAGACGGAAGCCCGGGCAGCAGCAGCGCCTCTGGAGGCTGCCGGGCTGGCGGCGGCGACGGCAGTGACGGGCCCGGGTGCCCAGCCCCGGGCGCCCCGCAGCTGTTGGATCTGACCTCCTTCACGATTGTGCGGCTGCTGCCGGCGCTTGCCGCAACCGTGCAGTGCCTCGAGTCACCGGCCCTCGAGTCGATGGCCACGGTATGCAAAAGCCTGAGGGACGTGTTTGGACCATACGCGGCCGCCCTTCGCGGCTGCTGGGTGCCGCTGGCCGCCGCGGCACTGTCAGTTTCGGAGCCAGGCGCGGTTGCGGCTCCTTCCGTGGCGCAGTGGCGGGCGCTGCTGCTTGACGAGGTGGATGTGGTAGGGCTGCTGGGGGCCGCAGCAAAGGCGTTGAGCACGCGCGACAGAGCCACAGAGCAGGAGGATGCGCCGGCATGCGGCGAAGCGTTTGCCGAGACCCTCCGCCTCGCGTGCGCCGCGTTCTCTGACGCGATGCGAGCGGCCATGGCGGTCGGGCCACAAGGCCACGTGGCGCCTTGCGGAGGCGAGGGCGCGGAAGGCGCCGCTGTAGCTGCTGCGGTAGCCCCCGTGCCTGCGGGCAGCTGCGAAGTGGCCTCCGGGCCCAGCACCGCCGCTGCCAGCGCAGGGCGCTTCCTCTCGTTGCCGAACATCACCAAGCTCCTGGGGCCTTCGGGTGACTTCCCTAACGCGCGGGCGCTAGCGGCCGTGAACGCGCTGATGGACGCTGGGGGCGCTCCGGTGGACTCGGCCGTCGATGCGTGCATGGCGGCGGTGGCGGCGGTGCTGCCGCCGCCCGACGAGGTCCGGCGGCGCATGGCGGCCCACTGCTGCGCCAACAACGCCTGCTGCAACCTGGCGGGGCCCAGCGAGCTGTCGCTGCCGCGGCACCGGTGCGGTGGCGCCTGCGGCGGCAGCCCCTGGTGGTACTGCTCCAGGGAGTGCCAGGTGGCGCACTGGCGGGCGGGACACGCGGCGGAGTGCAAGGCGGTGGGCGCCCGGCCGGGTGGCAGCGAGGGACCGGCGGTGTGAGGGACGCGGCAGGGGGCGAGGCTGGTGGGAGAATCGGCGGGAGGCGGGCACGTTGAAGGTCCCCCGCAGCGCTCTCCGACCTGGTTGTTGCGTAGCATGGGTGATCAGGCAGTTTGATATGACAGACGGACGGACCCTGGCAGTGCTTGTCCGGGTCGCTTGACCATGGCAAAGCAGCTGCGATGCGGTGGTCGATGGCACAAGTTTTTGCGTTATGTTCTAGAAGGTCTGGTGTACAGTATGTCGATAACGTTTTTAACCTACAGCCTTCTTAGATGCGGGGAACGGACGCGCTCCTTCCTGTGCGTGTGTCGTGTCGTTGTGGCGTGGCGTGTCGGTGGCAATGCTCGACACCGAAAGCTAGCTATATGCGGCATTTTGCTGTTGTGCCTGTTTCTGCCTGTTTCAATTGTACGGTACGGTAAGCAAAATGCTTGGCCAGTACTTGGGGGACGGTATTTGCCCAGCGGAACGGTGTGCACCCACCCACCCACCCACCCGGGTGGTGGCTGTGGTGGTGGTGGATTGGCAAAGCCAAGCCAAGGTCACACCGGCAGCCGGCGGCGGTGGCCTGGCCTGGTCTGACGGACAGAAGGGGCTGATGAAAGAGGCAGTGGCTGGAGTGACCAATGAATGAATGAACGTGGTGGCGGTGGTCGACCGGACCTCGGGACCGTGACTTGGTGACCTGGGTGACATGTGGACAGGAGCCGAGGACTTAAGAGCAATGAAGGGCGAAGGAGGAGGCTGCCGTTTGGGGGTGCGCACATGCTGCCGTTGCAGAGCGGAGCCTCTGTTGGGGCTTTTTGATGTGCTGTGGAGAGCACAAGTACAGAGAGCTCGAGTAGGGGTAGGCGCCTTCAGTTTGAAAGCATCACATGCGCATGCGGCCGCAGTCGTATGCAGTGGGCGCCTCCTCCGGTGCCCCTGCGCGGATTCCTGCCCTGCCACCGCCCCTCCATCTTGCAGCACCGGCACCTTCAAAGCGCCACTTTCAAAGCACCTGAAGGTCACCAGGTGCCGACGAACCGGTGCCGCAGTCGCTCGCGGCCCCCGCAAAAGGCACGATCCTGGCACGAGCTGACACGCCCCTTGTCAGAAATCATCAGCCACTTGCAGCCGGACGCCCGGCCGGTCTGTGCGCGGCGCCGGCCGGCGGGCTTACTGCCACGGCGAGAACGGCGCCGGGTTGAGGAAGGCGGATGTAAAGTGCTGCACCCCGGGCGTGACGGCCGCGATGGTCTCGCGCCACTTGCCCACCGTGCGAGCCGCCTGCCGGGCCCTGCGGCGAGAGAGGCGCAGTGCAGGCGGTCAGCCAAGCGGCCGTGTACGGTCGACGCACGGCAACACCGATTGCTCCCCACCCCACCCACTGGACTGGACAGGAGACCCGCGTTCGGTAACGCACTTCGGGGCTCAGCCGTGTCAGCTCGGCTCAACGAGCAGCAACCGCCGCCGCACGCGGGCCGCCAGAACGAAGAACCGCCGCACACGACCACCTGTTGCGCCAATGACCGGCTAGTGAGGAGTGACCAGGTGGGTCCACACGCGCGCGCCCTCACCTGATGCACGCCTGCGCGGACGGGTACCTCCAGATCTCCACCACGTTGTTCAGCATCCCAACATCCTGCACCGGGCGCCGTGATATGCGGTTGCCCGGCGGGCGGGCGGGGGCGGGTTGGACTGCCTTGACTTGGCGCCTTGCCCCACGGTGCCGCTGATGCTCGCACACGTGTGGAAGGACAAGTACACGAGCGCGGCGAGGGCACAGCAGCAACCTGACCCCAGCTCATGAAGCTCCGGACCCCATTTATTCGAACTGCTTTTCCTTGTCCTTGCCCCCACCCGATCCGACGCGCACACACGCCATGGGGTACACACCGTATAGCCGAAGAAAGCGAGGCGGCCCTCCGGGTCAGCTTCCACCTTGGCAGGCAGCCTGCACCAGGCGGAGGACGGAAAGCGCGGCAGCGGAGGGCGCGGCACAGACGTGATCCGAGCGGAGGTTTGGCAACGGTGAACTGCAGGGACCGCAGCTCCGCGCGGCAGTCGCAGTCGCCGTCGCAATGGCCGTCGCAGGACGATCAGGCGTAGGGTGCTCCGCTGCGCCGGCGTCGGCCATCCATGTCCCGGCGGCGATGGCGACGGCGATGCGCTCCTCGCGCAAGCGTCAGCCCCTGCAGCCCTCGGGTTTTTTACCGAGGAGCCGTGGCCGAGGCCGAGGCCCCCGACGCAGCTGCCTCAGACTCCCCACGGGCTCCACCCACCCGTCCACCACCACACCGTAAGCAAAGCGGCCCAACCGTCCTGGTCGGTACGAGCGGCCGATCGCCACCAAACCCGGCGCCACCGCCACCGCCCGCCCCCGTTTCAATTATCACCCCGCCCCCCTGCAGTTGACCCACCCAGCGGAGAACGCCTCGACCAGTTTGGGCACGGAGCCGTAGCCGGGGTGCAGCTGGTACGACCGCATCTCGTACACCACCTTTGCCGGGCCCTCCTTGGGCGGGGGGCTGAAGAGCGCCGTGGGCGGCAGCTTCAGAGCCTCGTAGATGGGCCGCGCCTCCAGCATCACCTTGTTCTCCTGCGCAAGTGCTCACATCGACAACGAGGGGGGCGGCGCCAGGTCCCACCGGTAACGCGAGATGGCACGGCGCTGCGTTGATCTCTTTGGGGGTGGGAGGAGTCAGGGTCCCGGGCTCCAGGGGAGGTGCGATTTTGAGCCGGACTCAACGGCAACGCCGCGCGCTTTGCTCGCCCCCGGGTCCGCCCCGCCCTCTTCCGCATCCCCTCCCCTCCCCTCTCCCCTCCCCTCTCCTCCCAAGCAGAAGCCGCAGCCCGCTGTTCGGTGACAACTTCTACGGATATGCCTGGTGCCGCACCTGGTACTGCACGTGCGGGCGGGACCGCTCAATGAACTCCCTCCAGCGGGGGTCCGCCACCGCGGCCGCCCGCACCTCGTCGCGCTGCTCGAAGCTGGAGTAGGCGTACAGGTGCGTGACGCGGTGCAGGCACGACCCCACGTCGCACGTGAACAGGCCCAGGAAGGCTGCGGCGGCGCCAGACAGACAGACAGTGCGGTCGGCGGCGGGTGAGGGGGCGGGGTAAAAACGAAGATACCGCAGCGAAGGGACGAAGACGGGGAAGGGGGAGGAGAAGGGTTGAGCGAAGATGGAATGTGGGTTGCGGCGACCGCGTAGGAGGTGGGGGTGCGGAGGGGTGGTGAGGAGGTGTGGAAGGGTGGTGACGTGGGTGCTGTGGGCAGGGAGGAGGGGGGCGCGGCGTTGGGGCGTCCACGGCCGGGCGCCGCGCAGGGGATTCGGAGGATGGTGCGGCTGTGCTGCGCTGCCGAGCGCTCGAGGAGAGAGAGAGAGAGTGTAACGTCACGGATCGCCGTGTCTCCTCCAGTCCGGGCCGCCCCTTCCCCGTTTGTTCGCCTCCCTGGGGGACTCCCTGTGCAGCGCCCAACACGCAGGCCTTCCACCAGATAGGATAGGCTTGGCGCGATGGGGCGAGGCGCCGGCGGCTCGCCCGGTATTCGCTGCCATTCAGGGCTCCCCCGCGCTCGCTCTGGCACTCACGAAGCAGCTCCCGCCGTACTCCAGCATACTCGGCAGCGACCTTCATAAACTGGGACATCCCCTCGGGTTTCAAGGTGTACTCGCGAATTTCGATCAGGCCTGGTGATGATGATGCCGCCTGAAAGGCGAAGGCCCGGCCAAGTGCCAGCACCGGGCCTTGGCGGAAGAGCTTTGCGAGCATGGTGCCGGGAAAGGTCTAGATAAGCGTGGGTCTCGCGCAACTCAGTTTGCCTGTCCAGGAGCAGGGGCACCTCCAGCTGCGGGACTGTCGATCAAGAGAGCTAGCTGCCTGTAGGCCTCGACAACAGTTGCCATGTTCCCGTTCAGTTCGCGTATGAGGGTGACGTTTCGGAGCAGCGATTCTGGCGTTCGTAGCTCATGATTCTGGTTTATTTCACTAATGAGCAATTTGTTGCGGTCAAGGATTTCCTGCACAGTCTCTAGACGTGTGAACCCAGGCCACGAGGCGTCACATGCCATCGCCGAGCATCATCTATGAAGTGATCAGTAAGATAGATACTGCCTCCCAAAGCGGTGGAAAAGCAAATAACGCAACTCCGAAACCAACGAGCGTACGACAACAGACTTGAAATCACCGCTGTCACTCCCTGATGGTTCAAAGGAATTTGAATGGCTCCAGCTACTATGAACACATTTTCGCAGCGCCATCGCCCATCCTGCTCATTTGCATCCCCCCCAGCAGCACCGGGGTTCGGGCGCTGGCCTAGATTATCCGTTCCTAGTCGTTTCGCCCCAACCCACGAGCATGGAGGAGCGCATCTAAAAGCTGCACGACGTTGCAGAAGCCAGGTCCGGGTGACGGCAGCCGACCCGTACAGCAACCCCGCGCTGTACACAAACGACGATGCGGTACGTGCGTGAGCCCCAGACGCGCCCGGCGGATGCAACACTCCCGACCCAAGGGCCGCAGTTGTTCATCTTGTCGCCTGTTTACGCGTGTGCGCGACAGCTCGGCATGTCCTGCGCTGGGGTCACGGATGACCGACCCGCAAGACCCGCAGGACCCGGTATATGCACCTCACCTGCGACCATCGCCACCTTAAGGCTCCACTCCACACCCGCTCCTTCCTGAAGGGCCCAGACCCAACTCCCGACCGCGACCAGCCCCGCCTGCCCTCCACCGCCCCGTGCAGTTCTCTCTGTCGTCCTACTGGGATGAGCGGTATCGGCGCGAGGGCGGGGCGCCCTTTGAGTGGTACCGCGATTACGGCAGCTTGGAGCCGGTGTTGAGCCGGTGCGCAGCGGGCCGCAGCGGGCCCTGGCCCCAGGGGCCCCGCTTTGCGCTCCGGGGTTTCCCCCCCTTGCTCCCGACGTGCTCCGCCCGCCCGAGGGGCGGACGTGGCTAGCAAAGGGCCCGCCCGAGGGGCGTTGTCTGAGGGGACGGACGCGAGCGGACACGAGTACCGCGGCGTGGTCGCGTACCTCGCACGTCGTCGTGCGCCGCTCGTCGTGCAACTTGAGCAGCAGCGCTTTGGACTGCTCGCCCGCCCGCCCGTGCGCGCGCACAGGCTGTGTGTGTATGTATGTGTGGGTACCATGTAGTCCATCCGCTCGTGCCACTCTCTATCTCTCTCCCTCTCCGGACAGCGCCCCCTTTTTACCCCCCACTGCTTGTCCCAGGCACCTGGACAAGTCGCGGCGGGTTCTCCACGTGGGGGTGGGCACCTCCAGGATCCAGGTCCAAATGTGGGTGCTGCTTAGGGGCAGCGGCAGCGGCAGCGGCAGCGGCACAGCAGCCTCCTTGCCGCCTACACCACGCCGCCCTGCTCCGAAACCATTCCCAACGCCCGCCCGCCGCAGTCCTCCGTGACATCATGGAACCCCCGTATGTCCCCTCCTGGTGTCATGGATGAATTTTGGTGTACAGCGGGCTCTTGAGGACTGCGCCGATGTGCCCGCAGCACCTCCTCACAGTGCATACCCTCACCCATCCAACACACCTCACTGCACTCCTTATTCACTTCCCCATAATAAAAACGGGAAGCCCAAATGCAACCCAATGTCCCCTTCTCGTATTGCCCCCCCTTCACGACGTCCGCAGTGACTCATTCTTATATAAAGGAGCATATCACTCCCTGACCCCCCCCTTCACAGGCACTACGACGGCTACGTTGACATCCTGAACGTGGACTACGCGCCCGTGTGTATCCAGCAGCTGTCCGCGCTGCACGCCAGCCTGCCCGGCCTGTCGTACGAGGTGGCCGACTGCCGTACAATGCCGCAGTTTGGCGACGGCGCCTTTGGCGGCGGCGTGCTGGACAAGGGCACGCTGGACGCGCTGCTGTGCGGCGACAGCGATGAGGCGGACGCGGCGGCGATGCTGCGGGAGTGCCACCGGGTGCTGACCCGTGGGTCGGCCTACGTCGGCATCACCTACGCGGCGCCGCGCACGCGGCTGCGCTACCTGCAGCGACCGGAACTGGAGTGGGACGTGAGCTTTTACGAAGTGGGTCAGCAGGGCTGGCGGGAGGGGCCGGTGGCGGTGGCGGATTGCGCGCCGGAGCAGCTGGCGGCGTACCCCAAGCAGACGTACTCGCACTTTGTGTATGTGTGCACGCGCCGGTAGCAGAGGGGGGAGAGGAGGAAGAGGTGGGAGGAGGAGGAGGAGGAGGGGATGGATGGATGGAGGGCGGGTGGGTGGTGGCGTATCGCGCCAGCTGGTGGCCGCGGGTGAGGCGGGCGCAGGAATGGAGGGCGGGGGAGAGGCTCGCATGGCAGGTGCCACGCGTCTGTGTTGTGGTTTTGGTTGTTTTGGTTGCGGGTGTGTTGCAGCGGATTCACGACCTCTCGTCTGCGCGTCGCGCTGTCTGCGGGTGGGCGGACAAGCGGGTACTCGTGCGGCGTGCCGAAAGGGGATGGGGAGGGCGAACTCGGAAGGAGGAGGTCGTAGGGGTAGGCGACCGGTTCCTGTGGCCTGCAATACTGCGGCGCACCAGCGTGCAGGGACCTATTTGGGTTGTTCGGAAAGGAGCAATGTGGCGTATGTTGATTTTGTGTAGCGAGGACGCGAGTGCAGGGATGGGGGCTGACACGGTGCCTGTGTACGAAGCACAGTTCACAATCATGGGGTTCGTGAATTGAAATGGATGAAGTGGGCGACACATGCGCGCCGTGGGCTGGTCCCAACGCCGGTGCTCGTTTTGGCGTCCTGAAGGGCGCGGAAGGGATGGAGCAGTGTACGTCACTTTCAGGTCGGTCACCCGGGAAGATTTTCTCATCAGTTGGAAACAGCAGGAAGAAGTCGGATCACAGGGAAATGAGCATTTGATGACTGGCCAGTGGCTACTGGCAACATTCTCTCCTACCGTTGCCGGATGGTGGTTGCTAGCAGTAGGATGGATGCCTCCCTTGCCTGGGTGGTTGCCATGGCCGCGTTGCAGCGTCCGCGATAAGGTGGAGGGTAAAAGTTGCACCTGCTGCCATATTCGCAAGGGCTTACAATTGGGCGCAAAGGGCGCCGGCCGTCCGGCGTGCCAGGTTTTGGTGGTTTGTACGGCAGAACGCACCTGGAACGCCTCCTTGTCCAGTCCTGTTTAGAGACACGTTAGTCTTAGAGTTTGTACAAGCCGACTGCATAATTCAAAGGTTAGCGCTTCGCTTACTTTTGGACTGGGAGCAATCCTCCCGTCGTCATGGCCGGGGTATTGGCGGACGCCGAGAGGCGTCTTGCCCTGCCCAGTTACAAAAAGCGTCAGGAGATATGGGCAGACAAGCTAGCAGGCGAGATCATCGATAAAGGTGTGTGGTCGCGCTTCAGGGCGTGGCAGTTTGTCGGCGCAGATAGGTTCAAGGGGTTATGCGGAATTATTTGATCGTCTGCGGATCAAGATCACTCTTGCACTAGCGACGCGATGGCAAAGTCTTGCTGCAAGTCGCTTTCGGGGGCCGATCGCCGAGCCGCCGTGAAATGGAGCGCTGAGGCGAATCCAGCCCGGAGTTTCACTGCTTTGGGCGCAAATCGCTCAAAACGGATGTTGCGTTATGGTTCATGCATATGGGCTTCGGTTTAGTTTGCCGCTGCAATGCACACGAGGACAGCATGCGGGTCCCGGGGCGCAGCCTGGCATCCTATGGTGGCTGAAAATCCTTCATTTGAGATGTGAAATGCGTTGCGGCACGTGGGGTGCCGCTTGGGGCTAGGTGTTTCAGCTGCTGTAAGCGAGGAGCCTGCTGAGGTCGCCGTACGGTATTTGTCGACCCAGCTGCCAGCTGACACGGCTGACCCAGCTGCCAGCTGACCGCGCGGGAGAACACATCAAAACTGCCACAGCACCGCCCCCAAAACAACGGCCTCCCTCACCCCCACGCTCCCGCCCCTGATCTATCCCCCCCCGCAGACTTCCTCGACGCGAACGCGCCCGCGCTCGCGTCCCTGGTCGGCTCCACCCTCTCCCTCTACACCGACCTCGCCTCGCAGCGCCTGGTGCGCGCCTTCGTTGCCGCCGCCTGCAAACGCTCCGAGCCCTTTGTCCGCGCGCTGGCGGCGGTGGTTGTCAAGGCCGCCGCCGCCAAGCCGCCGCCCAGCCGCGCCGAGGCGCAGGTGCTGCTGCACTGGACGGCCGAGGTGCTGCTGCAGCTGGACCCCGAGGGCGGCGCCAAGAAGGCCGTGTCCAAGCTGGCGGAGGTGATGGTGGGTCTGCTGGACCAGCTCTCCGCCGCGCTGCCGGCCGCGCGCTGGGGACCCGTGGGTCACCTCGTCCGCAGCCTCACCCGCCGCAAGCCGGCCATGGAGGCGGAGCTCCTGGCGGCGGCCAAGGCCGCAGCCAACGGCAGCGGCGCCGTGCGCGCGCTGCTGGACGAGACCGCGCCGGCGGCGGCGGCGCCGGCGCCGGCGCTGTATGAGCAGCTCCTGAGCCTGTACTTGGAGAAGGGCCTGGCGGGCGCACGCGAGCGGATGGGACCGGAGGTGGCGGCGGCGTACCGGCCGCTGTTTGCGCGGCTGGGCGAGGCGGATCTGGGCGCCAAGCTGCTGCCGGCGGTGTCCAAGGCGCTGCGGCGCGTGCCGGACGTGGCGATGGGGGCCGTGGTGGGCCTGGCGGCGGCGGCGCCGGCGGGGCTGGACATGAGCCGCGCGGCTGGCGAGCTGGTGCCGCTGCTGGTGCAGCAGATGCGGCTCAAGGAGAGCGTGCGGGCCGCGGCGCTGGAGGCGGTGCGGGCGCTGGCGGGGCGCTGCGGCGACGCGGCCGTGCTGGAGCAGCTGGTGACGGGGCTGCGCAAGGTGCGGGGGCGGAGACTGGGGCGCAGGACCGGTCTGGGTTGCAGACAGTGGCTCGGGCCCCCCGCCCTCTCCCGCCCGCCCCGCCGCCGTTCACACCTCTCGCTGACGACCCAAATTCCACAATCCATACATGTTCGGTAACAAAGAAAACGAAGCCCTCATCACGCGCCTGCGCCTGCGCCCGCGCCTCGGCCCCTGGGCCCCCTGGCCGCCGCCTCAGATCCTGGACGGCAGCGCTGAGGGCAAGATCAAGGTCGCTGCGGAGCGCTCGGCGCTGGCGGCGGCGCTGGGCGCGCTGGCGGAGGCGCCGGTGGCCGGCGAGGCCATGTCGCCACTGGCGGAGGGCGTGGCTGCCTTCCTGGCCACCGCCGTCAAGGAGGAACGTGAGTCGGTGCACTCACACACACACGCACACACTGCCCTGCCCCTCCTGCGTCCCGTCGGTACAGTGTGGCCAACTGGCCATGCCGTGCCGGACGTGTTGACCCCCCAGCACGTTGATCTCCCGTTCGGTGCCTGCCAGGTCCTAGGCTCCGAGCCCTCACGTCAGTGCCATATTGCGCACAATGGGGATTCGAGGTCGGCGCTGATGCTTTAGCGTGACGGTACCTTTTCCCCCTGCTCTTAAGTGGCCCTGCCCACGAACCTCAAGTTTCGGGTTCTCCGCTCGAACTCGCCTGTCGTCGCTTGGGCAAGCGACCCACCTCGCCCCTTCCCCGCCCCCTTCCTCGGCCCTCTCTCCTTCTCTCCCCGCCCGCCCCTGCAGTCTCCGAGGACGTCAAGGTGTCGCTGCTCGGCACCCTGGCCGCCTGGCTGCCCCGCCTGGCGCCCGCCGCCGCCGCGGCGCCGCCCGCCGCCGTGCCCGCGCAGCTGCTGGCCTGCCTGCGCGACGGCGCCCGCGAGGGGCTGCGCCGCGCCGCGGCGCGCGCCGCGCTGGCGGCGGTGCGCTCCCGCCCGGAGCTGGCGGGCCCGCTGCTGGCGCAGAGCGGCGCGCCGGAGACCTGCCTCAAGTGGGTTTCGGACGCGCTGGCGAAGCCGGCGCTACGTCTGGACGGCGTGTTGGGGGCGCTGGTGGTGGCGCGCGCGCTGGAGGCGGCGGGCGCGTCCGAGTCGGCGGCGGCGGTGGTTCCGGCGGGCGACAAGGCCTGGGCGGGTGCGCTGCGCGCCGATTCGCCGCTGCTGCAGCCCGCCAATGCGGCCAAGCTGCCGCCGGCGGACTGCCCCCGCGTGGGGGAGCTGGCGGAGGTGCTGCTGGGCCAGGAGCGCGGGGCGCTGCGGGCGGCGGTGGACGCGACGGAGGGTGAGCGCTGAAGGGAGGGAGGGAGGGGAGGTGGGATTGCGGCGGCTGGTGGGTCAGTGGGGGCGCTTCGCAGGCCGGCTGGTTTGGGGCAATGTTGCGCTTTCTGCGCTTCTGCGTTTGCATGTGCGTGGGCATTGCGGCGCTGGTGGACGGCAAGGATGAAACCTTTTTATATCCCTTGATACGTGGATTCCTGACACGATCCGATCCGATCCATTTTGCCACTGAGCCGTCCACCGACCGGCTGCCGTACACACACATACACACACGAGCGTCATGTGTCAGTACCGACCGCGGCCACGTTTCGCGCCAGGGACTTGGGGCCTCCTGTGAGGCGAGTGTGCCCTGCGGCGCGGTGACTTTTGAGCTGCAGTGAACGGCGGGTGTCTCCACGTGCTGCTCACCGCCACCGCGCCCCAGCTCACGCTTCCCCGGCGGCCCATGACGCGCTCCTGGCCGTTCGGCCCCCTGGCCCCGCGCCTGCGCTCCCTCCCTCCTTCATTGCTCCTATCCAGGGGTGCGCGGGCTGCTTGCCGCAACCGACCCAATTGACCCACTGCACACTCAATCCCCTCCCCTCTCGCCTGGTCAGATTGCCGCTTTGGACAGGCATACTTTTGCCCCTTTCCCTCCTTTCCCCCTAACTAACTACGAAACCCTTTGCCCATTGACGGGCTCCGGCTTGTCCGTGGATGGCACCCCCTTCCCCATACACACACAGGCTGCCTGGACGCGCTGTGCCGGCTGCTGGTGTGCGCGGCGCTGCACTTCAACCGGGAGACCCGCGCGGCGGCGCAGGCGGCGTGCAGGCGGCTGGCAGCGGCACAGGTGCGGCAAGGGCGGCTATTGCTGTGCTGTGCTGTGCTGCGCTTTGCCCTGGCGGCGGTGGCTGCGGGTGCACGCTGCGGTCTGAAGGGGAGCGATGATCGGGACGCGGCCTCGTCCGCGACCCCCTCCCTCCTCCCCGGGATCTTCGGTTCGGGAAGGAGGTGCTGGTCATCGCTTCTCTTCGTCTTGCTGTGCTTTGCTCGCTTTCTTTTCTGTGAACCTCCAGGTCCCTTCCTCCCTATCTATCCCTCCCTCCCTCTCTCTATCTCGCGCGCGCTCCCGCATGCTCCTCTTTCTACCCGCAGGCCTCCCGCCTGATGGTGCCGCTGACCTCCGCCCTGCGCTACTGGATGAACAACCGCGCCTCGCTGCCGGTGGCCGTGGTGAGTGCATGAGCCGCGCCGTCGCCGGGTGACGGGGTTCTGCGCCGCGGGCTGTGGGTCCGTCTGTCCCCCCAATTGCGCTGAACCCTCCCTCCTCCCTGGCCGACATTGGGTTTGCACGTGGGGGAGAGGAGCCTTTGAAGTGGGTCGCCTCAGAAGAAGAAGTACCTCGGGTGCTGTGTGTCCAGCCACCTTCCTCCCACCTTCCTAGGTGCCACCCCTGCGTGCCAGATGGGCGGCACGTGCGCCGCACCTTTCCCGCCCTCCCCCCGCCCCGCCCCGCCTCCGTATCTGCCGGCCAGTCCGCAAAAGCTGCCTTAGGACCGCTTTTTGTACCTTCCACTCTTCCCCCGCCTTCCTCCTCCCCCGCCGTCCCTCCGGTTCTTCCGGTATCGTTTTTGTTACCGTACTCCCCCAGGACCCCACTTATTACCCCCTCCCCTGCCTTCCCCTTCCCTCGCGTTCCCCCTCCCCCGCCTCCCCCGCCTCCCCCGCCTTCCCCCAGGACCCCACTGCCACGGGTGATGACGCCACCCCCACCGCCGGCAGCCTGGCCATGCGCTTCGGCGAGGTGCTGCGTGCGCTGGCCCCCGCGAGGTCGTCGGAGGCGGAGGCGGGGGCGGGGGCGGCAGCCGCCAACGGCGCGCCGACCCCGCTGCCGCTGGACGGCGCCGCGGTGGCGGGTCTGCTGCTGGCTGGCCACCACCCCGCGCTGGACGCGCCCATGCGCCGGGCGCCCCACCCCTGGACCCAGGTGGGGAGACGGGCAGCATCAGCCTCGGTCTGTCAGCTTGCCTCCTTGGATTGTTATCTTGTACCCCGCCCCCGCCGCCTGCCGCCCGTCTCTTCACCCCACGCCCCCGCCTCTTGACCCCACGCGGCTTACCCCCCCTCACAGTCCGCAGTGACTCATTGTTATAGGAGCATATCACTCCCTGACCCCCCACACACACCACAAACCAAGACGAGACGGCCTTCTTCTCTTACTTTACCGCTCACGGGCTCCGGCCTAAACGCTATACGTGGATAACCCCACACCCCACCACAACCTCCGTCTCCACTTCTGCCCCCCCAGGTCCACCGCCGTCTGGGCGCCTGCTTTGACTCGCGGGTGCACTACTGCGCCGCGACCGTGTGTGAGCTGCTGGCGGGGCCGGACGGCCTGGCCTCACCCAACCCGGAGGACCGCGAGGCGGCGTGCGGGGCGATGGGCGCCGCCATGCAGTGCGCGCCCACGGCCATGTACAGCCACGTCATGGTACGTACGGCACGTGTACTGCGCGTGTGTATGACGTGGGGGAACGAGCGGGACGGACGAGGGGAGGGAGCGGACGACGCTGCACTTCCACGCCGCGCCGCCGCCCTACTCGCCCGCGGCTCCCTAACTGCCACCACCGCCAAACTGCCTTCACCGCCACCGCCCCCACCGCCGCCGCCGCCGCTGCAGGCCGTGTTGGGCTCCCTGCTTGTCCGCAGCGAGCACGACTCGCTGACGGAGGCGGACAAGGAGGTGTACGAGACCCCCGAGGGCATCCTGTCCAGCGAGCGGGTGCCGGCGGGGGTGTACGTGCCCGAGGTGGTGGTCAACAAGAACGTCAAGAAGCCACGTGGCAGGTTCAAGGTGGGTGGCTGGGTGGCTGCCTGGAGTGGGTGGAGTGGAGTGGAGTGGAGTGAAATGGAGAGGGTTTGTGGGTCGGTGAACGGGTGGGTTTGTGGGTCGCGTGGGTGGGTGGGTGGGTGCGTGGGACTGGGGGCTGTGGGACAGGGGCGGGACGGGGTCTCGGCTGGGGTGGGGCTGGGGTGGGCGCAGGGCGGCGCATGGAACGGTGGATGGCCCCGGTTCCGGAGGACTGGATCAGAGCAGAAGCGGCACAGCCTAGCGGTGGGCGCTCTCGGATGCCCCACTGCGCACGGCCCCCTCCTGCCCCGCTTCCGCACTCTTTGAACTCCCCCGCATTGCTGCTCCCAACCAACCCCAACCCCAACCCCAGACCGACAACCGCGCCTTTGCGGACGACGACGACGACGACGACACGCCGGCGCCGCCGCCCGCCCGCGCCGCGCCGCCGCCGCCGCCCTCCCGCGCCTCCGCCGCCGCCTCCACCGGCCCCAAGCCCGGCCCCGGCAAGAAGGACGCCGCCGCGCGCCAGGAGGAGTTTCGCCGCAACAAGCTGGCTGCCGAGTCGGAGCTGCGCGCCCGCATCCGGGCCCTGCGCTCCCGTCTGGAGCTGGGACTGCGGGCGATGGGCTGTGTGGTGGAGGCAGCGCCGCGGGACGCCTCTCAGCACCTGGAGGAGTACCAGGAGCTGTGCCTGCCGCTCATGAGCTCCTGGCTAGTGGGTGGGTGGGAAGTGGGTGCGGGGCTGGGGGGAAGAGGGAGGAAGGGACGGAGGGAGGAGCGGCGGGGGAGAGGGAGGGAGGGAGGAGCGGTGGGTGGGGGTGGCTGTGGGTGGACGGGTGAGGGGCAGGGGAGAGTGTACGTGTATAGCACTCCAAAGCGGCGGGCTGGGCAGGCTGAAGATGGACGTTGGGGCGGAGGCGGAGGGAAGGGTTGGCCAGGCGCGCTCGAAGAGGTTGGGCTTTCTCGGGGTTGTTGTGAGGGGCGCTGGCCTCCTGTCGCCCGCACGCCCCTATCAGGCCCGCTGCCGAAGCCCTCCCCATCACTGCCCTCCCCTCCCCTTCCCCACACTTCCCCGCGCGTCCTTGGCTGCTGCTCCTCCCAGCACCAACAACACCACACCACACCGCACTCCAAAACCAAACCCCGCACGTTCCTCCCCTCCCTGCGCCTTCCCCAATGCCCCCCACCCACCCACCCACTCCACCCACCACCACCCCACCCCAGTGACCCATGTTTATATAGAGGAGCATATCACTCCCTAACCCCACCACCACCCCACACCCCTCCGGCAGGCGAGGCCGCCTTCGACGCCGTCCGCGCGCTGAGCACCTGCATGCCCGGCCGGCTAGGCGCCTCCGCCACCACCCTCACCGCCTGCCTGCGCCTCGTCTCCCAGGCGCAGTCCGGCCGCGGCCTGCTGTCCTACCGGGAGGTGGCCTACCGGCCCGCCGTGGCGTCCGTGGTGCACGCCCTGGCGGCCGTGACCGCCGCCTCGGGCCAGCAGCTTCCTCCCAGCTCCTACAGCTACGTGTTTCCGGTGCTGCAGGCGGTGCTGCTGAGTCCGGTGCACACTGCGCTTCACGACGAGTGCCTGGCGGTGGTGGCGCTGCACGTGGCGCCCGGGCTGGACATTCCGCGGCGGGCCTCCCTGGAGCTGCTGTATCACCTGCTGGGGGTCATTCCCGCATACAGGTGCGCGTGGGGAGCTGGGGAGTGGGGAGGGGTGGGGAGATGTGGGGAGGGGTGGGGCCGTGCAGGGAGGGGTAAAAACGCCGGAGGCGGGTGTAAGCGGGCGGGTGGGTGTGCGGGTGTGTGGGGGGTGGGGGTTGGGGGGAGAAGACGGCGTGGGCTTTGGTGGGGTCCGGGACTCCGGGTCCTGGCTCCACGGGCCCTGCACCGGCACTTCATGCACCGAACCCCATCCCCAACCTCTCCCTCCCGCCCTGTATAAACGTCGCCTCGGGGCTTCTCCGCTGCGGTTGGCAATATTCTTCCCTCCTCTCCCGTCCTTTCGCTGCGGATTCTTCCTCTTTAGTACCCTCCCGACCCCACCTATCTCACCCCAACCCGCACCCCGCACCCCCCCCCCACCCCCAACCCACCCCAACCCACCCCCCACTCCCCCCGCACCCCGCCCCCCAGGGACCGCATCGTGCCGCTGCTCCGCTCCCTGTGCGCCGGCTGCCTGGAGGACGACCTGCCCGCCGCCACCAGCGGCCTCACCCACCCCGCCCCCCACGTCCGCGCCGCCGCCCTGGCCGCGCTGCCCTGCCTGCCGCTGCTCGCCGAGCCGGGCCTGCTGCCGCCCGGCGACGACGCGACGGCGGCGCTGCTGTGGCTGGCGCGCAGTGATGTGGGCAGCGAGGACAATGCGGCGGCGGCGGCGGCGCTGTGGGAGGCGGCGGGGGTGCAGCTGGGCACGGGGGCGCTGTTCAGGCTGACGGAGAGTGAGTCGCGGACGAACGGGCGGGGGCTAGGGGGGTTATCCACGTATAGGCCGGAGCCCGGGGGGGGGGAGAGGGGCGGAGGGGCGGAGGAGGTTGGGGAGGGGGAGGGGAGGTAAGGACGGACGTGGACGGACGGAGCGCCCCCGTGTGGGTCACGAGATGCCAAGGCCCACGGGTGTTGACGTTGCCGCCGCCGCCGCCGTCCAGGATTGTGGAGAGCGCGGTGGGGGAGGGGAAGGGCGCTGTGTTGCAGGTCCATCTGGAACCTCTCGTCTGTTGTCTCTTTTGTCGACCCAACCTGCATCTTCTTTTTACCCCCCTGCTGCCTCACGCTGCTGCCTCCCCTGCTGCCCCCGACCCTGGCTCTCCCCACGCTGCCTCTCCTCCCACCTCCCATCTGCAATATCCCCCCGCCCCCTCACCCCCCGTCCCCTCACCCCCCGCCCGCCCGCCCCCCGCCGCCGCCTCCCGCGCGTCCCCAGTGCTGGCTTCCGAGGCCGCCGACGTGCAGTACAGCGCCGCTGCGGGTCTGGCCGCCGGTCTGGAGGTGCACCCGGAGGCGGTGTCGGACGTGCTGGCGGCGGTGGTGGCGCTGTACGACCCCGCCGCGCCCCTGATCGGCCGCGTGGGCGTGGCGGTGGCGCTGCGCTCCATTGCGCCGCGCCTGGGCGACTCCGACGTGAACCCCGCGCTGGACTTCCTCATCGGTCGGGGGCTGGCGGACGAGGAGGAGAAGGTCCGCGAGGAGATGGTGGCGGCGGGTGAGTGCGGAGTGGCAGGATTGGGGGGGAGGATTGGGCCGGATGGGGGAGAGGGCCGGGAGGCGGGAGGCAAGGGGACCGGGGTGGGGTGTTGAGGGGTCTCATCCCAGGATCAGGAGGTGAGGGGGTAGGGGAGGCCGGGGTGCCGGGGCTGGGTAGGTCAGGCCTCGCTGTTTTGGGCAGGGCAGGTCTCCAAGCTTTTTCCCACACATTAAACCGCGTTGCACTCCCCTTGGTTCTTACCCCCTCCCCCCCTCCCGTCTCCGCCCCTCCGCTATCACCCCGGTACCCTCCCCCTCTTGGTTAACCCCCCCCACTTCATGTATAACCCTTTTCCTCCCCCAGGCATGTCCATCCTGGACTCCCACGGCGCGCTGCACGCCCCCCGCCTGCTGCCCCTCTTCGAGAGCCACCTGGACCGCAAGGGCCGCGGCGGGGGCGGCGGCGGTGGGGGTGCGGATGAGGAGGAGGCGCGTTTCGACCTGGTCCGCGAGGGCGTGGTGGTGCTGCTGGGCACCATTGCCCGCCACCTGCCGCCCTCGGACCCCAAGCGCGCCGCCGCGCTGGACCTGCTGATGGGGGTGCTGGGCACGCCCTCCGAGTCGGTGCAGCGCTCCGTGTCCAACTGCCTGCCGCCGCTGGTGGCGCCGCTGGCGAGCAACACCGAGTACACGCAGGTGGGGTGCGGTGCGGTGCGGTGCGGTGCGGTGCGGTGCGGTGCGGTGCGGTGCGGTGCGGTGCGGTGCGGTGGCGGTGTGGTGTGGTGCGCTGGTGCTGGTGCTGGTGCTGGCTCCCCGGGGGATGGAGGAGGAGGGAGGGAGGAGCTCCCCGGCCCTGCGGCCGTCCCCCCGTCCCTCCGCTGCGGTATCGTTGTTTTAAACCCGGGGCCTCCGGCCGTCCCTCCGCCCCTTTCCCGTCCTGGTCTTGATCGACAGGGTTTGGTGGACCGGCTGCTGACGCAGCTCACCAAAGGCGCCACGTACGGCGAGAGGTACGGCAAGATGTGGAAGGAGGAGGTTGAAAAGTTGTTTGGAATGGGGATGAGCGGCGGTGCGTGTCCCGGTGCTGTGGCCCGGCCCGGGGTCCCGCGTTGTTGTCGCGGCGCGGCAACTCCCTCTCCCCCTGTTACCCCTCCTCGCCCTCCTCCCCCGGGTATTTGTTCTTTTAACCTGATCTCCCCCCGCTCCCCTCCCCCTCCTACCCCTCTTACCCCTCCTCCCTCTTCCTTCTCCCCCTCCCCCTCCAGGCGCGGTGCCGCGTTCGGCCTGTCCGGCCTGGTCAAGGGGCTGGGCATCATGGCCATGAAGAACTTCAACATCATGGACAGCCTCAAGGCGGCAGTGGAGGTAGGGGTGTGTTGTTGGTGTTGGTGTGTTTGTGTGTGTGAAAGGGGGGAAGGACTCATCATCTCTCAATTACACGGAAAGGGCGGGTGGGGTATGGCGTTGGCTGGGTCCTGGGGTTGTAGAGGGTGCCTTAAGAACGACAAAAAGATGAAAACCCGCAGCGCTGGAACGGAGGCGGACGTTGCCGAACGACAAAGCCAGCCACATACCCGGGGGGTGGGGTGGCCAGGCCAGGCCGGGCCGGGCCGACCGGGGTTCGAGGTCAGACGGCAGCCGGAGGCGGGCTCCTCGGGCTCCTGCGGTACCGATTGAGGACTCCCGCCCCGTCGTCCCCAAATCCTAATTCCCCCGGGTACCCGCCCCTCCCTGTCCCCACTCCCCCCCGCCCCTCACTCCCTCCCTTCAGGACAAGAAGGACCCGGTTGTCCGCGAGGGCGGCCTGCTCGCCTTCGAGTGCCTGTCCGACAAGCTGGGCAAGCTGTTTGAGCCGTACGTCATCCACGTGCTGCCCATGCTGCTCAACTGCTTTGGAGACCCCAGCCCGCAGGTGAGGCAGAGGGGGTGGGATGGAAGGGGGGGGGGTGGAGTGGCTGGGGAGGGGAGGGTCCTCGCTGAGGGGGCACGATGGGACTGGGGAGGGGCCGCGTGTGCATGTGCGTTTGGGTGTCCCTGTGCGTGTGTCCCTGTGCGTGTGCTACCCTTCCCCTTCCCCGCAGCATCGGGTGGAATGGGCCTTGCTGCTTTTCATCTCACATTTCGCGCTTTCCTTACGATTCCCTTCCCCCTTCCTCCCCCCTTCCTCCCCCTCCTCCTCCCCCTCCCGCAGGTCCGTCAGGCCACCGAGGACGCTGCGCGCATGATCATGGGCCAGCTGACCGCCAGCGGCGTGAAGCTGGTGCTGCCGGCGCTGCTCAAGGGGCTGGAGGACAAGGTGTGGCGCACCAAGCAGGGCAGCGTGCAGCTGCTGGGGGCCATGGCGCACTGCGCGCCCAAGCAGCTGGGGACCTGTCTACCCACCATCGTGCCCAAGCTGGGGGAGGTGCTGTCCGACCCGCACCCCAAGGTGCAGGCGGCGGCGCAGGAGGCGCTCAACGAGGTGAGGAGGGAGGAGGGGGGGCGGGGAGGGGGCGGGGAGGGGGTGGCTGCGACTGGGTGTGTGTGTGTGTATGTGGGCTTTTCGGGGTTGTTGGGGGCTGTTGCGGGAGGGTTAGTGGCTTCTCGGCGTATGTGTGGTTGCCTGAGCTCGTGAGTGCGAGATCCCGTTTTATAAGCTCGTGAGAGCGAGATCGACCCCCCTCCCCCCCTCCCTTCCCTCCCTCCCTCCCTCCCCCTCCCTCCCCGCCCTCCCCTCCCCTCCCTCCCTGCCTCCCCCTCCCCCCAGATCGGCAGCGTGATCCGCAACCCCGAGGTGCAGCGCCTGGTCCCCTCCCTCCTCTCCGCCATCGCCGACCCCAACGCCGCCACCCGCTCCTGCCTAGACATCCTGCTAGACACCGTCTTCATCAACACCATTGACGCGCCCTCCCTGGCGCTCATCGTGCCCGTCGTCCACCGCGGCCTGCGCGACCGCAGCGGCGACACCAAGAAGCGCGCCGCCCGCACCGTGGGCTCCATGTGCTCTCTTGTGAATGACGCCAAGGACATGGGCCCCTACGTGCCGCTGCTGATGCCGGAGCTGCAGAAGAGTCTGGTGGACCCGCTGCCGGAGGTGCGGGCGGTGTCGGCGCGCGCCATCGGCTCGCTCATGAAGGTGAGGGGGGAGGGGGGGTAAAGGGGGGAGGGGGGTTGGGGTGAGAGGGGAGGGGGGAGCGTAGGGTTGGTTTGGTTTCCTGCGGCTGGCAATCGGGAAAAGAGGGGGTGGCGGGAGAAGGGAGAGGAAGAGGGAGAGGCAGACCCCACCCCGCCCCACCCCGCTCATCCCACAAACCCCACGCCCCACCTCAACACCCCCCCCCCAGGGCATGGGCCAGGACACGTTTGGCCACCTGGTTCCCTGGCTGCTTGAGACCCTGGCCAGCGAGAGCAGCAGCGTGGAGCGCAGCGGCGCCGCGCAGGGCCTGGCGGAGGTGCTGGCGGTGCTGGGACCCGACCACCTGGATGCGCTGCTGCCGGACGTGCTGGCGTCGGCGGGCGCGCGCTCGCGGCCGGCGCAGCGCGAGGGCGCGCTGACGCTGTTCCAGTTCCTGCCGCTGACGATGGAGGCGGCGCTGCAGACGCACCTGCCGCGGGTGCTGCCGGCCATCCTGGACGGGCTGAGCGACGAGGCGGAGGGCGTGCGAGACGCGGCGCTGGGGGCGGGTGAGTGTTGTGTTTGGGGGGGGAGGGGGTAACAGAAAACGGCCCGGGACGAGGGAACGCAACGCGGGTGGGAGGGGGGTTAAGGGGGCACAAAGAAGATACCGCAGCGAAGGGACGGAGGGGGCGGAGTATTGAGTGTATGACCGTTCCTGGTGGGGCGAGGAGGAGGGTTTGGGAGGGCGGCTGGGGGTTGAGGGGGTGGTGTGCGGTTAGGATTTACCACTACTTCGGGTTCTAACCAACTATTGGTGGTGGTGGTAGTGGGAGGGACGGGAGGGAGGGCTCCGGGGGCATGCCGGTGGGGTAGGGAGGGGTGTTGGGCTTGGCGCCTGAGAGTTGGGTACAGCAGCACGGGCACGCTGGCTGACCCCACTCCCCATGCCTCCGCCCTCCTCTCAACCCACCCAACCCACCTACCCGCCCAACCCACCTACCCACCCACCCACTTCTACCCCCCAGGCCGCATCCTGGTGGACCACTACGCGCGCACCGCCCTGCCGCTGCTGCTCCCCGCCGTGGAGGAGGGCGTGTTTGCGGAGAACTGGCGCATCAGGCAGTCATCGGTCAAGCTGCTGGGCAAGCTGCTCTTCAAGGTAAGGGGGCAGGGGGAGGGAAAGATGTGTTGCATTTGTGTGTATTTGTGTATGTGTGTGTGTGGGGTTTCCACGGAACGGTCGATAGGCCAGAGCCCGGGGATCGGGGGGGTCGGGGGCCGGGCCAGGCGAGGGGGTGGGCTCGCCGTCCGGCCACTGCACGCCCCTCCCCGGCCTGCCCTGACTGATCCTGATCCCCAGATCGGGGTTCCGCAGATCTGGGTTTCAATTCCGCTTGTCAACGCCACCTCGTCAATCGCCCCTTTTTGCTGCGGTACCATATCTTGTTAATCACCGCCCCCCCCCATGGCGCATTGCTCACTCTTGCACCGCCCTCCGATCCGATCCGATCCGATCCGTCTCCCCCCCTGCCAGATCGCCGGCGCCAGCGGCAATGTGGTCCTGGACGGTCACGAGGACGAGGAGGGCGTCGCGGAGGAGAGCTACGGCGAGGCGATCATCGCGGCGCTGGGCATGGACCGGCGGAACGAGGTGCTGGCGCGGCTGTACATTGTGCGTACGGACGTGCAGTACACGGTACGACAGGAGGCGCTGCACGTCTGGAAGACGGTGGTGGTCAACACGCCCAAGACGCTGGGCCAGATCCTGCAGCACCTGATGCAGGTGGGTGGGTTGCGGTACGGTACGGCACAAAACATGGCGTCACGCACATGTGTGGTACGGCAGCATGCGTGTTTGCCTCCTCCTGTCCTCAAGCTCGCTTAGTGTACAGCAGTCACCGTAAAACGGTAGACATATATAAATTTCCCGGCGCTTTCTTGATCCAGCGGAAATGACGGTGCTGATGCTCAATGCTTGACACATGATGCTTGACGCTTGATGCTTGATGCTGATGCTGATCATCCTATATTGATGATGCTGACCTTGATGTCGATCTGCCGATGTCGATGTTGGTGGTGGTGGTGGTGGTGGTGGCGGTCCCGTCATCAGCTTGTTATCGAGAGCCTGGCGGACGAGGGCGAGGACCGGCGGCAGGCGGCTGCGCGCTGCCTGGGCGAGCTGGTTCGCAAGATGGGCGAGCGGGTGCTGGCCCGGATCATCCCCATTCTGAGGGAGGGCATCGGAGCGGACAGCGCGGCCACCAGGCAGGGCGTGTGTCTGGGACTCAAGGAGGTGAGGAGGGGATGTGCGTTTGTGTGTGGGGGGGGCTGCGGAGGGTTAGGCTGGAGGGGTTGTGGGGGGGCGGGGAGGCCGGCTGGGGGTTTGTAACTGGAGAAGGGGACTGCAGGGAGGGGTTCAGGTGGCTCGTAGGTGCCGCTGGTGCTGCTGCTGCTGCTGCTGCTGCTGCTGCTGCTGCTGGGTCCGCCTGCGCCGCCGCCTGCCACGCCGCGGCGCTGCGCTGGTGTCTCCTCACCCGCCTGCCCGCCCTCCCCCCTCGAACCCCCCCTTCCTCCAAAACCCCTAACCCCCCGCTCCGAAACCAGGTCCTGGACAATCTGGGTCGCCACCAGCTCCAGGAGCACCTGGCGGAGGTGCTGCCCACCGTCCAGTCCGCCCTCACCGACACAGACCCCGCCGTGCGCGAGGCCGCCGGCGCCGCCTTCGGCATCCTCTTCAAGGGCTCCGGCGCCGGCGGCGGCGGCGGCGGCGGCTCCGCCGTCGACGGCGTGGTGCCATCCATGCTCGCCGGCCTGGAACACGACCGGCGCTACCGCGAGTCGCTGGAGGGGCTGCGGGTCATCCTGCAGGTCCGCCCCCAGATCTTCCATTTCGTGTGTCCCAAGCTGCTGCACCGGCCGCTGGCGCTGAATGCGGTGCGGGCCCTGGGGGAGCTGGCGCCCGCCGCCGACACCCATCTGAACAACCACTTGGATGCGATCATGCCGGCGCTGCTGGCGGCGGCGAGCGGCTCGAGGCCGGTGGTGGCGGCGGATGGACACGACCAGGGCGAGGTGGCGGCGGCGGGGCGGGCGGCGGCGGCGGCTGCGGCGGTGGCGGTGGCGCTGGCGGTGGACGAGGAGGGGCTGCACCTGCTGGTGCCGCAGCTGGTCAAGGGGCTGGACGAGGCGGCTACGAGGATGGGGGCGTGTGCGCTCATCAGCGCCTTTGCGGCGCAGTCCAAACACGACTTCCAGGAGCACGTGCCGCAGCTGGTGCAGGTGGGATGGGGCGGGTGGGGGGGGGCGGATGTCGTTGGCTGTTGTCGTTTTGGAGGGGGTGGGGGGCGGATGGGGGTGGGGCGACGGGGCTGTGTAAACGGGGGAGAGATGTGTGGAGGAGGGGAGCGACGAAGGGGGTTGGGAGGTGTAAGGGGTAGGGGAAGGGGGGCAGGTATCTGGCACCTGGTCTCACGGCAGCTCTCTTCTTCCCCTGATTCCCCTTTTATCCCTTGTTGCCTCCCCCCGCCCTCCTCGCACCCTCCGCACACTCATGAAACAAACCACCCCCTCCCACTGTCCCCCTTCCCTCTGGACGGGTCATACATACCCCCTCCCTTATCCTCCCCTTTCTTAAAAGTGCTCATTGCTGGGTCCCGGGTTCAGGGTCCGCTCGCCAACGTCGTCTCCGTCCCTCCGTTGCGGTACCTTCTTCATTTACCCCCCCCCCCTCCTCAACACACTCCTGCACCCGCACCCTCCCCACCCCCTCAGTCTCTGGTGCTGCTGCTTGCCGAGGACTGCCCGGCCGAGGAGCTGCTGACCACCTGGAAGGCGCTGGAGGCGGTGTGCGGGGCCATACCCAAGGAGGCGCTGCCAGAGTACGTCAACTGCCTCAAGGTACGACACCGCCGTACCTCCGTACCCGGACGGACGGAAAGGCAAATATGGGATGCTGTCGGGCCGCTGCTACGTCAGCAGTGTTGTGCCGATGTTGTCGTCATCAGCGGCAGAGGACCGCTGGGGTGGCTGGGGTCGTGGGGTCGTGTGCACATGACTGTCGGTGGCACTTGCGCGGAGTGCGCTTTCGCCGTTTTACGGGCGGGGTGAGGACGGACCCGCGTCTTCTGCCTTTCGCCTTTTGCCTCTGTTGAGCCGCGAGGAGCATCTCCGACGGTCCTCCTCTCTTCAGGCCGCTGCCGGGGAACCCCTATCGTATAGCGCCTGGTTGAATAGATGGCGCTCGTGCTGGTGCCGCTGCTGCTGCTGCTGCTGCCGATGCCGCGCCTTCACATGCCCCTGTCACGTGCCCAACCGCCCTTTACTCCCTCGCCTCAGGTGGCGATCGCCGACGCGCGGGAGAAGGAGCGCCGCAAGCGCCGCGGCGGTCCGCTGCTGCTGGCGGGGCTGTGTGTGCCGCCCAAGGCGCTGGCGCCGCTGCTGCCCATCTACCTGCAGGGCGTGTTGCAGGTGCGGAGTCAAGAGGAGGGAGGAGGGAGGGAGGGGGTTTGCCGTGTGGGTTTGCCGCTCTGCCTTAACCACGCACCTGGAATACCACTCCCGGCTCACGCGCTCAAAAGTCACGCGTGCGGCAGTCTGTCAGAGCCTCTCAACCTCGCAACCACCCCCGTTCTCCCCGCCTGCCCTCCCTTCCCTGCCCCCCCCCCCTTCCCTATAAAGGAGCATATCACTCACTCCCTGACCCCCCTTCCCTGCCCTTCCCTTCCCCTCCCTGCCCTTCCCTTCCCTTGGCCCCTCCCTTCCCTCTCCCTGCTCCTCTCAGGGCAGCAGCGCCGAGGTTCGCGAGGCCGCTGCCGAGGGTCTGGGTGAGCTGGTGGGGAGCACCAGTGAGGAGGCGCTCAAGCCCTTTGTGGTGTCCATCACGGGCCCCCTCATCCGCATCATCGGCGACCGCTTCCCCTCGCCCATCAAGGCCGCTATCCTGGGCACCCTGGGGCTGCTCATCGCCAAGGCGGGACCCGGCCTCAAGCCCTTTGTGCCGCAGCTGCAGACCACCTTCCTCAAGTGCCTCAACGACCAGAGCGATGTGGGTGGCGGAGGGGGGAGGGAGGGGCGATGTGCGGGCGGGGGTGGTGGTGGTGGTGGTCGGGAAGTGGGGATGTAGGGTGAGGGGGCGGGTGCACTGTGTTGGGGATGTGGGAGGGGCTGGGCGGCGGCGCCTGGGGCGCTCGTGTCCGTGTGGGTGTGTGGGTATGTGGTGCGTATGTGCGCGTCCATTGTGGGTGGTGGCAGCGTCGACGTGTGGGGCGGGCGGGCGGCTCGTGTGCTGTGACCACGGCAGGAATAACGCACGGCGTGGGCTACGGTAAGCCAGATGGCCAATTCGCGTATTGGAGCAGCAGCAGCAGCAGCGGCCGTGCCTTGCCTCGGCCCGCAATTTATCAGCCGCTTAGCCGCACCTCCCCCACCCGACCACGTCGTCGTCTAGCGTACCTCCGCGCTCTGTGGTCCACAACTCACTTCCCCCCTTTTCCCCATCTGACCCTCCCGACCCACGGGCCACCCTACCCTAACCCACACGGCCACACCGCCCCCCCCACCCCCACCCCCTCCCCCCCCCAGGTTGTCCGCACCCGCGCCGCTGACAACCTGGGCGAGCTGACCCGCATGAGCGCCCGCCTGGAGCAGCTGGTGCAGGACCTGGCCACCAGCGGGAGGACGGCGGAGCCGCAGGTGAGCGGCGTTGCGGGGCGGGGGGGGGGGGGCTGAAAGGGGAGGGGCTGGAGGGGGTGAAGGGGGGTTTGTGGGGCGGGGAGCTATGTGGGGAGGGGCCTATGGTGGCCTATGGGCGACTGAGCCGCAGTCGCTGGGGCGGCGGGGACATGGGCCGTGAGGACTACGGGGCCGTGGTGCCAGCAGCCAACTCCTTGGACACAATGGCTGAGGCGGCGGCGGCGGCAACTGCGGCGGCGCTGCGTGGGCGCTCCGTGGACGACACCCCTTCGGCGTTCTCCCCACAGCCCCCATCCCGACCCGACCCGACCTGACCTGATGCCAACCCCAATCCCCCTATCCTCCCGATGGAACGACGCGCGCGCGCAGATCCGCGACGCGCACCTCCGCGCCCTCCGCGGCGCTCTGCTGGCGGCTGGCGAGCGGTTGGCGGCCCCCGCCGTGTCGGCCGTGGCGGACACGTTGAGGGACACCATGCGGGCGGCAGCGGGTGAGGAGGAGGAGGAGGGGGAGGAGGAGGCGGCGGAGGAGGAGGAGGGGTCGCTTCGTGTCGTTGGGGGGGCAACGCTGTTGCCGCCTGCCGGAACCGGACGAAGTCCAGTCGCTGCTGCTTGCGGCTGCGGATGTTTGTTGTTGTATGAGTCGTTTTTACACGGTACCCCGGCCTACCCCCGTGCATAAGCCCCCGCCACCCTCCCATGTCCCATCCCCTCCCATCCCTCGCCCCTGCAGGCGACGACGACGAGTACCGCGTGTACGTGGGCAGCTGCCTGGGCGCCCTCTGTCGCGTGGCGCCGCCCGACGTGCTGCGCGCGCTGCTGGCCGCCGGGCCGCTGGCGCCGGCCCAGCCGCCCGCCGCCCCCGGCCGCCAGCTCAACGGCATCATCCTGGCCACCGCCGCGCGCCACGCCGGCGCGGCCCGGCTTGAGGAGGCCGGCCTGCTCAAGCCCTTCCAGGACGCCATCCGCGCCGCCGCGCGCGACGAGGACACGGGCGTCAAGACCGCCGCGGCGCGCGCCGCCGCGCGCCTCGCCGCCTCCGCCGTCGGCGGCGGCGGCGGCGTGCTGGCCGCCAGCGTGGCGGTTCTGCAGGCGCTGCTGGGCCCCGACCAGGGCTCGGAGGTGGTGCGTGTGGCGCTGCTGGCGGTGCGCGGTCTGGCCATGGCGGTGGGTAGGGCGGGGGGTGCTGACGTGGCGGCTGCCGGGGCGGAGGTACCGGACCTGCTGGAGCCGCATCTGCCGGCGCTGGTTCCGTCCATGTGCGCGGTGCTGGCGGGCGGCAGCGCCAGCGGCATCACGCGCTCCACGGCGGAGGCGGCGCTGCAGAAGCTGCTGCGGGTGGAGGCGGGGCTGGAGGTGGCGCAGCGCTACCTGGCGGCGGGCCCGGCGGCGGTGGCGCGCCAGACGCTGACGGACTCGTTCCTGCGCCGGCTGCAGAAGCTGACGGACGAGGACCTGTTTGCGGCGGAGGAGTACTAGAGAGCGGGGCGGGGAGGGAGGGAGGAGGAGGGAGGGGCGAGCGCGGGATTTTGGGAGTGGAAGTGCGAGGGTGGCGTGGGCGGGGTGGCGGGCGGTGTTTCGCTGCTGAAGGGGTGAAGGGGGGGGTGGAGTGTGTGCGGACCGACGCGGGGTTGTGTTTTGTGGGAGTGCGGGCGGGCTCGAGTTAGGGTGGCTCAAGCCTCTGGGGACGTGCCCGTCAGCCGCATGCGGGCTCGGCGTGGCGATGAGCGGGAACGGGATTTTGGGTTTGCACCCCTACGGATAGGGGCTTTGCCGAGGCGGTGCCGGCGGCGAGGAGGAGGAAGCATGGGCTTGTAGCGGGAAGTTTCTGCTGCGTGGGGGTGTCGCTCATGCCCGTACCTCATGCCCGTACCGTGGGGGTGTCGCTCACGCCCGGTTATGCACACGATGCATGGCGGGTGCTTTCGTGGAGCGAGCACTGAGGTATGTGTAAAGGTGTAGACGAGCCTCAGACCCACAGGCCTGGTCGTAGGTGGGCCGCGGAGCCACCGGCAACGATTACGGGGGAGATCTCACGTTGGGGCAGGATGGGGAGGGGATGGTATACGGAGGGGATGGTATCACGTTGGGGCAGGACGTAAGGTACGTCTGGCGGGTCAGATTTTAAGTGTCTTCCTTAAACGGATATCCCAACAGCTGGAACCGCCGGATGAGTCACAGCCAGTATCACCCCTGCTACCTCATGCCTTCAAACAACCCTCATGGGTGACAAATCGGTGAAGGCGACAGATCTGATTCGACTTGGGTTACATTTCCTTGCTTGACTCGTGCCAGTCTGGACTCCCAGGACCTAGCAACAAGTCATAAGGCACGGCAGCCTAAAACCCGAAAACCCTTCACTCAGCCACACGCACACGCCAAATGCACGTGCCAGTTCCTTGGCATGACATTAAAACCTAAAATCCTAGACCAGCTACCCACTGCACTACAACTACCTCGGTCCAACCATGAAATATGCGGGTTTCTGCAGGTTTCTGTACTAATCCACCCCCCGATTCCGTTCTGTCTTCACTGCTCTGTCTATTCCATTGGTCGTTTCCGCTACTGTTTTGATCAACAACCAGCTGATCTCCTCTTCCCAGGGCGCCCACTGCCCAAGCCCACTGCAATAACAACAACAGCAACAACGGAAGTCCGACATATGCAAGAGTTCGGCACCAATACGAGCGAACTGGAAAATGTACAAATTCGTCACATAAATGTGAACGCCATATGACCCCCCGTCGTGCCAGGGCAGCAGGCTAGGTTACAAGGCAGCCGAGCACCTTCGAAATCTTACTCGTTGCCTCCGCCAACAAACAACATAACGCCCAGCGGCAGCTTCAAAACTGCGAAGCCTGCTTCAGACACGCGCATAGACTGGGGCTCTGTCCGGCCAACGCACGCGGCCTTGTGCACCCCCATGTCGCACGGCAGATCGGCGCAGTTCAGCCATCAAACACCGGGTGCAGTGCGGGCCTCCTCCAGCTGAGTGCGCACATCCCACGTCCGCGCCCGTCGACACACCGCGCCGTTATGACGCGCCTACGTCCGACCAGCAGGCAGTCAACTGTCGCACGGGCAAAAACACACCGTGACCGGCGGGTGGGGCCCTCCAAAAACATGCACACGATCGATGCAATCCGGTCATTTGCCGTCAATGTGGCAAAATGCCTCGGCATCTGTCCATGTGGCGCATACTCGAAATGACGCCAGGCCTGAGGTTGTTGCCCCCTGCACGATGCACGCGGGTGATGGGAGTGGACTGGGGTCAAAGGAAATTGACAGGCAGCCGGAGAGGTGCTGAGCACAATCCCCAAAAGCATCGTCGGTATAAAGCATGGCGCATGACCCGGGAGCCAGTTATTATGCATTGCTGAAAGGAACTGGCATACGACTGGGATTTGCCCAGCGCGGGAATGGAGTTGGCGTGGCTGGTGAAAGGCTCAGAATGATTGGCAAAAGAAGTTCATATCATTTTGAATCATTTGGATCCGTAACAGTAAGGTTTTCATCACTGCCTTCACCAGCCAACCATCGTGCGAGTGCAGTGCGCGGTGTGTGAAGCGGGGAAAGGATGGGGCCAATCATGCGGGACCCAAACCGCATAGCGGTATCGTTCGTGGGGCGTGGACACCCGGGCGCATTGACAACAACCCCAGTGCGCACCCCAACCCACCTGCGGGGTAAGCTGCCCAGAAGCTTAGGGTACAGCAGCTTCAACGGTTGTCCAAAGTTTCTGCCAACAGCTCATGTTGTTATGGCACTCCTCGAACTCAACGCCTAGTCCTCATCGCTCTCGCCGCCCACACCGCCCCCCTCTGCCTCCAGAGGTGGCAAGGTCTCCGGGCCTTCGAAGGGCGGCTGGAGGTAGTTGAATACCCGGACCAGCGACACAGAGCCGTCGTCATCCACGATCGCCAGCAGGATGTGCGTCACATTAGAGTGCGCCTCCAGCTGGAAGAACTTGGACAAGTTTTTCATCGTAAGTTTCGTGGTCTTACTGCTGATAGGGACGACCGCCTCCCGACGCACACATTCAGCAGCCGCTGAGGCTGCGTCACCAGGTGCGGCGCCGCCATTGCTTCCGCAAGGCTGGATCGCATCTGTTCCGTCGGGCTGAACTGCGTCTGCCAGAAAATAGTAAAAGCCGGGCTTCGTATTAACCTGCAGCTGCGGGTTGCGGCCTTTGCTGTGGAGCACGCTCAGCACCGAATACAGGTCGGCCGCGTCACAAGCGCCCAATGCTTCTGCGTCATTGAGTGGTGTTAAGCGACTTAGAAAAGTGTTGAAAGATTCGAGTGTCCGAAACTTATCAACGGCTTCCTTTTGCCAGCGCCGGAACATCTCTATCCGGACTTCCGGAGGGCGCAGAATTATCGTTGTCCTCCGCTGATCGGCACGTATATGTTGAGGAAAGAGTTTGCTATCGCTTTATATAACACAACCTGCCAGTGGCGGCCGCTCCTGGACTTTTGGAACTGGCGCAGATCTCAACTGTCATGAAATAAAAACACTCGCGCGTCGACAGCTGTCTCCCCCATGCTGCAAACACATTGACGCCAGGTAGTAGTAAGCAATTAATATGCTGTTATCTATTCAAGCATCCTGCTCAAAATTTGTAGAGGACTGCCGCCCCACTCTACAGTCCACACAGGTCTACACGCATGCATATGCTCTGGCCTAGTGACAGCAGGCTGAGAATCTATGGCAGCCAGATGGGCCCAGTCAGGAGGCAATATTACAGCAGCTACAGTGGCGTCCTGGTGAGTTCGCCGTTAGTAAGGTGATCAGGGGTGACCCTGTCCCCTAACCAGGTGACCTAAGCCGAGACTTCAACATAATATCAATAATAATAATAATGCAAAATGCGGAGTCGACTCGCACAACGAACGAATTAAAAAAGTATGGCAGCCGCGCCGCAGTCCCGCAGACAGGAGGGTCGACTTGCGTGCCGCAGCATGAAGCGGGAGAGACCGGTGTGTTGTGGTGTTGGCACTGAAAACCCACCATCAGGACAGTGAAGCGGACAGCCGGCTCGGCTCGGCTAGTTCAATGAGCAGTCGGGCCCAATAATGCCGAGAATCGGGCAGGGGGCACGCAGGGGCACACACCCGCTATGCTCACCCATGTGCACAAAACGAAATAGCGTGCACCAGGAATACAATTTCGAGCGTGCACCGAAAAAAAAGAACGCAAACCGTACTGCCCCGCAAAATGCATAAATGCTACAAAGGCTGATTCCGAGGCCCCACATGGCGAACCTTCCTACCTTCCACGTAAAGTGCGCAGCGGGCGCGGACAGGTCTCGTCGAGGTCATCTCGGCTCACTCAGCATCGGAGATGCGGGGAGGCGGCGTTAGCGCGTTACCAACCTCGCCACCTCCCGCGCGTTACCTCCCGCCGGATCGCCACACGGAGCACGCACAGCGCTTATTGCGGTGTGCATCAATGCTTACTCTGCACGAACCGCCACGAGATAACATCCGTTCGCGCAAACAAGGTCGAATCGATGAGATTGGAAGCGAGGTCGGGTACACGGAGATGCACAACCCAAAGAACCTCGCGCGACGTTGCACTGGTCGGCCGCTGGCCTGGGTCCGAAAGCGAAGATTCTTAGGATTGTCAGGTGTTGAGTTGCACGGACGCCCACCAGAAAGCCAGGGCGCGACACGGCACGATTTCCAGGGCGGGCCCCTCACGACGACAGCTACAGTACGCGAAAAAAGCGGACGACTCGCCACGTGCCGACTTACCTACTTATTTCATTCATACTTTGATGTGTTGGAAACATTCAGACTTGATTCATACATGACTGCCATAACCATCGCTACAACCCTCTACAACAAAGCAAACAACACGCCCCAGCGCGGCGAATCCGCCAGGGAGCCCTGGACGCAACCCCGCTGACATTTTGGGGTCTAGTGCTACATTCACATGAATTGATTCATTCATAGCCGCAAAGTCGCATTCCGAGCGTCCAGACGGGCATGTCGCGCCTTTTTTGATTTCCAACGGCGCAGCGAGCAAAATCTTCTCGTCTTCGATCACTAGTAATGCACGAGCTGTTAACTTTCGATTTCCCACTCGCAGTACCTCACCGGCCAGCCCAAGGAAAATATGGCGTGACCTGAGCGAAACCTCTAAACAGGAGCGCGACAAACTCCCAAGGTTCGTGGGACCCTTCCAAGCCCCACTTTGGATCGTCTGCCTGGAAGCGACCTGAGGCGAGACGCCTGAGTTGCGAAGCTCGGCGGCTGCACCCCGAAGCCGCCGCGTGCTAACCGATTGACACAACTCGGCATCACTGCGCATCGCCCCCGCCAGGGGGTTGGGGCTCAATCCTGTTTTTTGCTTTCAGCCCTGCCGAACCAGGAGCGCTGCGCCTGGTCACCGGCCCCCAAGGAACCGGCCATATCGGGGCCCACAGTCAGTGCGGGGCTGCTCCTGTGCGCGGCAAAAGGAGGGCGGGATCACCGGGGGGCAGGCGTGGTCGTTGGCTGTGCTGGGGGCCGCCAGGGCGGCCGCAGCAGATCTGATGCCCCGCGTAACGCACCCTCGCGCGCTCTGGAGGCGTTCCATTCGTACACACGACAACCGATGGGGACGCGCCGCGGCGATACCCGATACGGTATGCAAGCCTCGCCTCCAGCGCTCCAGGGCAAACCGACACAGCACCGTCGTTATTTCACCCCCCCAAATCCAAACCCAATTATAACCCCTATTCACACGCACCCCGTGCTGCACGCTTTCAAGCGTCACAGTCCATTCGTGCAAGGTCAGGTCAGGTCAAGTCAGGTCAGGTCAGGTCAGGTCAAGTCAGGTCAGGCGGCATCCAGCCTCAACAACACCAGGGGCAAGTATCCACAGGGCCATTCTCCCTGACACCACCAGGCCAGAGGCCACGTCCTCACTTGTTTTTGTGAAACGGCGAGGCGGTTTTGGAGCCGGGGCTGGGGTACTCCGAGATGTAGTACCGCAGGTTCTCGCCCAAGACATCTGCCAGGCGGCGCGCCTTGGCCCCCCAAGTTTTCCGCGTCCTGCGCCGTGTGGGGCGATGAGGACTGAGCGGAGAGACCGTCGAGGGGCCCCACAGCGGCGTGGGGGCCCTGGTAGTACACGTCGGCTTCCTGCGAGAAGCAAATACGGATATGGACTTACCGTTTGGACATGCCGCCCGGGGCCCGGCCCGCAAAAGAAACGAATCTGCTCAGCAAGAAGGGAGGGCGGCCCAGGACAAGGACAAAGACAAGCCCTCTCCGGACGCCCTCCCGTCTAGGGATGGCTTGCGGTCGGGCAGACACCGTTGGAAGGTCACGTCCCTCGCGTGCCGCAAACGGTAAAGCGCAGTTTTTCTGGTTGGCACGTGCGGGCCTTCCCCCGTGCTGCAAGTGGAGTAATGGACTCTTCACGCCGGTATGTCGTACCAGTACGACACCATCGCCGAGGGCCCAGGCGCCGGGGATGATCAGCACGTCTGCATGGGGAAGGCCAACCGTCGGCGGTTGGCGACGTGTGGTGATGTGGGCGCCGAGGCGGGCTTGCGACAAGCGAGCGGCGGTTGCGTCCCTCACCTGTCCTGTGAGCTTCGCTGTTAGCTTCGCTGTTAGCTTCGCTGTTAACTTCGCTGTAAGGTTCGCTGTAAGAGTCGCTGTAGGGTTCGCATTCGGGCGACGCGCAGCCCTGCAGTCGGCGTTGGGAGCGCGGCGCGGAGTGGTGCGTTTCGCCACATTCGAGCCCGCCGGCCGCTTGGCTGGAACTGGTCGCGCGGCGGGCGGGCGGAGGAACGCAAGGCGCGCCAGCCCGTTCCTGGCACCAACCCGCCGGTTACCTTAAAGTGTGTTGTGGAAGGTTCGAGTTGTCCGTCCAGCAAGCCATCCGGTTGATGGTCTACAGATGTCACAATAGCAGGACCTACAAGGGCCATACCGCTACCAGCCATCTGAGGGTGCGCTGGGAGCTGCTACACGCGTCGCCTTAGTAACGCGTCGGAACTTTCAGCGAAGGCTGCTGTCCCCAAGAACCCTTCCCCTTCGTTTGACTGGTATTGAGAAGGGATGGGTGCTTTGGGCCTAGAAGTATGTCCTTGACTGTCAGTGTACGAGTGACCCTACTTGCATTCGTAAGGCTCGTTACACCTTCAAGTACCGTAAACGACCCATTTCGGCAGGCGCACGCGCCATGAATCAGCCAAAAGACAGTTTCTGTGTAATTAAGCTAACTGCGTGAATGGTGTCAATGAAATTCACTTTTCGCGCGTCCGAAATAATCGGCCGTCCTGTATGTCTGCGCATCATATTTACGCAGCAATTGACTTCGGCTCACCACGGAATGTTTGCGTATGAATTCAAGTAGGTTGCCACTGTTTTGAACCAAGGAGCCCAAGAGCCCTGACACGCTGCACGAGAAACAATTCGTTAGGTCTGTTCGTTCTGGCCCTTTCCGGCTGACGCAACTCTTGGTACGTTGGTCCGCAAGCTCAGTACTCAGGGCTCCTTTTGCAGTTGCAGCCGTGGCCCGCCCCCCATACCACCAATGCTGGATCTTGATTCAGCGGAGCACGGGCCAAATCGTATTCCAAAATCCACGACAGTTTCCGAGCTACATCTTACTTCTGGAGCATACAATTTAACCTTTTCTTCATGTCTGGGATCATGCTCAAAGATTTGTATCGGATGTGCGGGCGACGGCATGCAACACTGCAAGAACTGTACTTGGTGAAAGTATGGGAATTGCAAGCCTTCCTCAGCGCAGTCTGTGTTGCACTCTCTGGCCAGAAGCTTGTGCTGTTAGGAGCAGCCATGCTTCAATTCGCAAATCGAAGGGGAAGCGTTTCGGCTCGTAAATCCTGTCGTAAATCCGTGTGTTGACGAACGTTACAACGGTGTCCTAACCCTACGCGGGTCGCTCGGGCCAGCTGATACGGGCTGATACGACCAGGGGGAAGGAAGCGCACCAGGCCAAACAGCACGAGCCACCCGATCCAGAAACGAGCGAACCCGGGGAAAGAGCAAAGAAATCCGCGACCATGGGGTAAAGAGCCCTGAGGCTCCCCCAATCGCGACGGGCTCCGACAGCCCCCAAACTAGGCGCCCAGCCGCCCTGAAGCTGCTCTGATAGCAGCCCCCTCGCCCTCCGCCCCAACGAAACAGCGCCGTGTGGTTGCCGCGAGCCGGTTATAGTCCACGGTACTCTAGGGAAAGGAAAAGTGCACGAACGCCGATATGTTGCCTTGCGGCAACTCACCCCGCCACTTGCAGTTCCAAGATCGCCAACCCGCAAGAAAGACGAAAATACGGTAGTGTTTGGCTAATGACTGGAGAGCACAATTTGAGGCTCAGATCACCATGTACAACGAACCCGACGATAGCTGCCGCGCAAAAACACGCAAACCCACCCCGCCAAGCCTAATGATCGTTAACCAGGAAGCACAAAGGAGCAGCAGGCTATTCACTTCATTGTACACACACACTCAAAGGTTATGCGAATAGCACATGACCGCCAACGTCGCCATCATAACACATCTGCCACCGATCAGTCATCCGTCACCCGAGGTCCTAATTTAGTTCCGCAGGCGGCGAACGGACTCGCCGTCCGAACGGACACCGCTCGCTCACCTCCGAGGAAGAAGAAACTGCGCCTGCGCTTTTACGAAGGCTGTTGCCCACGGAAGACTTTCCACATCCGGGGCGGGCCGGATACCATAAGCAATTGCTAACAGTGCGCGAACACAATGGAGAAGAATGTACGACGACGGCCGCCTTGGCCCCACGGGCATAGCGACAGTGCCTCAAATCCTACCGACACGAACGCGGTCGCTCATACGAGCAAGGAACAATAAGCGGTGGTGCGCAGCGATGAAGTTCGGTTCGTGTTCCGACAACATGGCTAGACGGCCGCATGACCCACTCAGTGACGCGCTGGCATCACGCGAAATTGTGCGACCGGACCGCCACCCGAAAGACTACGCGCTCACCGACGCCTCCTTGCTCTCACTCATAATCACCCGCAATAAAAAATGATAGTCAAGATTGCCGGTAACAGAACCGGCTTATAATAAAAACCCCGATCCAGTGGGTGGACAGGTCATCAGTGTGAGTGTGTGGGGTAGGCGGTGGAGGTTGGGGGATGATCGCAGACCCTCCAGGGCTACTTTTCCCAGTAGCTATGGCCACCCTGTCGCAGTAATCAACACAAAAAAGCAGCGTCTAGTGCCCGGCAGCTCTCGGCCCCCCGTCCAGGAACCAGGGACCATCATCATCTGAAGCACACATCCCCAAACGGCCACCGCTACCGACCAGCGTGACGTGTCCGCATACAGCCATGGCTTGCGAGGGCACGGATAGCGAATGCCATAAGCACAAAAAAATATTCGTTGCCTGAATGAAGTAGGCAAATCGTGCGGCCCGTTGCGCTAGAGTAGCAAAGCGTGCGGGCGCCTCGATGGGCTGCGACAGAGGCCTTGATGTCGTGCCCGTCGTCACTTGTGCTTCTTGTCGTGAGGCACACAGCTGGAGCTGGCTCGCGGGATCCACACGAGCTCACCCTCGACCAGGGTGTGGTGCGTGGCCTCCTGCCTGTGGAGCACCGGGGGGGGTGCGGCGCGATACCGGTATTGATCAAATCATAAATAATCATGGCATAACACATGAAAGTAGGTTCCGGGCTACTCTCGCACCACGCTGCCACAGACGGGGCCAAGGGAAGGCCAAGTGGGCCAGGCGGCCCTCAGATACCGGTAGGCCCCGAACTGCGGCTGGACTTCCAACTGTTGTCAGGCCGCTAAGCTTCGACGTTCGACCCACAAGGTTTGACCCGGCAGCTTGGTGCCCGGACAGGCCGTGCACCCCGGCCGCCCCCCTCTTACACACACACACACACATACCGGTAGTGGCGGGGCACTTACGCGTCGCTCGTGTGGACGTCGCTGCTGCTGGTCCAGGCGGTGGTGAGGTCCGCCAGGTACTCGCCGACGCTCGAGCTGAACGACCCGGCGAAGCGCACAACGCGCGTGCCGAAGCTCTCGCCGCTCCACAGCTCGGAGCTGAGCGATGAGCTGCGCGAGGCTGTGCTCGAGTGCGCTCCGGTGTCCTGCAGGTCACGGCGACAAATCGCCCTGGGCTGTTTGAAGGACCGGCCTGGTGGGAAGGCAGGGACACGCCGGTCTTACCACGATAAGCCCATCGCCAATTGCCCAAGCGCCAGGGAGCACCACCGGGTGAAGCCGGGTCAGTCCTTCGGACGCCAGGCAAGCTGCGTTGGGCGTCGTGCTGCTTGAGTCATGCTGTGCCGAGTACGCGAGCTGCGACCGGCAAGAATGAGCGTCAGACCGTACCTGAGCCATCAGAGACGTCCTGGTCCCAAACATCCTGCGATCGTGCCCCAGGAGCGCCGGTAGGCGACCCAACAAAACCAACGTTAATCGACAGGCTACTCCAGTGTTATAGCGTGAATTTTTACCTGCATGAGAGCCTTCGGCTCTACACTTGAAAGCGTTGACAGCTGCGTTGCATTGTGGAGAGGCGGCTCGCAGGAAGCAGCTGGGAGCGAACGAGCATACGCATCAGCCAGCGCCGCCATATGTTGAAATCTATGCCGTTTTCAGAAATAAGCTTTCACAATAAAAGAAGGATGCAGCCGTGCGCCCCGAAGGCTCAGGGCCCGGCTGCTGGCACTGCGCGAAATAATTAATTCAGGAACAGAAAGCTTCACCTAGCAAGCAAAGTTATCCAAGTGATGCGTAGCAAGTTGTATACCATGCAGCCATATATTGCCGCCGTGTCTTTTTTGTCATACTGCAGTAACAAAATCTCGTAATGTACGGCGTTGACTGAGCTGTCACTCCATTTTTCGCATTAGTCAACATTGCCGTCTGAAGTGAGGAGTCGTAGTGCCATTATGTCTAGATCCAAGTGATATGCATTTTTACGGCCGGCCCACGCCCTACATCCGGGGGCGTGATTTACACATACATTTAATGAGTCACGCCATACTTCGCGTTAACAGTAATATGGCCATGGTCCCGTGGATTCATGCACCCTGCATCAGCTGGTCAGCATGGACTGGCGGTCACGGCCAGAGGATTACGGTGTACGGCTTTGGGCACGCTGCGCCGAGTGGATCGGAAAGGATCGCTGTCGACCTAGAACCATCGAACCTGATCGAACCTTGCGCCCCCTGCCCCCCTCGATCGCCCAGCGCGACCCTCGCGCACGCGCACTCGCGCCTGCAGCAATGTGATATGTGTTACAATATCCCCTGGTGGGGACCTTCCAGAGCGCCCGCCGGGACAGCGCCAAAGGTGCCGACTGCGTTTCGCTTCTCGAATGTTCGCCTCCCAAGATCCCAAGAGAGAGACGCAGCAGCACGCAGGCCCCGCCCTAATGACAGCTGGCGCCGCCATGGCGCCGCAACCCTTCTGGCTCTACCCTTCTGCGAGCCTGGAGCCTACTGTATCAACAAAAATGATAACAACTTAACTATACAAGCAACCGTGCTACAAAGGTCTGTGGTTGCAGTGTCCTCAAGTCAAATGCATTATTAACGTGATCCGCTCCCCAAGCCTGCGTTCACCTTCGCCGCACGCCCAGCCCTCTGGCCCCGGCGGCACCCGGAGCGTCCCCAGACCTACTACTTCCACGCCACCGCGCTGTGCGATGGAAGAGATGGCCAGTCAAACTCAGTCATTTGATTCGATCATCCAATGCAACGTCCATTGCACAATCGTCGATGAGTCCCCTGAAGAAGCTGCACAGCTCAATGTCTCAACCATGCCAACTTGCCAAGCCGAGGCGCCCTCGCCTACCTGCGTCCTGTTAAGGGTATGCAAAGTCGCGACACCTACCTGCCGCACCACCCACGCCCGCTCGGGCAGGACGCCGTGGCCACCGGCCTTACGCGGCACACACCTGCCTAGCGCACGTGTAGACCTGCCGCGCGCGTTCGCACGCAGCAGCTTGGGTGTGGGAGCCAGTTGCTAGGCCCCAGCAGCCCTCCGCAGCCGAGGTTTGCGCCTCCGTGTTCGCGTCGCCGTGTCACGCCGCCCGACGCCCAGCGACTCTGGGCGGCGTGCACACGAGTTGACGGGCGCGCATGCCTTACGGCTGGGAGGGACCATCATCCTGCCCATCCATCCCACCATCCTCCCCGAGCGGGCGGCATCTGCTGCACCGTCAGGCAGGCCATTGCGTTTCAACTAAGTAACGTCCAGCAAAATGGTAACACAGTCCGCCTCGTCCGTTCCCCCGGCGCTGTATATGCCCTACGATGCCGCACTGCATTTTGTACATGACCCTAAACTTGCGTCGGGGTATGCACCACGGGGGCAGTCGTGATGCTGGCTGGGCGGCGCCGTCAGCCGCCGCAGCTGCACCGACCGTCGCCGTGGCCGCCGCGTAGGCCTGCCACGCTAACGCCGCGGCTGCAACGAATCCAACCTCCGCAACGAATACAACCTCCGCAACGATTATAACTTCCGCAACGAATATAACTTCCGCAACGAATATAACTTCCGCAACGAATATAACCTCCGCAACGAATGGAACACAGGTGCCAAGGATGGCCGACCCCTGCAAAGCACCCAACATGTATAATGACCGCACTGAATTTCGATCCGTACGGGGGGTTGCTAGTGTAACTCGTCGAGGGCTTGTGCGGAGGTGCTGCGGATCCCACCGCACGCCGCAAAGCCGAAGCCCTCCTGAGCCCCGGACCGCATGGCAGCTCAGCCGATCTCGTGAAGGACACGAGTACCGATCGCATCCCAATGAATCAAGACCGCCTCCTGGGGCGATTACTGCCCCCGTCCCCCTAGCCAGTAGCCACGCCTCAGCTTCTCAGCTCACAACCCACCCCATCCGAACATAGAAACAATACTGAGTTCACAGCCCGCCTTATATGCTCGTCATACATGCGACCGCCGCGGCGGCTCGTCTCGTTCGATGTAATGCTACCGTATCTGCGCAAGCCGCCGCTTCTGGACGTCCGTGCCCCGCCCGCGGCTCCCGCGCGCACTCAGTCGTCGCTGTCGGACAACGTTGCCATCTCGGCCGGCTCTGTGCCGCAGCTGCTGCTCCTCGCGCTGCCGCACCTGGGTCGGCTGCAGCTGTCGCCGCGGCTGGCAGGGCAGGGGCCGCACTTCCGCGCGTGGTTTTGCCTGAAAGGAAAGGGAAAGAAGGGCGACATAAAGCGCATGCACCGCTGTCCTTGGGCACAGTAAATGACGACCGAAACGTGGCGTTGAGGAGTAGGCGGGTCGGCTGCTGAGCGAGTCAAGCCCGGTCCTCCCAACGCCAGCACAGCTGCCACTACCACTCCAGCCATCCAGGCCAGCAAACACAATAATAACATGGAGCGAGGCGCGCGCAGCTCGTCCCTATGTGCGCTGTGTCTCGGCCCGGTCAGGGTTCTCGCTGCTCGTCCTCTCTCAGGGCGAGTCGCGTATTGTGTACAGCCCCATAAACGACGACAACAAAAACAAAAACAACGATAACCCACGTGCTTCGCCCACCTGAATTCCCATTCCCAGCCGAACATGGACACAACCGTATCGAGTATGCTCGACCAAACGCTGCCTGACGTACTGAAGTGCTCGTATTTCAGGGTCACGGCCCGCGGCGTCGCGTGCATGGCGGTCAGGTCCTGCGGCAACACGGGTGTACGACATGCGCCTCTTTAGAACCGCGCATACGTGCGGTACAGACGGCCCTCCAGCTGTGCTCCTTGGCATTGAACAGGGCGCCCCGCGTGACGGGCGATTGATCCACCAGGTATTGGCTGCTGCTGTGGTAGCGGTGGGCGTTCCCACAGCTTTGCATGCGCATCGCCATGCCGCGTCACTACGGTGCGTTTCGAGTTGGGCTTGGACTGTGACGTCATGCGGCTACCAAAGCATGGACGGCCCTTCTGCGCTGAACTGTGACGCGGTTCATTCTGTCGGCTGCCTGGACGTTGGATGAGGGCCCCGTGCTTGGCTGCGCAGATGGGTCGCAAACGCGGCTGCTCGGCTTGCGGGCTGCCCACGTACGACACGCCACGCCCACCGCGCGCGTGCTGGGTTGCGTCCACATCACCCGAATTACGCACCAGGCCTTCCCCTAGCGCCCACGCTCCCGGCAGCACGTAAGGGCCCAGCGTCATGCTTCTGTCCGGACCTGGGCGGTGGGGTGGCATTAAAGGATACACCACGTCAGCTGTGTCTAGGGTTGCTCGCACCGCACGCGGAGTCCTGCGAGCGCGGTGCACTTGGCCCTCTTGGCCACAGGATGTACGAAACACTTGTTGCATGTACAGCGGACAGTGCAAGCAAATGTTCCCACTTCAGCACATTACCTTGCTCCCGTGTCGTCGGCGTCGCGAACGAATGCTGAACGCAAAAAAATGGGTTCGGGGGCGGCGACATGCAAGAAGCTCAGTAAAGACGGTTTGAGAATCAAGCAGCCGACTCGCCGGCCTGTTACGCCATACAATCTAATAAGGACACCGCTTTATGACAGAGTCACAGGCAGGCTGATGTCGCGAGGAGCGTTCCGTTGCGTCGCTCGGACGCCCTAGTAGTCCCACTTGGCTCTTGCACTAGTTCAAGCTTGCCACGGAAGCGCACACAGATTTAAAGTGCGTCAAAGGGATGTATGAATGGCGCAAGTATCACATTACAAGTGAGTTTCACGTTGTAGGAAAAGTGCTCGACAGCGCAAAAATGCCCGTTGTTGCGGTAATAAAAACGCTTCTTACCTTTTCGGCTGAAGGACAAAGAGCGCAGGCCATTGAAGTGAATGTATATATCGACAGCACTGGTGCCCACTTTTGGTGTGCCGAGCGTTGCTCGTTCGCCACTGGTAACGCGCAACGGCGGCGGTGAACGAGGGCCTAGCAAATGCCTCCTATGGCTCGGATCACCCGTATAGGGCAATCGAAAATATCAGAGAAAAAATTTGTTACGATGAGGTTCGAGTTGTATAACCATTTGGCTCGTCTACTGCTATCGAAGGGCTTAATCCGTGTGCACTTAATGCGCTGTACTCAAGCCAACTAACAAGGCTTTCACGTTAACACAATGGTTATGGCACAATCCTGTCCAACTTCAACTAGCTTCTGAGCACCCAAATTGCTGTACATCCGTAAATGTATATCGTTACGAAAAGCGCCTGCCAGCGCACTTTCCGTCTTCACCCGGTGGAATTCGTTTGCTTCCGAAAAAGCCTCAGGATTATATTACAATGTATGCGCGGCATTCTGCGCACTTTTGTACGTTCCATGTACCCGTGCGTGCGTGCATAGTAAGAGTTAGCCGCGCATGAGCCTATGAACCCAGAAAATGTCAGGCAACGTTAATGTAAGCATAATATAGCTTAGAAGATTGGAAACGTCCCAGCCGTTGGCAGGGTAGGGCGGGTCGAGCTGAAGGGCGAGCTAGATTGCGTAACCCGCAATCGAGTCACCAGCGGAAGGCGTAAACTAAAGCGAGTCCTACTGGGGTCATGTTCTTGAAATTGCTTGGCCGCGAGTCGTGTTCTGGGTTGGGGTTGGGTTGTCTTTCTTATTCAGGGTCAGGGTGATGGGCCGGCAGCACCCCCGTGACGTTTCAGGGGCACAGCGGGTTCAACCCTTGTCAGGTGCTGGGTGGCAGCACCTGCATGTCGCTTGCGGACTGTCCTGGTCAGGCCAGTCGTAGCAACCCCCCAGTTGCCCCTGGGTTAGGATGAAACAGCCCGTCTAGCCGGTACAGCTAGTGAAAGTTGTGAAAGCTGGCCCCCTTGTAACAATCACATCATAACTAAAGCTGAAACCTGCTGCACAATTGGCTCATGGAGATGTGAGGGTTAGCAAGACCGCAAGGTAGTGAGCCAAATATCGGCCACGTTGAAACAGGTCGAACCAGGTCGAACAGGGTCGAACGGTGGGCTGGGCTGGCTGTTCGACCGACTGGCCTCTCTCGGCAAGCGTAGTCCTAAATCATCGACATATAAGGCTTGTCATTTAAGACTACGCAACTGCGTTACTCTTCTGTTAGGGTGCTGCCTTGCAGAGTAGTAACGGCGTGGCCCACAAACCAAGCGGTTGAGAGCACAGCGCCCGTTTAACACGTCTTTCATTAGCCTTTATGCGTATCTTATTCCTGTATTGACGAGTCGGTCCTGCCATGTACAGTTCAGGACAGTTCCCATAGCTCTACGGTGTTCCCTCTTGCTGACCGTTGCTGACAGGATATTTTTGTAGACACTTCCTTCAACGCCTCCACCGAAAACATAAAACCTCCGCACTGCTTCGGCTCCAAACCAACACTTCCAGAACCGGTTCGAATCAATGACTACAGCGATCCGAACTCGTTCGCTCGTTCGGGCCTCCGGACCTCAATCGCTCACTCGTTCGTTCGCCAAGGCCAGCCAATGCCTTAATCAACCGAGGCCTTTATCAACCGAGGCTGGGCAGAATGCTTTTAAGACAACGACCGGCTTTGCAACTAACTGGTACTTATTGGCTCTTTGGCTGCCCATGGGTTTGCTGGTTGGAGCTGGAGTCTGTGGCCCAAGTGCCGCATACATCGAACCTCATCGAATCGTGAGATAGTGCTGTTAAAAGTTGGTAATTTCCCGTTGAGGCCGGGCATCTGCGCGGGGACTGTTCAAACCTCTCACTAACCGGTCACACTTCTCACACAGCTTCGCGTATGTAACGGCGTTCGGTGTCCTCCTTCTGGCCCGCCTCCGGCGACTCGCCATACCGCCGACATGCGCCGACAAAGGGCTGATGGCTCCGAACAACGCGGCCTGCCATGCTGCCAGGCAGCCTAGAAAGGGGGGCTGTTTCGCCTGTGTTCGGTTTAATTGGGGGTTGTTTGCGATTTTGGCCGGAGCCTGGGGCCTGGTACCGTAGTGGCACTGGTTGCGCGACGGTTGGTCAGCGACAGGGAAAGGAGGTAATGCAGCCCCCGAGGAGGTACGGGTGGTGTGCCACTGGCCCCTGAACGCCTCCTCTGTTGTAGTTGTTACAGTGGGCCCCAGATCCCCGGACCCAATCTGCAACAGCGTTCCGGATCCGGGTCCGAACACGCAGGCTCACGTGCATACGTGCAAACGGCTGCAAACACGCAGGCTCACGTGCAAACGGCTGCCGCGCGCGGCCTGCTCTGACAATCAGGTTCCACCACATCATGTCCAGGACTGCTACACCCTTGCTTGCAAGATCGCTGGACACCCGCGGTACACACGCGCACGTGCGTGCGTCGTCCTACGACGCGCGAGATATTACCGTAACACCGTCCGTGCTCTGCTTGGACGAGCCGTCCGCCCGCCCGCCATACGAACGAACGCTTCATCTCCATACCGTGCCGTACTTCGGTGCCGTACTTGACAATCACGCAGCATGCGGGCTGCATGGAGGTCGAGGCCATGCCCTGTCCTGCATGCTGCAAACGTTCAACCCGGAGGAAACCGCCGCGAGGGAACTCCCTCCGAACAGCTCAGCAGGGCAACTCAGCAGGGCTTATTGTAGAGTCGGGAGGCCGCCCCCGGTCCCTTATCCGGTACCTCTCTTCGGCTGCCGACGCCCTCCCAACGCTGCCGCTGGTGATGCCGGCCGCAACGCGCACATACCGTACGTCCCAACCCGCACGAATACAACAATCCCTCCCACAACACGAGTTCGTCAGTCGCCAACTCGCATCGCGGCGACGGCTGGAAACAACAACGAAGAACCAAACGCAGGCACAATCGTGCCGGCGATGCGGAATTTCGGATGGATTGGGTGGGCAGGTGTTACCACCCAACCCCTCTACTTCGGTAAGGAAAGGAAATGTCCTCAAGGCCTGAACGTACAAATGGGTCTGAGATGACTGAAAAGGAAGACCCTAAAACCCAAACATTGCTCTCGGCCGAGCATTACAATGCGCGACAGCTGCAGGCAGCTTCTCTAAAGCGCTGCAAACGCTGCCGGCGGTCGGTACGGCCAGGCAAAGGAGGCCAAGTGGAATGCGGCAGGGGTCCCTTGCCGCTGGAACCTCGTCTGCAAAGCCTGTCACTACACACACCGTCCGACGCGGCTCTTTCACTTGTCGTACATAAACGGATGGAAGTGCCGATGCTCAATGGTGGACCGATGCGCTGGAGGCGGCTGCGGCCATGCAACACCCAATGGGGCCATTGGGTGCTTACGCGCCACATCTCCTTCCGTAAAAAGGCAGCGGCGGCGGCTTCAAGAGCCGGTCCAAGAGCCGGCCCCGCCCTTAAGCGGCCGGGACCTGCTTCTTGTTTTGCGTCCACCTGCGACACAGCGGCACACAAGAGACGAGGCAAGGCGCGCGCGGCGTGTTGTTAAAGACGAAGCCGCCCGCAAGCGGGGTACTCCGCCGCGATGCATCCTGCAGAGGCGGCCCAACGGAGGCGGCCCCATCCTCCCTGACTCGCCTTCGAGCGCCGGCGCCCCAACCCCCAACCCCCCTTAGCGAGCAAGCGCCGCTCCAGGATGTTATGGTCGCGTCCCCTCAACGTCCCGCTGGTGAGCCTCCCGCTGCAAGCAGTGTTGGCAGTGCTGCGGGCAGCAGCCCCCCATCCAAACCCACCTCACCCCACCCCACCCGCGTCTCTTCCTCCCGGCAGCGTGGTATTTACGTGAAGCCCTGCGGCAGCCTAGCTCGCGCCCCGTCTCGCCGACCCACTGACCCACCGACCCACCAGGCGCAGAACTCGTCCAGCTCCACGAATCCGTTCTTCGAGGTGTCCAGGATGCGCAGCGCCTCCTTGACCTCCTCGTCGCTCAAATCCTTGCCCAGGTCCTGGCTGCGGGGCAGGGGCGGAGGGTAGGGCGGGGTTTAGGGGGCGGGAGACATCATCGTGAAGTCAATGGCCCCAGTCCGATCCGCCCCACAAGCCGCAGCGCACACGCACGCGCATGGCCCACCTGTCCGACCAGCCAGCCAGCCAGCCGGCCAGCCGGCCGGCCAGTCGCACACACGCGCACTGCGGGCCTTGCAATGGACTGTCCCGCGACCAGTCGGTAGCCGCGCCCTTTCGCACACACACACACACACTCTCTCTCTCTTCTGGCGAGTAACACGCCCAGCAGTCCACGCCATGCCCAGCCAGCCCCCTCGCCCACCACCAGTGGCGGCTCATCTGTCCTTTACAACCGTCAGAGGCTGGTTCGCCTGTCAACCGTTCCCACCACCCACCCACCCACCCACCCACCCACCCACCCACCCACCCACCCACCAGAGGCGCTTGACCTCTGACAGCTCCAGCCGGTAGTCGTCGTTGACGTCGTAGGTGGAGAAGACGTAGGCGATCTCGCCCGCCTCCGCCTCGCTCAGCCCGTAGCGCGCCGGCTCGAAGCCCAGTCGCTCCTTGGCGTGCGCCAGCGTCAGGTAGGCCGACAGGTTCTGGAGCGTGGAGCGCTGCGGAGAGGTCGTCGACATGTTCTGAGACAGCGACAGGCGGCGATGTGACACCAGCGGCGAGGGCAGCAGCGGCGGGGAGGGGGGGGGTGTGAGGGCAGCAGCGGCGGAGGGCACGCGGTGCAGTTTTGTCAGGGTTAGGATCGCGGCGCGCCCGGCCCGTGGAGGCTGGAATGGAAGGGGGCCGTTGTGGAAGACGGCAGCTTGCCTGGGACAAGACTGGCGTCGGGCGGCTCGGGCCAGCGCGACCCGTGGGTCACGACCCGTGGGTCAGTGCTACGACAGGAATACGCCCGGAAGCCTAACGCCTGGCTCGCCATCCACCCAACACACACGCACTCCACAAGCACCTCAGCCGAAGCGACCCGCACCCACCGCTAACCCACCGCCCCATTCACCACCCATCCATGCACCCACCCACACACCCACCTACCCAAATCGCCCCATCCACCCTCCCACCCACCTCTACCCAAACTGCCCCATCCCTGCACCCACTCACCCATCAACCTGTCCACCCAGACGAACAAACCACCCAATCCATCCATCCACCCAATCCATCCATCCATCCATCCATCCATCCATCCATCCATCCATCCATCCATCCATCCATCCATCCATCCATCCATCCATCCATCCATCCACCCATCCATCCATCCACCCACCCATCCACCGACCCACCCATCCATCCACCCACCCACCCACCCAACCCACCCACCGACCCACCTTGAGCAGCTCCGCAATCTCGTCCAGCGTCTGCAGCACCTTGAGCGTGTTGACCGCCACCTGGGCCTTATCCAGCACGGTGAGACCGGTGGCGGGGCCAGCGAGCTGCTGTACGGCCGCCAGGAGCTCCACAGAGTTGGTGCCGTACCTGGCCGGGTGTGTGCGGCGCGAACACGTGTGGCGAGTCGGCGTGCACGTGGACGTGGGAGGGGAGAGGCGGGTTAAAGCCCAAGCGCCCGTGTATGGCGTAGACGGACCGGGGACAATAGAAAGTAGACGGCGCGGAGCGGTGGTCAGGCCGCCGCGACTCCCAGGCGGGCCGCTCTATGCGAAGCGGGGGCAGGCCAGCAGGGTGTGCAGGCCGGACAGGGCAGGGCACGCAGCGCGGGTTCGCATCCCGGGCGGCATTACAGCAGAGCGGGCGTGCACGTAAAAGCCGCCGCACAGCACTGTATAAGAAAGCAACCGTTTTTTCGGGACCCTCCCGAGCTCCCGTCCTTACTTGTAGGCCGTGAAGAGCAGCGCCGACGCCACGGACAGGTTCAAGAGCGCCTGCAGCACGTAGTAGAAACCAAAGAACGAAGCCGCGATCTGGAGCGCGAACTGGCCGGTGAAGGGCGGCGAGTCGGAGATGAGCCCGGACGTGTAGAAGCCACCCCAGCAGGCAAGGCCGTCCAGCAGGGCTTGAAAGCCTGTGCGTCATGGCACTTCTTTAGGACAGCTTTTCGAGAGCGCGGGTAGCAGGCACGAAAGGAAGACCCGTCGCTTTATGTTAGCGGGAGTGACGGGGGCGTTTGCTTGCACTGCCCGGGAGACTGGCCCGTGGTTCACGACCGGCGCTGGCATTAAATTGCTCTGCAGAGTGTTCGAGATATTACGACGATATTGGTGCAACCTACCGACAGTGGCCGCCGGCCTGAGGCTCCGCCGGATGAGGAGCTTCCGAAGCTGCTCAGGGTCAGCGACGCCCAGATCCTTCCACTTCTTCAGCACAGCTTTCGCCTATAGCAAAGATATAAGGAAAGGTAACCAAACGCCGATTCTGCATATTACTGTAGGCACGTTGGGTTTGGGACAAAACGCGACCATCTCGGGCGCGCACCTCTGCCGAACATTTAATTGGCCCGCGAGATTTTGGGCAAGCATGGCATAAATTACCTTTTTGGAGTCCATGCCCTGCTTTTGGAGATCTTCAAGGAGAGAGCTCAACTTGCCGGTCAGCTCCGATGTGGTATCCTTAGCCTGCTTGTCCTCTGGGCCATTTTGCTTGGGATCTTGACCACCAGTTGCTTGACAACGCAGGGAACGAGAGCGCTGCAGGGCTGGGCCTGTCCTATGTAAAACACGCCTCACCCGGGTGGACAACCCAAGTGTCCTTTGGGATAGCTTCAGCTGCATCATAGCGGTCTTAGAAGGATGGAGCAGCAGGTCGGTGAAAGAACAACTTGTAGCGCGGTCAGGGCAGGTCCGTGGGGCAGGTCGGAACGTCACAGCAATGTGGGAGACGCTGTCAAATGCAGATTTAAATGTGGACACAGTTGAATATAATTGACCTAATGACGCTGGTAACGATGGCGCCCTCGCGTCATCAATCCAACGGTACGGGGCGGGTCTACGGTGAGCAGGAGCTTTGCTTGAAATGCTTAGCTGTGGCCCCAAAATAGTGTGCGTTGAATTTTAAATTACGTAAGGCGGAACAATTGCTCCCGCTCGGGCTCGCAAGTTGGTACGTTTTGAAACCCGTGCCGGTACAAACCGTTGGTGTAACCACCGCAGTAGTTAACAGCAAATCTTCGTCTCCTTTGGTATTCAGAACCACTGACGCAGCAAGATATGTTGTCGAAGTTGCTTTGAGCCACATGGTGGCACCTGACGGGCGTTCCTAGGCGCAGACGAGATACCGCCCAGTTTTAGGGTTGTTCGGACCAGTTCGGACCTGTTCGGACAGGTTCCCTGATGCAGCTCACATTGCCACTGGGTTGCATGTGTGCTAGACCCGCTGGATTGCTTAATTGCAGGTCCTGCCCGCTGTAGCCTTCATACTTCAGGCTATTGGCTCTTTCCAGAAATTTCAGTGGACCCTGTGTGCGTTCGTGGGCTGTCGCGGGCCTTCACGGCATTCAAACATGTATCCCGGGCCGATATCGGGCGTAAAAACACAAGGAATGGGAGGCGTACGCGACGTGACTTGTTGGCCGCGAAGGCATTCGCAACGGGCGCGAAAGTAAAAATACCACTCTACCCTGGTTGTGCAACCAGCGTAAATACGACCGCCGTACCTTGTTGCGTCCGAGCACGCGCTTATCCGACGCCTGCAACGTGGTCCAGTCGTGGCGTTGTGGGTGTATGGCTGGTGCACCAGGTGCAGCTATGTACCGTGTTCGGCTGCCCACTGGCCTGCCAGCTGCCAGAGTTTGGGTTCAGGGCTCCGCCGTAGCGCTTGAACGTGGCCTCACTGGGCATGCCCGGGTTGCGTACTGACATCGATCCAACGGCACGGAAGCAGGCGCCTAGCTTGAAATGCCTAGCTGTGGCCCTGACATACTGTCCATTGAGTACCAATTCACCCGCAACGGCAAAATTGTTTGATCTGTTCGAAAACTGTGCCGGTAAATACCGTTGGTGCAACTGCCGCTGCGGTGCACCAATACTCTTTGTCTTCTTGCCCATGAGCGATGACCGATGAGCCCCCACGAGCCTCCTGGGCCTTACGAGCTCTTGCCAGCTTGTAACATCCAAACATCATTGTCTTCTTTGACATTCAAAGCTTACGGAGCAGTAAGTACCGGTATTCAAACTTGGTCTCAATAAGCTACATGGCATCACTTGACGGTGTTTTCGACGCGCAGACAACGTACCGCCCAGTTAGGTAGTTAGGGTTCAAGAAGGGCAATAACCGTGCCATGGGTCGTAATTGCCGCATCCATTCCCTGCACATTCTGCAGCCGGACTGTACGGGACCTGGGCTGGTCGTGGCCGGCGCGCCCTGCATGTTAAAGTGGCTGCTGCGCCGACCCTTTGGCAGCTGCTTTACTGCTCGCACGGAAGGATTTCAATGGGTAACGACTCATGAGTGTCTTTAAGTACATAATGCGAGCAGCGCAGGAGGCCACATGAGGAGTGCAGCGCCTTGTGTCGTTGCGTGGCTCAACGACGGTGAGACAGGGTGAGACGGGGGCTGCACTTACGGTCCCGGCAAAGACGGCCCTCGTGAAGACGCCGCACCAGAGTGCGCTTATCAAAGGCAGTAGGTGCGTCTGAGGCGTCTGACGCGTCTGACGCGTCTGACGCGAATGAAGCAGGGCGCACCTGTGAGAAGTTACCGTGGGTTTCCTCCTACCGCTATTCCGCCACTTTCCACCCACTTGCTCCGATCAAGTCGTCTGCCAGCTCCTGAGACGGTGCCCCTTCCATAAAACACATATAGCAACAGTTTCTGTGATTGGCTAGAAAAGGGATAAGGGAACGAGAAGTGTGAGGTAGAGTGAAATTGTCGTGGCTAGCCCAACCGACAACGGATCGGCTGTGTAGTTTTGGGCTTGAGGCGCTCGAAACCTCGAATAGCAGTGGCACAAATGGCACGTTGGTACGGTTGACTCTTATGCACAACAAGTTCACAAGGAAATCAGCGTAGTGCTTCGTGCAGTGTTATCAATAATGGCCGCTGTTCACACGCAATTCTCATGGCCTTTGAGTGCCAGTTAGTTCTTTATTTGTCCACATAGCTCACGGTTTGAAGGCGGCGCTTGCGGGCCTCAATTCAAAGTCTTGCTTACTGGACTGGTGTCTGGACGAAAGGGTCAACACTCAACAGCTTTTTCCTCGGCGGCGCATTCGCTATGTTATCCCACAAGAAAGTCCCACAAGAAAATATTTTTTCAGCTACGTCTTAGCCAGCCAGGAGCGAATACACGTGTTGGGCGACTGCCGACTGGGCACTTTTCAAGGGCTAAAATGGGCTCAGCATTGGTCGAACCTAGCACCAAACAGATAGAGGGATGGCGCATGGCCCTGCTTCTGCTCGCCTTTGCGACAGTGACGTGTAAGCAAGTTGTGACCCACGGGAGCAAACCCCGACGGAGGCCGACCGTTTTCACGTGAGTTCGCTTCCTCCTTTGCAGTCATCCTGGAAAAAACCATCCACCTACTGGAGAATGCCGTCAAATCTCGAATGGGGCTGGCCATCGCGCTTGAACACATCAAGAACGAAGTGCTCTGCGTTGGCTCCATCTCTCTCCTGCTGAGCGCCTTCCAGGTACCGAAAGTGGGGCTGCCAATCTAACACCCGTCACCCAGCCACCAATACGTGGGATTCCTGCCCAAATTCCTGCAGGTCAACCCCTCATTCCCTCCCCCCGGGCCCCCTTTTCCCGCCCTCGGCGACTGCACCCTCTCCGGTTTGCGCCCTTTCCTACCCTTGTGCGCCCTCCCCCCCCCCGCAGAACCTCCTCGCTCGGATATGCATCCCCCTGTCAAACATGTCAATTTACACGGACCGCCGGCGCACGTTACTTGCCGGCGCCACCGCGGACTACTGCGGGCCTACCGGTCAGAGCTTGTGGCCAGTTGGCGTGCAGCATGACACCCACGTAAGTGGGGGCGGGCGGCCACAACCCGGGAGGAGGGGAGATCCGCTGGGCCAAGGTGGCAACCCCCTCCCTCCCTCCCTCCCTCCCCGTGGATGCTGCTGTTGCTGCAACAACAGCCGGAGGGGTCGGAATGTGGGCCCAGCGAGTTTCGGTCTGGCTGTTCGGTCGGCTTAGCTCCGCGCTCCCCCTTAGCGCTTGATTTCTTGGCCGCACCCGCTTCCAATGTTGTCTGATGCCGTGTCGTGCCGTACCTCCCGCTGCGTAAAACCCCCCTCCGGCAGATCTTCATCTTCGTGGTGGCGTGCACGCACATTGTGTACGGCACCATAACCGTCTACCTGACTATTTGGCGGGTGAGCGCCTGCGCGCGGGTGTTCGGCGGGCGTGGGTTGTGTTGTGTATGTACATGTGTATGTGGATGTGTATGTTTGCAGCGTATAGCCAAGAGAACATCCTTGCAAGTTGGCCAAGTTGGGGAGGTCCGTGGGGGGCCTGGTCGGTACTCACCACGTGGCTGGACCCACCATCGCTGCCTCCCTCCCTCCCTCCTTCCCTCCCTGCCTTCATCGCTGCCTCATCCCTTCTTCAGGTCAAGAGCTGGCAGGTTTGGGAGCAGGAGTGTCAGGAGGAGGGCAGGCGCAACAACGACTTGTACCCCGTGAAGATGTCCGATAAGTACGAACGAGCCCTTAGTACGAACGTCATGCCGATGTGTGGTGCGCGGCCGGTTGCAGTCGCCTGCCAACCCCCTGTTGACCTCCTCCTCGTCCCCTGGATCTGCCGTATGCTTGTCGTACGTGTCGTACAGGTTCCTGTACAAGAACGTGGGCAGCCACCCCGTGATACACTTCTTCCTGATGTTGTTCCGTCAGTACCAGATGTCGGTCAACAAGAGCCTGTACAGCAACGCCCGGCTGCTGTTTATCGAGAAGATGAAGAAAGAGTACGACTTTGACTTCCACTGTGCGTGGGTGACGACATGGGAACGTGGGATGTGGGGGCCCGTGTATCCGGATTGTGGGGACCCGTGTTGCCCTGTGCCTGTATGTGTGCCTGTGTGTGCGTCTATCTGTGTGTGTATGTGTGTGTGTGGTGACTCGCAGGGCGCCCAGGTGCTTCGTCCAGGCCCCCGTCTGTATCCTTACCTGTGTGTGAAGATACATATGTGTGAGTGAGTGTGAGTGTGTCCTTGGAAGTTGAAGCCGCCCGGACCGGACCGGTCCGGGCCAGTCTGGGCCGGGCCGGACCGGGCCGGCCCCTCAGGTAGCAAGCCCCCAATCCCATCCGGACAGCGGACTACTCGGCCGGCGAATCCCCTTCCCCCCTTCCCCCTTATGCCCTTTCGCTCGAACAACATCGTCCCTTGCCTGTCACTCCTTGGCCCTAGGCCTGTCCGTCCTGTCCTGTCCTGGCCCGGCCCGGCCCCACTCCGGGTCTGATGGTCTCCCCTCAACTAGCCTGGCCAGCTGGCCTGGTGTTCTGATTTGCGTCTCCCTTCCAAATGCCTGCCCGGGTCTTCCGGTCTGATCTTCCGATCTGGTCCCCTGCTGCTGCTTCGGCTGCTGCTGGTGCTGCTGGTGGTGGCGGTGGTTGTGTCTCCCCGGGGGTGGGGATGGGGCTACAGCGGTGGTGGTGAAGGGTCTGGAGACGGAGCTCATGACCACGGTGAGGTTGAGGGGGGTGTGGGTTTGGGCGAGGGGAGGGGAGGGGTTGAGGGTTGACCAAACAGGCTAACACGCTGGCTGACAGACGTGGCGGATGGGGGTGAGGAAGAGTGAAGAGGAGGGCTTGGGTTTAGGGGTTTTCGGCTTTGGCTTTGGTTGGTCTTGAGCTCCTTTTCGTGATGACGGGAGCTAGCTACCACTCCCTACAGGATCATGCTCCCGCGCAATCGCACTCGTGCCCCTCGGTTCCGCCCGCCCTCTTACGGTATGCCCCGCTCCGAAACCGCCCTCCCTCCCTGCCGCCAGCTGCACCCCGAGTGGCACCTGTGGCTGATCGCGGTCGTCTGGTACGCCATCCCGCCGCCGGCCTACGTGTCGTTCTGGATGTACGGCCTCTCCGTACTGATCATCGTACTGGTGGGCGGTAAGCTGGTGGACATCCTGGTGCAGCTCTCCGTACAGGTACGGCAAGAACGGCAGGGGGGCCATGGTGGGCGCCGGGCGGCCTGGCGGGACGGGGTGGGGCATAATTGCGTCGTTAAGGGTTTCGTTGTTGCCGTACAACAGAGCCGTCGGGAGGTTGATGCGCATCTACAGTCGTGGGAGTCGTACGACGTACGGCAGGTCTGCGAGGGGGCGGGCGCTCCCTCCTCCGGCTCGCTGGCTGGCTGGTGCCAGGGGCAACGGTCGGCGGGCCGGGTGGCCCGACGGGCAGGGGGGGCGGGATGAGGAGCTGATCGGGCCGGCCGCAGGCGGGGAGCTGCAGCAGCGCGCCTGATGCCCCCGCCATCGGAGCCGCAATCCGTGCCAACTACCAAGATGCTCACATTGCACTCGGAAAACCCTAAGCCCGCCCCCCACTTGCACCCGTCGGCTGCCGCCCGGCCGGCCCGACCGACCCATGGGTCCGCCCTCAGGTGGCGATCAAGTACGGCGACAGCGTCACGTTCGGGCGCATGAAGAAAAACCCGCTCGCGAACGGCGGTGTGGGGTTGCTGGGCCGCTCGTCCATGCGCGCCCCGGCCGACAGCAACTGGGTGGACCGCATCGGAGGCTTTCTGACGCCCTGGGGCGGCGCGGGAAGGGACGGCGCCGGAGGGGACGGCGAGGGCGACGGCGCCGCTGGCGCGGCGTCGGCGTCGGCAGCGCCGCAGGTGGCGGCGGCGGCGACGGCGCTGCCGCCACTGGCTGGCGTGAACAGCCCGAGGGGCAGCCTGCGCGCCTCGATCCTGAAGCCGCCGCCGGGGGCGGAGCCTTCCCTGGAGTCGGCGGTGCAGATGCTGCGGACCATGGCGTCGGAGTTGTCCGGCGGCAGCGGCAGCGGCCGCCGCGGCGGCAGTGCCGCCGCCGCCGCCGCCGCCGCCGTGGCAGCCGTAGATCATCAAGACCAGCAGCAGCCAGTGGCGGTAGCACAGCAGCCGAGTGAGGCGAGTCAGATGGATGTGGAGCCGGCGGCGGCGGCTGAGGAGGACGCCGCCGCGGCGGCGGGCCCGGCGCCGTCGCGCCCCCTGCTGCTCACGCGCATCAGCGCGCCGGCGGCGCTGCGACAGTCGTATCCGCTGCAGCTTCGCTTCGCCCACCCGATGGGCAGCGGCGGCGGTGACGACAACGATGACGGCGGCGGTCCCGCGATGCCGAACGGCGGCAAACGCGTGCTGAGCGTCATCATGGAAAGCCGGGGGGGCAGCCAGCTGGCGGCGCCGCAGGGCACGACGTCCCTCCACCGCCGCCTCCCGCTGCCCCACGCCCATCCGCCAACCCGTCCCCGCCACAACCACCCGCGCCTCTCCTCGCCGCGCGCCAGCAAAAAAGCCTCTTCGCCGCCGCATCAGCAGCAACAGCAGCAGGCACCGACCCACGGATCGGAGGGTCGGGCGTCCACAGTCGCAAGGCGCTCCGCGTTCGAGCTGGCCCAGGCCAGCCCCGACCAGAAGCCCCACACGCTGTCCCTGCGCCGGGTCTTCCATGGCCTGGGCCTGGGGCTGCGCGGATCCGGATCCCTGGATCCAGAATCCCCGCCGCCGCCGCCGTCGTCGTCGCCCAAGCAGCTGCAGCAGCAGCACCAGAAGCAGGGCAGCGGGCGGTCGTTCCATGAGCGTGTGCGCAATGGCGACGGAGGTACTACCGTGCCTGACGGCGGCGGCGGCGGCAGTGTTATGGGCTGCGGCTCGGCGGAGGCGGGTTCGGCGCCGCGCGCGAGTCAGATGGGGTCGCCCGGCGCGTCGCCGTCGCTGCGGTGGCAGCAGCAGGCGGAGGCGGCGGAGGCGGCGGCGGGAGAAGTGGAGGATGACGGGGGCTGCGCCTCCGGCAGCGACGATGAGGGCGGCGGCGGCGGCGGCAGGATGTGGGGGCGGCGGCGGACGGCGTCGGGCAGGCGCAAGGTGCCGTTGCTGCTGCGGCCTTGCTACTGCGGCGTCAAGTACAGGCAGGGATCCAAACAGGTACTGAGGCGGTACGGTACGGTATGGTGTGGTACGGCAGCTGCAATTGCGGAGCGAGGGGCGGCGAGGGGGGGCAAGGACGCAGCGCCGCGAACCTGGTTGAGTACCGTATTTTGGGTTTATGGCAAGGTGTACGACAAGGGGATTTGGTGTTATGGACGCTCGTCCACCAATTGATGTGTCGTACCGCATCGTACCACCACACCCTCTTCCTCTATTGCAATCCACGACGGTATCCCCCTCTCCTCTCCCTCATGCTCCGTTTGTTCTCCTTTCCTACTGTCCAACCCCCGCCCTCTCCCTGCCGCCCCCTGGCCGCCGGGCCGCCACCCCCTGTGCCGCCGTCGCCGCCGCCGCCGCCGGGACCGTTATGTACGACATGCAGTACGTCAAGGACCTGCTCCACCGCCGCAAGGCCCGCGCGTTCCACAGCATCGACGCCAAGGAGTTTTTCTGGTTTGGGAAGCCTCGCTTCATGACTTCGCTCTTTACTCTGGCCTACTTTCAAAACTCCCTCTCTATCGCCATCTGCATCTTCTCTCTGGCGGGCGTGAGTGGGCCTTGGGTCTTGAGATCTGGTGTTGGGGGTTTATCCACGCATATGCCGGGGCCGGGGCTGGATTGCTTCGCCGCTCCTGGGACCGGGGGCGGGTCCCAGTTCACCCGGGCTGGCCTAACCAGCGCCAGATTTCAACACCAGATCTCAAGACCCAAGAAGATGTCGTGCCGTGCTGCGTTGGCCCTCGCTGGCCCTCGCTTTGACTTCCGTCCGCAGCGGGGGGCAGTCGGCAGTGGGTGGCTGCCTGCCTGGGGCTCTGTTTGGCGTCGCCCTGCTTGTGCCCACGCAGCCGCTGCAGCCGCCCCGGCTGTCCGGTTCCGCTGATGCACGCACTCAACTGCCCGCCACCCCTCCCACCCCCACCCCTGTCCCCTCCCCTACCCGCAACGATTGTCCTCTTCCCCCCGCAACCCATCACCCCCCCACCACCCCACAACCACTCCACCACGTCCCCACGCCGTCTCCTTCTCCGCTGCGATATTTTCTGTTTACCACCCCCACCCCCACCTCCACCCCCTCCACCCCCTCCACCACCACCACCCCCTCCACCCCTTCAGATGCAAGACTCAGTGAGCACCTGGCAGGGCGTCCCCACCTGGGCCATCTTCCTGCAGCTGGGGCTGGACCTGCTGCTGGTGCCCCAAGTCAGCCTCTCCATCCTGCCCTTCTACGCGCTCATCCAGGTAGGGTAGCCTGGTGCACCGAGGAGGATGCGGTGTGCAGAGAGCAGGGGTGCAGAAGGGGATGTAGCACGCGTCGGGGTCGGGTCGGGTCGCCACCGCAAGGACGCTTGCGCTGACGCGGTCCTCTCGCGCCGCCAGAAGACAAAACCGTGCGGTGCCCTGCCCTGCCCTGCCCTGCGCGTGTGGTGTAGAGTGGTGTCTGCCCCCCTCTCAATCGGGGCCTGATGGGACAGCCCCACGTTAAACCGAACATCATTCGTTGCACGGGGCACCTGCGCATGGCTGCCACACCACACCACTTGAGGGGTTCCCTTGCCGTACTGCACCTTTTGAGATCACTCAGGGACCCGGTGCTGGCTGACTTGTTTGTCGCTGTGTCCGCTGCTGTTGTGTGCCTCGATCGCAGCCGCTGGGCAGCCACTGCCCGCAGGGCCTGTTGGAGCTTGCCGACGAGGACAGCCAGTCGCGCATGGGGTTGCACACGCGGCTAGGCGCCAGGATGAGGGACATGTGAGTGTAGCACCTGAGACCACCCGCCGCCCACTGACGCATCGCACTGTACCGGTAACCCAAACCCCATCCCCATCCTCTTACCCTGCCCATCCCCTTGTTCAGCCACAGTCATCACCGACTGCCTCTTCCGCTGCTGCTGCTTGTCTCGTAAACCCCCCGGGCACCCTCCCCTCACCACCCTCACGTCGCCCCCGCCGTCTCCGCCGCTGCGGCCATCATCTTGATCATCTTGGCCCCCCCCTCCTCTCTCTCCGGCTCTCTCGCAGCTCCCACCAGATCGGCAGGAGCGTCGCCAACTTCAACTTTACCAACGAACCCCCGACCTCACCCAACGCCACGACCACCCCCCCATCCTCTCCTGCCAACGACCAGCGGGGCAGCCACCGCAGCTTTCTGGGCGGCTTGCTCGACAGGCTGCCCGCCGCCCTCCGAGGCAACAGCGCCAACAGCCCCAACAGCCAGAGGCATCGGACGGGAAGCGGGCCGCAGGAGGAAGCGGCGGCGGCGGCGGGAGAGGAAGCTCAGCAGCGGCAGCAGCCGGGAGCGGGCGGCATGCAGCGGGCGGGGAGCCAGGCAGGGGCAGTGGCTGGGGAGGCGGCGCTGCGGGAACGGCGCTTAACAATCAACACCCAGCAGCAGCAGCAGCTGCAGCTGAGGCCCTCGCAGAGTTTTGGAGCGGCGCCCGCCGCGTTGCGGTGCGGCAGTGGCAGCGGCAGCGGCAATGGCGGGATGCCGCGACAGGAGTCGGCCAATGGCCGAATCAATGGCCGGAAGTCGTCTTCGGGGGTGGCGGGCCCGCTGAGCCGGCTGGGCGGGTGAGTCAGTGAGCGAGTGGGTGGGGGTGGCTGGGGTGGGAAGCGGCCACGGCGGCTAAGGGAGGGAGTGGGTGGGGGGGGCGAGGATCGCACGTGCGTCCCGTTTTTTTATCAAATCCAAATCCGAATCCGACGGAACCATGCCTGCGCCGTTGGATGGCTTCCCCCGCGACTGGCTGTCTCCTTTCTGCAGAAAGCGCTTGTTTGTTGTTTCCCCGCCCAAGCAGGGTCCCCGCTTCCATGCGCGGCTCGGCGTCCCCCCGACTCAGCCGCATCGGCCGGGAGCAGCAGCTGCAGCCGGCGGCGGCGCAGCAGCCAGGCGGCAGGAGCGCAGCCGGGGCTGGGGCCAACGGAGGCGGATACGTTGTTGGAGCCCCCGCCCCCGACCGGAGCTCGCCGTTGAGCGGCGCTAAGCGGCCGCAGCCGCCACAGCCGCAGTCCCCGGCTCTGCCCCTGCAACCTTCAGAGCAGCAGCCGCAGCCCCCATCATCCCCGCCGCTGCAGCCGCTGCAGCCGCCGCAGGTGCAGGTGCTGGTGCAGGTGGAGATCGGGCCAGGGGAGGTGGCTGTGGCTGGGCAGGCGGCTACAGAGGCGGCGGCAGCTGAGGCCCCGTGCAGCAGCGGGAGCAGCGGGAGCAGCGGCGAGAGCGGCAGGGCTGTGCTGGGCGGTGTGGACAGGTGAGTGAGGAGGCGCTAGGGAGGATGGTTAGCGTTTTGATGGTAAGCAGGAAAGCAACGCCCTCTGCCCCCTTCGTTGTTTTGCCGTGTTGTTCAGGATGGGCCGAGCCTCGCCTCCGCCGCTCCCAGTTCATCCCGAGCCTTACGCCGCGGAGGGCGACGCGGCGGCGGGGGCCCCTCCCGTCGGCCGTCAGGAGGTCTGACAGGGCGCAGTGGGGGGCCGTTGGGGCCGGGGGCGCGGGGGAACGTCGGCGCCGCCTTGCGACGCACCTTGCCCTTTTTGTTGAAATGGAGCCGTTTCGCATTCGACCCAAGAGGGATCACCGGCACATACCGATGTTGCTCCCAAGATGTTCGACGGCTGCTGGCCTAGCTGGCCACCCATGGGCATGCCGGGCGCCCTGTAGGGAGTTGGTTTCTGGTTCGATGTGTCACGTCAAAGGGAGAGTGGGGCAGGCGTGCCGCCGGTGGCTGGTTACTGCCGATGAGTTCCGTGACTGACACATGCAGCACACGGTGCCATCGCACCAACATTTCGACCACGCTGTCACCGCAACTTCGCAAGACGAATGTTTGTGCGGAGGGCCACGTGTGCTTTCGGAGTTACTTTGTCCGCCGCCCTAATTGTTATCATTGTTGGGCCAGGTGGTGCAGCAGGGCCGTCCAGTACCGTACGTTGGTCCATGGAGGGCAGCAAGGCCGTTCATTACTCGGTATGTATTTTCGAGGGGAGGATATCTCGAGCTTATCTGAACTGTCACGAAACGCATTGCGCTGAAAAGGGCGCTCGTGTCGAGACAGGGCAGGGGGAGCAGCGCCGACCTTCTGGAAACCCGTGTGTTGGTATGTTACTTGCTTACTTCGGTCCCTGGCTTGAGAAAAGAGAGGGGCCGGCGGAATGTGTGAGGAGCACTCCTGTGTCCTGTCTCCGGTATCCTGCTGTCTCGTGCGTGAGGGACGAGCGATACCTTTACGGATTAGGGCTCCGCCGATCTCTGAAACATGTCAAACGAATTGTCGTTACAACATCGTATATAAACCCGGTGCAACTAAACAGGCCGTTTCGATGTGTCGTCCGTCCGTCCGCTTTCCTAAGGGACACCCCATGCCAGCAAGGCCTGGCGAAATGCAGGCGTATATACGCAGCGTATATGCATTCCTTAGACGCAGAGAGAACTTCAGTGCTGCCAGCTACCCACTGTAAACCCTGGGACCAGAAAGTAGTCCACTGAAACCCAACCCAAACCTGAGACCTACCATCTGCTGTAACACAATATTCGCAACTGCCAGACGCAACACCCCACATCTGCTGTACTTGCCATCACGCTGCGACTGCTGCTCAGCAAAGGCGCCCCCGAACAGGCTGCCTGGCCGACACTATCGGGAAACCACGTGCCCAGTCCCAAGCGCGCAGCAAACCTACAACGTAGCCTGTCGCCGCCGGACCCCACCCTCCGCTCACCGGTCGCGGGGACACCCGCGCGAGGACCGGCCGTGCTGTAAACCCCCCAAAGCCCCTGCTCTACGCCCTCGTCCAGCCTGCCTTGCGGCGGCGTGTGCGCGACCGGCAGCGACAATTACGCGAAGTGGTTCTCCACGTCCACGCCAGGGTCCGCGTCCTCCAGCGTCGAGAACTCCAGGAAGTGCGTTGGCCTGCGGGCGCGGATTCGGACGGGGTACACAACCCAGTCAGTCAGCCAGAAAGCCAGTTAGTCCGCAACCAACAGCACTCAGCCGTGCACTCCCCGTCCAGGCACGGTCAGGTGGGAGTGTGCATAGGAGGAGAGACTTTTCCACGATACCGGCGGTTAAGGGAGGAACGGAGGGCGCAGTCCTCACGGCTGCGCTGTGTACATCGCATACAGCCTGCGCGGAGAGCTCCTTCACCGTGCGGGCGGGAATGGGTCCGTCAGCCACACGTACCTGTGCACCTCGTGGTAGAACTCCTTGGGATTGGCCAGACGCAGGCCGTACTTCATGGACGGGCTGTGCTTCACGCCCATGAAGTTGTAGTTCCAGGAGCCCGTGTCCGGCACCATGTAGAAGCCCATGAAGCGGTCCGACAGCAGCAGCTGCACCTTCTCGTAGAAGTCCGGCTTGTAGCCCTGCGCGCACAGCAGCGGAAAAAAACACCCTAAAGACCAGCACACGCGTGGTGTTCAGCGACATCGCCGTAGCTAAGACGCCACGCGGCTGAGTGTCAACTGATCGTCGAGGCTCGGGATTTTGTTGGACACTGCTGCCTTTGAGGACGCCTGCTACCACGTCCGGCCATTCACGCGTGGCCGGGCCATGGCTTTCCCCGATAAACAAAGCAGGCCCAGGCACGTCCTAAGACAACCGAGGTGCCTAGTCTACTTGCAGACGCAGGCAGATCGCTGCCCCCCATTGCGCACCTGCGGGTTCGCCGAGATGTCCTTGCTGCTGCGGCCCCACTCGTAGCCGCCCGGCGTCAGCTTGTAGGCGGTCAGCGAGCACGAGCCGGGCGTGAACGACACCGTCACCAGCACGCAGCGCTCGCCGTCCCAGCTGCGGTGCGCCTCCAGCATCTTGGCGTGCGCAATCACGTCCTGCAATGGGCACACCAATCGAAGGATGAAAACCACTTGCAGGATAACCACCAGGCGTGCAAAGGCGAGAAATGCTTAATAGTGCAAGCCCACATGGGCTGCAAAAGGAACCCTGGCGCTTTCAAGGAAACATGAAGTACCCTTCCTGGGTCGCCAGAAAACCCCCGCCGGCTGGCACTGGTACCGTACCTGCGGCGCCATCTGCGGCAGCTCGTTGGGCTGCGTGTGGATCCAGCCCAGCGGCTCCAGGTCCTTCAGGTAGTCGTGTTCCGGCAGGTTGGCGGGCAGGTTGACAATCTGGTGGTTGCCCCACTGCGGCGCCATCACGATGCAGCGCACCTCCTTCACCTGCACAGGTGCCGTAACGCAGCGGCAGGGAACCAGCGAGACGTCATGCCATAGCGCGACAGGAAAGGGGAGTCGTCGTGCGCGTGAACAGCCGTGCTCCTTAGGAAGTACGCGACATACGGACATATGGTACGGTGCGGTACACCGCCTTTGATGGGGCGGATACGGGACCAGCGGGCCAGGTTCGAGGCGGGACATGCTCGTCGCTGCATAAACCGACATGCCAACACCTTGCCTCCGCTACCGACCTGGCTGTTGTCCGGCGGCGACACGCCGTACATGTAGCCCGCAATCTGCGTGCGCAGGTCGGCGATGCAGATGAACTTCTTGAGCAGGTTCTTGGGCACCACGTACGTGTAGCCCGTCTCGCGGATGTCGTCGCTGTTGACGTAAATGTGGTTGACGCGCAGGTGCAGGTTGGCGGCGGAGATGGCTCGCACGCGCCACTCCGTCTTGGACCCGAATGCAGCCTGCGCAGCGAAGCAAGTGGTTGGGCAGCAAAGCAAACAGTGACGACCCGGCAACTGTCAAACTTGAAACCGCCCGAACTTCCATAATGCCTGGCTCTTGGAAATGCTGAGAACGAGACATCCGGCGCAACACCCACACATTAATGGAAAGCGCTGGTCGAGCCATGCCCTCAAGGCAAAACCACGCAGACCATCCTCATACAGTCGCTAGGCACGCCTCGGTGAGGCTACGACCCGTCTCGTCGGCCTCAACAGCGCCCGCCCACTCTCCTCCCCTCGCTCGTTCGGCGGCTCGCGTACCTGCTCATACGGCGACGTGGTGGTGACGATGAGGTCGTCTCCGTGCACGTTGGTTGTCTTGGTGGTGACGGCCGTCATGTGGCCGCCCTCGCGCGCCTGCTTCTCAATCTCCGCAATCTGCTGCCGCTGCTGCGACGGCGGCGTGATCTCGGCACCCAGGATGATGTCGCGAATCTCGCTCTGCGTCAGCGCCTGCGTGTTGACGTTGTTCTTCTTGCCGTAGTCCGCCAGGATGAGGTCCTTCAGCGCCACCTCCACCTTGATCCACTGCTCGTCCGTCAGGCTGGGCCACACGTGGTGCGGCTGCGTCACGATCGACTTGTCGGGGCGCAGGATCATGCGCGCCTTCTCGGGGTTGACGTGCAGCGCGCGCAGGATGAGGATGAGGCGCGAAAAGGCCGTGTATGAGGAGATGGTCTTGAGCCAGTCGTCGTAGATGTTGAACAGGACCATCTGCGGCTCCGTGGCCTTGAGGATCAGGTCGCCGAACTTCTCCAGCTTGATGGCGGCCTGGTTTCAGAAGCGCAGGGGCAGAAAGGACATAGAAAAAGAGGAGAAGACGGATGAGACCCACTGAGAGACGAGGCCAGGTACCGTGTTCCTACCTCGACACAGAGAAGTGTCAGCGACGCATCCCGGCACAGTGCAAAGATGCCGGCTGGCACAGGAGCATGCCAGAGCCGCAGCCGCAGAGCGCTTCTCCTGGACTGCTGTAGCCCCCTGCCCCTGCCCCTCCCCCAAAAACCCGAAACCCTGGAACCCGTAACGCCGGTATACGGTACCTGGAACGGCAACTGCAGCTCCGAGCCGGTGATGACGATGTTGGGGAAGTCCAGCAGGTGCACCTCCAACGGGTCCAGCATACCCTTGCGGGTCACGATGATGCGCTTGGGCTGCTCCTCGACGGGCAGCGAGCGCACCAGCGCCGCCACCTCCTCCGCCGTCTTCCACTTGGCCAGCTGCGACAGGCGCTTCTGGCCCGCCCACACGGACGTGTGGATGATCTTGAGGAAGAGCTGGCCGGTGCGCGGGTTGAAGATGAAGATGGCGCCGTTGATGGGCTTGGTGGTGAGGTTGCCCTCGAAGGTCTTGTGGATGGTGACGCGGTAGACGTTGGTGTCGTCCACGAACCACACCGTCTGGTTGGAGAACAGCTCGCCGTAGTTCTGTTTGGGAGAGGGGAGGAGAGGGAAGCGGGAGGAAAAAACAAAACCAGGGCCGAAGCTGCCCGACTCAATGCGCCGCACCGAGCAGCATCGGGCTGACAGAAAGCAACACTGCCGCTTGGCAGAAATTAAGGCTACGGTAAGCGGCGGTCCAATGCCCAGCGCGCGATACTGACACGCCCGCCCCCTGCGCATGCACAGAAGTCCTCCCACAGACTCCGGGCCGACTCATCAGCACGCAAGAGTGCAGCCGACAACTGATACTAATACTACGCGACGCGACGACGTCAAGCCGCCCACTCAACCGCGCCTCTCTTACCTGGCTGCTGAGGTAGGGCTCCGTGGGCTCAGAGCTGTACAGCTGCAGGCCCTTGCGGATGCGCTCGCGCAGCACGTACAGCGCGGGGTTGGACTTCATGATCTTGGCCATGGCCTGGATCACCAGCGGCTTGATGCCCGGGAACCAGTTGCCGTAGGCGCTGTGCAGGTTGTACGCCAGGTCAACGCCAATCATGACACCTGGTGGGGGACAGGCAACGGCGGGCGCGGGGGGGGGGGCCGCGGGCTCGCCCGGTCAAACACTCCGGCAGGCTTGGCGCGAAGCGACGTCCAACACGGAAAACCCAACAACGCGACGGCTGTCATTGTGTAACGGGGCTGCAGTCTCTGCGCTCTGCGGTTCCTTCACACACGTGTGTCCGCACATCACATGGCAACGCCAGGTGGTAAAACATCGGCGCGCCCGCAGACTGCAGCTCACCCGTTGGCGCGGGGTAGATCGACATGTTGTCCGTCGTGTAGTCCAGGAACTTGGCGCGCGTGTAGCGCTCAATGTCGTGCGAGTCGTAGTCGCCCCAGCGCAGCTGCACGTCCACCCAGTACTTGTTCGACGGCTTCTGGTCGTATCTGCGGGGATCGATATACCGTGGCAAAAGGTCAGTCAGCCACGCGCAAAAACGAAACCCATACATGCCTCCAAATCAATGACGGTAGCAGGAACCTTCCTGGACAAGCTGCACGCGTGCCTAGGCCCGTCCCAAGGCGCGAGCGAAGGTCAACAGGACCATCAACAAACGGTGCGCGGTCAGGAAGCACGGCGGACTGCGGTCTCCGTAAACAAACATAGCCACTCACACGTCGTTCGTATCCGCCATGAGCGACGGCTTGCTCATGTTCCACTTGTAGGCGGCGAACAGCAGGATGTCGGCGCAGGACGAGTTCATCTTGTAGCTCTTGCGCGGGTGGATCGTCTCCTTCTGCACCGTCTCGATCTCCAGCGCGTCCAGCTCCTGGTCGAACACCTGGCACAGATCCATCACCTGCGGCAAGGGCGCGTGCGTGCGCATGGGGGAAAGGGGAATAAGTTGGGTGTTCCAGGTCAGGAGAGGGAGGGGAGAATGCAGACACGGGACACGGGGCCCGTCATGTTAATGCGAGAGCCCCGACAACAAACGCCCATGTCCGCACAATCGGGGGCGAGCGTCCATCCCACAAAGCAACGGATGGGCGTTGCCATCGAATCCAAGGACGAGGCAGCTCCAAGGACGAGGCAGCTGAAGTATAAGCTCACAATTTGCGAGGGAAGACAACGTAGTATTGGCCCGGGGCCAAGAGGCGCTGTGCCCTCCTAACAAGCCCGTTACAGTAGACCCCCCACCCACGTACCACGCTCTCGTGGACCTTCTGCCACAAGTGCGCCCGGAAGATCTGGATGAGCGAGATCTTGAGCGTCGGGATCTTGCCGTGCATGAAGATGCCCGTCAGGTCGAGCTGCACCTGGAAGCCCACGTACACGTTGGCGCGGTTGATGGTCGGCGACCACCACAGCGTGAAGCGGCGGTTGGGAATCTGGTTGAGACCCGAGCGCTGCGCGTTCGTCAGCTTCTTGTACTTCATGGACTCCTCGAAGCCGGAAGCCTGTCGAGTCGCAGAAGCGCGAGGATGGGGGGATAAGTGGCTTAGGGACATCATAATAAGGAAAATAGAGAAAAGCAGCCCAGGCTCCATCATGAGATAACCAGAGCAGGCGCAAGAGATGCACCATGAGAGGGCCAGGTTCAAGGCCCGTGTCGCACACCAACAGCAGTGTGCCCGCGTCGTCGCCGCTGTCCTGGCCCCAAACGCAGCGGGTTCGACTAGCGCCCGCATCCCGATTCAACGTCGCACCAGCCACCCCACCCCCCATTCACACACCCACCTTCTCCCAGAAGAGACCCTCCCAGGTGGGGAAGTAGGTGCCCTTGAACAGCGTGTGCTCCAGGATACCCTCCACACCGCCCAGCGCCTGGATGACGTCCGTGCGGTAGTTGTTCAGGTTCCACAGCTTGCCGTCGTGCTTCTGGTGCGTCCACCAAAACGGGTTCATCTTGGTGATCTGGAACTGCTTCATCTCCTGGCGCACGCGCCACCCGCGGTCGTAAGCCAGCGTGTGGCGGTCCTGCGATGACAAAAGGAAGAAGAAAGAACGGGTTATTTCTAGAGTTCCGAGCACCAGAATTCAAGCCCAGGGCATTCCTGGCTGTCAGCTAGAGCTACTGAATCCTTATCCTTCGCCCGAGAGAGCACCAAACGCTTTAAAAGGTGGGGAGCTCGCAAGCGGGGACGTCACGCCGATCCTTTCCAGTGCGATCCCTCTCTTGTTAGGTACTGCGCGCGCCCCGCGAGCACGCCAGCCGCCCAGCAGGCCGGGGCCGTACCTTCTGGAAGAGCGTGTTGATGCGCGGGATGCCGCGGTCCCAGCTGTCGTCCAGGTCGTCCAGCGTCAGGCGGCGGTTCTGCGCCTTGGCCTCCTCCTTCTTCAGCGCGTACTCGGACCACACGCGCTCGCTGTCCATGAACTCGCTCTCCCACGGCTGGATGTAGCGGTAGAGGTTGGGGATGAGCTGGTCCTCCTCGTGCGACATGCCCGCGCGGAAGTGCGTCACGCCCAGGTCCGTCTGCTGGCTGTAGCGCAGGTCGGACTGAGGGGATAGGGGCGGCCCGTCCAGGGCGGAGGACAATGGGGAGGGGGCAGTCACAGAAAGGTTGCTACTGTGGGTTGTTCTTCAATCGCACGGAATTCAAGCCGCGCCAGCGCGCACGTGTCCTGAGGACCGTGGGAAAAGGACAACGTACGCCCAGACCAAGTACGGTAGCTGCCAGATTGCTGTGCTGCAACTGATAGGTTTAGGCTGGCCCGGCGGGCCGTCAAGGTGTATGCCGGCTGCAACTAGATGTGGCGGTGGCAACGGCCCGTGGCCTGAGCGCACCTGCGGGATGAGGATGTGGCCCATGGAGAGCATGCCCAGGCCGCCGACCTCCTTGGGGCTGTAGAAGACCACCGGCGGGAAGCGGCTGGGCATTTTGGAGTTGAGGCCAATCTTGATGCGAGTCTGAATCTTGTTCTCGCACTTGACCAGCAGGTCCAGCAGCTCCTGCGTGTGCAGCACGGCCTCGCGGTAGTACGTCATCAGGCCGATGAGCGCCGTGTTCCTGCGGGAGCCAAGGCCGCGGGTCACGGAGCATGGGCGGCGGGTCTTCAGCATGGGGGGCAGGGCCATCAGCAAGGCCGACGGAAAGGAAGGCGCCGAGCACCGACCGTAGCCGCACACGTACCCGTACATGCGACGCATACGACAAACGTAGCACACACAAAGACCGGACTTAAGGCCCAATCCGATTGGCATGGGTGCGGTGATGCGGGCGTAAATGGCAGTCGGCGGCCAAAAGCGCCCTCCCGAAACGCGTGCGTGCTGTCGTCGCCCTTTCCCAGGGCTGCCGCCGCGCAGTCCACCAGCGGCCCCCGGAATCCTCTCTTTCGGCCAAGCGCTCACCACTTGTTGGCGATCTTGGTGAAGGTGGTGCTGCCCGAGGACATGAGCACCTGGCGCACGCGGTTCTCAAAGGCCTTGAGCCCATCATCGTCCACGCGCAGGAACGCCTGCGGGGTGGCACGCCCAGGACAGCAAAGCAATTAGGACGCTTGCGCGTGCGTAGCTTTCATGCAAAATTGCAAATGGTGGCTCTATGCGTGCTCCGCGCCCACTTTCCAGCAAGTCAATAACCAACACTAACCACCAATTCCATGGCACCATGGCAAAAAACCTCCAGGCTCTCACAGCCAAACGCAGGTAGCACGCAAGACACGACCCGTAACCCCAGACTCTCGGCCTGCCTCTCTCCTCTGTCCTCCTCACCTGCGCCGTGCGCTCCTTGGTGTGCACGTTCTGCAGCGCCCACACGCCGTCCTTGTTGGCGAACGACTCCGCCGCCATGCGGATCTTGGGCAGGATGCGCACCTCGAAGCCCGACATGGAAAAGAGCAGGTTGGGGTTGTCGCGGCTGTACACCGACACAAAGCTGTTGTCCCACTCGAAGGTGGTCAGGGAGCGAGGCAGGCGGTTCTTCATGTCCCAGAACACGGCGCGGCCGAGGTTCACGTCGTGCTTCATGAGGCGCATGCGCGCGTCGCGCGGCCAGCACTTCTTGTTGTTGTAGCCGACGATGTTCTCATTGTTGGGGTCGGGATGTTCCGTCAGGTAGCGCTGGATCAGGTCCTTGGCCTCGTCCGCACCGAACCTGAGGGGCCGCCCCGGCGCGAGGGTGCAGATGGATCAGCCGGCGAGGCGAGCCCCCAAGCAGGAATTGCAAGCGCTGGGAAGCAGCAGCCGCTTGCCGTGACTCGTAACGCATTGCGGACAATTGGTCGGTCAACGATCCCATGGCAGCGCAGCCCCAAGGCGATTTTCCCTGAACTGCAGCTGTCGAAGCGACCTCACGCACAGCGGACAGCGGACAGCGCAGCGACAGGGCCAGCCTGGCACCCAACACACCATGAAGCCACCACACTCCACACTGCAGCGCTCATCCCCCAGCCTCTCCCACTCGCCCAGAGATCGCCTTAGGAGACCCGCAGCGCTCACCTGAACAGGATGTGCACCTTGTTCATGTAGCGGCTGTACAGCCGGATGGGGTGCCGCGTCTCCGTCTTCACATCGCGGAACGTCAGGAATTCGTTGGGGCACTGCGGCGGCCCCGCGATTTCGCTCGCGCGCGTGAGGCCCAGCAGCAGCAGGTCCAGGATCAGGCCGTAATACTGGATGATGAACGAGGCGAACTGCAGACCGCGGATGAGGCCGTACGAGTTCGTGTGGCTCATGTCCTTGTACGCAATGACCACGTTGTTCTTGGCTGTGATGTAGTCGGCGATGTTATGGTCCACGATCAGGCGCAGCAGCCTACATGTGCACGCACGCAAAGTAGCACACGGACACGGCGGGCGACACACACGCAGTTGTTAGTGTGAAAACTATTTGGTTGTGGTTGGGAGGGCCGCAGTAGCGTTCGAATGGCCATGCACGGCATGGACAGTGCACCGGTATGCACACTTCGCAGTTGTCCATCCCATCCCGCTCTGCCGCTGCCGTACCTGTTCATGAGCGTGAGATCAATCTTGTCGTACATCTTCTCAAACTCGCTCTGCATCATCACCACGCACTCGCCGTTGGCGGTGTCCCACACGTTGGACACATTGTTGATGCCGTGGCACCACTTGTACACCAGCAGCGGCGGCGGCTCCGTGTCGGCGGGCTTGACCCAGTTGGGGAACAGGTGGCGGTTGTCGGCCTCAAACCAGAGGTACTGGTCCAAGTAGCAGTCTGCGGGGCAGCAGCACACCGGCACGTAACCGCATGTTTAAATCGTGCCAAATCTCGAGACTGGGCATCGATCGCGTGAAGACCTGCTAGCTGCTCGACACGAGAGCCGTTTGCAGCATCTGCAGTCAAAGTGGGCGGGTTTCGAGACAATAGAACAGAAGACGCCAACCCATTGCCGCACCGCCCCTGCCCCGGCCGGCGTTTTCCCGTCCGTCGGTCCTCAGGGCGCACGACCGCATGCCTCAGGCAGCCGCACGCCACGCCACGCCAGACGCTGAGACGCAACGCACCCGTGATCTTCTCCAGCGGCTCAATCTCGTACACCGGGATGAGGTGGCTGTACAGGTCCATGAACTCAATGGCCACCTCCTTGAACGAGCGCTGCGTCAGCAGGTGGCGCTTGATGCGCTGCAGCGCCTCGTGCGGGTTGTCGTACGCCTGCTCCACCAGGCCCAGCTCCTCGCGCTGCTGGCTGTTGAGGCGCACCGCCACCACGTACTGCTCCTTGAGCCGCTCCAGCGCCAAGATGAGCAGCTTGGTGTCGTGCTTGTAGTTGAGCGGCGGGAAGGGGATGCAGCTGTACTTGCGGCTCTCCAGCCAGTGCACGGTCGTCGTGTAGATCGCGACGGCCTCCTCGGGCGTCACGTACGGCCCGTCCTGGTAACAGAAAACGGAGGAAACGGAAGGAAATACGGCAAACCGACTCAGCACGCCATCGTATGCAGATAAGAGCCAGAGTGCACGAACCAGAGTGCACACAGCGGCACGGGAAACTGACGGTCCAGTGGGTTTCCATCTCGTGGTCCATTCAGGGGCTACGGGCGATGGTGTCCGGGGGGCGGGGGAGGGGAAGGCGAAAGGAAGGGTCCATCACGGCGCGCGCGCACCTTCAGGTAATTGTGCTGGCGCTCCTGCTCAGCCTTCAGGTACAGGCGCGTCAGGCGACCCAGGTTCTTGCGGCACACCGTCTTGTCCACAGTGGCGCCGCGGCGGATGCGCTCGCGGTTGTAGTGCGCCACGTTGGTCCACCAATCCGCCTTCTGCTTCACGTAGCTGCGAGCAGCAAAAACGGGGTGCGGCCGCGCATCGCACAGTTTGGCATGTTGGTTTCCGAGAAGCAGAGGGGCAACCCAGACTTTTAGAGAAGCAAGCGGCCCATGTGCAACCCCCCGAACCCCTCCCGGCGCCTTTGAGAAGGGAGGGAAGGGATTTGGGAAGGCGCCTTCATGCCTCCATTTGGTTTGGAGGCCCCACCACGCTCGCGTTCCCTGTTGCATTCCCGGCATACGCTCCCGGTCACGTACCGCAGAATCATGTTCTCAACGGGCGCGGGCAGGCCAGGCACCTTCCACGGGATGTTGGCCTTCCAGCAGCGCCACGCCTCGGACAGGTGCTGCAGGATGGTGCGCGCCTTGTTCTGCTTGACGCCCTCGGGCATCATGTCCAGAATGTCGTGCATCACCTGTAGTCAGGTGTGCGGGCGCCGCAGTGGGGTACAGGTCAGGCAGACAGGCAGGCCGGCAGGCAGATGCAGCAGCTCAGCGCCTATACGCTCTGGCGTGCGGAAACTCCATCACCCTGGCCCTAAGCGCTAAGCCCTTATGCCCTGGCATGCGGAAATTCCATCACAAACACCCTCGCGGCCAGGGGCTCCTGCATCAGGTCTGGCCGCTCAAGCCAGTCATGAAGCCCCGACAGTGCCGCTCAACAGCAGATCTACCCAAATCTTCATCGGACTTTCTCGGAGCCGCACAGGTCACAGGTCCACCGCTCCCGAACGCCGACCCGGGGGACTCACCGCCGCACGCAGCTCCAGGTCGAAGTGCGACTCAATGCGCTGCTTGGTGACCGTCTTGGCGATGCCCTTGGACTGACGGCCCTCGAACTGGCGAGCCAGCAGGTTGCCGAGCCACCGCTCCAGCAGCGGCACAATGCCTGGGGAGTGCCAAAGCCAGGGATGCATGCAGGCCAGTGTTAACAGGAAACCAAGGCGTACTGCCTTTGCCTCGAAGAGGAGGCATGGGCGCGGCGCCTAGGCAACGACTCCGAGCCAATAAAAGCAGCAGGCCTCCTGGCTGCTGTACCGGTACCACCAAAGTCACAAATTTTCACGTCATCGGCAAGTGCTAGGGAGGTACGCGGTGCTTACCGCGCAGGAAGAACAGCCACACGCGCCACATGGGCGCCCAGAAGCCCACGCCCGGGCCCTTGCCGACCGGCCCGGTGTTGAAGCGGTAGTAGGTGAGGTGCTTCAGGTCCTTGCACACGCGGATCTGCCGCATCAGCCGGTACTTGTAGCGGTACATGCCGGTCAGCTGGCCCACGTGCGCGAAGATGTACTGCAGGCCGTCCGCCAGCTGGTACGCGTCGACGTTGCCCAGCCTGCGCGAAAAGGGCAGGGTCGGACGGCGGGTAGCATGCTAAAGCTCAGCACAGCAAGACCCGGGTGCTGTCACCCAGCGCCACGGCGAACGAGCGTACCGCCGCACGCGCTCTGCGCGGAAACGGAAGCAGCCGTTCCCTCCATGCAGCAGGTGCCGCGGAAGCTGTGCACATCGCACGGTCCGCCTTTACGTCAGGCACGCTCGCACCTGAACTGCACGTTGGCGTCGACCACCAGCTTCGTCAGGCGCAGGATCTCACGACACAGGTGGAACGCGTTGCCGAAGCGACTCTTCTTGCGCTCCTTGGTCGTCAGCGTCTTCACGGGCTTCAAGTTGAAGTTGTAGTCGAGGTGCAGGTAATTGAGGTTCTTGCGGTGGATCAGCAGGTTGAGCATGTTGTAGCCCTGCCGGCAGACCTGTAGAGATAACAGATAAGCGAGGCGAAGCGCGGCGGCCCGCCGGGGGGGCAACTTTCAGGGAGCCGTACGCACGCCTGGGAAAGCGCTGACCACGGGCTGCTAGTATAACAGCGGAAGGTCCAGAGGATCGGACAAGGATGCCGTGACGAGCACATGACCCATGTCACCCATGCCACACCCGGTAACGCTACGCCCAATAAAGCACGCCGACTTGTCCCAGTAACCCGCCAGGCCTCCCACCGACCTGCAGGCCGACCTCCACCCAGTCCAGCTCCGTCGCCTGGAAGAACTTTGTGGCCTTAAGCGCGCGCAGCAGGTACTTCTTCTTTACGCTCTTGGGCGGCCGCTGGTGCAGGATGTTCAGCACGTAGTTCTTCAGCAGCTTCTGGTAGCTGACGCGCACCTGCAGACACCACCAACACCACCACCACCAGCAGCACCAGGAGTCGCTGCTGCGTAAACCACGCCGAATCGCACGGTGATGCCTGGGCACCCCTCAAATGCGGCGGCACCAGGGCAACCCACGCACCCGGGCGATGGCAAACGACGCTTCAACAAGCTGTCATATGGCTGCGGGGTACGGGCATGTGCACGCTCGAGTGCGTGCTCGAGTGCGTGCGCACGCTCCTACCTTCACGGGGTACGACGGCGGGCAGTGCTCCTGGAACCAGTTGTTGACCAGCGGCACGTCGAACGCGCGGCGCGTGTGGCCGGAGCGCTGGTTGAAGGGCTTGGGCGCCCACAGCAGCGCGATGCCCGACGCCGTGTTGTCCGAGTACAGCGGCTGCCCGCCCAGCAGCGGATCCACGCCCTCCGGCAGCGCCCACTCGTCGTCATCGCCGCCCACCTCCGCCTCGATCTGTCATGTTTCGCAAAAAGGGCACGGAAAGAAAACACCCGGAGAACAGGCGGTCAGCACCCAGCGCAGTAACAGAATGTTCAGCCGCTCGCGTGATGGCATATTGCAGCCAGGCAAGGGCTACATTACCGTCGGTTGGATATATTTTGACAGCCCGTTTTCAGCCCGTGCACAAGTAGCAAAACCGGCTTGGGCAAGAGACAGGGGACCCACCTCCGCGCGGCGGCCGCCCGCGGCGGAGCGGTACGCGGCGATGGGGTGGATGAGCGGGTCGTAGTAGTAGGCGGGCAGGTCCGGGTCCTCCGTCTTGATGTACATCGACATGGGGTGGTGGTACACGCTCAGCCGGACCTTCCGCGGCCGGTTGTTGTACAGGTACGGGAACGCCACCTGCAGCCATTGCCATGACACATCCAGCAGCGCGTGGCAGCGCGTCAGTAGGTTGGCCCGGACACGCCAGCGCGCGGGAAGTACAGCACGGGGGAAGGAAGCGGGGTCTGCCAACGGCACGCGAGCGCACAGAGCGCTGCGCACGGAACGCATCAGCGATGCGGGGGGAGCTGCGCAGCTGGGCCGCACCTTGTACTCTGTGCGGATGGGCGAGCGGATGATGAGCTTGTTGATGTCGTTGAACTCGTTCCAGTCCTCGTCGCGGGTGTCCATGTCCCGGAACAGCGGCTCGAACTTGGGGCCGCCCGGGATGCACATGTTGAGGCTCTTGGCCGTGATGAACGCCTGTGGAGCGAGCGAGGAGAAACACGCGACTTGGGTGCGCAGATAGATGGTCATACCGCTATTTCCCGTTCCATTTACGGGTTTTCTGCACACCTGCCTTGCTTTCTTCCCTTCCCAGCCTGTAATCGGGTTTGGGGGTCATCGGGTCTAAGAAAAAGCCAACCGTTACCTCCTGCAAAATGCCCAGCTGGCGAAACCATCTCCCCTGCAGCTGCGCCCTCGAATCGCCCCGCACATTCATCATTCATCCATCCCGCCGTCCCGCATGCAGCCCCTCCTGCGGCCGCTCCCCATCCGCTAGAAACCCGGCTTCAGCACCTGCGTACGGTTTGCAAACTCCCTTCCACTTTCCAGCCTTTCCATCCTTCGCCCTCATAACGACTGAAGGTTTTGCAACGAACCCCCAGCCCAGCCCCGCGCACCCCACCTGCGGCTCGAACAGGTAAAAGTAGTTGCGGTCCGGAAAGTCCGTCAGCAGCTGCCCCGCCAGGCGGTACAGCGTCGCCATCACGGGCAGCGGCAGCTTCCAGCGCTTGTAGCTGGGCCCGTTGACGAACTTGGTGTGCTTCAGCGGCTGGTGGTCGTAAAACCACTCGTACACGGCCGCGTCCTCGTCCTCGTCCAGCTCCATCTCAATGGCCTCCAGCGGCTCCACGTCCAGCAAGTTGTCCTGTAAGGCAAAAACACACCGCGACATGAACGGACAGGAGCCCCCCCCCGGCACACACCCATCGTCATGAGCGACCCGCACTTCTTTTGGCTGGATGCCCCACGGGCGAGCTCAAGTCCAAGCCCTTCGGCAGTGCAGGTTCCAGTGATCTCCCTTAGGTGGCATCTGCCACGCACGTGGCTGTCGCTAGACCCCAGTCGCGGACAGGGTGCACCGGGCCCAGCCCCCTCCGCCCAGCTAGCACAGGCTGCTGTGCCGATGGGAACCCGCGCAATGCAGCTTAGCCCCGACAAAGCCCTCATCAATCAATGGAAGGGCCCCGATGTGGGTCGGCACCTCGGCATCAGCCCGTGCACCGGTGTCTCTTCCCTACTTCCCCTCGAGCCCCTGTCATCTCCCCCCAGTTGTATATTTCCCGGCGGCTTGGGCCCCCCTGGGTGGCCTATCTGCTATCTCCCAATCCCCCTAGAGCTCCATGTCGCGCACGCACCGCATAGTCCAGCGGCGGCTCCTCGTCATCAAAGGGCGGAAAGCGCATGCGCTTAAAGTGGCGGCGGTCGCGCTTCTCGCGGCGCATCATGATCCACATGCTGCCCCACTGCGCCGTGTACACCGGCTCAATGACCCAGGGGATCTCGTTCACAAACGTGATGGCGCCCGTGATGTGGTAAATGACCTTCACGTGGCGGACCTGCGGGTCGAGGGTGGTGGGACGCGCGCGGCGGCGGCGTACGTGCGAGCTCCTTGGAGTCAGGGCAGAAGGTGACGGTGCTGAGGCAGCGCTGGACCCAGCTGCAGGTTTGCTACTGATAATGATTACTTCCACACTTCCGAAGCATGAAGGTTATCCGAGTCTACGAGCCATCGGGCCGCGCGGCAGGTATTGGAGCCATGCAAACCCCGTCCAGCCTGAGTGCTTCAAGAACCGTTGAACATCGGTCAAGAATCGGTCAACACCGAGAGCACCTACCCGCCGAAAGACCATGAAGCGCGCCATCTCAACGCGTATACGACGGGAAGCAACAATGCCAGAACCCGGCCATGTCCCAAATCCAACTCGCTGCGAGCGGCGCGTGAGAGCGTGCATTCCGTGCGGAACCAATAGCAGCTGCGGGCCGTAGGCATAGCCGCGGTTGTGACCCGCTAGCCCGCGCCTTTTCCTGCAGCACGCACCTGCTCCCACGGCATGGGCATGTTCTCCAGCAGCTTAAACACGGCGTGCGGCACGAACTTGAGCGCGCCGAGGTAGACGCGCTTGTCGTGCCGGAACTTGCGCGACGACATGTCGCCGTGGTCCTGTGCGCACAGGGAGGTGTCAACGTAAAAGCTCGCCGTCAACCCACATTCCGCGTCAAGCCGGGACAGACTGTCATATCGCTGAGGGAGCCCCTTCACTGGACAAACCCAATGGCGGGATTCAGGGTTGGAGCTTGAAGCCCAGCACACGTAGAAAGGTTGGACGGTGGCACCCAGACGAGCAGCCCATGACCCAGACCCGCCTATGAAGCTTACCCTGATGATCTTGCGCACGTGCTCGGGCGGCATGTCCTCTTTTGGCGCCTCCACAAACCCAAACTTGCGCTTGTCTCCATAGCGCTTCGAGTTGAGCTGCAGCCACTTCTTGGCCTGCGAGCGGGTATCCGAGAAGCGCGGGAGTCCGGGGATAAGCCGTTGCACGAGCGCCACGCCCCACGGATGCACCAGCCGTCCCCGGTCGCTCGTCGAACCCCCTCCCCTTCCATGCGGGGGAGTCCGATGCGTCACATCGAGTAAAACGAGCGCAGCCTGCACGTCGACACCCTGCCACTCAAAAAACCCGCTGGCCGTGCTCACATGTGCGCCCGCCGCGGAGAACACCTGCTCCCCCCTTAGCCCCGACCCTTTGCCCGTCATGATGTCGGCCGGCACAGAAAGTGACGTTGCACCAACATTGTCCAGTCGTTGTTTGACAGTTTGGTCAACGAAAGCCCGCTGCAGCCCATTCCAGATCATAAAATACATTGAATATTTCCAAGCGCTCGTTTTTTAGCAGAAATCTTCCCCAAATCATGGCAGCCCACGAGATCAGGTCCCAAGACCAGCGACCGGAGCGCTTGGCCCGATAGCTTCCCAAGAATACCTTCTCCTCAAGGATTCGCTGCTGCTCCTCCTCCGAAACAACCGGAACGGGCGGCGGCCGAGGCATTTGCCCCTGACCCGGGGCCATCCCCACTGGCTGCTGCATCATCCCGCCAGGCTGGTTGAAGTAGCGAGTTTGCTGCGGCAGAACCATTGGCGGCCGCACAACGCCGGGCGCTAGGCCCCCCGGGAAAGGCGGCCTAAAACCTCCCGGAGGTGGTGGCGGTGGAGGTGGGCCACCACCCTCCATGGTAAAGCTGTTTGTTATACGACTCAGGCCTTGGTTTGCTATCAGTCGAGGACAGTGTAAGAACGGCGGGCAAAAAAGCAGCCCGCGTGTTGGCACAAAAGGGACTTTCGGCAGAAGAAAACTTCTATATCAGGTAGATCAGCACTATATTACACGTTCCACTTTCGCTGCAACGTTATGGCAAACGTTTCGGTTAGTACGATGCCGTAAAATTAACCGCCTTCAATTTAATCGCCGGTGAGCTGCACCGTTCATGGTTTCCCTTGGCCCAAATGATAATCTTGAAGTCGATTCTGCTTAGGGACGGACAATACGCAAGTCGTGCCCTTTCCCTGTTCCACGCATCGCCAACCGGTTCGCTTTTTAGTGTCTTGGCAGCTGCGCATACACATCAACACAAAAACAGCAGTGATAATTGCTCCACATTGCCTTGTTGTGTTTCACCTTACTGGCAAGGGGCCCCCGGTGCCTATCGCAACGACCCAAGCTGCACGGGTGTTACACGCTGCCAGTCGACAGACGCGGGAGCCAAGGCCAAGAGGGCGCATGCAAACAGGCGGGCAGGACAGCCGCCGGATTCGCGCACGCGTGCTGACAAAAGCAGGCCTGGCGTCGGGAGGTCGTGGGGGGCACCAACGGAATGGGCGAGACAAGAGCACGGAAAACGGAAGCCAGACCCGCGGCCTCCCCAGCCGCTGAAGCCAGCTGCGGTCATAGGTGCAGCCAGGCGGCCGTCGAACACCAACACCGATCGCATCGACCCACTTCAAAAGTGGCTGACACGGTGAGGGGGGTGGCGTCGTTGAACGGCCACGGTGGGTTTGCTTGTAGCCCCCCTCACGGCGTCAGCACGCGGTCACCGGCCAGCCCGCAATCCACACCATAACCAAACCGTCTTTTGTGCACATATTTATAAACGCTCGGCTCGGCTCGGCTCTAGCAAATCTAAGGCGGGGTGAGACGGTGTGTCTGCCCCGGCCCTGCACCCCACTGCGCCACCACCCCAGGGTACGCGAGGAAGTCAAGTCCGCTGCGGATAAGCAGGTTTGTGTTGCCGTTCGGGGCAGGGACCCAATGTCTCACTGCCGTGGCATCATCCCGTGTCCAGTCGAGCCAAGTCCAACGGGCGACCGGGTCGTTCCATTTCCCCGCACGCCTCGGGGGCGACTTTCATACGGTCGCCAGATGCTCTAGCCGGCCTTGCAACCGCAAGAAACTCAGGAACGTGTGCGTTACGCGCGCGGCCCCCTTGGCAGTAGCTGCAACCCGGCGTGCGCATAGGATGCACTCCGGGCCTCACGCCTCCGATAACGGAATGCACCACCACCGCGTTTTCGAAGCCCCACCTATCAAGGACGCTGGGTGGTTAGTGGCGCGTATGAGCCCTATAGCGCTGGGCAATGGTAATCCTTCGTTGCCCCCGGCTCATGCCCCCGGCACTCCACCCGTCTGCCCCGCAGGTGACCGCGCCGGCTGCAGCCGCGGACGCGGCGGCAGCCGGTGAGGGCGGCGCATCGCAGGCGGGGCGGGCCCCACCGGACATCACCGCCGGCGAAGCCCTGGCGCAGCTGCTGCCGCCGCCGCCGCCCCAGCCCGACGGCGGCCTTCGGCCGCTGGGCTCCCAGCCGTTGCGCAACCTGGGCCGCGGAGCGGCCTCCGCCCGCCGCTTCGACCCCGCGCTGCTGCCCGACGTGGTGTGCGTCTTCCACCGCGCCTCCCAGCGGCTGCGCTTCACCACGCAGCTGCCGCAGGCGGTGGCCACGTACGTCGCCACCGCCGCGCAGCGCGGCACGCTGGACCTCGCCTCGCAGGACGTGTCCTTCTGCAGGGCGCTGCTGCTGTACCTCGGTCACGCGCAGGTGCGTGGGCGAGAGCGGTTGGTTGCGACAGTGGTGGACAGTGGCGCAGTTTTTGGCGTCCCTGCCGAGCGGCAAGGGCAAAGCCGAGCGGGCTGGCGAGCGCAGCTGGTGCCCGACGGCGGGTGGAGGTGCTGCAGACCCACCGACGCTGACGTCGTTGTTCTTCGCCACTGCTGTGCACGGCGCAGCCGCATCCAGGGCCTTCGTGCTTGACGCCTCTCCGGCACGGGCCACGCCACTCCTCCATTCCCCGGTGCTGTATTACTGCACAGCGGCCCCGCTTTGCCTCGGAGAGGCGCTGACCCAGAAGGCCCGCTTCGAGGTACAAGCCCCGTGGCCCCCACAGCCGACGGGCCCGGACCGCCCGCTTCTCCATGTAACTTCCTCTCCCCCCCCCGACGGCCCACACAACCACGGGCACGCCCCCCCAGGTGGTCAACCGCGACTGCCTGGAGGAGCTCCGCAAGGCGCTGCAGCCGCGCTGGTCAGCGCTGGCGGCAGGTGAGCTGGTGGAGGCGCTGGTGGCGCTGGGCCGCCTCAACGACGCCGACCGGGTGGCCGCGCACGTGGGCCGCCCTGGACCCGGTGCCTCCCGCCTGCTGCGCATGCTGGTGGACGCGGAGCCCTGCGTCACGCCGCTGTTGGAGGCGCAAGCCCAGGCCTGGGCCGCCAGGCCTGAGCCGCAGGCCGGAGCTGCCGGCGCCGGCGCCGGGCTGCCGCCCGGCGCCGCGGCGCAGCTGGCCCTGGTGTACCTGTCCTTCTACCGCAGCGCCACGTCAGGCCACCAGCACTTTGCCACATCCATCATGCTGCAGCACAGCCTGGAGGTGGCCCTGGCGGCGCTGGGCGACCCGGCGGCTGCAGCCGACCCGCGGGTCGCTGCGGCGGCGCCCAGCGCGGACGAGCTGGGGCGGCTGGTGGCGGGGCTGGCGGGCGTGACGCTGCTGCGCAGCCACGGCCTGGCGCCGCATCTGCCCAGGTTTGTGTGGGCTGGCTGAGGTGGGCGTTTTTGGTTGGTCAAGTGTGACTGGCGTGGTGATATGGTTGGTGTCTGCGCACGCGCCCACCAGCAGACCCCGTGTTGGTCAGTGTTTTTGCGATGCGGTAAAAGCGGTTTACACAGACGCCTAACTTACCCGCTGCTGCCTCCGATCTTTCGCCTCTCTGAAGACATTATTTCGCCTCCTGCCTGCCGCTGCCCCTGGCCCTCCGCCGCCGCGTCTCTGACGACACAGGCTCGTCGCGGCGGTCATGAAGCGGGCGGCTGAGCTGTCGCAGCCGGTGCGCGCGCTGCTGCTGGACCTGCCGCCACAGCACTGGGCGCTGCCGACCCAGTGGCGGAAGACGCTGCTGTCGGCCGCCGCCTCGGCGGGGAGCGGCAAGAGGGGCGCGGCGCGCAAAGCGTAGTTTCGTTTTGTCCGCTTTCAAGGAAGCGTGTGGTTAACAAAGACGATGCCGCAGTGAAGGGTAAAAAGAAGATACGGTACTGCAGCGGAGACGAAGACGGCGTTAGCGAACGGAGTGGAGAGGCGTAGGCGACCGTGCGACCGGGCGACCGGGGCGACGGGCCCCGGTCCCCCCGCAAGTAGCCTCACCGACAGACCTCACAGCAACGAGCGAGGGCTGCAACCAAATGAGGCATGTGCCCTACACACCCCAATCAAACGAGAAGAATCCCGGATCAGCGTATAGCTGATTATTCATCTGCGTCGGCTGTGGCCATGAGCACACCAACTTGTCTGACACAATCCGCAGAAGAAAGGGTGATGTGGCCCCACCGAGTCCCACCCTTTGTCGGGGTAATTTTCGCGGTAAGACGGCCCCAGAAGTCAATCATCGACCACCCTGTCGATGATTTCGTCTGTAAGGCTGGGGCTAGGCACCAGTGGTGGGTCTGCCTTCATGGCTGCGACCATAAACCGCCGTCCCTGCTCTATGGCCGGTACCTCAGCAAAGACCATAACGTCCCATACAGACTGTTGTGCCGTGTCCGGGGCTTGGGAAAGCCATACTTCCTCACGCGACACCGGCGAACCGATTGACAATGTCAGCTGGTCGGCAACCGCCTGCACCACCGGACAGGCCCACAAGTGGTGGTATCGCCCAGAAGTGGGGATGCGCTCCCCACACCGCACCGCCCGGGTAACCCCCACCACATCCACATGGCGCTGGCCGCGACGTTTTGAGATGGGAATTTCCCAGCATCAGGACCCGCCATCAACCGTCGACCGCCGCCAATCCTTATTTTGTCCGTTCTCCTAACGTAGTGTGGACCATGCGACCATCATCGGGAAGAAGTCCCGCAACAAAGTGGAGAGAGCCCCAGCCTGCACTTCAGGCGCCGGGCCTCTCACCTGACCCACACCACGGTCGGTCGTAGGGCACATGTTTCCCATATGTACCTGTGCGCTACAACCGCGCGGTGGCATAGGGTGCGGGGGATTTCCAGTCGTGAGTAGACGTACATACCCAGTACCTGTGCCCGCCGATCATCTACTTCCAACGTCTATAATCAACTTCCCACCCTGGAGTCGTGACCGGACAACCCCAGGTACTGGAGCGGCAACCCACGATGCCCTTCGCCGCCTGTCAACGTTACTGCAACAACGCAACTGTGACCCCCTCAGGTGTCAACACTCAAAATGTACAACACAACAAACGTGGCTCGTGCTGTCTGGCCTGGTTGCGCTTCCCTTCGCCCGGATCGCATCCGATGTGGTGCACGACCGGCGGGCCTGCTGGCTCCGCGGCCCCCCCAGATAGCCCCGGCGGCGGGTCTCAAGCCAACCATAACAACATCGGTACCAGGCCCGCTGGCCCAACTCTATCTGTCGCAGCCCAAGACGCACTGTCGCCTGCTCGCTGAAGCCCGTCTGCTATTTATTCGAGGTCTCGTGCCAGGTTGGCAACAATGCGTGTTGGCGGAAGGTAAACGTCCCCAGGTAAACGTCCCTACGTGCCAAGGTTGGTGGCCCGGCGGGTAACCCGGGGGCCGCACAGGCTGGTCTACTGACTAGGCGAACCGCCGGCCCAGATGCGGGACCCAAGCCGCTGGGAGCGCCCGTCAGCAAGCCGTTCGTCCTTGTTCGCTGGGAACGCTCCCATGGCCCGCCGCGCCTACCCGTCGGCAGAGGGGCGCATGGCCGCGAGCCTCGTCCACGGCCGCCTCGGCGCACCGCCCTGGCCGCTCAATCGAACACGCTCACGTCGCCCTGGCCGCGGCGCAGCACCACCGGGTCCCCGCCCGTGAAATCCACCACCTGTGGGGCCATTCGGGGAAGGGAGCAAGACCCAGGAAGGGAGTAAGACCCGTGTCGAGCGGCATGCCCCATCACACGCGTCCGAAAAGGAGCAGAGGCACACGCGGCGCCAGCAGTCCTTGGCGCCGCGCGCGCGGCGACGCCCTCTCCCTCTTAACCCTCCGGCTCGATACCGGCGTGTTCCACCCTACTGCCAACCCTCCTGGTGTCCGTCCCTCATCCTCCCCCCGCCCAGGTCGCCCCGCGCCTGGGCGGCGAAGGCCCCGCCCCGCAAGCTTCGGGCCTCTCCTCACTCTCCAACCCCCGAAGCCCTCGACAGTTGGCCCCAGCAGAGGCCGCTGCTGCTCGCGCCCAGTCTTCAGAAGGTCCCGCTCTTCGTTTTCTTGCTACGGCCTGCAAGTTCCGCATCGGAAGGAAAGCCACTCCTATCCCAAAGGATCCCCCGCCCGCCCAAGCCCCACCCGCCCAAGCGGCCAAGCGTCCAAACCCCGCCCCGATGCTCTTACGCTGCTCTCCACCACCACGCGACGGCCCACATCCACCACGAAGTCAATGCCCTTGTTGCCGTACGCCTCGAGAATGGACCCCACGTCCGGCACCTCGGTGTCCTCTGACAGCACCTCGGGTACGTGCACGCTGGTGCACAGCAGCGCACCGCCCACGCCGTCCAGAATGGCCTGTGGGGGAATGGGGGTTGGGTGGTGGTGGTGGCCACGTGGCGCGTGCAAGGTCGCAGCGCAGCGCAGGCCGAGCCAGGAGCAGGGCAGCAGGCAGCGGCACAGCGCATGAGCAGGTTGAGACAGCTGCATGTATGGGGCACCGCCACAATGTTGCCTGGGTAACCGCCGCCGTGTTCTTGCAAGCGTAACCTCCATTTTTGGGGCCCTAATCAACAAGGCTGCGAGGCAGAAAAGCTGGCGCCACTACGGCACGCGCTCCCGGGCTCGCACATCCGCTTGCCTGGCATATGGGGTCGGCGGGCAGCCGTATCCCGACGCTCTTGCGGTGGATGGTCTTGCCGGACATGAAGTCTATGCACTGAGACGGCAGGTTCTTGGTGGCGGGAAGCACGAACGTGTACTGCAAGATGGGGCGGAGCGGGACAGGGCGAGACAGGGCGAGGCGGGGCGAGGCGGGGGTTTGCGCTGCGGCACCCATGGTCGCCGTGTTAGGGACGAGCGCTCCTCCAGACGCAAAGTGCATGCTGCGCGCCCGCGGCCCTGCAGCCCTAGCTGGGCTCCCGCTTGAAGGCCGCAGCGCAGGGGGGGTCAACTCGAGCGCACTGCGATCTACAACTTATCAAGTTTCCAGCCAGCCTATGTGCTGTATCCAACAAAGCTAACGGGGTTGTCGCGATCGCGTCACGGAGCGTGCCGTACCGGGCCCGGCACCAAGCGGCGGACCACGTTGAACCAGTTGGGGGAGCCGGGCGTGTTGGAGATCGGAAAGCCGGTGGTGTACTGCGTGACCGCCGAAAGGTTGGGCACCAGGCAGCTGAGCGGCTTCTTGGCGTCCATTTCCTTAATGGTGTACAGTCTGAGCACTGCGTCCTTGTTATGAAGGTCGCAGACGATGGCCGGAAGGGTATCCGTCGGGATGACTCCGACAGCCCCGTCCTTGAGCATGTCGATGACCTCGCCCAGGCGCCAGGCGTCGCTGCCATCGGACTCCACCATAAGGACGAGAGGCGTGGCTCGCTTCTGCGTGCCCGAGTATTTAAGGCGCTTTTGCAGCTTTTGATACGCCACGACAGTCAAGGCGCCACGACCACGGAAGGGGCATGCCACAGACGGCCGCTGGCGCGTAAGGCTACGTGCAGATGGAACATGTCGTCCGAGCATAGCGCACAAGCCTGGATCGTTGTCTGGCGATTGCCGAGAGTTCGTCGTCCTAGAAGTGTTTGCCTTCTGCCTAGATACGTCAATCCGACGTGTGCGTCTTCGTGGACCAATTGACGACCTGTCGTCGACAAACTTAATGGAACTGCCGGTGTACCTATTTCATTGCCGAGGTGGAAAGCGTTCCGACCCGGCGTCGTACCGGAGCAGAACTTCACGCTCATTCGATGCTAGCTGAAAGTCGTTGACTAGAGAAATGCCATAGCGACATTATGATAATACAATTTACACTGCCGTCTACATCACCCATCGCTGTCCTTATTAATGTCAACGCAGGCAACCCAAAGGACCAAATATATCCTGCCCAAACATGAAATGAAAGGCCCCCCCTGTTTCGTAAATTCGACGAACGTCACCTCGCCAACACGCCCAGTGAATGGGCCGAAACGGGACGGTTAGCAGCCGTTGCAAGCGCCAACCGCTCAACGAACCTATACAAAGGCTTACGGTGCGCCGCGAACGGTGGCATCACAACACGCTATCATTCATAAGCCTTCGCGGCAATGCTTGATTGGACAAGGCCAAATGCCGCCGCCCTCGTCAAAATGCCGTTATATTCGGCAAATTCAGGAGTGGGTCGCGGTTTGTATCAGCCCAATCCAAGCGGCGGCCATTTCTACCTGCGTTTCCGGTCGTCACTATGCTGAGTAGAACGCGTCATGGATGCCAGGCGCCACCGCGTGAACGTGTACTGTATGTTGGCCACAAGCACGCGGTCACACCGTCGTAGCAACCCACGTCGACCAAGCATGGGCACAGGCTGTTCAAGTCGCGTTCCGTGGCAGCTCCTCTGCATGGAAGGACACAGGCCAGGGATGACTTGAACAAGAGATGATTGGGCTTGGGGGCATGCAAGACGTGTGCAGAGCCGCGACGCTAACCCTAAGTACCTCGTTTTGAGGCTTGCAGGGTATACATGCAGGCGACAGCTGTGAAATTTGGTGTCCATGCAGGCGACAGCTGTACAGCAGCGAGTTATGCGGTGCCTGCACAGGAATGTTGCAAGCTCAGGCGTTGTGCTTGTGACGCGCACTGATGTACCTTGCAGCCAGTCGCTGCCAGGATCCTTGTCGGGTGTGCCCGCGAGGAGCCCTGCCTTGCTCTCTGCCAGGAACCAGGGCTTGGCCCAAAAGCCCCGCACTCACAAGTGTTTTATAGTCCCAGGCTTCGTCAGAGGCCGCCAATGCCCTTCCGGCTGCCAATCCTCCTTCCCATGCGGGGTGACTCACGTAGTTCCGAATACCGGTAAGTGACCGACAAGGTGATGGCTGTCTTCGTTGAGTGGTGCCGCCGACCCTCCACAGGGTATGTGTTGAAGCTAAATCTTCACCAATTCACGTCTTCGGCCAGCATCCTCTTCAGCGTTTTGACTCGTAAGGCGGTGGAGGCGGCAATGATGACCGGCCCTGCTGCCCCGAGCCTCCTCGCCTACCGCCGGCCCCTCAGGCGTCCTTGCTCGGCCGTGGAGCACCCCTCTGCTCTGGCCGCAGCAGGTCGTGCACCTCCTTAGCCCACCTCTTGTCGCGTTCCTCTTGCCACAACGCACGATAATAGTCGGGCCTGATGAACTCGGTGTCAATCTACGGCCAAGGGGGCCAGGTTGGAACGGGGACAGCAATTTCTTTCCCAAACAAACTTTGTAGCATTTTCATCCCAACTTACATACATGCCTGCAGCAGCGGCGATCAGTACACCGCCAAACATAGCCGAACGCCGCTCCCATTTCCCAAGGCTAGCCCAGGCTTCTTTAAAGCCCATGCGTGCTATGCTCTTTGCGAGAGACAATGATCGAGTCCGGTGTTCGATGGTGAATGACAGTTGTAGTGCGGTTCCGGGGCTCAGATAGTCGTACTTCGACGTCTTTTTAATACTCGGAGGTACTGCGTAAAATGCATCGTGCACCTATTCCTGTCAAGAACATCAATCATCACGTAGTTTTCCTACTTCGCTACCTCAAGCGCCATGGAGCCACACCTGGGGATGCTTACCTCGGCGCAGTCAGTATTAACACACAACACGGGGTGCCGCCAAAGGATCGCAAATGGCGATGCGACTGATAACCTTCGTAGTGAGTACTGTTAAGGCTCCTCGATGACGTGTGTGATAAGGGTTGGCGGAAAACCCCCTGGTCCTGTCAACTCCGATGGTAGCCGGGCGCTTGCAGTACCGGATATTACGCTACAATATGCTTTAGAATGCTCCATACAATGACAAAAAGCTCAAGCTAATTTGCTGCGCCTTGCCTCCCGGCACCAACAGCAATAAATTCCATCCGAGTGGAGCGGGCGCGCCATGAGGCGGTGGACCGGGACCGCTCTTCCCAGGCACAATCACCGTAAGTTACCAGAACCATGAAAAGGCAGGTTATGCCCCACCTTGCATGACAACTAAGGCCCGCCGAACAACGGAATGTCGCCTGGCGTGCGCTGGCGACATTCGCCAAGGCTTGGAACAGCTCACACGCGCGTCGACGCACCCCTCGCACGTCGACCTACATATCCCTCGCTCGACCAATCCGAATCCTACCCACTCCACCCCGCGCAGTTACTTGGCGCAAGTGTCCACGTACCGCTCTCGCTCCAGCGCCATGGACCACACCAAGCTCATGCAAGACCCCAAGATGCAGGACTGGGCGGCTGTCTCGGGCTCACGACGGCGCTTGCCCACAAACGTCCCCGACGGCGGGGCGTACATCAACGTGAACATCATCAGGCACGTCCCCACTCCCTAGGGGGGGCTGGGGGGAACGGTGCTGCAGGATCCGGCGGTTTTGGGGGGGTTTCGGTTGGCTTCGGCCTGGCTTCGGCTGGCTTCGGCCTGCCGACAGCGAGAGGGCAACGGCAGCGGGAAGAGGCGCAAATTGCGCGGCTGGCCGCCCCCGCAGATGTGGGCCGCTGCCAGCACACACAGGGAGAGAGAAACCCTCATTCCGCTGCGCACCGCCCTTCCCCCACCCCCGACCCGCACCCGCACCCACCAGGTACAAGCGGGACGCCGACTACCTGAGCACCACCCCGTACGACGGCGGTCCCAAGTACAACGACGAGGTGTGCATCAACAACTGGGTCCAGGAGCGGCGGGACAAGAACTACAAGTCGGGTGAGTGAGAGGCGCGAGGGTGCAGGAGTCGCTGCGCTTGCATGGGCGCGTGGCGCCGCCGCGCCCCTCACTCTCCGGTCTCTTCTCACTCGCTCCCCTCCCTCTCCCTCTCCCGCCTCCCTCCCGCCCTCTCGCCCGCTAGGTTTCCACCCCAGGGAGCTCCGCAGCAGTGGCCGCTTCGCCACCGAGTACGCGGCCCGCTACGTGCCCAGCTCGCCAGAGTATGTGGAGCGAGTCACGTCGACATACAACGGCACCACGCGCTTTGCGGGGCTGGCGCGCATAGGGCCCACCGGCATTGCAGACCCGGTGTTTCCCAAGAAGGCCTATGAGACGAGCGGCGAGCACGTGTTTTACGTCAAGGACGGGTTTGGCGTCACGCCGCACCAGGACCACACGTCGGAGGAGAAGCGGTGAGCGGTCGGAGGGGCTGGGTGGGCGGTGGGAGTTGGAGGGGCTGGGTGGGTGGATGGGTGGGAGTTGGAGGGGCCAAATGTGACCGTCCAAAGAGGCGCGTTTGGGGGTGGGTGAGGGTGGGTGCGTTGGGACGAATGCCAGCGGCGCCCGCGGCTCTGTGCCGCCCTTGATCGCTGCGGTATGGCCGCCGTGGTACTGGCCGTGGCCGATGGCGGCCACCCCTCTCACCCCCGTCCTCTTTCGCTCTCCCGCTCCCTCTCCCGGTGCGCAGGGGGAGTTTCTGGGTGGGTACCGCGGCGCCTCAGCAGCACGACACAGTGACCCACAGCACCATGAGGAGCGAGCCGTTGGAGTTCCAGAGGAGATGCGTGTCGGAAGGTGGGGCTGGAACCTGGAAGTCAGCCGGGGTTGGGCCCCTCCACCCTGCTTCATACATGTTGTTCTCCCCTCCCTGCTCCTCGGCCGCTGACGTGCCTCCGCTGCGATATCGACGTCCTTACCTCCCCTCTCCCTCCCCCTCCCTCCCCCTCCCTCCCCTCGGCCGTGCAGACCCCAAGTCCCAGGTCCTCATGCGGAACAAGCCGCTGCCGTTTGAGAGCGCGGGCACGCTCAAGATCCGGGAGGGCCTCCAGTCCACCAACAACTTTGTGCGCACCTGGCGCACCATGTACCAGTCGGACCACATCGACTACAGCCGCCGCCCCGCGACCGTCAGCTGAGGCGACAGCAGCAGCGGCGGCAGCAGCAGTAGCGGGGGATTCGATGGGGGGGGTGGGGAGGGGGCGGAGTCGGCTGGCTCTCCTTCGCACACATTCTCCGGCAGGGAGACGACACCCCCTGTGGTTTGAACCTCCTCCCCTCTTCCAACACAAAGGAACGACAACGTGGTGGTTGGGGGGGGGGCTGAGGGTACTGAGCACTGCGGATCGGGTATGCATCATGAGGACCGTAGTTGGGGCAAATGACCGATATGACCGATACCGTGCAATACGCAGGGGGGCGGCGGCGGCGGTGGCGGTGGCATGCGTGCTGTTGTGCTGTGCGGCCTTTACCGCTTGCCGCTTGTGCATGCGCATGTGCCGGGCAGGGCCGCCTGTATTATTTAACTGGGTGATTCGCGGACTGGATGGATGATACGCCGAGGTTTCAGTGCGTTCCTACTGCGCCGGATGTCCCGCTTGCTTTCCCTCCGCCGCTGCCGTGGCGGGTTGGGGTGGGGTGGGGTTGCCAAAGCAGGACATCAGGCTCTGGGGCGACGGCTGCACCACTGGCGCCGGGGATCGTTACGGACTGCTCATACGGACTGTTGATACGTTGATACGAGTGGTGCGTAATTGTGTGTGTGACTGTGCATGTGTCGGAGGCTGTGGAGGTGGGTATCGTATCACTGGGTGCCGTAAACGCCGCGGGCCGATGGGTCGATGGAGTACCCATGCGGACTACCGTACACCCATTTGACGACGGTGGCTTTGCGGTGCGTGGTTTTGACCGGGAACGGTTTAGTTGTTTAGGGCCAACTATATCTAGGGCCAAATACGGTACTGGTCGTGAGCATATCAAGATTTTATTTCTGGGTGTTGGTGGTGGTGGTGGGGAGGGAAGTTTACAGCTGCAAAGAGAAGGGGCGCACCGGACGCCGGTTTCGGAGGTGCATGCTCAGGCCGGCGATCGGGCGACGAGGTCGGGGTCGGGGGCATTGCGGGCGCGCATGTCGGTGGGCGATGGGCAGGGAATGCGCAACGCACGCGCTACGCGCGCGTGCGTGCGTGCGTGTATTCGCAGCAGCAGCAGGAGGCGGCGGCAGGGGGGAGCCAAACGCTCGGGGGGTCGGTCGGTGACCGGTGGGTGCTGCCGATTGAGACATTGACGTTGTCGTGACAGGTGTAGGTATCCGGTAGGTAGTCATGTGAGGGACGAATGGCTGTTGTGGCAGTGAGGAGTGCGTGTGTGTGTGGGGGGGTTATCCACGTATAAGGGGGGGTTGGCAGTCTCCGGTCTGCGCGCCCGAGGGCACTGTGTACCGTACTGGGCACCTCGCTGCCCCCCGGCCCGGGTTCCGCGGGTCCACGAAGCGCTCTCTCAGTACCGTATGCGTCCGCCCTCTTGCGGGCGGGGACTGGCAGCGGCAGGAGCGTGAAGCTCCCAGGGGGGGATGAAGGTAAGATGATTGGTAGGATGATGTGCATGTACCGGTAGGTTAGGCGACGGAGGCAATGCTGGGCATGTTTTTTGGATTGTGGTGCTATCCAGCTGTTTTGGGGGTGGGGGTTGGCGGGAGGAGAGGAGAGGCGGCTGAGCGGGCACGGCAACGGTGGCACAGCCGCGCTGCCGCTAACGGCGTGTCTCTCCACCTCCAGGTGCGGCTCGGTGTCTCTCTCTTTACTCCGTTATGTGGCGCTTCTAACCGGCCGGCCACCAGTGCGGTTGCCGCTGTGAGGGCGGGGACCCGGGTCGATGACGCTTGTTGGCGCTGAGAAACGGCGCTGTCCGACTGTAACTGAAACTCGTGACGTTGCGAGGCACCGCGTCTGCTTTGCAACCCGGCGATGAGCGTCTTCTGCCTGGCAGCCGGCGGCGAGCTACGGTAGCAATCGTAGCATGCTGCATGCAACGCTGCGCGCGCGAGCCCTCCTTCCGGCGCCATCGGAAGCGCGGCTGACTTGTAGGGTCGCCATCATAACCTGTTCCCCAAAGCGCATCAAGATGCAGCCGAGGCACCGCCACCACCACCAGCAGAAGCAGCAGAAGCAGCTATTGTGTTCCCCTTTGTCCTCAACCTCCATTTACACCGGAGGCACTTGGCGGAAGAGGCTCTGCCTCCGCGTCAGGACGTCAAGAGGCACCTGGAGGAGCACGGAAGCCACGGTGGCCGACCCACGTCCCCCCTCTCCGGTCTGATGCCACACACACAACCTCATCAGCCGCCGTCCTACTCCATGCCCACCTGATCCTCCTCCTCCTCCTCGCCGTACCCGCCGCCCTGCCCCCCCGCCTCCGCCCGCGCCCGCAGCTCCATCTCCGCCTCCCGCCCCGTCCTGACCACCTGCCACACCACACCCCCTCCGCCCCCCTGCCCCTCCCCACCACCGCCACCACCCCCTCCGCCCCCGTGCGTCAGCCGCAGACCCTCCAGCGCCCGGCTCGCCGCCGCCAGCGCCCGCCGCGGCGACCCCGCCAGCGCCTCCAGCTTAGCCAGCGTGGCGCAGTGCAGCGACAGGTTGGGCCAGGCGGGGCTGCTGCGCGGGTAGCAGAGCCGGTACTGAGGCTCCAGGGCGCGCGCCGCCGCCAGCGCCACGCGCCAGACATCGGCGGCGGCCGCCTCCGGCGGCTCCGCCGCCGCCGCGGCGGTGGCGGAGGCGGCGGAGGCTCCGCCTCCGCCGCCAGCGTCGATAGCTGCCTTGAGCAGCTGCGCTCGGAGCCGCATCCGCAGCACGTGGTTGGGCCCAAGGGCCAGCGCCGGCGCCAGCGCCGGCTCCGGCTCCGGCGGCGCCGCCGGGCGGCTGGTGTTGTCGGGGATGCGGTGGTGGTGGTGGTGGTGGCTGCCGTCCGGGGTGCTTCTGCCGTCCAGAAGAGTCAGAGCTCGCTGCAGCAGGGTCACGGCCTGTGGAGGAGGGAGGGAGGGAGGGAGTGGAAACACGGACCCAGCGGTGAGGGCGGGTGGGCGGGCGGGGAGGCGGGGAGGCGAAGGCGAAGGCGGAGAGAGGAGACGGCAAGGCGCGCGGGCGCGGCAGCGCCAGCCAGGAATCGAGCGACGGGTGGTGGTGGGGGTGGGGGTGATGGGGCGCAAGCTGATGGGCGGGGCCGGCAGGCAGATCCGCTTGTTGGTGGCGGCGCGGGGCGGAAACCCCCTAGCAGCAATGACTGCATGCATGACTTGGTGGCTGTCGCCACGCGCCTCACCCCCTCGCTTCTCTCCTCCGTCGCCTCGCCGCTCCCGGCCGCCGTCTCCGCCTGATGGGACAGCTGCAGCGCCCGCACGCAGCGCCGCAACAGACCCGCCACCGCCGCCTGCGGGGGCGGCACCGCGGCGGCGGCCGCCGACACAGCAGCAGCAGCAGCAGCAGCAGCAGCGCCCGTGCCGCCTCCGGCCGCTGCGTCGGCCAGTGCGTGTCCCACCAGCCCTGCCTCAGCCGCTGCCCCGGTCTCCATACCGCCAGCCAGCGTCGCCGCCTCGGCCGCCACCACCGCGGCTCCTGCGCCGACGCCACCTTCGCTGCCGCGGGCCCGCTCCGCCGCGCGCACCAGCTCCCAGAGCCACGGGCCCCAGGCAAGCAGCTCAATGCGAGGGCCGGCGGCAGCGGCAGCGCCGCCGCCCCCGAACGGCGCACTGCCCCGCAGGGTCAGCCGCGGCGGCGGTGGCGGCTTGGCCTCCTGCCCACCCCCCCCAGCTGCACCGCTGACCCCTGGGTGCTGCTGGTGTTGCTGGGGCTGCTGGTCCGTGTCCGCTGCACGCGCAGAGGGACCCCCGGCGGACTCGCCGCCGCCTCGCCTCCCCGCTGATCCAGCTCCAGCTCCCAGCCAGGTGCTATCCACCCGCATTACCTCCGTGTCCGCCGCGCCCGAACTGGGAGCGGCGGACACTGAGCCGCCAAGAGCCTCCTCCTCACCGTCTTCTCCCTCGTCCTCGTCCTCCTCCTCCGCCTCCTCGGGCTCATTGGGTCGCTTGGGCAGCAGCCGCGCCAGCAGCCCGCCAGGCAGCCGCAGCCCTGCCGTCTGTGAGCCGCCGCTGCTACCCCCACCCCCACCACTCCCACCACCACCACCCCCACCGCCACCGCCACCGCCACCACCACCGCCACCGCCGCCGCCGCCTCCTGTCTCCACCAGGTCGAGACGCGTCAGCTCACCGTCCCGTGGGTCGGTCGGCCAGGGCGGCTGGTCGCTGTTGTCGCCCTGTGGCGAGAAGTAGACGTGCAACAGGGCGTTCGGCGCCACGTCCAGCGTCAGCAGGGGCGGCGGACGCACGGCGCGCAGCGCCACGAAGGCCGCAGACCCCGCGGTCCGAGCGCTCGGCCCCGCAGCGCATGCGCTGGCGCCCGCTTCGCCGCCGCGCGCCCACTCACTCGCCGGCGCACCGGCCGGCGCGCCACCGCCGCCACCGTCGCCGCTGTCGGCCTCCATTGGATGGCTGCCGGCCGAGTCGTCGCTCGCGGGCCCAACTGCTGCTGCTGTTGCCGCCGGTGCCGCCGGCGCCGCCGCCATCTCCGCCGCCGCTGCGTTGATGTCGAAGAAGTACGAGTCGGCCAGCGTCTCGCGGCGCTCCTGCCGCGTGGCAGCCAGCTCAATGTAGGCGATTGTGATCTCGTCGCCGGGGGCAAGGGCCCGCAGGGCCCTGCGGCGCGGCGAAAGGGAGCGGGATCCGGAGCGGGATCCGGAGCAGAGCGGGATCGAGCGGAGCGGCAGAAGGGAGGACGAGTGGAGCCGGCGCGGGTCGGGTCGGCGCTGCGGTGGACACGCCCCTATTTGAAGTTGTTCGTCGTTGATGGTTGTGGTGTCAATGATGTCGTCACACAGTAGTTCAGTGGGCTCCAAGCGCTGGGAACAGAAGAGCGGGGCCATGCACTCTCCAACCCAAACCCATCCGCCCACCCATCCATCCACCCACCCACCCATCCCTCCCTCCCTCCCTCCATCCGGTCTGCCAGCTGCCACCCAACCTGCCCGCATAAGTACCCATCCTACAGACCCGACACCCACCTGAGCTGCAGCTGCCCGCCCCGAAAGGTCTGCACCGCGTTGGGGTCGCAGCTGTGGTTCACCAGCGCCCCGGTGGGGTACAGCGCCACCCCCAGCGGCCGCAGCTCCTCGTCACACACCGAGTGGCAGTTGCAGGACAGCAGAGACAGCAGCTGAGCCACCGACCGGAAACCCGGCCAGGCGGGGACCCCCGCCGCTGCGGACCCAGGCGCTGCTGCTGCCGCCAGGCTGCTAGAGGTGTCGTCCGCAGCGGCGCCGCCAGCGGCTGCTCCGCAGCCGCCGGCGGCGTCGTCGCCGTCGCCGGCGGGGCACGGGCCGTCTGCAGTGCCGTACATATACTGCCTGCGTTTTGCCGGTGGGCGAAAGATCGCAGGTGCAGGTGCGAATGCGTGCGTTGTGCGTGCGTGCGTGCGTGTGTGTCACTGCCCAGCCACTGCCACTGCCCCGGTTGGCCCTTGCACGCATCCACACGCAAGCACACGGCCACCAAGCCAAAGCTGAAACACGCATCCCAACCCTGGGCTTGGGCCGCATGCACCGGCCACCACCTGCGGGTTGCCTGTGAACAGAACAACAACGATTCTGTCCTCACCCACCCGACCCACTCACACAGCAGCAGCCACACCTCGAGCAGAGCTCACCTCGAGCTCACCTCGAGCAGGTTTCTGCACACGGTGGCCACCAGGCCGAAGGTCGAAGCGGTTCCTATCGCCCCCATCGAATCCACTCGGCACACACCCCGGTACACACCACTCATACAGACCACTCACCAGGTGACTACGGCCATCTGCGCGGCCAGCTCCTTCCGTCGGTCGTCCAGCTGGTTCCAGTGGTGTTCCAACCGCCACAGCGAGTGGTGGTCCGAGTCCAGGGGGGGCTGGTGGTGCGCGTGGAGAGGCGCTGTAGCGGCCGCCGCAGTAGCAGCAGCAGTAGCAGTAGCAGCAGCCGGGTCGTGCGGCTCCAGCGGCTGAGCCGGCGACCGTTGTGGGGTCTGCTGCTGCTGCTGCTGCTGTTGCTGCAGGGACCTGCGCAAGAGGCCAGAGGCCGCAACAGACAAAAAAACGATGTGTCGGGGGCCGTTCATACGGTGTGGTTGAGGGGGCCCAGCCAGATGCGGGGGGCCGAAGCGCCTAACAGATCGAATGCGGAACCAGCGGAGCCCGGCGAACCACCTTTGCACCCATCTTTTCGCTGGCGTCGCAGGTCCAATGACCCAGTGTCCCAGATGTCTTTGGCCGTGCGCCGTTTGTCCTTCCAAAATGCACACCGCAAACGCAGCATGCAACGGCCCGCGATCCCACGAACACAAGGCCAGTCCCAGGCGCAGGTGGTTGGCCAGACGTACAATTGTCAACGGTCCCATGACCCCCAAACTCCGTCCATGTGTCGTTGCCCTTGAGAGGTGCGATGCCCATGTTTTCCCTTCCCTTCCCTGAGAGAGTTGAGGTCCGGCAATCCCATCCATTAGGGCCCATTAGGGCCTCGAGGCGCTGCGGCCCAGGGGCAGCTTAAGCTGGTTGCGCGAAGGGACGCCGCCCGTGGGGCAGGGTTGCTCACCGCGCTCGGCGCCAAAGCAGGCGGGCGGCCAGGCGCACGGTGGGCGGCGGCACGCGCGGCGCGCAGCGCACGAGCGCCTCGCACTCCGTCTTGTACCCGGCCGACCACGCCAGGCGCTGATGCTCCCTGGAGCAGTACCGGGCCAGTTTGGACCTGCTGCACCGCAGCGGGCGCTCGCACGTCCGGAAGCAGTAGTCGCAATGATCCGGCGTCCGCTCGTCCGAAAGTACGGCAGCGTAAGGGTCCTGCTGCAAGATGATGGCACCCGGCGCGAAAGGCCGCGCGGCGACCACGTGGCGGCCTTTGCCGGGATGGTAGCGGACCGCAAAGCCATCGCGAAGCTCCGTATCGCTGAACGACATGTTTCGAATGAGCTAATGTTCAAGCCCAATACCTGCCATACGCAGAAGCTGTTATGCTAAAGACATTGCATTTTGCGCTGTTCCTAGGAGCCACTGGATGTGCTGGCATGCCAGCGCTCAGCCGCCGAAGATCGAGAACACGTAGGTGAAATAGGCAAGAAACTCTTAGGGCTTTCAGACAGCGCAGCGAGCTTCGCCCAATTTTTTTTATGACTAATGGGTTCCTACAACCGCTAACCAACTTGATCGTTGTACGGTTAAATACGCGCTGTCATCAAAGCTAAGCTGTCAACCGTCCAGCGGTCGGATACTCGGGTTATTTAGCCGTTGCGGCACCGGCGGGCCTGCAAAGGGGCAGCTCGCAGCTGGGTTGTTGTTACACCTCCATTGTGAACGCCAGGCGCGACCTGGCGGCGCATGCTGAAGGTTATTGTACCAATGAAACACGCATGAGTACATCAACGTTGGCGACTCCGCATCCAGCGCTCATCCAGGTAGGTGAATCCACGCGAATGCAGCTGATCCGGGCACAAGCGGCATGCCGTGCTCTTCCGGAGAGACCTTTGCCTAGGCTGTGCCCGCCTGTACTGCAGGAGCGGTGAGAACGGTGCTCACTGCTCAGTTACTGGGCAATTAGCCCCTTCGCAAACACGACCAAGGCGCGCCCTGCACGCCCGTGCACGCCCGACTGAGTTGCGCACCAAAAGAATTGTGCATTGTCGCATTCTTCACGGTGACCTGATTTGTGGATGTTCAACAGTGTTCGACTTTCTGGACTTCCTCTGGTTGCCTGCCTCCCCCAGCTGGCCATCCTTTGGGCCATTCTGGTTGGGTAGCCAGGGGTAGCTTTCACTGGCTTTCACTACCCAACCAGGCTGAACTATCTCTCCCCCTCAGATCCTCCCTGTGGACGCTCTTCTGTGCATCCTTCCACACGGGCCACCTCCCACCTGCAGCTTGTGGGCCGGGACGAGGACCAGAAGGTAGCTTTCACTGGCTTTCACTACCCAACCAGGCTGAACTATCTCTCCCCCTCAGATCCTCCCTGTGGACGCTCTTCTGTGCATCCTTCCACACGGGCCACCTCCCACCTGCAGCTTGTGGGCCGGGACGAGGACCAGAAGGTAGCTTTCACTGGCTTTCACTACCCAACCAGGCTGAACTATCTCTCCCCCTCAGATCCTCCCTGTGGACGCTCTTCTGTGCATCCTTCCACACGGGCCACCTCCCACCTGCAGCTTGTGGGCCGGGACGAGGACCAGAAGTACTGCGTAGAGTATATATAAACATCTCACTTGAAGTGATACACACGGGTTTCTCGCTGTGGTGTCTTGGCCGAGTGGTTAAGGCGGTGGACTTGAATCGAATACGATATCCACTGGGTTCTCCCGCGCAGGTTCGAATCCTGTAGACACCGTTATTGCCTTTTAATGAGGTGCCTTTGGTTAGGAGAAGCCTGGGTTTTGGGCCGGGGCCCCAACGCGAAGCGCCCTGGGGGGGGGGCCCGCCCCCTAGGATTGCCCTGTCCGAGGCTGGCTGCCTGGCTGCCTGGCTGGCTGGCTGCCTGGACGGCTGAGTGACGACCAAATCTATTCGCTCGATACGCTGTAAAGCAATATAGATATTCCTTGACAAGCTTAAATATAATCTAAAGAAATAATAGGTCAGGAATCAGTATAAAAGATGTTTGACTGAGTCCATGATCCGCGGCCGCACTCGCTCCAACGCATCCAGAACTCCCATTTGTTCCAATTTATACCGCATTGTTCATATATGAATTTTAACATGACGGCGTCGCTCCGTTTCGACATCCAACCAACTATATGTGCATAGCGAACAAGTAGATAGACGACAGGACCCTTACCTAACTCGCACGCCTACCTAACGCTCTCAAGTCTATTGGACACGGGGTTGTAATACCGATGTTGAGTGGACAGGGCCGACTTTGTTCACGGGGCCCACTCCCCGGGCAGGGCCGAAGCCCCACCAGCTGACACAGTTCGATTGCATCTCGAACCTCTCGCGGTGAGACTGCCCGAAACCACGTTGGTAGAGCCCCAGTGGCGTTCTCGCTTAGGCAGCGGGCATCCAGCGGTTCAGCCTAAGTCCCTAGCACCCCACTCCACCCGTACGCATTTAACGGGGCCCCGCCCCTTTTCCGGCTTCAAGGAAGCCAACACCCCTTGTTCCTTGTCGCTCTGCATGATACATGCTATGATCCGGTTGTAGAGGGGAGGGGACTATATCACGTGTGCATTCTGCATTGCCTCCCGTTAGGTAGGCCATCTTTCCCGTACTAGCCGTAGTTTTCCCCAACTGCGTTCGCTGAGTAGTTTATAACCGATTGTGAACAGCTATGAGAGACAGCGAGACAGTGTCATCGTCAGTCGCATATGATAACCGTATGATTATCGCAGAGGGCTATCGTTACAAAATTGGGCCACCCTTTTACAGCGCCCAACGATACCATCCGCAGTACTAGACATAGTTTCTTTTTGTCTTCCAACATAAGGAAATTATTCCAGCGTACATGACACGTGTCATTTTCAAGGGCCTTTGCCAACCGCCCGGTTGCCAAGGCTGCTCAGGAACTTGGCCGCGCTCCACAGCATTCCTGTGACAGACGCGCTCGCCCTGGCCGCCCACGCCTCGCGCGCCGTCGGCTCTCGCACACCCCGCGCCGCCGCTGGCCCCGAGCCCAAAGCCGCCGGGGTCGCCTCGACTACCAATCCAACACCACCCTCCTCGCCACCATCACCGCATCCCCCATCCACAGCCCCCGCTGCTGCCGCCCGCGCCTCCACGCCTGCCAGTGCCTCAACGTCAGCTGCCACACCAACCGCCACGACAGCGCCTGCCTCCAGCTCGGACCCCGCGTCTGCCGATGGCACAGACTCCAGCTTCAGCTCTTGCGCCGCATCACTCGGTAGAGGGCCACCAGAGGATCCCGCTCCCGGCATCACCTCCGCCTCAGCAACGGCAGCTGCTGGGCCCCCTGCTTCGCCAGCTGCAGCGCACTCCGCGGCGACCGACGGCGCTGCGTCCTCAGCCGCTCCAAGAGCGTCCCCCGCAGAGGCCACGGCAGCCCCGCCAGCGGCCTCGAGCTGTGTCCCCCCATCCGAGCCCTGCCCGCCGTCCTCAACACTGCCGCTGTCGGTGCAGCAGTCCGTCGCAGGCGTAGCGGCTGCGTCTGCCGCGGCATCATCGATCGCATCATCGATGCCCAGGCCAGCCGGCGAGTCGACCCCCGACAGCTCCGCGGCTGGCAGCGCGGGGAGCGGCGCGGGTAGCTCGCGCTGCACGGCGTCCTGCTCGAGCGCGGCGGCAGAATCGCCGCCCGCGGCCGCCGCTTCCGCTGTCGTGGCTGACGTCGCCTTCCCGGCGACGGTGGACGCCGCCAGCCCCGCTGCTGCCGCCTCGCCGCCAGCGCCCGACTGACCCACATCGCCCGTCGTGGCCGACGGCGCGGCAACAGCAGCGGCAGCGGTCACAACGGCAGCATCAGCCGCAGCGAGTCCGGACGGCTGGATCTGAACCTGCAGGCCTGCCGACTCCACAGACTGGGGTGGCCCGGGCTCCTGCAGCGCAGCTGGCGGCTGCTCGATGACGGCTGGCGCAGCAGCCCCCCGCTCTGGCTCCCTGGAGCTGCCGCTCCTGCCAGCGCTGCCGACGGCGTCGAAGCGCACGTCCAGCTGCACGCTGATGCCCCCGCTGGTCAGGGTTGGCAGCTCTACCGGCGAGTCGGAGGCGGGGGCAGCAGCAACCGGCGCCGCGGGCTGCGGCAGGCCGGCGGCGGCTGCCGCCGCCGCTTCGCTGCCCTCAGCCGCGGGCTGCACGGCGGCGCCGTCGGCCGCCTCCACCGGCGGCGCTTCAGCGATTGCGGCCGCTGCTGCCTCCACAGGCTGCTGACCATCACCCTCAATCGGCAACGTACTATCGAGCTGCAACCCTGTTACTGCGTCTTCTTCTTTTTCTGTTTCTTCTTCTTCTTCTTCATCTTTTTCTGGAGGCTCCGATAGCGAGTGAGGTGACGACTGCGAGCTCGATGATGCCGCCGGCAGCTCGCCGCGCGGCATGTCCACGTCCGAATCCTCCGTCATCCTCTCCAGCTCCACAGCCGCTGCTGCGGGCTCGGAGCCCTCCCACCCGCTCCCACTCTCAGTCCCCCCGTTCACGCTCCCCGCTCGCCGCTCTTCCGCTTCGCCAAAACTGCCAATGCCGCCGCCACCATCGCCGTCGCCGTCCACATTACCCTCTGGCGCTTCGACATCGGTGGTGGCGGCGGTAGCGACCTGCGCCTCCCGGCGGCGGTGGCGGGCCGCCCCGCCCTCCTCCGTCTCCTCCGCCTGCCGCTCGTGCTCGGCAGCCCCGACCATGGCCGTCGTCGCCGCCGCGGGGCTGTGCTCAACCTCGCCGGCGGCGGCGGCGGCGGTGACGGTGGCGGCGGCCGCCGCCGGAGGTGTGACTCGTCAGGCCGCGGCAACGACGGGCTGCGGCTTGGCCGCCGCCGCCGGGGCTGGCGCCGCCACGTGGCCGTTCGCTCCGGCCTCCACGTGCGCTCCCTTGAACAGCTCGTCCAGAACCTCCGACAGGGTCGGGTGTGCGTGCACGTTGAACTTGATGTCCTGCAACACAGAAAGGTCAGCAGAGGAGGAGAGGAATAGAGGAGGAAGAGGTGGGCCTTTTCAGTGCCATTACCAAACTTTAATCTTACTTGATCACGGAGGGAGGGTGAAGGGGGCCACGGGGCGGGGCAGCATACGCAAGGGCTCGGCGGCGGCGCCACGCAAGGGTTTCCCACAGTCTACGATTGGGGCGTGAAGGCCCCGCAATCCCCGACCGCAGCGAGACAGCGGAATCGCGAGAGAGCGAGTGCGCAAGCGACAGCCCCCGCGCGCGCGTGTGTGCGTGTGTGTGTGCACAGCTGCAGCATGCACCCGACAGGCCGGCGGCGCACCTGCACGCGCTGGCCGGTGGCAATGGCGTTGGAGGCCTCGTGGATGAGGTCGGCGGCGTGCAGGCCGATGATGTGCACGCCCAGGATCTCGCCCGTGTCCTTGCGGTACAGCATCTTGGCCATGCCATCGCCCTCCTTCTCGGCCAGGGCCTGGGGGGCGGGGGGAGCGGGGAGAGAGGCTTCCGGTTGGTTTTGAATCCCGATGACGCAAATTAGGAGGGCTAGAAAGGCAGCGGCGGGGAGGGAGAGGGGAGCGGCGAGCCGGGGGTTACGGGATGGGAGTTGGGAGGGCTGGGGGGCCGAAGGCCGGCCAGCAACAGCAGCAACCTGCGTGTCTTGCGTTCTGTAGGCGCACGGCTGTGTCGAAGAATCGCGGCACTGTAGGTATCCACAGGATATTTGCCTCACCTATCACCGATCACTGATCGCAGATCATGCGACTACTTCGCTACCAGGCGGGTACCGGTTCCGGTACCGGAGTGATGGCGCCATGCAGGCGCTATCCGACGCCGGCGGTTGGTCACGAGGCAGACAGACCCCGTGCGCTTGCGCTCAACCCGGACAGCTGCTCCCGTTCCCTGCCTGCCCCCGATCGCGGCGCCCCACCCCGCCCCCGCGGGCCTCACCCTACACCCCGCACGCCAAGCGCGGCGCCCCGCCCGCTCCGCACCGCGCTTCCCGTCCCCCCACCTTGCTGTTGCCCTTGAAGGACGTCTTGGAGACGCCCAGCTTGAAGCCCTGCTCCTTGGCCATCTCCTCCGCCTTCTCCTGTACGACACACCCACGTGCACGTACACGTGCAGGCCGAGGGGCGTGTGAGCGCTGATATCGGTAGGGAAACCCGAAGATTTCCACCGTCAGGGATGGTCCCTCCCTCCCTGCCTCCCTGCCTGAAAGCATTCACATCCCCAGGCGCTCCGAATGTGCCCCCCGCGCACCTGGGTCACGCCCACGAAGGACACCTCGGGGTGCGTGAAGCAGGCGGCCGGGACGGACAGGTGGTTGAGCACGTGCGGCCGGCTGCAGATGTTCTCAACCGCCGAGATGCCCTGCGCGCTGGCCGCGTGGGCGAGCATGTACTTGCCGTTGGCGTCACCGATGCAGTACACGTGCGGCACCACGTTGCCCGCAGTGTCCAGAACCTGAGGTGGGCGGTGGGCGGTGGGGGGGGGCACGCGGCGCCAGAGCGTGAGAGGGTCGGCAGGAACCCAATGGTTCAAAGAAGTATGTGTGTGTACACACATAGCGTATACACACACCAGGTGCTCGTTGGGCTGCCCACCTGCATCTTCTCGTTGACCGGCACGAAGCCGCGGCGGTCGGTGGCGGAGTTGATGGCCCCCAGGTTGAGGCCGCTGGTGTAGGGGGCGCGGCCGGTGGCCACCAGGCAGGCGTCCACCTCGATCTCGTCCACCTTCTCCTTGGTCTTGAAGTCCGTCAGCTCAATCACCACCGGCTTCACGCCTGCGGTCACCAAGAGAGCCGCGTCCAGGGGCAGGGCCAGGGGCGTTCAGGGCCAGGGGCAGGCGGGCACGTTCACTACTTCACTTCCTTTCGAGACCAGCGCAACGCGGGATGTGTAGGTAGGAGTGCTGGCGTGCGCCTCACCTCACTCCGTCTCGTCGTGTGCCCAACAACGGCGGCGCTCCGTTACAATCCGACCACCTCCCGGGGCCCCCTAACCCAACACACATACCCCTCCCCCCGCCTCCCCGTCTGCGCTCCGCCCCCACCCACCTGGCACTCCCGGAGTGACCTTGCTGGCGATGACTCCCGTGTGGTAGTCGATGGGGCGGCCCTGGATGAGCAGCCGCTGGGCCAGGCGGGCGATCTCGCGGTCGAAGCCCGGCATCAGGTTGTCCACGGCCTGACGAGGGGACCGCGTAGGCGGGTTCACAGCGCAACGGGCGCGGGGGTGGTGGGGGGGGAGTGTGGGGGTAGAGATCTAGAGAATCGACGGCGGACGTGATGGGTGTGGGGAGGAGCGTGGGAGCGTGGGGGAGGTGCCACAAGCGCGACCCCCTCCCCGTCCCACAGCCGCCCACAGCCGCCCTCAGGCCTGCATCCCAGCCAATGCCCCCTGGCCCCCTCCGCCGCCGCCGCACCTCGATGAAGGTGACCTCGGTGCCCAGGGCGGTGTAGACGTCGGAGAACTCCAGGCCGATGTAGCCGGAGCCGATGATGGCAATCCAGTTGGGCAGCCACTCCAGCTTGAGCGCGTGGTCGGACGTGAACACGGTCTTGCCGTCGATGGGGATGCCTGGGGGAGGGTGCGCAGGGGCGCGAGGGCAGGGGAATTTAGAGAAAATCGCAGCAGGGGCAGGGACGGGGAGCTAGAGCGCGTGTAGGGGCAATGCCGGCGGCGGTTTAAGGGGGTTGGAGCGTGCAGGGGCGATGCGGGTTGTGAAAGGTACTAAGGAAGGGGTGAGACTGTGTTTGTGTAGGAGGGAGGGCGGCAGCGGCATGAGCTCGGCTGGTGGTTGCAGTGGCGGCGGCAGGGCCTGGGGCGAAAGTGGCTTGATGAGGACGAGGCGCTACGGCGTTGCGCGCGCGCCCGGATGGCAGCCGCACGCGCAGCCGCTCCGCCCTGGAGACAATCCCCGTGGTCGTGCCCACGGGAGTGCGTGTGTGCGGACGGAGGAGAGGCCGCGGCAGTGCATGAGCTACCACGGTGCTGCGCCGCTGACCGACGCCGCGACCCCTGCCCCTTTTCAGGCTGCGCGTTTTGATGCCCACGTTTCGATGCCCACGACGAATCCGTGGCGGGCGCGTGTGGGCTGGGTGGCTCTCCCTGATCGTCCCTCCGCTGACCACCCGTTGAATGGCAACGAAGCCGCCAGGCCGGGTCCACGTTCCCGGGCTTGGCACCGGCCAGAGCAAACTGAAAGATTAAACTGTTTAGCCCGACCATCCCGGGCCAATTGTCAAGAACAACTGGGGCATGGGCCTGGAATGCTAAGAAGCACGCGGCGGCACCACAGAGGGGGAATCCCTCGCCCCGACCCAAAAGCTTCAGTGCGCCTCCTCTGCGACTTCCGCTTCATCGACCCCCCTGCAATGTCCTCCAACTCCTCACTGGCCTTCCCCCCAGCCGCCCGTGCCCGCAATTTACGCGGTGCTGCTTCGTGTCCGCGCCTTCACCCACCCGCCTTCCACATCCGCCCACGCTGTCTAACGCCCGACGGTAGACCCATCAGAGAACCGCCTCCAGGACCCACCTGGGGGCACGAACGGCACCGAGCCGGTGGCGATGATGATGTCGCGGGCCGTGACCTCGCCGCCCACATCTACGCGGCCCGGCAGGCCGTACCGCACGCGCTGGTTGCCCACGAACTTGGCCTGGCCGATCAAGATGTCCTGCGGGGCGGCAGCAGCGGCAGCAGCGGAGCCAACGTTCCATGGAGGGAGCTGTGTGCACAGAGACTGCGAGGGTTCCGGACGCTAAGCCGACCCAGCCCCTCCCCGCCCGCCCAGTGGCTCAGCTGTGGGTCAGCTTCCCCGCCCTCCGGCCCCCCCCCCCCAATCCTTCCGTACCACGCCAATGGCCTCCAGGCTGCGGCGCAGGTTGCCCTGAATGGTGGTGGCCAGGTCCTTGGCGTGGTTGGCAATGCCCTGACGGTCGAACGACACCGAACCGACCTGCGGACGGAGCGGAATGGGTGGAGGGCGTGCAGCGGCCAGGTGGGTAGCGGCTAGGTGGGCTGCGGCCAAAGCGGGCCAGAGACGCCGGCCGGACGTGGGCGGGCGCTTCCTTCGCTCTGTACCGTGTCTGCTTCCCACCAAAAATGCGGGTGGAGTGGGTACAACAGAAGACCGGGCGGATGCCACCCCCACCCCCACCCCTACTCGGGTGCTCCTTCGCTCGGGCCCCGCTGATGACCACCGGCTTGCGGTGCTGCGTCAGTACGACAACATGTGGGTTCCAATGTGGGCTCCAACGCGGGAGGTTCGCGCCCTACGAGGACTCGAGGAGATGCTGATGGCCACGTCGGGCAAGCGGTCCAGGGAACAGAGCAGAGACCCAGTTTCGTAGATGGCGGGTAGACCAGCGACTCCGCTCTTCAACGCCTAACACACGTATCGCCCAACTGTCGTGCGCCAGCCTATCAGGCCGCGGTACCGAGCGGCGCCGTAGTACCAGGTCCTACATCCACCCCCGGGCACCCAGTCAGCATTCTTGCGCTGCTGTTACCTAATGTTATAACGCCGCGCGCTACGTGCTGCGGTCCTTCGACCCACCGAATCTCGCAGTCGCCGCCTGAGAGCCCAACGGTCCAAGCCTGCCCGCCAGACCCACCCACCCGCACCACACACACACACACGTGTTCCTCTTTCGCGCACCTGGACGCCCATGGCCGCCAGGTGCGCCTTATCGCGCATCTCACGCACACGGCCCGAGGCCGCCAGCAGGGCCTTGGAGGGCACGCAGCCGCGGTTGACGCACGTGCCGCCGATGTCATGCCCCTCGATGACCGCCACCTTGAGACCCTGCAGACAGCCCCAGGAAGCGGCACGCGCCGCAGCCGGTCAGGGCATGTTGCCGCCATCTCGCAAACGCATGGCTTATGCCCTGATAGCGTCACGCCGGTCGACCCCGGCATTCCAGAGCACCAGGGGCAGGAAGGTCACTGCTGACGGATAACTATACTCCGCGAAAACGGAGCCCCCCCTAAAAGCTAAAAGCACGTACGTAAAGATTTATTATCGCATAAATTTTCCAGCGATTTCACTCTAGGCAAGCTTCAGCTTGGGCATATCACAGCCGTGCTGTGGAAGCGTTACACTGGCTCACACCGCTTGTTGTCTAAGACATCCCGCTCCAACAGTTTAAAGCCAACTACTATTCACAATAGAAGACTTACGCACTCCACAGCGTGCAGGGCCGCGCCGTGGCCACCAACACCGCAGCCAATGATAACAAGATCGTAGTCGAACTTGTCCCCGGCAGCAGCCTGGGCCACGACAGCTGCACGAGCCTGACGAGGCACGCGAGAGGAGACAAGCCTGCAGGGTGCGCGGAAGCCCAGATCCAGGCGTTGTGCGCTGGCCGCCGACCTAAAATGGTGCTGACGTCGTTTTGCGCTTTCCTTACCACCCACCTGCGCGCGCCAGCCATCATCGGAACGCAACCGTGAACTGCATCAGCAACGACAGCTCCAGTGCGCTTCGCGCTGACGGTCGTCTGCGCGGGCCGAACGAACGCTGCCGGTCCGCAAGTCGCCTGCTTGGCGCCGAGCGCCAGGCGTTGCTGAGAAGCAGCCATGCTAGCGGCCATTTTTGTGGACTGACTCAAGGTTGACACAACCTGGGGCAATTGGAAGCGTTACATCGACTCAGGTGTTTGATCGCACGGACGCAAGCGCTTGCCGTACTTGGGCGAGACTCCCATCAAGCTTGGAAGGCGCCAAGCTCCTGCTAGATACGTATCAACCTGGTGATGACACTTATGGATAGGATTACGAAGCAAACGTACTTACCAGTTTTCTTCCTCTTGCCAACACATGTCGAGCAACATTTGGCTGAAGTGCGCACGGCCCAACACGGCTGACATTACAATCAGGCATGTCGATGATTTCTTCCTTGCCTAGCTCTCCCACTTGAGGCCGTGCGCTCCGTCTCACTATACTGAACTCAGATAATCACTGCGCTATCGGAAAGTGCTTGGGCGGTCCGGTGGGATACGGGCCTACCTTTCCCACGCTGGGTCCTTCCGTGCTGGAGGCGTCTTCGGGGAAAAGGTATCGCTCAGCTCGCATTGGGCGACCCCACGGGATCTTCACCGGTCGTTCGGGATGCGGCCACGTGTGTGATCGCTATCGTAAGCCGTGGACCGGTGGACCGTTTCGGACCGTTGTACAAGAGGTCCTAAGCGTGCATTTTGGGGTTTGAGGGCAACTGACGGGTGCCCCTGCCCATTCCGTTGCACCATCCCTGACCCAGTTCATTCCCAAAGCCAGCGGCTGCCAACGCTATGGTCAACACATTGGGCCAAAGTCCCGCACACGCAGCCACGGATAGGCACAGAGGCGTGCGCATGGCGTGAGGGACGCTGCACGTCACGCACGTGTCACTGCGTCTCATGCATGAATGCAACCGCAGGTGGCATGCGAGCTAATGAGAAACACATCAGCAAGGTCCAAGCATGCCGTAGACCAGTAGACCAACCGCATAGCTGGTAACTGCACCGCCTGTGTTGCCCGCTCCCCAACCTGAGGACAAATGCGGTACGGAGCCCCGGCTCGAAGCGCCGTAGGACAGGGTGCAGCAGGTACTGCAACCCAGTAGGGCGTTAGGGTCGTCGGTTAGCGGTTGAGGCCAGCAGGCCTGGTCGGGACTGAACTGGGCAAGTGGCGGCACGTCCTGCTTAAAATTTTAGATCCATGGAATATTGTAAGCGCTTGTAAATGCAGCTGGCGTCCATGCCTGGGTAACGTGAGCTGAGTGATGATGATGATGATGATGATGATGTTACAAGCTTCAACGAGCTCGTACGGCTCAAACGAACCCGGAGGCTCATGAACCGCTTCAGCCAAGCAGAAAAGCAAACGGAAACAAGAGAAACAGTAACCAAAGAAACGATGTAACGTCAGGATACAGGAGAAGCACAGACGAATGGCATAACTTGAAAGATAGATGCCAAGCACAACTTTACGAAGAGATGCATTCTCGCCGTAAGCGGAACATTTCAAAAATAGCACTCGCAAGACCACGCTGGTCGTCAACTTGCATGACATCGTTAACACACGCACTAACGGGCACACCCAAATCCCAAAGCCTCTGCCGCGCAGACGCAAGCGCGGAGCACTCCAGCAGAAAATGCTTCTCATCCTCCACAGCACCATTAGAGCGACACGTCTTACACACACGAAGCTCCCTAGACCTGCTGCTCTCGCTATTAATCGCTAAGTCAGACACACACAAACGAAAACGAAGTAAGGAACGGTGGTGCGCCGGCGGGATGTACCCCTCGAACTGCTTCGGTAACCCCATCCAGTGCTTGTAACGGCACATCTTAACACCAGGCTTCCTGCCGTCCGAAACGAAAGCGCCCGGGTCCACCGCCAACCTATCACTGCCCCAATCGTCGTTGACGCGACCCCTGAGGGTGTCCATCAGCGCCTCAACGTCAAGCCTGCACGCCGAAAAACGCCTAACCCTAGTGTCCATGTTACCCGCCGCCGCTTCTTCGCCCCAGTCGTGCCCTAAGAGGTTCAGAACCCGAATGACCTTGGAGCCCCAACCGTCTGCCTGCAGATCCGATTCCAAAGCCAAACGGATCTCATGACGAAAGGCGCTGTGATACACGTTGCTAGTGTCCTCCACCAAACTGTTCCAAAAACGAAAAACGGATTCAGCCCAATGCAACTGTAGAGGCACCTGCCCGAGCTCTCTAAACAACAACTGCAGGGGTGGAACGGCAGCTCCGACCAGCTGTTTCATAAACGAGATTTGTAGCTTGACCATACGGTCCCGGATAGCGGCCTCAAAATAACAAGAACGCGGAGCTTCGTTAGCCGGAAAACCCCTCTCTATCATGGCTAAAACCAGGTCAGCGCCCCATAGCTGCGAACCGTACGAAAGAACAGAGCGAACTTGAGCGTTGAAACATTTCATACCAACTGAGGGGAGCAACAGCCCCTGCCGACGCAGCTTGCTAAGCAGAGAGAACATGGCCCGCCGGCCCGCAGCATGAAGCTCGTCCGTGCAGGACGAGAAAGCGCTGTTAGGACCAAAATGCAGCCCGAGATAGCGTGCGCGCGTCTTCCAAGTGATAGGTCGGACCACCGGCAACCCGTCCTCCGTCACGCGCATAGTAGCCAAGTCGCTGATCGCATAAAAGTGGCTCCTGACCTGGGCATTGGGGTGGAAAAACAGCAGCTCGCACTTCTTCGCATTTACGGTAAGACCGAACGCTTCCGACCACTCCCGCAGCGCTGCAAGCAGGCTCATCAAACGACGCTTTGTCGCAGCAAAAAGGCTTAGATCGTCCGCGTAAAAAGCTAAGGGCACGCGACGGCCTTCCACGTTAGTGCAATCCTGAGCCGCCATGGCAACTGGGAGCGCGACATCCAGGGCGTCAACGTAATCGGCATAACCTTCCACAAAAAACCCGAACAGCGTAGGACTCATTGGACAACCTTGCTTCACCCCTTGTGAGGAGGGGAACGCCTCTCCCGTCGCGCCGTTCACTTTGACCCGCAGTTCCACCCGCTCGTAACAACGCTTCAGGGCCTCCAGCGCTGCGCCCTTGACCCCTCTTTCTTCAAGGCGAGTCCACAATAAGCCCCTATTCACCCGATCAAATGCCTTCTCAAAATCGATCTGACAGATAAAGAGCCCCTGGCCCGGTGCGTTGGGATGGTCCCTACGGCAACGGTCCGTAAGGTGCCGTACCAAAAACAAATTATGCATGGTGCCACGCTTGGGCCTGAAACCTCCCTGGTAAGGACTGCGCGCTCCGCAACCCTCTCCCCACGCCTTCAACCGCCGGTCCAGCAAAAACGCGTAAAGCTTAGAGAGAGCCCCGCCGACAGCCAAACCGCGGTAATTGCTCGGGTCATGCGCGTCGCCCTTTTTGTGAAGAGGGGTGATGACCGAAACCTCGAACTGCTTGGGATAGTCCCCAGTCGACCGAATATGCTCCAAAAGACGCAGCAGGTAGGGCGCAAGGACAAACTGCTCTTTGTTCTCTATCGAACGAGTGGCGTATTTGTAGCATTCCGCGGGTGCCAGCTCGAGGCCTGGTGACTTATGGTTGCGTAACGACTTCAACGCCGCAATGACCTCAGCCAGGGTAAACGGAGCACTCAGAGACGCCGCCGCAACAACCCTCTGATTTCGCGCTACGCTCTCGGTACCTGCCCAATCGCGGGACGCTACAAGGGGGCGCCCATTGATGAGGTTCAGAATATAGTCCGCCCGCACATCATTAAACGGATTCACCTCGTTATTATACAACGCATCAAAATATTCGCGCCAAGTGTTGACGTCGCGAATTGGACATTCGGGTTTCAGGCCCTGGTTAAGCTGACGCCACAGCGCGCGGGAGTCGCCCTTGCAATCTTCCAGGAAAGACGTAAAAAAAGCGACGCGGTGCGCAACGCGAGCGTCCTTCCTAATCCTCTGATAACGAGAGCGTAGCGTGGTGAAAACCTGCCGCGCTGATTCGTCGGCAAGAAGCCCGTGTGCCCTCATATGCGCCTTGTGCTGCAGCATCGCGTTACGAGCAGCGGCACACTCGTCAGTCCACCACGGTGCATCCTTATCTTCCCTGACGCGTCGAACCCTACTACGACGCTCCCCAAAAGCCCTCTCCAACGCCGCCGAACACGCCTTCATAAAAACACCAACGACCGCTGTGCTATCCATTTCGGCACCAAGTTTGTTGACAGCATCCGCGATGCGCCGGACGGCGGGCGCGTCATCAGCGGCAAAAAGGGTCTCATATCTGGCTTTGCGCTGCACGTCGAAGCACGCTCTGAGGCTGCCTTTACCCGCCGCAGGAGGGCCCTGCCGCAGAATCCGTAACTCCAGCGATACCGGGCAGTGATCACTCATGAGGCTGCCCACCTTCTCCCCATTTTGCGCGACAGGGATGTTCAAGACGTTGAGGCGGTCCGCCCGAAAGAACAGGGCCGGGGACGCAACAAACAGGTCAATCATACTGCTTCCCTGCCCCGCAGGGCTCCAAAACGTACACGCCCCTTGCAAATCACCTTGGACCCGACCGTTCAAGACGACTAGCTCCAGTTCCTTGCAGAGGCCCGCCAAAGCCCGTCCAAAAGCATTATCAGCGCTGTCCTCCGATCGACGCGGTGGGATGGCGCGCAGAAGGTTAGCATGCCCCAGCTCCACTTGCGCATAGTCCGCAAGCTCGGCATCACCGTCTGCGTCTGGGAGATCGCAAACTCCAGCGACTCTGGCATTCAAATCACCCAACAACAAGATCTCATCGCCCGGCTGTTGAAAACGCCTCACCAGAGTGCGCACCCTATCCATGACGCGCCTCGTAATGCTGTCCTGCGAGCTGCGCCCACCCGAAGCATAAACACGAGACCCAAGAGGTGCAGCATACCCGGCGCCAATGACCAGCCCATTACCACCCAGATCAAGCGCGTCCCCTTGGAGTCGCAGCCATACACTATTCATGCCCCTGGGAGCGTCCGACGAAGTACAATGCGTGACTGACTGCGCAATGCGCTGATGCACCCAAACACAAACACCTCCCCTTTCCCTAGATCTACCCGTACAGTAGCAACGAGACCCGTTAGGTATTAGACGTGACAACTCACTCATGGCTGACCCATGTGTTTCTGTGAGCACCACAATATCGTAACGCATCGCGAGCTGGAGCAATTCGCGTTGCTCGAGCTTCCAGTCGACCACCCCGCGCAAATTCCATTGAATAACGCGAAGCGGCTCATACCTCCGGTCAGCCCCCTAAGCCACTTCCATGGCCGCGCCACCGCCGCTGCCGCCACCGCCATCGCGCCCGACGCCGCCTCCGTTGCCCCTGCCGTACCCATGGGCCCCTGCCGTTCCCACCGACCCCGCCAAGACCAACCGCATAGCTGGTAACTGCACCGCCTGTGTTGCCCGCTCCCCAACCTGAGGACAAATGCGGTACGGAGCCCCGGCTCGAAGCGCCGTAGGACAGGGTGCAGCAGGTACTGCAACCCAGTAGGGCGTTAGGGTCGTCGGTTAGCGGTTGAGGCCAGCAGGCCTGGTCGGGACTGAACTGGGCAAGTGGCGGCACGTCCTGCTTAAAATTTTAGATCCATGGAATATTGTAAGCGCTTGTAAATGCAGCTGGCGTCCATGCCTGGGTAACGTGAGCTGAGTGTAAACTCTCACACCACGACGGAGGTCGTTGTTCTGTACGGCACAGAAGTCGCTCCACTGAAAAATGCACAGCGCTCTGAGCCTGCGTTTGGGTGATGCTGGCTCGAATTATTCGTCGTGGCTGCAGCGTACTCCATAACTCCGCGCTCCTTGCACCATCGCGAACGGTCCTGCCGCCGTCCAAGTTCGCATACAACTTCTGCGCTTCAGAGGCGAATAGCTTTAGACATCCTTGTATTTATAGGGCGCTCAGTCGCTCTTTTAGTCCTAGCGCTTGCGGCCCCACGACGACTGCGCCCAAAATGTCCATCGCCGTGGACGAGGCCAAGTCCCTGATCTGCGAGCTTTGCCGCCTGTTCTATGATCAGGGATGGGTCTCTGGTACTGGCGGTGGTATCTCCGTCAAGGCCGGCGACCAAATCGTCATGGCGCCGTCGGGCGTGCAGAAGGAGCGTATGCAGCCGGACGACATGTTTGTGCTTGACAGCAAGGGAGACGTCATCCACACGCCAGCGGCGAAGCCGCCTCCGAACAGGCCCCCGAAGCTCAGCGAGTGCTCGCCGCTGTTCATGGCGGTGGGTCCCCGCTGCCGCTTTACTCCCCGCCTCTCTGAAACAGCCCCACGCGTGCCGTTGCGTGCCGTCGATGCTCGCCCTCATCATGAAACTAAACCAACGCGACCAAATGCGTTGCGCAGCGCCTAAGCCGGGTGGCACCGTTACAGCACCGAACGCCTTGCCGCCCTACCAGGTCGGCCGGTCCTCTCTCCCCTCCACCCTCACGCACTTTCCCCAGACCAGGACCCCCTCCAGGCGCCCATCCCGAACCCATCCTGAACCCATTCCAACCCACCCACTCCAGGCCTACGAGCTGCGCAACGCCGGCGCGGTGATCCACAGCCACTCCATGAACGCGATCCTGGCCACCATGCTGGACCCGGAATCGTCCGAGTTCGTGATCACGCACGTGGAGATGATCAAGGTGTGTAAGCTCGTTTGTATGTACCTGCGTGTATGATTGTGTGTCTGTGTGTCTGTGCGAGCATGTGGCTGTGAGCCTCCAGCGGAATAAGAAATCCCGCCGTTCTGATGTGCGTGTGGTGATGGTCGTGAAGGGTTGACCGCGATCCGTCGCCGTGCGGCCTGGCGTCGTGGTCGGACGGCAGGACGCATCCTATCCCCTGGGATTCGGGAGGGTGCGAGGAGCCAGGGCCTGCCAGGCCTGATCTACTCCACCTGCAGGGCGGCCGGCGGCGGCGATGGATGAGGGGGAGGAGAATGGGGAGGAGGAGAGATATCCCCGCACGCACACACGCACGCACGCTCGAGCACCGTGTGCGGTGCTTGGGTGGGCAGCCAGCCGGCGGGTTCGCAGCCACTGCACGACGCGGCGCGGCCCACGGGCTCACGGGCGCAGCCGCGTGCAGTGGCCCTAGCCGCAGCCGCAGCCAGCCCTCCGCTTCCTCCCGATCGAACCCCAACCCTAGACCCACACCAGTACCAGTACCGATACCCCCGCCGGCAGGCAGCCGACGGTCCTACGGTCGCCATCACCCGCTCCGCCTCCGTTGTTGCCTCCATTGTTACGAGGTGACCCGCCACGCGCAATAGCCCGTGTAATGCACCCCTGCGCTCGCCACCCCCGCCTCTTCACCGGGCGCCCCACCGCACCAACACCGACGCCGGCGCCACCCCGCACCCCGGACCCCGCTCTGTCAGGGCATCGAGGGCCACGGCTTCTACGGCAAGTGTGTGGTGCCGGTCATCGAGAACACCGCCCGCGAGTGCGAGCTGACGGACCGGTTGCGGCAGGCCATTGCGGACTACCCGCAGGCGAATGCGGTGCTGGTGCGCAGACACGGTGGGTGGGGCGGTTGTGGGTGGGTGGGTGAGATACCGCAGGGAAGGGACGAAGGCGGCGTTAGCGAGCGGACCCTGAACCCTAGCGGCAATACACACCGAACGTACCTGTAAGCTTACCTAGACCGGAAACGCAGCGACCGCGTCGCCGCCAGTGGGCGGGTGAGACTACCGTACTGGCTGCAGCACCCAGCAGCCAGGTGGATGTATGGGTGGGCTGGCACCGGTGGCTGCAGGGGGGGCTGCCTGGGGGGGCAGTTAAGAAAGAAGACAACCGCAGCGAGGGAACGGAGACGGCGTTGGCGTTAGGGGGGCCAGGTTGGCGGGGAGGGGGCACGTTGGCATGAGGAGAGGCGGGCTGGGTGGCTGGCTGGGCGGTCCCCTGCCGTGGCTACTCCGTGGTTGCGTGGGCGGCTGGGTCGGGTGCGTACACCGGTAGCCCGCTGCGGTTGGGTGCCGGCACTCCGTTGGCCGCAGGAGCCGCGGCTCTGATTGCCAAGGTGGAGTCCCGAACAGCCAGCTGCGCAAGGCGCACAACCCCAATCATCTTGAACCACGCCCGACAAGCTCTCATCGCGCATGCACGCATCAGATTCGATACCAGCCACACCACACCACGCCAGACGCCACCCCACGCCACCCCACACCGCGCTCACCCCAGGCGTGTACGTGTGGGGCAAGGACTGGATCCAGGCCAAGACTCAGGCCGAGTGCTACGACTACCTGTTTGAGGCGGCCGTCAAGATGAGCGGCATGGGCATCGACTACCGCCGCCCGCCGGCGCCCATCTTCGCCGCCGCCAACGGCGCCGGCGCGGCCGCGGTCGCCAACGGCAACGGCAGCGCCGAGGCCGGCCCCGCGCACAAGAAGCTCAAGGTCAAGCACAGCGCCGCGTGAGTCGATGCGGAGCGCTCCCAAACCGTCCCATTGCTGCGGTGTCCTCTTTCGTAACCCGCCAGACCGTGTTTCCCCCGTGATCCAGATCAACTCGGTTCAGCTTTCTCGGTCTCCATCACCTGCCCCCATCCTCTGCCCGCCCCCTCCCTGCCCTGCCCCCCTCAGTCTGCCCACCTGCGTGGTTCTGGACATTGAGGGCACCGTGGCGCCCATCAGCTTCGTGGCCGACGTCATGTTCCCCTACGCCAAGCGCCACTGCCGCGCCTTCCTGGACAGCGCCTTCGACTCGCCGGAGATGCAGGCGGACATACAGCTCATCAGGGAGCAGGTACGGGCGGCTGGCTCGCGTATAAGCCGCGTCCGTCCTTGCGGGCGGGCGGGCGGGCGCCCTTTGTGCGTTGCGTACTTGCGTGGGGGGCGAGGTTGGCGGGCGATTTGTTTGTTACCGTCCTTTGCGGCAGCTCACCCTCCGGCGAAGACGATTCGCTGCTGCGACGGATGGATGCTGCCGATCAGTCGCCATCAGTTCTCTTTTTTTCTGCTGGGTGCCTCCTCCGGCGACATGGCTCACCCCGCAGCCCCCTTCTGTGTCCCGCAACGGCGAAGAAGGCCCTTGCTGGGATCCCCCGCCACGGCACCCCATACGGTAATCGCAGGCCTCCGGCCGCTGCTCGCGCTCCCCTGGCGCGTGGCTCGTCATCTTACCTTCCCGCACCTCCTCGGTCCTCCTTGATCCTTCCAGGCGGCGGCGGACGTGGCGGCGGGCGTGGCGGGCGCGTGCGAGGTGCCGCCGGTGGGCTCGGACAAGGCGGCGGTGGTGGACGCTGTGGTGGCCTGGGTGGAGGCGGCGATTGCGGCGGACCGCAAGGTGACGGCGCTCAAGACGCTGCAGGTAAGGGTGGGGGCCGGCCGGCCGGCCGGGGGCCCGCAACAGCCGTCCCGCGTCCGCGCATCTCGGTTCCTTCTCTGCGGGTCACCTCTCATCTGTCTTACTGTCTTACTCCCGCTGGCGGGTGATGATTCCTTTTGGGTCCGCTGTCCAAAACGGTGCAATCGTTCCTCTCCAGGGCCACATCTGGCGGTCGGGCTTCTCCTCGGGCGCCATGCGGTCGGAGCTGTTCCGCGACGTGCCGGATGCGCTGGTGGAGTGGCGCTCCGCGGGCATCAAGACCTACATCTACTCCTCCGGCAGCCGCGAGGCGCAGCGCCTGTTCTTCGGCTACTCGCAGGTGCGCGTGCGCGCGCTGCTCCTGGTTGCGATGCGGTCATCCCGCGTTGTGATGTAACGCGTTGGTGGGAGGTGGGGGCACACGGGAGTCCCCGCACACGGGCGCCGACACACTACGGTACGCATGTGGGCTTGCGGGGCTTTGAGGACACCGACGACGACGACGACGACGCCGGGTGGGAGGAAGGCACTCGGTGCGTGCACGCTTCCGTTTGTGTGCGCTTGTGTGCGCTTCAGAGCCGTGCTGTGTGCTGCTACGCGGTGCGGCATCAGAGGGGCCCTGGGCGGCATCAGAGGGCGCACGGCGCTGCCATCAAGAGCCGCCCCCTCCTTCCCAGCCGACCAGCGGCAGATACACAGACGCGGCGCCGGGCACATTGGCCGATAGCGTTGACGGCCCCCTCTGCCGCCTCCCCCCACACACACACCCCTTCATCTCACACCAGGTGGGCGACCTGCGGCCCTACCTGTGCGGCTTCTTCGACACCACCTCGGGCGCCAAGGTGGAGTCGTCCAGCTACTCCAACATTGCGCTGTCGTTGGGCACCGACAGCCCGGCCGACATCCTGTTTGCGACGGACAGCCTGGCGGAGGCGCAGGCGGCCACCGCGGCGGGCTGGCGGGCGGTGCTGGTGGAGCGGCCGGGCAACAAGGCGCTGCCCGAGGGACACGGCTTCCGCGTCATCTCGACCATGCAGGAGCTGCTCTAGATTGGCGTCGACTGCAGTAGGACCGGGGCACGGGAGCAGACGCGCGCTCTTGTTAGCCTATGGCCGCATTGTCATGTGGTGGGGGGGGGGTGGGGGCGTCGCAGGACGTCCTGCGCGCGCTGATGAGTGGGGCCATTGGTGCTGCGGCGTTTGTTCGTGTCTGGCCTACCGGCGTCCATTGTCGTGGAACAGCTTGGCCGGGGGGAAGTGGGTTGGGGTGCGGGGTGCCTTTCGGAGGTGCTACGGTGAGCCGCAGCCGTGAGGAGCGGTTGTCATCAGGGGGACAATTTACTGCAGGGTTTGGACGTTGCTCTTCAGCCATCCAGGGCGGAATCATACCTATATTACATGCAGGGCTCCGTTGCGATACGCGGGAGAGTGCCGCAACGCGGTTGGGCAAGAAGCTGTTGTGTTCATTGCTTCTTGCAGGCAGGAAATTGGGTGACGCTTCGTTGCCCAAGAGTATGTATGGGCAGGTGCGGGCCAGTCTTCCCCGTAAGCCTACAGATTTGGCGCCAGTCCTTACGCAATGCGATCTTCTAACTAAAGGACCGCACAAATTGCTGTGTATGTGTGTGTGCTGTCGGCGGTACAATCGCCGGAGAGGGCACGTTTCAATATGAGCTGCATTCGATCTGCAGCGTTATTGGCAGGACGCTCGCAGGGCGAGGCGCTTGTGCACGAACTCCTCGTAACACCTCGCTTGCTCCCGCACCACCATCCGACCACAGCGCCGAAAGCATACGCTGCTCCCAATGCGAAGGTGGAGGTGCTGTGCCGAAACCTGTTGCAAACATGCACCATTCAAACTGACCAACAAACCAATCGGCTTCGCGGTGTATGTCGACGCGCAAGACTTTTATCATCAACGGCAGATTGAGCCGCCGCGGCACGCTTGCCTCTTCTGTCCCGTTGTTGGTTGCAGGACGCAGGCCCGTCAACCTTCGCAAACGTAACCTGACCCATGGCAGCCGCCGCACGCCTCCGTCCACAACCTTCCCCGATAATGGCGGACATCCATTCGCGCAATGGGTGACCAAATACACAGTTGAACAACCAGCGGGAAACATCGCAACGCGCAAAGCCAAAACAGTGTCAAGACGGCATCTCGTACCACATTCGATCGCACGCCACAAGGGGGAAACGACGGTTGCTGAGCTCCCAATTATGCAGCCCTGCACTGAGCTCAAAGAGCTGATGAGAAGCTCAGCCCAAGGAACCTCCCTCAGCCAAGACTTTCCGTGCTGGAACGCCGCCTTACGCTGCTGCGACAAGCCAACGGATGCAGCCATGGCGCCCGGGTAAACACGGCAAAACATACCTCGCAAATGGGAAAGACCTCCTTGCAGGAGGCCCTTCGCGATTTTGAAAAGCCGTGTCCGCGCTTCCAAGCAAATCCGAGACTGGGCAGATCACAACAGTAAGGACAGGCGCCCCTGCTTCAGGACACGTCCAGCATACAAGTATAACAGGCACGTGGCGAAGTTAGCACAGCGCAAGTTCACGGATAGCGCACCACTGCGCATCCGTTGCATGAATCGCGCCGTCCCTTGGGCCCCCAGCACAAAGAGGCCCGCCATGCGTAAACAAGCACCGTAAGGGGACACTCGCCGTACAAGGGAGCGCGCGCGCCGTAGTGCTGCACAGGCGCCACTACAAGCTGTCGTCCTCCTGCTTCTGCTGCCCGTCCTTCGCGTTGGCTTCCCGCGCCGCTATCCTCCGCTGGTTATTGCGAGCCGGCGCGGGCTCTCGGTTGCCGTACGCCGTCGGGTGCAGCTTGAAGCCGAAGATGCGCGGCACGTACTGCTCCGCGCTCTTGGGCGGCCTTTGCACACACGAGGGAAAAAAGACGCACAGCACCCAATACTCTTCAGGACATGGCTTCGGTGCTCCACAGGTCCACACAATGTCATGTCACCGAACATGAGCCCTTTGGCGGGCCGCTCTCCTAGAACGCAACAGCCGTCAGCACGGCATGGCAGAGGGAGAAAACGGACCTAAACCCGCCCCCCACCGAGCAGACTGTGAAGAAGCGTGCTCCGAAACAGACATCTCACCGCTAACCATGAGCTAGGGTGCTTGGAAACCCCTGTGCTTTCCCGTTTTATGAAAACTATTAGTCGCACCCTTCAACACACCTGTACATGGGGTAGGTCATCAGCAGCAAGTGCGGGAACGTCGTTCCGAAATACGCCCCGTCGATGCTGCACTGGTACTCGGAGCGCGGGTAGAAGATGTCCTGCGGCGATATTGGAAATCGACACGTTCACACGCACGACCACGTGGCGCGCGATGAATCGGCAGCGCAAGGTACGCAGCCGACACGACCACTGGCAAGGCCGCTTGCCAAACCCACCTCGCACTTTGGGCAGAAGACCTTCACGGTCGACTGCCCCGGCACGTCGGACGTGCCGACCGGGAGGCAGGCCTGCCCCTCGCAGTGGAAGCGGGGGCATCGGCCGAACTCGTAGTTCTTGAACTTCTCGAGCATGCACGCCAACCCCCGTGCCGTAACAATGTACCTGCGCACAGGCGGCTGTTAAGCACTCCCCGAAACCCTTAACGGGGTCCGGCGCCTTCAGCAGGGGTTTTGGCGCCCCAAAGGGCTTTCCGGTCACCTGGCGTGTATGAGTCCATACAGCATCTCCGCTGCGCTCTCCAGCAACTCGTGCTGCTGGTCCGTCAGCATAACGTCGTGCGGGGGCTCGTTATCCAAGATCATATCCAGCGCGTATTCGTAGTATGGAACTTGCGAGCTGAGCCCCGACAAATTGAAGTCATCCTCTATGTACTCCTCGTCAACTTCGCAAAAAAACTCGTTGCCCCGCAGGCTGCAGAACCACGAGATCCTGCGAACATTTTTGTGTCTATCATAACCCGTTTCGGAATGCAGCCTGCGGGCCCAGGAGCCGGGACGACGGCACCGGCATCTCCGCCAGCAGCAAAGGAACGAAAGCCTACCAGCTCGGCTCCTCCTGATCCGAACCAGAAGCGTCCTCAGACTCCTCTGACTCCGAGTCCGTCACAAGGTCAGGGGCTTCCTGACGACCAGCTGGGGGCGGAACTCTCCAGCTCTCGTTTTGCCGGCTGGCCATTTCGGCTGCGCGAGCTGATTACTACGCTTGATGCAGCTTAGGGCCGCTCGGCACGGGCCACGGCCCACCCACGCCGCTATAGCGGCAGGGTCGAAATACTTGTTGCTGTCCGCCGCCGGTATAAGTTTCGGCCTAGCCAATGAGATGAACGGTACCGATGAGGAAGTTTCAGGAGGCTTAAGCAGTGCTGCTTAAGAAACCAAGCGGGACAGGAAAGGATGGCACTGCCCCGGGACCTACCGAGATTCGTGAGCAGACAAGGAGGTAAATATTATGCTATGCCTCCGTTGCTTGCTGTGGTATCAATCTTTCTTACAACATTTTGCAGGACAGAGTGTCGGCTCAGGGTTTTCGTCGAGCCACTAGTTTCGTCACCTGCAATAAAGCCCAATGACACACCCACTATTCCTGAGCCCATTTGCAAATGAAAGACGGTATAGTTTTGTGCTCGTACGGCTTGCAGCCGTATGGTAAGTTGGACACAAGCTGCCGTACTCCATCTGCGGAAACACTTAAAAGTCCGAAACACGCGCAGACAGCAGGAACTCCGCCGGGATATGGGGTGTTTTATGCCGGGCAAAAGAGGCTGAGGGCCAGCGGTTTCACGACGCACCGTGTGTCGGTATGGGGTTTTAACTTTGCCACCTGATGAGGGGTAGAGTGTTCTCTATAGCGATGAGGATCTTGTGGGGTCTCTCCCGCCAGGCCGAGACGCTCTGTCGCAGCTGACATTAACCAATAAAAAACAGCGCTGATTAGCTCATCTGGCCCAGCACGTGCGTCCTGCCGTGCAGGGGTACGGGCAGCAGTTACACACGTTCACTATTAAATGGTTCATTCAGTGAGCCAGTCAGGGGTCGTCCAAGCGGTTCGGTCCACAGGAACCGCGCCAATACCTCCCCGCCAAGCATGGTGGGGAGGCAGCCGCCGTCTTCGGGGAGGGTACGAAAATGGAAACCCCATTTGCCCAACAGTCCGCAAGGTGATAACCGGTGCACGTCTCATGGTTGCCACGAAGACATGGTGCCTCACAACTCGTGCTCAAGCCTGTAATGTCAACCGTCCGTGGACGGGCAGCACGGGTGTTGCCAATACCGGTACAATCGATACTACAAAGAACCAGATGAACGCATCACCCCGAGCGTCACACAACATATACATGAAGAGGACGTTCTCAAGTTGCTAACGAACAGTCAAACACCCGCTGTACACTTGACCGATGCAGTGCTCGGCCAGGTTACCTGTTGACTTCACCCCCGTGGGCCCGGAACCCACGGTAACCACGAACTCAGCACTACCTCGACACTTGGCCAAGCAGCCACTTGCAAGCCGAGGCTCAAACGAAGCTCAGTGCTGGCTGTTGCAGCGCTGTAAGTCGCCATGTTACGTGGTACGCATACACGGCGAGTAATCCCCAGGGGCCATGGCATTGAAATCTACAGCAACGCGAACACGTGCCTTTCTTCCAGGCATCGAGCTGCCGCGTCGCCAGGCCGGAGTGGTGCCCGTGACGAAACCACCCGCATGCAACCCCCAGCAATGCTTGCTCAAATATGCTTCCATGCACCTCCAACCCAAAACATGACACCTTTCCCCGCACCACCACAGCCCCAAAGCCCCTGGGTGCGCAAGAACGACCCAGCCGTGTGCCTCTCCCACCACCACCGCCCCGGTGCGCTTGGCTCACAGCAGCACGTTTATGTCGAAGGCGGACAGCAGGCGCTGCGCCTGCTGGATCACGGCATCCGCATCCCGGCCGTGCGTCTTGAGCAGCATGGCCAGCACGTCCTGGATCTTGTACATCATGATAAACTCCTTCGGCCGCGGGTAGTGCTCGTACAGAATCCTGCGTTCCGGCGTGAGGGCGGAGGAGACAAAACACACACCGTGTTTCGCTGTGGAGAAACAACACGCCGTGTTGCGCAATGGCCGCACACCGCCGCCGCATCGGCAACGAGCCGGTTGGCAGCGCGCGTGGATCGGACGCTCTCCCAGAAGCGGGGGAATTGTCCGGCAGGCGGTCGTTGCTGTCATCACCCGCGCCTCGCAACATGAGGCGCATGCGGGGTTCATCTCGCCGGGCTTGGAGCCCAGTCACACGGAAGTACGACACCACACAAGCACACCACCCCTTCCGCATAGCGCCCTCCGGCGCGCATGAACAACGCATGACCTTTTAAGTCCCGCCCAACTGATACGGCCGCAAGGCCTGCCGCCCAACCCACAGCCAACCGACCTCGCAGACCGTGCCCGCCGCACGCCTGCCCTCCCTACCTCCCCATTGAGCATGCGCCCGCTGTGCACTTCCAGCAACATGCCACCCCCAGTCCCCTCAAACCCTCACCTCACGATGTCCAGGATCTTGACGCGGTTGATGGGCGCCGCGTGCTGGATCATGGCCAGCAGCCACGGCACCAGGCCGCCCATCGCCAGCGCCACAGCGAGCTTGGAGGAGCGGCCCAGCATGGTGCGCAGCGCCTCCAGCTTGGACTGCATGTCCTGGTGGGAGGGACGTATGATTCCGCCGTCGCGAGGGGAGGGGGGTCGGGCGGGGGGGTGGCACGGTGTGCTGGCGGGAAACGCAGGAGATCTTGGCTTGCCTGCCCGCCCGCCAATGACCCATCGCCCGGCCCAAACCAAGGACGGATGTTGGCGACGCAAAGTGCACTGCGCTGGGCTAGGCTGGCGCTCAGGTCTCGAGCCCAACCCAACGACCGCCACAGCGCCGGCCCAGCGTTTCCAGCCCGACTCACCTGCGCCGTGCAGCTCCGAGCGTACAGCTGGACGAGGTCCTTCACCGCGTCCCGCTGCGTGAGCCGCGCCTCCACTCGGCTGTGGTCCTCCGCCAGCCAGCTGTCCAGCGCCTGCAGCACGCCCAGCACGCTGCGGCTGTCCTGCGGGGGCGGAGACGAACGTCCACGCATCCACGCAAACACGCACGTGCGCGCAGCCGTGGCGGCCGCAACAAAGACAAGTCGTGAGGAGCCATGACCTTTCTGGCTTACGCTTATGGGTTACAGACTTCCAGTTAGGAAAAAAGGGTGGCGTGTAACGGCCGATGCAGACAGCAGGCAGCAGACTTCGTGGGATGTGTGTTGGTCGCGGTTGCGCAAGGACCCTTGGCGGCACACACGTGCAGCCCGGGCGCGTCTGCCCCCTCCGCAAACATCGTGGTACAGAGCCGGCGGCCTCCTTGGCGGCAAGGATTACGAAACCCCTCCGGGGGGGGGGGTCGCACAGCAGAGCGCCCGTCGCTCGCGCCTACCCTACCTCGTCGGACAGCAGCTGCAGGAAGATGTCGAGGCCCTGGCTCTGGAAGAGCTTCATGCGGGTGGTGGCGCTGCAGGCGACCATGCCCAGCAGCAGCGGCACCACGAAGCCGCGGACGATGGGCCACTGCGCCGCGGCGGCGGCGAGGGCGGCGGGCGAGCCGGCGACCATGCCAGCCGGGTCCGCGTGCTGCGAGGCGGAGGCGGCGGAGGCCTGGGGCGAGAGGCGCGGCGTCAGGCTGCCGGGCGTCGCGCCGCCCGTCAGCGAGGCCTGCCGCTGAAGCCGCGTGCTGGACACGGCTGCCCAGCCTTGCGCGGCGAAGGAGCAAAGGTGCGGGATGATGTTGGACGAGGCGGCGGCCTCCATGTGGACCTGGCAGGGGGGGGTGTCCACGGACAGGGGCGGAGCCAGGGGGCGACGTGTGCCGAACGGGGGTACAGTGTCAACGAGTCCAAAGCGGAAAGCTGGCAAACGTGGTAGGATAGGAATGAATGGGAAAAAGCAGAGACGGCAAGAGGGTGGAAAGTACTTACGAGCCGCAGCGAAGGAACGGAGGAGACGGGGGCAAGGGGCAGCGTAGCAAGGGGCGGCGTAGCTCAGTGCAGAAGCCCCATCCGTGGCCTCGTCCATGACCTTGCCGCATCCAAGGCTTGCCCTTACGATCGCGCAAAGCTAGCCCCCGCAAGGAGGGATGCCTGCCCCGGCGCCTCCGTAGCCCAACCCCCCTTCGCGATGCCACGCGGCGGACGCTGCGACGCCCCGGCGGCCTCCCTACAAAAACAGCAGTTCGTTGGCTCTACTCTTCCCGGGTCTGGCGCCCACTGCAGCAATCATAACAGCCGCTGTGGGTTGAAGTCCGCCGCCCCACCTTCTTATTGTACATGCACAGGTTGTACAGCGCGTTGAGTGCCTCCATCTGCACCTCGCTCTTCGGCAGCACCGCCGCCGTGTTGAGCGGGTTGGGACCCGCGCCGCCCGCCGCCGCCACCACGGCGCCCGCCGGGCCGGCGGCGGCGGCGGACGGGAAGGTGCTTCCCGCTGGGTTGCTGGCCTCCGGCGGCGCGTATGCCAGCATGGGCACCAGGCAGGCGATGGCGCCCGCGTCCTTGATGGCAGGGAGCACTGCGGGGTCGCTGGTCAGATTCCGCACGCAGCGCAGCATCTGCGTCGGCAAGAAGGGGGGACGGGAGAGCGGACAGGATTACCGTATCCCGCAAGGAGCGGGTGGCAGGGTGCCGGCGGGATGCTTGCCCCGGTGGAGGTATACGGTATTTGAATATTTCCCTCCGGCGGCTGCCAGGTATGGTATGCCGCGTGCAGCTCCCCTTCGCCAGCCCCGTCCCACCCCGTGCCTACCCACCATTCCCACACAGGCCTTCTGTCACCGCGCGACGCCGCCCACCTTTCCGATCAAGTCGCTTCGCCAGCGTCACCTCTGCTCCATTGCGGCGGTTCGCACCTACCCGTAATTCTTACCCGCTCCGCCCCGCTCCGCCTCGCCCGCCCGCCCGCCCCTGCCTCAACTGCGGTCTAGGTTATGTTGTCTCCACCTACCTCCACCAGGTGCGGCGTCTGCAGTCGGCGCAGGCAGTCCAGGTGCTGCAGCAGGTTGTCCCGACTGCACATGGCGTTCTTGACGGCGCCGTCGGCGTTGCTCAGCACCACCAGCAGGTACACCGTGGTGTCCATCAGGTACAACACCTATGCGTGAGGGGGGTTATCCACGTATAGGCCGTGAGGGGGGGGCGGGCGGGCGGGTTTGATTTACTAAACGGGGAAAGGCGCGCGCAGGCGACATGAGTGTGTTGCCGAGTCACTGGAAGGTGGCCGGGTTGCGCCCTGCCAGGCGGTGGGAATGGGGCGGGCGGCGGCGGCGCCGAGGAAAGCAAACGCCACGGAGGCACGGTCTGCTACCGTTGGCAGCCGGTGCGGTCCGCCTCGACGCCTGTGCCTCTGAGGTCCGACAGGGCCACCGTGGCAGCCAGTGCGGGTCGGCAGGGACGGAAGGCCTGAGGCAGGTCATACAGGAAGGTGAAAGGCCGCGTGCGTTCCTCCCGGACGGCCCACCTGGTCATACGTCAGCGTCTCCCCCGGGATGCCCACGCTGCCGGCTGCGCCGCCCGAGGCCGCGCCGCCGAGGACCGGCGCCGTCGCCGCGCGGTGCACCCCGGCCGCGGCTCCGCCGCCAGGCGCCGTGGCGCCCGCAGCCGCCGCCGCAGCAGCCCTGTCGGACCCCAGAGGCACAGCCGTCGAGGCGGACCGCGCGTGTTGGGACCCGCCGCCCGCCGGCGTGGCGCGGGCAGCAGCGCCGTCCGCAGCCGCCGCGCCTCCAGCTGCGGCTGAGGGGGAGGAGCCAGCAGGCCCGTTGGCGGCGCCGCTGGCCGCCGCGGTGTGTTGCTGGCGCGCCATGTTGTGCCGCATGACGATGGCCTCCTTCAGAAGCTTGTACAGCCGGGGCACCAGGCCGCACTGCGCCAGGATGCGGCAGATGTAGTTGAGCGGCAGCGTGGCGTAGCACTGGAGCACCTGCGAGCGAAGCGAGAGGGAGCGACGCACGGGAAGGGAAACGGACGGGGCTATGTCCTTCCTGACTTTCTTGGTTGTTTAAGACTGCGGGCTGGGCTGGGGCGCGGGCCTAAAGTTGCGCCGGTGTCTTTATGACGGCTGCCTCTCGCTGCCTCACCTGCAGCAGGCACTGGATCGCCACGTGGCTCAGCGGCGAGGGCTCCGACGCGACGCTGTCGGCCACCATCCAGCAGAGCTGCCGGAGGCCGCCTGCCGCAATGAACAGCTGCAGGAGGGCGGGCGAAGGGGCGGGCGCGGGCGATCATGGCAAACCCCAAAGGCACATGTTTTGGAGTTGCAGTTGCGGAGTTGTGGCAGTGCAACAGCCGCACCATGCGGCGCGCATCGAAGGCGCTTTTAAGAGGAATACAGGACGGCCACGCAAACGTCAAGCGGCCACGGACCAGCCCCCCAGCCAACAGCACCCACGGCGGTATGCAAGTCACGCGCGCGACTACAAAGCGTGCCCCTCCCTCCCCCCCTCCCCGCGCCCGTCCTCGTCCGGTCTGCTGCGGCGCGCACCTGCAAGGTGGAGTCCCGCTGGAAGCACAGCGCGTGCACGAACGTGGCCGCCTTGAGGCGTAGGCTGACGGGGTAGGGCTGCTGCGTGTAGCGCGCCACCGTGGGCACCAGGCCCACCAGGCACAGGCTCTCCAGCAGCCGCACGTCGTCGCGGACCAGCGCCATCAGCAGGTCCAGCACAGGCTCCACAGCCTGGGGGGTAAGAAAGAAGATATCGCAGCGGAGGGACGGAGAAGGTGTTAGCGAACGGACCCGGAACCCAGCAAAGCAGCAATACAGCCTGGGGGAGCGTGGGAAAGGGGGTGTAGAAAACAGCCCGCAAGGGCCCGTAGGGCAAGCTGACGGGCTAGTATAGGTAGACGATAATGGGGAGACCCCGGACGGGACTGGGCCCCGCCCCCTGATCCCGCGCCTGCAAGCACGGCCACACGTGCCATGCCCTCCACCACAGCCACGGTACCGCACAACTTGGTACCGCAGCCCAGCCCCGGTGCTCCCACCTTGTTGTCCGCATCCAGCACCTCCATCATGACCAGCACGCCGCCCTCGTTCAGGAACATGGCCTTGACCTCCGCCTGCTGGTGTTGCTGCGAATCCGCCCCGCCGCCCATGTCAGCCGGCCAGGGCCCTAGGGCTGACGCGGCGCCCGGCTGCGGCGGCTGCGGTGTCGGGGCAGAGATCATGGCCTCCAGCTCCTTGGTGGCCTTGGCGGCGGTGGTGGCGGGTCCCTCGCGGGCGCTCAGGTGGTGATCACGGGCGGATAGCGGCTCCTGCCGCGCGCCCGGGCGCATCTTGTTGACCAGGTCGCGAACCTGGGGAGGGGAGGGAGGCCGGCGTCAGCCGCGGCCGCAGCCCGTCAGTCCACGGAGCTTGGGAAGGAACGTCCTCGCGAAGTTGGCGGGGGCCCTGTACCCCAAACCCCAAACCCCGTGCGCGTTGCAAGGACCTGCATGCATGCCCTGATTTAGTGCAGTCGTGCAAGCACTTCGATAAAACTTTGTTCGAAGGACAAGAACACTCTGGTTGTTGCACCTTTGTTGAAACAGTCAGCAGCAACCTGGTAACCGTGTCGTCGAGCAGGTAACCGTGTCACGCACCTGCCGCCGGAGCAGCGTCGCCTGCGAGGTGAGGGTGCTGCCCACCGTGTCCGCCTCAAGCGGACCCAAGGTGCCGGAGACGTCGCCGTAGGCTGCCGCAGCGGCTGCGCGTTTCGCGGCGGGCAGGGGTGAGCACCGAGCAGTTGCGCCCTGGATTAGCACCTCCTCCGGTCCGGTCTGGCGCGGCGTGCGGAGCAGCCGCCGGTTGCGCTCCGATTACGTGCAAGCTCATGGTCGATCCAGCAATCTTTCGCGGGGTTTGCGCGGGGTGCGCCATCACAGCCAGTCGCCGGTGGGAGCGGGGCCGCCCACGAGCACTGCCCCCTTCCCACTAGGGACGGCCCCACCCCCAGCCGCAGGTTTGCTTCACCCTGTTTTGAGGCCCGGCCTACTCGGTGACACACGCACATCCCCACACCAGCGGTGCTGCCGCTCACCTGGATCCCAGCTAGGCCAGGCGGCCGCGGGCCGCGACATCTGGCGCGACGTGTCGTACGCCAGGCCGCCGCCGTCCATCCACGCCGCCAGGTCACGCGGCATGGGCCGGCCCAGCGTGGCAGCCCCGTCGGAAATCGCCACGCCGTGGAGCTGCCGTATGAGGCCCATCAGCGGCCCCGCCTGCGCCTGGGCCGCCGCCTGCCCCTGCCCCGACGCCCACGTGAGTCCCCCGTCCACACCAGCCACCGCTGGCGGACCGCCCGATGGGGCAGCCCCATCCGCAGATTGGCCGCCTGTCGCCATCGCAGCGGCGGCGGCGGCGGCGCCTGCCGATCCGAACGAGGAGGCCGTGATCGGCCTCTGCGGGACAGCCGCCGCGGCCTGGAGCTGCGGCGCCGCAGCTGCTAGCTGCACCTCTGCCGCATGGTGGCCCCGCGCCGACGCCATGCCGCCCGCCTCCGCCCTGCTGATGCGCGGCGACAGCGACGGCAGCGGCTCCGCCGGAGCGTAAACCAGAGTGGAGCCCACCGTCGCCCCCACCGCTAGCGCCCGCGCGGCTGAGTCGCTGTACTGCGGCGCCGTCGACGCCGCCTGCCAGTCCCGCAGCAAAGGGTTCGTCACCTCCTCGCCCGCCGGCACCGCCGCAGCGGCGGCCGCCGCATCGTGCCCGCCGGGCCCCCCGGCCGAGGGGTCCTGCGAGCCGCCGTCGACTGAGGCCGCGGCGCCGGCGCCGAGCGGCCCCAGCATGCCGGACGAGACGCTGGCTAGCATGCCGTTGGCGGCCGCAGCGGCGTCGCCGCCGCCACCTGCCTCCTCGTCCGCCACCGCCATCATCCGCGTGACGACGCTGCTGATGTTCTCGTGCGCGTCGGGCGACTGCCGCGCCGTGACACGGTTCTGCACCAGCGTGCGGAAGGTCTGGCCCCGGTCGCGCCGCCAGCTCATGCGCAGCGTCCGGCGGTTGTGCTGCAGCCACTCGTGCTGCAGCAGCGTGCGCGCGTCCGGGCGCAGCTTGGCGTCCTGCGGCGGGTGAGGTGAGGATCGATTGCATGGGAGGCTGCACGGCGGGGAGCGCTAAGCGTGGGGCTGGGCTGTCTACACCGTATAGCCATAGCTATGGCTGCGCCGACTTGGGGACATGGGGCACTCTGCTCTTGCAAGGCACGCAACGAGCCACAACTGGAGCTCAATAAGCCGCCATACGGAACGGCATACAGGGTGCCCTCTCTCAGTCTCGCGCCCTCCCTTTCCCGGCTTTCCCCCCCCCCCTCCGGGCGTAGCTGCCGAAGATACCTTCAGAAAGCATCTGCTGAGGAAGTCCCTCAGCATGGGCGTGATGTTCTCGGGCAGGGGAGGCATGGCGTCCTGCAGGCGCAAACGTGAAGGCCGGAGTACAAGGTTTACAGTAAGGCCCCAGGAGAAGTGTTGGAAGGAAACCCATCCTAGCCGAGCTTCGCTGAATTTTGCCTCCTCTGGCCGAAACCGTCGCCCGAAACGCCCACAGAACGCGCACGAAAACGACGGTTTCCAGCCGGTGTCGAAGAAGCTGAAGCACGTGGCGCGTGGCGCCGCGCCAGGAGGTTCCGCGCCCAGCGGCTCCACGCCCGGTCGCCAGTCGGACCTGAACCCGACGGCGCCCACCAAGATCAACGCGAACCACGTGAACCGTGTCCTCTCCTACTGCGAGTGGGAGTACTACGAGAAGAACGCGCTGTTCAGGTCCTCGTTTCCTAGGAGAGCACACGGCAGACACCCCGCGCGCGCGGCTGGCTTTCGCGCAGAGCCACGGACACGACGGTCCCGTCCATCAGGCGCATGACGCGCTTCAGGACGAGCACACGCCTGGCTCCACGCCACCTTCCGAGTTCCGACCGACCTGCACGATCCTGAACATGGCCGACATGGGGACCAGGTCAAAGTACGGCGGGTAGCCCGTGAGCAGCTCGATGATGAGGCAGCCCACGGACCAGATGTCACTGCTGCTGGTCACCTGTGTCATCTCAATGACCTGCAGGCAGGGGTAGTTGCTTTGCGATTTGGGTTGCAATTTGGGTTGCAATTTGGGTTGCAATTTGGGTTGCGGTGCGCGATCCCAGGGGCTTAAGAATGTGGAAGCGCAGCGATAGAAGCAAAGTGTGGCTTTCGGGGGTTGCGGTGTGCAGGGGCATGGACTTGCGTGGGTAGGCATGGCAGACGTGCAGGCCGTGCTGTGGACTCCAGCGGGACCGCTCGCCGCTCGGCCAGGCCAGGCCAGGCCAGACCAGCCACACAACCACCCCCTGCGACTTCTGGGCTGATGTCACGAACGGCGGCACACCACGTGGCGACGTACCAAAGCTGCAGGTGGGGTGTGGGGGACGCTGTCTAAGGCAGGTGTGCACTGGGGGCTTTCGGTCTGGCTTTTGAGGAGACGTCGCTACTCAGTGCCCCTTGTGGCGTTCCGCCATCCTCCCCCGAGGAGCCCTGTCAGTGGAATACCCCCCCCATCTGCTGCCTACCTCTGGTGCCATCCAGTACGGCGTGCCCACCACAGACGCTGCCAGGTCGTCCTTCCTCTCCTCCAGCTCGCCCAACTTTGCTGCCACACCAAAGTCCGCCAATTTGACCAATCCCTGGTCATAGAGCCGGAAAAAGAGGACGTTTTGGTGAAGCACACCGAGGAGCACATGCGGTATTCCGCTGTCATGCAGGAGGGCGCACATACCCCTAGCGCCCACCCGTCTCACAGGAGTCGGATTCGGTGCCGCTCCGTTTTCACACCCTTCCCCCCGTCCCCCCAAGCTGCACGAAACCACCTACATCTTTCGTCGTCAGGATGTTCGCGCCCTTGATGTCACGGTGGACGACGCCCTGCTCGTGCAGGTACTGCAGGCCCTGCAGGACCTGGGCTATATACACCGCCGCAAGGCCTTCCCATAAAATCCCAAAGTGGTTGGGCTTGATGACGCTGGCAAGCGAACCACCCTCCATGTACTCGAGGATAATGTACAGGTGTGTCCGCGATTTGAAAGAGCCAATGTATTTGACAATATTCTTGTGATTTAGCGTCTTCAAAAGGTCAATTTCACCCATCATGGTCTGGAGGTTTTCCGACGGAATACCAGTGAGGGAGATCTGTTTGATAGCCACGATGTCTCCGGACATAGAGTCCATCCCCCTGAAGACCTGCCCATAAGCTCCTCGCCCCAACTCCTCATAGAAGTAGAAGCGATCCGTGACCTTCTTAGCGGTTGCCATTTTTTCTTGTCGGGGCAACGCCCCCGGGCTGGGCTCTTATCGCGTCATCATTGTTTTCGAAAGAAGTACAAGAGCAGAGTTACACAAGCAAGCCAATAACCCGCCACGCCGTTCGCGTTATACGAAAGTCAGAGGTCAGAGGCGACCAGTATACGGCATCGTCGGCGTTTATTGATTAGTGTCGTTGCATTCTGTAACTACTTTTATGTGGGTAGTGTAAATGTGCAGTTTCGTTGCCGAATTGATGCTCTCATATTGGTCAGCTAACGATTGGGTGTTGCTGTGTTGCGCAGGGCGGGTGTTGCACACACACGCACTTTAACGGTTGCGAAATGCGAGTTCCTTCGGCAGCAGCCTGTGGCAAGTAATCAAGATCAATTGCGTATATATAGCTGCGTGCTCTGGTCCTCCTGTCATAAGAAGCAATGAATGGGTTCCTGACAGGGTTGTGCGTGCCTGTGCGTGCTACAACGATGTTCTATCAGCTGTGGTGCTCTGCCCGAGGACCCGCCACGCTGCACTGGAGCCTTGCACGAATGTATGCCGTTAAAGTATCAACAAAGACGCATGTCCAGGCAAGCATCATGTTTGTCTTGCCGCGAACAGTGCCGCTCTGCCGACGAACGCCTGGCCCCCTCCTGGCCCGGCCTGGGCTTGGACCGGAAGGCACTGGGCCGGAATGCAAAGTGCACGGACATAGACAGCTGCAGCGATAGCACCGTCGCCTTGACGGTTATGCCAGAATGGAGGCTTGACCCTTGGAACGACATAAGGACATCTACTCGTGATCGCCTGTGCGTACGACCGCACCTCGACCGTTGACCATCCAATGGGTTTGAGATAGGCCTGGATCGGTCAGCGAGGCCGATACTCTGAGCCAACTTCGGCCGGGTACAAGTTGGCGAACGCAGCTCGCGACAAGAGGCGTCGGCTTCCAAGAAGCCGGGAAAAGGGTGCGGCCCCATTAAATCCGTACGGGTGGAGTTGAGTGCTGGGGACTTGGGCCAAACCGCTGGGTGCCCCAGGGGTGCCCGCTGCCTAAGCGAGGATGCCTCTGGGGCTCAGTGTGTACGCTGACAACGTGGTTTCGGGCAGTTTCACCGCGAGATGTTCGAGATGCAATCGAATCGCGTCAGCTGGTGGGGCTTCGGCCCTGCCCGAGGAGTGGGCCCCGTGAACAAAGTGGCCGTCTGACACGTTGAGATGTAGCCGAAAGGCGGCACGGAATGTACGTCCGTCCGGCTGAACAGGTTGGCTCCTGTACACGCGATATCCCCACCCCGCATCATTGGGACTTGGGAGTGTAAGGTAGGCGTGTAAGTCGGAAGAGACTAAGTTAAGGGTCCTGTCGTCTATCTACGTGCGCGGGAAACCCAAATGGGGCCGAAGCTCTTCCGCAGCTCTTCACAGCGGATCTCGACAGCCATGACTTGTATGCGTCCCTGGAACCCGTACGATACGGCCTTCCCGACCCCAACCCCGCCGCGTGCCATCATGAGGTTTACATTGGGCATTCAAACCTTCAAAGCCGTCGCGAAGTTACAGTGTTGCCATGCGCGCAGCACACAGGCGAACAAGACCGTCAAGCCTTGTGCGGGCATCGCGCCAATGCAGGAGGAGCCGCAGCCACAGGTGCCGCGGGCGGGCAGCGCCGCGTCGCCAGTGTGCAGCGGGGCATCCGTCCTCAGTGCCCCTTCCGTGCCAGAGTGCACCATGGGCACCGACGGCAGGGGTGCTACTGGGCTGCTGCCCGGAGCACCGAACGTTCGGGAAGGGAGCCTGGTGGAGGAAGGAGCTGCAGGCGGGAATGCTGCCCTCAGGGGCCGTGAGGTCGCCAGCGCAGGGAGGGGCACATGCACACCGCCACCGTGCATGGGTGCACCGCAGCTCTCGAGCAGCCAAGGGCTGGCGTTCCTTTGGCTCGCTTCATGGGGCGGCGACTGGAGGGAACCCAGCGCCGCGGGGGTCGCATCGCTCGGGTGCGTGGGAACTTGCGGCCCGGTAGAGCTGGTGGAGGCGCGAAACGCCGATGTGGCCGCTGGGGAGGGTGTTTGCTGTGCAGACGGGCACAACAAACTGGACAGCGACTGCACGAGCCGCGCGCGTGCCGCCTGCTTTGCCAGCCGCGTCGACATCGTCCGTGCAAGCCGGGCCCATGAGGTTCGAGTTGAGGGGAAAGTTGCTCTGGCACACTGCACGGCAGCCAGGAGCTAGGGATCCGGGAAAACGAGCGTAACAGAGAAATTCCAGGGCAGTCCGCTGTTGTGGCATGCAGACGAGAGCCTGAACCGACGTCTAATAATGGGTGGTGCACATTGTTCATCGGCTTATTTAGGGTGGTGTGTTGTCTGAGATTACTGCGTTCTGCTCGTTGCCTTCAGCAGGGGAAAAACCCCCGCGAACCCGCGTGTGGTGGTACGGACGTACTCAATCCACATCACATTTAGTGCAAAAAGTGCATACCATGGGTGCTCCTACGGCAAGTCTCGACGGACGTGGTTATGCACGCTGGCACACAAGCGCAATAATCTGTTTCGACTACCGGTTGCCAAGGCATCAGAACTTTGGCCGTACTGCCGTAATGTGCATGGATCAGGTGGGTGTGGCGCCAGGCAATGTCTCGAGCGGCCCCTATGAATTTACAAAGGAGCTGAAAGGCCTCCAAGCTCGTGGTAACAACAAGCTGGCAGGACCTCCGCGAAGGGCATTGGCATTGCCCATCCTTGAAATTGGATTAAATCTGCTGCCACCGCACACGTCACCTCTCCACTCAACAACGCTTTGCAGTGCATGACGCCACGTTGCTCGCTCTCAGGTTGCGCTCTATCAAAACCCGTCTCCTGCGTCTCCCGAGGCCGCTAGGCTCCTGTCGCCATGCGCGCCCCCCTTGTACCTGGTACAGTGAACATGAAGGAGGGGTCGTCCAGATACACACACACTTTGTCCAGCGTGCAAGTACAGTCACTGGGCGAACTCATCACCTCCAACTTACCATTCAAGTCCCGTCACCACAAAGGCCGCATTCTGCGCCTCATGAGCTCTTAAATTGAGGGAAAGCAGCCTGCCATCATGTGTGCGTGGTGTCAGGTCAGCTGCGCATAGACACAAATAGCACTTAAAACGTTCGGCGAGCATTCTGCGCACCTCTATAGGTTGCTTCGGGTGCTTGTTCTCCCAGTGTTCTCGCAACAGCTTCTCTGCGTTTGCACGTGGGGAGGGGGGCATGCAATTGGTGGAAGGGCTTTGGGGTTGCAGGGTACGCCGCGACACGAAGACAGAGTCTAACCCCATTCAAACCCGCAACATAGCACCTACCTGAGGTTGTGCAGACGAAGGCAGTCATGCAGATGTTGCACTGCGCGCCATTCGTTAGCAAGGCGAGCGGGGTCGGAAGGGGGCTTGTCAACGTCACGAGCGGGTCCGTGGGACACGAAGTGAGGCAGGTCCAATTGGCAGACAAAGGTTATGCAATTCAGAAAGGGGTTGCAGCGCCATTACTTCTAGTACCTTGATGGTCATGGACGCCGCGTTCGTCTTGAGCTGGCTGCCTGCGAATAGGGCGCCATCCACGCGGCCGCTTAAGTGGCTGGCCGAGACAACCTTACTTCGTACCAAAAGGTAAGCAATATAACCCAGCATGCCGCTATGAGGAGGAGAAATGCATCGACGGCTTGCATCTAGCACGGCTGCCGCGGAGCCGAGAACGCACCCTTATTTGACCCCTGCATCTCCTCCAACTTCTTCGCCCGCCGCATAGCAGACTTCTGCCCGTTGCCACCGCCCATCTTTCTCGGCAACCAAAAAACAGCGTTTCAAGAAAGCGTCTAGAAGGCTTGTGTGTGCTGTGGCTGTGTGGGGCCGCTGTCAGCACCCACACGTTCAATACGTAGATATGAATCAGAATTACTTCGTAGGGAGTAGGACGGGCCAAGAAAAGCAAATAGAATTTACGGCACGTTTGTACGGGTCGGTGCAGCCCTGGGGCCCTGGGTCGGTGTGAACAGCAATGTCGGCACAAGGTTCCCGTTGTATATGAATACAATATTTTGCAGGTACTCAAAAGACTTTGGCACAGCATACTTCTGGTCTCGGGTGTCTCAAGCTATCACGTACGCACCAAAGTTAAGACTCAAACTCCCATGAACGGATGTCAGGATGAACTATCCCGGAATATCATGAAACTTTGCGGGTGTGCACCACAAATCGAGGGGGTGACCACCCCAACGTTTGCCACTGTCTGCCGAGGACGGAAGTATACCAGTACATCGGAAAGCTTACCGCCTTGCCCCTCTCCATGGGCTTTGGTACCTAACTCCCCCTAGTTCTGTCCGTTCACCCTATACAAGCCCCGGCTGCTTCGGGAGGCCCACGGACCCCCACGGACCCCCACGGAGCTGAATCATGGGACGTCACCGTTAGGGAAGTTACAAGTGGACGCCTCCTAGATCCACAAGCAGAGGGGCTTCAACACGAGTATCTGGCTTGCTCTTCAAGGACCTGGCTCCAAAGCTTCCCGTGTCATACACTGCTGTACAACAGGTCCGCCATGTAAAATGACAGCTACTACTAACTCCTACACCGGCATGAAACTACATGAAGTCCCAGTTGACGACACGCCCGCAATAAGATAGCATAAGTCACCGGCCCCTGCATCCGATATCCAATCCCATGCTGGGCCAACGTCAACTCAAGGATAGCCTCCTTGCTCGCGTAGGCTCGCGTTGTGCTGCCAGCACTGCACAGAGACCTTTCAGCGTCTATCCGGAATGCAGGCGTCGACCTTACTTCACGGTGACAGTAATCGTGTTTGCGAAGGCCGGTCCGTAGGACTCGTGCGCCGCGTTCGCAAACTGCAGCGTCAGGGTGTGCTGGCCGGGCGGCAGATCCAGATCAACCGAAGTTTGACCCTTCCCGAAATGCTTGTGTGCGTCATCGAACGGGATGGCCGTGCCCTCCGCTGGCGCCGGCGCGTCAATAATCAGGTGGTGGTGCCCCGTGCCGGCGACGATGCCCTCCGCTGTGGGGTGGGGACGAAGGGCCGGGCCGGGAAAGGCAGGTAAGCGTCCACGACAAGTTCGTTGGTCAACCGATCCATTCATTACCATACAGACAGCCGGGCGCAATGATTCATGTGAAGCACTGCAGAGTGAAGCTATGTAGAGCAGGATGGCGCTGTCCGGTTCATCGGGCATTGCAATAGAAGGCAATAGAGCACGCACGGCTGTGCCCTGACCCCACACTTTGAATCTGTGCAGGTTGTGGTTAAAGGCTAGGCACGTTTACAGGCGAAGTGACAACTCCTGGGATGCCCCCCAAAGGCGAAGGGACAGCCTTCTGAGATCCCCCCCGCTCGTACTGCCCCCTGCCACCACTACGGAAGAAGGGGAACCATCGTGTGGGGCCGATACAAGCCACCCCTTGTAGAAGACCAGCGCTGGGGTCCTGGAATCCATGACTTCCCTTTGCCTATCTCAAGGAATGCGCGGTTCTTACCAGCTGGCTTCACGGTCAGGCCGTCCACGGCAAACTCCAGGTGCACTGGCGACGCCACAACCGCTCCAGACTGGACGTTCGGGAAGGACACACCAATTGCTGAAGCTGGCGCGACCGCAATCCCTGTGCGTGAAGCATTTGTGTCGCGGGCTTGGCATTTCGTCTCACAGTAGCTACTATCACAACCTGCCGGTCACGCACCGCCGGAAAGGATGATCGCTGCTGCCGTCGACTTCAGTTTATCCGCTACGCCAGAAGAGGAGCGGCAAATAACCGACCGCTGGTTGGAGCGGAACGCTGGCTTGCACGGCTTGCAGGCCTTCGTCAGCATTTTGTTGCTGTTCGACTGATGCAAGAAAAAATAAATATAGTTAGGCAGATTTCGTGTGATCGGTGGACAAAGGCGATTGCTGTGGTCAATTTACAGGTCCCAAGCGGAGCAAGCTTCGGAGCGAAGGCATGTCCGACCAATCCGGCAATCCCGCATTCCGGACACCGCCATGGCAGGCCATTGAGAACCAGATGTATTACGTCAACATCTCAGTAGCGGCTGCCACAATATGCGCCAGCCCTCGCTGCCTGTGGTACCAATATGGCGTGCGCATTGGGTCCGACACCGCAGCTTCGTCGAGCGCCGCCTGCACGCCAGAAAGAATCCGCATACCCCATATTCAGCAGCGTGTAGAAGGACAAGCACCGACGCACGCTTGGCAAGTCCGGACGCGCTCCAGACGACAAACCCAAGCAAGTATGGGAACACAGCCTTACCTGCGCGACCTCGCAAGCCTGCAGGATGCCGCCCACTGTCGCGGGCAGACCGTCGCGAGAGCCGGGCGCTTGCGACTCGAGCGTCGCGGCGCCGCGCGCCGAGCCCAGGGCCGCGAGGCCCTCATAGTACTGCGACAGCACGTCGTACGCAGGCCCACAGGAGGGACAGTCCAGTATCGCCTCCGTGCAAACGGTGTAGACCTCCGGCACAAACGACAGCGCGTGTGGTTGGGATGCCCATGGCTCCAGCGTCGCGAAGAGGCCGGTCAGGTAGCGCCATGGGGCCTCGTTGCGCGGTGCGCGCTGTATCGCCTCAACCACGTAGGCGAGCTCCCTGCGTGCCGAGGGGCGGAAGAGCGGCGGGCGGGTAGAGGAGAAGTAGGCGACAGTTTACGCACGTTTACAACACAGCACAACGACAGCGTCGAACACAAATGGATATGTTCGTTGTTTACACTGCACCATACAGTGGCGGAGCCAAGGGGCAAGGCAGAATTAGGCAGTCAAACAACTGGGGCGAGCCCCGGACAGCAGGGTAACCGTCAGAGCTGGCGACACTGCAACCCAGATTGTCATGGAAGCTCTCATCTCAAAAAGGGTTTGTGCGAGGTGGAATGGTTAAGTATGGTCCATGGCCTTAAAATAGGAAGCTGCAGACAACCTAGCCGATCGCACCGCACCTGCGCAACCACGCGGCATCGTCGCCTTCCGGGCGTTGCATGTGCTTCAGCACGAACATGCGCTGGTTCCAGGCGGTGTTGTTGCGCACGTCGCGCTGGATGAGCTCCGCGGCAAATGCCAGCTCCGCCTCCCATCGCCCGGTCATCTGTCCAGCCATCATAGGCAGCAACCGCGGCGTGGCAGCGCCTCAACCCTCAGATGGATACTTCGTAACTGAACCCTCCCTCCCTCGGCTTCCAAGAGTGGTTTTGACATCCGGGAGCCCTTCACCATCAGCAGCGGATAGCGCGTCACAGGACTCCACAGGATCAACCTACCAGAACATTGTACCTAGCCCTTCACCTAGGAAAGCCGTGGCCTCGGTCCGCGCGTGGTACCTCGTTGCAACAAACCCAACCCACATCCGCTACACGGTGCTTTGCAAGATCTTAACGGACGCCTGAACACGCGCTGTGCCGCCTCAAAGCACACCTTCACGATGGCTTGCCGGTGAGCCCACGCGTGGTAGTTCTTCTCGTCGAAATTGATTGCCTCGCGTGTGAATGCGTCCTCGCGATCCGCACAGCTCTGCCCAATCTGCAACCAACCGCACGCCGGCACGCCGGAGGGCAAACACCCGTCTAGCCGTACAAAGGGGCACAAAGGACATGCCGCGCACCGTCACCCGAAAGGCCCTAACAGAGCTGTAAAGTGGGAGGTACAAGCCCGCACCCTCCTACCCACGGAAAACCCTCTCGGGCGCCCTGGCTGCCTCGTTGCAATGAGGGCAACACGCAGCGGACTAACGAGCCGGTAGGGCTGCGCTCTCCCTTCCCCTTCCCGTAATGGCCCCCACACCTGCAGAGCGCACAGCCGCCGGTGGTTCCACAACTGGTAGTTCTTTGCATTCTCCAGCATCACCGCGTGCGTGAAGTCCAGCTCTGCCTGGAGTGCCGCAGACCCCAGCTTCTGGACGCACAGCCACCTGGGTCGCGGCGTTGTGTGGGTCAGGAAAGGCTAAGCCCCCGGCGGGCACGCCGTGAATGTGGTGCTTCACCGGCGCGTGAGTCCGGACCAGGACATCGAGTCCGGACCAGGACATCGTCCTGGTCGAGCCCCGGATGCCCTCCCTCCTCCCTTTGCGCACTTCCGGCGTCGTCCAAGCGACGCCAGCAAGGACAAACGCAGGCGACGACCGCTTCTGCCACAGCTTAAAACATAGAGCGCCCCTCAGGCATCAAGTGCGCTCCTCGTCTCACGGCCTCGGGTTTCCTCCAATCAATGGGCTCACCTGATCCTCCACGCTGTGTAGTCCGCCTGATTGAAGCGAATCATGTCGGCTGTGAGGGCCAGCACCCGCTCGCTCAGCTCGCCGCTCAGGAGTACGGCCCTAAAGTAGCCTAGCGCCTCAGCATGCTCAGGTAGATACTGGATGGCCACGATCCGTTCTGGCTCGCTGGGTCGGACGGGCGTCACATCCGCCCACTCGGGCCGCTGGGAGTACGGCATGCTGGACATTCCTGAGGGCACGCTCCAGAAGCCTGACTTCTGTTAAGCAGTGTCGTCGCGGAGTGCTAGCACGGTTGCAGGCGATGCGGCCAGTACGTGGTTGACGCTACAGGCGTTGGCTGCTTTCTGTACGAAGCGTGCCGGGGGAGAGTCTCTGAGCGCCTGGCCGGGGGCTCAGCGCAGGGTGTGCCTGGGCGCCTCGTAATACCAGCTGCACGGGGCACAAGGTGAAGCGCTGGGTGTGCGCGCACAGCAAGCGCCGGGCTTGAGGTACCCGACACGGGGCGGGTGTTTCGGACGCGGAAGCTTACTCGTCCTTCTTGAGCTCAGATCGCAGCTCTCGAAGCTTAGAAACGTTGGCTGCCGTCAGATCTGAAATTCAACATTTCCGAAATGAAGCTAGTTTAGGCACCTCGGAAGAGCTGCCGACAGCCTTCGCCGACACCCGCATAGCAAGGTCTTACCCTTTAACTGTGCTGCTGGCTGCTGCTGCCGAGCGTCATAAACTGCCGTGCAATAATTGGACAGCCGTAGTCAGATGGTGAAATTCAGCGAAAGATAGAAACAACTTTTGGCGCGAGATTCCCCTACCCTTTGCGGGTGCAGCAGGGGCTACCGTTGGAGTGTAGTTATACTGATATGGAGCGTGCCGCCCTTGATGCTGAGACATTCAATAGAGGCTCAGATTGTAAGGACTGTTCCACCCGGTCGCCTTGCCGTCAACAGCATATGAGCGTCCAACCACGTCAAGGTATGTACAAACGAAACTATGCGCCACTAACATAGACGCTAACCGCCGAAAGGATCCATGCGACCGCTCCGAAACGGCCGTTGCAATGGCCTACGCGGTCGTTAGTAAAAAACGTGGCACATATGGTTGGTTCCAAAGTGCTGAGGCAATATTGATTTTACCTAACCTGACGCCTGGCTGACTTCTCGTTGGGACTTTGATCCGATATTTTAAACGCGTTGTTCAGGCGGCGCAAAAATCACCCATTTTACACAGAGCAGGCCCAACGCTATACTGATCTGTCGGAGCTCCTGATCTTCCGTCTAAACTTCTCTCTTGAGTCGGTCTATCAACTTTTTAGTGTGACCAACGAAAATGTCTCAAACCCACAGCACGGTCACGCCGTTGGAGCATACAGCAATAGGTGCTCTGGGAGGCACTGTCGAAGTATGCATAATGCAGCCGCTGGTTGGCATAAAGAACGCCCTTCAAGAGGGGAGACCCATACCCAGGAACCCAGCGCACTTGTATCGTGGTCTGCTCATGAACGTTGTCAGTATGGCCCCGATCACGGCGTCTCAGTTTGGAACGAACCGGCTGATGCAAACCATGGTCCTCAAGAAGTCCGAAGCGGACTTGACAGGCGTGGAGCGGTTCGGCAGCGCTGCCGTGGCCGGGGCGGTTTCAGCATTCATCGCATCGCCATCAGAGCTCATCATTATCCAGCAACAGGTCTGCCGAGAAATGCCCATGGCGTTAGGAGCGTGCCCGAAAGCAAACGGTTGTTCGTACTGTTCCGTATTTGCAACCGTGCACAGAAAAGCGGGCGGTCGCTATCGGCAGAGACATCGCATTTCCTAAAGACGCATGGTGCTGCATCCATCGTCCGAGGCCTGGTAAGTGTCTCGGCTCGGCTCTCGTTTGGCCAGGCCAGTTCCATGGGAAAACGAGCTGACCCATGGGACAGCAGTGCTGGAACCCATCCTGTTGCAATCATGTTAGAATCATGGTTGCATGGATGTTCCTAGAGACCGTGCCAGTCGCCCTGTGGGGAGACAGGCAGCTTGCCCAGTTGCTTGGAGAAGCGCCAGCTTACAGTTTGCAAGAAGGACCCCTCGTTGCATATGCCCTAGACGGTGGGTTCTTTTTTTCTTCAAAAGCTCCGCATGGGCGTTTTGCGAGGAAAAACAGCAGAACCAGCATGATTATGGCACGGCTGCTCTCCCCCCGCCGCAGATACCCGCTATCGGACGCGAGATGCTCTACGCCGCGGGGTACCTCGGGCTGTTCCCAATCATCAAAAAGTCGCTGGATGAGGCGATGCCGGTGCGCAGCTTGCGGTGGCCTCCCCCTCGCCCTACAGCCTGGTGCTGTAATGGGCGTTAGGACGCCGAAAGCACGCACCAGCGCCTCTCACGGATAACGGGTGAAGCTCATATCACCTATGGGCCATGGCATCGTCTCGCCGCGTCCACAGGATTGCCCACCAAGGCCGCCGGCTGGGCCGCGCCCGCACCGCAAACCCTCTGCAACGGCTGTTGCGCACTGTTGGTGGATACGTGCGCTGTTCTGGTTCTCCCGCGTCGAACGCCTTCCACGCACCCATGTTGACGTCCTTCCCTGGGCCGCTGTTCGGCCGGTGGACTGCACATGGACTGTTGCAGGACTCGCCTGGGCTCGCGCTGGCGACGGCGGGCATCACCGGCGGCGTGTTCGCGGCCGCGTGCTCGCACCCATTCGACACGGCCAAGACGCGCATGCAGGTCGGTCGGCGGGCGGCGGTGGCGGTAGCGGTAGCGGCCCTTGTATGCCGCCTCTCAGGGGGACGGCCGTGTCAAGCGTCCTTTACAGTATCGGGCGCCTACCGCCCGTGGCCCCGGCCGTTCAGGTTGCGGTGCACGAATGTTGGCCTGTCTGTCGCCAGGGCTTTGGCAAGACGCGTTGTAACTAACCCTTCGCGCGGCAGCGGTCCGGATCGTCAGGCAGTCTGCGGTGCCCGTGCTGAGCCGGCCTACGCTGCTTGCGGGGCGAAATGTTAGGCATACCCTCAAACCTAAAGTCGCACGATGCGTGTTACCACGGGCGGAGGGACTTGACAGGGGCGATTCTGGCTGCTCCCACGGGATGCTGGCACGCCCTGGCGCAGGCGTTCATGTACAGCAAGCCCGAGTACCGGAACCTGCGCAGCACCTTCGCGACCATCTACGCGGAGGGCGGCCTGCCGCGCTTCTGGAAGGGCCTGTCGCCGCGTATGCTGAGGATCATCTGTGAGTGGGCCAGCGGCGGGCGGCGCGGTCGGCCGGGGCGGGACGTACCGCGCTTGTGGGGCGCGGCGGGGGGCGTGCGTGTGCATGGCTGGGGAATGCTTGACCCCCGCACTGAGCAACTACGGCAGCCATACGTGCCAGGGGCCCAAGGGGCGCATGCGTCCCTTGGGCCGCAGCGGTTGCAACGGAACAGCTTCCGTAGCTGGGCTGTTGGTGCAAAGGAAATGCGGCGGCGCGGCGGTGATCTGCTCCGCATCTGGTCCAGCTATTGGTATTCAGCAAGACGCACACCCACGTCAAGCCGAGCGTCGTCTACCGTCTAGTGCGACTCTCATCTCCCCGGCGTGCTGGGCAGATACCTGCACGACGTGGGCTGCTCTCCAAAGGCGGCAATGCGGCAGTGCATGCCGCCGGGCAGACAGTCGGGCGTCGGCCCTCCCGTCCTGGTTGACTGGGCACCAGTGCACGCCCGCTCCTACGCACCCAGCTGCAACCTCAAGGCTGGTTAAGGCAGGGACCGCCCGTTGCTTGTACCGCTGCGATCGCAGGCGCGACCTTCATCCTCAACGCGCTGCGCACCCACACCGTCGAGCACCTGGACAAGACCCGGGCGGAGGCGGAGGCGGCCAAGACGCTCGCGTAGCAAGAAGGCGGGTTGCAAGGAAGCGCGCCATTGCAGAACCGGGAGCTGCGCGGCGGCCCTGCGGCCGTGACGGGGCATAAGCGCGTCTTTACTTTCTTAAAGTTACCGGGGCAGCCCCCAGCTTTTTCGTTCGTGTGCTCATTGCGAGGGCAACCCAGGCGCTCGGCAAGGAACGCCATTGCAAGAGCGCCAGGGTTGTACCCTTGAGTTTTGAACGTGAACCAACGACACAGAGGGAGCTGGGGTTCGTGCACGGCTCGGGCTAAGGGCATGTGAGCATGCAGCGTCCTTGTGTGGTTCGCGTGGTTACATGCGTGCGCACTGCAAGTAGCCACCACAGCAAGGAATGGCATAAGAAGAGCGTGATGATGTCCATTGAGGGATGCGAGCTGTCCGCGTGGACGGACGGAATTTTGGCGTGTTTGGGCCGGCCGAAGCGCGGAGGCTTGTAGGCTGGGGTTCGTCGGGATACGGCTTAGCGACGCTTGATAGGGGGCGATGCTGTGAGGAGGTAGCGGCGTGTGAAGGACGGTGAGTGAAGGGCGGCCGAGCGTGTGACAAGGCGCCACTCTTTTGTGGCTGTGCGAAAGCGTTGGGTTTGGCTTACTGGAATTTGTACGACGCCGGGTACACTGCTAGGTCTACAATTGATTTGAGACAGCCACGCGAAGCCACACTACGTTCCAGTGGACTGACCATTTATTCTTAGTGAGGTATGGATGTCTGCTATGCAGACAGGCCGAAATACTTCTCGGCAATGCCGCCGAGACTCATTGCATGCACCGTCGAGGGCAGTTCCACGAGTGCGCTCATGGCAAACAATTAAATCCTCAAATGTCGATGGATTCAGCCATGGAGAACGCCGTTCAGTGCGGACAGGTGCTGCAGCTGCAGCTTCGGGCGGGAGAACACCGCTTCGCACCTCTCCAACCTTCAAGGTATGTATTAAATATACTAGGCGATCTGTGACTCGACGATGTCAATGCGCAGCGCCAGACACGGCCAGCGGAGAACCCTTCTTGAAAAGCGCCACTCGTTTTTTCTCACTGCGCAGGTACAGCTTATCAAGCCCTCGGAGGCAGAAGATGACGCCCGTCACGACAATTTGCTGGTTTACCTTCCAGGTTGGGAGCTTGGAACCACGGGCGTTCGGGTGTGGTGTATGACTCAAGATAGTCCGACCTGGGGCCATGGTGTGCTGGGCCGTGGGCCCTTATGCTGACTTGCCCCCTAACCGCCGACGTTGGTGCCATCGCTCGCTTTTCCTGTTCTGCTGCGGGCCCACAGGAACAGACGGGACGGGGCAGGCGATTCTCCCTCAGGTTCCCGGCCTGAACAGCCTTTCGTACGACGTGTGGTACGTGCATCGTGGTGCAATCTCGATACCATTGCACACCGGAACATCGCACTTCGAAGCGGAGTCCGGCAGACCGCAGCGCAGCCTGCGCCTTCCCTCTCGCACGCGTCAGCTTCCTCCTTCACCCCTGTGCCTCCGCCCTTGCATCCTCCCCGCAGCGCATCTACCACCACCACCACTACCCAATAGCCACCCCCGATAAAGGAGCATATCACTCCCTCACCCCCGCTCCCCCACTCGCTCTTCCCCCTCACCCCCGCCCTCCCCGCACCTCTGGCTCCGTTTCATCGCTGCGGCCTCTCACCCTCCTTTCTTCCCTCCAGGTGCCTCTACCTGCCTCCGGATGACCGCTCCGATTGGGAGCAACTGACGACGCAGCTGACCCTGCTGCTGCGGCAGCTACTGCAGCAGTGGCGGGCTGAACACCCGGCGGCGGCAGCGGCAGGGGGGGCTGGGGCGGCGGCCTCGCAGCGCATCACCATTGTGGCGGAGTCGTTTGGCTGCTGCCTGGCGCTGCGGCTGGCGGCGTCGGGCGCAGGGCCGGAGCTGCTGGACAGGTGGGCGGTACAAAAGATTACCGCAGCGAAGGGCTGGTGGCCGGGTGGGCGGGGCCGGTCGGGTCGGAGCGGGGAGGCGGGAAGGGGGCTGCTCTGGGGGACTGCCTATCCGGGGGGTATCAGAAAAGGGACGGGGCGACACGGCGGAAGGACAAGCGGCTCCGAAGCGGCGGGTACCGGTATTCATCCACCCCCTACCCCCTCTTACTGGTCACGGGCTCCGACCTATACGTGGATGACCCCCCCACCCCGTTGCCTGCTTCCCTCCCGCCCCCCCCAGGCTGGTGCTGCTCAACCCCGCCACCTCGTTCAACAGCTCCCTCAGCGGCCTCTCCTCCCTCATCGCCGCCACCAACCTGCTGTCGCTCTTCCCGAGGGACTGGTACGCGGTGGCGCAGGTAGGGGGACACTGGGCGGGGGGAGGGCACTGGGCGGGAGGGGGGGCAACTGGGCGGGAGGGGGGGCAACTGGGCGGGAGGGGGGGCAACTGGGCGGCGACTGGTGGCACCTCGGATGGGTGCTGATGCGCCCTCGTGTGTGCGTGTGTGTAGGGTGGATTGGAGTGATGTGCAGCGGTGGAGGCGGGAACGGGGCGCGGGGGAGGCGCCCGGCGAGGAGCTTACGGGCGGTACCGGGGGGAGGGCGGTCTCTGCACTGACAGCCCAACAGTCCTGTCAGCACTGTCAGCTCCTTGCCTCCCTTTGGACTGTCTGGACTCTTACCCCCGCTGCTCCGCGCTCCCCGCACCTTTGCGCCTCCCCTACCCACCTAACCTCCCTGCATCTCCGCTGCACCCGGACAGACCACCCTGCTCCCCCTGTTGGTTGACGGTGACCGGGTGGAGGAGGCCAACAAGCGGCTGCTGCAGTCCATGATACTCATGGAGCCGCCGCCGAGCAGCGCCAGCTTCGGTTTCGGAGCGGCCAGGCCGCTGGCGGCCGGCAGCGGCAGCGGCGATGGCGGACGCGATGGCGCCGGCAGCGGTGGCGATGGCGGCGATGGCACCACGCTGTACTACGCGCCCGCCGCTGCGGCGAACTTCCGGGCGAATCTGCTGCGCAGCGGCGATCCCGGGGAGGAGGTGCTGCGGGGGGTGGCGGTGCCGGTGCTGATTGTCACATCCGCCCGGGACCGACTGCTGCCGTCCATTCTGGAGGGTGGGTGTGGGGTGGGGTGTGGCGGGTAAGAAAGGGAACGGAGGGTGGGGATGGGGTACCCTGGAACACTTTTGGATTGACGGTGGCTCCCGGCCACGCCCGCTTCTTAGCGGCCCTCTCGCTGTGCCGCCCCTCCCGCTCTGCCGCCCGGTGCATCCGGTGCGGTCCGCGACTCTTATAATGTTACCGTAGCTGCCGTACGCCGCCGGCCCGCCTGCCCTCCGCCCCCGCCGCCCTCCCTTCCTCCCCTCCTTCCCTTCCCTTCCCTCAGCTCGCCCATTCGGACTGTCCTGCCGTTCCCTTCCTCCCGCCCTCCCTCCCTCCCTTCGCCTCCCACTACCAACGACGCACCGCACCCGCGCCCCTACCCCACCCCACCCAACCCCTCTCCCTCTCTTCCAGGCGCCCGGCTGGAGCGCGCCCTCCCCAACGCCCGGCGCTTCATCCTGCCCGACAGCGGCCACGCGGCCCTCCTGGAGCGCGGATTCAGCTTGGCGGCAGCCATGCAGGCCACCGGCTTCGCGCCGGGCAAGCCGCATGCCGCCACCGCCACCGCGCCGTCGTCGTCGGCGACTGCAGCGCCGCCGACGTGGCCCTCCCCGATGGAGGCGGCGGGGGCAGCTGCATGGGCCTCAGCCTCGGCGGCCTCGGCGGCTTCGGCCTCGGCCTCGGCCTCCTTCGCTGCTGGGAGCGGCCCTAGTGCCAACGTTCAGGGGCTCCAGGGGCGCCCGGGGGCAGGTCCGTTCGCGACCGCCGGGAGCCCGGCGGTGGGCGCGGCGGCGGCGGCGGCTCAGGGGGGTCACTCGGCGCCGCACGACGGATCGGGGGAGCCCTCAGCCTCGGAGCCGTCTTCGCGGGCGCGAGGGCGGCGAGCGAGCGCCGGCGCCGCGGCGGCGGCGGCGGCGGCGGGTGGTGGTGGCGGGAAAGCGAGCGCTCGGCGCGAGGGCGAGGGCGGTGGGAAGGGCGGTGGCGGCGGGCGCGATGAGGAGGCGCCGCCAGCGGACATTGACAGTGCGTTTGACGAGTGGTGTCAGCGGCTGGCGCCCTGGAGGGTGAGTGCTGAGTGAGTGAGGGGGAGGGGAGGAGGGGCCGGTGAAGGCTCTTCTCTCGCTTGTTCCACACCCTTTTTAGATGGCAAGGGGGGTGGGTGGATGCCGCCGCTGGCCCCCGTTGCGCTGCCCCCCGCAACGCCGTCTCCGTCCCTTCGCTGCGGCACCTACTTTCTTATCCCCCCCCCCGAGCTGCGCCACTCCGGTGCCTACCGCCAGCCCCTCCACCGCACCGCCCTCACCCCGCACCGCCCTCACCCCGCTCCCGCGGTATGGGGCCCCAACCCTTCGAAATGCGCCAACGCGCATTACAGAAGCGCACACACGCACCCACACACACACACGCACGTCCCATCTGATCCATCGCGGCGATGATGAGCCTCGCGAGTTGCGCAAGGGCTCTGACCCCCACGCACTTTGCGTGTCCGCGTGGGGAACCTCCCTGACGAGATCCCAAGCACCGGACTGAGCCGCACCAGCCAACCAACCAGCCAACCAGGTGCATACCCACCAACCGATATCGATATCTCCGTCTCCGCTGCGGTATCACTTTATACCCACCAACCCACCCACCCACCCACACCCACGTGGCCTCGGCTCCTTCGCGGGTCATCCGTTTTTTGCCCACCCGCCCGTTCACCCACCCATCACCTTCCCACCCCACGGGGCGTCCCGCGGCCCTCCCTCCCGGGGCCCCAGTGGCGCACGTGTGTCCGACACACAAGGTTTCACGCCCCGTGTGCCCCCTGCCCTCCAACCCTCCCTCCCTCGCGTTCCCTTCCCTTCCTCCACCCCAAACCCCCCCACCCCCCCCCGCAGGACGTTGTGTCCCCCGTGGTGCTTGGTTTCGAGCACCTGCCCTCTCCCGGCTCACCCGCCTTCTCCCGCCCCATGCTGTTCGTGGGCAACCACCAGAGGATGGGCTTCTACGACACGCCGCTCTTGGTTTACGAACTGTACGTCCGAGGCTACAGGTACGGCAGCCGTACGATCCGGTCCGGCAGTCGCACTCAAAGCCCTCGACCTCTCTCTCCAGTCTCCACCCTGCCCCGCCTCTTGCACCCGGCGGCAACCAACGTCCTCTTGCGCGCACCGCCCCTTCCTTGTTTCTGATCCCCGCCTGTTGCCTGTTGCTGCACGTTGTCGCGGCCGTGAGACGCGGCCGCAGAGCACCCCGCCGCCGCCGGGATGTCGCCGCCGTCGTACCACGCCACCGCCGTACCCCTCCGCTGCCTCCGTACACCTCCGCTCCCGATGTCGCCGCCCGCAGGGTTCGCGGTCTGGCCCACCCCGGCCACTGGGCGGGTCCCTTCGGTCGCTGGTTTGAGAGCTTCGGCTCCGTCAAGGCCTCGCCCCTGGCCGCCTTCCGGCTGCTGCGATCCGCGGAGAAGGTGCTGCTCTTCCCCGGGGGAGCAAAGTAAGTGGACGACACGCGACCTGGGGGCGGCCTGGCCCCACCGTGGGGGAAGAGGCTGCGGGGGAGGGGCGCTGCGGGGAGTGGGTTTGGGGGCTGGGCTGTCCTTTGTCGTCTCGGGTTTGGGCGGCTTGGCCCTTGGCCCCTGATTCTCTGGCAGGAGCAGGAGGTCCCCAGGTGCCAGGGAGCCAGTGGTGCCAGTAGTCCATCCGTCCGGCACTGTTTCTCGCAGTGTCTTGTATTCCCCCTCCATCTGTTGCCCCTTCCATCCACCGTGTACCCTCCACGCACGTGTGTGCGTACCCTCCACGCACGTGTGTGTATACCCTCCACGCACGTGTGTGTGCCCTCCACGCACGTGTGTGTGTGTGTGCCCTCCACGCACGTGTCTGTGCCCTCCATATGCACGTGTGTGTGTGCCCTCCCCCCGCACGGCCCTGCAGGGAGGTGGTTAAGAAGCGGGGCCAGGAGTACCAGCTGCTGTGGAAGGACAGCCCCGACTTCGTGAGGCTGGCGGCAAGGTGCAACGCCCTCATCGTGCCCTTCGCGGCGGTGGGGGCGGACGACGCATACGACGTGAGAAGTGCCGGGCGCCCCTGCTCACCGCCCCGCCCTGCTCACCGCCCCTTGCTTCTCGGCTCCCGGCTCCCCTCCCCTTCCCCCATTCCCCTTCCCTCACCCTCACCCCGCCTCCCTTCGCTCCCCCCCCTCCTCCTCCAGGTGATCATGGACACCGACGAGGTGATCTCCCACCCGCTGCTGGGCCCCCTCACCACGGGGCTGCTCAGTCGGGTCAGCAGCGAGCTGCAACCGCAAGAGTCCATATTCCCGATCACCAGGCTGCCGGGTGGGTTGGGTGGGGGGGTGGGGGGATGAGGGTGGGGGTTTATGGGTGGGGTGGGGGGTGGGTGGGGGCGGAGTACGGCTGGGGGGCCGGGGGTGGGGCTCCAGATGTGTTCGGGCGTGGACTTTTGGAATCGGAAGTTGTTGTGGTCTGAGACTGTGAGATGGTGCGGCCGCAAAGGGGGGGTGGCCACACGCTGTCCTGGAGCAGGCATCCGCCCTCCTTGCCCTCCTTGCCGTGCAACCAACCAACGAACTAATAAACCAACCCCCTATCCCCTCCCCCTCCCCCCCTCCGCAGTGGTGGGCATTCCCACGCCCATCCCCATCCCCAACCTTCAGCGTCTCTACTTCCAGTTCGCGCCGCCCATCGACCCGAGCGCCCTGGGTACCGACATCCACGACCCGCAGCAGGTAACGGGGCACGGTACGGCATGCCGACAAGGGTACGGTCCACGACATGCGTACGACCCCATTCCGCACTGCCCTGTCTTGTCTCTGGCGATTATTCACCCACCCAAGGCACTTTGGGGCGCCGCTTTGAAACCGGGAGCCGCCGTGTTTGCGACAAACACGGGGCACAACGGGGTTTCAGCGTTCTAAAAACCTTGAAACCCTAAAACCAACCCTGAAGGTTGCAACGCTACAGTGCACGAACCGCAGCGGAGTGACAACCGAGGCGACGGGGTTGGGCTCAGCGCTGAACTCGGGGGTGGGGGATCGACGTTTGCTGCCCGGCAAAGGCCCAACCCCCTCGCACCACCTCACACCACCTCACACCACCTCACACCACCACCCACCCACCCCCCGGAGCCTCATGATGTGATTTCGCGCCCTCGTTGGTCGCTCCCCGGGTGCGGGCGCAGGTGCAAGAGCTGTACGACAGCGTCAGGGGCACAGTCACGCAGGTATGTGTGTATGTGTGGGTGTGCACGTGTCTGTGTATGGGGTGGGGGGTTACAGGGCTGGGGCCTCGGGCGGGTGTAAGGGAGCGCTGTGTGTGTGGGGTGGGTGGGTGGGTGGTCACTCTAGGGATGAGAGACACCCCCCCGCGCGCAGGAGAGGCCGCCCCACCGCTGCCCGCTATGGTTCGTGTTCGCTCCGTGTTGGGTCAGTCGGGCTGATGACAGCCAGCTTTGGATCTTGTGGGTCCCTCCCGGGCCTTCCTCCCCTCCCCTCCCCCAATGCGCTTTTCACGCACCACCGCTGCTTTTATTTGCGATGGTGCCAGCTTGCGCTCCCGTTTTCAGCCACATGCCCTCATCAGCGTGTCAGCCTTACCTACCCGGACTGCCCTTCCCCGCTCCCTCCCCGCCCTTCCTCCCTCCCTCCCTGGGCCCCGCAGTGCATGTCGGAGCTGCTGGCGGTCCGCGAGGCGGATGACGAGAGCCAGCTGGGGGCCCGGCTGGCCAAGTCGCTGCAGCGGATGGTGCCGGGGCTGGGGGGGGCAGCGGGGGGCGCTGCGCCCTCGCAATCGGCGCCGCCACCGCCTCCGCAGTAACGTGGTGGAGGAGGGAGAGAGGGGGGAAAGAGCGAAGGGGTGAGGTTGGAGAGTGCGTGGTGGCATTGAGTACGAGGGCGAGAGGGAGAGGGTAGGACGGCGAGGGGGCGAGAGGGAGTAGGTGAAGGGGACGGGGGACAGGGGCGAGAAGGAGGAGGAGGAGGAGAGGCGGGCCAGAGCCTTCTCATTCAGGCTATATAGCCCCGGATGGCAGAGGGTGTCAGAAGCTGTTCACCCTTTTGGCGTTTTGCTGCTGCTTCGCATGGGATGTCCTCGTCATGATGTCGTCGTGCCGGCGATACGAACACAAGAAGGGAGGGGAGATAGGACGAGTGGACGAGCGCGCTGTGGCTTGGAAGGCACTGCACGGAGCCGCCTCCGCGGCGGCGGTGGCACCTACCCGAGTTGTGTTGTTGTCGTTGTTGCTGTTTTTTTGTTGCTGCTGTTGCTGCTGCTGTTGTTGTTGCTGTTGCTGCTGTTATTGTTGTTGTTGTTATTGTTACAGTGGTGGGCTCGAAAGGGGGGGTGTCCTATGTTGCCGGCAGCCTCCATTGGGCCACCCCCGCTGCACGCTGCATGGGAGCAAGCGCTTCGGGCTGTGGGCTGTGAGCTTTGGACAGGGCCGCCGCGCATCCTCGTGGATGTGGCAGCGCCCCTGCGGAGGCCACACCGACCCGCCACATCGAGTGAAGACTGCATCGCGCCGTGCCGTGGCGCTGTTGTGTCGTGGGAGGGAGACGGTGACGTGTATTATAAAGTGGGCAAGGGAGCTGTCCTGGTCTGGAGGAGTACCGGTATCTCAGCGGGGTCTGTTTGCCTGCGCGAACAGAGCCGGGGCGGGGGGGGGGCGGTGGGCGCCGCTGTCCGCGGGCGGCGTGTGGCAAAGGGGGGCAGGTCCGCAGAAGCTTGAGCTACCGTAAGTGGGAGCCGCGGGGCGGAAGCGTAGGGGCGTCGTAGTTGTTAGTTACAGTAGTTACAGTAGCGTAGTAGCTGTTGTTGCAGGCAAGGTACGGTGTGCTTCCGACCTCCCGCGAATGCAGCCAGGGGACCAGTGGGTTACCCGCGGAGGAAGGAATATCACGAGATCGGACGTAGCCGAGTTGTGCGCTCTCTTTCTGGTTGTCTTTGGGTCGTTCGGTCCGACGGGTTTCTCCGACGGGTCGCGGGCGGGTTCGTGCCGTGGATGCTGCGGATGGGGGACGTGGCCTCCTGGAGCGGAAACAAAGCCCTACTCGGCGGGCGGACGGGCGGGTGGGCTTGAATGATTCACAGGGAACCCCAGTGGTTCAGCAGCTTTGCTGAGCCGGCCCCAAAGCTCGCCGAAGTGTGTTGTGTGTTTTCAGGCGATTATTTACCAAAAGCACAGGTCGTAAGACAACAGTGTGCGCTGCTGTGGCCCCCAACGCGGCACGCAGGAGCTCCGGGGGCCGTGCCGTGTCGTGCGTCTGTGATGACATGTGTGCCGAAACCGGCTGAGGGTACGGTGACATGCCCCTCCGCTGCTGTACAGTCACGGCGCTCGGAGGAAAGCTAGGAAAGTCTGAGCGAATGATAGGTACTCGGGGGGATGGGGTTCTGGTGCCCTGCCCCTGTGCCCCGAAGCTGTGGGGTGGACGTGCAAGGAGGCGCGGCCTTTCCGGCAAATGGACGGATGGTGCTGCGCCCGGGGCCGAACTGGGTTGTTGGGTGGGAGTCCTCGCAGGGCGGCGCAGCGTTCGGGGCGGCCCTTGCGTTGCTGTGCGCCTGCCTGGCAGTTCGCGAGCGTCAGACCGTGTCTACCGGTAGTTGCGCCATGTATGGTGTATGCTGCGGAGTCCTAAGTGCAAAAGGTGCTCGAACACGCCCTAAGAGATGGTTTCGGTGACGGACAATGATAGCTAGTGCACTGAAACTTCTTGTCGAGATGTCCACCAGAGTCGACGTTTCACTTCTATACGCGGACTTGTAATTCGTTAGAAGGGCATCACTCGCCATTAACACCCGCATGTCACGCTTCCGCACAGTCTAGCAAGCACGTGTGAGCGACAGACATGAGCGACAGGTCCCGGGGGTAAAACCTGAGACGACACTTGGTGTTCTAGCCAAGACAGCACCAGTCCACATCCAGCATACGTCGCAGCTTGGGATACGCGTTAGAATTAGCAGCAAACTGAAGTACGATTGGTCGCTCCTCACGACCTGTGCTGTGCGGCTGTGCCCCATGCAAGAACGTTACCGCCCACGTGTCGGCCTTACGGCATCGTGTCATCTCAACCTGATCCCAGGGCCTTCATAGTTTATTTGTCCTTGTGTCCCTGCATGCTTTCCTGAACTTGCAGGCCGGCTCACCTTGGCCGCTTGACGTGCAATTGAAAAAACAAACGACAAACCGCCGAACGGTGTGTTGAATTTTACACGTAACTTGGTCGGGAAGGTTTGTGCATCGGCCTGCGTGACAAATAGTTGAATTGGCATTTCGAAGCCGTTAAGAAGCCGCTTCTTCTTTCCGGCACTCTATAATGATGCCATCGACCGTGCCGCTGTCTGGCAAGGCCAAGGTGGGGCCGTTCAAAGAGAGCTGCACTTCCGGTCATCTCTCTGAATTTACGCTAGTGCCTTTTGATAGCGACTGGCCTGGCCGCCTCTCGGCCAGCCGCCACGTTCTGCCTCTTACCTGACAGCAAACGGGATGAGCTGCTGATAAGTATACTTTCTTCCTCTTCCAGAGCGTCGCATGCAAGACGACGCGTGGGGCGCCGTGCGCGGTGCCGAGGCCGGCAGGTGCGACGACCGATCGCCGTTACCAGTTCCGCAACCCCAAGCCCCGCTTATTCCAGGTTGGCCGACACCTTTTCAATATCGACACACTTTTCTCTGCATTCCGCAGCTCCAATTGTCGGCCGCCGGCAGCTGGCCGTCCCGCGCGCCGCGAGCGCGGAGCTCGATGAGGTCGCTCTGCTGGAGAAGGCGCTGCTCTTGGCCAAGGAGCGCGTGGCAAAGTCCAAGGAGGTCGCTGCCGCCCCCGCCGCTGCGCCGGGCGGCTACACCGGCCCGGCCTTCACCATCAAGACGTACAATGCCATCTCCCCCATCGGCCTGCAGCGCTTCCCCAAGGGCAAGTACGTCGTCAGCGGCGACGACGCTGCGCTGCCCTCCTCCCCTATGGCCATCATGCTCCGCTCCCACCAGCTCAAGGTGGAGGAGGTGCCGCACACGGTGCGCTGCATTGTGCGCTGCGGTGCCGGCGTCAACAACATCCCCGTCCAGAAGATGACGGAGCTGGGCATCCCCGTCTTCAACACCCCCGGCGCCAACGCCAACGCCGTCAAGGAGCTCGTCATCTGCGGCCTGCTGCTGGCGTCGCGCGGCATCATCGAGGGCAACAAGCACGTGGAGAACGTCATCTACAAGGAGGAGAAGGTGCGTGTGTGTGCTGTCCCCTGCCCGGTGCGTGTGTTCCAGGAGGGAGGCGATGGAAAACACAGGACACAGAATCAGAGGACACAGGACATCGCACGAACACCGGCGGCGTCCTGGGTTTTGAACTAGTCAAGCCCTCCCCCGGATCACACCCAGGGCTGGTGCCGGTGCCTACTTTGCCTGCATCTCGGATGCACGCAGCGCGGCGGCACTCCTCCACCCCGCCACTTCCCTCCACCACCCCCGGAGCATATCACTCCCTGAACCCCCGGATCGGATACCCCTGGCTTACCCTAAGTGCGACCGACTCGTGTTCCATTGCACGCGCCCACACCCCCTCTGCTCCGCAGGAGTACGAGAAGGCCGCCAAGCGCATTGAGAAGGACAAGGCGATGTTTGTGGGCACCGAGATCCAGGGCAAGACGCTGGGTGTGGTGGGCCTGGGCGCCATTGGCGGTCTGGTGGTGAACGCCGCGTTGGCGCTGGGCATGAAGGTGGTGGGCTTTGACCCGGTGCTGTCGCTGGACGCGGCGTGGAAGCTGCCGGGAGACCGCATGCAGCGAGCCAACAGCCTCGAGGATCTGCTCAAGGTGGGTCGGGGCTTTGGGGTTGGGGCTTTGGGGGGCGTGTGTTTTGGGGGGCTGTATTTTGGGGGCTGTGTTGTGGGGGGGAGCAGGAGTCAGGGAAGTTTTAGGTTGATGCCCAATCGCGGGGACCAGCAGGCTCAAAGTGTGGAATGGAATGGGATGGAGGGGGTACGTCCCGTCGTGTGTGTGATGGATGTCGTTCTGATGTGGTCGCGGTGATGCAAGCTTGTGTGGCCCGTCTGTGCTGGGCGGTGAGGCTGGCACATGTGTGTGTGGGTGTGTCAACCTGGGGAGGAGCGTCGTGGGCTCCTGTTGAAGAAGGGGCGGGGGCGGCTTGTGGGCGGTGCAAGGAGGCGAAAAGCCAACAAAGGAATATAGGCGTTGGGCTGAGGGCGGGGAGGCGGAGCGCGGCTCTTGCTCGTTACGAAAGCTTCGTGCACGTGGCGAGTACAGTGTGGTGGCGGGCTCCGGGTGCCGTGGGCTGGGGCGATGGGATTGGGGGCAAGAATGGAAACGCTGGGCGGGGCTTGGATACTCGAGCAGCACGGCACTGCATCGGAGGCGTGCTGGTGTGGGGTCGCTTCCAGGCGGGCGGGCGGGCTGTCCAGGGATGAGGACAGGGTGGACACGACGGGTCGCCAGCTGGGGAGCGACGGTCGTGGCCGGCGACCCTAGATGGTCGGTTCTTGGTTGGCATCCTGTGGCTCGGGGCTCGGGAGAGGGGTTATCCAAAGCTCGGGTTGGGCGTGCACTTCCGGCAGATGGCGTACGAGGACCCTGACTGCAAACCTGGAAGCAGCGGACAGGCGATGGGGGTGGGCGAGGTTTGTGGCCGGTCGTACTGCCATGGGTTGCTCGTGCTGCCACCGTCCTGGAGGCGCCCGGGGATGCATTGCGGGCAGGGGCCATCCACACCCGTGCACCGGAGCACCCAACTTGTCGCCTGTAGAGGCAGCGACCGCCTCTCGGTGGCGGCGAAGCAGTGGGATTCTCATTCCGCAGTGGGGTCCCGAGCTGTCGTTTGGCTGCGGACGGAATTCTGGGGCTGTGGAAAATGGCCTCCTGACGCGCGTGAGGGGTGCTCACAACATGCTCGACCAGCAGCGGGTCTGGGAGGGGCGTTTTGAGCGCACGGTTTCGTTTCGAGTGCTGGGAGTGCGCTCATCCGGGTTGTGTTTGCGGATGGATGGCTGTGTTTGAGGGGGTGTGTGGGGGTTCCCGCCAACTTGCCGCGTGTGCGTTGGAAACGCGTGGCCGTGCTGTGATTCAGGTCGCTCATGGGAACCACCCGGTGTGAACCACCGGAAAGGGCTCGACGACCAGCCGGAATGGAAATGCCTTGAAGCGAAAGCTACTGGTGTCGTGTCTGCTGGCGTAGGGCGTAGGGCAATCCGACGCTGCCCCCCGTCTGCCCTCTCTCCCCTCTTTCAGTACCCACATCACACCCGACCCCCACCCACCCACCCACCCACCCCTCCGCCCTACCAGGTCTCGGACTACATCACCGTGCACGTGCCGTACATCAAGAACGCCACGCACCACATGCTCAACGGCGCCAACCTGGAGCTGTGCAAGCCGGGCGTGCACCTGCTCAACTTTTCCCGCGGGGAGATCATTGACGGCGAGGCGCTGCTGGACATGTACAAGAGCGGCCGCATGACGGGCAAGTACGTGAGCGACTTCGCGGACCAATACCTGTCCGGCCACCCCAAGCACATCGTCATCCCGCACCTGGGCGCCAGCACGGAGGAGGCGGAGGACAACTCGGCGGCCATGGCGGCGGACACGATCAAGGACTTTTTGGAGACGGGCACCATCCGCAACAGCGTCAACTTCCCGCAGGTGCGTGTGTGCGTGTGAATGCTGGGTGGGGGTGTACGCGGCGAAGTGCGGTGCGGCGGGGGAAGGTGGGGGAAGGTCGTCGATGCGGTGAGGCGCACCGCATATCACGACTGCATGACGACCTGCGTGCAGTGCAGTGCGGTGTGCTGTGGCGCGATCTGTTCGTTGGGTCCGTTGGGTCGTGGGTACTGCGCGTAACACAGAGCGCACGACTTTGCGGGCTCGGATGCCGCGCGCCGGCGCAGCGGTAACCCCGCTGCACACTCACCCGCATCTTCATAAGCCCGATGTCCCTACCATCGCCCTATCATCGCCCCTCCCGCTCCGTCCCGCTCCACACTCGCCCGCCCACCCTCCACACCCCGGCCCGCCCACCGCAGACCGTGCTTGACAAGAAGCCGGGTCACATCGGCGGCCGCCTGTGCATCGTGAACAAGAACGAGGCGGGCGTGCTGGGCCAGATCACCACCTACCTGGGCACCCGCAACGTCAACATCGAGCAGCAGATCAACACCTCGCGCGGCGACATTGCTTACACGGTGCTCGACTTCGCCAACGTCGAGGACCCGGCGGGCCTGCAGGTGCGAGTGTGCGTCGAGGCGCGTGCGTTTGGAGGTGTGCGGGCGGGCGGCGACCTGGATGGACCTGGGCGTGGGGAACCGTTGCCAGCTGATGAAAGTGAGACCCCAACCACGCAACCTGTGCCCCATGCGAGCCGTGTTGGTCCCCAACCAGAGCTGTGTTCCGTTCCCTTGTTCCTTCGCCTTCGGTGTGTATCATGTGTTCACACCACGCCCCTCACCGAACCACTTCGGCTCTCCTTGCGCTCGCTTCGCAGGAGGGCCTGGCCAAGGCCTGCCCGGGCATCATCTCGTCGCGCTTCATCGGCAACGTGTTCGACGACGAGCTCGGGAAGCCGGGCACCTTCTACTACGTACAGTGGGCGCAGTAAATCAAACAAGCAGGGCGCGCGGTTGGCGGCCGCGGCAGCTTTCGGCGGCGTCCTGCCTGCCAGCCAAAGAACGCAATATTGAAACTGGACGTTGTGTGTGACCTTAGCGTAGCCACCAGATATTATTCTTACGATCAAACAGCGTGGGACACACTGCCCCCACTGACCTTTGCGGGCCCGGAAACTGGCGTGAGCGCGTGCGCCTGCGGGGGATAGCGCTCCGGGACGGGATGGCCCGCCGAGCTGCCTAGGTGCGGTGCTTTGACGATATGGAAATGAAGATACATCCCTGTAGGAGGCGCGTTTGGGTTTGGGTCTATTGGTCCCTTCTTACTGTGTTTGTCGTTGGAGAAGCCCCTTGACATTTGAGGAGCGTGGGTGTTACGGAGGCACCGGTACCGACGGTACTCTGTGTTTGACTGGTGACCTGGAACGGTCTGCGTGCGGGATTACGATGGCTGTGTTTAGGTGCCATCTCAAGAGCCCACGTGAGGCGAGGGGGCCCAAGACTGGCGTTTGGATTGTGGCGCAACATGATGGGGAGAGCGGCGGACCGCCGAGCACGTGCGAATTCAATGTCACGTGCCATTTCGTCTTGATAGATGTCGCGCATGTCTGACGTGCGCGGTCTATGCGGCTGTTGAGCTCTTCGGCGGCTGTTTTGTAGGGGCGGCCAATGACTAACGAGCATATGCAACATGGCATGGGTTTGTCGTGGACCCGTGAAATGCCAGCCTTGCCTCGTATGCTCCACATACCGGTACACACACGCGTGCTCACACACACCGCTCCACACGCGCACCCACGTGCCAAAGTACGGTAGTTTGCACGGCGGCAGAGCACAGGAGGGAGCTCTTCTCCGCTATGATATGTGCGGGCTGGCTTTCCTGGAGGTGGGGTGCACAGAACAAAAGGCATCCCGCGGCCTAGGTACACGGACGAGTGCGCAGTGACATCATCACTCTAAAACCAACGCAGTCCGAGTGCAACATTTCAACCACCAAACGAACGGTTCTCCTCTGCACGACTTAGTCGAAAATGGCGACGGCAGACCGGAAAGGACACCGCGTTCTCTCCGAAACGCAGCGGCGAGAGACCTCCGAGCGCGCACGAGGACCTGCCGCAGCACCTCAGCAGCAAGATCGGTGCTCGCTGGGACGCAGTTCCCACCACCGCAACCAGCGTGGGTGCATAACGGGCATGGGCACAGCCAAGCGAGAGCGAGCCAGCACGCGACATTACTGCAGCCCACGCCAGCTGCCTGCCTCCCTGAAGACGAAAACCAGCGCCCGACCAGCCAGATCAGACAGCACCCGCGTTGCGTTCCGCGGGTGCTAGGGAGTCCGGGCCCCCCTGATCTCAGCTTGCCCCCACCGCCTGCTCCACTCTTCTATACAGCGGCCCCCGCCCCCCTCGAAGAGCTGAACTTCCGACGAATTACGGAAGGCGCAAAACCTCGCAAAACACCCACTGATAAGTGCCACGATTATCGTAAATGAGTACAATCTTCACACACCACCCTACTGGAACACCGCCGCCGCAAGGGCTCCGAGCGCCCCACCACGTCGCGGGCTTGTCCGGCCACGCTGAGCGCAGCCGTGCCCCCTTGCAGCGGCCGCGAGACTGACAGACAGACCAGGAGGACCAGAAGGCCCCACGCACAGCCGCGCCGACGCTACCTCGCGCCCTGTCCCCACATGCTCCCCCCGCTGCTACCGCTGCCGCCGCGGTTCCGCTTCGCCCCCACCCCAGCCCCCATCCCACCGAAGCCTTCCAGTCGGCTGCCCTGCCACACCTCGTCCGCCTCCGTATATCCCTGGCCACCCCAGGCGCCCCAGTCCGGGCCGTACCCTGGAGTGAAACCGGGACCGCCGCCAGTCCCGCTGCCGGCGCCGTCGCCGCCGTCAGCGCTGGGTGGGCTGCCGCCGCCCCAGACCGCGTCCAGGACCGAAGGGCTCAGCGGCGGCGACGCCATGGCCTGCTGCCCCGCGCTCATGAGCGCCATGACCTCGCCCACGTCAGCTGCGCGGCGGCTGCGCCGTACGGCGGCGGTGCACGCCGCCAGGCCCTTGAGCGCCGCCGCCGCGGCGGCCTGCAGCGGGCCGCCGGGGCTGGGGCTGCGGCTGGCGCGAGGAGGGCTGCGCGGCGCCGGCACCGGCGAGGTTAGGGCTGCGCCCCATTTGCCGAACCAGCTGCGCCGGCCGGCAGCCGCCGCCACCGCCGCTGGTGCCGCGTCGACGGCCCGCTGCTGGCGCTGGTCCTTCTCCCAGGCCTTGGGTGTACCGACGGCGCGCCGAGCTCGGGCGCCCGGGGACGCGGTCACGGCGGCTCCGCCGCTGCCGCGCCGCCGGCGGAGCCGGCGGCCTGGCGTCGAGGAGGCCTTGCTGCCGCCGCTCGATGGCGCGCCGGCGGCAGCGGGGCTGGCGCCCTTGCACCGCCCGCGCATCGCCGTGTACGGCGTCGACCCGAGCGCATCGGCGGCGTTACGCCAGTCCGACTCCGCCGGGTCCCAGTCCAATCCGCCGCCGCTGCCACCACCACCGCTGCTGCGCCCGGCGCCGTCCCCGGCCCAGGCCGCGGCGGTGCCGCGCCCGTCGCCGGCCTTTGGCGGGGCCGCGCGGCCGCCGCTGTCACTGCGGGGCGTCCGTGGCGTGGCGAAGGGCGAGAAGCCCAGGGAGGGACTGGCCAGGTACGCGGCGGACGGCTGACTGCACAGCAGATCGTCGTCGTCATCATCATCGTACACATCGTACTTGACGGCATCGACAGCACCATGCTCGTCGTCGCCACCGCGGTGTTCGCCGACACCGGCGGCGGTGGAGGCGGCGACGTAGCTGCTCTCCGCCGCGGCCGCGAACGAGGCCTCGCTGACATCATCGTCGCCGTCCCCGTCGTCGTCACTTCTCGCCGCGTCCTCCTCCTCCTCCTCCTCCACCTCGTCCTGTGGACCGCCGACAGAGCCGAAGGAGGCGAGCGAGCCCAGGAGCGGCAGCAGCCCGGCGGCGGCGGGGGTGGAGTCTCCGCCGCCGCCGCCGTTGCCATTGTTGGCGCTGACCGCACTTCCGCTATCGTCGTCTTCGCCGCCATCGTCGTCGGCGGCGAATGCGCCCGGGAATGCCGCGGGCTCTGACAGCAGCGGCGGCGGCAGCGGCGGCAAAGCGGCGGTGGTCTGCTGCTGCAGCGCATCGCTCGCCGTCGGGTCGGTGACGTAGGCGGCGGCAGCGCGGTCGGTCGCTGCAAAGTCGCTGTCGCTGGCGGCGAGGCCGGCGACCAGGAATCCGTCCGCAACGGCGGCGGCGGCGGCAGCCGCGGAGGCGGCAAACGGCGACTCATAGCACTCGCCCGCGCCGCCGGCTGCACCGGCCCCAGCATCGAATCCCCACGTCCATTGCTGCGATTGCTCCTGCGCCTGCGCCTGCTCCTCTTGCTGCCACTGCCACCGCCAGGTGTCCTGCCCATCCCAGGCCTGCGCCGGAGTCATCGCGCCCGTCATGTCCCCCCAGCCCGTCCACTCCACCGCAGCCTCCGCCTCCGCCTCCCCGGCCGACACCTCCTCACCCTCCGGCTCGTCCAACAGGCCCGCCATCCCCAATCCCATCCCCATCCCCATCCCCGGCCCTAACCCGGCCCCGCCCTCCGCCCGGCGCGCCGCTCGCTCGCTCTCCGTCGCGCTCGTGGCGGCGCCCTCACCGACCCACGGGTCCGAGCCTCGGCTGCCGCCTAACTCCTCGACACCGCTTCCCGCGCAGCCATCCGGGAAGCCTTGCAGGGTGTGCGGGTGCTGACCGCGGCTGTGTCGTCCGCCCTCTTCGATGCAATCCTCGCCGCCGCCGCCGCACTGCTGCGCAAGCAGGCTGCTCGCCGCCAGGTTCGACTCACTTCGAAGCCTGGCCCAGCCCACGGAGGACAGACTCCAGGACGCCGCCAGCGGCGGCGGCGGCGGAAGCGGCTGCTGCTCTAGGGACGCAGCAGCAGCAGCCGCGGTGGTGGCGCCGTCGCCGCCGCCCCCGTCCAGCAGGCTGTAGCAAAGGAAGCTCCCCTCACTGCTGCTGCCCCCTGGACTGCCGCCGTCGTCTTCTGGATCCCACAGGTCCGTGAGCAGCGCCAGCGACGGAAGCTCCGTCAAGCGGCCGGCGGAGGCGGTGGCGGCGGCGGCGCTGCCGCCGCTAACGTCCCTGCTGGCGGCACCGCTGTACCGGTTCCGGACGTGGCGCTGCTGCGGCCCCTCGGGAGCGGTCACCGACGCAGCCGCCGCCGTGACAGTGTGCCATGGTGGGAATGGTGGTGATGGCCCCGGAGGCGCCGTCTCCGGATCTGCCGCGTGGCTCTGGCCAGGTTGGGCGACAGCAGCAGCGGCGGATGCGGATTCACCCACTTGAGTCGGCGGCAGTCGCTGGCCCGGGCCGTCCACAGGCACGTTTGCGGCGCCGTTGCCGCCGCCGGCACCGCCGCTGCAGGCCCAACGGCGGCCGTCCCCGTCGGCTGAGGCCTCCCTAGGCGTCGGCATCACGCCGTGCAGCGCGGCAGCAGGCGCTGCATCGGCAGCGGCCGCTGCGGCCGCAATGGCGGCTCCAGCCTCCGCTGGCGCCCTGGCGGCGGCTGCGGGACGGGGGCGGGGCGACAGCCGGGCCCTGCGCTGCTGCACTTGTCGCTGCTGCCGAAGCACCGAGTGCCTCCTGGGCGTCAGACGGACTGCGCTCCTGCCCGCACTGCCCGGCGACTTGTTGCCGCTCCCCTCGCCGCCGCAGCCGCCGCTTGTGGCCACGGCAGCGGCCTGCCCATGCCCTCGGCTCTCCCGGAGGCGTCGGTCTGGGACGCCTTGACCGTCAGGGCCACCCGCTGCCGCCGCCGCCGCAGCAGCAGCAGCAGCTGGGCGCGCGGCGCCTCCTGCAGACACGGCGCCGCGCCGAGCGACGACTCCCGGCCGTGTAGACCCACTGCCGCCGCCGCCGCTGCCTGCGGCGGGAGCGGCAGCGGCCGCGTCATTGCGGCGCGCGTCCCCTGGGTCGCTGCGGCAAAGCTTGGCGTGGTTGTGATGCAGCCCCGGCGGCTGCGGAATCCGCGAGCTACCTGCCGCCCCTGCTGCTGCCGTATGTGGACGCGGTGGGCTGTCGCTGCGCCGCTGCGCCGCGGCGCCGCCGCCACTGCGGCCGCCGGCTGCTGCAGCCGCAGCTGCGCCAACGGACCGCGGGAGCAGCGGCGGCGGTTGCGGCTGCTGCTGCTGCTCGATGCCCCTGGGCCTTTGCTGCGGCTGCGGCTGCTGCAGCGGCGGGTTGTGGATCGCTACGGGGGGCCGGGCAGCGCCGGCGCCGGCACCGGCACCGGAGGCATCCTGGCAGGACCAGGCGGAGGATGACCAGGTGGCGGTCGCGGAGACCGGCGAGCTGCCGCCGCCGCTGCTTCCGGGGCCGACGGCAACTACCGCATGTCCCACCCCGACAGCGCCCGCCTGCCCCACCGCCTGCCCCACCGGCACCTGCATCCCCAGCCGCCCGACCGCCGGCGCTGCGCTGCGGCCGTCCCCGCCGTCGCTCCCGCTTGCGCTTCCGCTGGTCACGTAGCTTCGGTAGCCGCCAGGCAGCAGCAACTGCTGCTGCAGCTGCTCCTGCGCAAGCTCCGGGCCGCACAGCTTTCCGCCGCACCGGATGTTGCAGATGCTGCTGCCGCTGCTGCCGACTTTCCCGCTGCCGCTGCTGCCCCCGCTGCCTCGGCTGTAGAGGGCGGCGGGGCGCATTGCTGCGGCGCTGGCGCCGGGGTGCGGCGGCCCCTGCTGCGGTGCTGCGGCTGTGTGGGAGGTACCGCCTCCACCGCCACCTCCATCTCCCAGGCGGCCACCGACGGCCGCATCGCCGCCTGCGACGGCGCCGGCGGTGCGTGCGGGGGTTGCCGAGGGGCGGGGGGCGGATTGGGGAACTAGGCAAGGTAAGGATGAGGGGGCAAGTCCATGCGTTGTGTGATTGCCTGCCTTTCGTCCAAGCTCTGCGCCCCCCCAGTAGAAACACACATCGCGCTACTGCGCCCACCTACCTGGCGGCGCCGCCGACGCCAAGGCCACGACGCCGTCGCCACGACTCCCCGCACCGCTCCGTGCCCTCTTGGCCGCTGCACAGCCAGGCGGCTCTGCGGCCGCGAGCGCCGCCGGCGCCCCCTCCCTGCCGACGTCTTGCGGCTGTCCGGCCGCCCACAGCCCCGCGCGTGCTGCTGCAGCTGCTGCTGCGGCTGGCCCTCCAGTATCACCCAACCAAGTCCCGCAGCGGCCCGCGTCCCTGCCACTGTCGATCTGTGGCCACACACCACCACCGCCGCCGCCGGCGCTGACTTGCATCAGCGCCGGCGGCGCGGCAGTGCAGCTGCTGTCGGAATCGCTCGAGCCAAGCCTGGCTCCCGCCGCCGCCACCGCCGCCAGCGCCGCCTCCGCGGCCGTGGCGGCGGCCCCCAACCCGCCACACGACGGCGGCAGCGCCGCAGCTCGGCTGTCCGGCGGCGCCGCGCCCCACCTACCGGCATCGCCCAGCCGCTTGCCCAGCTCCGTCTGGCCGCCACCGTCGCTGGCTGCGACGCACTGCTGCCAGACCGCAGCGTTGGGCGAGCAGCCGCCGTCGCTGAGGGCCAGCAGTCCGCAGGACGCCGCCAGGCCGCCCCACCCGCCCTGGCCCAGCAGCAACTGGCCCAGGTCAAGGCCGGGGGAGCTGCGCGACGACGGACCGGCGCGCACGGCGGCGGCGGCGGCGCCGCCGCCGGGCCGGCCGCCGCCGGGGCCGTCCGGCCGCCAGGCCTGATTCGCCATGGGGGGCGGTTGCAGCCGGGAGGCCGTCGTGAGCGCGGTGGTGGTGGCGTACATGGATTTGGTGGCCGCGGCGGTGTTGGTGGCGGAGGGCGAATGCTTGCCCGGCGCGTACGCCCAGCCCAGCGCCAGGGCGGCGGAAGACACGGCCGCGGCGGCGGCGTCGGCCGCCGCCGCCGCGCGGCGCATCGCGGGCGACCAGCCCTCGTTGCTGTCGGCGTCTCCGCCGCCGCTGTCGAGGCTGCCGCCGCAGTCCAGCCTGCCAGCCAGCTGCGCATTCTCGCCTCGCCACGACGCGCCGCCGCTAACAAAGCGGCCATGGAAGGGGGTGCCCCCCGCGGAAGAGGAGGAGGACGCCGCCATGTAAGGCCCTGCCAACGGCGACGGCCAGCTGCCGGCCGCGGCGACGGCGACGGCACTGGAAGCAAGATTGTCGATGACGATCCGGGGGACAACTGCGTGCGCCGCGGGGAGCTGCCGGAGCGCCGACGCCGTCAGCGACGCCGTCAGCGGCGGCGACGACGACGGCGCGGACGAAGGCACGGAACCGGGAGGCCGCCAGCGGGAGCTCCCACGCTGGGAGTCCGTTTCGAATGCTGGATTGTCGTACGCGTACCACGCGGCGATCTGGGTCGGCGCCGGCAGCGTCAGCGACATCTGCAGCGGAGCTGCCGCCGCCGCCGCCGCGGGGGAGCCATGGTGCCGGCGCGTGGCGCCACCGCCGCGTGCTGCTGACATCCTGGGACGCCGTACGCCTCCTCGCATGTCGTCCGCCGCCGCGCCTTCACAGCCGCCGCTGTCGTTGCCAAAGCTGCTGCTGATACTGCTGCTGCCGCTGCTGCCTGCCGCCGCTGCCGCGGCAGCAACCGTGTCCTCGTCACCGACATCGACGGCGAAATTCGGGCTGAGCGAGGGCGCAGGCTGGCGTGCCGCCGGCCCCTGCGGCGGGGGCGGCGGCGCGTCGGCGCTGTTGTCGTGAGCTGGCCGCATCCCATCCCGGGCAGCCCGGGGCGCCTTAGCGGGACGTGCTTCCTCCAGGCCCTTCTGGGGCTGCTGCCAATCGCCCCTGGCACCTGCCCCCCGTTCGTCGCCGGCTGGCGCAAATGCAGGCTCGCGGGCGCCAGGTTGCCGGCCTTGCCCGTCATGCGGCGCGGGGTCATGCGGCCCGTCAACCGCCTGCTGACCCGAAGGTGGGAGAGAGTCGCGGCTTGCAGGGGCAGTGTCCAGGGGCGGCTCGCCTACACGCGCGTTTCGGGCGTCCATGCCGCCGCTGTCGGCAGCTGCCTGCAGCAGCTGCGAGGGCGCCCTCTTCCTGGGGTGCTGCTCCTGCTGCAAGTGCAGCCGCTGCTGCAGCAGAGGCTGGCTCTGGCCGGGCGCCTGCGACGCCCGACCGCTGTCGCTGGAGGCGACAGCGTAGCTCTGCCTCGCGGATAATTCATCGCTGCCCCAGGAGCCGGAGACATCGCTGCTACCTGATTTGTCCGGCTGCATGCGCAGCTTGCCAGGTTTGGACCTAGCAACTTGAGCAGGACGCGGATATCCGGCAAGATGCGCGTTCTGGACGGGCTCGCCATTTCCCCAAGAGCTTTTCAGCGAGGAATGGGTTACTGTCTGATCTTTGTGCGTTCCCACGTACTGAGGCAGCTGCGCTTCCAAAGAACGAATGAGCAAGGCGCAGTCAGAGTAGACCACTTCAGGAGTCGTCCTCTGCTTCTGCAAATACGCGTGGATCCTTAAGGCAGCCTTTAGCGCCGTGCAGGTATATGTGCTGTTCCAGGCTATGGAGCACGGGCCGCTGAGAGCTGTCGGCCGAGCTGTCAATTTCCTTTTGGCACGTTCGAGCTGCAGCTCCTCCTTCAAAGCCCTGACCTGTTTCCGTAATGCATCAGCCTGCCCTAGATGCGTCCTCTCCTCGTCAAATCTCAGCAGTGGGTGCTGGAGCATCGCTGCGTTGGTTACATGGCTGTGTCCTTGCGAGTCGCCAGAGTCACATGAGGGAAAGATAAGATAATAGTCGATCACAAAAGGTCACGGCCAGAGTGTTACAGAGAACGTTTGTACAGCTGGCAGCCACACCAAGAATTTGCGCGTTGGTTGGGCCGTTGCTGGTTGGACCGCTGTTGGGCGGGAGTCACCGTTTCAGGAAGTTGCCGAATTCGCGCTTCTGCTTGCGAAGCGCCGCTTTCTGCCGCTCGGCGTTGGCAGCCAGCTCCGCGTTCACATCCTTCTCGATTGAAAGGTCGTGCTCCAGCGCCCTGAGCAGTTGAACCAGCGGGGTCGGCAGGTGAAAGTGTGCGTCTCGGGCACGCTTGCCGCGGAGCCCAACAGCCCTTCCCCTGGTCTCCGCATCGGCAAAGCAAAGCGTAAAGCAGCGAGGAAGCTGAACACGCCACGCGCTTCCTTCGCGTTTCACCCGGGCTGTCATCCGCTGCAGCGCACGGCTCGCTGGCCGTAAAATGACCGTTCGGAAGGTCTGCGGCCCACAGCAACAAACCGCCCCCCCCATGTCCCAACCCCCGAAAGAACCCACAGCTTGAGCGCCTCGACCGCCGCCTCGTAGTCTCCAAACAGGCTGAGCGCCTTGCCCTTCCGAAAGTGGAGCTTTGCGTTCTCGGGCTCGTATCTTCGTTGCAGGGGAAGGACAGAGACAGATGACGACCCAATACGGTAAGTGGGCACACGGATACCACCGATCATCAGTTTGTGCCCTAGAACTACACAGCTGTAGCGGTGGCCTGTTGAAGCTTGGCACGGTGCATAGCGCCCAGTCGGATAGCGGCTCCCTGCTGCTCCCCCCTCCCCTGCCGCTTCGCCCCCTTCCTCGGCTTCCCCGGCTTCCCCGTCTTCCACGTCTTCCACGTCTTCCACGTTCCAACCCCCCACCACGCGGCTTCGGTCTCCCCACCGGGTACAGACCGTCCTCAGCCCCCTCACCCGCGCCCTCGCTCTACTCACCCGCCCCTTCCTCCCTCCCTTCCTCCCTCCTCCCTCCCCCTGCCCCGCAGCCCCCGCCCCCGCTCCCCCCACCCACGCAAGGCCCTTGTCCGCCGCCGCCACCGCCGCCATGTGCTCCCCCATCGCCATCGCTGTCAGCACCAGATTGCCGTACACCGCCACCTTGTATCCATCAATGCGGGTCACCTCCTCCTGGCTCTCGTAGTCGCGGGTGGACTCCAACAGCCGCAGCAGCCGATCGTATCTGGCAGGCATGGGAGGGAGGAAAGGCAGGCAGACATGGCAGGCGGGTACATGGCAGGGAGGGAACAGAGAAGGCAGGTAGGCAGTGTAGGGTCGGGATGGAGTGGAATGCGGCGCGGTCTATCCCAAGCCCTCCGCCGCAGCGCACCGCGTCACCCTTGCCCAGACACCTACACACCAAACACCCACCTGGCCTTGGCGAACGTGTGCTGCTGCTTCCGATACAGCTCGTTGCCCTTGGACTTGAGCCGCTCAGCCAGCGAATAGCGCTCCTCGAAGCTCAGGTTCTGTCGCGGCCCGTTGAGGAAACCGCGTAGCGAGAGGCAGGGGGAAAGGTAAACAAAAACGAGAGGAAGAGAGGGGGAGGCAAAAAAGATATCGCAGTGAAGGGACGAAGACGGGAAGAAGGAGAAGAAGGGAAAGGCCTAGAAAACGAATCACGCGTGCAACTCTCACTCCCTACGATTCACCCGCAATGGTTGAAACGGTCACATCGCGCGATCCGGTGCTGTTGTACGACGTCTTGGGCCTCAGTTACCCTAAGGTTTCGGAGGCGCCAGATGTGGAGAGGGCTCTCCGACACCAACCCCCAACCCCCAACCCTCTATTACCCACCTGCCAGTGCCCCTCCCGCTCAAAGTCGACCAGCTCCACCTCAAACTCCACCGTGGCGTCGGGGGGGATGCCGGGGGGCACGTCCTCGCGAACGCAGCCGCCAGAACCCGCGGGACCGCCTCCCCCTCCTCCCCCGCCGCCGCCTCCGCCGCCTCCGTAAGCGAACCTGGGTGCAGCCACCACGCAGCTGACCTCCCCGGGAACCATCAGCTTGAGCGCCATCTCAACCGCCTCGGGGAGCTCGCCGCAGCCTTTGGTTGGGCAGAGTGTGCGTGAGGGGGGGGGAGGCGGAGGGGGAGGGGGGTGTAGAGAAGAATGAAGCAGTGCAAGGGAGTGGAGGGTCGAGACCGGAGATTCGCAGCAAGGTAACCGAGGCGGGGCGGGGGTTGGAGAGGTTGGGAGGTTTGGGTCACTCCCCCTTCCGCCTCGCTCACTCTCACTCGCTTTCACTCGCTTCGCTCTCACTCACCCGTATCCGCTGTCAGCGGCTCCTGCTGCACGCGGCGAGAGTCGTACACCCACGCCTGCTCGCCGTCGCCCTGGCCCGAAGACGCCCCCGGGCCCGCCCCCGCCCCCTCTTGCGGCTGCTGCATCGGCTGCAGCGGCCGGGCCTTGTAGTGCAGGCGCACGGTGGTGTCATTGAGGGGGCAGTCGATGGGGAACTCGCCCTGCCCCTCCCGCAGCCGCTTCTTGGTCACCTCGCCCGTACCCGTCATGTCGCGGACCTGCAGAGCAGCGCAGGCGGAGCGCGGAGCGCGGAGGCTGAGGCGGAAAGGAGAGGAGAGGAAAGATGCAGCGGAGAGGTCACAAAACCGACTGGTGGCGACCCGTGGGTCACCACTCACCAGTTCCCACCACCTACCTGCACCATGGACAGCAGCTCAATCTCCAGCTCCACCTGCGAGCACCGAGCGGGGGGCGGCGGAACCAGGCAAGGCCCCGCCGCCGCCGCCGCCACCTGGCCGCCGCCCGCTGCCCGCCCGGCGCCACCGGCTCCCGCCCCGGCACGATCGCGACTGCGACCTCCGGTCCCCGCGCCCAGCACGTCGTCATCGTCTTCGCTGCTGCTGGCGCTGCCGCTGCCGCGCTCGTCTGCGCCGATGTCGCGGCCCTGCCCGCCGCCGACGCCGCTGGGGAGCATCCTCCGAGCGGGTACGACGTACGATGCCAGCTCCCCTTTGGACATGTACGACAGGGCCTCCTCCACGGCTGGCCGGGGAAGGAGGGGTTTGCGGGTGCAGGGCAAAGCAGGGAATTGAATTGAGCGGGCGTGGGTCGCGGACCCGAGGGAGTTTCGCTATACGGCAGTTTCGCTTTGCCCTTCTGCCCGAGCTACGTTCCGCCCGCCCGGCCGTCTGGGTTCTTTGTTCGGCGTGGCATGCCGGGTGGTGCTGTGGGCTGGCTGGCAGAAGGTGCAACGACCGGCGACGGGTGCAGCGAAACAAGTGTGCGGTGGGGCCGTGTTGTCCTCAAGAGTGTACTGTATAGACCAAGGAGCTAGAATCCAGGAGCCCTTCTAGCGGGCTTGTCCTCCCTTGCCTACACTTCAAGGACGCTTTCCCACGCACCCATTCTTCACCCACCAACCCCATATGACCCACCGGGGGGCAGCAGGCCCCTCCCCAGCTGCAGCGTCAGCGGCTGGCGGCCCTCCGTGCTGAAGATACGCTGTCCCGTGAGCTGCATCCCGTCGTACGCGGGGCAGCGGACGGAAAGGTGCAGGGTTACCTGCGGCAGGGGACAGGAAAATGACATGACCAAAAAATAAATGACGAAACTTCCGACCTGCCCGGATCGAACGGGCGACCTAAGGATTCCTCTGCACAATTACAGTCCTTCGCTCTTCCAACTGAGCTAAGGTCGGACAACCTATCGAGACCAGGTTTCGATCCTGGGACCTCGGGGTTATGAGCCCCGCACGCTTCCGCTGCGCCATCTCGATCTATGCACAACTGGCGGAATTAAAACTACTTATATGATATTGGTTAATAGGAATGCGTCTGTTGTCTGCGCAGTGCACCCGGACGAACCTAGGTTCACTCAACGATGGCTTGGACTAGGCTTGGGGGTTTCAAGTTTCGGAGCGCGCATCCGGGGTGCACCGCAAAAACCTCGACGACGTCTTTGGCACAGGGTCGAGCACGCATGCTACACATCCAGGACAGTGCACATCACGCGCATCGAAACGCAATGTACGACACAGTTAGAGGGTTGGCGGGCTGCTGTACACCGCCTCACCTCGAAGGGCGGCCGCGGGCTCTCCCACGACGCAGCTTCCCGAATGGACCTCTTGATCAGCGAGTCGCCCGCGCCGTACGCATGCACGGAGACCGCCGGGTACCAGCGCAGCAAAGTAATGTCGTACCGCAGGGGCTGCAAGGAAGCGGGAAGCAACGTCACCAAGGAGGAAGATTCGGGTGGGGGCATAGCGCGCAAATGTGCAATGGGTCGTTTGACTTGGGTTCGACCAACCAACTTACCGGTATCCCCCTAGCTACCATTACATGAGGTTCTAGTATGAGGCCGGACCCCAGCGAAGACGGCGGGGTGCTGCGTGCCCGCCCGCACCGCGCCCAGCCGGTCCGCTGCGGACAGCTGCTGCGGACGTCACATCACAGGTTCGCATACCTCGCCCCTGCCGCTCGCCCCTGCCGCTCGGCGCCGGCTGGCGAGCCGCGTAAGGTTGCCACCCCTCGCTTTCCCTTTCTTTTCCACCCACCCACCCACCTGGTCCAGCGGCAGTCCACGCACCGGTGGGGCCATGCGGCAGTCCGGGTGCCGGAAGCCGAAGCCCGGCTTCACTTGCAGCACGTTGCGCTGACCCCTGGTCATGTCTTGCGAGGGGGAGCCGAGGGAGGGGAAAAGCAACGAGGCACGGCCGGCGGCAGCCCGGGGGCGGGTCTCAGGATGCGGTGCGAGTTCGATCAGGGTGTGTGCGGACTTCGGTAGCGGCTCCCCGACTCACACCGCCGGTGGGCGGACGCCTCTGACCGTCTGCCGCTGCGGGGTTCCCCCAGCGAACTCCTCCCCCCGTCTGCCTGCCCATCGCCGCATCACGCAGCGGGCGGAGTGCTGGCCGATCGCAGCCAGCCAGCCAGCCACCCACGGCCCCCCAACCCCAACCCACCCACGCAGCCACCCAGGCCCCAACCCCCCACCTCGTATGGCCAGCTCCCAGCCGCGGGGCACGCGGGCGCCCTTCTCCAGCAGGAACGCAAACGCCTGGCCCGGGCCGCCCTCGTCGGCGCGGGTGCTGTACAGCAGATCATCCTCAGTGTCGCGGATGCTGTAGTGGATGTACACCTGAGGCCGAGCGCGTGGCAGTGCGTGCGTGCGTCCGTGAGTGAGTGAGAATGCGTGTGTTATGCATAGGAAACCCGCGCTTCTGGCCGCCGTGTGCGCGTACCGTATGTAAGGTGCATTTGGGGGTGCGGTGGTGCCGTGTAGCGGGAGGCAGGGGTAGAATTCTGTTGCATGAGGGACAACGGGGGTGCATGTGTGGACCGACTACGGGGTCGCGCCCACTGAGGGTTCTTGCTGTCCCTCGAGCGCCCGGGTTCGGTGCGGGGCAGGCCGGCTGCGAATGCGCGCGCGTAGGCCCCTGCTTCCGGCACGGAACCCAGCGTGTTTGAGTGTCGGTTTGGGGGGTGGGGGTCGGTCTGCCGCGTTCAGGTTCTGCGCCCAAGGCCGGCCGGGGGCTCTGCCGACGGAGGCCCTCGGACGTGCCGACCCGCGCGCGCCCAGGGCCCTTGTCTGCCTCCAGCGCCCGCGCGGCTGCGGAGCACGATGCTCTCACCAGGTCTCCCTCCTGCGGTGATCCCTCGCCATCGCCCTCCTCCAACACCGCGGTGAGGACCGCGCCAGCGGCGAGCGCCTGCTCCTCTCTGCGGCGCGACATGATGTTCCGTACCCGTCGATTCGCATTCCGCGCCCAACTATGCAAAGCCTATGGTATAAACAGCATCGTGGCGGCCGGATCTTCTCCGTCGCGATCTTAACGCTTGGCGTAACGGCTGCACATGCTAAGAAAGTCCGAGAGCAATCCAAGCGAGCGAGCGTCCAACCTGATGCGTTTGTCAAGTTTTACACGTTGTGCTTTTAGTTCTGGCTCCAGAGGAACTTCCGGTGGCAAGGCTCGCAGCTCCGCTAGGTACTTCTGGAAGGAGTCGAGCTTCATGTTGACCATGAGCTGGCTCTTCACCGCTACGCTAAGCCATGCAAGCGTCACCGCTTTGGTACCACGAACACGAAAAGGCCAAGTCTCAGTTTGCTTCAATTGTCGTATTATGGTATCGGATAGTAAAGTTCCGTACAGCGTACGTAATTCGAACACACTGCTCGCGGGTTACGGATGGAAACTTCCGAGCACACCGGAGACACACATCCTGTCGACACACCTGTATCCAGCACTCGCTCGCCCTTGACCCACTTTCCAAGACCCATGCCAACTGGCCCGTTGCCCTTCCCAAGGTTACGCTAGCCCCAGCCACTCTCAAAACCTGCGCTATCACCCCTCTGCACACCGCAGCCGGCATACTGGGCTCACGCCCCTCGCCCTGCGTATTCAAAATTCAATACATCCGAGCCACACCACGCCTACCTACGACCTTTTTTCCCTCCTATTCGACTAATCTTATGATCCGCACCCGCAACGCTCCACACACAGGCACGACACCGCAAGCCTCGCCGTCAGCGCCCCCTCAACCCTCCTCTCCCCTCCCTCTTCCTCGCCCCGCCCCGCCTCTGCCGCCGCCTCTACCCCCTCCGCCCGGCCCACCCGCTAGCGGCCGGTACCCATTTGCCCCTCCGGCAGGGCCTCTTCGAAGGCCCATCTCCACGAGGCCTCCCTTGGCGACCGGCGCCTCGCCCCCCGACAGCCGCGCCGCCACGTCCTGCTCCTTCATCACAAACGCGTGGTGCTTGGACAGCTCGCTGCGCCAAAAGCCGGCCACTACGTACATCATGAACGCCCCGACGAAGCAGCCGGGCGCGCCCGCCACGGCGTTGTTGAGGTGGCCCAAGATCTGGCGAGGGAGGACAGAGGGCGCGCACGTGTACCGGTAACTGTGTACCCCTGAACTGGCTACCGTACCAATGCAGGCAGGATTTAGATACATGATTGTCAAATGCAAGCACGATCAAGAGGAAGGAAAGCGCCCCAATCTGTACATTGCAAGAGCGAGGCGAACAGCAGCTACAGGGCGGGCTTGGCGTGACATGGGGCAAGGGCGCCGAAACCCACATGGGGCCCGATGTCATGTGGGTCATTGTCACCACCGTGCCGCACCGTAGGCGTCCGCGCGTGCCAAGATGCAACGTCACGTGCGAACAGCACCGCATCAGCACCGTATCATCAGCAGCAGCAGCTGCAGCACCACCACCAGGAAGCGGCACTGTCGCACAGCGGCGCAATACTCACCGATTTCAGCGCCGACGGGCTGCAGACGCACGCCTGAGACAGGGGCACCTGGGGGGGCCAGCAGCAGCAGCAGCAGTAGTCGGGCCAAGGGCCACAAGCCATTCAGGCGCCCTGGAATGCGCAACGCGACAGACCCGGCACGCCATCAATGCAGGTGCAGGTGCGGGTGCGGGTGCGAGCAAACCACCCGCCAGCGCTGCCGCTACTCACATCGATGTAGTCCACCACATAGAGGTCCACACACGTGGCGGGGCAGTCTGGGTAGGCCCCCGTCCGGACTGGCGCCCCCACCGTGTTTTGGTTTTCCAAGGTCGTCTGCCACCGGGGCCGGATGCAGGACATACATACAGGGGCGGTAGAGTAGAGGGGAGCGAAGAGGGGCGGGGGGCGCGGAGCAGAGTGAGGTGTACAAAGCGGGCATGGCCGTGGCAAGTGAAAGCTCTGCGGGGCGAGGCCAGACGACGCGCGATCGACGCAGTACACGAATCCGAAAGACCTGAGAGTTTCCGGCTTGACACTCGTACCGTATTGAGCAGAGACCACCCGACCCAACCCAAATCGACCCAATCCAACCCGAAACGACCTAATCAAACCCAGATCGACTCGACCCGACCCAACCCGACCCAACCCAATCAAACCCTACCCAAGGGTACCCGACCCGACGCGCCCACGACGCAGGCTGCAGGACTCACCCGCACCAGGTAGCGCATGTTGGAGACGTACACCCCAAAGATGCCGCACCCCGACAGCAGCAGCACCAGCCACGTCATGATGATGAGCCAGCAGATGCGCACCCCCAGGTTGGCCATCTGGTACAGCTGCAGCTTGTCCTTAACCTCGCCTGTGTGCGTGATGCGGACTTGCGGAGTGAGCCAGGCAGCCGCAAAAGGGTGACCTTACGACCAACCGACCAACCGAATAACGACCAGCCAGGCAGGCGTAGGGGGCGGAGCGAGGCAGGGAAGCGGCAGCGCACCAGGCATGGCCCCACTGCGGCGCCCGCCTGTGCGGACGCACCGCACCGAGCCGTCTGGAAGGAGGGGAGCCAGCAGCCCAGCACCCGACTACCGTAGGTGGCATATGGGGAAACAAGTGACACACTCACGACTCACCTAGGTGGTCAATCTCCGCCTCCAGCAGCGCCCGCCAGAGGCATAGCCCGAATATGACGCAGGCGTAGATGAGGAAGAGGATGGACGTGGCGACGACGGACTGGCTCAGCACAAAGTAGTTGTCGGCGCCGGCGTTGTTGCCCACCACGTCCAGCGCGGCGGCGATCGAATAGATCATGGCCTGCGTGTAGTGGATCCTGCGTGCAGGACGTGCGGGCGTCCCAAGGTTCGAGCCACGGCGGTACGGCGTGTGAGTGGGCGGGTGAGCGGACGGGCGGGGGGGCGAGAGACAGCGCGAGGGCGGGCGGGCGGGCAACGAAGAAGGGGTGGGGATGAGCGGGGGAAGCAGCGCAAAGAGCTGGAGGCCCCAACGACGGGGGCGCTGCGCTGCGCTGAAAGGGCCGACCATGTCGCGATGTCGATCAGGTGGAGGACCACAACGGAGATGTGGGGCCATTACACCAAAACGAGGCGCGCTCGCCCGAATCCGACTCCTGCCTCGCCTCTACACAGGAGCCGGTGGGAGCGGGAGCAGCCGCTACCGCCGGCGACTCCCTCGGGGCCGGCCCAACCTAACGTAGAGATCCAGATCCAGATCCAGGCGGATCGAGGCGGATCCAAGCGGACGCGAAACGAGGCCAGGAGGCCATCCCACCACGGGCGCCTGGCCCGGCTGAGCCAGGGCTCTAACGGCCTCCAGGCAGGTTGAGCGGGCTGCTACCCCGCACACCGCGCATGGCCCTTCACGCGCCAGATCGGATCCCGAGCGGGCAGAGCTGTGGCGCGTCTTGCATACCGGTATTGCTGCTGAACTGCCGACGAACGCGCAAGCGGCGGCAGCCGCCAGTCCCGGTGCCGCGCAGCGCGGCCTCGGTTAAGGGGCCCTTCAGTTGCGCGCGTCCCTTGGTGCCGCCTCACCCGCACCCCGCATCGTGCGGCCCAGCTGCGGCTTACCAGACGCAGATCCCAATGATGCTTGCCAGCATAAGCACGGTCGCGAAGATGGGGAAGTAGTGCACCGCCGGCCGCTGCCTGCGGCATTCGACATCCGAAAGCACGGGTCGCTTCAAGTTTGCGGTCGGCAGGGAGCGAAAACGGAAGGAAGCAGGCGGGAAGCTTAAGGGGAAGAGGAGCAGGCGCTCTCGGTCGCGGGGAACGGCCGCCATTACTCCCCAAGTTCAGTGTTGCGGGTGTCGTCCTTCAGAACGGATGTATATACACCCGAGGCAGGAGGTGAGGGCAGGTGCTAATGGACTCGGGACCCATGCAAGTGAACCAACTGCCCAGCAGGGTCGTGCACACCCGCAAGGCACGCCCCGGAGGCCCTGGGCACCCGACGAACAGCACCGCACTTCGATGAGAGCAATTAAGACATCCCAGTGCAGCTTCCGTCATCACAAGCGCCGTTCACGGGGATTTGAACACGTTCGGGGCCGGGGCCGGCTTCATACACACGGTTTTCTCACCGGCAGTCAACGGGCCAGGGACGTGGAGGGGGCCACGCGCGCGTGCGTCCATCTTTGCCACTATAACCCCATCCGACCCGTTAAGCTCCATGCATACTTACCGGGGCGGAAAAGGGAGACCCATTGTGCGCGAGCCCTCACTCCCTCACTCGCCATAGGCTGCTCGCCGTGTTTGGTTGTCCGCAGATTGATTAGGCATAATCCTACAAAATAAGGGTCATCGCAGAAAATGCTCCACCAGAAGTTTATCGGCCAAGCTATGTAAGCTAAATCCTTAAGCAAGCGCAAGATACTGCAAACGCAAGTCCGACGTTCCAAGATACACCAAATAGATAGCTGGAATACGCAGCAGTCAACCGAGCACAGCAATTGTTTTTTTGAGCGTGTGCCGTACGTGTTCTGGAGCGGTCTTGCGGTGGCCTTGCTCTTTGTCCACTCCTGCGTGCTCCTGCAACGTCTAGATTCACCCACTTGAGCCGTTGCATAGAGTTGCCTCGGCCAAGATGATGACCTCTTTGTCTCAGGCTAGGGCCTCTGCGGGCTGCCGGGCGTTCGGCAGCGTCCGGCCCCGCGTGGCACCGCGCATCGGCAACGTGTGCCATATGGCCCGCAAGGACAGCTACATGGTTGAGGTTGAGGTTGCCGAGGACGAGCCGGAGGATGCGGCTGTGCGCCGCTACATGAAGCTCGTCATGCAGAGCCGGGTGGTTGAGAAGCTGCGCGCTCGCAAGACCAAGGAGACCAAGATTGAGGAGTACAAGAGGCGTTTCCGTGAGCGCGTGGAGATGCGCAAGGCGGGCATTGTGGAGCCGACCTACGAGGAGCTCTACAGCAGCAGCGAAATGATGGACCCCCGGCCCTTCGACGACTTCTTCTTGCGCCGCGACGAGGATGATCCGGAGGGCACTTTCGATGGCTTGGCAGACGGGACGCCCGATGATATTTTCGGCAGCTTCCAGGGCGGTGGCTACGTGGACCGCTGGGGCGGCTATGCTGCGGGTTCGGGCACTCAGACCGGTGGCTACGTGAGCGGCACCAGCTTTGGCAACTCCAGCAACTGGCAGGGAGGCTACATGTAAATCCACTATGTTGTGGTGCAGACAGTCAGTTTTGCGCGGCTAGTGGTTGCCGACCGCATTTGTGGTCAAAATTCAGGGCGGCCTCACGCCCATGGCTCAGGGATTCCGCATGGTTATTGCAAGGCTATTTTAGTTTTGCAATTAGGTGCTCGGGTTGGCTGTCTTTGGGGCTGAGGGCAGCGTAGCCCGGCAGGAGCAGCTATGGGTCAGGACAGCGCCCCGCGCAACTCCAGGAGCATGGTTTATCGCGTGTCTTCAGGTCATGACGCCAAGTGGGTCCTTGGTATGGGCTGTTATTAGGTTCGGAGGCAGTGGTTTGGGTGTCTAGTCCAGGTCGGAGTACGTCGGGGAGACCCGGTCCCCAGTACGCGCGGTGCGAGCGCTCCGCTCCAATTTTGCTTGCCTAGGGGCCGAGCTGCAAGCAGGTCGCTTGTTGATGGGGATGTTCTGGTGCGCTGAGGGGCCACGGGGCGTTTCTCTATCGAATGCAAGCTGCCGCATGGGTCCGGGGTCCGTCTGGGGCAAGACCGGTGTGTCCAGTTGAGGGGGAGTGACCTCGGCGGTCAAGGATGTCTGGTTGGATGCTGTGGTTACTGACTTTTTTCGTCAGGTTTGTTCCCACTGGGACGACGAGCACCATCCCGGCGGGACGCTGGCATACGTGCATTTTGATAAGCCGAGGAGGACGTGTCCAGGGCCCACGCCGCTCTTGCACATAGCAGAGACCGTCCGCCGCCGGTCCGTGCTAAGGACAAAGCCGCCGGTGTCGCACGTTGCGTGTAAGCTTGTCACGTCGGCTTCCACGACCCAAGCAATCAAACCCTCAATCTCACCCACTGCGGAGGGCCGCAGCCGAGCTGCATGGGGTGCGGCGGGGGATCAGCTTGGCCACAGGCGTTCCAGTGTACCGTAACATGAAACCAGCGGGGCGGGGCTTTGCAAGTTGTGCCTGCCATCAGAAGTACACTTAATACCCGCGTCTGGTATTTCATGAAGAAAAAACAGCTCTTGACGCTGCCGCGGCTCGACCCTTCTGCACACGCTCTCAAACCCTCATGCCGCTGCTAGCGTCCGCAACACCCTCTTCTTGGCTATCCGAAACGTCAGCACCGTGCGGTACCGCTCCACGTTGCCTCCAAACGCCGCAAGCTCCGGCGGCGCCAAAACCGGCTCCGCCTCAGGCACCACCGTCGCGTCCGCCGCAGCCCCGTCCCCGCCTTCTTCCCCGCCCCCTGCCGCCGCCACCACCGCCGCATCCTCTCCCACCGCCCCTCCCTCCGCGCCCTCGCCAGTCCACGTCTCCTCCAGCTTGCCCCGCGCCTGCTCAGCCGCCGCCGCCGCAGCCGCCGCAGCCGCCGCCGCGGCTGTCCGCTCCGCCGCAGCCTCCTCCCACGTCTCCCACTGCCCCAGCTGCGCCAGCGCCGCCTCGTCCTCCTGCAGGCTCGTGGCCGCCGCCGCCGCCTCCTCACCGCACGCCGCCGCCACCACCGCCGCAGCCGACGTAGGTCGAGCTCCCTCCCGCGCCGCCTGCCCCCCCGCCACAGCCTTGAGCAGCGACGCCACCGCCGCCAGCGTGTCTTGCTGCGCGCCCGCCGCGGTGAGAACCGCCTACCGGGCGGGAAAGGGGGTGGGTTCATAACTTTACATGTCAATGATGTCAATGATGCCGCAGCGGTGGAACATAACATAGCTACATAGGCGACGTTAGCGAGCGGACCCAGAGGGAGGGGGGCTGGGCTGGCGGACGTTGGGGTCCGCTGCGGCGCTCGGGATCGCGGGGGGCACCCGCAGCGCGAATGGTTGCGTTTGCACCCGCGGGAGGCGTCGGCAGGAGGGCGGGGGCGGTGGCATCGCGCTCGGGGGCGCCGGGACCGAGCGCGCGCACACATAGACAGGGCTTGTAGTGGTGTAGGGTGGAAGGACAACGGCGCCCAGGCTACCCCCGCCCCCGCTCACCTGGTCCAAGGACCCCGCCGACGGCGTGAGCTCCCGGGCGGCCGCCCGCACCGCCTCCCGCGGCACTGCCATGTCCCTCTCCAACACCGCCTCAAGCAGGGGCCGCATGTCCTGCACCACGTACCTGCACACATACACACGCATTCACACACATACACACACATTCACACACACATTCACACACACATAAGGTGCACGGAGGGTAGCATACAAGATACCGAAGCGGAGGGAGGGAGGCAGGGTACGGTAGTACAGATGAAACCGCAGCGATGGGACGGAGGCGACGTCTGCGAGGAGCGGACCCCCAGGCAGTCCTTTCCAAATACGGTAAACTGTTGCAGGTACCGTAAGGAGGAGGAGGAGGGAGGGAGGGAGGGATACGGTGGGCGGCGGGGGGTTGACGTCCTTTCTCGAGCTACGGTGGTTGAAAGCTGATACGCAGGGAGGAACTGAGAGGGGGGCGAGGCCCTGCGGCCATTGGGGGGCAACCGAGCTCCAGGGCCGCTGGCGCGTGCTGTATGGGGTACAACACGCCCGCCGGGAAGCCTTCAACCAGACAACGAAACGGGCTCCAGTTCGTCTTGTACGACAGCGTTTTGGATCCAAACCCCGCCGGCGGACCGGGAATCCCCGTGTCATCAGCCGCCCTCCCAGCCCTCCACGCTCCAGCCCTCCTTCCTGACGACGACGCCGTCCGTACCGTATACCGTACCTGTCGTACGGGTTGCCATCCAGCTGTACGAAGCCGTACCGCTGCAGCAGCGCGTCGTTCGACTGGTTGCCGTAGCTGATGAGCAGCTGCTGGCCCCGACGGTACGACTCCCCGGCAGCCACCCGGAACTCGTCCTTCCAGGGCGCGAACACGCACTCGCTCTGCGCGCGGCAGCGAATCAGGGGTTCGGACCCAGATCAGGATCCAGATCCAGATGCACGGATCCGGAGGGGCCAGCGCGCAAGGAGGGAAGGGGGGATCAAGGAGCAACGAGTGCTGTGGCGCGTCTTAGGCCTGGCTTTGCTGCGGCGAGCGCCCGCAGCCGCCATCCCACCTTAACTTAGAACCTTACCCCATCACACGCACACATACGGACGTGGACCGATTTGGGTTATTATAACCTAGGCTAGGTTATGAACTTCTGATTTCACCTAGACCAGTTAACGGCGTCGCCCTGAGGAAACTCGCCTGCGCCCGGCTGTCATGATTGAACATATCGATGAAGGGGCACACCGCGTACAACACCGTGCCGGCCTCCCCGGACGCGGCACGCCGCGCCTCCGCCGCCTGCCACACCGCCGGCACGCCCAGAGCCGCCAGTGCAGCCGGCAGCACCGCCGCCGCGCCCGCGGCAACGTCGGCGCCGTCGGCGGCGTCGATGCCGAGGGCGGCGCGAAACGCCGCCACCGCGGCGGCGGCGGCGGCGCCCGCCGCCAGCTTTACGGCGGGCGGCGTGGGGAGGTGCGGCCCGGCGAAGGTACGGCTGCGGACGCAGGCGAGTGCCCAGTAAAAGTCCTCGCGCGATAGGTCGCGGCGTTCCAGGTGGCGCCGTACGGTGTCGTACAGCCGACGCCATTCCTCCTGCTCGTCCAGGATCTGCACGCATGCCGATACACAGCCGCGTGCCGCAGGCCAAGAAGCGGGGAAGGGGGGAGGTGGAGGTGGTGGGGGTTAAATAAAGGCGAAAGCGCAGCGATGGGATGGAGGCGGGGCAATGGAGCTATCGGCGCGGAACCGATGACCCGATGACAGCTGGAGACGCCTTCCAGGTTCCGGTAGCCTCGCCGGCGCGCGGGGTCGAACCGGGGATCCGGCAGCCAGCGGCTCCCTTCCCATCCCGCCTCCCTCCACACTAGGGACCCCCACAGCTTGCCCTCAAACCCTAAACCCTGCGCCACCTAAGAGCCAAGACCCAACCGGCGGCTGCCGGTGGCTCACCTGCTGCTCCAGGTAGGGGTACTGCAGCCGCCGTACATGCTCGGCCGGCCACAGTGCCGGCAGATCCACCCGGCCCGGCGGCGGCAGCGCGGGGAGGTAGTCGGCGAATCGGGAGGCGGGGCCCAGGCGCCGCTCGTGCAGCACCTTACAGGCCAGCTGGCAGTACCAGGGCAGGCCCACCCACACGTCCTGATGCGGCCGGAAGCGGAAGTGGCGGGGCGGCGGGCGGGAGGGGCGGGCGGGGAGGCGCGGTGCAGTCGCCGTCGGGGGCGGGGGCGAGTGGCGAGGGTAGACAGGGCGAGGGTGCCGCGGGGGACCGTCAGCCGAAGCTGCATCGCCGGCAGGCAGGCTTCCTTGAGCGCCTGACCGACCGACCGACCGACCGCTGTTATGCGGCTGCTGCGGATGCGGAATTGCGGATGAGGGTTCGCAGTCGCTGAAGCGCGCACAGCTTCACACGGGGGCAAGGCTGGCGCGGTCGGATGTCTGTGCCCGGCGCTTCCGCCAAGGAAGCAAAACTCCTGGGCCCTGGGCCGGGCGCCGGGGTCGGGAACTGGCAACTGACCTGGGGGATGAAGTCGGGGAAGGGGCAGCGCTCGCCGGGCCGCACCACCAGCGACGAACCGAGCGGCACCGCCACCAGGTTGTCACCGGCGCCGATGTCGCTGGTGGCAAAGACGCCGCGCACGCCCTCGCGGATGTCGGGCCTGCACCCCGTGAAGCGGACCTTGTTGGCAACAGCCCACTGCACCAGGCCCAGCACGCTCGCAAAGTCGCTGCTGCGGCCAGGTGTGGTTGGGATGGTGGTTGTGGTCGATGGCGCCGGGCCCCCGGACAGGCTGGATGAGGAGGATGAAGGCGATTGGGAAGCGGCTGATCGGCATGTACAGAAGCGAGCCCTGGCTGCGACACGGCTCGGCCGCGACGTCGGCAAGTTTATTGATGGAAGCATGGTTGTCGTTCGACGGGAGACGAGGTAGGAGCCAAAGTCCGTCTAAATGTTTTTGCTACATGCACGTAATTAAAAGTGTTTACGAACTGGAATGTTGGACGTTGACTCGCAACTGGATTTCAGGCGTACGACCGACTACTGCCGCGTCGGCATACATTTGGCTTGTAACCCAGGAAGCAAAAAGCGACAACACAGTACAATGCTAACATGGACCAAGTCGCAGCGTTTCAATATCACACATCGTGCACCGGTAGTCCGCCCCCAAGCCCCGAACGCGTTCCTGACCAGCCATGCGCCAGGCCTGATTGCCTGCCGCCAGAGGCATTTACGGTATTGCCGCAAGCACACGACTCGGCTGTCGTTGGACAGACCAAGTCAAACCCCCAACAAAAAAACAACGGAAACTTGCGCACGGACGGGCAGTTCACCGCTGACGGGAAGTTCCCGCCGTCTACCCCCTTGCTCCCGCCGCCCAAGGGCCGCCTGGAGCCCTCTGTTGCTCTATAACCACTGTACCACAACCTCGTCCGGACGAGAGCAGCTTTGTGCTGAAAGAAACACAACCGTGAAGCCCGCAGCCGTCCTTGTACACGCAACGAACAACAAATAACGCGCCCTTCATGCCAAGCCTTTACCTCCAGGCCCACTCAATCAGTAACAGCAGTGAACGCTTCCCGCCTCCTGAATAGATACGGCAGCACACAACCACACTCCCTCCCAGCCGAGCTGGACCCAGGCTGCGCCTCGCCCCTCCGCAGCGCCTCTCCCCAACCGCAAGGACACAGCCGGCAGCTGCCCGCCGCCCCTCCCCCTCCCCTTTGCAACGCCCTCCCGGTCCGGCCCCTTTTTTCCATCACCCCCAATCCCCAACATTGAGGGGGTACGCCATTCGTTACACACGATCCGCGATCCCATCCCATCCCATCCCGGTTCGCACGCCGGAGGATCGCAAGCAGCAGTACCTTTCCACGCGCTCACTCAAAGTGCCGCTGAGATGCCCTAGAGCACCCGCCCACACACACACACACACACACACCCGCGCCCACGCCGTCGCCCTCCCCTCGCTGCGGCATCCCTAACCTTACCCGCCCACCTGACCAGCACGCTTGTGCCCGCCAAGCCGCCTGCCCCTTTGAAAGTAACGCCTCTCCAGCCAGGGTACCCCCCACTCGCGCGCTGCACTCGCGTTCCTTGCCCGCAGGAATCACACCGCCCCACGTCGGTGGTGCCGACAACGGAGAAACAAGAGAGGAAGAAGACAGACGGACGGACAGGCAGACAGGTCTTGAGGCGTCTCCCTTGATCGCGAAGACCATCGAGCGCGCATCCGCCACCGCCTCTTCCCCCCGCTCTCCCACCCCCGCCCGCTCTCCCGCTCCTCCCCCGTCCCTGCTTAGCCCCCTGGCGGCCACCCCCCTGCTTCCAACCTTACACCACTCCACCCGGCACCATTTACTGCCAAAAGCGATGGCACAGCTCCCAGCTCCGCTCTGCGATGACGCCGCTGCGAGTGCCGGTACTGCTGCCCACTAGAGCTGCCCGCTGCCCGCTGCCGCTGCCGCCCTCCTCTCAGCTGCCGCCGCTGCCGCCCTCGCCGCCTCCGGCTACCGCTGCGACTACCTCGCCGGCTGCCTCGCCGCCGCCCGCCCCGGCTGCGCCGCGCGCGAGCGCCTCGTGGTATCTGCGCTGGATCTCCGCCGAGGAGGCTGCGGTCATCTCCGCCAGCGAGCGGCGCGCGGTGTTGCCCATCTCGAAGACGCCGTTGGGGTCCTTGGACGAGGCAATGGCCACCCAGTCGAACGCGGCCCAGTTGGCAAAGGCGTGCTGCTCGGGCTCCTCGCTCACCATGACGCCCGTGATCTTGACCTTGTGCCGGCCGCTGCTCGTCTCCTGGTGGGCGTGGGTGGGCGTGTGTTGTGGGTGTGTGTGTGGGCGTGTGTGTGTAAGTGTTGGGGGGAGGGGAGGTGGGGGGGGGGGTTGTCCAGGAGGTTTGGGTCGGTTACTTCGTCAGTTCGGCTGATCTCTCCTACCCGGTATTCTAAAACATCGCCGGCTGTTGTATCCTGGGTGTATCGTGAAAGTTGTCCTGGTCAGACAACCCCGGCTCGGTACCTACTACTGATAGGTCATGGTACGACACCGGCCCCCCACCTCCTTCAGAAATCCCAGGACCAGATCCCAGGTCCCCGACCCGCGATCCCGAATCTCCCTCCTCCCCCTCCCCCCCCGTTCTCACGTGCAGCACGCGCACGGTGATGACGCAGTCCTCCGCCTGCGTGACCTTGAAGGCGTGCAGGAAGGTCTGGCTGTGGTGCGGCTCGTGGTGGCCATCCAGGAACCAGGTGGTGCAGCTGCAGCCGCCCTCGCACTGAACACCCGCGCGGCCCATGTTCTCGTAGGAGCGCAGGTAGCCAAGCTCCGCGGTCACCTGCTTGGGGGGGGGGGCGAGCGAGCGAGCCAGGCGGGCGGCGACCCACGGGTCGTGAACAAACAAAGCTGGGGGCACGGCAAAACACGGCGGGTACTGGAGCACGTAGACTGGACAGCGGCACAGCGGCCCTCCCTCTCCCCGCCGCTCTCGCTCTCCACTGCTGGCCCACCCGCCATCCCAGCGGCCCCGCCCAGCTCCCACCGTCGCGTCCTTCCCGGCTCGCGAGCTCCGCGTGTTGATCTTGAACTTCATCCACTTGTCCGGCACGTCCGCCACGTAGCCCCACTTGGGCAGTCTCTCCGACCTGCCCTCGTTCACCCACTCGAAGCCGTCCGTCTCGACCATCTGCGGCAAGGAGGAGCAGCAGCAGGAGGAGGTGGTGGAGAAGGAGGGAGAGCAGTGTGAGGAGCAGGAGCAGCAGCTTGAGCAGTGTCAGGTGCGGCATGCACACCGGTGCTCGTGTGGGGCCCACTGCAAATGGGTTCATTCAGCCATTCAGCCTTCCACCCATTCAGGAGGACCGGTGGCCCACTGGCGCGTGCAGCGCACCCGGGGGACCGGCGCCTCCGCTCCGCCGGGGAGTGAGGAGGATGCCGCACATTGGGTTTGGGTTTGGGGGTGGGGTTGGGGTGGGGTTGGGGGTGGGGGGTGGGGGTGGGGGTGGGGTGGGGGCGGGGGTGGGGGTGGGGTGGGGGCGGGGGTGGGGTTGGGGTTGGGGTGGGGGCGGGGGTGGGGTGGGGGCGGGGGTGGGGTTGGGGGTGGGGTGGGGGCCGTTCCTCACCGTCTTTTGGAAGGCGGGCCCGATGAAGCACTTGTCGGAGGTAGATTCGAGGTTGTCGGGCAGCATGGGAGCTGGCAGCGGGGCCTTGATGGCCGCGACGTCCGGGGGGGTCAGATGGAAGCCCGAGGCAGTCTGGGGGGGTGGGGTGGGGGGTGGGGTGGGGGGAGGGGCAGGAGAAGCGGTGTTGAAGTTGAGACCACAGCGGTGGGGCAGGAGGGGGCGGGGAGGGGCAGGAGGCGGGGCGGGTGGAGCAAGTGGGGGGCAGCACCGGCAGAGCCGGGCAGGTGAGGGGCTGAGGGAGGGGCTGATGAGGAACTGAGGGATGGATGGATGGATGGATGGATGGAATTAAATAGCGGATTTGTCCAAATGGGCTGAGTCAGATACAAACAGGCTGACAGACACAGGTCGCAGAAGATTACGGTAGAGCAAGGAGAGTGCCCTCCCGCCTCCTCCCTGCCTCCCCCCTCGCCTGCTCCCTTGGACTGCCATTTACCCTACCCTACCCAAACCCCCCTCCCCCTGCCTCCCTCCCCCCCCTCCCTCCCTCCCTCCCTCCCCCTCACCACATCCGCCCACACGTCCAGCACCAGCTGCGCCGCCACCTCGCCCATCACGCGGTGGCCCGTGTGGCCGTCCGGATGCACAATGTCGTAGAAGAAGGCAAAGTTCTTGAGCTGGGCATCCACAAAGTTATCATGCTGGATGCGGCCGTTGTTGTCGGCGCGGGGGCGCTTCACCTGGAAACCCTTCCTACCTATGGGGGGGGAGGGGTTATCCACGTATAAGGGGGGAAGAGGGGCAAGAGGGGGTATCTAGGAAGAGATTCACAGCGGAGGGAGGGAGGCGACGGAGGGACGACGGTCGGGGGCGGGGGAAAGGAGTGGAGGCGGGGGGGGGGAGGAAAGCAGACCGCCCCGAGCTGGCTAGCGGCGGGAGCGTGGAGGGGGGGAGAGGGGGAGGCAGGGGGTAGAGGCGATGTGAATACCCCCCCCCAAAGAGGAGCCCCCCCGCTCCCACCTTCCGCCATGTACTGGTAGCAGCACGCCTTAATGGACAGCTGCGGCAGTCCGTAGTACAGCCCGAACTCCGACTGCTGCCGCTCGCCGCTGTTCCAGAACTGGCCGCTGTGCTCCACCGGGATCTGGAACCAGCGGAAGGCGTGCAGCAGCACCACGGCGGGCCGCCGGGGGTAACCCAACAGCTTGCGGAGGAGCCGCTCGTAGGGCCGACGGACCTGCGGGGGGGGGCGGAGGGGGGAGGGGGGCGAGGGGAGAGGGGGGTAAATGGTGGACATACCGAAGGGATGGAGACGCAGGGGGGGAAGGGTAAAAAGGAATGTATCGCAGCCAAGGGACGGAGACGGCAGGGTAGGGAAAGGGGGTGGGGTGGGGGGGTTGGAGAGGGAGGTGTAAGGGGAGGGGAGAGGAGGGTGTAAGGGGAGGGGAGAGGAGGGTGTATGGAGGGGAGAGGGTTTGGGGGCACGGCGGGTCAGGTGGACTCGAGTGTTCCGGGCCGCCTGCCCAGCGCTCGACCACACAGCATACACAGGACAGCCACACATAACCGCTTCCCTGGTAGGTACCCCACACCCTCCACCCTCCACCCCCCATTGCTGGGTTCAGGGTCCAATCCCATCCCCCAATAGCTACAGCCACCCTGAACCCAGTACCCAGTACCCTGTGCCCAGCCGCGACACACCCGACACTCATCCACCCACCCCATTTGGCCTGCACCGCAGCTCCCCATCCGCCCCCGCCCCTTGCCCCAGTCCCCCCACGCCCTTCCCTCCCCTTCCCTCCCCTTCTCTCCCTACCGCCCCACCCCTCCCCACCCGCCCCTGGCCCCTGCCTGGTTGTTCATGTGCGGCATGGGCATCTCGTCGTCGTTGACCGCGTACTCCACAAAAATGATGTCCGCCTCCTGCGTGAGGCAACACCACCACCACCACCACCACCATCATCACAACCACCATCACAACCACCGGATGGGAGTGAGGCAGGGGAAACGCGACAGGACGCGGGTGGAGTGGGTCAAGAGTCGTCACGCGGGCGCGCCCGAGTGACGACGGCACGGCGCTCCGGTGCGGTGGCGGCAGCAGCCGGGCTGACGGCAGGCTTGTGGCCCGGGGGGCCGCGTGTCCATCGGCCGGACAGACAACGACAACGACGAGCAGAAGGAGAAGGAAGTGGAGCAGGAGGAGGAGGAGGAAGAGGAGGACGATCTTTGGCCCCGGCCTGCTGTGTGGATGTTCCAAGTACCTCCCGGCGGCCCCGGGCGCCCTCTCCCTCCTCCGCCCCCCTCCCCCTCCTCCCCCCCCCCCCACACACACAGCCCACGAGGCAGCTCCCTTGCCATTGCGCCAATACCCACTGCAACCACAGCGGCGGCTCCTTTTCCGTGTATCGAACCAGAAGCCAACCAGGACCCTTCCCTCCCCTCCGTCTCCGCTGCGCTATTTTCTTTTTACTCCCCTCACCCTCCAGCCCCCCCCCACCCCCCAAACACACACACCCACACCCACTTGCGGCACGTGCACGTTATGGCACGAGCTCATGTACTGGCTGCTGGTGCCCGGCACCGCGCCGTTGCGCACGCTCACTCGCTCCTTGGCAGGCAGATTGGCGTCCAGCACCGACTGCAGCCACTTGGGGTAGGCCGGCGCGTCCACGGCGCCCTGGCCCGCCGTGATGGAGCCGCCGATGGCGACCACCGTCAGGTTGCCGCCGTCGCGGAAGCGCTCCAGCGCCGCACGCAGCCGCGAGCGGTCACCGACGAAGGACTGCGCGGCGCGGCGCGTGCGGACGTCGGTCATCATTTGCACCATCCCCGGGTCGTACTCGTGCGCCCGGCAGCTCCCGGAGGAGCCCTCCACCAGGCCAGTGTAGCAGGTCTCGTTGCACACACGGGAGGGGGCCGCGGCCGCGGCCGCGGCGGCGGCGGCGGCGGCGGCGGCTTCGCCGCCGTTTAGATCGGCGTCGCCGTCGTCGTCGACCATCCCAGCGACGTTGAGGGTGAGGCCGACGCGGCCGGCGGTGCCGCCGACGGCGATGCCATTGGCGCGGGTGCGGGTGCGGGCGCGGGTGAGGAATGCCGTGTCGCGGGCGGCTGCAAGGGTCACCGCGCCGCCGCGGCCGCCAGCGGCGCGCGGCAGCAGCTCCAGAGGCGGTGGCTGTGGCAGCAGCAGTGCGCCGAGCGCCAGCAGCAGGCAGGCGCGGGGGTTCGGCAGGAGCCGGGGGCCCGGCGGCGCCGGGGCTGCCCGAGCCAGGCGGCTGCCTGGCATGGCTGGTGTGGTTGTCTGCAGGAGGGCAGCTGCTGCGCCGCCGCCGGTTGGAGGGTGGTTAGCTGGGGGCCGTGTCCGCTGGGTGTTGGGCGGTGAAGCGTGGGTCCACGGCTGTGAGACGGGGGGCGGAGGGGGGAGGAGGGAGCGATCACGGTCGAGCAGCGCGTTGAATCCTGCAGTTGGCTTTACGTGTTGCAGGGATCGGATTTGCGGGGGCTTCTTAGCGGCTTGCCAGCTAAGCTGCGCCGGCTGTTAGGCCCCGAGGCGGACCAAGTGCCAGCCGAGGCAGGCTACTGCCGTGCAAGACGGGTACTTGATATCGTGAAGCAAGGGCGCGGTCCTGCCTTACAAATATGGGATCCACAGGGTATGACTGTTGCCTGCAAGCAGGGGCGTGGAAGCTGCCAGGATATGCACATACATTTCTGGCCGTCCCAATCCCACCGTCTGCGACCTGCCAAAGGGCTTGTATTTTGTCATCTTCTGTTTTCTAACAGAGTATTGCCAAAACAGTGCAGGGGCAGACGATTCCCAGGACCCTCCCAGACTCCCAGACTCGATCGACCCTTAGCACTGCCGTTTTCCACAGCTCCCAAAAGTGCTTACATATGTACAGACTTAAAAGCAGGCCACAGGAGATGTCCTCAACCTTATCATAAGTCTGAAAGTCAAATCACAGTTCGGAAATCCAAGCAGCCAAGCCCGCCGAAGTTAGACTGAAGTCACAGTCAAATTATGATAGCAACATTGCGATATGCGCTTGGATTTGCTCTAAAAGTGAAAGCATGCTGGCCCGCATTCTACCCTGGTCCACATTGTTTACGATATTACGAACCGAACACCAGCTGTCGGTTGATGACGAACCGTACAACGGCTGTCAGTTAAGGCCCAAGCACTCCGATGTCTCGGAGGCTTTGGCGCGGCGGAGACGGCCTGCGTGCTGAGCTCCATCTTTTATCACGGCTTCTGGTCGTGGACCCTAGCCTTCTACGCTAAATCGGCAGTCACAGCAAGCTCAGCCAAGCTCTACCCTGTGACGGACTTGCCTTAAGAGTTAGACTCTCCCTATCGCTTACAGCCGGATAGGGTGGTGACGGCATTCACATCAAAAGAAGATGCATCAAATGCACTCCCCCAAAGGGCCTGCCCGATGGCACAAGCGGCGGGTGACCAGTTCTGACCTGTTCTGACGCTGGCCGCCCGGCAGCGGGTTTCGCTTGATGAAGCCTGGCTTTTCCAGGCTCCAAAGCCCCCGCAGCAGTGTGCCCGGAGACACATTTCTTCTCAGCTGCCGTCTCGGCCATGGAGCACAGGCGATGGGCATCATGACGGCGCGGTCTGCCACTCCTCTCTCTCCCCCCCTCCCAATCTTCCTAGGACGGCCCTTTCCACGCGTGGTTTCACGGAAAGATTGCGACATTGACTTCCGAGGTCGGCTTCGGGGTTTCGCGGCCCTGGGTCTGCCGTGAAAAGGCTGGCTGGGATCAGGTAAATCCCAGCCACCCGTGCCTGCGGCCTGGTTTCGGAGGGAGCTGGTGTGCTTCCGTGCGTCCTGGGTGGAGGGGCCACCGGCGGAGGACTGACTTTCCCACCCCGCCCTATCGCGCAAGTCTCGGGTCCTTTCTGCTGCGCTCCTTTGGGGTGCGCGCGCTTTGCAAACGGAGGGGCCTCAGACCGGATGCTGCGAAGGAGCGCAACAGCGCCTGACGGCCCCACCGCGCGGACCAGCCGCCTGCGCCGTTTGACCCTTTCCCAATGGCCGCACGTTGGGTTTGTCTGGCCTCGCCCTGCTCGCTTGCTTCCACTGCAGTACACGGCCAGCTCCTGAAGGCCTGAATCCCACTTCGGTATGTCAACCACAACAACGGGGCATCCTGCTTCTTGCAACCTTTGGCTCACACAATCGCGACCGACTAATGTGCATCGCATTGGGAAGCCCTCGCAATTCCGTCCAAGCCCGGCCGTTAGACCGGCTCCTTGTCGACGTGTTTTTCCCACGGAGCCCTCCGAAAGCGCCCCAAGCGCTCGAGGTGGTGCACCAAGGATAGCCACTGAGGCACGCCCTGCGGACCTCCGTGGCCGAGATTACCTCTGTGCCAACATGTGCTGTGTACATCGTTTTTGGGGGACGAGGCCCCCAGGCGTCTACGCGAACTGACTCTAGGGCCTCACCTCTAGACCCACCTGCAGGACATAAGGCCCCCCCCGGACGCCGGGGTCCCTTCCCAAACCTCAACGCCCTATCCCATCTCCCACCACCTGCTCACTTGCCTGCCGACCTCCTTGCCCAGCCACTTCCCACCCCGCCGTCTCATCACCGCCATCACCTGCCCTGTCCACGCCCGAACCACACAATTCAACACACACATACACGCACATACCGCCCTCCCAACGCACACACACATACCCATACCGCCCCCCAAACATACCAACACACAAGAGTTCCACACCCAACACCCCGTTTGCTCCCCACGGTCCCGGCTCCGGGACCAGAACCAACACCGCCGTTCCTCACACCTCCACACACCCGTCTCTCCACACCCCCTCACCACCCCCGTCATCACCCCCTCCCCCCATCCCCTCCTCCCAACCCCCCTCACCAGCCCCTCGCCGCCTCCCCCCTCACTACACCCGCTTCACCTCCACCCGCATGCGCTCCAACACCGAACCAGCCCCCGGTACCACCACCACGTGCGCAAACGTACCCCCGGCCGACCCACGGGACAGTCGACCCGGGTTCACCACCACCACCGGAGCCGCACTCGCATTCGCGCTCGCACCACCCCCGTTGCCACTGCTGCCACCGTTGCCGCTGATACCCGCCGTGCCTGCGGCAGCGGCAGCGGCCTCCACCAGGCCCGGCGGCGCTCCCGCCGCCCAGGCCGCCGGCGACAGCACCTTGGCGAATGGCGCCAGGTCGGACGGCATGAGCAGCAGGTCGGGAGCCGCGGTCAGCTGCAGCTGGGTGTAGTGGCAGGTGTCTAGGCAGGTGCCGGGAGGGGCGGGGTACAGAGGGAAGAAACTGCGGGGAGGGGGAGTGGGAGTGGGAGGGGGGTTTGCGGGGGACGGAGGGTAGGGCACAAGGGTGAGGGTGCGGGGGCGGAGTGGGGAACAGGGGGGTGTTCAAGGCGGGGTCCCGCGTGCGTCAAGAGGGCGGGGCGCCCTTCGCGGCAATGCGCGAATGCGCCAACACGTAAACCACCAAACCCACCCGACCCCCGGGGTAGGCGCACCGGTTGACCCGAAATGACCGCCCGCCCTCCCTGCCCTCTTCCGCACCCGCGTTGCCCCCTTCCCGCCCTCCCCACCACCCACGCACCGCTCTCATCGCTGCCGGTGTCTTCTCTATAACCCTTCCTTCCCGCACCCACATTGCCCTCTTTACCGCACCTGCGTTGCCCCGCCCCTCCTCCCTTCCCACCCCTTCGCTAACGCCGTCTCCTTCTCCGCTGCGAAATTTTCTTTATATTCCCCCCCTTCCCGCACCTGCGTTGCCCCAGGACGTGGCTGGCCAGAGCCGGCAGCCGCTCCACCGCCGCCCCGGGGGGCACCCGACTCAGCTCGGCGGCGCTCAGGGCCTTGAGCACATCCGAGGAGCAGGCGGCCACCACCACCGGACCCATCGATACGGTGGCGGGGTTCTGGAGCGCGACAGCCTGAGATCGGGGGATGGGGGGTGTATGTGGTGTGTGTGCGTATGTGTATGTTTTCCAGGTTCGAGGGGAGAATGGCAGGGGGAGGAGCACCCAACCCCAGCACCGCACTACCCTACCAGCTACCACCCTACCTAATTATCCGTGGTAACGCAGCCGCAAACCCTAAAACCCCTAAAACAACCCAAACCAACCATCGCGACCCCCACCCTACCTTGTCGGCCGGCCCTACTGCCTGCGCCGCCGCGGTGCAGGGCGGCTGCGGCAGCACCGGCAGCGCCGTCGCGTCGCGCACCGCCGGCATCAGCGCCAGGCAGGTCGCGGGGTGATCTGTCCGCCAGGCCGCCAGCCGACGCAGCACCTCCTCTCGCAGCAGACCGTCGGCGGTGCGGTCGGCGGCGCCAGAGACCAGGCCCGGGTGCTCCGAATCCACATAAGGCCCCAGAAGCATCAGCACGTCCGGCGGGTGGGCTGCGCCTCGGAAGAGGGGTGGGGTTTTTAGGGTTTTTAGGGTTTTTTTCTGGCCGGGAGGGGCAGGGGCTCGAGGAGAGGGCAATGCGTGTGGGTGCCTGGCTGGTTGCAGCAACCAGCGCAGCGTGCCCTGGAAAGCCAGGGAGGGTAAAAAGAAGGCGCATATTTAGGGAGCAACTGAAACTTAAGGTTTGGTCCAGAGGCGGGGGAGAGGTAGGAAGAGGGGGGGCCGAGGGGTTGTGGCGGGGGACTACGAGAGCGGGGAATGATGTTGTGTATGTGTGGGGTGGGGTAGAGGGTAAGCGGTGAGGCGGGGATGGCGGCGGGGGCAGCGGCGGGCGGGCGGGCCCGTCGGCCGTGGCTCACCCACCCGTGCAGTACGACAGGAGCTCCTCCAGCGGCGAGTACGACAAATCCTCGGTGAGGCAGTACGGCCCGGCCGCCACCACCAGCGACAGTCCGCCCTCCCGAGACGCGACGGCGGCGCCGTCGGGCCCCGCCGCCGCCGCCGCCGCTGGCGCCGCCGCCGCTGCCGGCGGCGGCGGCACGTGCGTCACGAGCCTCTGCGCGATGAACTTTTCGCCCGTGGGGTTGAGTCCGTAGGCGCACACGGATTGGCCGGGGAACAGCCTGCAGGGGAGAGAACGTCATCGGGGGGAGAGGGGAGGGGAGGACGCCCCCTTGATGGATCGAGGGGCTCCAAGAGGGGCAAACACACACACACAGATACCCGCTGGTGTTGCCTTGGCTTGCCACATTGTAAGACCCGCTGCATTTTGACGCTCCATGCCACTCCCTGCCTAAAAAGGGCTGGCTCCTGGCTGGTTTGCTGTAATCAGTACGGCGACGCAACGGCCACCCAACGGCCTCTCATCTATGAGCCCCCGCCTGATGGTCTCATCTCTTTTTATTGCCCCACCCCACCCCACCTGAAGGCCGGCAGGTACGACACGTCCAGTCGTACCCGCGCGCCGCCGCTGGCCTCCCTGCATCCCTCAAGCAGCAAGCTCTCCGCATTCAGCGGCGCCCCCTCCGCCTCCGCCAGGACCCGCCCCGCCACCCACACCGGCTGGTGACTGATGTCCGCAACCGAGTGTTGAAGAGGCTGAACCGCCACCGCTGCGCCGCCGGCCTCGCCGGCGGCGGCGGCGCCGCCGCCGCCCGGCGTCTGAATGGCGGCACCGCCCGGCGTCGCGGCGGCGGTGGGCGGAGCCGCCGCCGGCGGCGGCGTGCCGGTCGGCGCGGGCGCGGCCCCCGGGGTGGCGGCGGGGCCGGGCGTCGGCGTCGGCGTGGGTGGCGCGGCCGCTGCGGCGGTGTTTCGGCTGGCGGCGGAGACTGCGTCCGCAAAGTCCAGGATGCGCTCGTCCAAGGCGTTGACCTGGGCGGGCAGTGGTCAAAGACGTGACTTACCACTTACGTGTGCTTGTGTTCGTGTATGTGTCGACCAAATGTGTATGTCTGGGCAGGTCTGGGAGACGAGAGTGGTGTGTGGAATCGCGAGAACCTTCCCCCAGCCGCGCACACCCCCAAGGGCCCCAACCCCACCCACCTTGGTCTCGAGGACCTCCATCATAAACAGCAGCCCCGCGGCGTCCAGCGGCGGCTGCCCCAGCGCCCGCACCGCCACACCCCCCGCCCGCTGCTGCTGCTGCATCTGTTGTTGGCGATAGGCTGCTGGTCCAGGCAGGTGGTCGTGAAGCACTGCCACAGTCTGGCCTTGCTGCGCTCGCGGAAAAGAAAAAGGAGAGGAAAAGAAGAAGAAAAAAGTAAAGTAAAGTAAAAAAACAGGCGATGAGCGGCGACGGTCATTAGTCGGTTGGGAGTTGGTTGGGAGTTGGTTGGCGGTTGTGGTAGCGTCGATGTGCGCCATACTCGGACGGGCCACATGCCACATGTTTCTTGTCTGTGGGCGGCATCCGTGGCGGTTGGCGGGCAAACAAAGCGGTCTCGGTTCTGCTTCCGGAGGGACACCGAAGCGGCGCTCAGCGCTAAACGAACTTTCAACGAGGGGGAGAGAAAGAGAGGTACAGGTAAAGAGGTAGAGGGAGGGAGGGAGTGTGTGAATGTGTCTCACGTTGGTGCGTTGCGCAAAGGCGCTGCGTGGAGCGGAGGGCGTGCCGGCCGCGGCGCCGGCTCCAACGGGCGTCGTCGCGGCGGCGGCGCGCCGCGCCTGCGGCCCCGACGGCTGCGGGGTGCCCGCCGGGGCGGCTGCGGCCGGGGTGAGCCCCACACGGCCTGCGGCGAAGGGCTTCGTGGCCGTGCCGGCCTTTGAGCCTGTTCCCGGGTTGGTGGCGGCGGGGTCCAGCGCTTGGCGTTTGGCGCTGGGCGTTGGGAAGTCCAACTTATCCGGCAGGCTGTGACGGGAGAGACGGGAGAGGGGGGAAACGAGGAACGAGGAGCAAAAGCGCGATTTGGGTTTGAGGAGGTCGATGATCTGGTCGATCTGGTCGCCAGGAAAATACGGTGGGTGTGGCGCAGCGGCGTGCCCCGGGCACATGCCTGGCCGTTGGTGTTGGTGTTGGTTGGTTGGGGGCGCAGGCGCAGGAGGGAGGTTTGCGGGACGCTGCTATACGCGCTGTGCTGTGCGTGCTGTGCTGTGGGGCACTCACTCCTCCCAAGAGGGCTTCAGGGCTTGGGGAACGGTCTTCACGGCGGAGCCCCCCGTGGCCCCGGCCGCCGCGCGCGGCTTCGCATTTTCCTTGCGCTGCTCGCCCTCCAGATAGTCCGCGACCGTCTTGAGGCGCTGCGCTGTGACGTCCATGCTCCAGTCGCTGAGGCGGCGGGCCGGGGCGGGTTGGCAAGCGGGAGTAAAAAGAAGATACCGCAGCGAAGGGACAAGCGAGGGAAGCGGCGCAGAGGGAGTCCCCAGCGGGCGCTTCATACGGCGCAGGCCATCCGCGTGGCTCGTGGAAAAGCTAGCGGGACAACGCCATATTAAAGCAGTAAAAAGGGCGTTTTACGTGGTTGAATCGCGCTTAGGTTGGACGAGGCAGGATTTGTGCTTGAGCAAAAGTGAGCATTGTTGCTAAATTCAGAGCTCTGGTGCCCACGGACTCACCTGATGAGTGCGAAGCTGTCATACTGGTTTGCAAAGGACTCTGGAGATATGTGCAGCTGCTGCGCGAGCTGCTGCGCTCGCAACGTGAGGGTAGCATCCCCGAACGTGTAGTTTTTGGACGCGAACGCCCGCTCCAGAGCTGCCTGCTGGTTAGCACCCGTGGCGGCAGCCATGGCGTCTAGGCGGCAGGCTGGGACGGTGAGCCGGTGGAGCTAGTGGGCGCGCGGCATACGAGCCAACGACAGCTGAGCTTGGGTAAGTGGTGCACTGGCGTAGGTGTACGCAAGGTGATTAAAGGCAGCACCAACTATATGCCCTGTCAAGGGACAAAGCGAGTGTTGGCAGCTTGGCACCAGAACCTGGCCTCTGGCGCCAATTCTACAAAGCGTCCGTACAAAATGGTTCCGCAATGCCTCAGCCTCCTGGCAGCATTGCGAACTGCTTTCACTGATTCCATTAGAAGCATTTCATATCCTATCAACCTACGAACAATTGGCTATCCAAGCGAAGGAAATCAACTAACTGCCGCCTTGCCACAGTATCAAGAGAATATTGCACTTTTCACATCAAATTACGTTTCGACTTTATTTGGTAATCGGGAGCCATGTCGCGGGTTTTCCAGCCCGTCGGTAAGTGTCGAATGGGGCCGTCGGCGGAGCAAGGCGATGCCTCTCGTCCAGCGGCAAATTAAAATTGCGTGACAATTCTTTGCATCGCTGCCATATGCCTCGCTCCATACATTCGTGGCGGTCAACTGACCCGTCACGAGATGCTTCTGGCACCCGCCTCCAGGCCTGGCCCGTCCCTAGGCACTTACAAGGCCCTCTACATAGCCAATCTTGACCCTTGCGCAATTCCTTATAGCTATCATGCAAACCCAGATGGGATATAGTTGATTCGACCCGGTGGATGGTATCCTGGTGGGCCGTGGCAGGCGGAAGGCGTGGCGGGGTTCAAATATGTACGTCCTGTGCGGGGCCGGGCATGTACCATCTGAGGTTGGGGGAACCGCAGAATACATCCTTGCGCAGGTCGCGCACAGACGGTCCCCTTGAGATGGCACGTCCCGACATGGCCCCCTTATATCGCGCGTCTGGAACGCCCCACTCTGCCCCTCATCATGCTTTCCGACCGTCTTGTTAATCTCAATCTAGACTCGACTAACCCTGCCCTCCTCATCTACCGGCCCTTTGTCCGTTCTTGCTCCGAAAACACCGCATGGACAGGCCAGAAGCGGCTAACCAACATCGCGGTGGTTCGACTCAAAAAGAACGGCGAGCGCTTCGAGATTGCCTGCTACAAGAACAAAGTGGGCGACTGGCGCAGCGGAATGTAAGCAGCGGGACGCAACGGCAGACGCCCGCCGCGGCAGCTGCCTGCTGCCTGTGTGCGTGTGGGAGGGAGGGGGCAGGGGGGAAAGAGCAGTGTCCAGTGTGTGTGTGTGGGGGCGCGGGGAAGAGGGCGAGTGGAAGGCGAGTGGTCCAGGGCAAGGCGCCGCCGTTGTGCACCAGGCGGCACCCAGCGACCCGGCTGGCCATGCAACACACTGAAACACACCCGAACACATTGGAACACCCGCGTCAGCACATCCCCACATCCGACCCACCTGCCCCGGCATTGGTGGAGCATTTCAGATGTGCTCCAGTGCCTTTGCCACTCTGCCCCGTCAGCCTGCACTGCTCTGCCAGCGTTTGTCCCGTTTAAGGGGGGGACTGCTCTGTTCTTCCACTTACAGCCCCCCCACCCCGCATGATCAACAACGTCCGCAGTGACTCATTTTTATATAAAGGAGCTCATCACTCCCTGACCCCCACCCCGCCCCGTCTCCGCTGCGGTATCTTCTTCTTAGCCCCACCCCGTCCGTCCCTCCGGCCTCCCCCTCCCCCCCAAATACACACAAATACACGCACACGCACACACGCGCAGCGAGAAGGACCTGGACGAGGTGCTCCAGACCACCACCATCTTCCACAACGTGGGCAAGGGGGTGGTGGCCAAGGACAAGGAGCTGCTGGCGGCATTTGGAAGCACCGACCAGAAGACCATTTGTCTGGAGATACTGGCCAAGGGAGAGCTGCAGGTGGGGCCGCACCACCACCAACACCACCAACACCAACACCACCAACCCCACCACCAACACCAACACCACCAACACCAACACCGTCGACGTTTTTGCCCCGACCGGCGCCTCGCTGACCGGAACTTTACCGATCCTTCACGCACCGATACACATACTGTACCGCTGTACCGGCGCTGAAGCGGTCCTTTTTGTCCGGGCTTGTTTTAAGGGGTTCTTGACACGGTACGGCAGCTATAACCCGCCACCCTCCCCCACGCTTCACACACACACACCCGCCAGGTTTCTGACAAGGAGCGCAAGTTGGAGTACGAGCACCTGTTCAAGGATGTGGCGGGTGTGTTGGTGGAGAAGTGCGTCAACCCCGCCACCCACCGGCCCTACACGCTGTCGATGCTGGAGAGGGCGCTGCGGGACATCCACTTCAATCTGGACCCCAAGAAGTCGGCCAAGCAGCAGGCGCTGGAGGTGGGGGGGGTGGAGGGTGGTGGGGGTTTTCACGTTTTCTTGCGGGGAGGGAGCCCCACAGCGCCACACACACATACACAGACACACACAGAGCAAACGCAGAGCGAACGCAGACTCCCCCTCCCTGACTCCCCCTCCCCCTCCCTGACTCCCCCTCCCCCTCCCTGACCCCCGCCCCAGGCTCTGCCGCTTCTCCAAAAGGAATTCCCCATCGAGCGAGCCCGCATGCACCTGAAGCTGTGTGTGGGGGTGGAGGCGCAGCAGGAGCTGGAGCAGCTGCTGCAGCGGGAGGCGGCGGAGGTGGAGTCCATCGATGTGGGGGCGGGGGGCGTGTGCACGGTGGTGGCGCAGGTGGGTGGGAGGGTGGGTGGGTGGGTGGGTGCGGGGGATCGGTAGGGAGGGAGATACGGGGGGTGGGTGGACCCGTGGGCCGTGCGTGGAACGTCGCCGGGCGGCTGAGTGGGCGGTGGGGAGGGCAGGCTGGTGTTGGTGGTGGTGGTAGGGGGGGCCGGGGGTATGCGGCAGCGGCTGGGCTGGCGGCGGGAGGGGGGGGCAGGGCTTGGCTGGGTGGGCAGGTTCGCTGCCCGACGGGTCCTGGCATCCCGTCCCCAGAGGCTGTAATACAGACCGTGTGTGTCTGACCGTGTGCGTGTGTGTCTCTAACCGTGTGCGTGTGCTGCCACCACCACTACTGACTGATGTGTGTGGTGCCGCAGGTGGAGCCGGGTGCCTTCCGCAATCTGCACAACTTCGTTCAGACCTCCGCGCGGGGCAGCGGCAGACTGGAGGTGCTGTCGCTGGCGGTGATGGCGGGGGGGGCCACCCTGGAGGAGTTTGCAAACTGGGGGGCACAGCCGGTGGCGGTGGCGGTGCCGGCGGCGGTCTCACTCGGCGGGAGACCCGCGAGCGGCGGCGAGGCGGCGGCGGCGGCGGAGAGCAACGGCGGCGCTTCAGGTGCGGGAGGGAGGAAACACGCAAACAAACGCGCGGAGGAAAGCGGGGCGGAGTGGAGGGAAGCGGGGGGGCCGGGGTGGAGCAGCAGCGCGGCCTGCGGCTCGCCGGGCGCCGACATGCCTGGCCTGGCCGACTGGCTTGTGGTACTGCAAAGCGGGGGGCGAAGCGGCCGTCGCCTCACCCCCGCACAGAACCTGTGACGGACAGAACAGCACAGCACAGGGCAGGGTAGGAACGGATAGGGCCAGATAGGACCAGGTATGGCAGGACAGGGCAAGGGTATTAACGCGCCGCGTGTTCATTTGTTTGGCTGGCTGGCTGGCTCTCCCCCGCCATTCTCAGGACCCTATGCGACGGCTGCGGAGGGGCAGCGGCGAGCCTCCGGCGCCGCCGCCAGCGGCAGCGGGCGGACGGGGCAGGCGGCTGCTGCTGCTGCTGGGGCTGCAGGGACTGGGGGGCGACGTGGCGGCGGCGAGGCGGACGGCGGCGGGGCTGGGGCTGCGGGTGTCCAGGCGGTTGTGTACCCGCGGGGTCCTGTCAGGGAGCTACCTGAGGAGCACTCATCGCGGAGGGAGCGGTTTGCGGAGCTGGATACGTTGCAGGTGAGGGAGAAAGGGAGGGAGGGAAGGAGGGAGGGAGGGAGGGAGGTGAAAAGGAGGGGGAGAGAGAGAATAAAGGGGAACAGTGGCCTGGATGGGGAGGCCGGGAGGGAGAGAGTTGAAAAAGAGGGGGAAGAGGAGGAAGGGTAGGTGTAAAAGGAGGATGAACAGCCAGCGGATTGGGTTGGGTTGGGAATTATTTGGGGAAACGGAGGATGGGCATGGTTGCCCGTGCGCACCGCCCGCGTCCTTTCCTAACCCTGCCAAGCCCCAACCTCCGACCTCTCAACCTCCCCTCTCCCCACCAACCAGCGTTGCACCCAATACAACCTTCCCTCCCTCCCTCCCTCCCTCCCTCCCTCCCTCCCTCCCTCCCTCCCTCCCTTCCTCCCTCCCTCCCTCCCTCCCTCCCTCCCTCCCTCCCTCCCTCCCTCCCTCCCTGGATCAGCCCGGCTGGACGGTGGAGCTGCGCACCAAGGGCGACACGGTGGAGGCGGTGTTCTTCCACCCGAGTGGGGAGCGAGTGGGCGCATTCGCAAACGCGAGGCGGATGGCGCTGCAGGCCAGCAAGGCGACCGCGTGAGGGAGGGAGCGGGGGAGCTGGGGGAGCGAGGAGCGAGCGGGGAAGAGAAGAACGAGGGGGAGAGGAGAGGAGAGAGTGGGGGATGGGTGACGAATACTTTTAGGGCCGCAGCGAGGTAGCCGAGATGAGAGGTGGGAGCGGTGCGGCTCCGTATCTGACCGTCTGAGGTGGGTTGTGGCGGAGGGCTGTGGCGTGTGTTGTGGTGTGGCGTGTTGTGGTGTGTTTGTAGTTGTGTTGCCCGAAGAACGATGTGACCCTCACCTACCAGGATAGGCTACTGATGTCGTTACATTTGCATTTCTGGCCCGTCGCTGGGAAGCGACTTTGGGCGACGACAGTGCGTCATGGAGTGTGGAACACGACAGCGGGAGCGAACAACGCGTTCGTTCGGTTGGGACATTTGGCGACCTCTCTCTTCTTTGAAGCTGAGCAGAGGGTGGTGTGTATGTCAGTATGTGTGGGCGGGCAGGGAGTAAGAGGTTGGGGTGGCTGGTCGGTTGGATTCCGTTGGTTGGTTGGTGGTTGGTTGGTTGGCGCGCATGGCGCTGCACGCACATCCTCCGCTGTCCGCGAGCTGGCCTCATGAGTGCGCAGTCAGACCAGAACACGGCGCACGCCGAGGCTACACTCAAAGGGCTTCAGTAATCAAACTCTCGAGCAAAGGCAAACACACGCGTTTACAAGGCCCGCCTGTTCGCCTCTCTACGAGGGCAGGGCGGGGCCTTCCACGGTCCCCCCCCCCCACTGAAACAGACCCCCACGTGGGTGCCCAAACCCAAAGCAGCATCGAAGCAACCACCAACCAGCCATACGCCTCCCAGCGCTGCGGGCGCCGGGGGTTGATGAAAGAAACGGTAGCCGGCAGCTGCAGCTACGGAGGAAGTTAGTAACTGGTGCCGTACTTCCGTGCCGTACACTCGCTGGCGGGACCCCGGACGGCCGCCCCACGCCTCCACAGCCGGTACGAAATGGTTCCCGCCGTCCCCGGGCCGTCCCGGATGAAGCCGAGTCCCGACAGTACCGGTGCCGTACCGCATCCCCGCTTCCGAACAACACAAACAGACAGACGGACAGGCAGGCAGACACACCGACAGACAGACAGACACACCAAAACCACGTGCAGGGGTGCAGCCCGCCGCCTGTGCTCGCACCAAGGTGCTGGCAGTTGAGGGACGCGCGCGCACGACACAACAGCAGGCCGCCGCGGCCGGGGGGTCCGTGACGGTTGCAGCTGGTGGGGTGGCAGCCGCAGCGGCAAACTCTAATAAATCAATATGAAACATCAAGGTGGTCAAAGTCGGGTCACGGGTCACGCCGTGTGTCAGTATATGCTACAGGTCGGGCGTTTGCCAGGGTCCGTGGCCTTTGCCAGGGTCCGTGTCGACTCCATCGCCGGCCGCGGGCATTGGCCATTGGGGGCCCCCCTCGCGAGGGGCTGGCCCCCCGGGCGTCAGGTGTCCGAAAAACTTATGTGTGTGTGTGTGTATGAGGTACCTTCATGACGTCATCGAGGCTCCCAATGTAGGGCCCACCCGGAGAGTCAAACCCGGAAAGTCAGGTGAGTGTATGGACCTTGGTGGGTGGGCAGAAACACGACGCAAACGTTGTCCCCCGCGCAAAGCAGACAGACAGACAGTCAGACAGACAGACAGACACACACAAGGGGGAAGTAGAGACGGAAGCCAACTGCGCTGCGGTTGCAGCCCCACGCGTGCCCGCCGCCGGCGGGGCGGTCCGCCACACGACCAACTCCTCCCAAGGGCCGCGACCTACTTGTATCTATGCACGAATGCATGCATGCAACTTTCCATACACGTTAATTACGGCTCTGTTCGGGCCCCCACCTCATTTACCCCGTCAGTCCCCGGAAGCCCAGAGCTGCACACACTCGTCGCTCGGTCACGCCGCCGGCGTCAGGCCTTTGTAATTCCGTAACTTTTTCCATGCAAACCGTCAACGCGCCATGTCCCCGCTCCGTTGCATACACACACATACACCACGCCCGGTATTTCCCGAGAGAGGGCGATAGACATGCATGCAATATCAAAAGGCAAGAAGCCAGGCAAGGAGAAACAACGCGCCGAAACGCCAACGCCCAAGCGCATTGGCAGCCCAATAACCCGAACTCACAGCTCAAAGCGAAGCCTGCAAGAGCCGGCTCTCCCAGCCCAGTCGCTCCCCCCCCACCTTCCCGCGCCTTACCCTCCCACCCCCTTTAACCGCACAGCTCAACCGCTTCCCAGCCCGCCCACGGATCTTCTTCGTCATCTTCTTCCCCCGGGACCGCGCTCCCAGCTGCAGCCCGCTGGGTGGGATGCAGCGGCCCCGCTGCCCCCATGCCCTCGCCCTCCTCCTCGCCCCCGCGGCCCGGCTCCTCCTGCTCCTCCTCCTCCCCCTCCTCGTCGCTTCCGTCCACCTCCTCCACCTCCCCCTCCGCCTCCGCCTCCGCCTCCACCTCCGCCTCCTCTCCTCCCAACCCACTCTCCAGGTCGCTCTCCGAGCCGTCGCCGCTGCCCTGAGCCTCCAACCCCTCGCCGTCGTCGCTATCCGCCTCCTCCTCCTCCTCCTCCTCCTGCCCCTCCTCCTCCTCCTCCACCTCCTCGAGAGCTTCTTCCATGTCAGAAGCCGCCTCTGAGACCACATCCTCCAACTCCCCGTCGTCCGGTACCGCGCCGCCTGGGGCAGCCTCCTCTTCCTCCTCCTCAGCCTGCTCCTGGCCATCCTCGCCTTCCTCGCCATCCTCGACGCCGCCCGCCGCTGAGTCCATCGGGTCAACCTCCTCCTCCGGGTCCCCGCCGTCCGTGTCGCCGTCGCCGTCGCTGTCCTCATCCCCATACTCGCTGGCAAGCTCAGCCGCAGCGGCGGCGGCCCGGGCTCGACCACTGGGCGCAGGCGCGGCACCGCCGCGCCCCGCGCCGGCCACCCCACCTGGCCCCCGCAGCGTCAGCTCAGAAGTGGACGCCGTCGCCGCCGCCGCCGCTGCGGCGGCCGCCGCTGCGGCTGCGCCCGTGGCCCGGCGGCGCAGGGCCCTGACCCAGCGCTTGAAGGCGGGTGGGCGGGGGGATGTGAGGCAGTTGCCCCGAAGCTTCAGAACCTGACGGGTGAGAGACCGGGCGGGGAGAGCGGCGTGAGCGGCGGAAGCGGGCACGCAGGTTCGGAGCAGAGCGGGGAGCGTTTCTTGGCCTGCCTGGAGCTGAAAAGATGGCGGCCTGCTGTACAACACGCGACGACGCCTCTACATGTTTGCATCCCCTCCCTCAGGTAATATCCCAGGTAACTGCGTTGCGTTTTCTCGTCCCAGGCCGTTTTAATTATCCCCTCCCTCCCTCCCTCCCACCTGCAGCCCCTCCATTCCCGCCATGGCCGCCGGCAGTGCCGGCAGTCTGTTGTCCGACACATCCAGCCAGGTGAGTCGACCCAGGCGACTCAGCTCGGGGGGCAGATGGGCGAGGCGGTTACCGGCCAGGGACAGGAAGTCGAGGCAGGACAGGGAGCAGCACAGCGAGGCGGGCAGGTACGACAGCCGGTTGCACGACAGATCCAGCTCCTGAGGAAGGGAGCGGGAGCGGCGTGGGGGAGGAAGCGGTGTGGATAGGGAAGGGAAGATAAGGGGAAGGCGATGGGGAAGGGAAGGGCAGGCAACGGGGCCGCGGAAGCCAATTGGCGCATGGAGCCGCCAAGCTTCAGGCGACCAGTCTTCAGCATTCAGGTGAGGCCCGACAGGGACCTCGACCGCTTGGTGTCCGTCCGAGCTGCTCCTCCCCATCCCCACCATCACCCATCCCCCTCACCACACACACACACACACACACACACATACAAACCCTCATACATGTTGACATGTACCCACACCACCACACACACACATACAAACCCTCATACATGTTGACATGTACCCACACCACCACACACACACATACAAACCCTCATACATGTTGACATGTACCCACACCACCACACACACACATACAAACCCTCATACATACCCACCTGCAGAGAGGTCATGGCCACCACACAATCCGGAACCTGACAGGGAGGGAAGGGGAGGGAAGAGGCGGGGCGCGAAGGAAAGGAAAACCACTCGGAGGGGAGAACCTGGCCATTGGGTTTCAAGGCGGCCGGCAGCCCGCCGCCGTTTGCTCCTCCCCGGGGGCCCACCTTCCCTAGCAAGCGTTCATACTGTGCAGACTGCAGAGCGGATACGGTGCAGCGTGCAGGCCAGGCCTCTTTCCTCGAGTGCCACGCCTCCAAGTGCACCCTCAGCCCCCGGAAGTGCAGGGCGACCTTTCCGTCCTTTATCCGCCTTTCTCTGCGTCCCGATCAATCAGCAGTCAGCCAATCGTCGTTGTGGCTTCCACACGAACCACATGTAGCTAACCAGGCTAGTTCCATGCTGTTCCACACTACGGGTACTTAACTAGCTAGGAACAGGCCGTGCCCGCCGGGCCCCTCGCGCAGCCCCTCCCCCTGTCCCCTCCTTGTCCCCTGTCCCCTCACCCGCTCCAGTCCGTTGCTCCCCAGATCCAGCTGCCTCAGCCCCGTCAGCCCGCTTAGCCCGGGGGGCAGCTCGGTAAGCGCGTTGCTGCCGGCGTTGAGGGCGGTGAGGCGGGAGAGGGCGGTCAGGAAGTCGGGCAGTCGGCTGAGCGAGTTGAAGTCCAGGTGCAAGCAGCGGAGGTGGAGCAGGCGGGACAGGCAGCAGGGGACCTGTGGGGAGGTAGGGTAGCGCGGGGGTAGAGGGGGCGGGGAGAGGGCGGGGCAGGGGGTGAGATGGCGGGGCGGAAGAGGTGGGATGGATGGATGGGAGGCTTGGCCCTCCCTCCATCCCTCCCTCCGCAGCAACACGAGGAGCAACACGAGGAGCGGATTTGCGCGATGTGGGTCGCAGCGAACTTTAGTTGCAAGCTTGCAACGGACCGCGTGACGGCGGGCGGGAGACAAACCTGGCCACGCATCGACCACGCAGGACCGACCAACAGTATTGCCACCAGGCACCGGCCGCAGCGGCCACCAGCACCAGCACCGGTACCCCTGCTGCAGCACGCCCTTCCCATCCCCCACACACGCCATGCCCCCCCCCCAGCAGCAGCAGCAGCAGCAGCAGCAGCGGCAGCAGTACTCGCCGTCTGCAGGTCGTTGGCTGAGAGGTGCAGCTGCTGCAGCTGGGTGGCGAGGCCCAGGCTTGCGGGCAGGCTGGTAAGGCCACAGCCGGACAGATCCAGCTGCGGGGATGGCCAGAACAGCGGGAGAAGGCGGAAGTGAGGGAAGGAAGGAAGGAAGGCGGAAAGGAAGGAAAGGAGGGAAGTTTGGGGGCGCAGTGAGGTCTAGGAGTTGGGTGTGGGAAGACGCGCAAGCGGCAGCAAAAGCGTGCGCGGCATCAGGCATTGGGGGTGCAGGGTCGGGCGTCGCAGGTTTATAAAGCGGCGCAGGGCGACGAAGGTTATTAGCGCGAAAAGCAGAAAGATATTTTGAGGAGGCGCACTGTGCAGGAAGAAAGTTAGTTGCTGATGATATTTTCCTCCTTCAATAGAAAAAAGGGATACGTAATCGCGACCTCGCACCTGCGTCAGTCGCGTGAGAGCCGTGATGGCGGTGTTGCAGTGGACCAGGCGCCAGTTGCCGCTCAGGTTGAGTTGGCACAGACCTGCAAAGCAGGGCACAGCGCGCGACGCGGGACGCGCGGCGACCAGAAGGCGGAGCAAGATGGTTTTTTTTATATATTACAATAACAATTATCAGAAACATTCTTGCACGCCTGTCTGCCTTTGCGTCTGGCTCGCATTTCGCGCAGGCACAGCAGCAGCAGCAGAAAAAAGCCGTTGGCAGCGGAACGGCGCGCGATCACCACACGGAACAGGGCGGCCAGCGCACCGCTGGTTCGGCACCAAATCTGCTGTTGGCTGTGTTGGCTGCCCCTCCCCAAATCCATTATCCGCTGTTTTGGGGGCGGGCATTCAAGGCGAGGCTGCACCCTAAGCGAGAAACAACGCGCCGCATCAGTCCGCATCAGTCCGCACCCGTTAATCGCTCCATCTGGCAGCCCAGCTCGGTGCTGGCCAGGTCGCAATCCGACGCATCCAGCCGCGTGAGGCACGTCGCAGCGGAAAGCCAGGAGGGGAGCAGCTCCAGACTGAGCGGTGGGCACGGAGCGGGGGCGGCGGAGGGGGGCCAGGGAAACGCTGTCAGCGAGCGCCCCGCGGCAAACGTGCAAGCCCAAGTCGCGAACGAAGACCACTCGCGGAGTCTTAACAAGTCACTGATGGAGTCAAACACATCGCACTAACGCCCCGGTAGCTACAGTCAACAGTCAACGGACAACACAAAAGTACCATAGCGAGTTAGCGATAGAAATTATTGCATCGGCAAGCGAGCGAGCGGTGAGGTCTCGTCGGCTTTCTGTCCGCTCGCTCCTGCCCCGCCCTGCGCTGGCCCTCAGGAACGGTACGGGGGCACGGCACCTGTTTCCGCTGAGATCCAGATCCGCCAGACCGCCGATGTGGCCTAGGTCGGGCAGCTGCTGCTCGCCGCTCAGCTTGTTGGCGCTGATGTTGAGGGCGGTGAGGCGGGAGAGGGCCGACATGGCGCCGGGCAGGGCCGTCAGTTTGTTGCAGCTGACGTCCAGGCAGCGGAGACCGGCAGGCAGCTGGCAGGAGGCGGAGGCGGCGGAGGAGGAGGAGGGCGAGGAGGCGGGGTCGGGCAGGAGGGCGGTCAGGCCGCAGTCGGCGGCCCGCAGCACCGCCAGGGCGGGCAGCTGAAGCACGGCGGACGGAAGCTCCGAAACCTCGCTGCGGGAGATGTCCAGGGAGGTGAGGCGGCTGAGGCGGCTGAGGCGGGCAAGGGCCGGAGTCGCGTCGGCGCCGACGCCGCAGACGGACAACTGGGTCAGAGCCGGCAGGTCTGCCAGCTGCGAGAGGAGCGACGACAGCTGCTGCGCGCCGCTGCAGGAATGGCCGTCAGAAGAGTTGATGATTATGGTTGTTATGTTTGGGAGGCGCGCGGCCAAGTTGAAAGGCGCGGGCGCCGGTGGGATTCGCAGCGCCGAGACGAGGCGATTTGCGAGGGCGCTCCAGCCGCGATCGACGCTCCGCAAACGCGGCGTTGCGAGGGCTTCTATTGCAAAAGTCTCCGAGAAGATGAGTTGTAGAATCTCAGGCGGCAGAGAGTGGATGTCGAGGCGGCGCCTGGAGGGAGAACGGAGGGCCGAAAGATGTGACCGTTAGAGCCAGATTTTAGGTGCCCGAAAAACGCGAAAAGCGGGCCGGCGTTGCAGGCAAAAGGCCCCCAGCCGCACCGTAAATAAACTCCATAATTTATAGGTCCCAAAGTGACAGAAAGCGAGCGTCGTGATGGCGGCAGGCGCGCGTTCAGGGACGGGGTCGATCACCCCGGGTCGGTTGGCCCCGCCGGCTCGGCACCTTATTTCTGCGTCCTCCGCACGCCCGATGAGCCCAAAACGTGCAAGTGGCTACTATGAGATGTTACTATCACAAATAGCGAAAGAGTGGTGTGTTATCGGCGCTCTGCTCGCAGTTCTGCGCCCTCCCGCGCTTCGGCCCCACAACCGCCTTGGGTCGCGACTCCCCGCTATTTCAGAACACCAAGCGACCTAGGGCGCACCAATGCCCTGTGGTGCTGTTTGTGAATATATAATGCCAGCGCACAGGTCATACAAGGCCTCCGCTGGAAAAATAGGTTCTTCATTGGCACTGCCAACATCCGCCGGACGTGCAACTTCCGCCGGTCCCACATGCCCTAGCCCTTGTGCACTATATGGTCTATGGATACCGCCCATTAGGGTGCACGGTTGGTGCTTCCGCGGGCGGTGCCGGATGGACTGTAACACCAACCTCGAGCGTTGCTCCAGAGCACTGCTCCAGTGATGCATTTCTTTATCCAAGCACATAGAGGGCATTCCACGCAGTCCTTGGGGCTGGTTGCCGCGTCTGCTGGCTGGTCGCCCGTGGATGGCTGCGAGAACAGGCTGTGCCTCGGGTAACAATTCGCTTATCGTTCACATGTAGACGTTCATAGCATAGCTTCGGTCGATTTCAAGCTTGCAGGACTCTGAGACGGTCTTTTCCCCTATGTACGGCTCAGCTTTACGGCACAAAGCGGTGGTCTGGGAAGCGGACAGAATAACGTGTAACTCGTTTTTCATCTACTCCTTTGCAAAATTTTCCATCAATTGATTGCGGCAAGAAATTTCAGGTACGATAACACAGGGTTGCTTAGTTTTCAGACATCCACGAAACGGCCGGCTACTTGCTAACAAACTTAGTATGCCTAAAGCTGTACATGATTTGGCACTTGGCGATCAAGGTCCGCCAAGTCGGCGGCCGGTTGCTTCCGCGCATCTGCCTTGTCGCGCCGTTTCGCTGGTAGGCGGCCCGTTTCTGAATGTAGGACATTTCTGTAGGAGTTGTAGATGCTATTATGCACCTTCGGAGGCTTCTATGGCAAGGTGGGATGGAAAGGATGGAGGCGTCCCACGGGTCCATCGGCGCGGATGCGCCGGCGCCCTCCCCCGTAGCCAGGTCGGCATCTAGCTTCGTAACCAGTGCGAAATTGTAGATAATTCTTTCTGTCATCCCAATGCACCCGCTACGCGCATTATTTGCCAGCTGCGACGGAGAAACCCTCCGGCGTCTGTACGGACGCCGTCTGACTAATTGCCTTACAACTTGAGCCTCACGGCATGCCGTACGCAAACGCCCACCGCGACACGACATGGAGGTGCTGGACGGCAACACAGAAGGCTCCAGACTGCATCACGCAGGGCAGGACTCAGAATGCCGATGCCGTACACATTACATCTCTTCCCAGCCGAATGGGGCAAGCGTGCACAGCGTGCTCGCGGTTTCTCCCACGCCGGGCGCCGCCGCGACCTCTACCACTCCCCCCAGGACATGTCCTTTGCTGACGTGTGCCGCCTTGGCCCCCGCTTTGACCCCACTCCTACTTCCCGCGTTAGTGACGAGTGCCAGCACCAACCGCCATGTAGCGCCAGGCCAAGATCCAGAAAGCCTTGCCTCTGTATGACTGATTCGAAGCCAACCGCCGATCTGGGACGTTTTGAACCACTAACCGGTATTGCAGCATGCAATGCGGTGCATTGGCATGACGGTTCCTGAGCGCAGCGGACCCCTGCGCCGTTGGGCTTCCCCTGGCGAGCAGCGGCGGTGGCGGTTGACAAGTTCGGCTCCCTGATGGCAGCACAGCCTTAGCGGCCTTCGCAACGCGGCGCACCAGTTGCCTGGGCGCAAGATATTTAGGTACACAGAATAATTTATCCCTATGCACGAATCATTTGGGTGGACGGTTGACAGTTGGGTTTCGAGGCGGAACAGTACCTATCCCTAGGACGCAAGGAGCAAGTTCAAAGGCACGGGTCGCCGACCCCTCTTCTTATGTCGGAAGCGGCTGACCGTGTAGCTGTTTGGAGCCTTCCCTCCAAAGGATGCGCTGCGCTGCAAAGGCTGCTTGGCAACAGGCTTCCACTTTCCAGTGGGCGGACACGAAGGAGACGAAGAAACGTCCGATGACCGATACCGGTACCCCCAAGGTGGCACCTTACAAGGTGGCACGTACAGAGCCCCGCACAAAACTCCACACGAGGCAGCGAAAAGAGGCATGAAAAGAGGAATGACGGGGCCTGTGGGAAACATCCGCCGACATCATGTGCCCTCCAGGTGCGCTGCTCAGCACCGCCGACCGCACGCCCGCCTCGCGCCCGCCATCACCTCTTACCGAGCCGCACGGTCTGTACGCCGCCGCCGCCGCCACCCTTGTACGTGCCACCCATTCTCGACCGCCTGAGCTCCCAAGTCCCAACGCACTCTTCACCCGAAGACCCGATCCCCTCTCCCCGCCTATACCTTTTGCCTCCAGCCCTCGCGGCGATCTTCTTCCACTCCTCACCTCTTCTCTTCCCCGCTCCACCGCAAAATGAAACCCTAAATTCCCCCAAAAGGCACCGTTGATGTAAAAATGGCACATCAAGGGTGCGGGCGGCCCAATCGCCGCTGTGCGTGTGTGTCCGCTGTGCGTGTGTGTATTACACCGCTTGTGTCCCCCCAGTCGGTACCCAGTCGGGCACCGTTTGCCAAAGCCACAATCTCAAGCCACGACGTGCCAGAACGTCTGGGGGAAAGAACAACGTACGTATGCGGGCCCCCTCGCGACTGGCAGCCGTCATGCGGCCACCCCTCATCACCGCAGAGGATGGCCGCATGACGGCTTATGCACCTCCTCCTCCATCACGACGGGGAGGAGGACCGAGGAGGATAACACCCCCCCGTCACTTCACGTCAGCTGGTAGCCGTGCCGCGGTCACCACCGCCGCCGTCATCTCACCTCCATGCAAGCCATGCAGAAGGCCAGACCGTCCAGTTGAATCAACAGGCGGCCCGACGCTCCCACGCCGTGCCTCCTCCTCCCCTATGCTCTCTTACGTCACACAAACACACGCTCGGGAAGTACTGCTAAAGAACAAGACACACGTGTTGGGTTCCCTTCAGATTCAGTTTCGATCGTGATCCCCAACCCCCGAGCAGCCCCGATACAACGGGGGGTTGGGCTGCGAGGGGTGATCCACGTATAGGCCGGGGGAGGAGGGGCTCACCCTCCGCGCGCGCGCCCACCCGCTCAAAGCGCCCAGCGCCGGCAGTCCGGTCAACCAGCCAGCCAGTCAAGCAGTCCGTCGGTCCGTCGGTCGGTCAGTCAGTCAGTCGGGCAGTCATCCCGCGCCCCCCACCCAACGAGCCAGGCCAAACCCTTAGGTTGTTATAATCCGCAGCAGCTGCTTGACGCAGCGGCGGGCCATGAGCCCCTGACCCCGGCCCCGACCCCTGCCTGACGCCGCCGCCGCTGCAGCGACACGAAACTGCCTCCCCCGCCCCGTTCCTCTGCTTGCCCTTCTTCCAACAAGGGACACACGCGGCTAAACCAGCTGGCCACAAGGCCAAAGGCGCACCGGCGAGGCGGTACGCGAGACGGTGGCCCCCCCAAGAGGGCCCTCCTTCCTTCCTTCCTTCCTTCCTCAAGGACTGGTCGCAGCCAGGTCCCGAAACCACCGCAAACCCAAAGCCCGTAATGGCGGGCCGGAAAGGGTGGTGTAGGGGAGGGCAAAAAGGGGTGACGGACGTGGCGCAGTGAGGTGAGGACAGACCGCTCGCCGCCCCGCCTCCTGTGCCCCCCACGCCCGCCGAGGCCGCATCGAGGGCCCGCCCCTCCACTTCCACCTCCACCGCTCCGCCCCTCCAGGGTCCGGCTCCGACCAGGGGCCTGCCAAACGGCGGACCGCGTGCTTCCGGGGGTGGGGGCAGTGTCGCCTGCGACGCCGCCCGTCCGCTCACGTGTTTTGGGAGTACTTGTAACTGGGTGGGTGGGCAGGGCGGGTCGGGGCGGGGGGTGGGGAGGTGACTGGGGTTCGGAGTTGGGCGATGGCGGTGCGTGAGGTTGGGATTGGTGGTGGTGGTGGTCGTCGGAGTTTAAGTAAAGGAGGGGGTATGCAAAGCGGCCGCGGGCCCCCGGGGGGAAAAGGGTTATAAAGATGATACCGCAGCGGGAGGCGGGGAATCTGGCGCGGCTGCGAGGAGTAGGGCTTCACCCAGCCAGCCAGCCAGCCAGCCGCACACGCGCCCTGCCACCCAGCCACCCACGCAGCCACCCACCCAGCCAGCCAGCCACGCACGCACCCACCCGCATTTGCGGCACTCGTAAAAGACGGTTTGTCCCTCATCAGCGGAGCGCAGCTGCATGGTGTAGTACTCGAGCTGGCGGTGGTGGCACTTGGGGCAGGGCTCATCGACCTTTGGGGGGTGAGGTGGGGTGAGGTGGGGTGGGGTGGGGTGAGGTGAAGTGGGTTGAGGTGAGGTGGGGTGAAGGGCGGGAGTCGGGGGAGTTGGAAACGTGGGGTGGTGGGTGGTGTTGGAGCTTTCGCGGGCCGGAGAGGAAAAGCCGACGTCCCTCCCCTCCTCACTCCCGCCTCCCCCATTCCCGCCTCCCTGGTGGTCCCCACTCACGGTGGCCCGCTTGCGGCCCTTGAGCAGCTCCTCATCCTCCACGCTCCGAACCAGGGGCTCCAGAGCGTATCTGCGGCGGTAGTCCTCCATGTCGGTTCGGAGGACAACCTTGACGGAGGACAGCTCTGTAGTGGGAGGGAAGGAGAGCGGGCCGCACAGACACAGGGCAAAAGGAATCGAAAAGGTGGAGGATGAAGGAGGGGCAGGCGGTCGGCGGCGATGCGGGCGGGGGGGAGCAGGGAAGTGGGGACCATCGCAGGCGTCCGGGTCGATGCACGGCAGACGCCCGGACCAAGGCGCCCGCCCGGCCCCTCGGGCTCGCGCTTGGGATCGCCCCGGCGGGAAGCGTACCTGCCAGGCTGCGCTCGTAGCCGGAGACATTGCATGCGGCGACCTGCCGCTTAGGGTCCAGGTTGAGGAGGTAGCCCGACTTGGGGCAAAACATCCAATCTTTGTCGGACGACATGTTAGCTGTTGCTATGCAGGACGAAACCCGGTGCCAATATGGCGCTTGCTGCAGGCGGCCGCCCACGCCGGCACCCACACAGATGGGCTATCGCCGAAGCTCGCTACCGGAAAATTACGTTAATTCAGCGTGCAATTTGCCCAAACGAGTAATGGGGGCAGAAGTCACGCTAAGTATGTAAGTGTCCCAAGGGGCTGTACGCGGCAAAGGAGTTGAAAAAGAACTATAACATCACAGGGCAAGTATCCTTGTGCAACACTAAACGTTTTTCCGTCAAGCTTTGGAGATTCCAATGCAGTGAATTTCCAGTATGCCGTTGCGGTACCAACCGAAACGGGACAGCAGGTGAGCAGGGCCGATCCGCGTTGCCGTTTCTGCGTGGACTGCTATTAAACAAAAGCACGTTTCAGGTTAGCGTGAGACTCACAGGTCAGGGCTCTGCTTGGTTTCTCGAACCCGATCATTTCTCGACAGTTTCGTTGCCTGCGGGCCAGGTATCTTTTTGCCTTGCTAGGAATTGGCTTACAATACAGGTTACGGCCACCAACGGCCGGCTTGCACAGACGTGGTTTGAATGGCCGTGTCAGTAACAGTCCGTGGTCGTCGACCACGGAAGTGATGCCTGCATGACTGATCTTTACGCGTATTCTAGATCACAAGTATATCGGCACCTCTCGCCAAGGCTTGCTGCTGTGGTTACCTGCACCCGCGGAGATCATTATCGCTCGTCCGCGTCTGCCTTTGTACCTCCCCTGTGGCTGTGGGCAACGGAGCACGACGTGGTGACAGAAGCGAACACAACCGTTATCCAACACATAGCTGCTCTGTAGCTTCTACCAGGGAACACACGCGCGCTTCTCCTCCCGCTTCTCCCAGCCCAGCCCAGCCCAGCCCACAAACCTTACCTCTTAAGCACCAGCATCGACCACCATGTCCGCGGCCGGCTACTACGCCATGCCCGCGCCCGGCGCCGCGCCGGGCGCCCCCGCCCCCACCACGCGCTTCACGCCCGCGGACTTCAAGTACAACGGCCGCGTGGCACTGGCGCTGCTGCCCTGCCTGGCCACCGTCGCCACCATCGGCGGCGCCAGCGTCCTGTCCTGCCTCACCGTCGGCGCCATGGTGGTGTACCTGATGGACGCGTTGCAGTACCGCGAGGGCGCCTTCACGTGCGCCTGGCTGACGCTGGCCGCCGCCGACGTCGCCTTCACGATGTCGCTGCTAACGACCTCGGACGCGCCGGTGGCGCTGCAGATCTGCATGATCTTCTCGATGCTCTTCCTGTCGGTCCTGACCGGCATGTGGGCCAGCCTGCAGTTCAAGTGGCTGCAGATGCAGTACCCCGCCGCCGCCATCTACTTCGAGCGCTGCGTGCTGACGGCGTCGCTGCCGCTGGCGGGCGTCGTACACTGCCTGGGCCTGGCGACATTTGTGCCGTACTCAGACGTGCCGTACTACCTGGCAGTCGTACTGGTGGCGCTGTACTACATGCTGGGCCGGCCGCTCATGTCGTCGTTCTACAACGTGAGGGAGGGAGGGTGGCCATTTGGGTTGGTTTAAAAGGGCAGCGGCAGATCCGATCGGGTCGCGTTGCGCTCCGTTGGCCGCTGCTGAAGCAGATGGGAAAGGCCGCGGCCCTAGCAAGGCGCGCACGCAGGGGTGAGACCCATTCCCTGCGGGTCCTTGGCGACGTGCATCGCGGTGAATTCTTACCATGCCAACTTCTTCTGCGCCCTCGCCCCCGACTGTATGTTCAATACCAGTGACCTATCGGGGCTGTCATACTGTACCCTACCCTCGCTGCCCTCCCCTACCGCCCGCAGGTCAAGGCCGGGCCCGCGGCGCTGGGCGGCGGCCCCGCGGTGGGGCCCGAGGCGGTGGTCCAGACGCGCGCCGACGGCGCCCTCATGGCCGCCCTCGTCGCCTTCCTGCCCGTCGCCACCTACGCCGCCGTGCACTGGGTCGTCGTCACCTTCCCCCTGCACCTCTACTCCGTCCTGCTCCTCGCCGGCGGCATGCCGCTCTGCCTGGCACTCCTGCCGGGTGGCTTGTGGTGGCTGGCGCCGGCGGTGCCGGCGCCCGTCAACGCCGCCCGCTCCGCGGGCGGCGGCGGCGCCGCCGACGGCCCGAACTACGGCTGCACGCCGTACATCGCCACGCCGTCGCGTGGCCTGGCGGGGCTGCTCCGCAAAGCCATCCTGGCGGCGGCGCTGCTGGTGGCGCTGGTGGGCTTTGAGGGGCGCGTGGTGTTCCACGGCTTTGGGCAGTACATCCAGCTGCCGCCGCCGTGGAACTGGCTGGCGGTCACCTTTGCGCTGTTTGGCTGTGCGGTGGTGCTGCTGCTGCACCTGACGGGCGCGCTGGGCGCCAGCGTGGACGTGACGGTGGCGGGCTCGTTCCTGCTGCTCTGCACCACGGCGGGTGGGTGGGTGTGGTGTGGCGTGGGTGGGTGCTGGATGGGGCGGGCGGGTTCGGTGCGGGGGGCGCGCAGGGTCGGGCGGGAGGGGGAGGCATGGGCGGGAGAGCGGATCGAAGGAAGGAAACCAACGTTCGTGAGGGAGAGAGCGTGGCGGCGATGGAGGGGCCAGGGGGGCGGTGGAAGGGCACTGGCTGGGCTGCCCTGGCAGGCTGGGCTGGGTTGGGCTTGGGCTGAGCGAATCAAGACGAAACCACAGCTGGGCGGTGTGGTTGTCGCTTTTGGCGAGGGGGGAGGAGGGAGACGCGGCAGTGGGCCAGCGGGTGTGCGGCTCTGGTCCGCGGCTCGTGGACAGGAGCAGTCCAGGAGCAGAGACAGGGTTTTTCCTGCCTTTTGAAGACGCCCTTGCGTGCTTTGCCACAGGCGGGTTGCACGCCGGCAGGTCGCGGTGCGACGCGTCTTTCCCCACCGCTCCCCTGCGCCACGCAGCCGCCACCCGCCCAGCGGCGACTACCCTTTCGCGACTGCGTGACCTTGAACCGTCATGGTCCCCTCCGTGTCATCAACCCCCCGGGCCCCGGCTCGCGAACGTCGCCTCCGTCCCATCGCTGCAGTGCAGTACTATCTCCCTTCACCTCCCAGCCCCATCCCCCCCAGGTCACCCAGCTTCTTTGGACTGCTGTCTATACCCCTCCCCCGCTTCCCCCCGCCCGCCCGCCGGTGCCCTCCTGTCGTGCGCCCGCCCGCAGGCTCTCTGGCGGCCGGCGTGCCGTTCGTGTGGCTGCCGGCTCCGTTGCTGGCCGCGTGCGGGCTGTCCCTGTTCTACGAGAGCCGCAGCCTGCGGGAGTACATGGTGTTCGTGGTGGGGGCCTTCTTCACGTGTGAGTACTGAGTGGGGTGGGCGGCCTTCCGCTGGGGAGGAATCGTGGGGCTGGGTTGGGTTGGATTGGATTGGGGGTTGGTCGGTGGGGTAGGTGGCTTGCATGCCCTTCCTCTGGATGTCGGCCCCGTGCCTCCCCACCCCCCAGACCTTTTTGAGAGCGCTACCTCGTTAGTCCATGCTTGGACCATGGTTTTACTGAGGACTGGTTGTCCTCTGGCAACCAGTACCAATGACGCACTTCACTCTCAACCTCCCGTCCTCTGGCAACCAGTACCAATGACGCACTTCACTCTCAACCTCCCATCACACCACCTGCCTTTCTCGCCCCTGCCTGCCTCCCTCCCTGCCTCCCTCCCTCCCTGCCTCCCTCCCTCCCTGCCTGCCTCCCTGCCTCCCGCCCTCCCTGCCTCCCTCTCTGCCTCCCGCCCTCCCTGCCTCCCTCTCTGCCTCCCGCCCTCCCTGCCTCCCTCCCTCCCTCCCTCCCTCCCTCCCTGCCCCCCCTCCCTCCCCTTCCAGGCGTGTGGTTCATGCGGCAGCACTTTTGGTTCCTGGACATCCTGGTGTCGGGCATGCGGCTGCACACCCTCTGCAAGCTGGCGGTGGCGGCGCTGGTGCCCGCACTCACGGTGCCGGGGCTGGTCATCGCACGGGTGAGGACGGAGGGCGGAGGGGGAGGGGGGGGCGGCGTGGTGGGTTGGTTGAGTGGGTAGGGTGGTTTCGGAGCTGGGAGGCCGGCGGCAGAACCATCCGGGCAGTGGTCACATGGGTGCAACTGCGAGCTCCGGCTGTAGCTTGTTCGTAGGGAGTCGGGTCCGACGATGACAACCTGGGCTTGGCTTGGCTGGGCTGGGCTGGGCAGGAGGGCAGCTGCCGGCAGAGGGGGATGAATGGATGGATGGATGGATGGTGGGATGCTTTGCCCACCCACTCTGCCGCCCTCCTCTCTCAACCCCACCCCTCCCCCCCATCCATTGGACTGTCAACCGCTACCTCCTCCTTCCCCCCCTCCCCGCCCTTCCATTGTCCGCAGGTGAACCCCCACATCGTGGGCGGGCTGCTGGTGATGCAGGCGGTGCTGGTGTGCGTCATGGAGGAGCGCCTCTACGCGGCGGGGCACGAGGACGGAGCGCCGGAGACCATGTACCCGGGTGAGCAAGGAACTGGGGGCAGGCTTGGGGGGCGGGGTGGGGTAGGGGTTGGGGGCTGCGGGAGGATACCTGGGGGAGTAGGAAAGGGGCGAGGTGAACAATATGCTATATGCATTGGCAAGCTTACAGGAGGGTAGGTGTGGCCTTGGGGGAGGGGGAGGGACCAGCACGCTACGCCTGCTCAGTCCTGTCCTGTCTCCCAGCGGTTTTTCTCCCGTGCAGCCGCCGCGATGGGTGGGTGGGGCGGGACCGCCCTCCACGCGCCATCGGTTTTTTCGTTTCTGGCTCCGCAAGGGCTGGCGAGTTGTTGCAGCCAGTACCAATGACGTACCTCCCTCCCTCCCTCCCGCCCCTCCTGCCCCCCCTCCAGGCTACCTGGTCCTGGCCACCTCCCTAGTGGGCCTCGCCGCCGCCCGCCTGCTCACTGGCCGCGGCCGCCTCACCCCCCTCGCCTCCTGGCTGCTGCACTCCCTCTACCTGGCCAAGGCCTCCATGCTCATCATCCCGGAAGCCGACCTCGTGACCTCTGCGACGCTCCTCGCCGCCGCCGCCATCGCCCCCTACTTCTTCCACGGCCCCTCCTGGCTCCACAACACCCCCGCCGGCGCAGCCGGCGGCTCCCTGCTCGACGCGGCGGCGGCGCCAGCCGCCGCCGCCGCTGCCGCGGCGGCGGCGGGGGCGTCCCGCCCCCGCCGGCTCCGCCTGGCGCCGTGGCAGGGCCTCGCCCACTTCCTCGCCATCCTCGTCTGCGTGTGCCTGGCCCGCTTCGCCGTGTTTGATGTCGTGCAGTTCCTCATCTCGGCGCGCCCGACGGAGGGCCTGCTGCTGGGCTGCCTGGCGCTGACGCTGGCGGCGGCGCTGCTGCCGCTGGCGGGGCACTGCTACGGCGGGGCGGGGCCGGTGGCGCGCGCCGCCGCGGCGGTGGGCCTGGTGGGGGCGCTGCTGGTGATGCTGCAGCCGCCGATGCCGCTGGCGGGCGGCGCGCGCTGCCCGCGGCTGCCGCTGTCGCTGTGTCCGCGGCTGTGGGACGAGCGGCACGTGCCGATGCACAGCGCGGAGGATGTGGAGGTCTGGGGCAGGGGACTCAGCAGGAGGTGTGTATGTGTGTGTTTATGTGTGTGTTTATGTGTATGTGTGTCCTTAAAGGGGGGGGCGGGGTTTGAGGAGTATGGGGCTTGGCGGAAGAAAATTCGGACTGCGGGTCGAGGAGGTGGTGCTGGTGTTGGTGTTGGTTGAAGGTGAAAAACTGCGAATAGGAAAGACTGACCAATCCCCTGCCCACTCTTCACCACCCACTGCCACTGCCACTGCCCCCCTCTGCCCCCCCCTCCCACAGTGACTCATTCTTATAAAGGAGCATATCACTCCCTGACCCCCCTACCCCCCCCACAGGGAGCACTGGCCCCGCTGGCTGCTCATCGCAGCGGTGGTCGCCGGCCTGGCCACCACGGGAGGCGGCGCCGGTGGACCCGCGGCTGTGCTCTCCGCGCCCCGTCGCGCCAGTATGGTGGGCCGCCTGGCGCTGGCGGGCGGGGCGGGGCTGCTGGTGGGCACCTACACGGCACTGGAGCTGCTGCCGCAGCAGGTCCCGCTGCAGGTGCGCGAGTGGGAGGGGGGGCGATTGTGGAGTGCCGTGCGGTACAGAGCCTCCACTGTCCGCTTTCCCGCACCAGCTTTTGCCTCTTCGGGCTGTCCATGATTTAACCCCACTGCCTCTCCCTCCTTTTTCCCCAACACGCTTACGCTCCTCCACAACATGTCGTCAGCCTGTCAGCTCTTGCCTCCCTTGAGCTGTCTTTACTGTGCCCCACCTTCATGCCCCTCCGGACTTTCCCCTAAACGCCCACTGTCCCCAACGTTTCCCCTCCCCCATACGCCCCCTCCACACCTCCCTCCCCACCTCTCCCCCTCCCCCTCCCCCCACCCTCCTCCAGATCCTGGTGGTGGCCGCCAGCGTGGTCGCCGTCATCTTTGTGGTGCTGCTGTCGCTGCCCCGAGCCGGCGGCGCCGTGGCTCTGCCCGCGCTGGGGGTGCTGTGGGGCACCTGCTCGGGGCTGGCGCTGCTGCTGCAGGCGGAGCTGCCCGTGCACATGGACCGGGCCAACGCCCGCCTATTCCCGGACAGCAAGGTCCAGGTGGGGTGGTGTGTTGGTGTGTGTATGCGTGTGTATGTGTGTGTGTTGGGGGAGGGGGGTAAAATCGTAAAACCGATGAACAGTGGGTGCCGGGTGTGGGGGGCTACGGGCAACTACCGGGTGTGTGTATGTGCGTCTGTGCGTATGTGTGTAGATGCTGTGCTTCGTGGTTGGTTTCCGCCACCGCGCCCCTAGTTCAGTTTTCATCCGCTGCGCTGTGCGCTTCCGTTCGTCCGTTGGTCCGCAGGTGGAGCGGGAGATCTACCGGGCCACCAAGGCCTCGCTGCTGGCGGTGGTGGCCTCGCACGCGCTGCTCATGGCCTTTGCGCTGAAACTCAAGATGACGTCGGCGCTGCGTCGCAGGGCGGCGGCGGCGGCGGCGGGACGGGGTGAGGTGGTCGCGGCCGCAGCCTCGAGCGAGCGAGCGAGCGATGGCCCCGTGTGCTGCGCTGCGGCCTGCAAGGCCGAGGGGGAACTCCGTCCAACGAGCTGTGTTAGCAGCCCACCGGCGCATGCGTTCCCCCGGTCCCGCCACTGCCAGCCAGCCCTTTTGCCGCAGCTGTTGCACACACCGTAGCTTGCTGCTATTGGCAGGAAGTCACGTTGAGGTTTCCTTGCAATGTTATACGGCATGCCGTACGGTACAGCAAAATGGGTGGGTGGGCTCGAGAGTCCCATGGGAAAAATGTGGCGTGGGGGGTATAAAAAATAAACGTGCATCCCTCCGGCCTCACCCTTGCATTTCCTCTTTCACCCCTTCGCCCTCCGGTCCCGCCCCTCCCGGCCCTTCCTCCGCCGCTGCGGCCTGCCCCCGCCCCTGGTAATCCAGACCACGCCAACGGCGGCGGCGCCTCGGGCAGCGCCGTGCCCTCCTTCGGCATCTCCCCCTCCGACCTGCTGTGCGGCGTGGTTCCCAACGCCGTCTTCTCCAACTACTGCGCCATGCTGAAGCTGGAGGGCGCCGGCGCTCTGGCGCTGCAGCGGCTGGCGGGCGAGGGGCTGAGCTGGGTGCCCACGTTGGGTAACCTGCTGACGCTGGCGGCGGCGGCGCTGGGGGTGGCGCTCAACGCCTTCCTCAACGGCGGCCTGGGCGCGCCGGAGGCGATATTCATGCTGGCGCCCGTGCTGCTGCTGCTGAGCCAGGTGAGGGGGAGGAGGAGGGCGGGGGAGGGAGGGGCGGGAAGGGAAAGGTATGTGGGCGGTGGGTAACGGTAAGGCGGGGGAGGAGAGGAGGAAGGCGGGGGGCTTTGGGGTTGCTTTGTCTGTCGAGGCGTTGCAGACCCATTATTGGATTCTTTGAACTGAATAAAACCGGTATGAGAACAACATCCCTTCGAGTCGCCACTCGCCAGGAGAAACCCCCCGCACCTTCCCCTCTTCCTTCCTTGTTCACCCGCGGGCGATTCCGTGTCCTCGCCTCCGCAGCCTCTTAACCAACCACCCCCCTCCGCCGCCACCTCATGTCCATAATTTGACCCATATGCGCAACCGCTCTCCCAACCGCCAAATCCCAACTCCCTAACCGCCAAATCCTGACTCCCTAACCGCCAACGCCCAAACCTCCCACCCAACCGCCAACCGCCTACGCCCCGCTCCCTCCCTTCCTCCCAACCCTTCCCCCGAACCCAATCCTCCAGGACCCGCTCATCTTGCCCGGCCTGTCAGAGCGGCAGCGCTACTGCCCCCCTCAGCTGGCCATCAGCGCCTACCTGCTGCTGTCGGGGCTGATGGTGGTGGTGGGCGATGTGGTGGCGGGAGGCGGCGCGGCGGCGGCGGTGGTGGGGCTGCCGCCCGTGCTGTACCTGGTGAAGGAGGTCGGGCTGGCAGGTGGGCTGGAATGCGTGGGAGGGGAGGGAGGGGGGGCTGTGCGGTGCGGTGCGGGGCTGGTGGAGGGCCGCAAGGGAGGTTGTAAATGCGGAACCGCCTGGGAGGGAGGAAGTAAGGGATGGGGGGGGCGGAGGGGAGTGGCGCCCCTCCAGTCTCGTATTGGGGCACCAGGGTTTGGCGGTGTTATTATGAGCGCTGGTGGGTGGTTACCCGGGCGACACGGCGCGCCGAGCGGGGGCGTAGATGTTTTTTTGTATGTTACAGTGTGGGGGGCTTTTCTGGGCCCATTCTAGGGTGAGGGCGTGTGTGGCGCTGCGGCCTGGTGGGCTGGTGTGGTGTCGTGTCATCCGCTCTCTGCACCCCCACCTCCAAAAGACATCAAAGTCCCTAAAACCACCCTTTCCAAATAAATGATAGAATCTCCCGCGCACAGAATCGCCCACGCACCGGTGCGAATTCACCCCGACCCGCCGCAAGCCTGCCCTGTCCAACGCCCCTGCTCTCCCACCACGCCCCCTTGCCCTCCCACCACACCCCCTGCGCCCTCCCTCCACGCCCCTGCTCCTGCTCCTGCCCGCCCGCCCGCCCGCGCTCCACCCTCCCTGCAGCGTTGGCCGTGCCCCACCACCTCCTCTTCCTTCGCTACCTGTGGACCCACCACGCCGCCTCCTGGGGCACCGCGCTGCTGGTGTCTGCGCCCGTGTGCTTGCTGCCGGCGGTCATGTGCGACGTGCCCGCGCTGCGCTTCTTCGGCGCGGTGGGTGCGGTGGTGGCCGTGCTGCAGTACTTCAGCATGAAGCACGTGAGGCACGTGGGCATGAAGGTGATCTGATTTGCGCGGGGTAGCTGCCCGGGGGGGTTGGGAGGACGGTGCATTGGGTGGTGTAGTGGAGGCTCGGCGCGGCAGATTGCCGGCTCGAGGTTGTGGGGTGGAGGGGAAACGGAAGGGGAGGAGGAGGAGGATTGGCGGCAACGTTGCGAGGGGAGGGAGAGGAGGAGGAGGTTCTCGTCAGAAAAAGGAGGCGGAGGAGGAGGGTGGCGCGCCGTGGCGGTGTGTGGATCGGGTGGTGCCGTTTTGTGATTAAAGTTTCGGTAGGTTGAGGGAGGGTCGGATGTCGATGAGTGAGTTTGGGCGCAAAAAGGAGGGAGAGAGGAGTGCGTTGCTGGTCTGCTGGGAGGAGAAGGAGGCTGTTGGTACCCGTCGTAAATGCATTCGAGAGGGAGGGAGGGAGGGAGGGAGGGAAAGGCGGGATGTGGGTAGGCGGTAGGGGGGCATGTGGGAGTCGTTCATGGCATGGGGGCGCGCCACGCCGTAGCCAGTCGAGAGCGCATTTCCGCGGCGGCAACATCGGGCGCCCGGGCTCGGGGCATCTTAGGCAGGCACGGGTGCAGAGCCGATCTGTGTGCGAGGGAGGGCCGTTTGGGTGCCTGGCCTACGCCACCTACGCGACCGCAGATCCCAGCTTCCCAGGTGAAGTGAAGTGAAGTGAAGGTGCTGCCGTCGTCTGGTGCAGCTTCTGCGCTGTCGTCTTGGCCGCCGCCCTGTTACGGGATGGCAATGCCATGCAACGTTTGCAGGGGGAGCTGGTGCCAGCCAGGGTGTGGGCTGGTGCAGGAAGGTTTGCAAACGAGGGTCGCGGGCAGAGCAGACCTGTTGGGCGGTGGGTGGTCGGGGGCTGGGCGAGGCACAGTCAGCAACCCCTTGCGTGAAGTACCGTCGAGGTTGCTTGGTGGGTTTGCCGGTGGTGGGGCTGAGGCTTGCCAGGGTGGCCGCCTTCCTTTCTCTCGGCCAAGGAGTGCGCCCATGGCAGGCAGGGGCTGTGAGCTCACAACTTGCACTGTCGTCCTCGCAAGTTGTGATAGGATGCCGTTTGCAGGAGTACTGTGGTGATGAAAGTGGTGACACGGTGCCGGTACCGGTAGTACAGGTTTTGGTATCAACGAGGCTCCGCAACCCCCAGAGCGGTCGCTTCCATTCCGTTTCGCCCGCCTTCCCTTCCTTTCCTTTCTGCAAGTCCCCGGAACGGTCGGTCCGTCCAGACGAGTGGAGTCAGCAGCGGACCAGCTGTCCGCAGCATCCGCAGCTCTGGCTCCTGGGCTGTGGTGCCCCCTCGCTGCAACTTGTTCAGACCAGGATCGCGGACCGGAGGAAAGTGTGGAGAAGTCCGAACTCCGAAGGGGGTGGAGCCCCAGTGGCAGAGCGTGCATCACCGCCATCGCACCCAGCCCTAGCTACCGTACAAGATTGCAATGAAGGGATCACTCTTGAGGGGGGGGGAAGGCCCCGCCGGCTGCCGCGGAGCAGCCTCCGGCGGGGGTGCGGCGACCCCACGTTCCCGCCCCCCGGCGTTGGGCCTTGGGCGCGACCCTGTCTGCCTGCCTTCCTGCTTTCCTGCCTGTATACCTGGCTGGCTGCTTCGGCAAAAGTTTCGCATTGACAGTTTCATTTGGCGTCAAACGCTGCGTTGACCGCTGGCGGTTGCGGTGCCTTGGGCAGTGCGGCGATGGGGCGCAGGAGCCCCTTCCGGGCTGACTGCGACATGGGGTCGACTGTTTCCTTGCACTTGCACTGAGAAGTACGAGCAAGTTATGAGGTCTGCGTGAGAGCCGCAGAGGTGAGGGTCATGGACAGTTGGTCGTTGGTACAGATACGGTTACACACCGTTGGCATACCACGGGCGGGTATGGGGACTATGGGCTATGCACGGGCGTTCTGCTAGGTAGCCTTGGTCAGTTCAGGGCGAACGGCCCGATGGCGCCGCTCCCAGGCGGCAGGCCCTCAGCACACCACGGCGCTGACTACGGTACAAACAGCAAAGTCACAAGTTTGCACATACATTGCCAATCCATTCAATTCAGGGGCGCTTCAAAAGTTGATTTGCCCAAAAGCACGTCGACACGTGTCATGCACACGTAACTACGTCGGCTGGCAGCACGCCAGCCGGGCGAGGTGAACAAACAAAAACTTGGAGTGTTGGAGACCAACAGCAGCGCGCCTTCAGCCACTACCGGCGGGGTCTGCCTAACCCGCCGTACACCATTATCGTACACGTACAGCCATCCGTACACACGCTGCCCTCAGCGCAGTCACCAGTCGCTCCTGCCGCTCACAAACACGCCGGTGCCCTTGCAGGCACGACATTCGGTCTTGTAATCTCCGCCATCGCAGCCGCCGCAGCCGTTCCCGCGGCAGTGCTTGCACCGGGCGCTGAAGTAGCCGCTGCCGCGGCACGACCTGCACTCGCCCTTGTGGTCGGGATTCAAACGGCGGCCGCAGCGCCGGGCACTCTTGTAGGGGTAGCGCTCGTCATCGGAAGATGTCATGGTGAAGCTGGAGATTCTGAAAGGAATGAGATGCATGGGGCGTGGGCGCGTGGGAGCAAGGGTTGGGAGGGGCGGCATTTATGGCAGCAAAGAGTGGGTATGCACCAAAATGGAGGGCGGCAAACCAGGCGTCCGCGAAATTGAAGACTGTGCTAGATAACAAAATCAGTTGAGGTAGCTTTAATGGAGTTTATTTATCACAACTGCGAACGACGTAATCGACGATGCACCGCCGCGGGAAGCATTTCTTTGAATTATTTGCAGGCACGTGCAGGCAGTCACAGACGCGTCGCGTGCAGACCGGTGCTACGCATGCGACCTCACAACTATTCTGTGTGACTATATATAATGATATGGAAAATAAAACTACTGCCATCTGTCTTATGATCTGCTTCTGCATCGGCAACTTGAATTCCGAGGAGCGGGTCACAGAGGCCGCTCGGAGGCAGATGACATGGCTGACAGCAGCCTGATGACGGACGTGCGGACGACCAACAATTCAGGACCCAAACCCAAATCCCTAATGCAGCCGACTGCAAGCTACAGAAAAGGCGCTGGTATGCGAAACCGCCTACCGCCGGAAAAGTTGCTGATGCCGGAAGGAGAGGGACTCGGGCCGCGGGGGACCACCGCCGGGAGGCTTGGCTGCGACAGATAAGCAAGCGGAACGCAGAGTCAATCACACTTTCAGAAGTAAACGCAAATCGTCGGGAGCATTTTGGGAACACAGCTGCAAAACGCACCTCGGATGTTTCGGGTGTTTGAGCTGGTTGGCGAGGCGTTTTAGCTTGATTCCAGGTACGGAATTTCCAAGTAAGAGGTAGCCTTCGGAGAAGTATTCTGCAGGGCAAATAAATTTATCAGCCCTTTTATACGTTTGCGCATTCATACCTGGTACCTCGTACGACGCCGGAGCTGTCCTAAGGAGGCAACTACTTGTCTTGGAAGCCGCTGGAAGCCCCGGTGTGCCCGTGGCACGGACAGTTTCTCCTAGTCGCACCGTATGTTCTCAGGGCTTTTGCTCTAATAAATGACCGATTTGACGTACTGGAATGCGTATCAATGGAATGCAGAAGAGGCATAGGTAGGAACTAGCTGGCAAATGTCCCGTCCCGACCCCGGCCGCGGCCTGCTGGCCAGGCCAGCAACACGTCATCGCTCGAACCTTAGACCCGTCATGACAGCCAGCAGGCAGATAAACGTGGATGAAGAAGATAATCACACTCAAACATGTCACTCTCACTGTCGCTATCGCTGCGTGACATTTGCGCATTTCGTAACCCGAGCGCATTTCGTAATATGAGCGGATAACCCAGTTGCCTATATGGGCAAGGCGGGCGCTTAGTAAGCGTTAACCCCAGCAAGTCCACAGAAGTATCCCAAGCCCTGAAGTGATTATCTTCTTCATCCACGTTTATCTGCCTGCTGGCTGTCATGACGGGTCTAAGGTTCGAGCGATGACGTGTTGCTGGCCTGGCCAGCAGGCCGCGGCCGGGGTCGGGACGGGACATTTGCCAGCTAGTTCCTACCTATGCCTCTTCTGCATTCCATTGATACGCATTCCAGTACGTCGAATCGGTCATTATTTAGAGCAAAAACCCTAAGAACATACTGTGAGACTAGGAGAAGCTGTCCTTGCCACGGGCACACCGGGGCTTCCAGCGGCTTCCAAGACAAGTAGTTGCCTCCTTAGGACAGCTCCGGCGTCGTACGAGGTACCAGGTATGAATGCGCAAACGTATAAAAGGGCTGATAAATTTATTTGCCCTGCAGAATACTTCTCCGAAGGCTACCTCTTACTTGGAAATTCCGTACCTGGAATCAAGCTAAAACGCCTCGCCAACCAGCTCAAACACCCGAAACATCCGAGGTGCGTTTTGCAGCTGTGTTCCCAAAATGCTCCCGACGATTTGCGTTCATTTCCGGAACTGTGATTGACTCTGCGTTCCGCTGATCTATCTGTCGCAGCCAAGCCTCCCGGCGGTGGTCCCCCGCGGCCCGAGTCCCTCGCCTTCCGGCATCAGCAACTTTTCCGGCGGTAGGCGGTTTCGCATACCAGCGCCTTTTCTGTAGCTTGCAGTCGGCTGCATTAGGGATTTGGGTTTGGGTCCTGAATTGTTGGTCGTCCGCACGTCCGTCATCAGGCTGCTGTCAGCCATGTCATCTGCCTCCGAGCGGCCTCTGTGACCCGCTCCTCGGAATTCAAGTTGCCGATACAGAAGCGGAACATAAAACAGATGGCAGTACTTCTATTTTCTTATCATTATATATAGTCACACAGAATAGCTGTGAGGTCGCAGGCGTAGCACCGGTCTCCACGCGACGCGTCTGTGACTGCCTGCACGTGCCTGCAAATAATTCAAAGAAATGCTTCCCGCGGCGGTGCATCGTCGATTACGTCGTTCGCAGTTGTGATAAATAAACTCCATTAAAGCTACCTCAACTGATTTTGTTATCTAGCACAGTCTTCAATTTCGCGGACGCCTGGTTTGCCGCCCTCCATTTTGGTGCATACCCACTCTTTGCTGCCATAAATGCCGCCCCTCCCAACCCTTGCTCCCACGCGCCCACGCCCCATGCATCTCATTCCTTTCAGAATCTCCAGCTTCACCATGACATCTTCCGATGACGAGCGCTACCCCTACAAGAGTGCCCGGCGCTGCGGCCGCCGTTTGAATCCCGACCACAAGGGCGAGTGCAGGTCGTGCCGCGGCAGCGGCTACTTCAGCGCCCGGTGCAAGCACTGCCGCGGGAACGGCTGCGGCGGCTGCGATGGCGGAGATTACAAGACCGAATGTCGTGCCTGCAAGGGCACCGGCGTGTTTGTGAGCGGCAGGAGCGACTGGTGACTGCGCTGAGGGCAGCGTGTGTACGGATGGCTGTACGTGTACGATAATGGTGTACGGCGGGTTAGGCAGACCCCGCCGGTAGCGGCTGAAGGCGCGCTGCTGTTGATCTCCAACACTCCAAGTCTTTGTTTGTTCACCTCTCGGCCTGGCTTGCGTGTTGCCAGCTGACGTAGTTACGAGTGACACGTGTCGACGTGCTTTTGGACAAGTCAACTTTTGAAGCGCCCCTGAATTGAATTGATTGGCCTTGTGACTTTCAAGGCTACCTATCAGAACGCCCGTGCATAGCCCATACCCGCCCGTGGTATGCTAACGGTGTGTAACCGCATCTGTACCAACGACCAACCGTCAATGACCCTCCCCCCTGCGACTCTTACGGACGCCTCCGCTCTCTCGCCGACCTTCTAACAGTCGACCCCATCTCGCAGTCAGCCCGGAAGGGACTCCTGCGCCCCCACCGCCGCACTGCCCCAACCCCCAAGGCACCGCGACCGCCAGGCGCCAGCGGTCAACGCAGCGTTTGTCGAAAAATGAAACTGTCAGTGCGAAACGTTTGCCGAAGCAGCCAGCCGACATTCGAGGCGGTGCCGTACGGATCAAGCCGTACCGTATTAACCGTATTACGACGTCGGCGTTGCCTCGTCACAGTGCCTGTACGGCGCCTCTGGACGGCCGTTTCGGCCGCCGAAAACAAAAACGTCCGCCTGCCCAATGTCCATCATTTGCCCATCACCCCACCCTCTTTATTTATCCAGCAGCTTCACAGTGCCCCGTATCGCCTCAAGAACAAATGCCGTTGTCGTGGATGCTGCTGCTGCTGATGACGTGTACCCGCCCCGGCCCCCCTGCCACCGACCCACGGGTCAGCGTCAGCGCCGCCACCGCACAGCCTCACCCCTCTGCACCTCCTCCCACTGCCCACATCCCCGTCGCCGTCGTGCTTGCCGCTCCGCCCTTCGCCTTCCTCCCCCTCCCTGCCCCTTCCCCTTCCCCCCTTCCCCCCGCCCCCCCCCCCACACACACCCCTACATCCAACCCCCCCCCCCGTCAGCACAGCCGGTGCAGCAGCTCCCGCCCCTCCCGCACGCGCACAATGTTCTCCGCCAGTACGGCAGCGAATCTGTCGTACACCTCCGCCGAGATGCTGCCCAGGTGCGGCAGCGCAAGGACCCGTGGGTCGGCATACAGCGGGTCGTCCACCGGCGCCGGCTCCAACCAGTGCGTGTCCAGCCCCACGCCCGCCAGCCGCCCGGCCGTCAGCGCCGCCGCCAGCGCGTCGCGCTGCACCACCGAGCCCCTCGCGGCGTTGATGAGGATGGCGTCGGGGCGCATAAGGCCCAGCTCGCGCTCGCCGATGAGGCCGCGGGTGGCGGGGGTGAGGGGGCAGTGCAGCGAGACGATGTGGGAGGCGGCGAGGAGGTGCTCTAGGTCGGAGCGGGGGGAGCGGGAGGTGACGCCAAGGACCTGAGGGAGGGCAGTGCAGTGAGTTCGGGATGGGGTTTGTGGGGTAGGCTGGGTGTGGGGTGGAGGGTGGTGGAGGGCAGGGCAAGGCAGTGAGTTTGGGGTGGGGAAGGGGCTACGGCACCGTTGTGCGGGGCCGAGAGGCGGCCCTCCCTCACCCGAACCACCCACTCACTCACTCACCCACCCTGGGCCAACCCACCCTTGGCAAGCCTCCCTCTTTCCCACCCCACGAGCGTCCTTGAAGGTACTTCATGCCCCCACGTGATCCGCCCCCGCCCCCGCGCACCCACCCCCCACCCTCACACACCCCTCACCCCACCCCCCACCCCACCGCCCCCGCGCAAACCCACCTGCATGCCCAGCCCCCTCGCCGCCTCCGCCAGGCACCTGCCGACCTGGCCCATGCCCACGATGCCCAGCGTCTTGCCCGCCAGCTCCCGACCCACCGGCTCACCGATGGGCCGCCGGCCGGCAAACACGGCCCGCGCCTCGTCCACCTTTCGAGACAGCATCAGCATCATCATCAGACTCACCTCCGCCACGCTGCGCGAGTTGTAGCCTGGCAGGCACACCAACACGAAAGAAAACAAAAGGGTGACACCAGTTGACAGATGACATGTTGACTTTGTTGACTTGTTGACACGGCAAGTTACACAAAGCTCCTCGCAACAAGCGGCGGCGGCGGCAGCGGCAGCGGCGGCGTTCCTAACAGCTGGAATCGCGAAGTAGGGGAACCCGGGAACGAGGACACGGACCCACTCACCCACCCACCCACCCAGCCACCCAGCCCACCCACCCGGCGCAATGGTCACCGGCACGCCGCGCGCCCTTGCCGCCTCCACATCAATGTTGTTGTATCCCGCCGCCGGTTGGGCCACCAGTCGCAGGTCCGCAGCCGCATAGATGTCAGCGGCGGTCACCAGACCGGTGGTGGGGATGAGCACCCGGGCCCGAGACACCTGGGGACACACAGGGTCGGAGGGGGAGGCGGAGGGGGAGGCGGAGGGGGAGGGGGGGAGGATGGGCCGCAGACCTAGTGAAGGGTAAGGAAGTGCGTAGTCAAGTGAAGGAGGAGGAGATGGTGGCGGCGGCGGCGGGGGACTGGGGCGGGGAAGGAAGGTACCGGTATGGCATCAGGGCAGGGGAGGGTTTTGTGCGGGCGGCAGCAGCGGGAGGCTGGTGGGGGGAGGGGGGCGCAGGCCGAGGGTTAGGGAGAGGGAGGCGCGGCGTCGCGGGGGCTGGCGGCACGTTCAGGTGGTGGCAGGTAGTGGCAGGAGGAGCCATGACCCACATCCCCACTCCCACACACACATCGCCGCGGTATCAGCTGCAGTACCACTTACCCATCCACCCCACCCACCCACCCACCCACCTGGTCCGCAAGCGGCCGGGAGGGGTCCATTCGCTTCAGCAGGGCCCAGGGGGGCAGCAGCCGCTCCAGCCTGCCAGGAGCAACGGCGGCGGTGGCGGGATGGGGGTGGGGCGTGTGGTGGGAGCAGGTGAAGGGATGCCGTGAGCCCGTGAGGGGGACGCGGCGCTTGCAGAAGGGGGCTACGGGAAACGGGGCGCGCGTTGCGTTGCGTTGTGCTCATCGACTATATAACCAAAGGAACGGTGAGTTCTAGATGGGTTCGGGGGTGCCGCTGCTGCGGCCCAAGACAAATAACCCCCCCGACGGTTGACGGGGCTGCCGCCCCGCGCGCACCTGTCCGCCGCCGGGTGCCAGCCATCGTAGCACCACCACACCTCCCACGGCTCCTCCAGCTGCTCCCCCGCTGCGCGCTCGTGGGCCGGCGTTGATCTGCATGTGAGTCGCGTTCCGGTATGAGACGGCTGTCCATGCCGGATGCCGCGGGGCCTGGCCGGTAAGGGGCCGATGCAAGCTCGACATGGCCGGCAAGGATTCCCGGCAAGGAAGGGCCGAGACCGAAGCTCCCTCACTACCATTATTGAAGAAATAAAAATCGTCAAAGCTAACCGCAGACTGGCCAAGCTAATTGCAGGCCTTTGCAGAAAAATGTACGGAAACCGAACAATCGCCCGGGAAAACAGCTTTCCGGTTCACGGGCTGTGCATCAGCTCACGCTGCCAATTGCCGAAACGGTTTGAAATTCTTTCGACTAGGCTGATCATGACGTGAGAAAGTTGCAGGGTGTCGAGAGAACGCTGCCATGCCCTTGCTTCTTCACGGCCATAATCAGCCAGCCATGGCCAAGCCCTACCAAGAAATCGTGCCCTTTGACGAATCCGGCCTCGTGGATGAGCTCCTGCTGGCGCTGGTCGGCATACATGGAGACCTGTTCGTGGACCTCAACGACATGCCGGGGTCAGTCCCCGAAGCTGCCATAACAACGCGCACCCTTGCCGTGAAGCAGCCCTCCACAACATGCACGAAATTTAAAGGGAAGGAAAACAGCCAACGCGCGGCCCCGGCTGTGGCGCGCCGCAGGGATGAGAAGGACGAGGAGAACTGGCAGCTGCCGGGCCCCTCCGAGTGCTCCGTGCACATCTCCCCCGAGCTCACCTGGATCGGCGAGTCGGACCGGTGAGAGCACCTCTCTCTCTCTCCCTCTCTCTTTCTAGTCTCTTGAGAGAGAGAGAGAGAGAGAGAGAGAGAGAGAGAGAGAGAGAGAGAGAGAGAGAGAGAGAGAGAGACTGGGACACACCCACCCACATACCCTCACCCACGCTTTGGGAAGAGCAGGGCGCATACCTCATTTATTACACCCTATTACAACCCTGACGCCTGACGCACTGCTCGCCTTGCCTTGTCCCGTCTCTACTCCGTTCCCGGCTCCTCACAAGAAACCCTTTCCTCCAAATCACCACTTCCTCCAAACCCCTTCCCTCCCAAACCCTCCTCCAGACCACCCCTCCTCCTATCACCCCTCCCCGTCTCACCCCTTCCCTCCTATCAAACCCCTTCCCTCCACACCCCTTCCCTCTTCCCTCCGAACCCCCCCAGTCAGGTCCTGGGCGACCTGCTGCGGCTGGGCTTCCACTTCAAGGCCGTCAGCACCTTTGTGGAGTGGGAGCACGCGCCCTGGGACCCCCGCCAGGACTCCAGGCCGCCCTCCGTGTACCGCCGGGCGCTGGCGTCGGGACTCACGGGTGCGAGCCGAGGCGGGGGGGCCTAAGGCGGGGGGGGGCCTAAGGCGGGGGGGGGCCGAGGGGGGGGGGGGCCGAGGGGGGGGGGGGCCGGGGGGGGGGCCAAGGGGGGGGGGCCGAGGGGGGGGGCCAAGGGGGGGGGGCCGAGGGGGGGGCCCAAGGGGGGGGGGCCAAGGGGGGGGCCGAGCGCACATTCATACACACACATTCATACACATACACACACATACATACACATACATACACCCCTCCCCTCCCCCCGCGACCCGGTTTGCCCGCAGAGCTTCTGGACGACTACCGCTACACGGTGCTGTCTCTGCAGCAGGAGCTGCGGAACCAGGATGCGCCCGCACTGCCCACCATACTGCACCGCATGTGGGAGTACGTGGTGGGTGCATTGAGGGGAGTGCGAGTGGGGGGGGGCCTTGGAATGGCACCTGGGTGCGGAGTGCGGGTCGGAGTGCGGGTTCTTCTTTCCCAACCCCTTCATCCCCACGTGCCGCGTCGCCTCCCTCGTCTCCGCCCAATCGCTGCTGCCTCATTTTCATCCTCCTCCCCCTCCACCTCTCCCCCCTCCCCCGTATGCCCCCCTACCTCCCACCCCCCCCCCACTCCAGGACGTGCTCCCCGCGCTCCACTCCCTGGCTGCCGCCCAGGACCGCGTGTCCGTGGGTCCCGCCTTCTCCGCCGCTGACCTGATCAACGCCCTGGCTGCCGGCACCCGCAGCGGTCTGCCGGCGGTGCGTCAGGCGCTGGGTCGACTGCTGTGGCACTGCAACCAGGTGTTCATGCAGCAGCTGGCGGCGTGGTGAGGAGGCTAGGAGGAGGGGAGGGAGGAGGGGGCAAGGCGAAAGGAGGGGGAAGGAGCAGCCGCATCAGGAGGGCGGGAGGAGTGGGAGGAGGAGGGGTGGTGAAGGACATACCGCAGGGAGGAGGAGGATGGGGGAGGAGGAGGAGGGGAGGACTGGGAGGGCGGCGCAACGAACTGGGTCGGTGCTCTTTGTAACGGTGAGTGGGTTGGGGGGTGGGGCTTGGGGGGTGGGTTGGCCATCTTCCGTAGGTGAGGTGATGTGGGTGTGGGTGCGGGTGTGTGGGTGTGTGCTGACGACGTATCGCGCCTGGGTGTGTGGCTGTGCGACTGACTGTGTGCATCGACTGTGACTTGACTGTGTGACTGGCTGTGTGGCTGTGGCTGTGTGCAGGATGATGCACGGCATGCTGCAGGACCCACATCGGGAGTTTTTCATTCAGCCCCGGCCGCCACCCACCACCTCCACCACCACCGCCACCGCGCCCCCGCATGCGACCCAACAGCAGCAGCTGCAGCAGCAGCAGTCGGCACAGCTGAGAGAGGAGGAGGGCGCGGCAGCAGCAGCAGCAGGGGGAGCAGGGGGCGGTGGAGGCGGTGCGGCGGACGGTGCCGGCGGCCGCGGAGGCGGAGGCGGCGAAGGGGGGGGTGGCGAGTGGGGGTTCCCCGGGGGCACTACCAGCAGCGGCGGCAGCAGCAGCAGTGGGAGGCTGGACGATGAGGCCGCATATCGGGAGTGGCACGGCGGCTTTCAGGTGCGTGTAGGGCGTGGTTTTGTGTTGGGGGGGGGGAGAAGGAAAGGGGAGGGGGCGATGGGGAGGGTGTTTATGTGTGTGCATGCGTGTCTGTGTGTATGTGCGTTTCATTGGACTGCTGCTGCTGCTGCTGCTTCCCGGGCCACGTGTGTGTGTGGCGCTGTGGGGCTGACTGTGTGGCTGTGTGCCTCGGCGCCGTGGGGTTCTCCGGGGGCTCGTGAGCAGCAATTCAACGCCGGGTCGCCCCCTCTCTCCTTCTTCCCCCCTTCCCTCCGGCCCGCTCCCAGGTGGCCCCCCGGCTGCTTCCTCTGTACGTATCCCACGACCTGGCTGAGACGGTGCTGTTCGTGGGGCGGGCGGTGAGGGTGCTGAGGAGACCCACGGGTCAGGCGGGCACTGCGGGTGGAGGTGGAGGCGGAGGTGGAGGCACCGCGGGAGCTGGTGTTGGCTGCAGCGACGGGGCTCAGGAGCTGATGCCGCTGCAGGACATGTTGCAGTTCGGGCAGGTGCGAGGGGGGGTTAGGGAGGGAAAGGGGGGAAGGGGGGTGTCGGTCTCGCTCTCGCAGTTGTTTCCAGCGGATACGGGGTGGGGTGTGGTGGGTTCCTGGCTCGGCGTGGCGCGGCGTGTGCGCTTCCCTCCCCTCACCTCATCTCGCCTCACCTCGCCTGGCCTCCCCACCGCCACCGCAGTCGCCCCTGTAACAAACGCGCTCCCGAGTCGCCCCAACAAGCGAAAAGAGCACTCCCTCCCACACCCCCACCCCCTCACACCCCCACCCCCAACCCCCTACCCCCTTGCCCCGCACCCACCTGCCACCTCCCACACCCCCACCCCTGCCTCCAGGCCTTCACCGCCTTCCAATCCGAGCCTGAGTTGTCCGTGAGCCGCCTGGAGACGTTGGTGGAGGGTCTGCGCTCCCACGTGGCCCGACTGCTGTGGCGGCTGCTGGTGGGGCGGGCGGGGCTGCTGCCGCACCTGGCCGCCCTCAAGGACTACTTCCTGCTGGCCAGGGGCGACTTTTGGCAGATCTTCCTGGAGGAGAGCAGGGGGCTCATGGCGGCGCCGCCCAGGTGGGGGGAGGGGAGGTGGGGAGGTGGGTTGGGAGGAGGTGGGTTGGGAGGAGGTGGGGGGGAGATGGGTGGGTTGGATGGTTTCTGGTTTGTGTTGTACTGTAGGGAGAAGTGGTCCGGTCCTCACCCGCCACAGCCCGCACTCCACCGCCTCCATCACCTACCCTTCCCCTTACCCCGCCTCACCCGCCACATCCTCCCCCCCCCCGCCTTCCCTCTCCCTTCCACAGGCTCCAGTCCGTTGATGCTGACCTGGCTGTTCCCTTCAGTCGCAGTGCCGCCAAGAGCAGTGCGGAGGGGGATCCGCTGCTGGCGGCATTCAGTCTGAGGTACCTGAGGGGGGCGGAGGCGGAGGCGGCGTTCCAGGTGGGGTGGGGGAGGAGGGGGGGTGGGAGGGGGAGGGGAGGGGTGGGATGGGGGTGGATGGGAGGGGGAGGAGGGGGGCGGTACCCCGGTGGGAGCCAGGGGCGGTGGGCTCCCTTGATGTTGCAGCTGCGGAGACCACGGGAGCGCGTCCGACCCCACCCACCCATCCATCCATCCACCACCTTCACCCCCCCTCTCTACCACTGTTCCTTCGCTGCGGCATCTCCTTTCTTACCCCCCTCTCTACCACCACCACCCCGCCACCCCGCCCAGCTCCCGCCCCGTCAGCTTGTTGCCTCTTTGGACTGCCTTTCCTTCCTTACCCCCCGCCCCCTCCACCCCCCCCGACCCCCACCTCCCCCCCCCAGGTGAGCACGGGCAAGGGCGCCACCTCGGGCCACGTGGTTCCCCCCCTGGACCCCGCCTGGGACCCTCTGACCCTGGAGGTGCGTCTGGACTGGCCGCTGGGTCTGCTGCTGGGGCGGGAGCAACTGCGGAGGTACAACCAGCTGTTTGCGCTGCTGCTGAGGCTGAGGAGGATGCAGGGACAGCTGGATGATGCGTGGAAGGACCTGAGAGTGTGAGGAGGGGGGGGGGGCGGGAGGGTTGGGGGGGGGGCTGGGATCGGGGACTGAAGTTGGAGTTGGAGTTGGGGGGGTTGCGGGTTGGGGGGTGGGCTGAGGGTTTGGAGGTGGCCGTTTGGGATGGGAGGGGGGGAGGCGGTGCGAGGCGTGCGGGGCGATGCGTTGTGAAAAGGGGGGGAGGTGAGCGGCCTGGAACGAGGGGCTGGGGTTTGGGAGCGATGGAGAGGGGCTGCGGCTGCCTCGGGCGGCGTCCGCAACGCCCCTGCGACATCATTATCACCACCACCACCACCACCACCACCAACCCTTCCCTCCCCCCTTCCCTCCCCTCCCCTCCCCTCCCGCAGTATGGACCGGCAGCTGTCTCGCGGCTCCTCCTCCTCCTTCCCCTCCCCCTCCTCGGTGCCCGGGGCCTCCATGCGCGACCTTCAGGACCTGCGGAACAACATGGCGCACCTGGTGACCAACCTGCAGATCTACATACAGGTGGGGGGTGGGTGGGCAGTCTCTCTCGCAGTTCTCACAAGCTCCTCCTGCGCCCTCTCCGCTCATCCCGCGGCCTCCCCCTCCCCCTCCCCCTCCCCTCCACACACACACACACACACCCCTGACGCAGCTTACGCTCACCCGCACACCACCACCACCACCACCACCACCACCACGTGCCTCCCCCACCCCACCCCAGACCCCACCCCACCCCCCCGCGTCCCTCCGATCCAGACCGATGTGATCGAAGTCAACTTGAGTACCCTGGAGACCAAGATATCCACATGCCAGGACTTTTCAGAGGTGAGGGAACCGCCGTGTGTGTGTGGGTGGGTGGGTGTATGTGTGTGTGTGTGGGGGGTGGGTGGGTGGGTGGGTGGGTGGGTGGGTGGGTGGGTGGGTGGGTGGGTGTGGAGGTGCAGGTGCAGGTGCAGGTTGGAGGCCGGCAGGCGGGGAGGGGGCGGGGGGAGGGGGGGCAAACTCACGACTCCTCTCACCTGCCACCCACCCACCTACCCACTCACCTACCCCGGAATCCGGGTCTGGAGCCCCGACCCCCCGAACCAGGCCCAGACACAACTGCAGCTGAAGCCGCAGCTGCAGCTGCAATAACGGCTGCAAGAAATGGATTCGCTTGCCCTCCCTCCCTCCCTCCCTCCCTCCCTCCCTCCCTCCCTCCCTCCCTCCCTCCCTCCCTCCCTCCCTCCCTCCCTCCCTCCCTCCCTCCCTCCCTCCCTCCCTCCCTCCCTCCCTCCCTCCCTCCCTCCCTCCCTCCCTCCCTCCCTCCCTCCCTCCCTCCCTCCCTCCCTCCCTCCCTCCCTCCCTCCCTCCCTCCCTCCCTCCCTCCCTCCCTCCCTCCCTCCCTCCCTCCCTCCCTCCCTCCCTCCCTCCCTCCCTCCCTCCCTCCCTCCCTCCCTCCCTCCCTCCCTCCCTCCCTCCCTCCCTCCCTCCCTCCCTCCCTCCCTCCCTCCCTCCCTCCCTCCCTCCCTCCCTCCCTCCCTCCCTCCCTCCCTCCCTCCCTCCCTCCCTCCCTCCCTCCCTCCCTCCCTCCCTCCCTCCCTCCGCCCCTTCCTCCCTCCGCAGCTTGAGCGGGCCCACAACATCTTCTTGTCCACCCTCATGGTGCAGTCCTTCCTCACCGTCCGCTCGCTGTGTGCCGTACTGGCGGACATATTCCAGGATGTGGCGGTGAGGCAGAGGTGGTGTGTGTATGTGTTTGTGTGTGTGTGTGTGGGGGGGGGTTTATCCACGTATAGGCCTCCACGGTATATCCTCCTGCCACGCGCGTGAAGGCGCCTTCACCTTGCCCCGCCGTTCTCCCACCCCCCCATCCTCGTCCGCATCTGGCCCCCTCTCCCCCCCTCTCCTCCCTTCCCCGCCCCTCTCCTCCCGCCAGTCCCCTCCCTCCCGCCAGTCCCCTCCCTATCTGCACTTTGTCCTTTGCACCCTCCTCGCCCCTCCTATCCCCTCCCTGCACCCCACCCCACCCCACTCGCTGCGTTGGCATCTTATCTTCCCGCCCCTCCCCCTCCCCCTCCCCTCCCCCTCCCCCTCCCCTCCTCCTCCCCCCCAGCACCTGCACCAGTTGGTGGCCCGGGCGGGCTGCGAGCCGCAGCGCCTGGACTTCGGAGCCATAGCCCGTGTACGGAGCAACTTCATGCGCCACGCGTCAGGGCTGTACAACACAATCAGCAGGTGCGTATGTACGGCATTGTACCACACCCGAGATGGCGGGGAAGGGCTGCCAACGATGGGGGGGCTGCCAACGTCTCCTCCATGCCACCCACTGCGGTGGTCTCGTCTCAATTACCTCCCGTTCCCTTTCCCTTTCCCTCCTCCATCTCCCCCACCCAACCCCCCTGCACTACCCCCCCCCCCTCCCAGGGCTTCTTCTTTCATTCTTGCAACCCCTCCCCCTTCCCTCCCCGGTCCCTGCACTCGCAGTCAGCGCATGATCGACTCGTTCCGGGCCCCCCACCTGGCGCAACTCGTCACCCGCCTCAACTACAACGGCTGGTACAATGTGGCAACCGGCAGGGGCCAGGAGTAGGGGCCGCGGGGGGGGGGGGACCGGGGAGGAGGCAGCCGGGCTGAGGGGCTGAGAGGCTGAGAGACGGGCGAAACGAAAGGCGAGAGATGAGAGACATGGGGTGGGGCGGGGCGGGGTGTGAGGACGGGGCGAGAGACGGCGCTGTCTACGGTCTCTGGGGTGGCGCGGCTGCATGCTGTGATCTGTTCTGTGCTGTGTGCTCTGCGCTGCCCGACCTGCTGCCGCCGCGGTTTGGGTTTCATGAGAGGAGGTTGGTGTGTGTGGAGGGGGAAGTTGGGCAGGTACGGGCTGGCAACTTGGTTTCGGGGGGTGGGAAGGGCCGAACGTCATGCAGGCTATTTGAGGGCTTGACAGGACGATGGGTTTTTTGAATTGCCAAACAGGACCGTTTAAAAAGCAAGAGGACCGGCGGGCGGGCGGGCGGGCGAGGCCCCGCTGCTGGCTTTGATGCAGCACAAGCAGCAGAGCAAAGCAAAGCCGGCACCCCCAAAGAAAGACCCAGCAGGCGCATCCCGCCGACGGCATACAGTACCGTATTCAGCAGTGCCTGGCTGGGCAAGCACCCTACTAGCTACTACCTTCTTTGATGGGAGCCGGCAGCCCATCCAAAGGAAAAAAAAGGAAGGAGCCCATCCAGCCGGACGCCGGCGAAGAGCCGCAACCAACCTAACCCGAACCCAGCACAACCAAGCCTGCTGCTGCGGCCTCCGAGATCCCCGCGACTTGCCTGCGGCACAACCGTGCCCCCCCGCATCGCGGCCCGCCGGTTCCTGCAGCTGGTCTGTCTCGTCCAAACAGCAGCCGGCCTTGCTGCGCTCGAATGCGCCAGCGGCCCACACATCCATCCATCCCCGAACACGAAAAGCCCTATAGGCCTCGCAGGCGGCGCAGCTTCACAACATGCACCGCTTGCCCGCTGGGGTCAAAGCCTGGCACGTTGGCAGTATAGTACATACGGCATTGGGCCAAGCCCAGGAAGCCGCAATTCTCCGCACCGTGTTCTCCAGTCACCCGGAAAAAACGTCCATTCCACGAGTGATGAGTAGCATCAAGTGTAGACGATTACTCGTCTACACGAACGGATGCATCGCGGGTTTACATACAGCGCCTCTGACTTCCGCGCGCGCCTACAGGTACGGCACACCGCGTACCGCCGCCAACAGCAGCCAGCACACATACAACTGTTCGTCGCATTAGTGCCTGCATACCGACCCTGCTGTTAATATATTTCTTAACGACCATCACAAGCAAGGCTGGCGTGAGGAAAATCGAGACGAGCTAGCCCAGCCCTTGAAAATAAACCAACCAGGACCAGGGCAAAAGCACCCCACCTGCCTGGCTCCTCTGCTCTAACAATCCACGCCTCGGCCCTCGGCCGGGCGTATTATTACTACTGCTATTCCGGGCGTATTGGTATTCCTTGGCATGTGTTATCATCACGCGATTACGATAATAAAACATACCAAGGAAACACCGTAAATTTAATTATCATAACGCCACAACCAGAAGCCCTGAAAATCCCTACGACGGATACCGCGCCACATCAGGGCGAGTGGGCAACGGCGGGGACTACCTCAGCGGGGACCCCTTGTGGACGCGCCGAAGAAATAAAGCGCATACCTCACAAAGCGACGACCACCGGAAGTAGGGATGGCTCAAACGCGAACGCAGGCCATCCCTGGACGGCCTCTCTACAAAAGCGAAATGTCCTACCTACCTATCTACCTGTACGCTAGGCGCGAGATGGGTAGTCACAAAAAGGCAATCAGGCACGCACAACAACTAGATAGTCCAGGAGACGCCCGCCAGGGCCCTTCCTTCGTTGGAATGTGGTGAAAAGCCCATTCGCTGCTCAGTCACGTGGCCGTGGCGGCCTCCTCCACACACCACACATCGTCCTGCATGCATTCGCCTGCCTAGTTCAGGGGCCTTGCGCGCACGCACCCGCAACCCGCCGGACAAGAAAGCGCGGCGAGTAAATATTAAAGCTTGTCTTACTTGGAATGAAGGATTCCGCGAGGCAGCCCACGCAAAGCCTGCGCACACGCGCGCAGATAGAGCGAGAGTTCAATGGAACACCCCCGCCGCCGCGCCGGATACGATGCAGCAGACCTGAGCAGACAGGGACTGCGATTGATGAGCCCCCTCGGCCAACAAATTCGTCCTGGAAAGTTCCTGGCTGGCGGCCCGCCGGGCCTTGCAGCCTCCAAAAAGGATCGAGGGGCTCCAGCACCGAAAAATGAAGCAGCAGGAGGCTACGTAGGAGAAAGCCGGAAATCAAGCCCCTACCGACCGTGCTTCCGAACATGCATACAGATAGACGCACGCCTGCTTGCTTGCTTGGTGCCAAAGGGCACACATTGTACGTGCGAAAAGCGGCCGCCAGTACGCCTACATCCAAATCGCACCCACCACGCAGGCCCCCTCCAACTAACGGTGCTACATAAATCGCGCCTCTACATAAGCAGCAGCAGCAGCAGTTGGTCGCCTGAAAGGAAATGCGAATTGACAGCCGAGTACCTGCCTGCCTGCTGCCATGCCTGCCTGTCTGCAGTCAACGCGACTGTGACTTACTACTATTCGCTTTCTCAGCCAGCCGCATAACCCCTAATCAGCGCACGCCCCCTATTCGAGGACGGTTAGATATGATGGGTCGCCGGCAGGACATCATCACAGGACCCGACCCTCGGCAAGACGCAAGCGGCGAGGGGCAACAGCCAGCTACTTGACCGAACTCCTTGCCCATCCCCGGAACGAAGGGCGGAATGAAGGCGGTGAGGCAGCAAACCCCCTTACGTGGGGTTGGGGTCCGTGAGGTCCTTTGCGCCCGCCTCGCCTCAAGACTCCGTATCAGATGCATGCATGCATGGGGCCCCTACCTCGCAAAATAAACACGCACGCATCCTCCGTACTGTACTACTATTACCAACAGGAGTTGTGTCAAGCAAGAGAAGCGCCCATCCTCTATTCCTACCATACCTGCGTGGCGGCACATATGTATTGACTTGCCGGCCGTGCGTGACATGACCCTTAGCCCATCGATCCAGAAGCGGCAAGCCAAGCCAAAGCCTCCCGCAGGCTTCCCCCAGCAGCTGCCGTTAATGACAACCTCCGAGACTCACCACCCGACCTTCACCTTGCGGCGTACGTTGAACCGGCGGTTACGTACGCAGAATGCAAACATGCCCCGATAAATATGCCCCGACAAATATGCCCCGATAAATATGCCCCGACAAATATGCCCCGACAAATACGCCCCGATAAGCTCGCAGGAGATCGCTCATCAAAAATCGAGCATCGCAAAAGGTGGGTGCGTGGGTGATCCCCAAATGTAAGCAAACCTGAAGAGGCGCCATCGTTCCTAAACGCACGCCAAGAGATGATATGTCCCGCCTGCTACGTAAAACACCGAAAGGATAGGTGTTTGATGTCTGCCCAGATGTACGCAGGCAGGCATTCACAGGAACGAAATCCCGAATCCATCCCGCCCAGGAGAAGCACTCTGTGAGGGTCGGCTCGAAGCCGACTCGTAGCTTCTACACGCGACAAACTGCACGAATAATAAATAAACTAGCGTAGCTTCAAACTACACCGCACGAACGAACTAACCTTGCGAACTAACGGACGGGATGGTAGGCCCCTGCTTTACCTACCTCTCCCGCCGCCCGCCCCCTCCATTTCCCGCCACGTGGCACATACAGCTAGCGCCCCTCTTCACCGCCTTCCGATCGATCCGTTACCAAGCAACTTGCTTCTGCTGCATGGGCAGGGCTCCGTCCATAGACGCGCGTCTAGATTGTGTGTGTATGTCCGGCAGCGAGGATGTCGTGTCTGCCACATCGCTCGATGGGTATCGCATGTATGTGCCACTTGCTCCCCCGGCGGGCTGCTGGGCCGGGCTGGGCGGGGTTGTGGAGCGAGTCAGTCCCCATCAGCCGTGATCGATTGCTACATCCCAGTTGGCAATTACGGTGGTGACCGCTGCAGCAGAGATGGGCTGCTGCTGCTGGCCACCGACGACGAAGTGGGCTTTCCTGCCCCGCCGGCCGCCTGCGTGCGTGCATGCATACCACAGAGCAGCAGCAGCAGTGATATATATGGGTAGGATACGTATGTAGAGCTGCCGGTTGGTTGTGATTATTAAGATGACATTGAATGCGTAGACAAAAATATGCTTCGGGTAATGAGCATACATGCATGGCTAGGCATGGCTGGGCCGATTGAGCACGCACGAGTACTGATAGATAGATGCATCCATCCCTCATAATCATACATCACAAGTTTAAGCAGTTGTGTCAGAATGATGTATGTATCAAGTCGATCGACCTTCTGCGTGCATTCATGCACGGCACTCGACTCACCCTCAACACCCTACCTTGCACTTAGTTAGGTAGCACATACACCCCGTACGTGTGCGACTGGGTCCACCAGTGATCTACGTACCTATCTTTATAATGTTGTTGTCAACATGTAAACAGTATTCTTCCTAATTGGGCATATACGTATATACTACATGTACTCCCTTCAATTCGACCTCCTCCATACGTACGTACGCACCTGCTGCTGCTGCCTCTCGATCTCCTGAACACGTGACTGGACGGATGAGGTCAACGGCAGCCCGCTTTCTGCTGCCACCTCGTGTGTCTGCTGCTGCTGCTGCGGTGTTGGTGGCGATGATGATGAGTTGGACGGCGGTAGCGCCATCTCCTCCGCCTCGATGATACGCCGGATCACTGACAGCCGTCCCCGCAGGTATCCGTTGTGGTCATGCGCCGTTTGCTTGTCGTGCAGCAGCTGCGCCTCGCGGCGAGACAGCACCTCGATTCTGCTCTGCATCTCGGCGGCCGACTTGGCTGCAGCCCCAGCAGCAGTCACTGTCTCCTCCACAGCCTTGAATATCAAAGCAGCCGACGAACGGGCCACAGCCACAGCAGCAGCAGAAGCAACAGCAGCAGCCGCAGCCGCAGCAGCAGCTGTCGATCCGAGCGCGCCACCTTCAGCTGCGGCTGGTGGTGGTGGTGTTGTCTGGCCGCGTGCCTCGCTCCTCAGCAGCTCCAGGCCCGCAGCCGCATCTGCATCGTCTGTGGACAGCCCGCCGTCCAGCGACGCTGCTGCTGACTCCGCTGTGCTGGCTGCTGCTGCTGTTCCCGCCGCCGGATGCGGCGGTGAACTGCAGCGCCCGCTTTGCAGCTGGTGGCCTGCTGTTGGTGGTAGTTGCAGGCGGCGTCTCGACCCCTGCGTGCGTGCAGTGCGTGCGTGCGTGCGTGCGTGGACATACATTTGATATATATGTTCGTCGTCGGCAAGCAACGCTTTCATCATTATGCATTAATTGTTTTGAGATGGGTGCGTGTCGTCGTCAGGGAGCCGTGTGTGTGCTTGTAATATGGACAACAGGCGCGCGGTTAGTTACATGACTCCAATAAAATTTCACTCCAGGCCAAGTAAGTACGAATTCGACGTTAACTAAGACATCATCATCCTATCTAATCATGCACCATACCCCTAGTTAGATATAGACCATACATGCATGCCCAGTGAAGTTGTGTCTTACACCCTGGTGCCCACCCCTATATGTAACCAAGCAATCCATTGTCATACACACGCAAATGATTATATATTACGTAGCTAGCCGAGCCAGAACAACCCTCTGGCGGTGGTAGGTTGCCCCATGTGCTTGAATGGGACTTACTTACCAGCGGGGGTGTTCTCGGAAGTTGCTGGGCTCGTCGGGATGCTGTCGCTGCTGGTGACGACACTTCCTGCAGCTGCCCCACTTTGAGCCTGCACAGTACAAAGGCGACGAGGAAGATGCATAAGGCATGTAACCCATGCCATTGGACGGAGAAGCCAGCAAGCATCATGCCATTTATTACCCACGCACCATCCATCCATTTCACACCATATATATGGCACGCAGCAGCAGGTCGACCCCGCGCCGTTCATCATCCACCGACACACTGCCCCGCCCTGCACCTGGAAACAAGACACGATGTCTCAACCCCGCGGCGGTTAACCCTGCCCTGCCTACACTCTTGCTTGTATGCCCCGCCGAAGCAAATCCTTGGTTTCACATGCCTTATCATGTCTTAACAGTCTTATACATACATACATCCGTTATTACAGTGGTGACATACAGGGTTGGGTGATGAGTAAGGCCATCTTTTGCATGCACGCATATGCATGCGTACATGATGATGACGGAAGCACGCAGGTTCAGCGAATTTGTGATCGATAGATGTTGAATGTCGACGACCTACCTACCTGATGTTCCATCAGCCGTTGGACAACCTGCTGTGCCAGCTGGCCCACCAGCTGCTGGTTTGTCTCCATCTGTTGCTGCTGCAGCTGCCGCTGCTGCATGTTGAACTGCTCGGTCATAAACTCCTGCAGCTGCACTTGAGCCATGGCCAGCCCTTGCTTTAGCTCATTGCTCATCACCGCCGCCTGCTGCTCAGCTGCTGGCTGCTGCTGTAGCTCCTGCTTTTGCTGCATGTCGAGCTTTTCCCTCAACTGCTGCACCTCCCGTCGAGCCGTGTCCAGCTCTTGCTGCAGCTGCTGGCTCACCTGCTGCTGAGCCTCTGCTGCCTGCTTCTGCATGTCGAGCTCTCCCTTCAACTGCTGCACCTCCAGTAGTTGACGTACTTCCGGCTCTTGTTGCAGCTGCTGCTTGACCTGTTGTTGAGCCTCTGCTGCCTGCTGCTGCTGCTGCTGCGTGTCGAGCTGTCCCTTCAACCGCTGCAACTCCAGTTGAGCCGTGTCCAGCTCTTGCCGCAGCTGCTGGTTCGCCTGCTGCTCAGCCTGTGCTTGCTGCTTCTGCATGTCGAGCTGTCCCTTCAACCGCTGCAACTCCATTTGAGCCGTGTCCCGCTCTTGCTGCAGCTGCTGGTTCGCCTGCCGCTGAGTTGCGGCCTGCTGCTGCTGCTGCTTCTGCATGTCGAGCTGTCCCTTCAACCGCTGCAACTCCAGTTGAGCCGTGTCCCGCTCTTGCTGCAGCTGCTGTTTCGCCTGCTGCTGAGCCTCTGCTTGCTGCTTCTGCATGTCGAGCTGTCCCTTCAACCGCTGCAACTCCATTTGAGCCGTGTCCCGCTCTTGCTGCAGCTGCTGGTTCGCCTGCCGCTGAGTTGCGGCCTGCTGCTGCTGCTGCTTCTGCATGTCGAGCTGTCCCTTCAACCGCTGCAACTCCAGTTGAGCCGTGTCCCGCTCTTGCTGCAGCTGCTGTTTCGCCTGCTGCTGAGCCTCTGCTTGCTGCTTCTGCATGTCGAGCTGTCCCTTCAACCGCTGCAACTCCATTTGAGCCGTGTCCCGCTCTTGCTGCAGCTGCTGTTTCGCCTGCTGCTGAGTTGCGGCCTGCTGCTGCTGCTGCTGTTGCTGCATGTCGAGCTGTCCCCTCAACTGCTGCAACTCCCGTCGAGCTGCATTGCACTCTTGCTGCAGCTGCTGGTTCGCCTGCTGCTGAGTTGCGGCCTGCTGCTGCTGCATGTCGAGCTGTCCCCTCAGCTGCTGCACCTCCCGTCGAGCTGCACTGCACTCTTGCTGCAGCTGCTGGTTCGCCTGCTGCTGAGTTGCGGCCTGCTGCTGCTGCTGTTGCTGCATGTCGAGCTGTCCCCTCAACTGCTGGTACTCCTGCCGCACAGTGGCGACCTGCTGCAGGTCCCTCCTGTTCCACTGCCAGATGGGGTGATCGTCACCCAGCGCCCAGATAGGATGATCCGCCCGTGTCGCCAGGATGTGCAGCATTCGGGGCCCTCCAGTCAACAGGGCGGTCTGCAGCTGCAGCAGGTCTGCATCCCCTGCTGGCAGCAGGTTCCACAGCGGATGAAAAGCTCCGGGATTGTTTCGGGCGCCATGGTGCGGGCAGGTAACACCATTATTCAAGCACTGACGGTTGCCGGCTGTCACCCAGCCCTGGCACCGCCACTGCCAGGCCAGCAATCCAGCACCTTGCATCATTCTCGCGAGGTCGTCACCGTCAGCGCCTTCCAACCACATCAAGGTATGTAGGCGTAGGGCAGCAAAAGCACGCACAGCAGTACACTGTTCATGCAGCAGGCGGTTGAATAAAATCATATGTGAAGGGTATTGTATGAGGCCCAACTTGAATGGGAAGGTTAGGTGCCCAGTCAGTAGACACCCACGCAGGATGGATACTTCAGTTACCCCCCTGTATGGTATGTAGATGGGGCGCGTCCTCACATCCTAGGGGCCCGTTATACAACATGCGAGAGACGGCTGGTGGATTAGATGGATTTGGACACGCGATTGTGGGTACTTGTTTGTGCTGCCTAGCTTGAAGCTGTTGGTCCGCACAGGTCTGCAAGTGTCAGGAGGCCGTTAGTTAGGAGTCAGTTGTGATCCGCATGAGGCCTGATCAGGCCCTCATCGATTTCAGACGTCCTATATATCCGACAGCTGCAAGTCGGCGGGTACTCTCCAAATGATGGCCATGCATGCGGAAGTAGAAGCGGGTATCGAAGCTCGCGCGGGGAAGACGGACGCGAACGAGCGAAGCAAGGCGGCTCAGGCACTCTCAGGCTTGGGCTGACCCGCCCGGCTGCAACTAATTCGACCAATGCAAGTACGTAAGTAAGCAGCAGGAGCGCCATGGACTAGCTTGAGGCGTAGGCCGCAACATACATGCAGCTGGCCATCATTAGGGTTGTGTGCTTATCACTTTTTGTTTCGGGTGCTTCTACCTCGTGCGTAGAACGCGCGTCTGTAGAGCCCGTACAACGGCGGTACAAGTGCTGTTTAATTCTATGCATGAACGCCCAAACACCAGACCGGAACCGACAAATTTTTAATATTTTGTAACATTAATTACATTACAAAATAAGGACAGTCCGTCAGGGCTATCGGCACCTCGAAGCAAAGCCGCTATCTATCGATATGGCTCCCACATTCGAACCAGCAAGCCATCGCCCTGCTTATGACCTTGCAACAATACAGACTTCAAATGTCTATACTGCTGATTTGCGCAATAGCCGGGCATTTCATCCTTGTCCACACGGCCGCCTTGCGTGGTCCTGGAGGTCTTATCGCTCGGACGTACAGCGACGATGACGACGATGACGGGTATAGATACTGCTGTGTTGGGACGTGTTCCTCCTCCTCGACGGCGGTATTACCCCAAGAGTCGGGCCAAGCGTATTCACACGGAGCCTACTTCAGGGGTTCTCGACCAGCAACACAACACTGCACATTATGCACATGCATGGCTACGTACATACACGCGCTCACCCACCGCACGCGCCTGCTGCTGTCCGGTGTACCAGTAGGCAGTGCTTGCTTAACGAGCGCCGTCCACCGAGGCTTGGGTCTCCGCGCGCAACGAGCCCTTCATCCAAAAGCGCAGCAAATTAACAAAACGGATGCTTATTACACATTATCAGGCAATCCTGCGTACGTCCGCCGGGCGATCGAGGTGCGCTTCAGCCGGCGGACAAGCCGTTGGTCCAAACATTTTTCAGCTCGTGCCTTAAGACAAATCAGCAACAGCCACAGCATTTGGCACAAGCTGTGCTATGAGCGATGTTTTGCAGAGCACTTGCAAAGCGGATGCTCAAAACATTTGCATCTTGGAAGCCTACCTCAGGGTAGGGTAGCGTCACCGAGCTCCAAGCGGACGAGCGCTTATTGGGCAAGCTGATCTCTCCTTGAGTAACTGTATATGATGTGAAATCTGCACTGCATATGCACTGCGACTTCACGTTTTAATGTGAGGGAGTGTTTTGCGTGGGCCTTGTTAGGATAGCAGTACTGTAGGGCCCAGAAGCCAGCGCAATATTTCACACAGGCTGTGTGCCGATATGTAATCTTTATGTTGGCATGCAACATGTGCTACACATTCTGGTAACAAAGTTCGTCAAAATGACCCACCGACACAGTAGGTACAGACCCAACTCGGAAAAAACATCTCGCGTGACAATAACAATGCATATAAAATACCTCCAGTCATAAAATAACGCGTCTGACACAAAAGCGTGCGATAGAATTGCTGCGCGCGTATGTCGCCCATCCACGCACGCATCCATTGGCACGCACTGTGGATCCGGCTGGGCAAATTGGAGCTAAGGCGCCGCTAACATATGCAAAAGAATGATGACGTCGAATAAGGCGTATGTACATAAGCGGCAAATGGAGGGAAGGCGGTGTGAGACCAGCATTGAAAAACAATTGGGCACACCCTGGCAATATGGCTTGACATTTTTACCTCCCCGGGGAAGAGTATAACGAGGAACAGGAGCAATGGCTGCTTGAGACGATACTGGCGGGGGTCGTTACAGCTACGGTTAGCGCGTACGGAAGTGTCGTACAGTGGCTGTCAATCCAGCCTGTTTGGGCGCACAAGCGCGCCTGTGTTCACTATCTGCCCTTGTGCGGGTAATCCTGACGATCGAGGCGCGTCCCAGCGGAGGCCCACTTGTCCCGCTGCTGGGACGTGGCCTCACAGCACTCGCCCTCCCACGCACCCTTGGTGAGCTGCCAGGGTGGTTGGTCCCGTGGTGATGGTGGTACAGCCCCCTGGACTCATGCGGGCCCAACGGCCCTGACAACGTTGCAAGTGGCATCCGGACGCCTTTCGTCCGGAGTGAGGTGTCGTTTGCCTCTCTCTCCGGGACCGCAGGCCGGCCGCTGGCTGGGGTGGATTCACCTGCGGCCACTACGTACTGCAGCAAATTGAACATGGGGGAAGTTGGGAGAGGGCGTTGGGCTTCGATGAGGGCACGGCGGTTGACAAGGTGGCGCGGGGCTTGGGGCTGCAGCTCGGGGTTCTTCAGGATGCAAGGACCAACCGACACATGAGGGGGGAGCAGTAAGCCCAGCCCTGGCATGATCTGACGGAGGGCGTGCAGGCGCAGCGAACACGCCGGCGGGAGTTCCTCACCGGGCAGAGCGGCAGACCCAACCAGCCAGTCTGCAGGCCCGGGAGCAGCGGTAGAGTCGGAGAATGCAAAGGTAGGGCACCTTGGTGGTGGTGGGCCCAGCCGCAGTACGAGCCATACAGTTGCGTAGGGGTTACAAACGCAAGGTCGTGCAGGGTGATCCGCAGGCATCTGAAGCACCTGAAAATTCCAGAAGTCGACATGCATGCATGTGTCGCTGTGTCGTCGGCACGGTTGCCAAAGCCTCAGTCAGAGTCTTAACGCGACGACCCCGCCGGCCAACGGGTAAGGCAGGCAGGGGTACCCGACCCGGATTAACAGCCGAGCCCTCGCAGGCCCCCTTGCACGCATTGCTCTTCTTGAAATCCGAGACCGCCGTGCCCGTACGTCTACTTCGGGATCTCGACCTTTTGGTAACGGGCGCTCGTAAGCGACGGCCAGCCAACGAGCCAAGGCCCTCTCTGCTCTGCCAGCACTCTTCGGTGCCCTCTGCCCCGCCCTCGCCTCCGTGTGTGAGGTGTTTTGGACGACTGGTCCGGCCCCTCCACCCAGGGCCTGTATGCTGAAGGCTGCATGTATGTAGACGCGCCCCCCCCCCAATCCCCCTCCCACTGTCCCACACCCCGTGTACCGTACAAGCACCGCCTTATCCCTCCCGGAACAGGATACATCCACACTTCCACAGTCTTCTGCTCGCTGCTGTACTGGTTGGGTATCGTCGTCGCTGTATGTGTCGTTCATTGGGTGTACGGTCATTGGATGGCTGTGCGCGGCCCTGCTGCGTTCCTGCCTGAGACGTTGCCGTGTCCCGTCCTCAGCCCCGCGACATGATGTTTTACCACGCGCGTAAACAGCGAGGACGAGGCATCAAGGACAGGAGGGGAAAGAGGGGCACGGACGGAGCGAGGGCGCGAGCTCGTCCGAGCGACCACGCACGAGCTGCTTGCTTCGAGACGAACGGAGACAATCGGAAGTTATGCCATGACGCCATTGGGGAAAAGCGCATACAGTGATCGCGGGAGTGGTTGGGCTGCATTGTATTATTGAGCTTCCGGCGACTGCGGTAGGTGTACGGGATGCATGTGTCTGGCCGAAAGATTACTACAACCTCTCGTCGGCGACGTTTGCAATTGTCATACTACGTCTCAACCTAAAGTGTACAGTTGGCCAATTAATATTTTGATTCCGAACAGATTCTAAACTTGATACGCTCTGCTAGCTTACCGGCCTTGGAGCCGCGTATGCCGAAACGGCCTTCATTGCCCAGACATTTGCAGTGCGCCTGCAGACTATAATGCATTGGTTCCGTGAGAGGTGGAAAACCTTGCCCTGTGTTGAGAGCGAAAAGAAGCAGATAGTCAACTTACAGCCGGCTTGCCGAGGCATCGACAGTTGAGCGTGCTTGGTGAAGAAAAGCGAGAGCATCAGCAAGCATGGATGTCGGAGACTGCCAGTGCACCACCAGCGGCCGCAAGACGCTTCGTGTCGGGTGTGCGCTCCTGCCGAAGAAGGTAGTCATCCCATGTGGCTTGCCTCAGGCTTGCCTGACATGATGATGATAAAGGGCTCATTTGTGTGTCGGCTTGCCGTCCAGGTTACCAGGTACCTGACTCGCGAAATGCAAAGAGTTGCTAGCAGCAGGGGCGTGGAATTGGTACTGCTGGACCACACACGGCCTTTATTAGAACAGGGCGAGCTCGATATCGTTCTACACAAGTTACGTCCCAACAAAGGTAACGTTCCAGCTCAGCATCGCGCAAGCAAGCTACGTCGGCGGTTGACCTGACACGCAACGTGTCAACCTTGTCTCTAGAATGGGAGCGAAACCTCCAAGAGTACATTACGGCACGTCCGGGCGTCAAGGTTATCGACAGCCTCGCCGGCATCCGTATAGTTCACAATCGGGCGACGATGCTCCTCCCACTCCGGGAGCATCCCGGCGGGATCACCCTGCAGGTGGGTGCGGTGTCAGAGGCACCCGCATCGCTGGGGCACCCGCCTGCCGGCCATTTCAATGCTTCCTTGGGCCAGCGTGCTAAACCCGAGTTGCACACCCGCAGAAACCCTACACGCGTAGCGGCAAGGGAGGCTACAGCGTTGCGCGCATCCAGTCGCCCACCCAGGTACGGTGGCCCATTGCGCGTTTTAGTGACGCAGAAACCCGCCGGCAGAAGACCCCGTCCCGGAGGACGGCCCCCCTTAGCCCTTCACCGTCCATCGCACGCAGACACGCGCACGCAGGCACACAATTTCTCAAACCCAACCCTTGACCCACTTTCTCGACTCCCAGCTGCGGCTGCTGCGTGTGTGTGGCGCCATGTCCCTCCTTCCAATCGGACCCCATCTAACCGAACCAAACCGCACCGACCCAAATCGGAACGCGCTCAGGTGGAGATCACAGAGGGCACCAGCCTGGCGGAGGCGCAGTCGCGGCTGCGGCAGGCGGGTCTCAGTCCGCCGCTGCTGGTGAAGCCGCTGTGGACGGACGGGCGCGAGGGCAGCCACGGACTGGCGGTGCTGCACGACATGGCGGCGCTGGGAAAGGTGCTCCAGGGGGGGGTGTCCTCCGCCCTGAAGCCGCCGCTGGTGGTGCAGCAGTTTGTGGATCACGGCGGGGTGCTGTTCAAGGTGGGCGGGGGATAATTAGAACGGCCCGGGACGAGGGAACGCAATGCAGTTACCTGGGATATTACCTGAGGATTACCTGATATCTCCAGCGGGGGAGGGGCGGGACGAGGGGCGGGACGAGGTGCAGTTCTCCGAGTTCCCAGATGCGGGGCGGGCCGGGGCGGGCCGAGGTGCAGTTCGAGGGGCGCTGGTGCGGGGCGGTTCGAGGTGCGACCGTCGGGGTGTTGCAGCGGGAGGGAGTGGATGCGGGCGGGAGTGGGTCCGGACGGAGACCCCGTGCGGGGCTCCGCGCGGGGAAGTAGAGCACATGGTGGGGTTGTGTGGGGTTGGGTGCCCACTGCGATGGGTTGGCGAGGGGAATGTGGGTGTGCTCCGTGCGGCTTGGCGGAGCAGTGCCGGGAGTGAGTCAGTGAGTGAGTTCCGGGACAGTGCAGTGCCCGGATACCGCCCGATGGTGCCAACAGTGGGACAGCGACCGAACCGGGATGAAGCACTGGGCCTGGAAAGCGATCTGATCTCTCTGCACGAGGGTGTGTGCGCGGGTGTTCGGCCTCTACAGCCTGTGTCGGGTTGCGGGCTGCGCCAAGGGGCGATCCGCTATCCGCTTACCTACCTGGGCAGAGTCCTACCTGTGCGCTTCGGCCGCACACAGTGGCGATCCTCTACCTACCTACCTACCTACCCAGCTACCTGGGCATCGATGTCCCACCGCAACACATCGATGACCGCTTCATCCTGAGAATAGATAAGGCGGGATCACGGGTACCCGAACTGCAGGACCTGTGCCTAGGCCCGTTCGAGCTCTACACACTCGTCTGCACACCCGTCTGCTCAACACACGCGCGCGCGCGCATCCCACGGCTCGCGGCGGTCATTTGTGTACCGTACATTGTGCTGCAATAACGCACAGGTGTACGTGCTGGGGGCGCGCACGGTGGTGTGCATGCGCCCCTCCCTGGGCGACTCGCACCTGGGCCAGGAGGCGGCGCGGCGCTCGGGCGTGCAGCCCCTGCCGCGCATCTCGTGCAAATCAAGCTACCCCAAGGGCTCGCCCGAGGACAAGCTCGCCGCCGGCTTCGTGTACGACACCTTGGCGTCGCGCGGACCTCCCAGGCAGGGGTCCGCCGGCGCCGGCGCCGCGGGGGCGACGTGGAGCCGGGTGGGCAGCGGCGCCGGCGGCGGTAGCAGTAGCAGCGCCAGCGGCGAGCTGGGCGGTCCTCCTCCTCCTCCTCCGACGGGGCAGCTGCACCCCGCCGCGCCGCCTGACTGGGTGACTAGCGCGCTGGCGGGGACGTTGCGGGAGAAGCTGGGGCTGCAGCTGTTCAATTTCGACATGATCTGTCCGGCCAACCAGACGCAGTCGGTGGAGCGGCTGTACTACGTGGTGAGAACCCACACGGGGGGGGGGTGGGGTTGGGGGGAGGAGGTTATGGGAGGAGAGGAGAGGGAGGAGAGGAGAGGGAGGGGGTCACATGTCAGGGACTAAGCTGCCGCCGGCCCCGGCCCCCTGCGAGCAGCTGTGGGGGCTGCGTGGTGCGCGTGGTGCACGGTAATGAAGGCGATGCCGTCTGCGGAGTGACGGAGGTGACGTTGGCGAACACCCTAAAACCCGATCAGGTTGACATCAACTACTTCCCCGGAGTGGACAAGATCCCCGACTTTGAACGCATCTTTGTCGACTTCCTCACCGCCACCTGCTGCGAGGAGGGCGACGCAGAGCCCAACCCCGCCGCCGGCGGCGACGGCGGAGGCGGCGCAGGCGGTGGGGACTGCGACCAGGCACCGCCACCGCAGCTGCAGCAGCTGCAGCAGCAGCCGTCCGGCGACGCGGCCGACAGCGCCGCCGCGGTCGAGGCAATGGACGCTGACATGGGCGGCTGTTGCGAGGACGGCGTGTCGTCGGTGTCGTCGGACAAGGGGGCCGATCTGAGCCGGCTGCTGGGCGCGGACGCGCCGGCGCCGGCGGCGGAGGCGGAGGCGGAGGCCGCGGGTGGAGGCGCGTGGGCGGTGTACGAGGTGGGATCCCCGGATGTGCAGTAGCGGTGGGCGATGTGACAGGGGCGGGAGCGACGGGCGAGCGAGATGGGGGGAGCAGGACGGGTGCGGCCGTCCTCCTCCCAGTCTTTGGCGCCGTGGAGCTTGTTGGCACACGTGCCGCCGAGGGGCGGCGGCGTCCCGGCCCTAAGCCTTGTTGTAGTTTAAAACCTGTTGAAACCCGTCCTCCTCCCACTCCTGGGAGCGTCCTAGCTGGAAGCCTGCCTAGGGAGCTGCGAGCTGCTCCGGCAGGTGGAGTGGAGGGGCATGGTGTGTGTGTGTGTGTGTGTGTGGAGGCGTGCATGTGCATGTGTGTGGGAGCGCGGGGGGTAAGGGGCGAGGGGGTTTCGGTAAGAGCTGCGGTGGCGAGTTCATGCAAGGCCTCATCCTGCCCAGACACCCACGCGGCGGCGGGCCCGGCCCCGGGGCTCATCAGCCGTTTTTGGGAGGTCTGAAATGCGGCGGTGACTGGGCTGGCTGGCCGGGCCGAGCCGACTTGGGGTGAGGTGTGGTCACCCGTGCGTCAGCCAGCTACCGGGGCCAGGTGGCGGCTGGCGGGGCCGCCTGCTGCATCCGTGTTGTTGTATTCTTCATTTTCTGTGGCCCGCAAGGGCGTGGGGCGGGGCGGGGCGGGGAGGTTGGCGGCGCACCTCCTAGGCTAGAGCTGCTGTGAGGCGGGCGGGCGGGAGGCGGGAGGGAGGGAGGGGGAGGAGCTTGCGCTGGCCTGTTTGGCGCACACATACACACACACGCATCTGGGCGGTGTCGTGACGGGCTCTGAGGGTGAGGGTGAGGGGGAAGAAGTGGCGGGAAGGGGCATCGCGTTGGCCCGCGCGCGCCCGTTGGCATCGTCGTTGCTACCGTGTGCCTGTGCGTGTGTGTGCCTGTGTGTGTGTGTGTGTGCCTGTGTGCAGTGGGCCGCTGTGTGAAACGAGGCTCTCCGAAGATGCCCACCAGACCCCAGGGGCCGCCAGCCACCAAACCCGACCCACCCGCCCACCTCTCACCTCCCGCCCCGCGTCCTCGGTTGGGTCACTCTTTATTTGTTTATTCGACCAGACCAGCTCCCACCGTATCACTTTTGACCCAACTAATTCCAATGCCAATCCCCGCGTTCCGATCTCGTGCCCCTCCCCCGACCGCCCGGACGTGCTGCTTCATGCTTGTACTTGACTCCCGAGATTTTTTGGTGCATTCTTGGGGAGGACACGAATGTTTTGTAACACACATACACATACACACACGTGTGTAGGTGCCTCATCGATGTGGGGCTCTGGCGCCGTGTGTGTATGTGTGTGTATGTGTATGTGTGGCGCGGGGCTGCCGCCGCCCCTGCTTGCCGATATACCGTGATATCACGCAACAAAGACCTAGAGGCAAATGTGCATGCAAGGGGAGGCGGCGGGTGCTCTTGCTGGCTCGCTCGCTCGCTCAATAAATAAATACATCAAGCGGGTCCTTTTGGCTGATGGGTCCTTTCGCGGATCACCCGTATGTGCTCATGTGTGGTTTTGCTGCCGAGTCTGGATCGACCGCTGAGGGTGGCTGAGAGCCTGGAGGTCCCTGGAGACTGACTGGCCACCGGCCCGGGCGGAACGTCGCCGCGGCCGCCGCCACCGGCTTCTGGCCGCGTTCTCCCGTTGGGAGGAGGGAGATAAGGAGGAGGAGGAGGAGGGCTGGGTTGATGTGGGTTTGTAGCTTCGCAGGCTGGTGGTGCTGTCGGCAGTGGCGCGCGCGGGCGACAAGGGGATGCGCCAGGTGTGCCATCTTTGGCGGTGGCGGTGGCGCATGGTGGTGCGTGTGGTAGAAAATGATACCGCGGGTGGTGCGTGTGGGCGGGCGCGGGACGGGCGGTGTGGACGTGTGCACTGGCGCCTGGGTGGTTTGCACTGACGCCTGGGTGGTGACGCCGACGCTTGCTCGGTAGTGGGAGCGCTGGGGGCTGGTGGTGGACTTAAGGACTTCGGGTTCGCCGCAGCGAGCGAGTGGTGTGGTGGCTTAAGGGGCGGCTGTAGGTTGTGATGTGAGGGGGAGGCAACGAGGCTCGTGGCGGTCGCGTACGTTCCTCTGCCGCTGGCTGGAGGCAGCAGCTGAGGATGGGCGGGAGCGTCGCGGAGGGCCTGTGTCGCGGGTGCGCTGCGGTAATCCGTGCCTCGTTTTTTTCTCGCGCTCTGAACCAACAAACCAACAAACCGACCGACCTTGGCGTGTTGGACGGACCCCTTGTTACGTTCTTTTGCGCACAGCTAGGGCTTTTTGGAGGTGCTTGCAGCCTGAGTGCCCCAGTGCCTGTGCAGCGCCGCTTTTCTCTTTGTTTATATTTTCAAATCGCTCCTCTTTTGGTGCAAGATGAATAGATTATGCATGTTTCCGTATCGCGTTGTTTATTGCGCGCGAGTACGGATGCAGCCAAATATTATGTGTAAGGCACGGAATCCGCAAATGCACGCAGCGTCAGCAGCGAAGTATCTCCTGTAATGGTGTTTTTATTCAGGCCCATGACACCCAGCAGCGTGCTTTTCCCCGAGCGGCAGGGCCGGCTGGGCAGCCTTGGCTGTATGTCAGTCCAGGTCCGTCGCTCGACCGAATACGGTAGGCGACCTCTCCCGGCCGGGCTCGGCGGAGAGAAGCTCAATTCCTTGCAACACCTCATTCTAAAATCGCATGTGACCAAACTTATCGCCACGCCACCAGCTGCCTAAAGTCAGACACGTGATGAAAAATAACGTAGACCGCTTGGCGGTGTATAGGTAGCCGGTTGCCGGAACGGTGTAGTTTTTTGTTGAGCAACGGTATTGCAAGTTCTTTCTTTGTCTCTGTGAGTTGTGCACTGCAGGCCTGGAGGGCAGCACGGGTACTGCCACCCGTATGACGTATGCTGGTCGCCTGCGGACTTGCCGGGCGTGGCGTGGCGTAACAACGGGTACCGCATACGGTAGGTGTGTTTCGCCTCAGTCACTGCAAGGTAAACGAGCATGTCTGTGCCAAGCTCGGACTTTCGTCGGAGTCGCGATGGTGTACGAACGGGCAGTTGGAGCATGACTGTTCCAGAAACCGACTGCCGCAACCGACTGAACACTGAAGTGACCGCGCGCCCAGGGAAACGGTGCATCGCTCTGACCGCTGCAGGTCTAGGCTTTGTAGTTGGTGAAGTATGGCAAGGCGCTGTCAGCATCCTGCTTTGTTATTTTCAAACGACGGTCTGCTTGCGCGCGCCCGCTGCGCAGACTGTTAACATCGGAAGCTGTCAAGTTCACGTTTCGTCGTACTGCTGCCGATCACCTGTATCTCTGTCCTTGGCAGGATGCCTTGCTGCTGGCGCTAGCAAGGCAAAGCGGCGCGATTTGACAGTTCATCAACTGACACCGAAATCACACCGAAATCCCTACTCCGACCGTGCGACTTCAACAGGTGAATGGCAATGTTATCGTGGCGCTTCCCCTGGATGAATGCCAAAGTGCCTGCCAGTATCATAGACTCCCATGCAAGCCTGACATCCGCAGCTTATGACTTGACTTTGCGCAGGACAAGCAGCAGCTCTGCCGGCACTCCGCGTGGGCCGTGGGGTAAGAACAAGCCGATACCACATTGTCAGTATCCATAAAGGGATGACGCCTTTGTCGCCTGCTTGCAACTTATGCATTCGGGGTACGGCGCGCGAGTTTTCTGTCTTGCAAGGGGTGCCACATGCAGCTGCTGCTGTTCATTAGATGTTTTCATAATGCGGTATGCTGTTATGGTGTTGTAATAGAGCAGGGTATAGACAGAGCTGGCTCAGGCGCCCGAGCATTCCCCGAACTTACGCTTGCCAAAACACAGTTTCCTTGTGCAAAACTCTTGGTGAGCCTAGGAGAAGCCACTCCAAGAAACGTGCCACGAGGGGAGTTCGGGTGGACTCGTCAAACAGCTGGTGCACCGGTGACCTGCCGCGACGCCAGGCTGCAGGTCAGTGCACCGGTGCGGCTTATGGCGAGATGGACTTACCCGCCATACCTATCCCAACGTGTTCTTGACTTTGACAGCCGCCGGTTGTGGGCCAACCCGAGCCAGAGGGGCAAACGTGCCTCGTTCTCGTTACAAGCCTGGCACGCTCATGTTCTTTGTTTGATTGCGAACATGCACCTTTTTTATGGGTAACTGTATGGCTTATGCCTGCAGAAGCAAGCCGGCCAGGCTTCCGCGCAACCATGCTCATCGTGGGCAGGCTGGCGTCCATGGCTGCCCTGCATTGAGCATTGACCCGGATCTGGCTAGGTATGCAGCATGGACTCTGGCGAGGATGAGCGCTTCCCTGGCAGTGGCGCGCTCGCCGGTCAGAATTGCGCTTGGACGGCCCAGGTGCGTGGGAACCATACGCACAAGTCCTGAGTATGGCGACCGAGGTGGTTGTGCGTCTTTTAGTTCTCATGTGGGGCCCATAACATGGGACATGTACGACAGTTTGGTTGTGTGAAACACACCTCCCTCATGAAGCTTTACTCGCGACCTCGGCTTCTTCCTGCTAACGTTGTAAACAGTGTTGCCCGAAGTCGTGCCAAGGATCCATGTCATCGCGGTTCCCGTGTCCAGTCTCGTGTTCCATCCGCATTTGCGCTGGAAGTGACGACTGCTGCACCGCATGCCCCCTGTATGCACCTGGGTGTTTGTCGCCACGCCCCGCCCTCCCCTGTGCTCAACCGCCCGCTCCGCCAGGGCCATGCTGGACAGCAACAGGCCGCGGGCGCGCAGCAGCATGAGGCGCAGCAGCCGCTCAAGCAGCTTTCCGAATCGAACGGGCTCCAGCATCTGATGGCCGCGTACGATTCAGAATCTGACGGAACGGGGGAACCCCCAGCGCCGAAACAGCAGCAGCAGCGCGCCGCGATCGACGGCTCGGAGGGTGTGGCGCCCCCCCCTTCCCCGCTTCCAACGTCGCAACCGCAGGAATGTGCGCCTGCGTCAGAGCAGGGGCAGCCGTGCGGGCGGGGGCACGCGGCGAGCAGCGGATCGCCGGATTGCGGGCCGCCGGAGGCGATTGCTGCACCCTCCGGGGCGCCGGCCGACCAGGAGGAGCCGCACGGAGAGGGACGTGAGGGATGTCGTTCAGAGGAGAGCTCGGGGCTGCTGGAGCGGACATGGCAGGAGCGGGGGGCAGGCGGGGGCGAACCCGCAGAACCTGAGCCGCCACCTGCGGCTGAGAGCGGGTCGGGCGGCGAGCTGGGGCTGGCATCAGCGGAGGAACCGCAGCAGCGGGGCCCTGACGGACCACGGCAGCCGGCGGAGGGGCAGCAGCCGCCAGCGGGAGGGCCCCAGCCCATGCAGGAGGGCTTGGATCCGCAGTCGGACAACGTGCAGCCGTCGGCAGATGAGCAGGGGCAGCAGCAGCATCAGAGGGAGGAGGAGGCGGCACGGCAGCAGCAGCTGTTAGAGGCCGACGGCGTAGAGGTGCCCGTTGAAGAGCAGCTGCCAAACGAGCAGACGGTCCCTGGGGGCCAGGGCTCGGGCGCCGATGCAGTTTCTTCTTTGTCTGGGATCGAGCAAGCAGCCGGGCAGCCGGGGGGGCCTGCAGGGCATGTGGGAGGTGCGGGGGCGGCAAGCACGGCCCCCGAGGAGGGGCCGCAGCTAGGGGCGCAGCAGTTGGAGCCCTCTGAACAGCAGCCGGCAGTGGAGGGCGCCGAGGCCACCCCGCCGCCGCTGCCACAGCAGCCGGAGCAGGAGCCAGCCGCCGCTGGAGCGTCGTTGCCTGAACAGACAACCTCCGAGCAGCAGCTGGTAACAGCTCCTCAACAGGAGCGGCCCTCGGGGCAACCCGCGGCCCAGGAGCAAGAGCCGCCCGCGGTGGAGGGTCCGGTGCCGGAACAGGTAGAGCCGCCGGGGCGCGCCCAGGCCCAGGCAGAGCCGCAGGCGGCGCTGGAGTCCGCAGCAGCCGGGTTGGGGCCACCCGGTGCTGAGGCGCCAGGCGCCAGCTCCGGGCCGGCTTCGATTGCGGACCAGGGCTGTCAGGGACCTTCAGAGATGGCTCATGACCAGGAGCTGGGTCAGGCCGCAGGGCAGGGACATGACGAGACCGCGGCGCCGGCGCAGCCGCCAGGCGGACCGGATGCCATGGAGGTGGATGAGCCGCTGCCGCCGCCGCAGCAGCTGCAGGCAGCCCCGGAGCAGCCGCAGCAGCAGGAGCGCCTTGCGCAGCAGCAGCACGAGCAGCAGTCGCCTGGGGAGGGCCCTGGCCCTCACCAGCTGCAGGAGGGGCCGGCGCCTGGCCAGCCGCATGCGCAGGCCGCTGAGCAACAGCAGCAGAAGGACCCTGGGCAAGAACAAGGGGAGCAGCATCCGGGCCCCGAGCAGCAGCAGCAAGGGGAGCAGCCGCAGGAGCAGCAAGGAGAGGCGAAGCAGGGGTCCCGTGAGGAGCCTGCTGTGCAGACGCAGCCGTCAGAGGCTCCGGAACCAGCGGTGAAGGAGGATGAGCAGCAGCCGAAGCAGCCTGTGACGAGCAGGTCAGGCGCGAAGGTGAAGCAGGCCGGCGGGTCGGAGGCCAAGGGGGGCGGCCAGCGCCAAACCCGGGCAGCGGCCGCGGCGGCCGCCGCGGCAGCGGCGGCGGCCGCAGAAGCGGCGACGGCCGCGGCAGCGGCGGCGGCCGCAGAAGCGGCGACGGCCGCGGCAGCGGCGGCGGCCGCAGAGGCGGCGACGGCCGCAGAAGCGGAGAAGCCGCGTGGCAGAGCCGCTGCCGCGGCACCTGCGCCAGCGCCGTCCGGCCGGCCGCAGCGGGCCGCCGCCGCGAACGCCAAGTTTGCGATGGCGATGACGGGCCACAATCGGGAGCAGTTTATGGCGCAGCTGATGTACGACCTCTGGCCGAAGGACGAGCTGCCGCCGACACAGAGTCCGGCGGCCGCGGGCCGCCAACCCACCTGCAGCCAGGACGCCGGGGCAGCCACCAGCGCCAAGGCGGGCACCAGCGGCGGGGGCGGCGGTGGCGATAGCGGCGACGGACCGCCGCCGGCGAAGCGCGTCAAGCAGGAGCGTGGCGCGGCGGCGACGGAGGCGTCCGGCGGCGCGCCCTCAACCGCGACGGCGGGCACGCCGTCGGAGGTGACCGCAGGCAGCGGCGGCGGCGGCGGCGTCAAGCGCGGCTGCAAGTCCGGAGCGGCCGCGTCGGCAGGGGCGCGCGCCGCGTCGGCGGCAGCGGCAGCGGCCGCTGCTGCCGCGGCCGCCTCTGCCTCCGTCGGCAGCAAGCGGACAGCCGACGGCGCCGCCAAGCCGCCGGCGAAATCCCCTAAAACGGACGCCGCCGCCACGCCGGCCGCCAAATCGAAAGCGGCGGCGGCGAAAGCCGAGCCTGTCACCGCCGGCGACAAGAAGCACTCTGGCGCTGGCGCTGGCGGCGCCGCCGCCGCGGCGGCGGCGGCGGCGGCGTCCGCCACGCCCAAGAAGCCTAGCCGCAAGCCCAAGGCGGCGGCAAGCGCCCCCGCCACCACCATCGCTGGCAGCCCGTGCGAGGGGTTTGTGGAGGACCCGACGTGGCTTGCCTCTCCGCCCATCAAGCTAGACGCCGCGCAGACGGCCTTTGTGCGGGAGCTGAGCGCCAGCATCTTCCGCGCGCGGGAGGCGGCGCCGGTGAACGCGAAGGCGCTGATGCGGTGCAGCGGAATGTTGGGAAAGAGGGTCGAGTTTCGAAAGGTGAGGGGCGAGGGAGGGCCGTGGTGGGGCCGGAAGGTGTGGGGCGAGGGAGGGCCGAGGGTTGTGGCGGGGTGGCGGTGGCTGTGTGTGGAGGCTGGAGAGGCGCGCCGGCGGCGCCTTGGCAGTTGCTCCTCCGGGCGAAGCTTGTGCGGCGCCCCAACGTGCGCCCGACCCACATCGTTCTCGGGGCGGGGGGACGCAGGGGCAAGAAAAAAGATCGTGGGGCCTGGTGGGGTGGGTGTGTAAAAGTTGGAGGACCACATGGAAGCAGCCGAGGCGAGGCGGCCCGGGCGAACATGGGCCGGCGATGGCGCCGGCGGACGCTGAAGGCTACCGCCCGCCTGCATGTGCGGGTACCGTATATCCGTGCGGACTGGGCATCGTGCGGCGCCCATTGGGGGCAGGCCTCACAGGCGCCTGGCCCTCGGTCTCCAGGAGGTGGGCGTCGCCGGGCCCCCCGTCTCAGTCCCTCCGCTGCGGTATCTTCTTTTTAATCCCCCGCCAGGCGTGTGGGTCCCCCAAGCCCCTTCCGCACACCCCACAAACTCCTGGTTGCCGTGGTTTCGTCTTGATTCGTACCCGTACCCGTACCCCTGGTAACGCACACGCACCCGCCCGCCCGCCCACGCACGACGCCCACAGCGCGACAGCAAAGGCAATTACCTGCCCGTGCACGAGGCGGCGGTGGTGGAGCGCGGGCGGGTGGTCTGCTTCTGCAGCGCCTGCAAGGGCGAGACTCAGCACTCGCTGACGGACTTTGAGGTGCACTGCGGCGGCTCCCACAAGAAGCCCGCGGACCACACCTTCATCGTGGGTCTGCAGCTCAATCTGCGGGACCTGGGCATCATGACGTGCCGCTGCCTAGGGATGTCCGGCGCGGCGGCGGGCGGCGGGGGAGCAGGGGCAGGAGGGGGCGGCGCCGCCGCCGGGGGCGGGAAAGGAGGGGGCGGCGGCGGCGCCGCCGCCGCCGCAGGTAAGGCGGCGGCACCGGCCAGTCCGACGGCGACGGGTGGCGGGCAGGCGGGCAAGCCGGCGGCGGGGGCGGCGGCGTGCAGCAGCCCGCGCTCCGCGCCGGTGCCGACGAGCACCACGGCTGCGACCGCGACGGCATCGGCGGCTGCCGCCGCCGCCGCCGCTACTACCACGGCGCCGCCGGCGGGGCGCACGAGCACCACCGCCGCGACGGCATCGGCGGCTCGCGGGGGCCGGGCGAAGGCGGCCGCGCGTGACGCCAGCGATAGCGACGATGACGACGACGGCGACGGCGATGACGTCAGCACGGAGACGGAACCAGCCACGGAGACGGAGTCGGCGGTGGAGGAGGAGGACGGCGAGGAGGAGGCGGCGGTGGGCCAGGGCGGCGGGGAGCAGGCAGGGGCGGAGGCGGAGGCCGCCGCCGCCGACTCGGCGCAGCGCCGCGGGACGCCGCGCGACGCGCCCTCCTCTGAGGGGCGCCCTCCGCCTCCTCCGGCGGTGCCGGAGGGCTCCTGCACGGCCTGCCGCCGGCCGCTGCCGCCGAACTACAGGGACCTGGTTGCCTCCCGGCAGGCGCCACTGCAGGCGCCACCGCCGCAGGTGGGGTAGATGGTGTACAGCCAGTACATTGCCACCAGGCAGGCACACACATACACACGTAAGACACACGCACATACACAGGTCCCGTCCGCCAGATCGTGCGAGCCTCACATCATGCCCGCCCGCCGGCCCGCACACACACGCGCGTCAGCGTGTGTAGCGGTACACCGGCCTCTGCCACCACCGCCGCCGCAACCTCCCCCGCCGCCACCGCCGCCACCGCTGCCCCGCAGGTCCTCCACTGCGCCTCCTGCAACGGCCACTGCCACGCCTCCTGCGCCGCCGCGTCGCCCTTCGGCCTGCCCGCCACCGGCGAGGAGCCCTCCTGGCGCTGCCCCGCCTGCAGACAGGCCTCCGCCGGCAAACGCATCAAGCGACCCAACTCCACCTTCATAACGGACCTGGAGCTCGCGGCCGCGGCGGAGAGGGGCCGCGGGCGCGGACGCGGACGTGGCCGAGGCCGCGGCGGCGGCGCCGCCGCCGCCGCAGCGGAGGGCAGCCCCGTGGCCGTCACGGCGGTTGGCGCCAGCGCCGGCCGCGGCCGCGGCCGCGGCGGCCGGGGCGCCGCCGGGGCGCTTAACAAGGCTGCGCTGACGGAGGCGTACTTTAAGGCGAAAGTGGCGACGTTCAAGGCCGAAAGCGCCGGGCTGGTGCCGACGGCCAGTGGCGGCGCCGCCACGGCGACGACGACCGCTGCCGCGGCGGCGGCGGCGCCCGCCGCCGCCGCCGCCACCACCTCGACGGCCGGCGCGGCTGAGGCCGCGGCCACGTCGACCGGCGCGGACGCGGCGGCGGCGGCTACTGCAGATTGCGAGGTGCGGCATGTGGGAGAGGCGGCTGACGCCGCCGCGGCCGCGGCCGAACCCAGCGCCAGCGCGCGGGGGGCGGCGGCGCCGCCGCCGCCGCCGCAGGCGGCGGCGGCAACGGCGCGCGACCACCACCAGCATCAGCATCACGAGTGGGAGGGGGAATACTACGACGAGGAGGAGGACGAGGGTGAGGAGGAGGGGGAGGAGGTCGACGAGGAAGGCGATGAGGGAGACGAGGAGGAGGACGAGGAGGAGGAGGACAACGACGACGAGGATTACGACGGCAACAGCCGCCGCCGCAAGCGCGCCAAGGCCGCGCCGCTCAAGTTGGCCTTTGCGATGCCGCCGGCGCGGGGGCCGGCTGGCGCCGCTGGCGGCGCGGCCGCGCCCGTGGCGACAGCCTCCGCCGGGCCTGGCGGCGGCGGCGGCGGCAGCGGCCGCATCCAGATGTCGTTGCCGATGGCCATGAGGGCCTCCGCTGCGCGCTCCTCGGCGTCGCAGCGGCGGCCGATTCGCAGCAGAACGCTGTTCGACGGGGGGCCGGGCGGCCTGCAGGTACACCGTGTGACGCCGGTTGGGTTGGGGCAATCAATGGAGGGAGGGAGGGTAAAAGAAAACGGCCCGGGACGAGGGAAACGCAACGCAGTTACCTGGGAGGGAGGGGGTAAGGAGAAGCATAAAAAAAACAGGCGGGCTGACTGGCTGGCAGAGGAGACGAAAGCGAGGGAAAGCGAGGGAGGGTGGGTGGGTGGGAGAAGGGCGCAGGGAGGTGGTGGTGTGGTGGGGGCGAGCAGAGCGGCTGGGGGGGAAACGTCGCCTGCTGCACCTTTTTCCCGTTTGTTGCGTGCGTCAGCCTTGCCCTGTTCCGTTCTGTTCCCCCGGCCACCCATGCCCACCCATGTCCACCCACCCACCTGCCTCTCCTCCTCCTCCACCTCCACCTGCCCCTCCTCCTCCCAGGACGGCGAGCGGGTGCACTACACCATCCAGGGCCGGCGCCTGCTGAGCGGCACCGTAACCCTCATCGGGGGCGGGGGCGGCAGCTCCGGCATCCTTTGCGACTGCTGCAGCAAGGTCATCACCGCATCCGCCTTTGAGTCGCACGCGGGTGAGCGAACGAGCGGGCGGGCGGGTGGTGGTGGTGGTGAGGGTTGGGGTTGGGAGAGGAGAGGACAGGACAGGGCAGGACAACAGCCCGCCCGCCTCTCAACCTGCTTCTCCTCCTCCTGTTTTTGTTGCTGGGTGCGCGTCCTGGCCTCCAATCCTCCCTCCCTCCCGACCCGGTCAGGCCACAAGCACCGCCGGAACCCCTATGAGGCGATCATCACGGACAACGGAACCACCCTCAAGCGCATCGCCGAGAAGATCATGCCCGAACCCGAGCCCCAGCCCACCGGGTCGACGGTGGCGGCGGGGGCTGCACCCGCGGCGGCGGCGGGGGCGGGCCCGCACTCCACCACCCCGACGAAGCCGACGCCGTCACGGGCACACGCCAAGCCGCCGACGCCCGCGGCGGCAAGCTGCGGCGCCGAGGCCAGGGCAGCGGCGGGGCCGTCGCACGCCGTTGTGCCGCGGGGTTATGCGGCGGCGGCCGCCGCCGCCGCCGCGGCGGCGGCGCCGCCGCCGCCCGCGCACCACCATCATCATCACCCTCGCGCGGAGGGCGGCCCCAGCGGTCCGGAGGCGGCGGCTCCGGGCCTGGGCGAGGGCGGCGAGGGCGGCGGCTCTGACAGCGAGACGGCGGCGGGCAGGGACCTGGAGGAGTATGTGTAAGTCGCGGCGATGGGGCGCGCTGCGGCGACGGGTGTGCGCGTCTTGATCGGTGCCGTGCTGCTTGTGTGGATGCCGACTCGCCCTCGCCTCCCGCGCACCCCACATCGCCTCACCCCGCCGCGCGCGCTACCCACGCCGCCTCCCTTCCCCAACCCTTCCCCAACCCTTCCCCACCCCCCCCCCCCCCAACCACACACACCGCCCCACACCGCCCCCCGCAGCTCCGAGGCGCTGGCTGCCGATCTGGCCAGCAGCTGTGTGCTGTGCCACCAGCCCGAGTTCGACCGGGAGGGCTTCAGCGACCAGACGGTGCTCATATGCGACCAGTGCGAGAAGGAGTTCCACATCGGCTGCCTGAGGGAACACAAGATGGTGGACATGAGGGTGAGTGAGTGGAGTGGAGGAGGGCGTTGGGGGGAGCAGTGGAGTGCAGCGGAGCGGAGCGGGGCACGGAGTTGAGGAGTGCAGCGGAGCCGTTGTGCCGCGGCGGAGAGGGGCGGAGCGGAGCGGCAGGCACACCGGCAGGCACAGCGGCACCAAAGCCCGGCCAAAGAGGACGAAACGCCCGGACGGGCCCCGGAGCACGCAGCCGCACGGCTCTCCAAACCTCTTTTACTCGCCCCCCCTCTCCCTACACACACACACACACCCCTACACACACACCCCTACACACACCTACACGCCCCGCAGGAGGTCCCGGCCGGCGAGTGGTTTTGCGGCGATGAGTGTGTTCGCATCCGTCAGCTTCTGACAGAGGCTCTGGCGGCGGGGGAGACGCCCATGCCCGGCAACCCCGCCTACCGCTGGCAGTTCATCCGGGGGAGGGATGGCAGCAAGGCCACCTCACGGGCGCTCAAAACGGTGCTGGAGATACTGCAGGTGGGGGGGGGGGTGGGGGGGGGGTGGGAGGGTGGGAGGGTGGGCGTGGGGTGCGTTGGCGTGGGGTGGGGTGGGGTGCGCGGCACGCTTTGGGCGCGTCAGGGGAGTCTGGATGGCCACATCGTGACAGCGGCGGCAGCATGCCCCGCCCCCCCGCCTCCCGCCTTGGCCCCGCGCGCTTCCGTCCCTCCTCCGTGCGCCTTCGCCGTGCCTCCTCCGTGCCTCCCCCGTGCCCCTCCTTTCGTTTCTGCATCTTCCACTCTTCAAACCCACCTCACCTCCCCTCCCCGCCGCATGCGTGTTCTGGCAGGAGTCGTTCGACCCCATCATCGACAACGGCAGCGGTGAGGACCTGCTGCCCCGCATGGTGAACGCCGAGTCGGCCGGGGACTACGACTTCCAGGGTATGCATGCCATACTGCTGCGGTACAGGTGAGGGGGGGCGGGAGGTGGGGGTCGGGGGAAGGGCCGGGAGGGGTCTCCGCAAGGGGCGTCAATAATGCACGGAGGGACGGAGGGAGGGAGGGCCCTCCCGGGCGATGGCGCTGGACCCACCCACCAGAATCGCCTACCTCGGTGTACCTCCCGCCGCAGCTTGCGGTTCTTCTTCCTCGCCCCCCTCTGGGCTCCTGCCCCTGCCGCTGTTTCCCGGCCGGCCTCGCCAGCCCCCCGCCCCCCGACACCTCGCCCCTCATCCAACCGCCGCTCCGCTCCGCTCTCTCTCTCCGCAGGGGCGCCGACAAGGAGGCCCGCGGTCGTCCCGTGCTTGCGGGTCTGGTCCGTGTGCTGGGGTCCAGTATGGCGGAGATCCCGCTGGTGGCCACCCGCTACGACTGCCGCCGCCAGGGCCACCTGCGCGCGCTGGTGGAGGGGCTGCGACACAAGCTCATTGCGCTGGGAGTGAGGAGCATGGTGCTGCCGGCAACCGCAGACGCGGTGAGCGGGGGCGGGGCGGGGGGGGGAGTTGGGCGGTGCGAGGGAGAAAAGAGCCGCAGCGGGGTGGGGCGGGGTGGGGCGGGTGTGAGGGGAGGGGTTGCGTGAAGGAGCCCCGTACATCAGGGGCCTTGGGCGTGGGCGGCCTTTGTCGCTGGCCTCTGGTCAAAAAAGGCTGTTCTGGGGTTTCATCTATACCCTGCGGGCGGCGGAGGCCCGGCCCAGCCTGCAGCATCCTAGTCACCTCGCCCGCCCCGCCAGGGCCCCCGCCAGGGCCCCCACAAGCTGGGCTAACCAGCCTCGCCGCCTCCAGCCCCCCGCCTTGAACAAACCCTTTTGCGAAAACGGCCATGTCGCCTGCCTGCCCGGAGTCTGACCGCCAAACATCGCCTCAGCCCCTTATGCTCTGCGGCATCATCATCATCATCCTCGTCTTTCGTTCTTTCATTCTTTCGCATTTTGCCCCGCCGCAGCTGCCGGCGTGGCGCCAGCTGGCGTTCCGGGACCTGGACGAGGGCTCGGTCCGCGTGGCTCGCGGCGAGCACCGCATGATCATCTTCCCGCACACCAGCGTCGTGGTGCGCACCCTCATAGCAGTGCCAGGCCACGACGCGCAGCAGCTGCAGTCCGCACACCAGGCCGCCGACCCCGCCTTCGTCGCCGCCTTCGGGTCGGCGCTGGAGGCCGCGCGGCAGGCCAGTGCCGCGGAGGTGGCGGACAGCGAGGCACGGGTGTACCGCGCGATGGAGGAGGCGGCGGCGGCGGCTGCCGCCGCCGCCGGCGCGGAGGGCGGCGGCAGGGGCCGCGGGCGCGGCCGGGGGCGCGGCCGGTGGGGCGCGCGCAGCGCGGCCGTGGCGGCGGTGGCCGCCGCCGGCAGCGGCGCGCTGCCCGGCGGGTACGGCTTGGCGGCGCCGATGGACGTGGACATGGATCCGGTGGCGGGCATGGGGATGGATCACCACATGTACGACATGACGGGGGCGATGGCGCAGCCGCTGATGGTGGGTGGGTTGGGCGGTGCGCCGCCGTCGGGCCGCGGCCGGGGGCGCGGCCGCGGTCGCGGCCGCGGCCGCGGCCGGTCCACCGCGGCCTACGCCGCCGCGGCGGAGCTGCTGGGCGCGGGCTACACCCATGACGACATCGTTGCCTACGCCAGGGACCCGTCGTACGGCAGCAGCGACGACGACGACGGCCTGGGTCGCGTGCTTGGTCGCGGGAGAGGTCGGGGGAGAGGCCGCGGACGCGGACGCGGGCGGGGCCGCGGGCGGGGACGGGGCCGGGGCCGCGGGCGGGGGCGCATCAGCGCCGCCGCGGCGGCCGCCGCCGGGCACGATTTGTACGGCGGGTCGACGCTTGGGGAAGGCGGCGAGGAGGAAGGCGGCGGCGAGGAGGACAGCGAGGAGGCGGCGCAGGACGCCTGGCAGCCGTTTGGGCGCGGCGGCGGCGGCGGCAGCGGCGGGCTGGATATGTCCCTGTCCATGCTCGATGACGAGGACATGCTTGCGGACGCGTTGATGCCGCCGCCGCACCTGCTGCCGCCGCTGCCGCAGCAGCACCAACACCAACAGCAGCAGCAGCAGCAGCAGCGGTTGGTGGGGCAGATGCCGATGCAGGGCGCTATGGTCGCCGCGGCGCAGGCGGCCGCGGCCGCGGCGGTGGCGCGGCACACGGGGGGCGGCCACGTCCACAGCGGCGGCGGCGCCGCCTCCGCCTCCGCCATGGCCGCCCCCGGTGCCGGGCCCAGCGGCCTGCTGCTGCACCACAGCCACCAGCAGCCGCAGCAGCACGCCCACGGGCAGATGCCGTCGTCGTCGTACTTGTCGTACGGTGGTCAGCTCCGGGCGGGGGCGCAGCCGCAGCAGCAGGCGCCGCCGCAGCTGCACCTCCAGCAGCGGAGGTCGGATGGCGGGCTGCAGAGCGCCACCATGGTGCCGACCAGCTTGCACGGCACGTTGCATCTCCACCACCAACACCACCACCAACACCAAGCCAGCCTGCAGCAACACCAGCAGCAGCAGCCGCTGGCCAACGGCGGCGGACCGCTGGAGCCGCAGGCGCCAGGCCACCACCGCGCGGCGTCGCTAGATTTCCAGCACCAGCCGCAGCTGTCGTACCAGTACGGCAGCAGCCAGCTGCAGGCGCACCGGCGGGCTGACGGCGAGCCCGGGGCGCTGCTGTCGGCGCGCGGCGGCGACGACGCGGGGCCGGGCTCACTGGGGTTGCACGGTAGCGCTGGCGCTGGCGGCGGCGGCGGCGGCGGGGCTTCCTCGCATGCCGCCAGGTACAAGCAGGCGCTTGAGCAGTTTCAGGCATCGCAGCAGCAGCCGCTGGCTCGCGCAGGCTACCACTCCGGCATCGGCGGCGGCCTGCACCGGAGTGCGCTGCTGGGGGGAGGAGGCGGAGGCGGGGGTGGAGGCGGGGCCGCGGCGGTCGCGGCGGCGCTGGCGGCGGGCGTCGCGGGCGTGAGCTCGCCGCCGGGCGGCGCCTGGTCGGATGCATCGCACCAGCACCAGCTGTCGCAGCAGCTGCTACCGCAGCAGCAGCAGCAGCAGCAGCCGTCGCAATGGCTGATGCAGGACCCGCAGCAGCAGCAGCAGCAGCGGGGCCAGCAGTATGGCTCCTCGTTTTTGAGCTGTAGCGCAACGCAGCAGCAGCAACAGCAACAGCAGCAGCTGCAAATGGGCCAGCAGCAGCAGGCGCAACAGCAGCAGCAGCAACAGTCCGTGAGTATGGCTGTGGGCGGGGGGACGGGGAGCAGCAGCGCAGGCGGCGGCTTGGATTGGGGGTCCGGGCTGGGGGCGCCGCCGCGCAGTTTCGCGGGAGGGCCGTCGCCCAGCCACCAGCACGCCCACACCCACAGCCACACCCACGCGGGCATGTCGCAGAACCACCACCAAGCTCAGCAACAGCAGCAGCAGCAGCCTTCTCACGGCCAATCGCATTTCCACCTCTCTCACTACGGCGCCGGCTCCTCGGCTGCCAGCGGCGGATTGCCGCAACAACACCAATCGTTGCTGCAGGGACAAGCGCAGATGCAGGCCCACCCGCACTCGGGTGCCGCGCAGCACCAGCAGACGCACCAAGCACTATGGGCCGGGCAGCAGCAGCAGCAGCAACAACAGCAACAGCAGCAGTACCAGCACCACTCGCCGTCGCTGTCGCTGCCGTCGCAGCCGCTGCAGCTCCCGCAGCAGCAGGCACAGGCCCAGGCGCACCCCCCGCAGCAGCAGCAGCAGCAGCCGGGCTCGGACTGGGCCGGCAATGCCAGCGCCAATATGATGGACCTTCAATACCACGAGCGCCTTGCGGTGTTGCAACGATACCAACAGCAGCAGCAGCAGCAGCAGGCTGCGGGCGGGCTGGAGGGGCAACAGCTGCTGCAGACCCAGCAGCAGCAGCAGCAGCAGCAGCACCCACAGGCGCAGGCGCAGGCGCAGGCCGCTTACATGGGGGCGTCCGTGTATCTGGAGGCGGGGGGCGGCCAGGACGCCGGCTCCGTGCCTTTCGGCTCCCAAGCACAGCAGCAGGCGCAGGTGCAGGTGCAGCAGTACCATTATCACCACCACAGCTCCGGTGGCGGCGGTGGCGGTGTGTCGGCGCAGCAGCACCCGGCGAGCTTGGGCGTGCCCGGCGGCGGCGGCGGCGCGGCGGCGGCAGCGGCGGCACCCTACCCGCACAATGGCCTCCTGCCGCCCGGGTTAGAGTAGCGAGGGCTGCGTGGGCTGCTGTAGGGAGAGGTGGTGGGATGCGTATCGTTGACTACTTGTGCGTTTGGCAGCACAGGTGCACCTCGTGCGCGGGCTGTGGGGAGCAGCAAGGATGGGGATGCGGTCCTGGACGGCTGTGTTGTGTTGTGTGCGGTTAGTGTGGTGTGCTGCGTTGCGCTGTGCTGCGCTGCGGTATCGTATTTATGGACGCGGGGTGGAGGGAGGAGGGAGGGAAGGGGGGGTCGGGTGCAATGGGACCCCAGTGCGGTGCAGTGCTGTGCTGACTCGTCGTAAGGATCTGACGTCTCGAAGCGCCGCAGCGCAGCAGTACAGGCGCCGTGCGGTACACCGCAGCAGTACAGGCGCCGTGCGGTACACCAGTTATACGGTGAATGCTTTCGCGTTTTCGCCTTGTTGCGCGCACATGCTCTCGCTCGCGTGTTTGCATGCGTGTTTGTCATGAGGGGAGCCGCCGTGTCTCGCCACCGCCGCCGTGCTACCCGCGTCCAACTGCCCGCGTCGCCGTGTCCCTGCCCGCCGGCTGCCGCAGCGAGGAAGCCCCGATGGGGAACACGGCTGCTGCCTCCCATTCGAGAATGCCGCCGCTGCCGCCGCCGCCGACCCAGCTATAGGGCGCCTGTGTGCGCAACGTTTCCTTGCAACGCAAGGAATGGAATGGAATGGTCGCTGTGTGGTTGCTGTCCCTGGGGGCATACGTCGCCGCGCTGTGCGTGCATGGGTGCGTGCGTGCGCGGAAGGATCTTGCGGCGACGGGTTTTTTCCTTGGCATGTGACGCGGCGGAGAGGGAGCGAGGGGGGGCGGGGGTGGGTGAGGGGCGTAGCTGCGGGCCGGCGGTTTGCGCTGAGACCCTAGGAGGCAGAGGCGCCTGAGCCAGGCAGTCGCAGCTTCGGCCGAGGGGTCGGTCGCAGCTGCGGCGGCGGGCAGCGTGGTGGGGAGTTGTGAGCTTACGACAGTCCGCGCATTTATGACAATCAAACTGGCGTGGTGGCGTTGCGGTGGTGATGGTGGTGGTGGGCTGGGTGGTGGGCTGGGTGGTTGCATCGACGCGTTGGGGGGGGGACTGGTCTGGAATGGCGGGTGTGAAGGATACGGCTCCGCTGCGCACAACAGCTGCGAAAGCCACGGCCGTGTCTCGTGTGACTGCCCACTGTACCGTGCCGTGCGGTATGGGACAGACTCAAATACGACCAGCGACCAGGTAGTTCAAGAAACGGGTGGCCTGAAGCAGGCTGGGAAGGACACACCTTAACACGCGGCCTGGTAGAAGCCGCGTAGAAGCTGCGGCACGTGCAAAATCCCAGGGACGGCTGAGCCAGGGGCGGAGCCAGTACGGAGCCACCGTTTGCAACACACCCCTACGTGGCAGAGGCCCCCAGGTCCCGCAATGTAGTTTGTGGTTTTACAGCAGACCCGAACCTCCTCCTCCTGCTCCCCCGAGTGGAGTGAAGGCCGGGGCTGATTCGTTGATGCCGTTGATGCGGCAAAGGCAGTGGTGGCCGAGGAGGGGCTGTCGTCCATGGAGCCGCCCTGCCGCCGGAGCCGGAGTCGGCCTGGACATGCGAAGCCGTGCATCTGGAGATCCCAGCAGCAAAACCCCATCCCGACCCCGTCCCCCACTTTGAAGGCAACCCCAAGTCCCCACCGCCAGTAACGCCCCTACCCCCCTCGCCCATTCCCTCCCTCCCCCTTGCTCTATAGCCCTAACCTGCCCTACCCATCACCCGCCCACTCCGCAACACGGCGCCGAGGCCCCGCCCCCCGGCCACAATGGCGACTCCAGCAGCACCCGCAGCGGGTCCGGATCCCACCGTAGTAACAACAACAACTACTACAACAGCACCACCACCAACGACAACGACCCTGCCAGCTCCGAAGTTCTACATACGGTGCTGCCGCCGCCGCTCGCCTGTCGCTCCTCACTTCGACTTCTTGGCCTCATTGCTCAGCACCTCAGCCGGCGCGGGCGGCGCCGACGGCTCCAGCCCGCCCTTCCCGCCAGCAGCAGCCGGCGCCGCCGCCGCCCCCTTGCCCGCCGGCGCCGCCCTGCCGCCGCCCGCTGATGCAACGGTCGAGCTGACCAGCCCCAGCTCCAGCTGCCGTACACGGTCCTTCAGCGCCACGTGCTCCAGCATCAGCTGGTAGAAACGGTACAGCAGCCTGTACGACAGTACGGCGGGAGGGAGGGAGCGCGGATTTGCGGACCGGGCGGGGGATGGCGCCCGGCTGACGGACAAGCACAGGTGGGTGGCACGAGTGGCCGAGTGGCCGGGCGGTTAGAAAGGCGGTAGGTGGCCCTGCTCGTCGAGGGGGGTTACCGAGGCGCTGTGCCCCCCCCCTGGAGCCACCAGCTGAGCAGTGTCACAGCCATACCGTACTGCCACCCCGCCCCGCCGCGCCGCGCCCTGGCCACCGCGCTCCGGGCAACACACGCGGGTAAAGCCCCACCCAGCTGTTCCCGCCTTCGGTGCTCCTTTCGACAAAAGTATACCCGTAGGAGAGTCGTAAGCGCGTCTTCCCACCACCGCCTGCCTGACTGACGCTTGCCTGACTGCCTGGCCGACTCACCCCCACAGGAAGAACGTCAGGGCGGCAATCCAGAAATTGCGTTCCTGCGGGCAGAGCGGGTAGCAGTGGTGGTGGTGGTGGCCGAAGCTTGGGTTGGTGAACGCGCCCACGCTCAAGCTCTAGCTCAAGCTCCGGAGGGCAAAGGCAAGGGCAAGGGCAACGGAGGGGGCAAACAGCGGCATGCGGTACCGGGCGCTGGTACCGGTACCGGTACCGGGGGCGAAAACGCCAAACGTCGGAGGAAGGGAGTTCGCGCGATGGCGAGCCGGCGGCGCTGCGGTCCTCTGCCCTGTTCAATTCCCGGGGGAGGGGGCGGGGGGAGGTGTCTGTTGCCCGGCCGTGGCGCCCTGGCTTCCGCCTGGCTAGCGCCCCACCTCGCGCCACCTCCTGGCCAGCACGGCGGTCTTCTGATTGGGCGTGAGCGTCGCGTCAACGGGCGATTGGACCAGTTTGTACGTGGTGATACAGCTGCCTGCAGAGGCGGGCGTTGCGGGGAACAGTATAAGCAGTCGAGCAGATAAGCAATTTTGCAGTTAGTGTTAGCGTTATTATTGCTTACAGTCATAACAGCCATATTTATTCACAATTACGACTGCGATGCTTGATGCGTGTCTAATAGTCTGGAACAGGAAACGGTGCCTTCGAACGGTTGAAACCGCAAGCCGCGCGTCGTCCGGTCAGTGTATGATGAGCGCTAAATTGCAGTAGCAAATAGGTCAGGACAAGGTCAACTTATATTTGTTTACACAAGTTCTTTGGAAGCAACTGTCTGTGTCCCGGATCAAGTATTTTTGTACTCGATAGGAAAACGGCACGTGGGTTATATTCTCGCATAATGTGCGTGGATCAACATGCCGCGTCCGGGCAATGCTCTATTATCATAGCTTGAAAGCATGTGCACAGTACACGAAGTGCTGAGAGTGAAAGGCGAGAGGGAACGAAAGAGGTGACTAAGGGTAAAAGTGGACGGACAACGTAATTGGTTACACATTCCTTCCGGGGCCCGACGCTGGCCTAGCGACGCAGTCAGCGGACACTTGAAGAGGGGCGCTCAGAGCCCTCACAGCGAATCGCACCGATGTGCACATTCCCTTTCCCACCAAGCCAAGCCAGCAAACCGCTACCGTGAGACGAGCCGAAGCACTCCCCGTTCCTCCCCCGCATGAGGGAGCGAGCGGCGTGCGGTGCCAGCGTGCCACGCCTTTCCCCCACCCCCCCCTAAGCCCTCGATTGAGCGACTCCCCGAGCAGACCAACAACACAGACACGCACAGAAGCACGGCTGCAGCTTCAGCGGAGACCTGAGAGCAGCTGCAGTAGCAGCAGCAGCCCTCCCTGCCGTCCTGTCCGGCACGGCCCCGAAAAACAGTACTGCAACTGCCGGCGGGGGCCCCCTCCCCCCGCGGCCACCCGCCCTGGTTCCCTTGCAGCTTCGCCTGGCTTCGTTTGTTTCATACCGGTACCCTCGCCCCACCCACCCACGCACCCACCTGCAAAGACCACCCCCGTGATCACGAGCGCCACATGTACCAGCTGCAGCGGGCCGCCTGGGGGTAGGGAAGGGGGAAATGGGGGGGCAGCGGGGAGAGCAGGTTGGGCAGAGAAGCGGGCCGAGGGGAGGGGGGTTGAAAGGGTGCAATGCGACATTGGTACCGGCTGCAGCAACACCTGGACCAGGATATTCATTTGGAAATGGAGAGGGGGAAGGGGATAACCGGAGGACAGGCGTTAAAAGGGGAAGCGGCGAAAGGGAGCCGGCTGGTCGCCGTTGGGGCTTCGGCATCTGCGGCTCCCGTGCGGTCGTGGCGGTGGGGAGGGTGTGTGTGTGTATGAATGTGTTTCCACGAGGATACCGAAAGGACGACCAACGAGGCAACATGCTGATAGGGTTTGGCAGACGGGCGGAGGTCCGGGGGATGAAGCGAAGGCTCCATGGTGGGGGCGGCAGCGGGTGAAACGCACCCAGTTGGTAGAAGAGGAACTGTCGGGTGACCTTGAGGAGGCCCTTCTTGAGGACTCTGCAGAGCAGCGCCGGGGCAAGGCACACATCGCGTCAATGTCATCCACCCACCCCCCAGATGTGCCAAATAGGAGCTGCGAGCCGAACAGACGGCTGTCATACTGAGGCTGGAGCCGAGAACCATAATTCAACTGACTGCGCGTGCAGCTTTGTTTGTTGCGCCGCGGGCGTCAGACGCAACGCTGCCGGCGAACCCCTTGGATGTGGACAGCCAACAGGATGAAGGCTGAACTAGGGCTGTCAAGAAGCGCCCCGATACGCTTTTAAGAACAGCTCGATGCAGTTCATTATTTTGGTTTTCATGGCAAGCAGGGTATGCGCGGCAAGTGCGCGTGTTGGCGTGCAGGGACTGCACTTTAGTGGATGGACAGCACTTGTCGGAAGGTGGTGCCCTGTGTCCTCGTGGGCTTACCCCGGCATAGGCAAGATGAGCAGGAGTGTCAATATCAGTGGCGGCGGTAACAACCAGTTGACGACAATTTTCCACGCAGACATGATAGGCAGACCAAACAGATCCAGCTTCACGAGGGCGAAGAATAGTAGGGAGATGACTCAACGGCGTGTACAGATCAAAAGAACCTAGCTTTGATGGAGCGGTATTGCCCTAAGACTATGATCATCATTTATCGAGCAACCGGAACCGTACTTTTGACGTACGAACTGCAACTTTGTGTGTCAGGCTCTCGCTCTGAAAGACCTGTTGCTTTATGGGATTCTTGTGAACCTCGTCATATGCAAAAATGTTTAACCTAGCTGTATGCGCTCGTTTCAACTCTCCTTCGGAGGGATAGTGTGATAGGCGGAGGCACATTTGGGTCAAAGCCGAGGGGACGTGCCCATGGTTATTATGGCGCTACAGATATGGATGAGAGGCCTGTTGATTGCCACCCTGACTTTCGCGGCGGGGGGCTCTGGTGGGCGTGCACAAGAGCTTTCCCACGCAGCATACGATATGGCAAGGAATTTTGTGGCAAGGTGCGACGGCTAAACCACCTGCACAGTCCACGGCGAAATATCCATGGTGGTCTCGGCAGCAAAGTGTGTCTGCGTGCGTACATTTGGCCGGTTTCAGGTATAACCTGAGCGAGAGCCAGGCGTCCGAGTTGGAGGCGATGATGTGGAACGCTTCGGCGGGGTGTGAGGTAAGAGCCCCGCTTGCGCGGTTGCGCTCCCGCACGGACGTGTCCGCGCATGGACGTGGACGTGCGTCCTGTCGCACAGCCGGGCAGTCAATCTCGTTACACACGTGCATGAACTGTTGGACTATGGCGCTCTGGCTGGTGCAGGTGCCTGTCCGCGTGCAGCTCGATTACATGTACTCCATGTTCAACTTCGCGGAGGCGGCCTCGGCCTTCATGGCCTCGCAGCCCGAAGCCACCGACATCGGCCTGCTGTTCCCGACCAACAGCGACGAAGTCACCACCACTGTTCTCTTCCGGTCAAACAACTCGTACACAGGTACACCCGTATACTCCGAAACCTCTTCAATCCCAGCCCGTAACTTGCCACAAAAACAAAAACAGGCGAAGACCAGCCACTTCCCGGCTGGTCGGTGGCCAGTCAACGCATAAGTTGAGGCCTCTCGTGGGTCTCAGGACGGGACGGCCTCCGCTCCCGATGCGGCCTGGTCCCGATTCTCCGCGCCAGGGAGGCCCGACTCAACCGACAAACCCGCCGCCGCCGCCGGTGTGCACGTGTGCATGTGTGCAGGCCGTGGCGACGCCTGGGTGGCCGACCCCACCACGGGGCCCTGCAGGAGTGGCGACTGCCGGGGCAGCGGGGCGGGGTCCCGACCTGTGGACGAGCGGGCGGCCCCCTCCCTGGACGACCTGCAGGAGCTGCCCACGGTGAGGAGGCAGGAGCCGGGCGGGAGAGGCGGGCGGGCGGGCGGGGGAGGGGGACAGGGAAGAAGCCGTGGCCGTGTCCATATCCGTATCCGCGTGTGTGCGTGTGTGTGTGCGACTGCAGGACTGCTGTGTATGTGTACGTATGTACCGGTATGTACCGGTATGCGAATGTGTGTGTGGGTGTGTGTGTGGGGGGGGGGGCCAACTGACGCACCCGCTCCACCTCGCTCCCGCCCCTGCTCGGCTCCCAGGACCCCGTCCTCCCACCACAACCCTTTCCTTGTACACACCCTCCCTGGGGCCCTGCTCCGGGTCCCCCAAGGCTTCAGCCACCCTCCTCCTCCCCCGGTTCACGGGCTCCAGCCTATACGTGAATACCCCCCCTCCCCCCCCCACACACACCCCACCACACATACCTGGCTGGTTTGCTGCATCCAGTACCGTATAAGGACAACATCTCACCCTTATTCCCCGGCCTCATCTCCCCACCACCACCAACCGCCCCCCTCAACACACACACACACACACACACACACATTCATCGCCCCCCTTTGCAGATCCTGGACCGCAACGTCAGTGTGTCGGACAGCTCGCAGCAGCTCGCCGCCGCAGCGGAGGCCCGTCCGCAGCTGCTCATGTACTACCGGTGAGGAGGGGGGTGAGGAGGGGGGGGCGGTGAGGGGCCTTGGGCTCGCCTTGGGAGGGAGCCAGGGAGGGGGGAGGGTGGGGGGCTGGGGGAAGGCACCGGGGGCTGAGGTCGGGTGTTTGTCGCCTTGGGAGGGGGATTGGGGGTCAGGGAGTGATATGCTCCTTGATATCGTATAAGAATGAGTCACTGCGGGGTGGGGGGGCTGGAGTGGAGCCGGAGCCTTCGAGAGCGCCGCCTCGTCTTGCTCCACGCCTCCCTGTTGCCTCCCTGCTGCCGTACAGGTACGACCTGTTTAGTCAGTACGGGCTCGTCCTACCGGCCACGTGGAGCGACCTGGCCGACTGGGCGGCGGCGGTCAACGGGACTGTGGACGCGGACGGGGACGGCCGCGGCGATTGGGCGCTGTGCATTGACACGCTGCCGGGTAGGTCACGTCATAAGGGTGTCAGGTTGGGCGGTCCTGCGGGCGATGGTGGGTGGTTGTGATGGATCACCCTAGGAACAAAACCTATTGTATCCCACCGTTGCTACCCTACCCTACGGGTGGAGCTCGGGTCTTGCGGGGTGGTGGGGGTCCGACTGTGAGGCTGCGGAGACGGGTCGGGCCCCAGGCACCGCCTCCTCTCTCTCGCCGGGGTGTGCACTACTCTCCCTTCCCCCCTCCCTCCTCCTCCCCCAAATCCCCGCCAGGTTGCAAGAGCGGCTTCCTGCTGATGGCCCTGATGGCCAGCCTCGTACAACCCGCCACGGAGTACGGCACTTTCTTTGAGCCGGAGACCATGAGGCCGCTGGTGTCGTCCAGTGCTTTTGTGGAGGCGCTCACCCTGTTCAGGTGGGTGGTGGAGGATGGGGGGGTGGAGGGGTTGGGGTGGGGTGGGGGGGTTGACTGGGAGGTGACTTCACCCACACCATGCGCCAAGGCTCGTGTCTACCTCTCGGCCCGGTCCCTGGGGCCCCCGGCCCCCCGGCAGCAACAACAGCTGCTGCTGCTTCCCCGCGCTCCTCCCCGCCCCTTGCGTTACCGCTGACGGGCTCCGGCCTAGACGTGGATAACCCCAACCCCCCAAGCCCCAACCCAGCAACCAAAGGCGCCAGCCGCCACCCACCGATCTCCCTGCTTTGCTCTTAACCACCAACCACCAACCACCATCTCCCAACCACTCCTCAGGCGCCTGGTCCAGTACAGCCCCCCCAGTCCAGTCCCCTCCGAGCCCCCCCTCCTCATGACCTCCTGCCGCTCCTACCAGCGGGAGTTCTCAGAAGGCAGCTGCCTCCTCACCCTCAGCTTCGACCAGATGAGGGCCGCACCCGCACCCGCCGCCACCACCACCCCCTCCCTGACCACCACAACCGCCTCCTCCGTCTCCACCTCGGCCTCCTCCACTGCCGCGGCCGCCTCCGGCCCCTCCCGGGGTGTGCTGCCTGCCGATGCGCTGGGTGTGGCTCCGCTTCCGGGTTCGGAGCGGCTGCTGAACCGCAGCAGCGGCGACCTGGTGCCCTGCGGCCCCACCAACTGCCCCAACGCAGTCACCGCCAAGTGCGCCACCGGGGTGGGTGGGTGGGGGGGTGGGTGGGTGCGGCTGCTGGGGGGGGCGGGGGTTGGGGATGTATGTGGTGTTGGTGTTGTTGGTGTTGTTGGTGGTGGTGGGGTGGAGTGGAGGTAGCTGTCCGAGGCGCTGGTGGGTAGTGAAGCAGGGGGGGGAGGGGGGCGACAGTGGGGGCCGGAGGCGCAGGGAGGCCAGGTGGGGGCGATAGGGATAGAGCACTTCGAATGACGGGCAAGTCTACCAGGCGCGGTGGTGCGGGGGGTGGTGCGGGGGAAGGGGCTCAGGGCCTCGGGACAAGCACGCACGCACACACATCCACACCCTGCTCCCTGGCCCACTCCCTGACCGCATCCCCTGGCCGTATCCCCACCTCCTGCGGCGGTCTCGTGAAGTCGCTACTATCGCTTCTTGTCCCTCACCGCCCTCATCGCCCCCTCATCGCCCCCCTCATCGCCCTCCGGCGCCATCCCGCCTCAGGGCGATTTCGGGCAGCTGCGGACCTGCCTGGTGAACCGTGCGCCCCTGGTCGCCTCCATCGAGTACGACATGGACGTGGCGTCGTACGCGCACGCGCGAGTACGTTCCCGACTGGCCTCCCTGGAGTCTCAGCTGCTGGAGGCGCGGCGGCTGTGGGGGCAGGCACTGGCATCCACGGTGCTGGTGCCGGTGCCTGAGGAGGGGGAGGAGGAGGGGGAGGGGGTGCGGACGACGGCGGCGGTGTCTGACTGGACGACAGTGGAGCCGCTGACGAGGGTGAGGAGGCCCCCGGGGGGTGGGGGGTGGGGGGGAGGATTGGACATTGGAGAGGGTTTGAGGGAGGCGTTGCGGCAGGGGCTGGGTGTATTGTTGCATACATGCATAGAGCTCCTCCCGTCTCATCTTTCTGTTATCCTGTAACCCACCCACCCACCCACCCACCCGCCCTTCTCTTTTGTCCACCCCGACCCAGTTGGGGTATTCGGCGGTGGAGGCGGGTCGCTATCTGGAGGCGTACTGGGGCTCGCTGCTGGGCACCGACCCGTGGGTCAGTCCCGAGGAGGAGGCGGCGGCGCCGGGGCCGCACAGGAACGTGGTGCAGGAGCTGCAGATCCGGGGGGCCAGCTACTTCACAAGGGTGTACAGCAGGGTAAGAAGAGATGGCGCCCCTCCTTCGCGTGTGTGTGCGTGTGTGTACGTGTATGTGTGTGTGGGGGGGAGACGGGGGGGACGGGAAAGAGTACGGCAGTCCAAGGAGGCAATGAGGCTGACTGGGCTGACAATTGTGGACAGTGGAGAGGCCCGCAAGGGAGGGAGGGAGGAGTCTTTCATACTCACCCCCCTCCTTTCCAGCCCACCCCCACCCCCAAACCCCTCCCCTTTAACCCCCAAACCCCCCAAACCCCTCTTCCCCCTTGTCAGGCTGTATCCTGGATGCTCCGCGACGGCGCTCCCCCCGCCACCGCCGCCCGCTGGGCCCTCACCGAGAGTGAGGGGCTGCTGGAGCTGGTGGCAGCAAACAGAACCCGCCTGTCGTACAAGTACTGCAAGGACATTGGGTGGAGGTACGGCTGGGCAGGGCTGGGCTGGGCAGGGGAATCGGCGGCCGGCTTTCGAGCTGCTGCTGCTGCTGCTGCTGCTGCTTTGGGGCCGCTAACCCTAAACCCACCCGTACACCTGCACCGCATTTCGCCCTCGCCGCCGCCGCCGCCGCTGCTGAAAAACAAAACACGCACACACACACACACACACACACACACACACACACCTCCTCTGCGCCCCACCCCCCACCCCTCTCGCCCGGGCCCGCCGGGACCGCGCCCCTCCTTCCTTCCACTCAGCGGCGATTACGACACAGAAGCTGGCGGTGGTGCCGGTGGCCCCGCCCGCGGCGGCGGCGGCGGCGGCGGTGGCGACCTGAGCGGCTCCCAGCTGACGGCAGTGATCGTGGCGCCGCTGTGTGCGGTCTGTCTGGCGGTGCTGGGGGTGGCGGCGGCGGTGGTGGTGGTGCGGCGGCGGCGCTGGGCGGCACCCAGGGCGGTGGGGCCGCCGGGTCCGGGCCTGGGCACCAGTCTCATCCTCACAGACATCCAGAACAGCACTGGTGGGTGGCTGGGTGGGCTGGATGAGGGGGTGGGTGGCTGGGTGGGTGGCTGGGTGAGTGTGGTGGCTGGGTGGAGGTGGCCGGGTTGCTACGGCGCGTCCCCGCGTCCCCGCCCCTCCCGGGCGACCAGAATACGGTACCTGCACTCCCATCCATGTGCCACCTCACCACCCGGTCGCCCGAATGCTTTCGCTCCCTCTTCCTCCCAGATGCCGATTTCGTATTGCTCACGCCAAAACACACACGCCTTTCCGCCCTCCCTCTCCCCCTCGTCGCGACGTCGCCTTTCCCCCTCCCTCCTTCCCTTCCGCCCCCGCCCCCTTCCCTCCTCCGTGTGTATGTGTATGTGTGCCCCCCCCCCGCCCCCCCTCCCCCTGTATCCAGTGCTGTGGGAGTCCCTCCCCGCCGATGTGATGGATGCCGCCATTCGCTGCCACCACGAGGTGCTGAGGGGGCTGCTGCCTGTGTATAGAGGTAGGGGAGGTGGGGGGGGGGGCGGGGGGGGGTTGCGGGTGGCTGGGTGCGCGTGCTTCTGGGGGCCAAGAGGTACGTGTGTGGATCTTGCTGCACCCAGCACCGTCACCGCATTTGTCAAGCATCCACATCCACCCACCCATCCCCCATACACACACGCACACACGCACACATACACGCGAGGTAGCGCACCTTGAACGAAAACGTCCCGGCCCCTTCCCTCACCGCCCCCCGCCCCTCCCCCTCCCCCCCCCCCCACGCCGTCTCCGTCCCTTCGCTGCGGTATCTTCTGTCTCCTCACCCCGCTCCCGGCCCCTCCCCCTCCCCCTTCAGGCTACGAGTCCGCAACGGAGGGTGACGCCTTCATCCTGGCCTTCCACAGCGCAGAGGACGCAGCCAACTACGCGGTGGCGGCGCAGGTGGGTGTGCGCGTGTGTGTGTGTGGGAGGGGGAGGGGGGAGGGGGGGAGGGGGGTGGGGGCGGGGAAGGGCGAGCTGGTCTCGCTTTCGCTTGTCTTCCATCATACACAATACCGGTACGGAAAGGGGACTGAGGGGTTTCCCCCCTCCCCCCGTCCCTTCCTTCGTTTCGCCCCCTCCCTTCCGCTCCCTTCCCTTCCCTTCCCTCTCTCTTGTCATGTTTCCTCCCCCCTCCCTCCCTCCCTCCCTCCCTCCCTCCCTCCCTCCCTCCCTCCCTCCCTCCCTCCCTCCCTCCCTCCCTCCCTCCCTCCCTCCCTCCCTCCCTCCCTCCCTCCCTCCACACACACCGACCCACCCACCCCTGCCCCCTCCCCCTCCGTCTCCTCAGGCGCTGCTGCTGACCGCCGCCTGGCCCTCCGCGATGTTGAGCCACCCTGACTGCGAAGTGGTGTGGATGGCACCCAAGTGAGTGAGCTGAGCTGCCCAGGGGGAGGGCAGGGGGAGGGCAGGGGGGACCGGTTGGTGGGGGCAGGGTAAGAAAATAGAAACCGCAGCGACGGAGAGGGCGGAGGCGATGTAAGCAGGCCCAGGCCCAGATGGGCGGAGGTGGGGAGTGGAGGTGGGGTGGGTGGATGGGGGTTGGAGGGGGCATGAAGTGATATGAACACGGGGGTGTGGGTGTTTGCCTGTTTGGACTGTCATACCCCACCCCACCCCGCCCCACCTCACCTCACCTCACCTCACCCCCTTCGGCGTGTTGTTTTACGCCCCCACCTCGGCCCCTACGGCCTATACGTGGATAACCCCCCTCGGCCCCCTCCGCAGTCGTTCCGACCCGGTGGCCTCCCTCAGTTACATCAACCGGGAGCTGGTGGCCGCCACAGGCAGGACAGCGGCAGCGGCGACGACGACGGCGGCGGCGGCGGCGGGGAGTGGGCCGTCGGCGTGCGGTGAGGAGGTCAAGGTAGGCTGTAGGGGAGTCGACGGCGGAGGCGGAGGCGGCGGAGGCGCGCTGGCGGTAACGTCGCCGGCGGGCCGCGGACTCTTTCACTGGTGGCGGCGGCGGCCGTCGGCGGCGGCCCGCTGCAGCGGCGTCGCCAGCGGCGGCGGCGGCGGCGCCGGCGATGAGGGCACTCGCGCGGACGGCGGCTCCCGGCACAACGCCAGCCTCAACGTCAGGGCCGGCGGCAGCGTCAGCGGCGGGGCGGCTGCCGGAGGCGGTGGAGGTGGCGGCGACGGCCATGGCGACGCGGCGGCGGCGGCGGCAGGCGGCGGTGGCGGCCTGACGGATGTTCTGACCGGCATTCTCACGTCGAGGACCAACTCCCTCCGGCCGGCCGTCACCCGGGTGCGAGATTGGGGCGGTGGTGTAGGGGTGACGGGGGTGGTGGGGGTGGTGTGTGTGGTGGTGGGGGGGGGGTTGAAGTGCGATGCGAGCTGTGATACACTGGTACTGGTACTGGTACCGGTACTGGTTCGCGCCAACAACAGGGCCCTCTCTCACCGTCTTCCCACCTCTGGAGGGAGAGAGGGAGGGAGGGAGGGGATTCCAGCTTTGATGTAACTGAGGGGTTCCAGCTTTGATTACCCGGGAGCGCGGGAGGGAGTGCGAGTCGCACCCCGTTCCTCCCCTTCCCACCTCCACCCCACGCTCACGCCCCGCGCCCTTCTTCCGGGCCTTCCACCCACCCTCTATTTCCCCACCCACCCTCTACTTCGCCTCGTCCTCGACCTCGATCCGCTGCCCTTCCCCTTCCCTCCTCCTGTGTGCCACCGCAGTCCAAGAAGCGGCTGCTGGCGCTGACATCGACCGCCACAGCTGCCGCCGACGACTCAGCCGCCGCCGCCGCCGCCGGCGTCGGCGGCGGGGCCGGCGGCGGCGACGACGCCTCCTCGCTGCCGCCCCCCCGTCCCCCCCACCTGCTCCACATGACCCCCCTCCTCAGATGCCGCTCCGACATCCGCTCCTACATGACCGACAGCGAGGCAGACGTCGAACTGCCCTTACCGCCACACCCGCTAGTGGCGGTGGCCGCCGCCGCCGCCGCCGCTACCGGCAGCGATGGCGGGGCGGCGACGGCGGCTCCGCCGCCGCCGGCAGCTCCGCTGCCGCCGTCGCTGAGCCGGGCGGCGGCGGCCGCCGCCGCCGCCACCGGCGGCGCGCAGAGTCCGCGCGCGACGAGTCGGCTGCAGTTGTCGTCGGGGATCGGGGACGGGCCCGGCGGCGCCGCCGCCGCCGTCAGCGCCGTCGGCGGCGGCGGCGCCGGCTGCGACGCGATGGACACGCCGACGGCGGCGGAGGCGTCGACGCCGAGCACGCTGCTGGCGCTGAGCAGCAGTACGGCGGCGGTGTCGACGCTGACGGAGGCGCTGCGGAGGGGCTGGCGGAAGGTGCCGCCGCCGCCGGGGTGCGGCGGCGGCGGCGGCTCGACCAACGCCTCGGTCAGCGGCGACGGCGGCAGCGAGGGTGCGGCGGCGGCGGAGGCGCTGCTGGTCTTCCGCGGCATGCGCGTGCGGTGGGTGGCATCGGACGCGCGCTGCCCGCCGCACGCGGTGTACCGTATCGTCGGATGTCCTTTTGCCTTGCACCTCCCTGCTTGCACAATTGCGCCCCCGCCTCCACTCTTCAGATCTTCTTACCTCCCCGCACGCCCCCCCCCTCCCCGGACGCCCTCGCACGCCCCCATACTGCGCGCCCACCGCAGCATGGGCATCCACACCGGCGCTGACCTGAGCGAGGTGTCCCTCAACAAGGCCACTGGCCGCACCCAGTACTCGGGCTCATTCATGACCGCCGCAAAGGCCGTGTGCGACGCAGCGCACGGAGGCCAGGTGCTGCTCTCACCCGCAGCATTCAAACGAATGCCGCCGGGAGGACTGCGCAGACACACGCAGACGGGCGGAGGAGGAGGAGGCGCCGGAGGCGCCAAGGGCGCCTCCGGCGCCTCCGGCGCCTGCGGCGCCGGAGGCGCCGCCGCCGCCGCCGCCGCCTCCGGCGGCGGCGGCGGTTCCTTTTTCGTCCACATGGGCGACCACGTGCTGTCCGAGGGCGAGGAGGCGGGGCCGCTGTACCAGCTCCTGCCGTACGGTCTGGCCTGCCGTCTGCCGTACTTTCCTCCGCTACGCAGCCACGAGTACCTGGCTCTGGGGCTGCCTGATGCGGCGGTGGGTCGGGTCACGGTGGCGTTCATGTACGTGGTGGGTGCGCAGACGCTGCTGGCGTGGAACCCGGTGGTGGCGGGCGAGGCGCTGGAGCTGTTCCACAACACGGTTTCGGAGCAGATGCAGGGCAGCGACGGATACGTGGTGGGTGGGGTGGCTGGGTGGGTGGATGGGTGCGTCTGGTGTGGTGCGTTTGGTGTGGGGTGGTGTGGTGTGGCCCCCCGGCCGCGGGCGATGCACGCGGTGCCGTATCGGTATCGGTATGGGTACACGGGTTCGGGGTACACGGGTATGGGTCCCCTCCACCGGGTGGGGTCTGGCGCCGCTGCGGGGCACTGAACTGAACACGCCCCCCTCCCCACCCGCCTCAGCTCCTCCCCCCTTCCTCCCTCCCGGCTGGCTGACCGACCGACCCATTCCTCCTCCGGCTGATGACCCGTGGGTCACTGCCTCTCAGGTGGAGCTGGTGGACGGGCTGTGTCTGGCCGCCTTCCGCTCCTCAGCCGATGCGCTGCTTTGGTCGCTGCGCTGCGGGCGGCTGCTGCTGTCGGCCCCCTGGAGCGATGAACTGCTGGAACATGAACTGTGCGAGGTGGGCTGTGGGCTGCGGGCTGGGGGGTTGGGGTGTAGGAGGTGGGGGTGGGTTTGGGGTGGGGGGTGGGGTGGGGATGTGTGGGGCGCGCTCTCGCTTTCGGTTTGTGCCCTTTTGGTATAGGACTCCTGTTCCTGCTCCTGCTGCTGCTGCTCCTGCTGCTGCTGCTGCTCCTGCTGCTGCTCCTGCTGCTCCTCCACCTTCTCCTCCTCCTCCTCCTCCTCCTCCTCTTCGTTGCCTTCTGCTTCCACCACTCCATCTCACTCCATCTCAATCCATCTCACCCCCTCACCCGCACACCGCCTCACCGCCTCACGCAGGAGGTCTCGCTGCTGATCCACGGCGACACCAGCGGAGGCGCTGGCGCCCAGCCCCCCACCGGTGGCGCCTGGGGGCCCCCGCAGCCCCTCAACCCCGCCACCGCCGACCACCCCCGCCACCTGCCCCACCACCTCTCCCTCATGAACCCCCACCACCACCACCACCACCACCACAACCCCCACCAGCAGCACCAGCAGGCGCGTTCTTTGGCGCTGCCGCGCGCGTCGGCCCTCCGCGTCAAGACTCTGATGAGGGGCCTGCGGCTGAAGGTGGGTGGGGCGGGGCGGGGCGAGCACCTTACTCCCCTCCTCACTCCCCTCCTCACTCAACTCCTCACTCCCCTCCTCACTCAACTCCTCACTCCCCCCTCCTCACTCCCCTCCTCACTCAACTCCTCACTCCCCTCCTCACTCCCCTCCTCACTCCCCCCTCCTCACTCCCCCCTCCTCACTCCCCTCCTCACTCCCCTCCTCACTCCCCTCCTCACTCCCCTCCGCCCCTTCGCTGCGGTCCCCTATCTTCGTTTTACCCCTCCGAAGGTGGGAATGGACATCGGCTTCGTGGCCGACTCCATCAACGCCACCACCGGCCGCATGGCCTATCGAGGGAGGCCCATGAACCGAGCAGCGCGCATCGCCTCACGCGCCCTGGCGGGTCAAGTGCACTGCAGCGCGGCGGTGTGGGCGGCGGCGGCGGACCGCCTGGCGGCCGTGGCGGCGACGGCACGCGGCGGCGGCGGCGGCGGCGGCAGCGGGCACCCGGCGTTGGCGGTGGGGTGCCTGCCGGAGGGTCTTGGCCGCGAGGAGGAGGTGGCGGCGACGAGCCTGGGGTTGCAGAGCTTAAAGGGAGTCATGGAGAAGGTGGGGGAGGGAGGGAGGGGGGCGGTGTTGGGGGGTGGCTGGAGATAAGGTGTGTGTGTGCGGGGGAGGGCGACTGGGGGGAGCGGGGTGCAGGGCCGTGTGAGGGTTTTGTGTGGGTGCCGTATGCGGTACACGAGTGTGCGTCCGTGGTACTGAACTGGCCTCGGGCCCCTCTGCCACAACCCACCACGCCTCCCACCCGCTGCCTCTCCAACACCCCGACACCAGATCGAGGTCATGTCCGTGTCGTACAAGGGTACGGCACTGTCGCCGGAGGAGGCCGCCGTGGTGGCCAAGCGCGCGCCGCGCCCCAGCGCCGGCAGCAGCGGCGTCGCCAGCAGCAGCAACCCAACCACCACAACCACCCTAACCGCCACAACCACCACTACAACGACAACCACCACAACCACCATGATGTCCGGCTCTCCCTACGGCGCCACCGTCCTGTCCGGCCTCTTCTCCGCGCTCAGCGGCAGCGGAGCGCAGCGCCACGCGGCCGCTGGCGGCGGCGGCGGCGGCGGCGGCTTCTACCGCAGCAGCACCAGCGGCCTTCCCTCCTCCACTGCCGAGCGCCTCTCCCCCGTCTTCCCGCAGCGCCACTCCCACTCGCGACTGGGGCAATGCCTGCGGGCCGCTGCCGGCCTGCAGGGCAGCGGCGGCGGCGGCGGCGGCGGCGGCGGAGGGAGGGAGCGCCTTACCATCTCTGGCCGCACACCCGTGGCCGCTGCCGCCGCAGGCGGCGGTGGCCGCCGCGGGGGCTCTGCCGCCGGCGCCGCCGCCGCCGCCGGCATCCCGACTCCCAGCGGCGGCGGCGGCGTGGCGGACCGCTCCCCCTTGAGGCGGTCGATGGAGAGGGCGAGCGGCGGGACACGGAGCCTGCCCCTGTCGCCCCCCACATCGTCCCCATCCAGCCCCAGAGCTTTGCCCTCCTGCCCGCCAGCCGACGGCGACGCCGGCGCCGACGATGCGGGTGTGACGTTGGCGGGGCCGGTGGCGGCGGCGGCGGCGGCGGCAGCTCCTGGGGACGGCGGTGCCGTCGGCGCAGGTGCCGTTCGAACGTCCGTTGGAGGCGGCGGTGCCGCTGCTGGAACGAGGCATACGGCCAGCGGCGGCGTCGACGACGGCGAAGGCGGTGGCGGAGGATGGGGAGGCCTGGGTGCGGCGGCGACGGCGGCGGCGGCGGCGGCGATGGTGGTCGAGGTTCCCCGCGGCCAGTTTCGGAGCCGCGGCGACGAGCACGTTGTCGTACACCTCAACCCACTTGCCAGCGGCGGCGGCGCTGCCGGTGCCGCCGACGGCGGCGGTGATGGGGACGGCAGCGGCGGCACGGGGCCCCCCCGACAGTCCCAGACACACGAGGGAGCGACGGCCGGCGGCGGCGGCGGCGACGGCGGCGGCGGCTCTGGGAGCGCAGCCGTCGCGGCCTTTCGGATGTACGGCGGCCGGCGCGAGGGGCATGCCGCGCCCGGCGCCGGCGGCGGCGCCGGTGGAGGTCCGCCGAGCCAGGGGACGCACCCCGTCGCCTTCGGCGCCGGCGCCAGCCCCGACCTGGGCAGCTCGCCCTCCGCCTCGGGATCGCACTGCGGCCGCCGCCCGGCTTCCATCTGCAGCGTCGCGCTGCCCCTGCCGCCCCCCGCTGCGCTGCCGCCGCTGCCGCCGCCGCCGCCGCTGCAGCAGCAACCTAGGTGACCAGGACTGACGGCCGACGGCAGCGCCAAGTATCACAAGCATCCTTGCCTCCACCATCATCATCGTCATCATGATCGTCGTCGTCGTCGCCTCCTTTTACCTTCTTCATCATCTTCTCCTTTTGTTCTCTTTTTGTTCTCTAATTCTTCTCTTTTTCTTCGCTTTTTATTATTATCTACTTCTTCCCTTTTTTGTTCCGATTCTTTGTGACCGTCACCATCATTACAATCTCCATCACCACCGCCTCGATTACCGTCACCGTCACTTTCAGAGTCACCATCATCACCATCACCATCATTCATTTCCAGCAGCGCTACCAGCAAGATTGGAATGTTTGTTGACATGCAATGTTGGAGAATGCGCGGGACCTTCAGCGCTGCGTGATACGGCGTGTACGGCGTGTACTGGTGTGGTACGACCGGTACGGTACGCACCTTCGCCGGCTTGCGACTATCCCAGGAATGGAGTGGCGCAGTGCAGTGTATCCGAATGGGAACCGAATGGCGCCGGATGCCCGAGAGCCGCCGGAGGGCGCCCGCCGCCAGCGGCGCGGATGCTTTATGATGTCCCATGCGAGAAGCTGGGAGGAGAATGAGCAGCTGTGGGGGGATTGAGCGGTGAGCCCACCGATACCTACCTACCGGGGACGACGTACGTGTCACCGCCGGGATGCGAATAGGCCGGCAGCGGGGAGCGGGGAGCGGATGCAGTGCAGGGTTGTGGGTGTGATGAAGGGTGTGGGTGTGATACCGCAGCGATGGAGTGAGGGTGGAGTGGAGTGGGGTCTGGAGTGGGCTGTGGAGTGGGGCAGGTGGAGATAGAGGTAGCCGGTTTGGTCCATCCATTTGGCTGCGCTGATGGAGGACGCGCTGGGGTTGGCCGCGGCCCCCAACGTCCCCCCTCCTCCCCCTCCTCCCCCAGGGGGGGCCCTGGCCGCGCCAGCAGTGTGGGGTGCGGGTCCCTCCTCACCCCGGGCTCCGGCCTATGCGTGGATAACCCCCTCTCCCTCTCCCTCGCCCCGAGTGAAGCGATCCATTCATCAGAGGAGACGTGCTTGCATCCATGCATCCATGCATCCATGCATGCGCGCGTGAGTGGGTGAGTGGGTGTGTTGAGGCGGCGCTGCGGAGACGAAAGAGACGCGCGTGCGCGGCACCGCGGCGTTTCTGCGTGCGTTTTGAGGCTTGAGGGATTTAGGGGGCGTTTTAGGGTCCCCCCCAGATGATGGAGAGCTTGATGACGCAGAATACCGGTATCTGAATATGTACACCGCCGGAAAGGCACGCACGCGTGTGCGCCTCTTCGCCCGCCGCAGATTTTGAGAATCAGTTTGATGGTTGGGCGACTGTAAGGGGCGCCGCGGCCGTTGCATGCGCGCGAACGGCACTAATGGCGGCACTAATGGCGGCACACGTAACGTACGACGTTGTCGGTTGTCGGTTGACGTTGTCGTTGACGTTGGTATTGTTGCGTCGCGTCGGCAACTCACGGCCTGCGTGTTTGCGAGGATGGGATCGCTGAAGGCTGCTGGTGTTGCCAATTGAATTGCACACGATTGCGGATTTGACACTTGATGGACGCCTTTTCCTTTGGATCTCTCAAAAGTGCGACTGCTGCCGCCGCCCGCTTCGACCCGCGGGCTTCCAGGATTGCTGCTGCTGCTGCTGCTGCTGCTGCTGATGGGTAACAAGCAGGCGGCCGCCGGTGTATCAACGTGTGTGTGCTCGTGTGTGCTTGCGTGTGGAGAGAGCACACGAGCCTCATGTGTGTCATCGATATTTTGGGCTTTTGCACCTCATTCTTTCAGGACTCGCGCTGTTGCGCAGCTCGTTGATTTGGACCGACTATGCGGTGTGCAAGGAAGGTCGCAACACATCTGACACGTCAGATGTGTTGCGACCTTCCTTGCACACCGCATAGTCGGGTTTGGTGGTGCTCTCTCTCTCCCGCAGAGAACCTTCCACTGCACGCAGCATCTCGACAATAACACCGACAGCAACAGCACCTGCAAACCACGCCCGGCCTGTCTGTCTGTCTGTCTGTCTGTCTGTCTGTCTGTCTGTCTGTCTGTCTGTCTGTCTGTCTGTCTGTCTGTCTGTCTGTCTGTCTGTCTGTCTGTCTGTCTGTCTGTCTGTCTGTCTGTCTGTCTGTTTGTTTTGTTTGTGTAGCAGTCCGGCGCCTTCTATGCGTCCACAACGATACGACTGTCAAAATAGAAGCAAAGAGAAACGAGCGGCCTGACCAGCCCTGACCATCCCCACCAACAGCCGCACCCGCAGCGGCCGCCGCCGTAGCAAAGCACCGCCCGCCTGCCCCCGCCTGCCCCCGATGAGATGAGATGAGATGAGGTGCTGCTGCGGGAGGAAAGCAGCGAAATACCAGGTTTTCCTGTACGGCTCCCTGCTTCGGTGGCTGGCTGCTCGGCGAAGCTGCAGGGGGTTGCGGTACCCGCCGCCGCGTGTGCTCCCAGAAGGGGCGCCCGCGGGTCTGCGGCCGGGCTCAGGCCCAGCCCGGCAAGTGACGATGCCGTACGGGTCCGCGGAAGGCGCAAGGCGCCGCGAGATGCTGCGGCCGCGTCGCCCCCCCCGCTGCATTGACTTCTCAGCTGGACAAAGAGGGGGGTTCATGTCCCCGGAAAAAACCCGGGTGGAATGGCAGCCGTGGTGACAGGGGTGGGCGCTCCTTGCAGGGCTCCTGGTGCAGGACCAGCAACGACAAATGACGCCCTTCGCCGCCCCTCCCCCTTTGTGTACACCCGCGGCTCACAAGCCCCACAAGACGGCGAGCGTGCGACGTTTGCGCTCGTGCACTGTTCTGCAGGGGCGGGAGGAGCGGGTCCTCACCCGTGGGTGCGCACCGTGCGATCTGCTTATTAATTTTGAGCCATGAACTGTATAATTTTGTTCAAAATATAAGAGGTAAAACAGCGTGTATCGCCTGACTTTGACTCGGGCGTAATGCGCGAGTCTGATTGCAGTTAGGAGCATCGGGCCCATGTAGGCACGCAGGTGCGGTCTGTGCATAGACCGCGTTACCGCGCGTGAAAATTAGACTGGAGTGTACCAGGGAGTCACAATGTCGCTGCAAGCAGCAGTGCCGCGGGTGTTCAGCTCCGTTTTGGGGCGGGCTCCCGTCGCTTTGGGGCAGGGCGTCCTGGGCAGCAGCAGCACCTTCAAGGGCCAGGGCTTCAATGGTGCGTAGCATTCCTACCAGTCGACATCAGAGTCATTTACAGAGGGCAGCCGTGGGCAGTCTCGCAGCATCACGCCACCTCGTGCTTTCGGTAGCTGTTACATGCGTCTGGTCTTTACGGTGTTTGCAGGCACTCTGCAGAGCATCGATGAGCATGTGTACGCTCAGGTGTGAAAATCGGAACTCCTGACTGGCTCCAGATTACACTCTCGCCGATTTGGTCGGGACGCTCACAGCCGATCGCTCTCGACCGCGCAGGCCTTTAGCACCAGCAGCAGCTCCCAGCAGGAGGAGAAGCCGGCCTGCAACAATGTGCGTAAGGCCGCCGCTGAGCGATGTCGGAAATACCGCAGTGTGAGTTTTCTCCTGTTCGGCGCAGGCTGCCTCTGGTATCAGGCTCCCCGGGATGGCGGGGAGCATGCTGCTGGGCAAGGCGCGCACGGGGCTGCGGTCTTCGCCGATGATGCCTTTCGCAGCGCAGCAGACCATGAACATGTCGACCGGTAAGCAGCATGATCGCGCAAAGGGTTTCTTTACTCACTGTCTTCGTTTATACAGCCTTCGGGGGTGTATGCTCTCGTTTGGGCGTCCTGCTTGCGGGCGTATCCGCGCCATCACACACGTTACCGGGTGGACTCCCTCGGTTTGCAACCTCAAGCGCCTACCGTTCCAGCCCAGGCGCAATGACGCCATCCCCTGACCCCTTCTCGTCGGGTCACGGGGATGGCGTTGTCCCACCACGTCAGAAAGATCACTGCGGGTGACCCACCCGTGTCCCTGCTCAGCCGGCGAGGCTGTACCGGCCCAGCAGCAAGACGGGCCTTCCCCGGAAGGAAAACCAGCACCTCTGCACATGTCCAGACCCAGTGCATACTCGCGTGCCGAGCAAGCTTGGCGACGCGTGCGGGCCCGGGCGAACACCAAGTACGGTGACCCGGGCCGACACTCTCCAGAAGCTGCACGCCTCCCCCCTTGTCCAACCATCTGTGGATCTCTCCCCCCGCAATCCCCCGTGCTGCCACATACGTTCCCCACGCACCCTGCCCCTCTTGACCCACATCCTTAAACCCTCGGAACGATCCCAGAAACGGTCACTTTTTGATGTTTTCGCCACCTTCCCTTCCGCAGCCCCCCAGGTCCAGTCTGGCGCCACCCTCAACTCGCTGCTGATCGGCGTCTACCGCTTCTGGCGCAGTCAGGCCCCCATGGACAAGCCGCACGCGCCCGTGGACGACCGCATGCTGCCGGCCATCATTAAGGCCTCGGACCAGCGGGCGGCCATCGGAACGTGAGCACGACCACCAGAAGCAGCAGCAGCAGCGGCCCGTTAAAAGCCGCAGCCCGTAGCCCCGAGCGCGGCAGGGCCGACGCGGCTGCGGGAGGCGGTCCCGTGGGTGGTCCCCCGGGGACGGACGCCGCTCAGTGGCAGCGGGGCCGGCCGCGCATGTGGACGGGGATCGTGGGAGATCTGCGTGCAGGAGGCACCGGGAGGGCGCCAGTGTCTCTGCTCCCTGGGCAACGCCCGGAGGGAGTCGGAGGGGCGGTGCCATGCGTTGACGCTGCCAGTGGGCAGGAACCCGCACGAAATGGAATGAGGCACGGAACGGGGCATGGAATGAGGCACGGAAAGACGGAATGAGGCGCACTGAAGCGTGTCGAGGTGGCTGCCGCAGCACAGAGCGGTGATGGGCCGATACCCTCCGAACCCGCCCCCGGCTTCCCCTCAGTGCCGGCTGTCTGCGCTTGGCACCCTCCCTCCCTTCCCTTCCGGTCTCCCTCCCTCTTATTCCTTCCTCCCTCCCTCCCTCCTTCCCGCCCTCCCCCTTCCCCCCTCTCCCTCCCTTCCGCAGTTGGGCCACTGCGCTGTTCTGCACCATCCTGGCCTCCAACCTGTTGGGTCTGGTGCCCACCAACGAGGCGCCGACCTCGGGTCTGGGCTTCGCCACCGGTCTGGGTGTGAGCGTGTGGGCCACCGCCACCGCCCTGGGCCTCTACAAGCTGGGCTTCTCCTTCCCGGGACACTTCATTCCGGGTGGGGATAATGGGGGGGGGCAAGGGGCGTGGGGAGGGTGGAGCGGGAATATGGGGATCGGGGGGCAGCAGGGGAGGGTGAGGCGAGGGAGGGACGGGGGGGAGGTGGGAGCAGTGGAGCAGATCTGGAGCGGTGAGGCAGGCGGAGGTTATGGCTGTAGGTTTGGGGAGTGTGGGTGGAGAGGCGGATGTGCTTCCGACGGGCGGGCCTGATGGGGCTCAGTGCGTTGAAGGAGGTCAGTGGGGGCGGCAGGGGCTGGCGGGGAGGCTGTTGCTCCATCAGGGGACTTGAGGGGAGTGGGGAGGAGGGGATTTGGGTTCACCGTGGGTGGTGCCGCGCAGTCTCGCGCTGCCCTGCTCTGCTGGTGGTGTCAGTTGGGCTTGATCGCGAACTCCAAATGCTCGGGTCCGTCGGGGGCCTGCTCGCAACAGCCTCGGTTGCCGGCCAGCCCTCAAGGGCAAACCTTCGGGCGTCGGAGCCCCTTTGGCGGTGTGGGATTTAACTTAGGGTTTGTGCCCTCGCGACACACGCCACAATGAAGCCCACTACAGCCGTAAGCGACGTGCTGGCTGGGGGCCGCTCCTCTTCCGTCACCCCCTCACTCGACCGCGTCGGAACGTGTCTTTTTCTTTTACGCCCACTTACACGTATGCATCCTCCCCTCGGCCCCATGTCACGTTGTTCCCCGTCTGCCCCTCAGGCGGCACCCCCTGGCCCATGGCCTTCATCTTCGTGCCTCTGGAGACCATTTCCTACACCTTCCGCGCCGTCTCCCTCGGTGTCCGTCTGTGGGTCAACATGCTTGCCGGACACACGCTGCTGCACATCCTGACGGGTGAGTGGGGCAAGGGAGGGTGACAAGCGCCGAGAGGGTCTCAGAGGATCGGCAGGGGCCCCTTCATCCGGCCTGATGTGGCCGAGCTAAGGATTACCACCCACCACCCCCATCCACACCCATGTGACTTATCACCCGCATCAAAACCCCCGTCTCGCTTTCCCTCTCCCTCTCATCCTCGGCGCCTCGCTCCCTCCCCCTACCCCTCCCCCTCTTATTCCCCCTCTTGCCCCTAAACCGTCCATCTCTCCAACCGCAGGCATGGCCCTGGCGCTGCCCTTCTCTCTGTCGTTCTTCGCCATGGTGCCCGCCACCTTCGCCGTCGCCTGCCTGCTGTCTGCGCTGGTGGGTCTGGAGTACCTGGTGGCGGTGCTGCAGAGCGGCGTCTTCTCCATCTTGTCGACCGTCTACGTGGGCGAGTTCAACAGCGTCAAGCTGGCGGGGCCGCTGGCCAAGGTGGTCAAGAAGCTGTGAGGGGGATTGAGGGAGAGAGGGAGGGCGGTGCTGCTGGCTGCGAGGCAGGGGGGAACCCCTTGCGAGCCGTGTGGCTCCTGGCTGCGTGGAGGAGCCGCCGGGGTTGGGGAGGACCCGTGAGGAGGCTTTTGTGGCCTGTAGAGGAGCCCGGGGCTTGTCGCGACGCGACGCTGTGCGTTGTAGGGAGTCCTTTGGCGCGTGGCGTGAGGGGCGATGCGGTGCGGGGTGGCGCGGTGGTGCTGTGATGGCGGCGTGAGGCGCGGTGCGGCGATGTGGGTGAACCCGGACCGGACCGCGTGATCGCGGGGACGCAAAGGGGCGGGGCGGGTAGACGCAGCAGGCGGCCAACCTGGCGTGAAGGGACGCGGCAGCGCCGGCACCGCCACAACCCTGAGCACCCGTTCTGGACTGGAGGGGCCGGGTGTCGTTGGAAGACCTGGCCTGGCTGGGCCCTGGACAGGTGCTTTGGCCTCTGCACTGTGGCTTGCGTCGGCTTGCTCCCCGAGGGCCTTCTCTCCTTGCCGCCGCGACGGTGCGGGCTTTCCGGGGGCTTTCTCCCTGCCGCCACTTGGATGGGACCCCGGGGGCGCATCTGGCCCTCGGGCAAGGTCGTCCAGTGGCCAGGGGAAGCTAGGACCCGCGCACCAGAGCCTGTCCTGCGCCTGCATCGATACCTCACTGGCTTGGCAACATGACGGGTGTGCGGTGGGAGTGTGGATTGGGTCCGTACGAGGCAGAACATACGTTGGGGTGCCTCTTTTCGTCATTCCTGTTTGTGTGTGCGGAGGAGGAGGGGGCGTCCGGAGAAGATGCTTACACACCTCGTCTGCTGTTTTTTTTAGTGTTTTGGTGCGGCGCATGTCGGCGTTCTGCCGGTAGTGCTGCTGCTGCTGCCGCTACGGCTATGGCGGCGGGGCATGTGTCCGTGCGGGTGCCGGCGCTGTGGTGGGCGCTGCTGTAACAACGGCTAAACCGGTTTGGAGGGTCGGACCCTCCAAACACTCAACAGTCGGTGTATCGAGAAAGCGGCGGGTCGTCCAGCTCCACCGAACGTAGCTGGCGGGACAGGTGTATTGGACCGACCGTCGCCCTGGGGAGAGGAACCCGCCTCAGTCCGTTTGGTACCGTCATCAGTTTTAAGAGGAAAGGTGGCGACGAGGCGGCGCAACCCAACCCGGCCATGTTGGCAACCGCAACGCATTAAACTTGTACACACCGATCCGGGGGAGCGCTGGGGCCACTCGTCTGCAGCCGCCACCTCCGCTCGTTTACATTCCCTCTCCCCATTCCCGGGGCAGCAGCGATAGGCGCAGTGCTGCTGGGCAGACAAGCGCACGTCTCCTGCAGGACACCCCCGCTGCCTGCCCGCCCGTCGCAAGCTCATAACACACAGTACCAGGTTGACCCGTACATGTATAACAGGTTGACCCACATACACTGTGAATGTGCGAGGCCTTTTCCCCCCTGTGTCCGGTGGTCCGGGTCACCGCCCGAGCACGCAGTCTCAGCCTCCTCCACCTCCTCCTCCCCGGCCGGGCTCCGGCCTATCCATGGATAACCCCCGCCGTCTTCCCCCCCCCCCCAACACACACAGACATCCTATCCTCTCTGTGCACACACCAGCTAAGGCTAGGGCCAAGGCCCGCTCCAGGCGGCAGCTCACACGCCCCCCGAGGCACAGCGGGGCTTGACCCCACCCTGTGAGCGCACCCCTGACTGCCGTCTCGGCTGCGGCGCCGCCTGGCTGGCACCGAAACCATCACAACTGCCATCACCGGACCCACGAACGATGAACCCCCCGAGAGGCGCCTGGCGACGCAGACGTGCAGGTACCTGGCCTGGCCTGGCCTGCCTGGCTCCCCTTCCCACCGACTGCCGCCTCCCCACCCCATACAAACACACACCCCTGCGCGCGCATCCCAGCCTTATCGCCCTTCACCTGCACCCTCACCGCCATCTCTGTCTTGGGTATATGCCCCCACACACCCCCGACTCACCGACTCACTGTCCATTGTCCTCACACCCCCGACGTCACGCTGCCCAAACCGCTCTCTCCGAGTCTCCAACGAAATAGTCCCCCCCCACCGGTACAATACAATACAATACCAGACCCCACGCCACCCTAACCTGAACTGCTGCATGCGCTGCCGTGCCAGAACAGGGCGCACCCACCGCCCTTCCCACCGCCCCCCCCCCCACCCTCTTGCCAACCCAACAACGCCCGACTCAAAACACACCGACTCACCAAATCACCACCACCACATCGGGTGCCCCTTGGCGCAGCCATATCCTATACAAGCTCCCTTCTCTCCCCCCCCTCCTCCTCCTCCTCCTCCTCCTCCTCCTCCCCCTCCTCCCCCTCCTCCTCCTCCTCCTCCTCCTCCCCCTCCTCCTCCACCTCCTCCTCCTCCCCCTCACAGCGCAGCTTAGTAACGAGACACGACGATGCCCACCGGCCTTGGCGCGCTGCCGCCCTGCCGGCTGCCAAACGGCTGCACCGCGTAGGCCTCCGGGAGGAAGTCCTGCAGCCGCCCATCCGGCCCCTCCACCAGATTGCCCGGCGGACTGCCCCGCTGCCGCAGACCATTGGCCGCCGCCGCCGCCGCCAGCGCCGCCGCCTTGGCGCCTGGCCGCAACGACGCCACCGCCGACACCTCCCTCGCCAACTCCACCAATGGCCCCGCCTCACTTTCCGCGTGCGAGGCACTCGTCGTGGCTGTCGTACCGGCCTCGCTGCTGTTCTCAATCAGCGGCGGCGGCGAAGCCGCCGCCACTGCCGCCGCCGCTGCCGCGGCGGCGGCGGCGGCGGCGGCGCCGCCGGGCACGTATCCCTCCGGCAGCGGCTGCGGCACCGGCAGCAGCGGCGACCGAAGGCCGGAGAGCAGCGGCACCGACGCCGCCGCCATGCTGCCTTGGTCGCCCTCGAACGGCGTCCAAGCGCTGCTGAAGCTCACGCGGCCGCCGCCGCCGCCACCGCCCTCCCCCTCACCGGCGCTGCCCGGCGGAATGTACATCGAAAGCGTGGTGAGCGGCCGCGCGCCGCCGTCCGCGGCGCCGGCACTCAGGCTGCGCCAGGCGCCGCCAGGCGCCGCCGGCGCGCCAGCGCCGCCGCCGCCGGCGGCGGCGGCAGCCGCCGCCGCCGCCGCCGACACCACATTCGTCATGGGCAGCGGCGCGCGCAGCAGCTCCCGCGGCCGCGCGGCGCCCCAGACGCCGCCGGCGGGCCCCACTCGCCGCATGCGCGCGTAGTTGTCGTCCCTCCGCAGTGCCACTGTATCTGCCTGCCACTGGTCGAGCAGGTGGTAGTGGGTGGCTACCTGGGAGGTCCAGCCTTCGGAGCGGACGGCGGAGGCGCGCTGGCGGTTGGCGGCGGCGAGCTCGGCGGCGGCCAGGGCGATGTGCTCCTGAGGGCGTGGGTTTGAGGGGTGGAGGGGTGGAGGGGTAGAGGGGTGGAGGGTTATACACGTATAGGCCACGTGCCTCCTTGGACTGCCCATACTCTTTCCCTCCCCCCCACCCCAAACACAACCATGCACACACACAAACCCCCACCCGCCCGCCCACCTGCGTTGCGAGGTCCAGTTGCCGCCTCAGCCCCACGTGCGACGCCGCCAGCTCCGCCAGCACCGCATCGCGCGCCCGGATCTCCGACCTCACGATCTGTTTGGAGGCGCCCGCCACCTGACGACCGAAGGCCGCCGCGAAGGCGCGGTCCTGCGCGGCTCGCTCTCGGCGCAGCGCCCGGAGGTGGGCGCGGGTGGCGCGGGAGCGCACGGCGCGGTCGCGCTCCTCCTCCGCGCGGGCCAGCTGGCTGTCCACGATGGCGGCCTACGGCAATTTTAAATACCCGTTAAAATCAAAATTTAAAATTTAAAATTTGAATTGTCTTCGCCCAAATATACATATCAAAATCCGTGGAAACAAAAAATGTGCTTTACAAGAAAGAAAGCAACCGATGCCGTATATTTTTGCCGTAAGCCCGCACCTGCATGCATGAGGTGGTGGCCACCTGGCGCGCCGCGGCGGCGAGCTCCTGCCGTACAGCGGCGATGGCCTCCCTGCACCACGTTGCCCGTACGACGGGGGGATGAGGAGTGGGGGTTATCCACGTATAGTCCGGAGTGGGGGGGGGGGAGCGAGGATGGGGGGAAGATGAGCCAGCGGCGGCGAGGGGGCGAGGCCGGCCATGAAGGCAACACGCCTATTTAGGCAACCTAGGAACCCAGCCCTCACGCGCGCTGCTCCCCGCCCTCCCTCCCCCCCTTCCCTTCCCCCTTCCCTCTCCTCGCCCAGCCCAGCCCAGGCTCCCCCCCCAGCGGCCCTCCCCCCCTTGTGCCTCCGCCCTCCACCAGCCCCTCCACCGCCCATACAGCGAGGTTTAATACCGTCTCTCTCCCTCTCCCTCTCCCACCTCGGCGGTGTCACCCATCCATCAGCAGAGTCCCGAGTGAGCCCACAGCGCCCCCCTTACTTCCGGGGAACATTCCCGCTACACCCCGCCTTTACCTCGCAAACACCCCCCCCCACACACACACACATACACACACGGCCCGCCCCCCTCCCCCCCTCCCCCCTCCCCCCTCCCCCCCTCCCCGCCTCACTTGTGTTGCTCCCTCATGTTTGCCACCAGCTCCGCCGCCTCCCCCGCATACACCCGCCGCATCTCCCCCACAATGGCGCCCATTGCGGCGGAGCTGAGGGGCAAATAGTTGGGGGCCTGGATGTGGCCCACCGCTGTCTGCCGCCCTATTACCTGAGGGGCAGGAGAGGGAGGGAGGGGATGCGCGGTTGCACCGGTTCGGTAAACCGGTGTGTGTATGTGTGGGAGATTTAAGGGGGCTATCAAGGGGGTGGCGGTGGGGGTGGAGGTGGGGATGGGGGTGGGGATGGGGGTGGGGATGGGGGTGGGGATGGGGGCAGGGAGAGGGGGTAATAAGAACGGCCGCGGGAGAGGGGGGCGGGCTGACTGAACGGCCGCGGGGACCACGGGGCTACCTGTCCTGTCCTGCCCTGCCCTGCCCTGCCGCCCGACCCCCACACCCCACATTTCCCATAACGCAAATGGCATCCAAGGTCAACACGTGCATCTGCCGGTAAAGCCCACAAAGCCGCAGCAACAACAATAACGCACTTCGATCCAGTGACCCCCGCCCCCCCCCCCCCGGGAGTCCACATGCCTTCCGAACCCGCCCTTGGTTCAGGGAGGCAGGGAGAGGAAGGGAGGCGGCCCCCTCCCTCCCCCCGCGCCTCCGTCCGACAGACACCCCCTGTCCCCGTGCAGTTCTTACGGTTTTCGGTTAGCGCCAACTACCGTATTTAACCAACCAACCAACCCACCCACCTGCGTCAGCATGAGCGTGCTCATGAGCTGCCGGTGTCGTGCGAATTTCTCCTCGGCGGTGATCAGTTTGCCGATGCGGGCCGAGTTGTCCGCATAGGAGCGCTCGTTGCGGCCCTGGTGTGTGTGTGTGTGGGGGGGGGGTAGGGGGGGGGGGTTACAGAGAAGATACCGTGGGGGGTGGAGGGTGGAAGGAGGAGGCAAGGCAAGGCAAGGGAGGGGGAGGGGGCGTAGGTGGGACCGAAGCGAGGTGGCACAGACAGTGCTGATTGGGAGGGAGGGAGGGAGGGAGGGATAGGGTCACACACACATATACACCCACATACACATACACATACACATACACCCACACCCACCCACACCCCCCACCCTTCTCCGCTGCGATTTCTCTTTATACCCCCCCACCCCCCCCCACCACCTGCTCCCCCAGCGCTTCCGCAGTCTCCGCCAGCAGCCAGGCCGGGTCCACGAACTCCACCGCCAGGGGGGCCACCACCAGCTCGGGATTCTCGGCGGTGGGGTCCAGGGAGGGATCGGGGCCGGGGGGGTGGAGGTGGGAGGGGTGGAGGTGGGAGGGGTAGGGGTAGGCTCCAGAGGGGTGGGGGGATGAGCCGTCGGAGGCGGCTGCGTCCGTCGGGGGTGGGAGGGACGTGGCGGAGGGCTGCGGGGCACGTGGGGTGTGGGGGGGGGGGGGGGGGGGAGAGAGGGGTGGGAGAGAGAGGAGGGGAGGGGAGAGAGAGGGAGGTGGGGGTAAGAGATAGGGAAGGGTTCCGAAGCGGAGGGAAAGAGGGAGGGAGAGGGGAGAGAAGGAGGGAGGGCGGCGGCGGTGTGGGGTGGTGGGTTGGGGGTGGGGATGGTAGGGATGTTTGTGGGGATGGTAGGGGAGTTGGGGGTGGGGATGGTAGGGGTGTTTGTGAAGTAAAGGCGAAGGGGGCGGGGGGGGGGTCGTGTCCTTCGGTGGGCCTCTCCTGGTGGTGGGAGGCAGCAGCTCCGCACCCACGCGCCCACATACACACACATACATACATACACGCATACACCCCGCAACCCCAAAGACAGGGCCGAGCGGGCAAGTTCCCTCATCCCCAAACACTCCTCCACCCCACACCCACACCCACACCCACACCCACCTGCCGCGCCGCAGCCAGTCCACCAAACGCATCCTGCTCCTCGCCCGCCTCCTCCTCCCGGCCATCGCCGTACTCCACGCCGTACTCCACGCCGTACTCCACGCCGTACTCCACGCCGTACTCCGCCGCCGCCCCCACTCCCGCCCCCGTCCCCGCCCCCCGCCACCCCAGCACCCCCCGCCCCAGCCCCCGCTCCCGGGGTACTGGCAGCAGCAGCATATCGCTGAACAACCCCATGGCTTGATGCCGCTGCAGGACCGTCATCCGCAGAAACGGATCGCTGTCCTCCACCCCCATCTGCCCTCCCTCCTCCTCCTCCGCCGCCGCCGTCGCCGCTGCCGCCGTCGCGGGGCTCTCCCCCAAGGCCCGCTCCTCCCCATCCGCCGCCGCCGCCGCCGCCGCCGCCGCCGCCGCCGCCGAGTCCGGCGAGCCCTCGGAACCGACGGCGGCGGCCGCCGCTTCGGCATCGGCGCCGATGTGCGCCTGGCCTTGCAACAGGGGGTCGGGGGAGGCGGGTGCGGGTGCGGGTGCGGGCTGCTGGGGGCCGTCTTCACCCTCCCCCTCGTAGTCGTTGTTGTCGTCGTTGAGGTTGAGGTTGTCGTCCTGGTTGGGTGGTGGGTGGAGTGTTGAGGTGGGGCCGGCAGGCCATGGGGTATAAAGGGGGGCACGAGGGAGAAAGGGGGGGGGAGGGAAAGAGCGAAGAGAGGGAAGGAGGAGAGAGGCTGGGGACTTGCGGGGGTTTTGAGAGGGGGGGTTTGGGGGTTTGGGCTGTGGGTGGCGTTGCAACCCAACCAACCCGTTTCTCCCCTCCCTGCAGCGCCGTGCACGGAGGGAACCCAACCTGTCCCCCCTCCCCTTCCCTTTCCACCCCTTCCCTTCCCTTCCCTTCCCTTTCCTCCCCACACGCAGTCCTTTCCCCCGCCCCATCCCGCCATTCGCCCAATCGGCCCCCACCCCATCCATCCCAACACGCCCCCGCCACCCATCTCGCAAAATGCCCACCTCTCCCCTCACCACATCCCCTCTCCTCCCCTTTTCACTACATAAACGAAACGGAAACCAACCCTCCTCCCAGCCCCCCCCCCACCCCACCTGCAGTCCCTCCTGCCCCTCCGGCGCCGCCAGCGGCGTACCCCCCCGCTCCCCCTCCCCCTCCCACTCCGCTGACGTCGGCGTCCCGCGACCCGTCGTTCCGACGCCGCCGCCGCCAGGCGACGCGTCGCCGCCACCGCCGCCGCCACCGCCGCCGCCACCGCCGGCATCCCCACCAGCCACGACACCGCCGGTGCCGTGCATGTCGTACCCGCTGTACGGCCCCTGCTGCTGCTGCTGCTGTTGCTGCCGTACTGTCCCCGGCGACACGTCCCTTCCCGCCGCCGCCGTGGTGGTGGTGGTTGTGGTGACGGCCCCAAACATGAGCAGATCCGTAGATCCCGTGTCTCGGTGCTGACGGCCGGGGCTGACGGAGGCGGCGGCGGCGGCCAGATCTACCGTCGAGCCCGGGTACGGCGGGTGCTGGGATTGGGAGTGGGAGTGGGATTGGGAGCTGCGGGCTTGGGAGCCTCTGGAGCTCCGAGCTCCTCCGCTGGGGCGGTAGGCGGCGGAGGGACTGAGGGCGCGCGCCAGGGAGGACAGCGGGACGTTGTCCAGGGGGGCCGGCGCGCCGGGCGGGATGCCGTACAGGCCGCCGGAGCTGCGCTGGCCTCCGTGCTGTGGTTGTTTGTGTGTGTATGTGTGTGTGGGGGGGTGGAGGAGGGGGAGCGGCAGTGTGGGTAATGGGGGGGGAGAGGGATGGGGAGGGATGGGGGGGGGGAGGGCGAGGAAGGGTTGGTTGGGATTTGGGTTGGGTAGTACACTGAAGGAAGGCAGTTGGTCGCACAGCCCAGCCCCCAGCCCAGCCCAGCCCAGCCCAGCCCAGCCCAGCCCAGCCCAGCCCAGCCCAGCCCAGCCCAGCCCAGCCCAGCCCAGCCCAGCCCAGCCCAGCCCAGCCCAGCCCAGCCCAGCCCAGCCCAGCCCAGCCCAGCCCAGCCCAGCCCAGCCCAGCCCAGCCCAGCCCAGCCCAGCCCAGCCCAGCCCAGCCCAGCCCAGCCCAGCCCAGCCCAGCCCAGCCCAGCCCAGCCCAGCCCAGCCCAGCCCAGCCCAGCCCAGCCCAGCCCAGCCCAGCCCAGCCCAGCCCAGCCCAGCCCAGCCCAGTGCAGCACAGCCCACTCTCGCCCCCACTCGCGTTGGTCGCCTCTCACAGCCCTCCTCTCGCTCCCGCTCCCAGCCCCCCTCTGGCCCCCTCCCCACCCTCACCGCCGCCAGGGCCAGGAAGGAGGGCTCCGGGCCGCTGAAGGACGGCGACGCGGAGATGTCGGCCGCCTCGGGAGGCGCCTCCACGAACGGCGGCGTGGTGTGCGGCCGCAACGAGCCGCCGCCGCCGCCGCCGCCGCCGTCGCCGCCGGTGAGGGGGTGGACCGTCAGTTGGGTCAGCGGGAAGGCGGGCGCCGTGCCGGGCAGGGGCGTCTTCGCCCCTCCCCCGCCGCCGCCAGCTCCTGCTGCTGCTGCTGTTGAAGGGTCGAGATCGTGGAACTTGGAGGTGGAGAGCGGAGGGACGGTGACTGCGGGGGCGGGGGGGATGAGTGACCCGTGGGTCGGCGGCGGGTGGGGTTGAGCGACCCGGGGGTAAGGGTGGGAGGGGGTCAGTGACCCGTGGGTCAGCGGGGGGGATCGAGTGGACGGTGGGTCGACGGCGAGCCGAGCGACCGACCGACCCGTGGGACACAACAGAGGAGGAAATGTCCCCCCAAAACACGCCGGCGCAAACAAAAGGCGCTACCCCACTCCTACCTGGTCTCGACTGCAGCGGCGGCAGCGAGCGCCGCCGCGACGGCGATTGCGACTGCGACTGCGGCTGCGAGTGCGAGTGCGACGGCGACGCCGCCCCCGGCGACATCGGCGGCAGCCCCGACGGCTGCTGATGCAGCGGTGACCGCTGCGCCCCCCTCAATGGACTGCCGGGACTGCCCGGCACGCCGCCGTTGCCGCCGCCGCGCTGCCGCAGCGGGCTGACGGCCCGGCCAGGACTGCCGCCGCCGCCACCACCACCACCGCCCAATCCGCCGTGACTGAAACTGCGGCTAAGGCTGCGGCTGTGGCTGTGGCCGAAGCTACTGGCAGCGCTGGGCCCGCCTCCGGTGCCAGTTCCGGCGGCGCTGTGAAGCAGAGGGCTGCCCAGCCCGCTGGCGGCGGCTGCGCTGCCGCGAAGCGGGCTGCGCAGGCCCGTCGGGTCGCGCGATAGCGCGGCGGCGCCGCCGCGCGGCCGCTCGCGGCTGCCCGGCGGCGCATGTCGCCAGACCAGCGCCGAGGTTGAGGGGTACATCGGCGTCGGCGGCGACGCCGCCGCCGCCGGCGTCGGCGGCGACGCCGACGCCGCCGCCGCCGCCGCTGACGTCACCAGGTGCCCGGCGCTGGCCGCGATCGTGTTGATTGCCTGCGCCACGGCGGCCTGGGTCTGGACGCCGCGGGCGGCGGCGGTGAGGTGCAGGGGAACCAAGTTGACTCCGGTGCGGCGGAGGGGGTCCCAGGTGTAGGCGGAGAGGAGGGCGGCACGCACGGCGGCTTCGTGGACGGAGGGGAAGGTGATGATGGCGAGGACGACGTCGGCGGGGGAGCCGCCGCCGGCTAGCGCGGCGGCGGTGGCGCCGGGTTCGGGGGGGGAGGTGTCGGGCAGGGTGGCGCGGGAGAGCTCGGCGCCTGAGTTGTCCTGCGGGGGGGGGCATGAGGGGGGATTGAGGGGGGAGCCGAAGTCGCGACGTGCCAGCCTCCGAAATGAAGCCCGCTTCGCCCGCAAGGCCAGGATCAGCCACAATGCCGACGGCCACCAGCACCAATCGGTACATCTCCCAGCCCAGGATCCGGCCCCCATCCCCACCCCCCACCCACCCACCCATCCCCCCTCTCAAACTCCCTCCCCTAAGACCTCCCCCCCAAAACCCGCTAAACCCCCCTAAAACCCCGCCTAAACCCCGGGTCTCACCCTCCACACGGTATCCCTCGTCAGCAGCTGCAGCACCGCCCCCTGCCCCAGCACCTCCCGGCAGCCGTGCACCGACACCGCCCCCCGTTCGCCGCACAGGGGCAGCGGCACACCGCACCAGTTGGGCAGCGCGCGGGGCACGGGGGGCGGGGGCAGGCCGGGGGACCAGTTGCCTGCGGAGGGAGCGGTCAGGTCTGGTCGGATGGGGTCGGCCCGGGGTCGGAGTTTGTTGGATTTGTTGAGTTTGTTGGGTTTTGGGGCTTTAGGGGTTTTGGGGGGTTTTGGGAGTTATGGGGGTGAAGGAGAGGCTGCAGCGGGGGGAAGGGGGTTATCCACGTGAAGGCCGGAGGGTGGGGGGGGGGGGAACTGGCGCCCTCGATGTCGAGGAGGGGCGGCGGGCTGGCGAAGAGGGGGGAAGGGAGGGAGGGAGAGGACGTTGAGGGCCGCCCTTGTCGCCCTTGCTCCTGCACACGCACGCTCACAAGCACGGCCTGCCCTACCCTACCCTGTCCTAAGGCACGTTCATGGCGGACCGTCAAACCCCCTTCCTCCCTTCCCCTTCCCCTCCCTCCCTCCCCCCTACCATCCTTGACACTCCGGGGCATCATCCTCTCCGGCTCCACCAGCAGCAGCCCCCCCGCCCGATTGAAACCGAAGCGCAGTCGCTGCTCCGGGAACAGAGCCCCCGGCCTCGCCCTGCCCCCGCGGTCTCGCAGCATGGCGCAGTGCCCCGCCGTCAGCGCCAGATTGGCCCCCAGCAGCAGACCGCCCACGGAGGTGGACAGACGCCGCACGGTGGCCAGCATCTCAAGACGGGTGCGCAGCAAGACTGGGGGGTGGGGGTGGGGTGGGGGAAGGTGTGGGGGCATATGGGCACGTGGGTGGGTGGGGGGGGTTTGAAGGGGAGGGGAGGGGGCATGTCGGGGCATGTGGGGGCGTGTGTGGGTGTGAATCGGGGGGGAGGGGAGGGGGGGGGGTGAAGATAGGACTGTGTAAAGATTGGCAGGCTAAGAGGCTGGCATGGTGCGCGTTGAAGCAGGTTTCAGATCTGGATCTGGATCCTGTTCCCCAGTTCTGAACTTCTGATTCCCCCGGCAGCCGGCACCCCCCCCCATCCTGACCCGCACCCCCCTCCACCCCCCCCGTCCACCCCCTCCACCCCCCCCCCTCCAAGCCCGCACCCACATGCCCTCCACGCCCGCTGTATCCTCCTGGCCGCCCGACTCATTCGCAACATCGCTGCAAAGTTGGACATGCCGCGAATCATGTGAGACCGCCACCAGCCCTGAAGGGGGCGGCAGAGGAGGGGGAGGAGGAGGAGGAGAGGGTGGCAGGGAAGAGGAAGGTGAGACGATGGGGTGTGTGGGGGAGGGGACTGAGAGGTGCGGTACGGTACGCGTCAAGTGGTGCCGTGCTTGCTGGGTGCTAGCAGCAGACAACGGGAGTCGTCCACACGTGCCCCCAGCCCCCTCCCCTATCCCACACCCCACATCCCCCTCCCTCCCCCCCTCTCCCCCCCAAACACGCACACACACGCACCTGAATGGTCGCCACCGCCGACGCCGCCACCACTGTTGAGTAGAGGTAGGGTGTGACCAGCAGTCCGGTGCGGTTGAAGTTGCGGATGATGGCGGCGGCGGTGTCCAGATACAGCGGGTGGGAGTAGATGGCCACCGGGATGAGCTCGGGGGGGCCGCTGCGGCGGGCGCGACGTCCGGAGGCCCTGTGTGTGTGGGGGGGGGTATAAAGAGAATTTCGCAGCGGAGAAGGAGACGGCGTTAGCGAACGGGGGGGGAGGGGAAGGGGGTAAGGGGGGGGGAGAAAAGAAAATACCGCAGGGGAGACGGAGGGGAGGGGAGGGGAAGGGGGTAAGGGGGAGGGGGAGAAGAGGGTCGGGGGCGGGGAAGTGGAGGACAGGACAGGATAGGACAGGGTGTTGATTGAAGGCGAAGAGAGGAGGAGCGCGAAGGCGGGCAAAGCGGAGGGAAGCGAGGGCGGGGTGGGGGATGTGGCGTGAACTGGCAGCGAACCGGGCAAGGCTCGGGCCCTCTTCCCCCCAATCAACCAACCAACCACCAGCCCCGCCAACCCACCCCACCCCACCACCCTAAACCCCCCCTTCCCTCCCTCCCACACTCACCACCGCTTCGTCTGGCGTCCCGCCGCCGCCTCCGTGTCCGACTGCCCCCCTCCTCCCCCCCCTCCCCCGCCTCCCTCGGTTCCCAGCCGAGAAGCGAACCCAGCCTTGCGTGTGTTCGCCGGCGACGGCGCGACGCTGCCGCCACCGCCGCCACCGCCACCACCACCGCCGGCTGCTGCCGCTGCCCCCGGCGACGACGCCCCCGACTCCTGGTACTCGGACGCGAGCTTGACCGCCAGTTTGCGCATGGGCATCCTGCGGCGAGGCGGCGGGGCTCGGGGGTGGCCTGATTAGGAATTTACAATTTAAGATCCTTTTTTTGTGGATTCGGATCTCGAGCAAGCGCTGTCGCGCTTCTGGAATACGAGTGTGAGCGTGTGTGGGGGGGAGGGGCGGGGGGGGGGGGAGGGAGGGGGGAGTATCCACGGATAGGCCTGCGCCGGTGAAGGGTAAGTACGTGGGTGCGCGATAGGTAATCGAGGGGTCTTACTCCGTTTGCAAAAGGATAGGGAGGTGGTGAGTACACGCGGGGGGGGGGGGGTAAAAAGAAAACACCGCAGCGGGGGGGAGAGGCGGCTGCAGCATTTACGGTACACAGACCAAGCGGTTGCAGGAGAGCGGGGAGTTATCCCGATCCGCGGATGAAGGGGGAGGGAAGGCGGGGCGAGGGAGGCCACGGTGGAGGGAGGGAAGGAGGGAGGGAGGGAGTGATGGGGAGGAGCGATGAGAGGGGCTGCTCAGGGTGCGGGGGCCGCGAGGGGGGAGGCGCAAAACGGCAGCGGGGAGGGGGACCGGGGAACGGGAGGGGATCGGGAGTGAATTGCGCGATGTCCCGGCGTTGGCAGCGAAGCAGGGGGGGAGGGGAAGAAGGGATCAGAACCGAACCCGAACACACAGCCCCTGGCCACACGCGGCCCCCCCCCACCCCACCCGGTGAGTCCGCCGCCAGCAGGCCTCAACACCCCCTCCCTCCCTCCCCTCCCCTTCCCGGTATAGATGGGCTCTGGACCACTTACCGGTATATCCCCCCACACTGCGGTATCGCCCTTTACCGCCCCCCCTTCCCCCCCTCGCCTCCGTGGATACCCCCACGTCGCCTCGCCCCCCCGCCCCCTTACCTCCTCTGCACTACCGTGCTATCCAACGGGGGACCGGGGTTTTCCCCCTCCCCCGCCCGTTCCCTCTCCCTCTCCCACTCCCCCGGCGGGGGAGACCTGTGCCGGCGCCGGCGCGCAAAAGCGTCTGGGAGGTTTTGGGCACTGCTGTCGAGTAGAGGGCGGGGGCGGGGGTTGCCCGTCCCGGGGGGGCTTAGGCACCGCCCTCCTCGGAAGCGCTGGTGGCGGCATCCCGGGGCGGCTCGGGCCTCCCAGCTGAGACTCTTGGCTCTCCCCGCCCCCCTCTACCTCTCCCCTCGCAGGCACCCAACCCTCCCAGCCCCCCTTGGCCCCCAATCTCCCCCCTCTCCCCCCTCCCTCCCTCCCTTCCCCCCAATCTCCCTCCCCTCCCCTCCCCACCTCCTCTGCAGCACAGTGCTGTCCAGCACCCCCATCGTCATGGGGTCCCGCGCCACCATCTTGACCCTCCGCAGCACCATCCCCGACAACATGAACAACACCGAGTTGCGGAAGGAGGTGGAGGCGTCGCCGTCCACCGGGCCGTCTGAACAGGTGGGAGGGGGAAATGAAAACGGCCCGGGACGAGGGAACGCAACGAGAGGGGGAGAAAGGGGGGTTGTGGAGGGAGGAGGGAGGAGGGTGGAGGGGGGCAGGCAGGCGGGGGGGGGGAGGCAGGGGCCGTGTCTGCCCCCGGATGTCTGTATGACCTGACCGGGTTTGGTCCAGTCTGATCTGGTCTGTCCCAGGGTGTGCGGATGTGAGGGGGTGAGGGTGTGTGTGTTTTGTTCCCCCGCAGAGCCATGACACCGACCCGCGGGTCAGCCAGGCGACTCAGGCAGGCAGGCAGCCAGATGTCTCAGCCAGCCAGGCAGCCAGGCGACTCAGCCAGGCAGCTCGCCAGGTGTCTCAGCCAGGCAGGCAGGCAGGCAGGCAGGCAGGCAGGCAAAAGCCAGTCTCCAGCTACCCGCCGGTCAGTTCCCCCTTCCCCCCTCCCCAACCCACAGCCAGGCAGCGAATCGTGCACCCCACATCCTGCACCCCACATCCTGGACGCCAGATATTGGATCCTAGAGCCTATTAGACCCTGCACCCTATAGATCCTACATCTTGGATCATGGATCCCCAATCCCCAATCCCAAATCCCAAATCCCAGATCCCCAATCCCAGAAGATCCCAGAAGATCCCACCCTTCGGTGGTGACAGCATGAGGTAGTGGTAGGCGGCTATCTCGGTGGACACCTCGGGCAGCATGTCGTCCAGCGCAAACAGCCGGTTCACCTGCGGGGTGGGAGGGGGGAGGTGGCGGGTAATGAAATCGAAATCACAGGGTATACGCGGGTTTGGGAGGCTGGGGGGCGTGGGGAGGTGAGGGGGTAAGGACTGCCGCGTGCGGTTGCCCGGGTCGCCGTGGATCCGTTGCCGCGCTTCTGCCCTCAATCCCGCGAGTGCCGCCGACACCAGGCGCCCCATCCGTCCTTGCCTCACCCTCCCCGCCCCGCGCTGCTGCTCCACCCCCACCCCACCCCATTCCCCACCCCACTCCCCGGCCCCAATGAGCCCCATTGCAGCACGGAGACAGCAGCGCGCGTCTCCGCAAGCACCGGCCGCCCCAGCCCCAGCCCCGCCACCACCACCACCACCACCACCACCACCACCACCACCACCACCACCACCACCAGTCACTGGCAGGCAGGCAGGCAGGCAGGCACTGTCTACCGGAAGGCAGGCAGGCGAGCATCAGCGCAAGGCAGCCAGGTCAACGGGGGCGAGTGGAACCGATCGGTGCTTCGCTGCGGCGCCGCCCTGTGCTGTGCTGTGCTGCGCTGCGCCGCGCCGCGGGGCTGGGCGGGGCTGAGGGTCGCGCCACCCCTTCCCCCCTTGGCGCTGGGTCTGGGGGCGGCATGCGGCAAAGGGGACCGCGCAACTGGCCACAGTGGGACCTCACAACCCCCCCCCCCCGCGGCCCACGCCACCGCAACCTCGGCTGCCGATATGTCCTGCTGTTGCTGCCGCCGCCACCGCCGCTGCTACGCCTGCTACTGCTGCTGTTGCTGCCGCTACTGCTGCTATCGCCCCCCACCAGGGCCGGTCCTGGGGGGTGGGAGTAGTCCCGAACAGTCGCTGAATTCGCTGACTTGGGCAGCGGCCGGTCTGACGGCTCCTGGGAGCTCCTCTCCCGCCGAGCTGGGCTGGGCTGAGGGCTGGGCTGGGCTGAGGGCTGGGCTGGGCTGAGAGCGGGGCTGAGCTGAGCTGAGCTGAGCTGGGGGGTAAAAGTAGGACAGTCCGAATAGCCCAACTGGGTTTGGCAGGGCTGAGAGCAGGGCTGGGCTGAAAGCTGGCGCTCCCCCCACCACGTGTCATGGAACGGACCGACGCGGGCCGCGTGCCCCAAACCCGTCCACCGCCCGCCTTCCTCGCCCGCCCGCCCACCCCGCAAATCACCCTCCGGCTGCGCTTCCATCCGTCGGTCTGCAAATTGGGCCTACCTTTTGCATGAGGTATAGGAGCGCCCGATGCTCGCTGCCGGCCTTTATGAAGAGCACGGTCGTGGAGCCATCGTGCACCAGCGGCTGCACATCCTGCTCGCCCTTGGCCGCCCGGGACCCCGCGAGCTTCCCCCCGGGATAGGGGTCGGAGAGCTTGATAGGCCGCGGCTCGCGCGGCATGCCGGGGTACCGGAAGTGTTCCGGGTCGGCATCGTCATCGCTCTCGCTGCTGGGCCCGATCGATGAGCGCGCGTGCTCGGCGTTCAGGGCCGACTGCGACTTTGCGAGGAAGCCAAGGAGTCGCCGAGGAGCAGCAGAGGGCTCCCCGGTTGTGACACGGTTCATAGAGCTGCCCCTCATCGTCTCCTTGTGGACATGGTGTGTCGCTCCGGCCGAGCCATTGCTTATGGGCTCAGCTCTAGACGCTTATCAAACGTCGTGGTTTAATGTTTGTGCGAAACAATAAGCGGGTCACTAACCTTCGAAGTGCACAGTCAGGGTTGAGTAGACTTTCTGAAGTAACTACGTTTGCTTTGTGTTCATTATTGGTGCGCTTATCATGCTCATGTCAGTTAGCTCCAACAATGAGAAGGCCATCGTGTATTTGCGTTCAACTATCCGTTAGTTCCAACCGCATTCTTTGGTTCCAACCCTCCATGCCGCAGGATAACCTAAAAATTTTCACCCAACATGCTATCTTACATGGTATGAAATGTACGCAGAGCTCGATGTCGCGCCAAGAGCTGGGCGGACTCTGAGTCACGCGCAGGTGGGACACGCTGCAGCTCGCAACTCGCTCTTTCAAGGCCTTACAATAGGGGCCATAATTATGCAAATCGCAAGGACGAACGGCACGATAATCAAAAGAACAGCCAACATACAGACTCGACAGGCCTCGCGACTTCGTCGTCCGCAATGAACACGGTAACGACACCGTACGATCCGCCCTGGTACAATCGGACGTGATTATGCAGGACTTCCAGCATTATTGCTACTGTTCATTGTAGACCTACGCCTTACTGGGAACGCTCTTGTTGGGGTAGACACAGCGCCTACAAGGACATTACATCTCGGCATGCACGCACGCGTAGCGCCTCCGCTGACAGCAGCTCCACCTCCTCACAGCCGCCCCAGACAACCCCGCCTCCCAAGCCCCCAAACCACCGCACCACCACCACAGACAACCGCCTCGCCGCAGCAATGCCCCTCTGCTCCGCCAGCCCGTCGTCCCACTTCACGAAGAAATATCTGGGCCAGGCCAGGGGCCCCCCGCTACCGCACGCTACCGCACGCTGCCCCACCGACCCACTGGCCCACTGGCCCACCTTCCTCCGCCGCTGCCTGCCTGCCCGCCCTGCTCTGCCCTGCCCCATGAACACTGCGCGCTTGATCCGCTTTCCGTCCAACGGACACCGCGTCCTCCTGGAGGTCCTGGTCCCACAGCCGCCGTGGCGCTGTCGCCAGTAGTCGGGGAACGGGTACGGCAGCTGCACTGCCCGGCAAGGCGAGGCAAGGCAAGGCAAGGCAGGCTCGGCAAGGCGAACCCGATGAGCTCGATGGGCTGGTTGGATCGGATCAGATCAGATCAGATCAGATCGGTTCGGTTCGAATCGGATCTGATCTGATCGGATGTGAGTGTACATCGCTTACATCACGTGTGTACTTCATCACGTATGCAGTGCAGGGAGGCAGCGCAGCAGCTCTACCAGCAGCTGGAAATGGCCCGTGCGCTCTTAACCCGTCACGAGCCTTCTGGAGCCTGACCACAGAAACGACCCCACACCCACACCCACACCCACCCACACACACGTGCACCCTGCCTGCCCTACAATGCGCTCGTCCCCGCCCCCGCCCCCGCCCCCGCACCGCCGACAGCGGCGGTGGCGGCATCAGCCGCCGCTGCCGCCGCCGCCACCAGTACCTCTCCCCCCACTGCCAAATGGTCCGACGGAAAGAACTCATTCGGAATGGCCGTGAAGGCAATGTCCGTCAGCGGGTCGCGCCAAGTAGGATCACGGCTGCCGCCGCCGCCGGCGCCGCCGCCGCCGCTGGCGCCGCCAGCGGGCCCCAGCGGCGGCAGTCCGCCGTCGTCGTACGGCATGGCCAGCCCCGATGCGACGCTGAAGTCCCCGCGGGATATCCACACGAAGTCGATGCATCCTGCCCAGGAGGAGGTGCGGGTGGTGAGGGGGGGCTCCCTGGAGGACCGGGGGGGAGGGGAGGGCGGGACGGGTGGGTTTGGTGGTTAAATATTGATTTTCAGTTCGGTTCTTTCCTACAAACCAAACCACACCGCGCTTCGAAAGCTGTAGCGGCTGCTGCGCGAGTAATGCGCCACACACCACATCACGTCACATCACATCACGTCAATGTCACGACATCAATGTCAACAGCAATCCTTTCCTTTCGAGGCCAGGAAGCTCGGCAGTCAGGGCCTTGAGACCAAGTCTGCGCGGTTGGTTTTAGGGTCGTGTTTTTGGGTTTTAGGGGATTTGAACCCGGCCGCGCACCTGCCAAACGCCTCCACATTCAGGCTGACCAGCTGCAGTCCCCCACTGGTGAGTGGCACAGCGGGAAAGCGCTCCGCCGCCGCCGCCGCCGCAGCAGCAGCAGCTCCCGCAGCAGGGCTCCTAGGGGCCGTAGAGGCCGTAGGGGCCGCTCCCTCCCACACGCGGGTGGCGGGGTGGTCGGGGTGGTCGGGCGGCAGCGACCCGTGGGTCAGCAGCGTGTACACGCCGCTCGCCAGGCCGCCGGGCGGGACCTGCGGGCGCCAAGGGATGGAGGCGTGCATCTGGTGGGTGTGTGTGGCGCCACATCCCAGCCCCAGCCCCAGCCCCAGCCCCACCTGCGGGTCGAATCTATCCGGCAGCCACTTCCGAGCCAAGCTGTTGAAGTCGCCGAAGAGCACCACACCCGGGGCCACCGAGCCAGCGCCGGGGCCGGCGCCGGTCGCCGCCTCGCGCGAAAACGCTGCCAGGGAGCCGCACAAAAGCGCGGCCTGCGGAGGGGGTGGGGGTGGGGGTGGGGGTGAGAGTGGGCGAGGGGAAAGGGGGGAAAGGGGGCGGCTGCCGAGTTGGGGGAGGGAAAAGCCGCCGGGGCCGGGGCAGCCGCGATGACACGGCTGAGGACGCGAGGGGGTCGCCGGGACTCCGGGGTCCGGGCCTTGGCTGGCTGGCTGGCTGGCGGGGGAAAGGCTTTGAGGACAGCCGGAGAGCGCGCCGTCGCGAACCCGCTCGGGGTTGCGCCTGGCCCCCTTTGTCCTAGTATACATGATGACACAAGAGAGAGAGAGAGAGAGGGTCGAACTGAACGTATTATTCATTTTTCATTTTTATAACGTTGGACCCCTCCGCCCTCCCTCCTCCTGGCCTACCTGAAGCGCCTTCACGTCGGGGAAGGCCTGAGGGCGGGGGGCGCCGCGGGGGAGGGCAGGGCAGGGCAGGGAAGGGAAGGGGATAGGGGAGGGGATAGGGGAGGGCAGGGACTCCGTTGTTGTTGTTGTTGTTATGGTTGTTGAGCTTTGACAGAGGGGTCCTCCACCATCTTCCCGGCCGCTCCCAACACGCCCATTCGGTGGGCGTTCTAGTCTCAACCCACAACCCTAAAAACCCTAAAACCCTAAACCCACCCCTCCCACACCGCTCCCCGCTGGCCCGCCCCCCGAGGCCCCAGACCCGACCAGTCGCCGCACCGGGGCCGCACCGGGTTCCAGAACAGGTGAGTGACAGCCGCCACCAGCAGCCTTCCACTGGGGCGGTGCCGCAGCAGCGCCATCACCGCCCCCTCCCCCAGCTCACGAAGCTTGGACCAGGGCAGGCTGCCTGCACGGGCCGGGTTGGCTCGGGGGTTACGGCGTCAGCCGTCCACGCAGCGGGTGCGGGTGTGTATGTGTGTGTGGCGACGTCGCCGTGGTAGAATACGGCAGCGTGCTGACGTACAATACACGGCACGCCGTGATGACGACGGGCTCGCGAGCTGAGGTGGCCCAACAGCCCTCCCCCTGCCCACCGCCCAACCACCAGCTGCGTTGCCCTCTCCCCAAATCGTGGGGTCCCGGCCGTCGCCCCCCCCCAGATTGAAACCCAGCTCTTGCCCACCCTACCGCCGTACTGCCGTACTGCCGTTCCTATACTTCCCAGTCGTCACCGGCACCCACCCGCCACCTCCGCCGGCAGTCCGGCGACCCGCGGGTCCATCTCGCCGTACAGCACGTGGCGACACGTCAGCATCTCCAGCGCGGCGTCCCGCCACAGCAGCGCTATGCCCTCGGGGGGGCCGGGCACCGGACCCACCTGCAGCAGGACGTGCGGAGAGGAGCGCGGAGCAACACCCCCGTGTGCATACGGTATGTGCACGTCGTACTACTGTCATCACATGCCGTAAACTCCCTTTTTTAAACTCCATATAAAAAAAACCCACATATTGAACCCCCCTTAGTAAACAATGCCCTCTCCACAGCCCACTTAACCCCTGCCTCACCGATCTCTCCAGGAACTCTCCGCACATGCCCCGCTGTGACATCCACCCCTGGAGCTCCCCCCGGAAGAACGCCTTGTCACACTCCTGTGGAGTCATCCACGAATTGGAGGATGGGAGGGGGGGGTGAGGGACGGGGCGTGTCAGGCTACGGGGAGGGTGAGGGGCGGGGTGAGGGGCGGGGTGAGGGGCGGGGTGAGGGGCGGGGTGAGGGGCGGGGTGAGGGGCGGGTTGAGGGGCGGGTTGAGGGGCGGGGAGGTGGGGCGAGGAGGAGGTGAGGGTGGTCGCCGGGAGCGGCTGAGGGCGAGCGTATGTCGTACGCATTTGCTGTCGTTCGTATGTACGGCACGCGCCTGCAGGCCCAGCAGGTCGGCTGCCAGGTGGTCCATCTCACGAAGCACTCCCGCCCGCCGATACTCCCACGCCAGGAATTGCGGAGGGCAGTAGCTGTTGTAGCTGCGAGAGTGGCAGCACGGCAGCGGAGGGAGGGCGGCGAACAGGAAGGATGGCGCGGGAGGAAAAGGGAAGAAAGAGAAGCGCGGGCGGATCGAGGGGTGGCGCGGGCGCGGGCGGGGGCCGAGGGTGGGGTGGGGTTAAGGCGGCCAGCGGGGCAGGCGATGTGGGCTGGAGGGCTGAGGAAGATGCGATCAAAACTTGGCGGTGGTGTGGGATGAGGTAACGGGGGGTGGGGGTGGTGGCGGATAGGTTTGGGGGTGCTAAATCTGTGGCGGGTGTAGGGCGAAAGGGGAAAGTGCGGAGAAATGTGTGCAGCGCTGGGCTAGGCGAGGCCAACGGTCCGTCTTCAACGGAGCCGCGCGCGACAGCTGCGCAACAGGTGGCACGGGGATGCCGTCACTCTCCAGGCGCGCACACACACACCCTGGCCTTACTTTGCATATCGTGGCGCGAGGATATTGTAGCTGATCACCTTCAGGGAGTTCCGGGCTGGTAGACAGTTTCGGGCCTCGGGCCGCACGGCCGAAGCAGGTGTCATGGCTCTAATTTGAGCCTGGCAGGCCGCAGAGAAGGTAAGTCATGGAGGAAATCGCCTGGGCAAGGGCGGGAAAGCGCTAGGTCTGTTCAGTCACCCGCCGTACAAAACGGCAGCTTCACCAAGGCGCAAGGCCAGCTGCGAGGGCCACATCATGTGGTGATGATGATGCAGCTTACTTATTAGTATTTTCACTTGATTAATTGGTTACTGTTTTGTAGAGGAAGCAAAATATTTTGATGCTCTCCGACGCAACTCTCGGGCGCTTCGCAGTCTTCATCGCCACAGCAGCTTTTATCTACGGATCTATCTGGCTTCTCGTTGTGGTAGGCGTTCCCTCCACCCTTACTTCCGCTGCCCTAGCGCAACGTTAGTTGAATTAAGTTGCCCTTCGTCATCACGCGTGGCCCCCGCGCAGCCGTTCTTCGAGGAGTGCCATCCCGTCCTGCTGCTCTTTCCACCTGTGGAGCACGCCTTCCTGCTGGCGAACACTGTCGTGGTCGCGCTTGGCGCCACGGCGCTCGGCTACGCGGGCTGGGCTCTGCTCACCTGTTGAGGCCCGGACGCAGCCAACGTTGGTGTCCGCGGCGGCAGCGTCGCGCTCTCTGCCCGGGGCACGGACCGCGGCAGCTCTCTGCCCGACATCTGAGCGGCTATCGCGGCCTCCTTGCACGCGGACGGGCCCTCGCCGCCACGGAGTCCGCTGTCACAGCCCCGTGACTGCTGCCTGCCTCCCCCAGACACGCATAGAATTCCAGGACAGCACAAAAAGAAAGGGGCTTCTGTACTAAAGGGGATACTCTTTCACGATTTTTTTACCTAAATCCTATCTGCTGGGAGAGGCTTGGCCAAGAGCTGAGGAAAAAGACAGGAGCCCAGCCAGCATCGGACCCCACCACACGTGTGTGTGTGTGCAAGGGGGGCGGGCGCCTCTGGACGCCAGACGCGGCCGGGGCCAACGGGGGCCGGGCCCCAGCTCACAGCCCGGACTGACCCGGACTGACTGCTCCACCCTTCGGCGGCCAACAGCCGCCTAGCCTTCCGAGGGCCTGGGGCCCACTGTAGCCAGCCACGACAAGCGCCGCCGCCGCCAACGCCGCCGACGTGGCCGACGACGACAACGACGACTTGTCTGCGCGGCAAGTAGGCGTATCGGCAACGCTGCACCCCCACCCCCACCCCCACCATGGCGACCGAGGCGGCGGCGCTGCGCCCCCGTCACCTCCTGGACGTAGATACGTGGCAGACCCAGTTGGAGGAGCTGCTGGCGCTGCGGTCCGTGTACGACGAAGATTTCAGGTGCGAGTTTTTTCACCCACGTGGGGCACGACATCGGCACGGTGGCCTGCAGGGCACCCCCCCCCCCGGATCTGGGTTTGCGCCGCTGGGTAGTGCTATGGTAACTCCGTATATGGCCACAAGTTGTCTAGGCTACAGGCCGAGACGCTGGTGTCGTGGTGTGTGCGTGTGTGTGCCTTGATGGGCTGTGTGCCACGACGGGCTCTGCTAGTGGGAACGCGGGGCCTCGCGTCTCCATGAGCGTCGACCACTCGGTCCCGCTCGGCCGCCCCGCGTGCCCTGCCGATCTGGGTTTTCACGACGACCCATGTGGGTCGACTGACACAACCGCGCTCCCCGGACACCGCCTCGCCCTGCCCCCCCCCCCGCTGACCCCCCGCTGCGCACTGGACAGGCTCCTGGCGGCCCCTGGCGTCGGCCAGCCGCCGCCACAACCAGCAGCCACCTCCTCCTCCTCCTCCGGGGAGCCCTCCGCCCGGGGCGGCGGCGGCGGCGGCGGCAGAGATCGCTGCCTAGATCTGGACCTGGACCTGGAGGAGCTCCTGGCTGCCGGGCCCCCGCCGGAGCTGCTGGCGGCCGATGATGATGCTGGCGGCGGCGGCGGGCCGTCCGGTAGCGGCGGCGGCGGCGGCGGCGGTGGCTTGGAATGTTTCGTGGCGGAGGCGCTGGTCCACGTGGACGTCCCGGAGGGCGGACTGCAGCTCGTACTGCAGGTGCCGCCGCCATTGCCGGCTCCGCCGGCGGCGGCGGCAGCGGCGGCGGGCGCCGCCTCTGGCGGCGCCACGGCAGCAGTCGACGGCGGCGCAGCTACCGCAGGCGCCGGTCACGGCGACCGGGCCCAAGAGGTCGGCGGGGGCGGTGACCAGCCCACGACGACGGGGCCTGAGGGCTGGGCCACCGTCACGTCCAAGCGCGGCGGCGGCCGTGGCGGCGGAGGCCGCACCGGCGGTGACGGCGGAGGCAGCAGCCCGGGGTGTGAACGCGCAAGCGCCGGCGCCGGCGGCCGGCGCGGCGGCAGGGGCCGCGGCGGCCGCGGGTTCGGAGCGCCGGCCGCGGAGGCTGGGACCGCGGCGCAGGATGGCGGCGGCGGCGGCGGCCGGGGGCTGCATGGCCCCACTGGGCGGGGCCGGGGCCGCGGCCGGGGCCGCAGCGCGCCACAGCAGCCCACGTGCGAGCAGGCGACGGCAGCGGCGGGTGGTGCCGACGCTGGCGACCCCGCGGCGGCCGCCGCCGACGGCCTGGCGGGGGCCCTCCTCGCCGCGCCGGTGGGTACGCATGGGAAGCCAGGGGAGGCGACTTGGGGATCCGGCGTACCAGCGGCTTCCCCTCCACCAGCACCACCAGGCGCAGTGACGGAGGCGCGGGGGGAGGCGCCGGAGGCGCCTGCGGCGCCCAGGCCGGCGCCGGCGGCGCCGGCGGCGCCGTCGGCGCCGACGCTGGTGCCGTTTGGCGCGTCGGTTCAGTTCCTGAGCCCCATTCGGGTGACGTTGACACTGCCGGCGTCGTACCCCGCGTCGGCGCCGCCCGCCGTGGAGCTCCAGGCGCTGTGGCTGACGCCGGGGCAGGCGGGCTCCTTGGTTTCGGAGCTCCTGGAGCAGTGGCGGGCGGCGGGCGGTGGCGATGGCGCGCCCATCCTGTTCCTCTGGCTGGACTGGCTGCGGTCGGAGGCGCTGCCGTACCTGGGTGTACGGCAGCAGCTGGTGCTGGGAGGCGGAGGCGGAGGCGGAGGCGGCGGGTGCGGCGGTGGGCCGGGTGCGGCGGCGGCGGCGGCGCCGGAGGGCTTGGCGTTGTCGCTGATGCGTTACTCGGCGCGGCGTGAGCAGGAGAAGTTCAATGAATCCAATGTCAGGTTAGAACTTAGAAGGGGGCTTGATGAGCGTCAGAGGTTGGGAGTCGATTTCTGGTTGAGAGTAGAGGAGGGAGGGGGAGAGAGCGGATGAGGGAGCGGGGGAGAGAGCGGATGGGGGAGCGGGGGAGAGAGCGGATGGGGGAGCGGGAGCCGAGGCAGGGTGGAGGGCAGGTTGCGACGCTGGTCGTAGGGCGGAGCGCGGTACAGCACGCGCTCGTCGGCGTTTGGGGCTCATGTCGCGCGATTGTGTGTGTTTGTTTGCTTGTTTTTTTTGTTTTTTGTGCGTTTGTTCGTTTGAGGAACGGATCAGTGCGCGGATTGGTGGCATCAGATCTTGGAGGGTGTTCGTCCTCGCGTGCGGCGCGTGGTGCCCTCAGCTCCCACTTCTTTCCTCACCCCCACCCCCAGTCCCCCACGCCCACCTCCACCTCCACGCCCCCCACCTTCCGGCCTATACGTGGATAACCCCCGCCCGCAGCTGCTCCATCTGTCTGGATGAGCAGCTGGGTCAGCGCTGCGTGCGGCTGCCCGACTGCCGCGACGCCTTCTGCTCCGCCTGCCTCACCACCCACCTGCGCACCCAGCTGGGGGAGGGGGCGGTGGACAACATGCGCTGCCCCGCCCCCACCTGCCGCCGCCAGCTTCCGCCCTACGTGCTGCAGCAGCTGCTCAGCCAGGTGGGGAGCGGAGCGAGGGAGTGGGTGGGGGGCTGGGTGGTGGTATGGTGTGTGTGGGGGGGCCGGGGAAGGGTGTGACAGTCAAAGGTGGCAAGAAGCTGACAAGAGCCAACAAACGCGGTGTGATATATATGTCCGTCCCCTTGTCCCGTGTCCCAAGGTCCTGTCCTGTCCGGCTGCCCGGCCCCCACCACCCCACGCCCCCCGGCTCCCCACCCACCGCTCCCTTCCTTCCCCTGGAGTGTTCCAGTCTGAGTACGAGCGGTGGGAGAGTCTGACTCTGCAGCGCACTCTGGACAAGATGGAGGATCTGGTGTACTGCCCCCGATGCAGGTAGGGGGAGGGGAGGGAAGGAGGGAGAAGGGAAGGGGAGGGAAGGGGAAGGGAAGGGAGGGGAAGGAGGGGGACAGGGGTTCCTCGCTTTCAGAGGTGTGTGTGGGGGGGGGGAGCGATTGGGGGGAAGGGCGAAGTGTTGGCCGCCCGCTCGCCCCTCGCCTCCACCTCCCCACTTCGAACCGCGGGCTCCAACTTCCCTGTCTCCGCCCTCCGCCCCCCCCCCCCGACCCCGACCCCGACCCCGACTCCCCCCTCCCCTCCTCGCTCCAGGGAGCCCTGTCTGGAGGACCGCGACCACTGCACGCTGTGTCCCGGCTGTTTCTTCTCCTTCTGCTCCCTGTGCGAGGAGTCATGGCACCCGGGGAGGTGAGGGGAGGGGGTGAGAGCGAGTCGGATGAGGGGTGGATTGGGTTTACAGAAGGAGGCGGGCGGGGCACAGCGGTGGCCGGAATGGGGCTATGGGGGAGGGGAGGCAGGCGCGCGCACGTGTGTTTGTGTGGCTGGTTGGTTGCGCTTGGCAGCCAGGGGGATGGCGGGGTGACGGTGGTGGGGGTGGGTGCGGGACAGTCCGAAATAGCGAATGGCTGATTGCTACACCCAGTATCATTTCTGCATTTACGCGTCTCCCTAACCCTTCCGCTTCCCCCCCCCACCCCCCACCCACTCACACCCAGCACCTGTCTGGACCCCGAGGCCCGGCTGGCACTGCTGGAGGAGCGGCGGGCGGTGTGCGGGGAGGGGCGGGGAGGGAATGCACTGGAGCGGGCGCGCAGGGAGATCAACCGCCGTAACGAACTCAAGAGCCTGGCGCTGCTGTCGGTAGGGATACCGTAGGAGGGGCAGACTGCCCCTGGCTGGCTGGCTGCCGGGCGGGGGCCGGGGGGCAGGGGAAGGGGGCGGGCGCGGGCGAGGCGAATGAGGGTTGTTTTAGGGCTGTGTGGGATTAAGGGTATATTCGAGGGATGGGACCGACGTGCGGGTGTGCTCAAACCTGGAAGGGGAAGGGGTGCTTCAAGCCACCCCAACCCCCAAGCAGGGCGAATCCGCAGCCGCGGCGACGGGACTGAGGCGACGTTCGGCGAATGGATGCAGCACTAGCTCACCTCACGAGACGCACCGGCACCTGTTACCTTATACCCCACACCGGGCCTCCCGCAGTGCACCACCAAAGCCCTGTCCCGCTGTCTGGGTCCCGCCCCGGCTCTCTCTCTCTCCCTCCCTCCCCCCCGGCCTCCACGTGTATAACCCCCCTCCCTTCCCCGGTACCCTCCCTTCCCCCTCCCCTCCTCTTTCTCAGAGCACCACCCAGCAGTGCCCCATGTGCTCCATGGGGGTGGAGAAGACCGAGGGATGCAACAAGATGACGTGCGCCTACTGCGGGGCGTACTTTTGCTGGCGATGCAACAAGGCAGGGCGGGGCTGGGCTGGGCAGGGCTGGGGTGACGTGGGTCAGGGGGAAAAAGGCGTGGGGAGGAAGAGGGGAGGGAGGAGTGTGAGGTTGGGGGAAAGGCGGGGCTGTCTGGCCGGGGAAGTGGGGCTGGCTTGCTGGCTGGGCCGGCCGGCCGGCTGGCTAGCTGGCTGGCTGGGCGAGCGGTGGATTAACGGTTTTTTTTGGGGAGGGAGGTCTGGGTTGCACGTGTCCACCTGACACGAGCTCCTGTCCGCTCCTCCCTCGAGCTGTACCCGCCCCACCCACCCACCCGACCCTGTGTCTTCTTTATTACCCACCCTGACCCACCTGTCCACCCTGACCCACCCACCCACCCCCTGTTTTCAGGTGATCAGCGGCTACGACCACTTCCAGCAGACCCCCGGCGGAGAGGGCGGCTGTGTGCTGTTCGAGCAGCAGGAGATCGACCGATGGAACGCGAGGTGGCAGGCGGGTGAGTGAGCGAGTGGGTGGTTGGGTGAGTGGGTGGGTGAGCGAGTGAGGGAGCGAGCGAGTGGGTGAGCGAGTGAGGGAGCGAGCGAGTGGGTGAGCGAGTGAGGGAGCGAGCGAGTGGGTGAGCGGATGAGTGAGGGAGCGAGTGGGTGAGCGAGTGAGGGAGCGAGCGAGTGGGTGAGCGAGTGAGGGAGCGAGCGAGTGGGTGAGCGAGTGAGGGAGCGAGCGAGTGGGTGAGCGGATGAGTGAGGGAGCGAGTGGGTGAGCGGATGAGTGAGGGAGCGAGTGGGTGAGCGGATGAGTGAGGGAGCGAGTGGGTGAGCGAGTGAGGGAGCGAGCGAGTGGGTGAGCGAGTGAGGGAGCGAGCGAGTGGGTGAGCGGATGAGTGAGGGAGCGAGTGGGTGAGCGAGTGAGGGAGCGAGCGAGTGGGTGAGCGGATGAGTGAGGGAGCGAGTGGGTGAGCGAGTGAGGGAGCGAGCGAGTGGGTGAGCGGATGAGTGAGGGAGCGAGTGGGTGAGCGGATGAGTGAGGGAGCGAGTGGGTGAGCGAGTGAGGGAGCGAGCGAGTGGGTGCGTGAGTGGGCTCGCCCTCCTTCGGCGGTTATGGCGGTTCATCTATCCATCACCCCCACCACCCCCCTCGTTACCCCTTGGTTGCAACCGCGTCCCACCGAACCGACACGCAGGCGGCCGAGCGGTGGAGGTGGAGCAACGGGGCGCCTTCGTTGGAATGCTGCTGCAGCACGACAGAGAGGTGCAGGTACGACGTACGGCGCATGGATCTGTGTGTGTACGGCCTAACTCCGACCCTAACCCTAACCCCGACCCTAACCCCGACCCCGACCTCGGCCGCGCGGTGCCCCTCGAAGGTGCGTCTGTGTCACTGCGTGGTGTGCGGTCAGCGCAACATCAAGGAGGGCGGCAACAACAACATCCGCTGCTGGTCCTGCAACTCCCACTTCTGCTACCTCTGCCGCACCTGGCTGAGAACCAAGCCCGGGGCGCACTTCGGGCCGGGACGATGCCGCCAGCACTCGGACGACTGACGGACAGAGGACTGGGGCGGCGGTGTTGGTGGGGGCGGGGGTGGCGGAGGTGGTGGTGGTGGTGGTAGTGGTGGGAGGTGGAGGTGGTGGTTGGAGTTGATGGTTGGAGGTGGTGGTGGTGGCGGCGAAGGTAACGGCGATGAGGGATTGGACGCTCGGGCGGCTCCTCGGCACTGTCGGCGGCATTCTCAACAACGGCAAGGGCTGTTGACGTTGTCCGTCGGGTGTCGGCTCGTCGTGTGTGTTTCTTTCTTTCTTTCTTTCTTTGTGGGTGGGCAGCCGCGAAGCGCTGCGTTTTTTCCTTGGTCTGCGACGATTGGAGGGTTCCGGACAGGAGGGAGGAGGGGGGCTTTGTTGCCCCTGACTTGCGGAGATGTGTCCTCCGCGTAAGTACATCCCGGCAAAGTCCGACGTGCGTGCGCATGTGAGCGGTGTGCGTATGCTGTCTGCCTGCCTGTATGTCTGTGTGTGCTCGCGTGTGTGTGTATGTGTGTGTGTGTGTGTGTGTGTGTTTTGAGGCCGTACCGTTTGTTGACGAGGCCTGCGCTTTGGACCTGACCCCAAACACACGGCGGCAAGGTTAGGGCGCCTGGCAGGGCTGCGATGTCCGATGTGCCCAATGGGCCCGATGACCCGATGTGTCCGCGATGCTGCAAGCGGTGAAAGTTGCTCTCCGCTGGAAGCGAAAAGCTTGTGGGCGGTGGGTCGATCGACCGTGAAGACATGCGGCACGGTATGGTACGGCATGGTACGGTATGGTACGGCATGCCTGGCGGCGGCAGCGATGGGGTTGTTCAGGGTGACGGCACGGTGTGTGTGTGTGTGTGTGTGTGTGTGTGTGTAACTGTTACATATCTGCCGGGCCGGCACTGGCCGGGGGCGCTAACCCGCCCACATACGGGAGACCGCCGAAGCACTCCTCGGTTGAGGAGGGGCGTACCACCTTGTCTGCACACTGCACCGGGAAGTGCTAACCGCTGCGCCGTAATCGTCACAGGACAGCGTCCACCTGATTGTGTGTGTGTGTGGAGCAGGCGTTTCGAGGCCCCTCGTTCCGCTGCCACGACGGTCCCGATCCAGATCTAGATCCAAATCTAGATCCAGATCCAGGTCCCGGTGTCGGCGGGAGTGCAGTGCAGCGACGGTTGCGGCGCAGGGGTTCCAAGTGCGCCGGTGAGCCGGTGAGCCCGGGACAACACCGCTCTGTTTCGCTGATCCTCGCCGCTGCTGCTGTTCTTGTGGTTGTTGTTGTTGTTGTTACGGTGTGTTGCTCCAGACGCTCGTAAAGGAGCAGCCAGCGTTTACAGGCACACCGCACACACCGAAACGAAACGTCACCTTACAAAGGACCCAAAAAGGATCACCGGTACACCAGACAGACACCTGCTCTGTTCCGGAGTCGTGGAGGCCACTGAAACAAACGCAACACAACAACACAACAACACGACCTGCTGCGGTGAAAACTGGGCACAGCCGCATCACCGTTGTTGGTGTGAGGGATGCGGGTTTCAAATCAAAGTCAGGGCTCAGGGGACCAGACCGGTCGGGACCCACGGATCGCGGCCGAACGAACGGGGGCAGAGGTTGGGGCCCGAGAGGCAGGGGATTGCAAGGGGGAGGGGACTGAGACAAAGGGCGGCACCGCCGAGCAAGGGAGAGTAGGGAGGGGTGGCTAGCGGGAGGAGGGACCCAGGGCCTGCGGAAGGGGGAGGCGAGGGGAGGCAGCGAGGGATTTCGGAGGGGGGGAGGAGGGTTGGGGAGAAACAGGGCACAGTACGCCTATTAATTAAGATAGATGCTTAGTAAGTAGGCATCAAGTTGTCGTCCTCATCTCCATTCTTACGCGGCTGTGCCCGAGTGGTCTAAGGGGCCAGACTTGAACACATCACACTGTCAGGCATCTGGTGGCATTTGCCTCACAGGTTCAAATCCTGTCGGTCGCGGCGTCTTCTTATTGTAGGGCCCATCCGGGCCACCCACCTCGCCCTCTCCTGCGGCGGGCGGCGGGCGGCACCCATTAGGGAGGACAGCATGCGGGACCAGAGGGTACCTCCCTCCATGGCTACCTGGTGGGCAGCGAAGCTGGGGACTGCCATAGCCTACTGGGACTGCTGCAGGCCAAGGGCAGCTCCCCCTTTCCTTTCCTTTCCTCCCTCCTCCGGGTTTGTCCACGAACACGTGACGGAGTTGAGGGGCGGCGGCGAGGGCGGTTGCGGCTGTGGGGGTTGCTTCGACCACCGCTGGGGCACTGGAGCAGCGGTGGCATCCGCGGCTCGGGGGAGGGGGGGAGCTGCGGGGTTACGAGAGCGGGTTTTTGTACTGGCGGAGTGGCGTTGCCCCTGGATGGCTGGGATGGCGACAGTGCGTGATCAGGGGCAGCTTCGTTGTTGCATCTCGGGAGGGGCACTGATCGGATCCGGCTCCAGGGTTGGGTATGCGGGCCGGTGCTGTGCGGCCGCCAGCAGCGTTGTCAAGGTGTGCATCATCGTGCGCGAGCCCCGGCTTGCGTGCTGCACTGCCGTATGGCCGGTTGGTAACGAAACAACGGCATAATGGACGGAGATCAACTAGGGCTGCCGACGCGCTGGATATCATCGTGAATGGAAGAGGAGGAAGCCGGGGCATGGAGAGGAGAAGTGGCAAGTGCAATGTTTTTCCCCGGATGCTCGGATCAACCGGTGCGCGGGTTTCAATAAGCTTTTCAACATACAGTACAATCTCTTTCAGGGTTGTTGAAGATACTTATAGATAGTATTGCCCTCGCGTGGGCCTGAAATGATGACACTACCTTCGCTCGCGACGCTCGGGAGACCGGATCGGAAAGCTGCTTGCCCGAGCCAGGGCCTTCCCATCATCTACTGAAATAAAAGTACTTGAGGTTTTGAATTGTTACATGTTATCAGACCTTGCCAAACGCGCACCACGTACTAACCAGAACAACGCGAAACGCATTAGTGATATGCGACGACCGTCGTACAGAAAGTAACAAAAGTTGCGACCGAGAGCTCCATCGCAACTGTAGTCAACGCGAACCTCAAACCACAACTGCATCGATGGAAGCTGTGAAGGAGCATTGATCGCGCTCGAAGTTGGCCAAACCCAACCAGTCCTTTCTCTTGAATCAGGCTGCAAAGGGATGGATTTCTCAGACCCTGATCTCGTGGCGAGAGCCTATGTCATGCAATGGATGCACGAAAACGGCCTGCACAACGGTACGCCGAGGGACGCCGCCTCGGGGAACCCGCCTGTCCCGCCCGCCTCAGTCTTCCTGGAAACGCTGCCCCCTTCCCACTCAACCCCGCCCGCAATGCTCCCCGCCGTTTCACCCAACCAGCTCTCAAGGCACTCGAGAAGGACCTTGGCCGGCTGTACGATGATTCGCAGCTTCCCGAGGCTTCCCAGCTCATGCAGGCAAGACGAGACTCTCGGCCGAGACGAGTTCTTGTTCTGCTCGTTTGGCCCCCCGCCTCGCCCGCTCCGTTCTCATCCCGCTTGCGCCTCCCTTCTTACCATGACCCCACCATGCCCCACCATGCCCCACTAACCGACGGAACCAGCTCGTTTGGCGACATGTGGAGGAGCGGCTTCAACAGCAGCAGGAGCTGGAAGACGAGGACGAGGACCCGGACGCAGGCGCTGGCGGCGGCGCTGAAGGCGCTGGCGGCGGCGCTGGAGGCGCTGGCGGCGGCGGCGGCGGCAGCTCTCGGTCCCGTCGGCGGCAGCAGCAGGAGGAGGCTCTGCAGCTGCTCCGTGCCGGCTGCGACGACTACGCGGGCCGGGCGGTGGTGGCGGAGGTACCGGTGGAGGTGCACAGAGCCAATGTCATTGCCGTACGGATGGTTCCGGAGCAGGACTGCGTGATCACCGCCGCGGGTGCGGGGGGTTGCTTGGGGGATGGGGGAATGGGGTGGGATTACACCAAAGAAGACGCGTATGTGCGTGCGCGTGTGCATGTGTATGTGCATGTGCATGTGTATGTGTATGTGACGGGGCGGCGGCGGTGTTTCTGCGACGCATCAAACCCCCAAGGACCCCAAAGGCACCCCGGGCTCTCCTTCCTACCTCCTGCAGGGGACGGCTGCGTGCGCTGCGTGCGGTACGGCAGCCTCGGCGGCGGCGGTAGCGGTGGGGGGGCAGCGGCGGCGGCGGCGGCTGTGGAGGTGGTGTGGCAGACGCGGGTGGGCAGTTCGGCGCTGCTGTCGCTGGCACTGCACCCCGACTACTGGTGGGGAGGGGGAGGAGGGGGAGGGAACCTGGGGTCAGTGGAGGGTTGTCTCTCCCCCAGGGATGGCTGAATGTGGGGCTTCCCATGCACATCCTCCCGACTGCACTGCACTGCACGGTACTGTACTGCACTGTACTGCACTGTACTGCACTGTACTGCACTGTACTGCAATGTTCTGCATTGTTCTGCACTGTACTGTACTACGGATGAGGGATCTCCCTCGGGTCAGGTCAGGAAAACGGGTGGTGTCGTTGGGCGTCTCCGAAGCGGCGTTGGACCGCTGACGCTGACGCTGACGGTGGTGGTGGTGGCGGTGTTGTTGTTGGCGTTAGCACTGGCCTCCGTGCCTTCGTGCCAACTCCTCCCCCTTCCTCCTCTCCCTTCTTCCCCCTCCTCTTCCCCCTCCCCCAAACCCCACCACCAATGCACCGCGCCGCAGCCGCGGCCTCCCCCTGGTGGCGGTGGGCGCCATGGACGGCCGCCTGACGGTGCTGCACGGCCCCACAGGCGCCACCCTGGCCACCCTCCAACCCCACAACAAGTACGTGGTAAGGGTAGCCTGGGCCCCGACAACAGCAACACCAGCAGCAGCAGCAGCAGCAGCAACAGGGATGCGGAACCCTACCAAACCCAACACCACCGATTCCGACGCCAGCCCCGGCCCCAGCCTCAGCCCGACGGCAGCAGCTGCGGCAGGCAGCGCGGCAACAGCCCAAGAGGCAGGGCTGAAGACGACGGCGGTGGCGTGTGGGGACAGCGGCAGCGGCCCCCGGGCGGTCTCCCCGGGCCCGCAGGGGATCCGGTGGCCGGCGCTGCTCCTCGCAACTGCCTCAACGGACGAGACGGTTACCATCGTACGACTGGATTTGGATCTGGATCTGGGGACTGGGTTGAACGGGCTATCGGCGGCGGCGGCGGCCGGGGCCGGGAGGTTGAAGACAGTCCGGCAGGTGCGGACGAGGGGAGTGAGTGAACCAGCCAGCGATGGGCTTTGCATCGCTGGGTGCCTGGCGGTTGCTGATGTTGTTGCGGTAATTGTTGTTGTTACGGTGGGCTCCAGGATCTTGCATGGGGTTGAGCAAGAGGCAGAGGGCCGGCAGAGGGCCGTTCGTGCACTGCACTGCACAGTGCCAAGGCGACCAAAAGGCCCTGTGCTATGTGTCGTATGTGCCCAGTCGCGCTGCGCCACCCTGCGCTCATCATCCGATCAGATCTTACACCTGATCTGACACCTGATCTGAACTGATCTGATCTGACAGCAGCAGCCTCGCGCCGGACCTGATCTCAACTCGCAGGTTCCATACGGCGCTGCCGTGACGGACGTCGCCTTCCTGCCTGAACGGCGACCTGGCGCCCGGGCCACGACCCCGGCCGGGGACCCGGCGCCGACCTCGACCCCGACCCCGACTCCGGCCACGGCCACGGCAGCTGCCGCTGCCGCTGCGGGCGATCCGGCGGCCCCCGTCAGCCTCACTCTGGTCGTCGCCGTCCGCGGCAGCAACTATCTGCGGCTGCTGGACGTGGGCCGGCTGGTGTGGCAGGTGCGGGTTTGCCTCCTGCGTGTGTGTGTATAGTGGCGACGGTGGCTCCTCCTCCCCACCCCTTCCTGCCTCACTCCCTCACCTCCCTCCCCTTCTTCCTTTCCTATTCGTCTTCTTTTTTCCTACACACGGCGCTCTGGCGGTGGTGCAGGAGGAAGCCTCCGCCTCGGCCTCGTCCGGCTCCGGTTCCGGTTCCGGCTCCGGCGCTGCTGTGCCCACCTCGTCATCCTCCTCCCCGACGGCGGCGGTGGCGGTGGCGGCAGCTGCGGCCGGCGGTGGCGGCGGCCCTGTCCCGGAGTCTCTGGTCAACCTGAACGAGTCGGGCGACGACCACGTGTCCTTCACAGCCAAGCACCTGGTGGCATCGCCCTGCGGGAGGTATCTGCTGGTGGGTCCCTCCAGGGAGGGTAGGGAAGGGAGGGAAGGGAGGAAAGGGAAGGGAGGGAAGGGAAGGGAGGGAAGGGAAGGGAGGGAAGGGAAGGGAGGGAAAGGGAAGGGAGGGAAGGGAAGGAAGGGACTGTCCAACCCTTCCCTTCCCCTTCCAGGGCCGCCTCGGTTTCTCTTCGCTGTGGTTCCCCTTCCTTACCTGCCCCCTCCCCTTCCCTTCTTACCCTTCTGACCCTCCCCTGTTCCCTCCCTTCTTACCCTCCCCTACTGTTTTCTCCACCTACTGTTTTCTCCACTCCCCCTCCCTCCCCCTCTTCAGGTGTGCACGGATACTCCCCGGCAGCTGGTGTTGCGTACCTCCGATTGGTCCCTCCTTCGGGTGCTGTTCGGTCTGCCCGTGGACCAGTTCCCGCAGCCGGTGGCCGCCTGGCACCGAGACTCCAACTACATCTACGCAAGCGGCGCCAATGCGCAGGTTGTTTGGTTGGTTGGTTGATTTTAAATTACTTTACAAATTTAAATCGATTTAATAATTAATGATAATAAATTAAATAATTAATTTATATCATTAACTAATTAAATAAATTAAATAGAGTGTTGTCACAGGCCTCCCCTCCCAATCCGCCATGACGCCATACGACCCCTCCGCCACGACATCTTCTTTCATTTCCTCAACCATCCCCTGTGTTCCCCCTCTCCACCCACACGCACACATACCGGTACGCACCTCCGTACAGCTGTGTGTGTTTCATCTGGGCAGTGGCCGCCTGGTGCTCTCCACCACCCACCACAAGGTAAACCTGCGGGACCTGGACTACGACCCCGACCGCAACTTGCTGGCAACGTGCAGCTTTGACAAGACCGTCAAGCTGCTCGCACCCGCGGTGCCCGCGGTGCCGGCGGGGGCGGCGGTGGCGGAGGGGGCGGTGGGGGCGGCGGTTGCGGTGGCGGTGGCGGAGGGGGCGGAGGCGGTGGGGGCGGCTGCGGCGGTGGGGGCGGCGGGCTCTCCCGCGGCACCCTGAAGCAGCGGACTAGTGGGCTACCTACCACACCTGACCATGCCGCTCTTCTGTATGTTCCCAATAGGGTCCGTTGCAGCGGAGAAGTATCGATTGCCGTACTGGGTTCGTGGTGGCGGGCCCACCGGACCCGCCGCCTGACTCGCGGGTCCGGTGCTGTGTTGAAGCGCTTGATCGAAAACAGACAGAAATCGAAGCGACTGGTGGCCCGACCACGGCGGTCGGGTCGGGGGCTTGCGCGCTGCTGTACAGACTCGCTCTCGATTGTTTGCTTTCGCCAGATGGAGGGCTGGGGCCTTGCGATTTTACATCCGCAACCTACCACGTCAGCGCATGAACGCATAGGGTGTTCAGGGGTGATCGATTCGCGCGGTCTCCTCTGCGCCGGATCTGGCTGGATGTCCCGCGGGGAGTAAGCGCACGGCGTTCCGTCCCCACTCCAGCGTCCATTTCGCCTCATCAGTTTACGGTCAGTACGCGACGTAAGGCACCGCGATTCCCTGCAATTCTGTGATGGCATACGTAGATAGCCATCGTGGCGCGTCTGCTGTTTTGTTGGCCTCTACCTTGCTTGAGAACGAAGTCTTGTCAATACTGGCATTGAGTAAAAGCTGTTACACTCTCGCTTGCGTGCCGAGCTTCGCGTTCGTATTTTTGGCTGTCATGGCACATGATTTAATTGCTTGGTCGGCCTCTCAATTCACGCGACGAGGGTGCTAGCCTTCCAAAGCGCTAAATCCAAATAAATCCCAATTTCGCTAAATCCAAAATGAATTCAAATTGCGCTAAATCTAAAATAAATAGCGCATGCATGAAACGGCCATGAAACGCGTGCTTCGAGGCAGGTCCATAAGTACTACTTTCCGCAGGGTCATATCATGTGCAGCAGCCTCTATCTGCCCGGACCCCGGAGGTTCGTTGCAGCAGTAATAATAAGGAGGACGAGTTCAACGAAGCGGCGTTGCATGTATGTGCAACTCGCAGCAGGGGCTAACATGGATGCATGCATGGCCCATTCATCACTCCAAATAAGTGCGTGGTGCGTGCGCATCATCATGAGTCTTTAGAGAGTTAAGAGACACGCACAGACACATACACGCACGTCCGCACGCACCGAAGAGACATACGTACACGTCCGCACGCAAGTGAGGTGCAGATGCCCACCGGACGTCAAAAATGTACACGCACGAGGACGCACGCGACGCGCCAGCTAAAAGACTTACGTTGTAGGACGACCCTGAACTGATTCCACGACCCTCATCAACTGACCCCAATTCTTGGCAGCCGGCGTGTGCAATCTCATGGAAGGTGTGTTGGGAGGCATCCACAACGGAACGAAGCGCTGTCGCTCGGTTTGCTCGCAAGATGTGCATTGGTCATGAGCGTGCAGAATAGAGCGAGGTTACTGAAGTAAGAGCAATCTAAGAGTTATTGGGCTCTTAGGCAAGCCCGCCTCTAAGAGTCCAGTAACTCTTAGATTGCTTTTATGCTGTAGGATGCTGTTACGGCCGGGGTGTAAGCACCGACGACCCTTTTGGGTCCACAGTAACATACATGGTTCATTCATACACAATTGGCTGCATGGTTGTATACTGCTGCTAATAATAAGATGCTCAAATTAAATTCGTTATAGAGTGCGCGGGTTGAACCTGAAGTAATTCAAACTACGCTGCTCGACAGCTCCCTACCTACGGACGTGCGGTCGTGCGCCCTTTCCTCTATGTGTGCTCGCAGCTCCGTCCGGGGAAGCCAAGCATACATGGCTCGCTGCTGAATGTCCAGGCGTACGCGATGGCGGCGGGCCCGGGTCACGGAGCGAGTGATAATAAGGCCTTGAACGGGACGGACGCTCGTGAAACCTCCCGCCAAACGCACTGCTGTACGTCAAGCAATGGATGAAGGCGCATGAATAAAAGCTGCCCCTGCGCATTCATTTGGACATGTACAGAAGCTTTCTCCATCCGCAGCTTTATTTGGGCACCAGCGCCCCACTCTGTCCCACCTGCTGCTTTAGCTGGATTTGCTTGGTCGGCAACACCCGCCCGAGGTTCATTTCGTGACACAACCGTACGTTACCAAAATGCGGCGCAGCAACAATGGCTACCAGCAGCTTTCTCTGCTGTTGCTGTCCACCATGATTCTGATGTCATCGCGGAGCCATCTGTTCGGCGCCCTGGCGGCTGAAGACGACGACGTGGCGACGGCAAACGCTGCTGGGGTGGCCCGCTCGTTGCAAACAGGTTCGTAATGATAAACGAAGCAAGCACGCTACGCACGTTATGGATGGCGCCTCATTACTGCTGCTTATTTTGATTGAAACGCAAACGCATGTCATCATGCTGCTATGCGTTGGGGGTGCGGCACCCCGAGCGAGCGATCGAGCGAGGGCGTCCCTGCCTGCCTTGTTTGCTTTGATGGGCGCCCTTTGTTGGATAGATGGATGGACGCCCTATAACTAACAGAAGATAATGCAACAAACGAGAACAGCGTTTTTTTCAAGCAACATATGTATGGTATGCAGCACCTATCATCAACCATGTCTACATGCGTTCGTGCACGGCGCGCGTTTAGTCAGTTCACGCGCGTTGCTTGCAGCCAGCAGCAGCAGGCGGGTGCGCCTGCTGCTGTTGCCTATGTTGTATGTGTTACCTCTAAAGGAAAGGGAAAAAAGGAAAAAGGATGTGTTACCTCTAGTAAAATAACAGAAACATAACGTTCGTTCGTTCCAGCTGATGCGCCCGCGCGCCGAAACTAGTTCGTGAACTTGCCCGTTCTTTTCACGACAACCAACCCGGTCGGGCAGCGAACAGTTCGCTTACGTTTATTTCCACCACTTTTTTCACCAGTATTGAAATGCTGACACCTGTATGGATTAAACTACTTCATTCCCACCGCACTGCTGCTTCCCACCGCCTCCATCCAGTACCGACTGTGGCCACCTTACTCGCTAAGCTCGCTGAGCAAATCTCCATCAACGCTCAGCTCCAGGACAGGGTGACGGCACTGGAGCGCAAGGTCAGCCAGGTGCGTGCGCGCGTGGCTGGGTGCGTATGCGTGCGTATGGCTGGCGGGATGCGTATGGCCAGGTATGGCTGGCTGGCTGGGTATGTATGCTTGTGCTGGGTTGATTTATGAAACGGGCTGAGATAGATCGATGTCACATCTGTATGTCACAAAGGACTGTGCGTCGGTTTGTCTATCTGCTGCAGCAGCCCCGCCGGAGCAATAATAATCTCGGTTGTCTTGGCTGCTACTCCCTGCTACTCGAATCCCGACGCAATCTTTTTGAAGGCGGGCTGACTGTAAACATCTATCGCTCGGTGTAAACCCTTACCACAGTACATATGCTATGCAAGTGAGGATCGTACAACAAGCGCAAGCCTTTCAAACGCCCCTGTCCATCACGCCTTCATCATCGCTGCGGGCTAGCTCTGTTTCATTACGTTCATTTGCTTCATCACCTACATACGTGACCCCCATCCATGCATGCCTCAACGAATACCGGTAGCTCGCTTCCTGCCCCTCCTGCCCCTCCTGCCCGCCTGCCTGACTTGCTTGCTTGCGTACGTGTCTCACTGCTTGCAGACGACCCTGAACGTCAAGCGCCTCTGCATCGGCTCCGTCTGCCTGCAGCCCACTGGCTACGGTGGCGAGACCGACGACGGTGCCGGCCGCCTGTTCTTTGTCGGAAAGACCTCCGGCACGGTTGCCGGAGAGATCAGCACCAACTCGTCCGACCCTGACGTCATGATCCTCTTCCCGACCCGGTCCCACCCGTCAACTTTCATGTCTGCTGGGGGCGACAGCTCCAACATGGATTATTACTTCTTCAACAAGTATTCCGCCCTCGGTGTCTACAACCACCGATACGGCCCCATCGCGATCCTGCAGAAGCCGAGCAGCGGCCGCCGCTGATGATGAGACGTGCCAGGACGTGCGTGTTGCTGGATGGCTGGCCGCCGGTGCCCGCGGGTGCGACCAGGTCATGAGCTATATACTGCTATATCGACCTTCGGTTGTGTGGGATTCTTTGCCTTCCGATAGATAGATTGATAGATTTCATGGATGTTCTTTTCCGCCTAGATAACACTGCTATGAACGTACGTACTGCAGCAGCAGCCGCGCATGCATTATTGCCCGATGAAGGCACCATCCGTTGAGCTCGAGCCGGAAATGACCCACGACACTCTAAGCGTGTAAGACACCGCTGGTGCCAAGAGTAGCCCGATTAGCCCGATCCGTCCGTAGAAGCTGCTGCATAGATAGATAGATCGTGTTGGCCTGGGTAGCTGGGTTGATTGTGGGGCCGCGCGCAGGCAGGGATGATATGCAGATCTATATAAAATAATATTCATTTTCTTGCTTGATCACTTGGCCAACGGACGAGTGCATGTACGCCCTTCTTGTGTGCCGCCGTGAAGAAGCAAGAGGCAGGACATTATTGTACGCACGAAGCGTACCATAATAATGTAACGTAACCAGCGCTTATTAGCCCCTCGCTCCATCATGACTATTAACTGCGTGACAAGCCCTGAGCGAGCGGCAGTGTCAGGCGCGACGCACTGCGTAGCTGACATGGTATAGTGGCTGGTTGATTGGCTGGTTGTCACCCTCTACGAGCGACGTGGTGAGTAGTTGCAGTCATTTTGGCGGTTGGACAGCTGGGCCGCGTGCGTGGGTCAAGACACGCGGCACCGACCTGCCAGCCCTTGCCGCCTCGGCCGAAACGCTGCCGCCACCCAGACAGCCAGATGATCTGCTTTGATCGCCTCCGCATGCTCGTCACACCACGTGGTGAATATCGTGACAGTCCTCCCTGGTTGTTCGGCTGGTGCTGGCTGGTGCGTTGTGCAGCTGCAGCTAGCGCCGCTGCAGGGCGGCTGTCAGGAGCTGTCGCGCCCGCCATCACAATTTATGTTCAGCACGAAATGTATTATGGATGGCACTGAGAGGCACTGAGTATGCCGGAACGAGCGTAGCGCGAGCCCGCGACCTGTAACGGTCAGTAGTACTGTCCCGGTAGTTTTTTCCAACCGCTTGAACCGCCATTGACCTGCTGTCGGTGCTGTGTCAGCACATTTCTCTGCAGCAAAACTGCTGTTCTTATCAATGAAAGCTCACAGATCAAGCATTTCGATTCGTCCAGTTGCCGGGCGCCGATAGCCGAGTTACGTAGTGAAGCTGCAAACTGCAAACACCGCATTGCGACCAGATTTTAGAAATCCACGGAAATTCACAGAATCGAATATCTGTCTCCATTAGACGGCATGTTATGTACCGTGGCCCAACTGCCGACCTAGAGTTACATCTGAGCACCGTTCCTAGCTTTTCGAGACATGGGCTGGATTCGGACTGTACTAGTCCGAATCTTCGGATGGGCTGCAAAGCGGCTCTTTGATTTCGCTTTGTTGCTCCGGCTCTTCGCGCTGGTCCTCGAGCGCGAAGATGCGCGAACGGGGACTGATGGCGCCGCTGACGACGCCCAGAGGCGAATCGACGAGGGTAAGCCAGAAGCTAGTGTTATCCGATATCGTGAAGCTATTGCTTCCCACCATCATCGATGAGGGGCTGGGCTGGTGCCCCCGCTGGGCTTGTGCCGCATGTCGAAGTAGTGGCCATTAGCCCGCTTGGCCGGGGGACTGTAGCACTGTCCCCTTCCTAGGGCATGGAGGGCCACTGGTAACATACAACAACTTCAGCTCAACGTCGTGGGGGGCCGCAGGCTCATGCCGCGCGTCCCTCGACACCCCCTTGGACCCACCACCACCACACACACACACACACACACACACACACACACGCATGCGGAGCGACACGTGACGCCGCTCGCCCAAGGCTGGGCAAGGCCTGACAAGGCCGGACAGACCCGACTTGACCCGGCTTCAGTTCACGTGACGCCGCTCACCCAAGTAACCACCACCTAACTCCCCCCCCCCCTGCTCCCACTCGCGGTATCGGTATCTTCCTCTTACCAGTCACCACCCACCCACCCGCCCGCCCGCCCACCCACCCCGCCCGCCCGCCTGCAGGTGTTGCCTGGCTTGACTTCTGCGACAGTCTCCGCGGCCTGGTGGACTTCGTACTGGAACACGAACCAATGCCACCGCCGCCACTGCCGCCGTCGTCAGCGCTGCAGCAGCAGCCACCGCCGTCGTCGCAGCCGCCGCCGCCGCCGCCGCCGCCGCCACCGCAGCAGCAGCAGCAGCCGGGGGAGCAAGGGGCTGCTGGCTGGTGTGCGGGCGGCGGTGCCGCTGTGGTGGGGCGGCTGGATGCGCTGGATCGGCGGGAGGGGCTGCGCTACCTCACGAGGGTCATGCGGGGAGGTGGGCGCGCGAAGCGTCGTGTGGCATGTGTGTGTGTGGCAGCTGGTGTGTGTGTGTGTGTGTGTGTGTGTGTCGTTACAGTATCTGACCGGGCCCTGACGCTGGCCAGGGGCTGCTAACCCAGCCCCGACGGAAAGACCGCCTAAGCACTCTCCCCCTTGCGGTGGGAGAAGGGCGTGAGGGGCCGCTACCCCCTCCTGCTCGACGCAGAGCTGGCTGCGTCGTATACCCCATATACGGGTGTACGGCGCAGCGGCTCCCCAAAAGCTTGAGCTCACAGCCTGCCTTATACGGCAGCTGGGCCCTTCGTCCGCACAAACAGCAGTCGCGCCGGCGCACTACGCGGCGCCCGCGCTGTCCTGCCCGCCCTGAAGTCCTTGCAGCGCCGGGGCGCCCGGCCGGCCTGCTACCGGCTGGCGGTGCTCCTCTAGGCGCGAAAACAAAGCGCTGAGACCCTGCCCCGAGCTTGGTCCGGCTCGTGGGCGGTCAGCACCAAAGGAGAACCCAAGACAGCGCGCGCCCTACCCCTGCTACTACTCCTACTACGACGGCCCCGGAGAGGCCGGGGGGTGGCCCCTAGAGGCCGAGCTCCAGAGCGCCGCTTGGCCTCGACGCGGCAGGAGGTCGGGAGCGGGCCTTGCGGCAGCGGGCTAGGTGACGGAGCTATAGTTCGCACTAGGCGGCACCTCGCCAACTCGCCTCACTCTCGCTAAACCCGCTCCCTAAAGCCTCCCTCGCCTACAAAAGGCAGCCCGCGGCGGTCTCTGCACCCTAAGTCCTCTCGGACCCGAAGGACCCCCCCCTCCTCCTCCCCTCCTCTCACGCCTCCCTGCCTCGACGCCCTAAGTTCCCTCCCTCACCCCTAAAGCCCCTTCATCCCCTCACTCCACTTCCCCTCCCCCTCCCTCCATACCCATCCCTGCGTGCTGCACACACTGAAAGTGGCCGTTGACCACCGCCAGGATGGGGTGGTCAGGCCCTACCCCCTCCCATCCCCGCCTTGGCACGTCTAGCTCCGGCAGCTGGTGTGTGGCAGCTGGTGTGTGTGTGTGTGTGTGTGTGTGGCAGCTGGCAGTTGTTGTGTCGGTGTCGTCCGTGGGTGGGTGTGGCAGCTGGCCCTCCCAACCCACCCCTCGCCCCCCCGCACAGGCCTGGAGGCGTTCATGGACTGCTGGGACCCGGCCTGGCCCGTACTGCGGCCCCTGCCGTACAATGTCAAGCTCGGCGCCGACAACCCAGACAACCTGTACATGTACGGCACAGGTATGTACGGCTGCCGGAATGCCACACGCGACCATGGCTTCTCGCGTCACTTCCGCCGATCCACCTACTCACGCACGCACCCACGCTGCGCTTCCCCCGCCGCTCTCCCTCCCCGCACCTGTCCCCGGCGCGCAGTCTCCGGGTCGTACGAGTACCGCCTGTACGGCAGCCGCGGCAGCGTGACGTACCTCAGCTTCGGCGTCTACACCGGCAGCCGACCGGGCCAGGGCTCCACCCGCCCATGTCATCTGGACAGCTCCCAGCTCATCACCCGCCCTGACGGAAGCTTCGAGGTGTTCGGGGGGGCGGGGGGGGGGGGTAAAGCACACACGCACACGCACACACACACGCGCGCGCATGCACGCACACACACGCACACGCACACACGCACACACACTTCCCGCCTCCCGCCCCCCTCCCCCCTCGCACCCCACCCGACCCGACGCGCCCCGCTCCGCCAAAAGGTGTTTCTGACGCCTCAGCCCCGCGGGGACAACTGGATGCAGCTGGCACCCGATGCCAGCCGACTGGTGGTACGACAGACGTTCCTGGACAGGAGCAAGGAGGTGGCGGCGCAGGTGGGGCTTATGCCGTGGCGGGGGGTTGGGGGCGGGGGTGGTGGTGCTGTTTTATGGGTGGTACGAGCTACGTGGCAGGCGCCCCCGGGCGGTGCGTGCCGGCGGCATATGGCGGTTATTTCTTTTATTATTTTATTATTATTATTTTGTTATTTTATTATTTTATTATTTTATTATTTTGTTATTTTATTATTTTATTATTTTATTATTGACGTCCCGCGGCGCACGCATCCCACAGGTGCACATCGAGCGGCTGCCACTGGCGCATCGGACCGCCGGCGGCGGCGGCGGCGGTGGCGGCGGTGGCGGTGACCAGGCGCCTACTGCCGAGGTTGAGGCGGCGGCGGCGGCGGCGGCGGCGGCGGCGGCGGCGGCGGCGAGTGGGGCCGTGGGCGCCTCCGGGGCCGCGAGCGGTGTCCTGCGGGACTCGGCGGGTCGGGAGCTCAAGGCGCCGCTCTCCGCCGGCCAGGTAAGCGCGTGAGAGCACGAACTCCTCGCCTCCATCCGAATTACGGGAATGCCTCATTTTGCTTGGATGAAACGAAAGTAATTGAATGAGGACAAAACTAGAAACAAAACTCCACCGGGACCGACGGTGGCGGGCGTGGCGTGCGTGCCGGCAACCAACCCGGCGGCAGGTGGTCGCCGGCCTGGCGGGCGCGGCGGTGTTCATCGCGGGCAGTGTACGGCAGTTCCAGTCGTGGTCTCGGAGCTTCGCGGCTCGTCCCAACACGCTGCGCACGCTGGACCACGACGTGTACGCCTCCGCCTGGGCCGACCCCGCCATCCACTTCTTCCACGGCTATTGGGCGCTGGGCTCCCGGGAGGCGCTGCTCATTCAGGTGCGGTTGTCTGTTAGTTAGTACGGCGTGGTATGTGTATGTAGAATGTACGGCGTGGTATGTGTATGTACAGCGGTGTTGTTCGCGGTAGGATGCCCCAACCCCGCCCCAATCCTGCCCCAACCGAACCGCCCGAACCGAAATCCAAGTCGAAAACCAAATTCAAATCGAGTTCAAATCCCTACCCAAATCCAAATCCAAATCCCAGGTGACGCCCCCCGACTGCCCCTACTGGAACTTCCAACTGGACAATTGGTGGATGGAGTCGCTGGATTACGTGGCACACCCCGAAACCACAACCAACAAGGCAACCGCATCGTACATGCTGGACGGGTCCATCTGCCTGGTGGTCACGCACACCGACCCGCGGGTCAACGCAGCTGCCGGCGGCGCCGCCGCCGCCACCGCTCCTAATGGTGGTGGTGGTGGTGAGGGGCAGGATGAGAGGAGCCTGGCGGCGCTGCTGCCGCCGCGGCTGTTGGCGGGCGTTACGTGGATCTCGACGGCGCACCACTCGCACGGAACCATGGGTCTACGCTGGGTGTTGGCGCACTCGCACCCGGTGCCGCGCTGCCGAGTGGTGCCGCTGGGGAGATCGCTGGCGGAGGCCATTCGGGCGGGTGTGGTGGGGGAGGGGGAGGGGGAAGGCGGCGGTGGGGAAGGCGGTGGCGGCGGCGGAGAAGGCAGCGGTGGGTGCGAGCTGCAGCGAAGGAGCTGAGGTGGCGTTGGCGAGGTCGAGGGGAAAGACGGTGGAGGGGGACGCCAAAACGAAGTAGAGCGCGCCTTGGGGGGGAGGGGACAGGGGGGGGGAGTGGTGGTGCGGCGGTATCTGTCTGATGGCCGCAGGTGGGTTGTGAGGTGAGGGGGGCCACGGGGGCCACGTGGCTCCCGTCGTGGTCCGCTTGTCCCCGTGTCAGCTGAGGAGCGGGGGGAAGGGCGGGGGAGCCTTGGGGGGTTTTCCCGGATGCGTTCGCAGGCTTGGGGTATGCAGTTTGACGTCATGATTTGTTAGGCCGAGTTTCAATGTCACGCTGTGGGGTGGGCCTCGGCAGAGAGCTCTTTGGTGTGTGTGGTGAAGGTAAGAAGTAGAGACGAAACCACAACAGCGAAAGGGAGGCGACGTGTTCTGTGGGAGATGGCAGTGTTGGCGGGTGGGATTGATGAGGGGCAGCCGCGGCCGCTTGGGGCTGCCGCAGGATGTGATAACGGGGGCAGGACCGCGCGGCGGTTGCCGCAGCTGAGGTCTGGTGCAATTACAACTGTGTGCATCATGCAGCGCTTTGAGGAGAGGAAAATGGCGGGTCTTCAGTATGCGTTCCGTACGTTCAATCCCAGTCATCCGGTGTTGTACGGCGGGTACAGTCAGCAGGTGTCGCAGTTGAAACGTTAGCTATGTAAGAATGCCATTTTGCAATGATGTAGACACACTGGAGTCTGCAGCCGCCTGTATGCATACGTAGTAATCGACGTGGACCTTGCATGGACCGATACTTGAACCTGCGTTTTGTCATTAAAACGAAATGAGCGCCCTCAGTATATCTTATTAGGGGTACCTTCAAATTATGAGCAAATGTGCGACCTATACTCTGAAGTATCACTCCAGGTCGCAGTCTTGAGAGGTGTTTAGGTTCACCGTTAGTCTAGTCGTTGCGGCTTTACATACATCCATTTTCAATTAAATCTGCTGCTTCTACGTATGCTGATGGTACCAACGTCGGCAGCCGCGCCAACCGCGAACCGTGTGGGCGTTACGCTCATCCCGCCGTCAACAGCGCCGGCTGCCATGCGTCGATCCGGAGGAGCTCTTATGGCGCTGCCAGCAGCTATTAAGGGGGGCATTTATGCGGGCTCAGCGCCCGCGTGCACAGCATGTCCCTTGCATTCGCCCAATTGCTCCGCATCCTCACCGACAGCTCTGCTCACCGTCTGCTCACTGTCTGCCATCCCGCTATCACGATCCCGGAGCTGCTCCAATAACCGCTGCGTAGCGGCCTCTGGCGCCAGCAGCCGCGTCGTCGCAGCGGCCACCGCCGCGGGCGGCGGGCCCACCTTTCCCCATCCCTCCTCGCCGCTCGGCCACAGCGGCACGCACTCACACGCGCGGCGCGGCAACTACCTGCTTCTTATCAGCAATGCTGCGGAAGGCAGCGGCCCTTGGCGCTTTGGCGCTTGCCACAAGCACCGCCACGCTCGCGCGCTCGGCGCGTCCAGCCGACTGCTTCCCTGGGCGCCCCCGGCCCCCTCCGCAAACCCTGGGGCTGCCAGTCACACCCGACACTGCTGCCAGACGCCGCTGTCCGCATCTGCGCCCGCGGCAGCCTCGGCTTCGACGACTGCGACCGAGTGTACGACAGCGCCCTCCGAGAGTTGTCGGACAGCACTGCCGCCAGCTGGAAATGGCAGCGCGGCGGGTGCTGTCGAGAGCGGCGGCCCGACCAGCAGCAGCAGCACCAGCAGCAGCGACAACAACAACAACAACAACAACAACAACAACAACAACAAGAGCAGTAGCATATGCAACAGCGGCAGTAGCGGGAATGGCAACGGTGCCAAAGTTGGCAGCAGCAGCAATGGCACGAGCTGCCTTACCGGCAGTGGCCAGTGGAGCAGCTCGAGCAGCAGTAGCAACGGCAGCGACAGTGGCGGTGGCGGTGGTTTCGGAGGTGTTAGAGGAGGTGGTGGTGGTGGCGGCAATGGGAGCGGTTCACCCGCAGTCCACTTCCGGGAAGGGGGGAAGGCGCCCGGGGGTGCGCTTGCCAGGGAGGATGTTGATGGCGGCGGCGGCGGCGGGGGTGCAGCCGCCCTGCGCGCCACGGTCGCCCCGGCTTCCGCTGTCGACCTCCAGGCAGCAGCGCCGCCCTCCAGGGACACGCACCAGCCGCACATACACCCCCACCATGAACAACAACACCACCACCATCACCAACACCACCAACAACAACCACAGAACACACAGCGGTTACAGCAGTGGCGGGAATCACAGGCGCATGAGGCGCAGGAGGAGCAGCAGCCGCCGCAGCCGCAGCTTCCGGGTCCTCACAGCGGGGTGGTGGGTGGCTGGTGGCGGCGCCCGGGGGAGGCTCCTGCGGGTGGTGGCGGCAGCGGTGCGGATGTGGGTCCGGCCCCGGGTCGGATGCAGATCTGGTGGGCGCCCCTGGAGCTGGTGAGATCTGGGGAGGAGATCCGGAATTTGGAATCTGGAATCGGAATTGGAATCGGAATCGGAACGGATGGGTTGAGATGGTGCTCGGATCGGAATCGGAATCGGAACCGGATAGGATAGGGGCTTTGGGACCTAGGGGGGTTGAGGGTGACTGGCTTCTTGTTCCCTTACTTGGGGGAGGCTGGCTTTGTGAAGCCCGTGATGAGGGAAAGAAAGAAGCACCAAAGACAAGTGCGCATGCACATCGCGATGTCCTGCGGGAACCGCTGGGCGGTCGGCGCGAACGCCGTGTTCACCATGAGCTGCCTGGTCTCGGAGGACACTTTAGGCGGGCCGCCGCCGCCGCCGCCACCGCCGCCCCTAAAACCCTTCCCCCTCCGCACACACACACACACTTGCCCCACCCCACACACACCCTCTCCAGGAAACCACCTGCAGCCCCGGCCGCGTCGCCCGCTACCGCGCCTGCCTCTCCGCGAGTGAGGTGGCGGAGGTGGCGGCCAGCAGGGACCCCGGGGTCGCCGCCAAGCGCACCGCCGCGAGGGCGCTGGCGAGGTGCGTGTTGGCGCGTGCGGTGGCGCCGGCGGAAGTGGCGGAGGCGGAAGCGCTGGGGTCGGCCGCCCCCACGGAACATCGGCAGCAACCGCAGCAGCAGGCGCAGGGCCGGGGGCAGCAGCAGCAGCGGGAGAAGGGCGGCAGTGGAGGCGTCTCCGCCGCCGTTGCTGCCGCAGCTGGCGCCCCTGCATGGGGAGGTGGTGGTGGCGGCCGCGCGATCGGCTCGTCCCGCCACCGGAGGTCCCTCGAGCTGCCCCGGCCTCAGGTGCGTCGTACGGTCGGAGGGATGCGGGGGTTTGAAGACACCGCTAGAGCCCTGAGACAAGCCTAAAACCCTAAAACCGCCCTCTCCACCGCGCCACTCGATGGCGGCAACCTGTTCCACCTTCGCATTGAAATGCACGGATACAACCCCCCCCCCCGCACACACACACAGCCACACACACTGCCCCCCGCCCCCCCACCCTCTCTGGGCTGTGCTTCCCCCGCCTACCCCCGCCTGCCCCCGCCTGCCCGCGCCTGCCCCCTCCTACCCGCGCCTACCCCCGCCTGCCAGGATCTGGAATTCCGCCGCAACCCGCACGGCAAACCGCACCTGGCGGGCCGCCCGGGCTGGGCCCCCCTGCACCACAACCTGACGCACACAAACGATCTGGCGGGTGGGTGAGGCTGGAGGGTGGGACTGGGGGGACTGGAGGGTGGTGGGTGTGTGTGGTGGATGCGGTGTGTGTGTGGTTCAGCCCCCCCGCATGACGGCCCCCGCATGTCAGTGCTGACCCCCCAACGTCCACCATCCGCCCGTTCCGTCCACCACCCCCGTCACCACCCCCGTCCACCACCCCCGTCACCACCCCCGTCACCACCCCCGTCACCACCCCCGTCACCACCGCCTGCAAAAAAGGACAAATGTGTGCCGGTGTGTTGCCGGGTTTGTCTCACCAGGTGTAGCGATCTTCAGGCAGCCGCACGGCCCGGTGGCGCAGGGCGCCGTGTCGCCAGCGGCGCCGTCGGCAACAGCAGCTGTACAACACATGTCGTACGGTGTCGGCCTGGATGTGGAGCGTCTGGATCGTGCGCCTCGCGACCCGATGGCGCTGGCCCGCAGGCGGTTCGCGCCGGCGGAGGTTCGCGACCTTGAAGGTGGGGTGCGGCGGCTGGTACTGGTACTGGCCGAGTTGGTGTGTGGCTGTGGTTGGGCTGGTGGCTGGAGTCTGAACACATGAGGGGTGGGCAGGAGGGACAGGAGGGACAGGAGGGCTTGCCAATTCCCGCCCTGCTCTACCCGCGTGCCCACCCACCCACACGAGCAAGACGTACACTTCACCCATCCATCAGCCTCAGGGGGCGTGTTGCTGCATCGGGGTACGGACGTACAAGGCCTCCATCCGTTTGTGAACATGTCGTTTCCCCTGTCGTTGCGCCCCTCTCCCGCTCCCGTTCCCCTGTCGTTCCGCCTCCTCCACACCCGATTCCGTCAACCCCTCCCCCTCCCCCGCCCCGCCCTGCTCCCGCTCCTCCCCCTCCCCCGCCCCGCCCTGCTCCCGCCCCAACCCCCTCTGCAGCGCTGTCGGGAGAGGAGCGGCTGCAGCACTTCATGTGGCTTTGGACCCTCAAGGTGGGGTGGGTTGGGGGGGAGGGGGAGCCGGGGTGGGGGGAGGGAGGGGAGGGAAGGGACACCGCGGGTTGTCCGCGGCGGCGGTTATGAACGCGACGGTCTGGGGCGGTCGGGTCGGGTGGGAATGTAAGCCTAGGTCGGGCCTGGAGGGTGTCGGGTCGGGCCTGGAGGGAGTGTAAGCCTGGAGGCGTGAGAGGGAAGGCACCTGGGCGACGTAGGACTGCAACGAGGCTCAAAGGGAGGGGGGTTGGGGGGAGGGGAAAGGGAGTGGCGGAGTGCACACACACACACACAATGAGGGGAGGGAGTGAAGCCTTTGGCGGAACGGAGGGTCACACGCCGTGGTCCCTGCCTTGCCTTGCCTTGCCTTGCCTTGCGCCCTCAATTTAGACCTCGACCTCGGAGCTGCTCCGGAGGTGTCTAGCGCCACAAACTACGAAGCGTTCTCCGCGCCCGGCTGCACATCCCTCCCCTCCCCTCGACCTTTACCTCCCTCCACCTCCCTCTCTCCTTCCCTCCCTCCACCTCCACCTCCCTCGCGGGCCTCTCTGCGCAGGAGGCGTACGTCAAGGCTCGCGGCACCGGCATCTCAGCGCCGCCCGGGCTCAAGGGCTTTGCGATCGGTGAGCAATGCGGTGCGGTGCGGTGCGTGGGAGCGATCGGTATGGGCTGCAGTCCACACGCGGGCGAAATCATGTCATATGTCATGTCAGCTGCAGCCAGCGGCCCCCTCCCTTCCCCCCCCCCCCCTTTGGCGGCCTAGCTCCGCGGCTGCGTCACTCACTCACGAAGTGCTTCAGGGATGCCTCTCGCGGGGCCGCCGGGGGGGCCTTAGCGTGGGTGTAAGAAAATACGACGCTGTGGCGCGAAGGAATGGAACAGAGGCGACGTGGGAATAACGGAGCCAGCCATGCTTATACCAAGTGTGTACTTGCATCGATAAGCGGATAAGCGCTACCTGGGGGGGGGGCTGTGGGTGTTTTCCTCCGGCTCTCCGCCGCCGCAGGTTTCCAGGACGTGTCAACGAGCAGGGCGCGGGAGCTGGAGGCCGCATACGGCAGCACCTACCGCATCGCCCCCGCGCTCAGGGCCATCACCCTGCACCACGACGTCGCTGCAGCGGCAGCGGCGGCGGCGGCGGCCGCAGCTGCGGCCGGCGACGGCGGCGGCGGCGGCGGCGGCGGCGAGGCCTGCTGCGGCTTCGAGGGCCCCCACACGCACTTTAGCTTCCTGCTGTTTCAGCCCACGCCGAGGCACGTGGGGGCGCTGTGCCTGGCGGTACACCCCGCGGAGGCGGTGGCGGCGGCAGGTGGGACGCCGACCCACGGGTCCGTGCTCACCGGCGCCGACCCATGGGTCATTTCGCCCTCGGCCGCGGCCACGGCCTCAAGGGCGGTTCTGGAGCGAGGAGGAGGGCCGTGGGCCGCGCGCAGCGGCGCGCTGGTTGTGGATGGGAGTGGGCGCGTTGGGGAGGGGATCGGGAGAGGGCGCGGGTATGGCGTGGCCCTTGGGGGCGGCGGCGAGCGTGGCGGGGCGGTGGTGCAGGGTGCGGTTGTGGGTGCGGGTGCGCGGGGAGCACACGCGGGGGAGACGGTGACGGGGGGCCCGGAGGGGTTTGGGCACTTGGCTGCGCTCGTGGAGCACTGGTGGTGTGTGCCGCTGGAGACGGAGGGGCGGCTGGGCGGGGGGGAGCTGACGTTGCTGGGTGTGTCGTGAGGCGTGAGTCGTGAGGCTTGGGGGGGAGGGTAATCTAAACGGCCCGGGATGAGGGAACGCAACGCAGTTACCTGGGATATTACCTGAGGATTACCTTATATCTCCAGCAGAAGTAAAACGAGCGCGCGGCAGCGTCGCCGCCGACCAACCCCAGACAGACCGGCACACGACAGCACGGGACCAACACAGACACACAGCCCGGACATCACAAAAGGAACGATGGATTACTCACCTGCGCTCAGTGGAGGAAAGGAATCGGAAAGAAGCGAAGGAAAGGGCGTGAGTAACGGCAATGGGCAACGGCAATGTCAGCGAAGCAAGGAGCGAGCAGGCATGCAAGCAAGGCAAGACACACGGAAGAAGGGCGCAGACGGGCGCAGATGGGTGCAGACGGGTGTAGAAGGGTGCAGACGGGCGCAGATGGGTGCAGAAGGGCGCAGAAGGGCATAGAAGGGCGCAGACGGGCACAGAAGGGTGCAGATGGGCACAGACGGGTGCAGAAGGGTGCAGATGGGCGCAGAAGGGTGCAGAAGGGTGCAGACGGGCGCAGAAGGGTGCAGATGGGCGCAGACGGGCGCAGAAGAGCGTAGAAGGGCGCATACGGGCACAGTAGGGTGCAGAAGGGTGCAGATGGGCACTGAAGGGTGTAGAAGGGTGCATACGGGCACAAAAGGGCGCAGAAGGGCACAGAAGGGCGTAGAAGGGCGCAGACGGGCACAGAAGGGCGCAGACGGGGGCAGACGGGTGCAGAAGTGTGCATACGGGATCAGACGGGCACAGAAGGGTGCAGACGGGCTCAGATGGGCGCAGACGGGCGCTGACGGGCGCTGACGGGCGCAAACGGGTGCAGACGGGCGCAGAAGGGTGCAGACGGGTGCAGAAGGGCACAGATGGGCGCAGACGGGCACAGAAGGGTGCAGATGGGCGCAGACGGGCGCAGAAGGGCGCAGAAGGGTGTAGAAGGGCGCAGACGGGTGTAGAAGGGTGCAGATGGGCGCAGACGGGCGCAGAAGGGTGCAGACGGGCGCAGAAGGGTGCAGATGGGCGCAGACGGGCGCAGAAGGGTGCAGACGGGCTCAGATGGGCACAGACGGGCGCAGACGGGCGCAGAAGGGCGCAGATGGGCGCAGACGGGCGCAGAAGGGCGCAGACGGGCACAGAAGGGCGCAGATGGACGCAGACGGGCACAGAAGGGCGCAGAAGGGTATAGAAGGGCGCAGACGGGTGCAGACGGGCACAGAAGGGTATAGAAGGGCGCGGACGGGTGCAGAAGGGTGCAGATGGGCGCAGAAGGGCGCAGAAGGGTGCAGATGGGCGCAGACGGGCGCGGTAGGGCGCAGAAGGGCATAGAAGGGCGCACATGGGCGCAGAAGGGTGCAGACGGGCGCAGACGGGCGCAGAAGGGTGCAGATGGGCGCAGACGGGCGCAGAAGTGTGCAGACGGGCGCAGACGGGCACAGAAGGGTGCAGAAGGGCGCATAAGGGTGCAGATGGGCGCAGACGGGCGCAGACGGGCGCAGAAGGGTGCAGACGGGCACAGAAGGGCGCAGACGGGTGCAGACGGGCGCAGATGGGTGCAGACGGGCGCATAAGGGTTCAGACGGGCGCAGAAGGGTGCAGACGGGCGCAGAAGGGTGCAGATGGGCGCAGACGGACGCAGACAGGGGCAGAAGGGTGCAGACGGATGTAGAAGGGTGCAGACGGGCGCAGATGGGCGCAGACAGGCGCAGAAGGGCGCAGACGGGCGCAGACGGGCGCAGAAGAGCGTAGAAGGGCGCATACGGGCACAGTAGGGTGCAGAAGGGTGCAGATGGGCACTGAAGGGTGTAGAAGGGTGCATACGGGCACAAAAGGGCGCAGAAGGGCACAGAAGGGCGTAGAAGGGCGCAGACGGGCACAGAAGGGCGCAGACGGGGGCAGACGGGTGCAGAAGTGTGCAGACGGGATCAGACGGGCACAGAAGGGTGCAGACGGGCTCAGATGGGCGCAGACGGGCGCTGACGGGCGCTGACGGGCGCAAACGGGTGCAGACGGGCGCAGAAGGGTGCAGACGGGTGCAGAAGGGCACAGATGGGCGCAGACGGGCACAGAAGGGTGCAGATGGGCGCAGACGGGCGCAGAAGGGTGTAGAAGGGCGCAGACGGGTGTAGAAGGGTGCAGATGGGCGCAGACGGGCGCAGAAGGGTGCAGACGGGCGCAGAAGGGTGCAGATGGGCGCAGACGGGCGCAGAAGGGTGCAGACGGGCTCAGATGGGCACAGACGGGCGCAGACGGGCGCAGAAGGGCGCAGATGGGCGCAGACGGGCGCAGAAGGGCGCAGACGGGCACAGAAGGGCGCAGATGGACGCAGACGGGCACAGAAGGGCGCAGAAGGGTATAGAAGGGCGCAGACGGGTGAAGAAGGGTGCAGATGGGCGCAGACGGGTGCAGAAGGGTGCAGATTGGCGCAGAAGGGCACAGACGGGCGCAGATGGGTGCAGACGGGCGCAGTAGGGTGCAGAAGGGCGCATAAGGGCGCAGACGGGCGCAGATGGGCATAGACGGGCGCAGATGGGCGCAGACGGGCGCTGACGGGCGCAGAAGGGTGTAGAAGGGTGCAGATGGGCGCAGACGGGCGCAGACAGGCGCAGAAGGGCGCAGACGTGCGCAGAAGGGCACAGACGGGCGCAGACGGGTGCAGAAGGGCACGGAAGGGGGCAGACGGGTGCAGAAGGGCGCAGATGGGCGAAGACGGGCACAGAAGGGCGCAGAAGGGCACAGAAGGGCGTAGAGGGGCGCAGACGGGCACAGAATGGCGCAGACGGGCGCAGAAGGGTGCAGACGGGCGCAGAAGGGCGCATAAGGGCGCAGACGGGCGCAGATGGGCATAGACGGGCGCAGATGGGCGCAGACGGGCGCTGACGGGCGCAGAAGGGTGTAGAAGGGTGCAGATGGGCGCAGACGGGCGCAGACAGGCGCAGAAGGGCGCAGACGTGCGCAGAAGGGCACAGACGGGCGCAGACGGGTGCAGAAGGGCACAGAAGGGGGCAGACGGGTGCAGAAGGGCGCAGATGGGCGAAGACGGGCACAGAAGGGCGCAGAAGGGCACAGAAGGGCGTAGAGGGGCGCAGACGGGCACAGAATGGCGCAGACGGGCGCAGAAGGGTGCAGACGGGCACAGAAGGGCGCAGACGGGCACAGACGGGTGAAGACGGTCGCAGATGGGCACACATTGGCAAAGACGGGCGTAGAAAGGTGCAGATAGGTGCATAAGGGCACAGATGGGCGTAGAAGGGTGCATACGGCACAGAAAGGTGCAGAAGGGCACAGAAGGGTGCAGAAGGGCACAGAAGGGCGTAGAAGGGTGTAGAAGGGTGCAGACGGGTGCAGATGGGTGCAGAAGGGTGCAGACGGACGCAGACGGGCGCAGAAGGGCGCAGACGGGCACAGAAGGGCACAGACAGGCACAGAAGGGCGCAGACGGCCACAAAAGGGTGCAGATGGGCGCAGACAGGCGCAGATGGGCGCAGAAGGGTGCAGACGGATGCAGACGGGCGCAGAAGGGTGCAGAAGGGCGCAGACGGGCACAGAAGGGTGCAGACGGGTATAGAAGGGCGCAGACGGGTGAAGAAGGGTGCAGATGGGCGCAGACGGGTGCAGAAGGGTGCAGATTGGCGCAGAAGGGCACAGACGGGCGCAGATGGGTGCAGACGGGCGCAGTAGGGTGCAGAAGGGCGCATAAGGGCGCAGACGGGCGCAGATGGGCATAGACGGGCGCAGATGGGCGCAGACGGGCGCTGACGGGCGCAGAAGGGTGTAGAAGGGTGCAGATGTGCGCAGACGGGCGCAGACAGGCGCAGAAGGGCGCAGACGTGCGCAGAAGGGCACAGACGGGCGCAGACGGGTGCAGAAGGGCACGGAAGGGGGCAGACGGGTGCAGAAGGGCGCAGATGGGCGAAGACGGGCACAGAAGGGCGCAGAAGGGCACAGAAGGGCGTAGAGGGGCGCAGACGGGCACAGAATGGCGCAGACGGGCGCAGAAGGGTGCAGACGGGCGCAGAAGGGCGCATAAGGGCGCAGACGGGCGCAGATGGGCATAGACGGGCGCAGATGGGCGCAGACGGGCGCTGACGGGCGCAGAAGGGTGTAGAAGGGTGCAGATGGGCGCAGACGGGCGCAGACAGGCGCAGAAGGGCGCAGACGTGCGCAGAAGGGCACAGACGGGCGCAGACGGGTGCAGAAGGGCACAGAAGGGGGCAGACGGGTGCAGAAGGGCGCAGATGGGCGAAGACGGGCACAGAAGGGCGCAGAAGGGCACAGAAGGGCGTAGAGGGGCGCAGACGGGCACAGAATGGCGCAGACGGGCGCAGAAGGGTGCAGACGGGCACAGAAGGGCGCAGACGGGCACAGACGGGTGAAGACGGTCGCAGATGGGCACACATTGGCAAAGACGGGCGTAGAAAGGTGCAGATAGGTGCATAAGGGCACAGATGGGCGTAGAAGGGTGCATACGGCACAGAAAGGTGCAGAAGGGCACAGAAGGGTGCAGAAGGGCATAGAAGGGCGTAGAAGGGTGTAGAAGGGTGCACACGGGTGCAGATGGGTGCAGAAGGGTGCAGACGGACGCAGACGGGCGCAGAAGGGCGCAGACGGGCACAGAAGGGCACAGACAGGCACAGAAGGGCGCAGACGGCCACAAAAGGGTGCAGATGGGCGCAGACAGGCGCAGATGGGCGCAGAAGGGTGCAGACGGATGCAGACGGGCGCAGAAGGGTGCAGAAGGGCGCAGACGGGCACAGAAGGGTGCAGACGGGTGCAGAAGGGTGCAGATTGGCGCAGAAGGGCACAGACGGGCGCATATGGGTGCAGACGGGCGCAGTAGGGTGCAGAAGGGCGCATAAGGGCGCAGACGGGCGCAGATGGGCATAGACGGGCGCAGATGGGCGCAGACGGGCGCTGACGGGCGCAGAAGGGTGTAGAAGGGTGCAGATGGGCGCAGACGGGCGCAGACAGGCGCAGAAGGGCGCAGACGTGCGCAGAAGGGCACAGACGGGCGCAGACGGGTGCAGAAGGGCACGGAAGGGGGCAGACGGGTGCAGAAGGGCGCAGATGGGCGAAGACGGGCACAGAAGGGCGCAGAAGGGCACAGAAGGGCGTAGAGGGGCGCAGACGGGCACAGAATGGCGCAGACGGGCGCAGAAGGGTGCAGACGGGCGCAGAAGGGCGCATAAGGGCGCAGAAGGGTGTAGAAGGGTGCAGATGGGCGCAGACGGGCGCAGACAGGCGCAGAAGGGCGCAGACGTGCGCAGAAGGGCACAGACGGGCGCAGACGGGTGCAGAAGGGCACAGAAGGGGGCAGACGGGTGCAGAAGGGCGCAGATGGGCGAAGACGGGCACAGAAGGGCGCAGAAGGGCACAGAAGGGCGTAGAGGGGCGCAGACGGGCACAGAATGGCGCAGACGGGCGCAGAAGGGTGCAGACGGGCACAGAAGGGCGCATACGGGCACAGACGGGTGAAGACGGTCGCAGATGGGCACACATTGGCAAAGACGGGCGTAGAAAGGTGCAGATAGGTGCATAAGGGCACAGATGGGCGTAGAAGGGTGCATACGGCACAGAAAGGTGCAGAAGGGCACAGAAGGGTGCAGACGGGTGCAGATGGGTGCAGAAGGGTGCAGACGGACGCAGACGGGCGCAGAAGGGCGCAGACGGGCACAGAAGGGCACAGACAGGCACAGAAGGGCGCAGACGGCCACAAAAGGGTGCAGATGGGCGCAGACAGGCGCAGATGGGCGCAGAAGGGTGCAGACGGATGCAGACGGGCGCAGAAGGGTGCAGAAGGGCGCAGACGGGCACAGAAGGGTGCAGACGGGTATAGAAGGGCGCAGACGGGTGCAGACAGGCGCAGATGGGTGCAGAAGGGTGCAGACGGGTGCAGACGGGCGCAGAAGGGCACAGACGGGCACAGACGGGCACAGAAGGGCGCAGACAGGTGCAGAAGGGCGCAGAAGGGCACAGACGGGCGCAGACGGGCGCAGAAGGGTGCAGATGGGCGCAGACGGGCGCAGACGGGCGCAGACGGGTGTAGAAGGGTGCAGATGGGCGCAGACGGTCGCAGACAGGCGTAGAAGGGTGTAGAAGGGTGCAGAAGGGCGCAGACGGGCACAGAATGGCGCAGACGGGCGCAGAAGGGTGCAGACGGGCGCAGAAGGGCGCAGACGGGCACAGACGGGTGAAGACGGTCGCAGACGGGCACAGATTGGCACAGACGGGCGTAGAAAGGTGAAGATAGGTGCATAAGGGCACAGATGGGCGTAGAAGGGTGCATACGGCACAGAAAGGTGCAGAAGGGCACAGATGGGCGCAGACGGGCACAGAAGGGTGCAGAAGGGCACAGAAGGGCGTAGAAGGGTGTAGAAGGGTGCAGACGGGTGCAGATGGGTGCAGAAGGGTGCAGACGGGCGCAGACGGGTGCAGAAGGGTGCAGATGGGCGCAGAAGGGTGCAGAAGGGTGCAGACGGGCGCAGACAGGCACAGAAGGGCACTGTTGTATCTCTCCTGTTGTGTTACCTTGTAATTTACCCTAGCACTGGCTAAGGGCGGTGCTGTGTGCCGGACACAGACACCTGGGATTACGACGACTTGTCGTAGTCGTGGCACTTGCCACTGGTAGACCCACTTGGGTTCGACTTCATCGGTTGGTGATTATTTTGTGTAACACTTGTTACATATTTTGGCCCCGATGCGTACTTACGCTACGTTGGAGGATCTGCGGCTTTCTACGGATTTCCGTACGTCTTCCTTCGTCGGGTATCTTTACCCTCTCTCAATCACTAACCGGTAGTTTTCACTACCACCACAAGTGGGCGTGATACAACAGGCACAGACGGGCACAGAAGGGCGCATAAGGGCGCAGACGGGCGCAGATGGGCATAGAAGGGTGCAGATGGGCGCAGACAGGCGCAGATGGGCGCAGAAGGGTGCAGACGGGTGCAGACGGGCGCAGACGGGCGCAGGAGGGTGCAGACGGGCTCAGATGGGTTCAGACGGGCGCAGACGGGCGCAGAAGGGTGCAGAAGGGCGCAGACGGGCGCCGAAGGGTGCAGACGGGTGCAGATGGGCGCAGACAGGCGCAGACGTGCGCAGAAGGGTGCAGACGGGCGCAGACGGGCGCAGAAGGGCGCAGAAGGGTGTAGAAGGGCGCAGACGGGTGTAGAAGGGTGCAGATGGGCGCAGACGGGCGCAGAAGGGTGCAGACGGGCGCAGAAGGGTGCAGATGGGCGCAGACGGGCGCAGACAGGCACAGAAGGGCACAGACGGGCACAGAAGGGCGCATAAGGGCGCAGACGGGCGCAGATGGGCATAGAAGGGTGCAGATGGGCGCAGACAGGCGCAGATGGGCGCAGAAGGGTGCAGACGGGTGCAGACGGGCGCAGACGGGCGCAGAAGGGTGCAGACGGGCTCAGATGGGTGCAGACGGGCGCAGACGGGCGCAGAAGGGTGCAGAAGGGCGCAGACGGGCGCCGAAGGGTGCAGACGGGTGCAGATGGGCGCAGACAGGCGCAGACGTGCGCAGAAGGGTGCAGACGGGCGCAGACGGGCGCAGAAGGGCGCAGAAGGGTGTAGAAGGGCGCAGACGGGTGTAGAAGGGTGCAGATGGGCGCAGACGGGCGCAGAAGGGTGCAGACGGGCGCAGAAGGGTGCAGATGGGCGCAGACGGGCGCAGACAGGCACAGAAGGGCACAGACGGGCACAGAAGGGCGCATAAGGGCGCAGACGGGCGCAGATGGGCATAGAAGGGTGCAGATGGGCGCAGACAGGCGCAGATGGGCGCAGAAGGGTGCAGACGGGTGCAGACGGGCGCAGACGGGCGCAGAAGGGTGCAGACGGGCTCAGATGGGTGCAGACGGGCGCAGACGGGCGCAGAAGGGTGCAGAAGGGCGCAGACGGGCGCCGAAGGGTGCAGAAGGGCGCAGACGGGCGCCGAAGGGTGCAGACGGGTGCAGATGGGCGCAGACAGGCGCAGACGGTTGCAGAAGGGTGCAGACGGGCGCAGAAGGGCGCAGACGGGCGCAAACGGGCGCAGAAGGGTGCAGATGGGCGCAGACGGGCACAGAAGGGTGCAGACGGGCGCAGACGGGCGCAGACGGGTGTAGAAGGGTGCAGATGGGCGCAGACGGTCGCAGACAGGCGCAGAAGGGCGCAGACGGGCGTAGAAGGGCGCAGACGGGCACAGAATGGCGCAGACGGGCGCAGAAGGGTGCAGACGGGCGCAGAAGGGCGCAGACGGGTACAGACGGGTTAAGACGGTCGCAGACGGGCACAGATTGGCACAGACGGGCGTAGAAAGGTGAAGATAGGTGCATAAGGGCACAGATGGGCGTAGAAGGGTGCATACGGCACAGAAAGGTGCAGAAGGGCACAGATGGGCGCAGACGGGCACAGAAGGGTGCAGAAGGGCACAGAAGGGCGCAGAAGGGTGCAGAAGGGTGCAGACGGGTGCAAATGGGTGAAGAAGGGCACAGACGGGCGCAGACGGGTGCAGAAGGGTGCAGACGGGCGCAGATGGGCATAGAAGGGTGCAGATGGGCGCAGACAGGCGCAGATGGGCGCAGAAGGGTGCAGACGGGCGCAGACGGGCGCAGAAGGGTGCAGACGGGCTCAGATGGGTGCAGACAGGCTCAGACGGGCGCAGAAGGGTGCAGAAGAACGCAGACGGGCGCCGAAGGGTGCAGACGGGTGCAGATGGGCGCAGACAGGCTGGGCTGGTTTCACACCTCAGCTGCAAAGGCACAGGGGTGCAAAGGGGCGAAACGCGTGCCACTGCCGTACGAGTAAAGTTCGCAGCATCTGATCACACCAAGCCCTAGGTATTGTATTAATGCAGCTGTGTGCCAAGTCTACCGGCCTAGGTCCGACGATAACCGTGTGTAGGAGGGCTGGGCTGGTTTCACACCTCAGCTGCAAAGGCACAGGGGTGCAAAGGGGCGAAACGCGTGCCACTGCCGTACGAGTAAAGTTCGCAGCATCTGATCACACCAAGCCCTAGGTATTGTATTAAGGAAGCTGTGTGCCAAGTCTACCGGCCTAGGTCCGACGATAACCGTGTGTAGGAGGGCTGGGCTGGTTTCACACCTCAGCTGCAAAGACACAGGGGTGCAAAGGGGCGAAACGCGTGCCACTGCCGTACGAGTAAAGTTCGCAGCATCTGATCACACCAAGCCCTAGGTATTGTATGAAGGCAGCTGTGTGCCAAGTCTACCGGCCTAGGTCCGACGATAACCGTGTGTAGGAGGGCTGGGCTGGTTTCACACCTCAGCTGCAAAGGCACAGGGGTGCAAAGGGGCGAAACGCGTGCCACTGCCGTACGAGTAAAGTTCGCAGCATCTGATCACACCATGCTCTAGGTATTGTATTAAGGCAGCTGTGTGCCAAGTCTACCGGCCTAGGTCCGACGATAACCGTGTGTAGGAGGGCTGGGCTGGTTTCACACCTCAGCTGCAAAGGCACAGGGGTGCAAAGGGGCGAAACGCGTGCCACTGCCGTACGAGTAAAGTTCGCAGCATCTGATCACACCAAGCCCTAGGTTTTGTATTAAGGAAGCTGTGTGCCAAGTCTACCGGCCTAGGTCCGACGATAACCGTGTGTAGGAGGGCTGGGCTGGTTTCACACCTCAGCTGCAAAGGGCACAGGGGTGCAAAGGGGTGGAACGCGTGCCACTGCCGTACGAGTAAAGTTCGCAGCATCTGATCACACCAAGCCCTAGGTTTTGTATTAAGGAAGCTGTGTGCCAAGTCTACCGGCCTAGGTCCGACGATAACCGTGTGTAGGAGGGCTGGGCTGGTTTCACACCTCAGCTGCAAAGGCACAGGGGTGCAAAGGGGTGGAACGCGTGCCACTGCCGTACGAGTAAAGTTCGCAGCATCTGATCACACCAAGCCCTAGGTTTTGTATTAAGGAAGCTGTGTGCCAAGTCTACCGGCCTAGGTCCGACGATAACCGTGTGTAGGAGGGCTGGGCTGGTTTCACACCTCAGCTGCAAAGGCACAGGGGTGCAAAGGGGCGAAACGCGTGCCACTGCCGTACGAGTAAAGTTCGCAGCATCTGATCACACCAAGCCCTAGGTTTGGTATTAAGGAAGCTGTGTGCCAAGTCTACCGGCCTAGGTCCGACGATAACCGTGTGTAGGAGGGCTGGGCTGGTTTCACACCTCAGCTGCAAAGACACAGGGGTGCAAAGGGGCGAAACGCGTGCCACTGCCGTACGAGTAAAGTTCGCAGCATCTGATCACACCAAGCCCTAGGTATTGTATGAAGGCAGCTGTGTGCCAAGTCTACCGGCCTAGGTCCGACGATAACCGTGTGTAGGAGGGCTGGGCTGGTTTCACACCTCAGCTGCAAAGACACAGGGGTGCAAAGGGGCGAAACGCGTGCCACTGCCGTACGAGTAAAGTTCGCAGCATATTATTACACCATGCTCTAGGTATTGTATTAAGGCAGCTGTGTGCCAAGTCTACCGGCCTAGGTCCGACGATAACCGTGTGTAGGAGGGCTGGGCTGGTTTCACACCTCAGCTGCAAAGGCACAGGGGTGCAAAGGGGCGAAACGCGTGCCACTGCCGTACGAGTAAAGTTCGCAGCATCTGATCACACCAAGCCCTAGGTATTGTATGAAGGCAGCTGTGTGCCAAGTCTACCGGCCTAGGTCCGACGATAACCGTGTGTAGGAGGGCTGGGCTGGTTTCACACCTCAGCTGCAAAGACACAGGGGTGCAAAGGGGCGAAACGCGTGCCACTGCCGTACGAGTAAAGTTCGCAGCATCTGATCACACCATGCCCTAGGTATTGTATTAAGGCAGCTGGGTGCCAAGTCTACCGGCCTAGGCCCGACGATAACCGTGTGTAGGAGGGCTGGGCTGGTTTCACACCTCAGCTGCAACTGAAAGGCACAGGGGTGCAAACGAGGACTAGGGCGAAACGCGTGCCACTGCCGTACGAGTAAAGTTCGCAGCATCTGATCACACCAAGCCCTAGGTTTGGTATTAAGGAAGCTGTGTGCCAAGTCTACCGGCCTAGGTCCGACGATAACCGTGTGTAGGAGGGCTGGGCTGGTTTCACACCTCAGCTGCAAAGGCACAGGGGTGCAAAGGGGCGAAACGCGTGCCACTGCCGTACGAGTAAAGTTCGCAGCATATGATCACACCAAGCCCTAGGTATTGTATTAAGGCGCATGTGTGCCAAGTCTACCGGCCTAGGTCCGACGATAACCGTGTGTAGGAGGGCTGGGCTGGTTTCACACCTCAGCTGCAAAGACACAGGGGTGCAAAGGGGCGAAACGCGTGCCACTGCCGTACGAGTAAAGTTCGCAGCATCTGATCACACCAAGCCCTAGGTATTGTATTAAGGCAGCTGTGTGCCAAGTCTACCGGCCTAGGTCCGACGATAACCGTGTGTAGGAGGGCTGGGCTGGTTTCACACCTCAGCTGCAAAGGCACAGGGGTGCAAAGGGGTGGAACGCGTGCCACTGCCGTACGAGTAAAGTTCGCAGCATCTGATCACACCATGCCCTAGGTATTGTATTAAGGCAGCTGTGTGCCAAGTCTACCGGCCTCGGTCCGACGATAACCGTGTGTAGGAGGGCTGGGCTGGTTTCACACCTCAGCTGCAACTGAAAGGCACAGGGGTGCAAACGAGGACTAGGGCGAAACGCGTGCCACTGCCGTACGAGTAAAGTTCGCAGCATATGATCACACCATGCCCTAGGTATTGTATTAAGGCAGCTGTGTGCCAAGTCTACCGGCCTCGGTCCGACGATAACCGTGTGTAGGAGGGCTGGGCTGGTTTCACACCTCAGCTGCAAAGGCACAGGGGTGCAAAGGGGCGAAACGCGTGCCACTGCCGTACGAGTAAAGTTCGCAGCATATGATCACACCATGCTCTAGGTATTGTATTAAGGCAGCTGTGTGCCAAGTCTACCGGCCTAGGTCCGACGATAACCGTGTGTAGGAGGGCTGGGCTGGTTTCACACCTCAGCTGCAAAGGGCACAGGGGTGCAAAGGGGTGGAACGCGTGCCACTGCCGTACGAGTAAAGTTCGCAGCATCTGATCACACCATGCTCTAGGTATTGTATTAAGGAAGCTGTGTGCCAAGTCTACCGGCCTAGGTCCGACGATAACCGTGTGTAGGAGGGCTGGGCTGGTTTCACACCTCAGCTGCAAAGGCACAGGGGTGCAAAGGGGCGAAACGCGTGCCACTGCCGTACGAGTAAATTTCGCAGCATATGATCACACCAAGCCCTAGGTATTGTATTAAGGCAGCTGTGTGCCAAGTCTACCGGCCTAGGTCCGACGATAACCGTGTGTAGGAGGGCTGGGCTGGTTTCACACCTCAGCTGCAAAGGCACACGGGTGCAAAGGGGCGAAACGCGTGCCACTGCCGTACGAGTAAAGTTCGCAGCATCTGATCACACCAAGCCCTAGGTTTTGTATTAAGGCGCATGTGTGCCAAGTATACCGGCCTAGGCCCGACGATAACCGTGTGTAGGAGGGCTGGGCTGGTTTCACACCTCAGCTGCAACTGAAAGGCACAGGGGTGCAAACGAGGACTAGGGCGAAACGCGTGCCACTGCCGTACGAGTAAAGTTCGCAGCATATGATCACACCATGCCCTAGGTATTGTATTAAGGCAGCTGTGTGCCAAGTCTACCGGCCTCGGTCCGACGATAACCGTGTGTAGGAGGGCTGGGCTGGTTTCACACCTCAGCTGCAAAGGCACAGGGGTGCAAAGGGGTGGAACGCGTGCCACTGCCGTACGAGTAAAGTTCGCAGCATCTGATCACACCATGCCCTAGGTATTGTATTAAGGCAGCTGTGTGCCAAGTCTACCGGCCTAGGTCCGACGATAACCGTGTGTAGGAGGGCTGGGCTGGTTTCACACCTCAGCTGCAAAGGCACAGGGGTGCAAAGGGGTGGAACGCGTGCCACTGCCGTACGAGTAAAGTTCGCAGCATCTGATCACACCATGCTCTAGGTATTGTATTAAGGCAGCTGTGTGCCAAGTCTACCGGCCTAGGTCCGACGATAACCGTGTGTAGGAGGGCTGGGCTGGTTTCACACCTCAGCTGCAAAGGCACAGGGGTGCAAAGGGGCGAAACGCGTGCCACTGCCGTACGAGTAAAGTTCGCAGCATATGATCACACCATGCTCTAGGTATTGTATTAAGGCAGCTGTGTGCCAAGTCTACCGGCCTAGGTCCGACGATAACCGTGTGTAGGAGGGCTGGGCTGGTTTCACACCTCAGCTGCAAAGGCACAGGGGTGCAAAGGGGCGAAACGCGTGCCACTGCCGTACGAGTAAAGTTCGCAGCATATGATCACACCATGCTCTAGGTATTGTATTAAGGCAGCTGTGTGCCAAGTCTACCGGCCTAGGTCCGACGATAACCGTGTGTAGGAGGGCTGGGCTGGTTTCACACCTCAGCTGCAAAGGGCACAGGGGTGCAAAGGGGTGGAACGCGTGCCACTGCCGTACGAGTAAAGTTCGCAGCATCTGATCACACCATGCTCTAGGTATTGTATTAAGGAAGCTGTGTGCCAAGTCTACCGGCCTAGGTCCGACGATAACCGTGTGTAGGAGGGCTGGGCTGGTTTCACACCTCAGCTGCAAAGGCACAGGGGTGCAAAGGGGCGAAACGCGTGCCACTGCCGTACGAGTAAATTTCGCAGCATATGATCACACCAAGCCCTAGGTATTGTATTAAGGCAGCTGTGTGCCAAGTCTACCGGCCTCGGTCCGACGATAACCGTGTGTAGGAGGGCTGGGCTGGTTTCACACCTCAGCTGCAAAGGCACACGGGTGCAAAGGGGCGAAACGCGTGCCACTGCCGTACGAGTAAAGTTCGCAGCATCTGATCACACCAAGCCCTAGGTTTTGTATTAAGGCGCATGTGTGCCAAGTATACCGGCCTAGGCCCGACGATAACCGTGTGTAGGAGGGCTGGGCTGGTTTCACACCTCAGCTGCAACTGAAAGGCACAGGGGTGCAAACGAGGACTAGGGCGAAACGCGTGCCACTGCCGTACGAGTAAAGTTCGCAGCATATGATCACACCATGCCCTAGGTATTGTATTAAGGCAGCTGTGTGCCAAGTCTACCGGCCTCGGTCCGACGATAACCGTGTGTAGGAGGGCTGGGCTGGTTTCACACCTCAGCTGCAAAGGCACAGGGGTGCAAAGGGGTGGAACGCGTGCCACTGCCGTACGAGTAAAGTTCGCAGCATCTGATCACACCATGCCCTAGGTATTGTATTAAGGCAGCTGTGTGCCAAGTCTACCGGCCTAGGTCCGACGATAACCGTGTGTAGGAGGGCTGGGCTGGTTTCACACCTCAGCTGCAAAGGCACAGGGGTGCAAAGGGGTGGAACGCGTGCCACTGCCGTACGAGTAAAGTTCGCAGCATCTGATCACACCATGCTCTAGGTATTGTATTAAGGCAGCTGTGTGCCAAGTCTACCGGCCTAGGTCCGACGATAACCGTGTGTAGGAGGGCTGGGCTGGTTTCACACCTCAGCTGCAAAGGCACAGGGGTGCAAAGGGGCGAAACGCGTGCCACTGCCGTACGAGTAAAGTTCGCAGCATATGATCACACCATGCTCTAGGTATTGTATTAAGGCAGCTGTGTGCCAAGTCTACCGGCCTAGGTCCGACGATAACCGTGTGTAGGAGGGCTGGGCTGGTTTCACACCTCAGCTGCAAAGGGCACAGGGGTGCAAAGGGGTGGAACGCGTGCCACTGCCGTACGAGTAAAGTTCGCAGCATCTGATCACACCAAGCCCTAGGTATTGTATTAAGGAAGCTGTGTGCCAAGTCTACCGGCCTAGGTCCGACGATAACCGTGTGTAGGAGGGCTGGGCTGGTTTCACACCTCAGCTGCAAAGGCACAGGGGTGCAAAGGGGCGAAACGCGTGCCACTGCCGTACGAGTAAAGTTCGCAGCATCTGATCACACCAAGCCCTAGGTTTGGTATTAAGGAAGCTGTGTGCCAAGTCTACCGGCCTAGGTCCGACGATAACCGTGTGTAGGAGGGCTGGGCTGGTTTCACACCTCAGCTGCAAAGACACAGGGGTGCAAAGGGGCGAAACGCGTGCCACTGCCGTACGAGTAAAGTTCGCAGCATCTGATCACACCAAGCCCTAGGTATTGTATGAAGGCAGCTGTGTGCCAAGTCTACCGGCCTAGGTCCGACGATAACCGTGTGTAGGAGGGCTGGGCTGGTTTCACACCTCAGCTGCAAAGACACAGGGGTGCAAAGGGGCGAAACGCGTGCCACTGCCGTACGAGTAAAGTTCGCAGCATATGATTACACCATGCTCTAGGTATTGTATTAAGGCAGCTGTGTGCCAAGTCTACCGGCCTAGGTCCGACGATAACCGTGTGTAGGAGGGCTGGGCTGGTTTCACACCTCAGCTGCAACTGAAAGGCACAGGGGTGCAAACGAGGACTAGGGCGAAACGCGTGCCACTGCCGTACGAGTAAAGTTCGCAGCATATGATCACACCAAGCCCTAGGTAATGTATTAAGGCGCATGTGTGCCAAGTATACCGGCCTAGGCCCGACGATAACCGTGTGTAGGAGGGCTGGGCTGGTTTCACACCTCAGCTGCAACTGAAAGGCACAGGGGTGCAAACGAGGACTAGGGCGAAACGCGTGCCACTGCCGTACGAGTAAAGTTCGCAGCATATGATCACACCAAGCCCTAGGTATTGTATTAATGAAGCTGTGTGCCAAGTCTACCGGCCTAGGTCCGACGATAACCGTGTGTAGGAGGGCTGGGCTGGTTTCACACCTCAGCTGCAGAGGCACAGGGGTGCAAAGGGGCGAAACGCGTGCCACTGCCGTACGAGTAAAGTTCGCAGCATCTGATCACACCAAGCCCTAGGTATTGTATGAAGGCAGCTGTGTGCCAAGTCTACCGGCCTAGGTCCGACGATAACCGTGTGTAGGAGGGCTGGGCTGGTTTCACACCTCAGCTGCAAAGACACAGGGGTGCAAAGGGGCGAAACGCGTGCCACTGCCGTACGAGTAAAGTTCGCAGCATCTGATCACACCAAGCCCTAGGTATTGTATGAAGGCAGCTGTGTGCCAAGTCTACCGGCCTAGGTCCGACGATAACCGTGTGTAGGAGGGCTGGGCTGGTTTCACACCTCAGCTGCAAAGACACAGGGGTGCAAAGGGGCGAAACGCGTGCCACTGCCGTACGAGTAAAGTTCGCAGCATCTGATCACACCAAGCCCTAGGTATTGTATGAAGGCAGCTGTGTGCCAAGTCTACCGGCCTCGGTCCGACGATAACCGTGTGTAGGAGGGCTGGGCTGGTTTCACACCTCAGCTGCAAAGGCACAGGGGTGCAAAGGGGTGGAACGCGTGCCACTGCCGTACGAGTAAAGTTCGCAGCATCTGATCACACCATGCCCTAGGTATTGTATTAAGGCAGCTGTGTGCCAAGTCTACCGGCCTCGGTCCGACGATAACCGTGTGTAGGAGGGCTGGGCTGGTTTCACACCTCAGCTGCAAAGACACAGGGGTGCAAAGGGGTGGAACGCGTGCCACTGCCGTACGAGTAAAGTTCGCAGCATCTGATCACACCATGCTCTAGGTATTGTATTAAGGCAGCTGTGTGCCAAGTCTACCGGCCTAGGTCCGACGATAACCGTGTGTAGGAGGGCTGGGCTGGTTTCACACCTCAGCTGCAAAGGGCACAGGGGTGCAAAGGGGTGGAACGCGTGCCACTGCCGTACGAGTAAAGTTCGCAGCATCTGATCACACCAAGCCCTAGGTTTTGTATTAAGGAAGCTGTGTGCCAAGTCTACCGGCCTAGGTCCGACGATAACCGTGTGTAGGAGGGCTGGGCTGGTTTCACACCTCAGCTGCAAAGGCACAGGGGTGCAAAGGGGCGAAACGCGTGCCACTGCCGTACGAGTAAAGTTCGCAGCATATTATTACACCATGCTCTAGGTATTGTATTAAGGCAGCTGTGTGCCAAGTCTACCGGCCTAGGTCCGACGATAACCGTGTGTAGGAGGGCTGGGCTGGTTTCACACCTCAGCTGCAACTGAAAGGCACAGGGGTGCAAACGAGGACTAGGGCGAAACGCGTGCCACTGCCGTACGAGTAAAGTTCGCAGCATCTGATCACACCAAGCCCTAGGTATTGTATTAAGGCGCATGTGTGCCAAGTCTACCGGCCTAGGTCCGACGATAACCGTGTGTAGGAGGGCTGGGCTGGTTTCACACCTCAGCTGCAACTGAAAGGCACAGGGGTGCAAACGAGGACTAGGGCGAAACGCGTGCCACTGCCGTACGAGTAAAGTTCGCAGCATCTGATCACACCAAGCCCTAGGTATTGTATGAAGGCAGCTGTGTGCCAAGTCTACCGGCCTAGGTCCGACGATAACCGTGTGTAGGAGGGCTGGGCTGGTTTCACACCTCAGCTGCAAAGACACAGGGGTGCAAAGGGGCGAAACGCGTGCCACTGCCGTACGAGTAAAGTTCGCAGCATCTGATCACACCAAGCCCTAGGTATTGTATGAAGGCAGCTGTGTGCCAAGTCTACCGGCCTAGGTCCGACGATAACCGTGTGTAGGAGGGCTGGGCTGGTTTCACACCTCAGCTGCAAAGACACAGGGGTGCAAAGGGGCGAAACGCGTGCCACTGCCGTACGAGTAAAGTTCGCAGCATCTGATCACACCAAGCCCTAGGTATTGTATGAAGGCAGCTGTGTGCCAAGTCTACCGGCCTAGGTCCGACGATAACCGTGTGTAGGAGGGCTGGGCTGGTTTCACACCTCAGCTGCAACTGAAAGGCACAGGGGTGCAAACGAGGACTAGGGCGAAACGCGTGCCACTGCCGTACGAGTAAAGTTCGCAGCATATGATCACACCATGCTCTAGGTATTGTATTAAGGCGCATGTGTGCCAAGTCTACCGGCCTAGGTCCGACGATAACCGTGTGTAGGAGGGCTGGGCTGGTTTCACACCTCAGCTGCAACTGAAAGGCACAGGGGTGCAAACGAGGACTAGGGCGAAACGCGTGCCACTGCCGTACGAGTAAAGTTCGCAGCATCTGATCACACCAAGCCCTAGGTATTGTATTAATGAAGCTGTGTGCCAAGTCTACCGGCCTAGGTCCGACGATAACCGTGTGTAGGAGGGCTGGGCTGGTTTCACACCTCAGCTGCAGAGGCACAGGGGTGCAAAGGGGCGAAACGCGTGCCACTGCCGTACGAGTAAAGTTCGCAGCATCTGATCACACCAAGCCCTAGGTATTGTATGAAGGCAGCTGTGTGCCAAGTCTACCGGCCTAGGTCCGACGATAACCGTGTGTAGGAGGGCTGGGCTGGTTTCACACCTCAGCTGCAAAGACACAGGGGTGCAAAGGGGCGAAACGCGTGCCACTGCCGTACGAGTAAAGTTCGCAGCATCTGATCACACCAAGCCCTAGGTATTGTATGAAGGCAGCTGTGTGCCAAGTCTACCGGCCTAGGTCCGACGATAACCGTGTGTAGGAGGGCTGGGCTGGTTTCACACCTCAGCTGCAAAGACACAGGGGTGCAAAGGGGCGAAACGCGTGCCACTGCCGTACGAGTAAAGTTCGCAGCATCTGATCACACCAAGCCCTAGGTATTGTATGAAGGCAGCTGTGTGCCAAGTCTACCGGCCTAGGTCCGACGATAACCGTGTGTAGGAGGGCTGGGCTGGTTTCACACCTCAGCTGCAACTGAAAGGCACAGGGGTGCAAACGAGGACTAGGGCGAAACGCGTGCCACTGCCGTACGAGTAAAGTTCGCAGCATATGATCACACCATGCCCTAGGTATTGTATTAAGGCAGCTGTGTGCCAAGTCTACCGGCCTCGGTCCGACGATAACCGTGTGTAGGAGGGCTGGGCTGGTTTCACACCTCAGCTGCAACTGAAAGGCACAGGGGTGCAAACGAGGACTAGGGCGAAACGCGTGCCACTGCCGTACGAGTAAAGTTCGCAGCATATGATCACACCATGCCCTAGGTATTGTATTAAGGCAGCTGTGTGCCAAGTCTACCGGCCTCGGTCCGACGATAACCGTGTGTAGGAGGGCTGGGCTGGTTTCACACCTTAGCTGCAAAGGCACAGGGGTGCAAAGGGGTGGAACGCGTGCCACTGCCGTACGAGTAAAGTTCGCAGCATCTGATCACACCATGCCCTAGGTATTGTATTAAGGCAGCTGTGTGCCAAGTCTACCGGCCTCGGTCCGACGATAACCGTGTGTAGGAGGGCTGGGCTGGTTTCACACCTCAGCTGCAACTGAAAGGCACAGGGGTGCAAACGAGGACTAGGGCGAAACGCGTGCCACTGCCGTACGAGTAAAGTTCGCAGCATATGATCACACCAAGCCCTAGGTATTGTATTAAGGCAGCTGTGTGCCAAGTCTACCGGCCTCGGTCCGACGATAACCGTGTGTAGGAGGGCTGGGCTGGTTTCGCACCTTAGCTGCAAAGACACAGGGGTGCAAAGGGGTGGAACGCGTGCCACTGCCGTACGAGTAAAGTTCGCAGCATCTGATTACACCATGCTCTAGGTATTGTATTAAGGCAGCTGTGTGCCAAGTCTACCGGCCTAGGTCCGACGATAACCGTGTGTAGGAGGGCTGGGCTGGTTTCACACCTCAGCTGCAACTGAAAGGCACAGGGGTGCAAACGAGGACTAGGGCGAAACGCGTGCCACTGCCGTACGAGTAAAGTTCGCAGCATATGATCACACCATGCCCTAGGTATTGTATTAAGGCAGCTGTGTGCCAAGTCTACCGGCCTCGGTCCGACGATAACCGTGTGTAGGAGGGCTGGGCTGGTTTCACACCTTAGCTGCAAAGGCACAGGGGTGCAAAGGGGTGGAACGCGTGCCACTGCCGTACGAGTAAAGTTCGCAGCATCTGATCACACCATGCCCTAGGTATTGTATTAAGGCAGCTGTGTGCCAAGTCTACCGGCCTCGGTCCGACGATAACCGTGTGTAGGAGGGCTGGGCTGGTTTCACACCTCAGCTGCAAAGACACAGGGGTGCAAAGGGGTGGAACGCGTGCCACTGCCGTACGAGTAAATTTCGCAGCATCTGATCACACCATGCTCTAGGTATTGTATTAAGGCAGCTGTGTGCCAAGTCTACCGGCCTAGGTCCGACGATAACCGTGTGTAGGAGGGCTGGGCTGGTTTCACACCTCAGCTGCAAAGGCACAGGGGTGCAAAGGGGCGAAACGCGTGCCACTGCCGTACGAGTAAAGTTCGCAGCATATGATCACACCATGCTCTAGGTATTGTATTAAGGCAGCTGTGTGCCAAGTCTACCGGCCTCGGTCCGACGATAACCGTGTGTAGGAGGGCTGGGCTGGTTTCACACCTCAGCTGCAAAGGGCACAGGGGTGCAAAGGGCTGGAACGCGTGCCACTGCCGTACGAGTAAAGTTCGCAGCATCTGATCACACCAAGCCCTAGGTTTTGTATTAAGGAAGCTGTGTGCCAAGTCTACCGGCCTAGGTCCGACGATAACCGTGTGTAGGAGGGCTGGGCTGGTTTCACACCTCAGCTGCAAAGGCACAGGGGTGCAAAGGGGCGAAACGCGTGCCACTGCCGTACGAGTAAAGTTCGCAGCATCTGATCACACCAAGCCCTAGGTATTGTATGAAGGCAGCTGTGTGCCAAGTCTACCGGCCTCGGTCCGACGATAACCGTGTGTAGGAGGGCTGGGCTGGTTTCACACCTCAGCTGCAAAGGCACACGGGTGCAAAGGGGCGAAACGCGTGCCACTGCCGTACGAGTAAAGTTCGCAGCATATGATCACACCATGCCCTAGGTATTGTATTAAGGCAGCTGTGTGCCAAGTCTACCGGCCTCGGTCCGACGATAACCGTGTGTAGGAGGGCTGGGCTGGTTTCACACCTTAGCTGCAAAGGCACAGGGGTGCAAAGGGGTGGAACGCGTGCCACTGCCGTACGAGTAAAGTTCGCAGCATCTGATCACACCATGCCCTAGGTATTGTATTAAGGCAGCTGTGTGCCAAGTCTACCGGCCTCGGTCCGACGATAACCGTGTGTAGGAGGGCTGGGCTGGTTTCACACCTCAGCTGCAACTGAAAGGCACAGGGGTGCAAACGAGGACTAGGGCGAAACGCGTGCCACTGCCGTACGAGTAAAGTTCGCAGCATATGATCACACCAAGCCCTGGGTATTGTATTAAGGCAGCTGTGTGCCAAGTCTACCGGCCTCGGTCCGACGATAACCGTGTGTAGGAGGGCTGGGCTGGTTTCGCACCTTAGCTGCAAAGACACAGGGGTGCAAAGGGGTGGAACGCGTGCCACTGCCGTACGAGTAAAGTTCGCAGCATCTGATTACACCATGCTCTAGGTATTGTATTAAGGCAGCTGTGTGCCAAGTCTACCGGCCTAGGTCCGACGATAACCGTGTGTAGGAGGGCTGGGCTGGTTTCACACCTCAGCTGCAACTGAAAGGCACAGGGGTGCAAACGAGGACTAGGGCGAAACTCGTGCCACTGCCGTACGAGTAAAGTTCGCAGCATATGATCACACCATGCCCTAGGTATTGTATTAAGGCAGCTGTGTGCCAAGTCTACCGGCCTCGGTCCGACGATAACCGTGTGTAGGAGGGCTGGGCTGGTTTCACACCTCAGCTGCAAAGGCACAGGGGTGCAAAGGGGTGGAACGCGTGCCACTGCCGTACGAGTAAAGTTCGCAGCATCTGATCACACCATGCCCTAGGTATTGTATTAAGGCAGCTGTGTGCCAAGTCTACCGGCCTCGGTCCGACGATAACCGTGTGTAGGAGGGCTGGGCTGGTTTCACACCTCAGCTGCAAAGGCACAGGGGTGCAAAGGGGCGAAACGCGTGCCACTGCCGTACGAGTAAAGTTCGCAGCATCTGATCACACCATGCTCTAGGTATTGTATTAAGGCAGCTGTGTGCCAAGTCTACCGGCCTAGGTCCGACGATAACCGTGTGTAGGAGGGCTGGGCTGGTTTCACACCTCAGCTGCAAAGGCACAGGGGTGCAAAGGGGCGAAACGCGTGCCACTGCCGTACGAGTAAAGTTCGCAGCATCTGATCACACCATGCTCTAGGTATTGTATTAAGGCAGCTGTGTGCCAAGTCTACCGGCCTAGGTCCGACGATAACCGTGTGTAGGAGGGCTGGGCTGGTTTCACACCTCAGCTGCAAAGGCACAGGGGTGCAAAGGGGCGAAACGCGTGCCACTGCCGTACGAGTAAAGTTCGCAGCATCTGATCACACCATGCCCTAGGTATTGTATTAAGGCAGCTGTGTGCCAAGTCTACCGGCCTAGGTCCGACGATAACCGTGTGTAGGAGGGCTGGGCTGGTTTCACACCTCAGCTGCAAAGGCACAGGGGTGCAAAGGGGCGAAACGCGTGCCACTGCCGTACGAGTAAAGTTCGCAGCATCTGATCACACCAAGCCCTAGGTATTGTATTAAGGCAGCTGTGTGCCAAGTCTACCGGCCTAGGTCCGACGATAACCGTGTGTAGGAGGGCTGGGCTGGTTTCACACCTCAGCTGCAAAGGCACAGGGTGCAAAGGGGCGAAACGCGTGCCACTGCCGTACGAGTAAAGTTCGCAGCATCTGATCACACCATGCCCTAGGTATTGTATTAAGGCAGCTGTGTGCCAAGTCTACCGGCCTAGGTCCGACGATAACCGTGTGTAGGAGGGCTGGGCTGGTTTCACACCTCAGCTGCAAAGGCACAGGGGTGCAAAGGGGCGAAACGCGTGCCACTGCCGTACGAGTAAAGTTCGCAGCATCTGATCACACCATGCCCTAGGTATTGTATTAAGGCAGCTGTGTGCCAAGTCTACCGGCCTAGGTCCGACGATAACCGTGTGTAGGAGGGCTGGGCTGGTTTCACACCTCAGCTGCAAAGGCACAGGGGTGCAAAGGGGCGAAACGCGTGCCACTGCCGTACGAGTAAAGTTCGCAGCATCTGATCACACCATGCCTAGGTATTGTATTAAGGCAGCTGTGTGCCAAGTCTACCGGCCTAGGTCCGACGATAACCGTGTGTAGGAGGGCTGGGCTGGTTTCACACCTCAGCTGCAAAGGCACAGGGGTGCAAAGGGGCGAAACGCGTGCCACTGCCGTACGAGTAAAGTTCGCAGCATCTGATCACACCAAGCCCTAGGTATTGTATTAAGGCAGCTGTGTGCCAAGTCTACCGGCCTAGGTCCGACGATAACCGTGTGTAGGAGGGCTGGGCTGGTTTCACACCTCAGCTGCAAAGGCACAGGGGTGCAAAGGGGCGAAACGCGTGCCACTGCCGTACGAGTAAAGTTCGCAGCATCTGATCACACCATGCCCTAGGTATTGTATTAAGGCAGCTGTGTGCCAAGTCTACCGGCCTAGGTCCGACGATAACCGTGTGTAGGAGGGCTGGGCTGGTTTCACACCTCAGCTGCAAAGGCACAGGGGTGCAAAGGGGCGAAACGCGTGCCACTGCCGTACGAGTAAAGTTCGCAGCATCTGATCACACCATGCCCTAGGTATTGTATTAAGGCAGCTGTGTGCCAAGTCTACCGGCCTAGGTCCGACGATAACCGTGTGTAGGAGGGCTGGGCTGGTTTCACACCTCAGCTGCAAAGGCACAGGGGTGCAAAGGGGCGAAACGCGTGCCACTGCCGTACGAGTAAAGTTCGCAGCATCTGATCACACCATGCCCTAGGTATTGTATTAAGGCAGCTGTGTGCCAAGTCTACCGGCCTAGGTCCGACGATAACCGTGTGTAGGAGGGCTGGGCTGGTTTCACACCTCAGCTGCAAAGGCACAGGGGTGCAAAGGGGCGAAACGCGTGCCACTGCCGTACGAGTAAAGTTCGCAGCATCTGATCACACCAAGCCCTAGGTATTGTATTAAGGCAGCTGTGTGCCAAGTCTACCGGCCTAGGTCCGACGATAACCGTGTGTAGGAGGGCTGGGCTGGTTTCACACCTCAGCTGCAAAGGCACAGGGGTGCAAAGGGGCGAAACGCGTGCCACTGCCGTACGAGTAAAGTTCGCAGCATCTGATCACACCAAGCCCTAGGTATTGTATTAAGGCAGCTGTGTGCCAAGTCTACCGGCCTAGGTCCGACGATAACCGTGTGTAGGAGGGCTGGGCTGGTTTCACACCTCAGCTGCAAAGGCACAGGGGTGCAAAGGGGCGAAACGCGTGCCACTGCCGTACGAGTAAAGTTCGCAGCATCTGATCACACCAAGCCCTAGGTATTGTATTAAGGCAGCTGTGTGCCAAGTCTACCGGCCTAGGTCCGACGATAACCGTGTGTAGGAGGGCTGGGCTGGTTTCACACCTCAGCTGCAAAGGCACAGGGGTGCAAAGGGGCGAAACGCGTGCCACTGCCGTACGAGTAAAGTTCGCAGCATCTGATCACACCATGCCCTAGGTATTGTATTAAGGCAGCTGTGTGCCAAGTCTACCGGCCTAGGTCCGACGATAACCGTGTGTAGGAGGGCTGGGCTGGTTTCACACCTCAGCTGCAAAGGCACAGGGGTGCAAAGGGGCGAAACGCGTGCCACTGCCGTACGAGTAAAGTTCGCAGCATCTGATCACACCATGCCCTAGGTATTGTATTAAGGCAGCTGTGTGCCAAGTCTACCGGCCTAGGTCCGACGATAACCGTGTGTAGGAGGGCTGGGCTGGTTTCACACCTCAGCTGCAAAGGCACAGGGGTGCAAAGGGGCGAAACGCGTGCCACTGCCGTACGAGTAAAGTTCGCAGCATCTGATCACACCATGCCCTAGGTATTGTATTAAGGCAGCTGTGTGCCAAGTCTACCGGCCTAGGTCCGACGATAACCGTGTGTAGGAGGGCTGGGCTGGTTTCACACCTCAGCTGCAAAGGCACAGGGGTGCAAAGGGGCGAAACGCGTGCCACTGCCGTACGAGTAAAGTTCGCAGCATCTGATCACACCATGCCCTAGGTATTGTATTAAGGCAGCTGTGTGCCAAGTCTACCGGCCTAGGTCCGACGATAACCGTGTGTAGGAGGGCTGGGCTGGTTTCACACCTCAGCTGCAAAGGCACAGGGGTGCAAAGGGGCGAAACGCGTGCCACTGCCGTACGAGTAAAGTTCGCAGCATCTGATCACACCATGCCCTAGGTATTGTATTAAGGCAGCTGTGTGCCAAGTCTACCGGCCTAGGTCCGACGATAACCGTGTGTAGGAGGGCTGGGCTGGTTTCACACCTCAGCTGCAAAGGCACAGGGGTGCAAAGGGGCGAAACGCGTGCCACTGCCGTACGAGTAAAGTTCGCAGCATCTGATCACACCATGCCCTAGGTATTGTATTAAGGCAGCTGTGTGCCAAGTCTACCGGCCTAGGTCCGACGATAACCGTGTGTAGGAGGGCTGGGCTGGTTTCACACCTCAGCTGCAAAGGCACAGGGGTGCAAAGGGGCGAAACGCGTGCCACTGCCGTACGAGTAAAGTTCGCAGCATCTGATCACACCATGCCCTAGGTATTGTATTAAGGCAGCTGTGTGCCAAGTCTACCGGCCTAGGTCCGACGATAACCGTGTGTAGGAGGGCTGGGCTGGTTTCACACCTCAGCTGCAAAGGCACAGGGGTGCAAAGGGGCGAAACGCGTGCCACTGCCGTACGAGTAAAGTTCGCAGCATCTGATCACACCAAGCCCTAGGTATTGTATTAAGGCGCATGTGTGCCAAGTCTACCGGCCTAGGTCCGACGATAACCGTGTGTAGGAGGGCTGGGCTGGTTTCACACCTCAGCTGCAAAGGCACAGGGGTGCAAAGGGGCGAAACGCGTGCCACTGCCGTACGAGTAAAGTTCGCAGCATCTGATCACACCATGCCCTAGGTATTGTATTAAGGCAGCTGTGTGCCAAGTCTACCGGCCTAGGTCCGACGATAACCGTGTGTAGGAGGGCTGGGCTGGTTTCACACCTCAGCTGCAAAGGCACAGGGGTGCAAAGGGGCGAAACGCGTGCCACTGCCGTACGAGTAAAGTTCGCAGCATCTGATCACACCAAGCCCTAGGTATTGTATTAAGGCAGCTGTGTGCCAAGTCTACCGGCCTAGGTCCGACGATAACCGTGTGTAGGAGGGCTGGGCTGGTTTCACACCTCAGCTGCAAAGGCACAGGGGTGCAAAGGGGCGAAACGCGTGCCACTGCCGTACGAGTAAAGTTCGCAGCATCTGATCACACCATGCCCTAGGTATTGTATTAAGGCAGCTGTGTGCCAAGTCTACCGGCCTAGGTCCGACGATAACCGTGTGTAGGAGGGCTGGGCTGGTTTCACACCTCAGCTGCAAAGGCACAGGGGTGCAAAGGGGCGAAACGCGTGCCACTGCCGTACGAGTAAAGTTCGCAGCATCTGATCACACCATGCCCTAGGTATTGTATTAAGGCAGCTGTGTGCCAAGTCTACCGGCCTAGGTCCGACGATAACCGTGTGTAGGAGGGCTGGGCTGGTTTCACACCTCAGCTGCAAAGGCACAGGGGTGCAAAGGGGCGAAACGCGTGCCACTGCCGTACGAGTAAAGTTCGCAGCATCTGATCACACCATGCCCTAGGTATTGTATTAAGGCAGCTGTGTGCCAAGTCTACCGGCCTAGGTCCGACGATAACCGTGTGTAGGAGGGCTGGGCTGGTTTCACACCTCAGCTGCAAAGGCACAGGGGTGCAAAGGGGCGAAACGCGTGCCACTGCCGTACGAGTAAAGTTCGCAGCATCTGATCACACCATGCCCTAGGTATTGTATTAAGGCAGCTGTGTGCCAAGTCTACCGGCCTAGGTCCGACGATAACCGTGTGTAGGAGGGCTGGGCTGGTTTCACACCTCAGCTGCAAAGGCACAGGGGTGCAAAGGGGCGAAACGCGTGCCACTGCCGTACGAGTAAAGTTCGCAGCATCTGATCACACCATGCCCTAGGTATTGTATTAAGGCAGCTGTGTGCCAAGTCTACCGGCCTAGGTCCGACGATAACCGTGTGTAGGAGGGCTGGGCTGGTTTCACACCTCAGCTGCAAAGGCACAGGGGTGCAAAGGGGCGAAACGCGTGCCACTGCCGTACGAGTAAAGTTCGCAGCATCTGATCACACCATGCCCTAGGTATTGTATTAAGGCAGCTGTGTGCCAAGTCTACCGGCCTAGGTCCGACGATAACCGTGTGTAGGAGGGCTGGGCTGGTTTCACACCTCAGCTGCAAAGGCACAGGGGTGCAAAGGGGCGAAACGCGTGCCACTGCCGTACGAGTAAAGTTCGCAGCATCTGATCACACCATGCCCTAGGTATTGTATTAAGGCAGCTGTGTGCCAAGTCTACCGGCCTAGGTCCGACGATAACCGTGTGTAGGAGGGCTGGGCTGGTTTCACACCTCAGCTGCAAAGGCACAGGGGTGCAAAGGGGCGAAACGCGTGCCACTGCCGTACGAGTAAAGTTCGCAGCATCTGATCACACCATGCCCTAGGTATTGTATTAAGGCAGCTGTGTGCCAAGTCTACCGGCCTAGGTCCGACGATAACCGTGTGTAGGAGGGCTGGGCTGGTTTCACACCTCAGCTGCAAAGGCACAGGGGTGCAAAGGGGCGAAACGCGTGCCACTGCCGTACGAGTAAAGTTCGCAGCATCTGATCACACCATGCCCTAGGTATTGTATTAAGGCAGCTGTGTGCCAAGTCTACCGGCCTAGGTCCGACGATAACCGTGTGTAGGAGGGCTGGGCTGGTTTCACACCTCAGCTGCAAAGGCACAGGGGTGCAAAGGGGCGAAACGCGTGCCACTGCCGTACGAGTAAAGTTCGCAGCATCTGATCACACCATGCCCTAGGTATTGTATTAAGGCAGCTGTGTGCCAAGTCTACCGGCCTAGGTCCGACGATAACCGTGTGTAGGAGGGCTGGGCTGGTTTCACACCTCAGCTGCAAAGGCACAGGGGTGCAAAGGGGCGAAACGCGTGCCACTGCCGTACGAGTAAAGTTCGCAGCATCTGATCACACCATGCCCTAGGTATTGTATTAAGGCAGCTGTGTGCCAAGTCTACCGGCCTAGGTCCGACGATAACCGTGTGTAGGAGGGCTGGGCTGGTTTCACACCTCAGCTGCAAAGGCACAGGGGTGCAAAGGGGCGAAACGCGTGCCACTGCCGTACGAGTAAAGTTCGCAGCATCTGATCACACCATGCCCTAGGTATTGTATTAAGGCAGCTGTGTGCCAAGTCTACCGGCCTAGGTCCGACGATAACCGTGTGTAGGAGGGCTGGGCTGGTTTCACACCTCAGCTGCAAAGGCACAGGGGTGCAAAGGGGCGAAACGCGTGCCACTGCCGTACGAGTAAAGTTCGCAGCATCTGATCACACCATGCCCTAGGTATTGTATTAAGGCAGCTGTGTGCCAAGTCTACCGGCCTAGGTCCGACGATAACCGTGTGTAGGAGGGCTGGGCTGGTTTCACACCTCAGCTGCAAAGGCACAGGGGTGCAAAGGGGCGAAACGCGTGCCACTGCCGTACGAGTAAAGTTCGCAGCATCTGATCACACCAAGCCCTAGGTATTGTATTAAGGCAGCTGTGTGCCAAGTCTACCGGCCTAGGTCCGACGATAACCGTGTGTAGGAGGGCTGGGCTGGTTTCACACCTCAGCTGCAAAGGCACAGGGGTGCAAAGGGGCGAAACGCGTGCCACTGCCGTACGAGTAAAGTTCGCAGCATCTGATCACACCATGCCCTAGGTATTGTATTAAGGCAGCTGTGTGCCAAGTCTACCGGCCTAGGTCCGACGATAACCGTGTGTAGGAGGGCTGGGCTGGTTTCACACCTCAGCTGCAAAGGCACAGGGGTGCAAAGGGGCGAAACGCGTGCCACTGCCGTACGAGTAAAGTTCGCAGCATCTGATCACACCATGCCCTAGGTATTGTATTAAGGCAGCTGTGTGCCAAGTCTACCGGCCTAGGTCCGACGATAACCGTGTGTAGGAGGGCTGGGCTGGTTTCACACCTCAGCTGCAAAGGCACAGGGGTGCAAAGGGGCGAAACGCGTGCCACTGCCGTACGAGTAAAGTTCGCAGCATCTGATCACACCAAGCCCTAGGTATTGTATTAAGGCAGCTGTGTGCCAAGTCTACCGGCCTAGGTCCGACGATAACCGTGTGTAGGAGGGCTGGGCTGGTTTCACACCTCAGCTGCAAAGGCACAGGGGTGCAAAGGGGCGAAACGCGTGCCACTGCCGTACGAGTAAAGTTCGCAGCATCTGATCACACCAAGCCCTAGGTATTGTATTAAGGCAGCTGTGTGCCAAGTCTACCGGCCTAGGTCCGACGATAACCGTGTGTAGGAGGGCTGGGCTGGTTTCACACCTCAGCTGCAAAGGCACAGGGGTGCAAAGGGGCGAAACGCGTGCCACTGCCGTACGAGTAAAGTTCGCAGCATCTGATCACACCATGCCCTAGGTATTGTATTAAGGCAGCTGTGTGCCAAGTCTACCGGCCTAGGTCCGACGATAACCGTGTGTAGGAGGGCTGGGCTGGTTTCACACCTCAGCTGCAAAGGCACAGGGGTGCAAAGGGGCGAAACGCGTGCCACTGCCGTACGAGTAAAGTTCGCAGCATCTGATCACACCATGCCCTAGGTATTGTATTAAGGCAGCTGTGTGCCAAGTCTACCGGCCTAGGTCCGACGATAACCGTGTGTAGGAGGGCTGGGCTGGTTTCACACCTCAGCTGCAAAGGCACAGGGGTGCAAAGGGGCGAAACGCGTGCCACTGCCGTACGAGTAAAGTTCGCAGCATCTGATCACACCATGCCCTAGGTATTGTATTAAGGCAGCTGTGTGCCAAGTCTACCGGCCTAGGTCCGACGATAACCGTGTGTAGGAGGGCTGGGCTGGTTTCACACCTCAGCTGCAAAGGCACAGGGGTGCAAAGGGGCGAAACGCGTGCCACTGCCGTACGAGTAAAGTTCGCAGCATCTGATCACACCATGCCCTAGGTATTGTATTAAGGCAGCTGTGTGCCAAGTCTACCGGCCTAGGTCCGACGATAACCGTGTGTAGGAGGGCTGGGCTGGTTTCACACCTCAGCTGCAAAGGCACAGGGGTGCAAAGGGGCGAAACGCGTGCCACTGCCGTACGAGTAAAGTTCGCAGCATCTGATCACACCATGCCCTAGGTATTGTATTAAGGCAGCTGTGTGCCAAGTCTACCGGCCTAGGTCCGACGATAACCGTGTGTAGGAGGGCTGGGCTGGTTTCACACCTCAGCTGCAAAGGCACAGGGGTGCAAAGGGGCGAAACGCGTGCCACTGCCGTACGAGTAAAGTTCGCAGCATCTGATCACACCAAGCCCTAGGTATTGTATTAAGGCAGCTGTGTGCCAAGTCTACCGGCCTAGGTCCGACGATAACCGTGTGTAGGAGGGCTGGGCTGGTTTCACACCTCAGCTGCAAAGGCACAGGGGTGCAAAGGGGCGAAACGCGTGCCACTGCCGTACGAGTAAAGTTCGCAGCATCTGATCACACCAAGCCCTAGGTATTGTATTAAGGCAGCTGTGTGCCAAGTCTACCGGCCTAGGTCCGACGATAACCGTGTGTAGGAGGGCTGGGCTGGTTTCACACCTCAGCTGCAAAGGCACAGGGGTGCAAAGGGGCGAAACGCGTGCCACTGCCGTACGAGTAAAGTTCGCAGCATCTGATCACACCATGCCCTAGGTATTGTATTAAGGCAGCTGTGTGCCAAGTCTACCGGCCTAGGTCCGACGATAACCGTGTGTAGGAGGGCTGGGCTGGTTTCACACCTCAGCTGCAAAGGCACAGGGGTGCAAAGGGGCGAAACGCGTGCCACTGCCGTACGAGTAAAGTTCGCAGCATCTGATCACACCAAGCCCTAGGTATTGTATTAAGGCAGCTGTGTGCCAAGTCTACCGGCCTAGGTCCGACGATAACCGTGTGTAGGAGGGCTGGGCTGGTTTCACACCTCAGCTGCAAAGGCACAGGGGTGCAAAGGGGCGAAACGCGTGCCACTGCCGTACGAGTAAAGTTCGCAGCATCTGATCACACCAAGCCCTAGGTATTGTATTAAGGCAGCTGTGTGCCAAGTCTACCGGCCTAGGTCCGACGATAACCGTGTGTAGGAGGGCTGGGCTGGTTTCACACCTCAGCTGCAAAGGCACAGGGGTGCAAAGGGGCGAAACGCGTGCCACTGCCGTACGAGTAAAGTTCGCAGCATCTGATCACACCATGCCCTAGGTATTGTATTAAGGCAGCTGTGTGCCAAGTCTACCGGCCTAGGTCCGACGATAACCGTGTGTAGGAGGGCTGGGCTGGTTTCACACCTCAGCTGCAAAGGCACAGGGGTGCAAAGGGGCGAAACGCGTGCCACTGCCGTACGAGTAAAGTTCGCAGCATCTGATCACACCATGCCCTAGGTATTGTATTAAGGCAGCTGTGTGCCAAGTCTACCGGCCTAGGTCCGACGATAACCGTGTGTAGGAGGGCTGGGCTGGTTTCACACCTCAGCTGCAAAGGCACAGGGGTGCAAAGGGGCGAAACGCGTGCCACTGCCGTACGAGTAAAGTTCGCAGCATCTGATCACACCATGCCCTAGGTATTGTATTAAGGCAGCTGTGTGCCAAGTCTACCGGCCTAGGTCCGACGATAACCGTGTGTAGGAGGGCTGGGCTGGTTTCACACCTCAGCTGCAAAGGCACAGGGGTGCAAAGGGGCGAAACGCGTGCCACTGCCGTACGAGTAAAGTTCGCAGCATCTGATCACACCAAGCCCTAGGTATTGTATTAAGGCAGCTGTGTGCCAAGTCTACCGGCCTAGGTCCGACGATAACCGTGTGTAGGAGGGCTGGGCTGGTTTCACACCTCAGCTGCAAAGGCACAGGGGTGCAAAGGGGCGAAACGCGTGCCACTGCCGTACGAGTAAAGTTCGCAGCATCTGATCACACCATGCCCTAGGTATTGTATTAAGGCAGCTGTGTGCCAAGTCTACCGGCCTAGGTCCGACGATAACCGTGTGTAGGAGGGCTGGGCTGGTTTCACACCTCAGCTGCAAAGGCACAGGGGTGCAAAGGGGCGAAACGCGTGCCACTGCCGTACGAGTAAAGTTCGCAGCATCTGATCACACCATGCCCTAGGTATTGTATTAAGGCAGCTGTGTGCCAAGTCTACCGGCCTAGGTCCGACGATAACCGTGTGTAGGAGGGCTGGGCTGGTTTCACACCTCAGCTGCAAAGGCACAGGGGTGCAAAGGGGCGAAACGCGTGCCACTGCCGTACGAGTAAAGTTCGCAGCATCTGATCACACCATGCCCTAGGTATTGTATTAAGGCAGCTGTGTGCCAAGTCTACCGGCCTAGGTCCGACGATAACCGTGTGTAGGAGGGCTGGGCTGGTTTCACACCTCAGCTGCAAAGGCACAGGGGTGCAAAGGGGCGAAACGCGTGCCACTGCCGTACGAGTAAAGTTCGCAGCATCTGATCACACCATGCCCTAGGTATTGTATTAAGGCAGCTGTGTGCCAAGTCTACCGGCCTAGGTCCGACGATAACCGTGTGTAGGAGGGCTGGGCTGGTTTCACACCTCAGCTGCAAAGGCACAGGGGTGCAAAGGGGCGAAACGCGTGCCACTGCCGTACGAGTAAAGTTCGCAGCATCTGATCACACCATGCTCTAGGTATTGTATTAAGGCGCATGTGTGCCAAGTCTACCGGCCTAGGTCCGACGATAACCGTGTGTAGGAGGGCTGGGCTGGTTTCACACCTCAGCTGCAAAGGCACAGGGGTGCAAAGGGGCGAAACGCGTGCCACTGCCGTACGAGTAAAGTTCGCAGCATCTGATCACACCATGCCCTAGGTATTGTATTAAGGCAGCTGTGTGCCAAGTCTACCGGCCTAGGTCCGACGATAACCGTGTGTAGGAGGGCTGGGCTGGTTTCACACCTCAGCTGCAAAGGCACAGGGGTGCAAAGGGGCGAAACGCGTGCCACTGCCGTACGAGTAAAGTTCGCAGCATCTGATCACACCATGCCCTAGGTATTGTATTAAGGCAGCTGTGTGCCAAGTCTACCGGCCTAGGTCCGACGATAACCGTGTGTAGGAGGGCTGGGCTGGTTTCACACCTCAGCTGCAAAGGCACAGGGATGCAAAGGGGCGAAACGGCGTGCCACTGCCGTACGATAGTAAAGTAGCAGCATCTCATCACACCATGTCTAGGTATTGTCATTAAGGCGCATGGTGTGCCAAGTTCTACCGGCCTAGGTCCGACGTATAACCGTGTGTAGGAGGGCTGGGCTGGATTAACCTCAGCTGCAAAGGCACAGAGGGTGCAAAGTGGCCCGAAAACGCGTGCCACCTGCCTGTACCGAGTAAAGATCGCACATCACCCCCCCCCATCCCACTTACAATACAACCTTCCTCATATATCCCCTACACCCTTCCACTTACCTCCTCACCCCTATATACTTCTTTCATTTCATTAAACCCCCCACCTCATCCCCCTTCCCCTTTTATCCCCTTTTCTCCCCCTCTATCCCCCATCCTACCTCTACCCTAACTCCTCCACATCACCCCCCCCCTCCCACTTACAATACAACCTTCCTCATATATCCCCTACACCCTTCCACTTACCTCCTCACCCCTATATACTTTTTCATTTCATTAAACCCCCCACCTCATCCCCCTTCCCCTTTTATCCCCCTTTTCTCCCCCTCTATCCCCATCCTACCTCTACCCTAACTCCTCCACATCACCCCCCCCCTCCCACTTACAATACAACCTTCCTCATATATCCCCCTACACCCTTCCACTTACCTCCTCACCCCTATATACTTCTTTCATTTCATTAAACCCCCCCACCTCATCCCCCTTCCCCTTTTATCCCCCTTTTCTCCCCCTCTATCCCCATCCTACCTCTACCCTAACTCCTCCACATCACCCCCCCCCTCCCACTTACAATACAACCTTCCTCATATA